>OZ014436.1:4823364-6299199 GCA_963966015.1 Aphidecta obliterata
GAGCCATATTTATTGATATCCAAAAATCAACCGTCACGAGTTATTTAAGTTTATGTGTTTTTCGAAAAAATTACTCACCTTACTTCATTTTTCGTAAATTTTTTTACGTTGAGCAAGTTTGATAATAATTTTGAATTATTTTCATCAGAAAAAGATATGTTATGTATGAAAAAAGAGAAAATATGCTGTAATAGATGTTGAAAAAGATTCGTATGATTTAAAAGTTGGTATATGAAGAAAAAAAAAGTATATTTCTAATATCAATTCGCCTGCACTTCGAACTCCACAATTTATGTATGACAAAATTATTTTAATAACGTGCCAAATTCCTTCTTTATTTTCATAAAAAAATATATCCCCTTTCAAATCAAAATCTGTTGTATCAAAACTAGTGCCTGCATTCTAACGAAAACTTTTTTAGGAAATAAAGAAGGAAATTTGACTTGTTTTGAAATAATTTTGTCGTACATAAATTGTGGAGTTCGAAAGTTGCAGGCGAATTGATATTGAAATTGACTATTCTTTTCTTCATATGCCAACTTTCGAATCATACGAATTCTTTTTTGAACATGTGTTACCGCATATTTTCGCTTTTCACACATATTCCTTCTCCGATGAAAATAATCCGAATTTATAATCAAATTTTGCTCAACGTAGAAAAAAAATTGACGAGAAATGAAGTAAGGTGAGTAATTTTTCAAAAACACAAAAACTCAAATAACTCGTAAACTGTTGATTTTTGGATATTAATAAATATGGCCCAAACGACAGCAAATGATTCATACTAACACGTCCTCCAAGGTTAACGTCGAATTTGGAAAACACCCTGTATATATTATATTGTTCTTTATAATTCTTACCCCCTTTTATCATTAAAGAATAATATTATATCATCAGGCATCCATAAAATGAGTTATATAAAAATTAAGCTTCACATATGTTTCACGTGAGAAAAAAATTGAGTTTTTCTGATCTGGTGTTGAGAAATAATATATAGGTTTTCTGTGATTCCATATCTTGAAGTGTCGATTATTTGACGGACGGTTTGGTTCACAGAATCTATGGTTCGTTTCATGTAAGGACATGAGTTTTCATTTCGGCTCGCCAGTTCTCAGCTAGGAGTTTTTCCATCGTGAGGGATCCTTTCCCTGGATCTGTTTGTTGTTCAACTTTCGCGTTATATATTCGGTTCAGCAAAGCTTTGTGGAAGCGATCGAGCGATGATTTGAAAGCTCCGTAGATGGGAATGACACTGCAGTATTTCACAATTTCCGAAGCTGACGAATGTAGACGTAGCTATCTTGATCGCTCCTTAAGTGGGCGCATCATGTATTTGTCCCAAATACATTTATTTTAGAAGAGCTTTTAGCGCCATTTCGAAATTACCATAAGAGCAAATGATCAAAACATCTCCACTATCGGAGATCAAAAGGAACGCTCCTTCAGGTTCTGATTCCTTTGAGCAAACCGACTGATACCTTCTGCGATCGTTAGATATCGAGTATCAGCACCTCAAACGATTACATCACTACGATAGGGTACATTTCCCAAAAAATTCAATAATTACCAATTATGTGTATATAAGTGGGTACTGAGGCGTAACCCTTCGAAGACTTTTGAAGTGATAACCCTATAGAAAAATTCTAAAAACTTTTGAAATCGACAGGCCGAAGGCCTCGAGTCGTTTCGAGAAAAACGACCGCGTAGCGGTCGTCTGGGTCACTGCGGATATTACGTGAAATAAGTGAGGAGGTCGACCAATTAAATATAGATCGATAGCTTTTCCACTACTCACGAGGATTTTAAAAAAATTTGAGTCGGCAATCGCACACAGGGGTAAAAATATAAAAGGAAAGGGATCTCCAATCCCTTCTGTTATCCTGATTATTTCTGTGGAGGTTCTCATAACGTATGGTGTTGTTTCTATTGTTCATTCAAGTTTTCCTTTTAAGATACTTTCCACATAGGCTTAGATAAAATAACGATTATTCCACATCTCGAATACACTTTTTTTGCTAGTTTGATTTCCAATACTAACGAAAATCCTGAGGAACATTTTCAGATCGTGCCTTTTCAGCAAATAATAATTTCAGTGATGTGAATGAGATATTCATCGGAAATTCTCGATTCGAAAAATGAACAGCGTCGCAGAAAGAAAAGGGAGGACAAAAAGGGGTTGATTTAATTAATGCGAAGAACCCATTAGACGCAATCTTTTCATATTCCTTTTTGAATATATCACAGGGGCTATCTAATGTCGGAACTACATTGACGCAGACTGACTTTCCCGGACACTAAAGGGGTTGAAATCGATTTATGCGAAGTCGCTCCATCTCCATTAAACTATTTTACACATTTTGCCAGACAAGGATATTTAGTCGAGTCATTAAGCCTTTTCGGGATAATGAACACTCAGAGTCCCAAAAATTGTCCAGGGGAACGTGCCTAAAAGAACACTCCATCAGGATTCATTCACATTTTATGATCCAATGAGTTATTTCGAGATTCGACTGAATAAATGTAATCTAGATGATAGTTTCAATCGAATTCTAAAAAGAGGGAGTAAATTCTATTGTATTCTTGAACTTGAAGTCACTGAAAAATATTCAGAGTAGAGTTGAAATTTTCGTTCAACACATCTGATTAATTATTACGAAGGAACGAAATTGGCTGTTCAAAACTGGTTCAATAAAAACCGTCTCGAGATTTCGTTACGTTTTCAATGTCAACGTTGTGTAAGCAGATCCTTTAAACTGATTCGAATTTTTCCACGTCCACTACAGAAGGGTTTATGATAATTGAATTCTTTCCTTGAATTGCCGTGGCGTAAATCATCTCTTTAGTTATGGCCGAGCTCATCGGCGCTTAGCATTAACAGACTACAGAATTGAGTGCTCCGTTACTCTTAAGGACCACGATGCATCACAAAAGAATCATCATTCACTGTGGAGAATGTGGCGCCAGAGTTATTTTTCTATTTATTTCATCACAAAAACGAGAGTGGTAGGTTTCAAAAAAAAATTTATGTGTTATACCGAAAACAAAAAAAAGTTAGAGCTCAAACAAAAAATTTTTTCATTTGACTTCTTCTCATGTTATATAATATCATTTCATATGGAAGTTTATATGGGGCTGATAACCCAAATTTTCTAATACACCATCTCAGTCCAAATGACAATTATAGAACAAAACTCCAGTAGGAGCCTAAAGGTAATGCACCTTCCAAATGTCGAACTCTGACGTGGGTGGTCGATCCGACAAAGAAAGTTAAATACATTACAGGCCAATTGTTTAGTAGGGATTCCGTAAGCCAACAGTATTCATATTTCTAACAAGCATTATTGGCAAATAATGGGACTGCTACACTTGTCCTGAATTAACCATGAACAGTTCAATCAGGCTTGAAATTTTAATCTTGTCTAAGAAAGGGACTTTGCGAAGTTAACTTCAATCAGTTCTTGCTCGAAGTGCATCCAACTCTGAAATTATAAACGTCTTTCCGGCATCCTCGAACGTCATTTTGAATCAATATTCACCCTTCAAATTAACAGAGTATTAATTTTGGTGGAAAAGCATAACAATTTTGAGGTAGGTCCTGATGTATTTGCTCAGGCGGTTGCTTGAAAATGCTACTTGCGCTGGAATAAAGGAACATGAAAGTTGATCGGTTTCGACAGAAGTAATGTTGATATTTGTTGTCAACTGTTCCGTTTGCCTGGTGGTCTAGGTCTTCATAATTCTGCTCTGCACTGGGTAAATACTATAGAGAATTTTTCGTTCACATTATGGAAAATATTAATTTTTTTTCTATGTACCAAAACGGCATTCAGTGTTCTTTGTCAGTATAACAAGTACTGTCATTTTATTTTCACAAAATTCAAAATATGGAACCATCGACTTATATTGAATATGTCAGAAAACTCAATTTTTTTTTGTGTACACAAACGGACTTCAGTGTTCAGAGTACTGTCATTTTATTTTTATGAACTTATGAACTTATGAACTTTAAAAGATGAAATCACTGAATTATATATCAGAAAACTCAATTTTTTTCTGTGTACCAAAACGACCTTCGGTGTTCTCTGTTAGTATAACAAGTACTGTCATTTTATTTTCATGAAATTCGAAAAATGGAACCATCGATTTATATTGAATATGTCAGAAAACTCAATTTTTTTTCTGTGTACACAAACGGACTTCAGTCTTCAGATTACTGTCATTTTATTTTATGAGCTTCAAAAGATAAAATCACTGAATGATTTATCAGAAAACTCAATCTTTTTTCTGTGTACCAAAACGGTCTTCAGTGTTCTCTGTCAGTATAAAAAGTGCTGTCATTTTATTTTCATAAAATTAAAAATATGGAACCATCGACTCATATTGAATATGTCAAAAAACTCAATTCTTTTTTCTGTGTACACAAACGGACTTCAGTGTTCAGAGTACTGTCATTTTATTTTTATGAGCTTCAAAAGATAGAATCACTGAATTATTTATCAGAAAACTCATTTTTTTTCTGTGTACCAAAACGGCCTTCGGTGTTCTCTATTAGTATAACAAGTACTGTCATTTTATTTCGATGAAATTCAAAATATGGAACCATCGACTCTTATTGAATATGTCAAAAAACTCAATTCTTTTTTCTGTGTACACAAACGGACTTCAGTGTTCAGAGAACTGTCATTTTATTTTTATGAGCTTCAAAAGATAAAATCACTGAATTATTTATCAGAAAACTCATTTGTTTTTCTGTGTACCAAAACGGCCTTCAGTGTTCTTTCTCTGTCAGTATAAAAAGTGCTGTCATTTTATTTTCATAAAATTCAAAATATGGAACCATCGACTCATATTGAATATGTCAAAAAACTCAATTCTTTTTTCTGTGTACACAAACGGACTTCAGTGTTCAGAGTACTGTCATTTTATTTTTCTGAACTTCAAAAGATGAAATCACTGAATTATATATCAGAAAACTCAATTTTTTTTCTGTGTACCGAAACGGCTTTCAGTGTTCTCTGTCAGTATAACAACTACTGTCATTTTATTTCACATGGGGATCTTTTGTCTCTAATATTCGGGAAAATGTTTATTTCGGGAGAATAACGCGAATTCCTACAGGAAATTGTAGAAATATATCTTCATGACCTCCCACAAAGAAGATCGGATCCTCAAACGAAACATATCTTGAGCAATACAGCATGACTGAAATCAATTCCACCATCTTCAACATTTTGATTGGAGATATATGTAGATAAATCATCTTAATAGCTGCTAATAGTACCGAGTTTATATTCTAACTGTCATGAAGTGAATGAAGAGAATGGAATTTAATCTGAGCCTTGTAATTTATTGAATCGACACATAGAAGACCTTAATCGACTCCATTTTTCGCTTGCGATATTCGAACTATCGAATTATTGAAGTCGAAAAAATTGCATCATAAATATGAATAAAAATTGCGGGGAATCATTACTTTCATTGTTCGTAAGTGACCTTCTTACATGATGAAGATGTGGAGGTGATGGGATCTTCAAGTATACTCTTCGGCATTCGATGTTGGACGGTAGTAGTTAATTAGCTGAATCGCATCTTTTCATTATAAAGTATAAGAAACTTCTGAATTGAAGATTAATGCATTGAGGAGACTGGAGGGCATCATTCTGAGGAGGTACGATTTGGAATGAGGAAAAGCTGAAAGACCTGCTGATACCTTCTATCAAAAGAATAATGGATGAAGCTCACAACAAAATTTGAAAGAATCAAGATTACTATTTTTTTTCTCCGATCGTGGGAAAAGTGACACTATTTTGACCTGTTTTCTATCCGCAAAGCTCAACATTCCAGAATAGTGGGTAGTTGCTAAGCAATTAGAAAATAACAGTGCGATAATGTTACAAAAAATGGATTATTACAATAAAATGAAACGAAATACATTCTCAGAAAAGGATACACTGTTGTTTTTTCTGCAAAAATCCATGAAGCGTTGGTACCCAAGTTCATACTTCTCTTTGGATTAAGCCGGAAGTAAATTAAGTGAAGCCGCGTTCGCGGCTTCTACTAGTTCAGGAGGCGTGCAAGGCAACAAATAATCACTATCAGTGTCATGTTTACTAATTCTTTTTCAATTCCTTATGAAATACAACGAATCAAACAAAACCCGCTTGAAAATTATTTCACTTTTGTCATAACAAAGTAATTTACATGGTTACCTTTTATATATTTCAATATGAACATAGAGAAAACTATTTGAACTTACTTAATTCATCCTGAAAGAAATATTTTTCAATAAATTTTTTAAATGTAAATCAACAATCGAAGAAAAAATATTATGTATAATTCGTGGAAAAAGCAGATTCCAAAACTTCTGTGTTACCAGACTCGTCGCTACGCTCCTCGTCTGGTAATTATCACAGTCGTTCGGGAATATTAAGCTTTTCCCACTAATTATACAATTTACTATTATAATACAAGTTGAGGTGGAAATAAAAGTTCATCACCCAGTATATCATCACCTTCCGTTCTTCAGTAATCGAAGTCTGGCAGCCTCGCACGAACGCAGAGGTAGCAGGGAACGGACACAAAAGACAATGTTTGATGCATTATTGGTATCGCACTGAGGAGCCGTGAGTCTGGAGAAGGAATCTCAATTAGAATTTAGAGATGAGATCTAAGTAAAAGACTGAAGCATATGCGGGGACGCTATCGGGGGCGGGCAGGTCTGGGGTCGAGGCCGTGCGGTGGCAAGTGACAGGCACGCAGGTCCGTCGGTCCGCCCTTTCTGGCGGCGCGGAATTAGTTTGCGGCAGCGGTAAAGCTTTACCTGGGCTGATAACTTCTATGCATGACAGTGACGTACCGGGTCCTTCGAGAAGAAACAAACCGGGGGCTCTTCGATATACGAGCCACACTCTTCGAACGAGGTGGATGGTATGGAAGGGGTGCTCTGGTTTATTTGGTTTTCTCGACAAATAATCTGGTTTACATACTGGAGATTGAAGTAGAAATAACCCTTGGAAGAGTCCAAGTTCTTTTCGGCGATCAGTTCAATGAGACCAAAATAAATGCGGTCACTTGAAGTTTTCATACCAAATAACTAAATTTGCACGTGATGTATGACATATCTATCTGATACCCTCTCCAAAAATAAGCGGTTTTCAGAAGTTAGACCTAATACGTGTATCAGAGATAGGCGGAGGTAGAGATAGAGTGCCTCATCAAAGAGAGTTGCTTTCATTCAACCCCTGATCTGAAGTTTTTTTATCCATCTTATTGGCCTTTACCACAATTCAAATGACAAAGCTGAGGGGGTGGGTGATTTAGATGATCCAATTGATGGATGATAGATTGAAGATTTATGTCCCAATTCTGTAACGATTTAACTGGTTCGTGGTGATCCCTGACTAGTGAAAAAGCACTGTCAAAAGTTTTAGTCAAGGGGAATCCTCATGGACGAACTATCTCCGATAGAAAGAACAGTGTGGGACTTCGTGTGAAGCACGACCTTCTCACTAAACCTAACCTGCTGTTTTAGATTCCGGGCATTTATTACCTATTAACCTTTTGACTCTTCTTGTTCGTATCTCTTTCACGATCTTCGTCGTGTGATAAATGTGTTATCTATGAATTTGAATTTCATAGGAATCTCTTCATCTGGATAATTTAAATTGAGATTACTCAATTTCTGTTTCTACGTAGTTGATCTCTGGGTCTTTTGTGATAGGTGGGTATCCTAACCACATCTTCTGCGGGGTTGTAGTCAACTAGTCTTCTTAGCTCATCATTTGGGTGTTGACTTGCTTTTTCAAATATCCTTTCGGCCTTCTTTGAGGAAATCTGTGACAGTTTCCCATTTTAAGTCTCTGTGGATTTGTTGGTTTCTAACGAACCACGGCTCATTCATTGCTGCTCTGAGCAGTTCATTTTCTGTTGCTTGAATCTTATTTATATGGCTATTAGTTGTAGTCTTGCAATTGGCTTGATCATTCGTAGTTTGATTTGGCTTCTTCTTCTTAGCAGTGGGTGAAGTCTACTCATTGTTGAGTTTGTTTTATCCACTGCATATCTTATATGGTTTTTCCATGTAAGCCCTTTATCTAGTTTTACTCCTAGATATTTGAATTCATTTTCCCATTTTATCTCTTCTCCATCTATCATCCTTAAGTTGGAATTAATTTCGAGTCTCCGCTTCTGTAGTAGAATAGCTTGGCTCTTTTTGCTATTTATTCGAATTTTCCATTTAATGAACCCTTCTTCTAAATCTTCTAGTTTCTTGCAGTCTTCTGTGTATGACATCGGGTAGTCGATGTCTGAAGGCTCTTCCCATGTCGTCTGCATAAAGAGCTAGCAGATTTCTTGGGTTCTTAGGAATATCGTAGATATATATGTTGTAGATAAGAAGTCCTAGAACTGATCCTTGGGGTACTCCTGCTTCTACTAGTCTGGTGGAAGATAATGTGTCGTCTATTTCGACATAAAGATTCCTGTTCCTCACGAAGTTTCTTATTATCTTGCAGGTTTTGGTGGTGTAGCCTGTCGTCATCATCTTGTAGGCAAGTCCTTCGTGCCAAACTCGGTCGAAGGCTCTCTCGACATCTAATAGCACTAATCCTGTGTCTTGTTTATTCTGAAATTCTTCAGTGACATATTCAGGGTTGAAGTTCTGTGGAATGATTTCTTCTTAATCCAAATTGTTCCGGTGGTATCAGATTCAGCGCTTCTGTTTCTTCATTGAGTCTTTTTGCAATGACTCTCTCAACAATTTTTCCAAGTGCTGACAGAAGACTTATCGGCCTGTAGATTTGTGGGAATTTTCTATCTGTTCCTGGCTTATTGAACACAATTACTTCTGCTGTTTTCCATCTTTGCGAATAGTATTCTGTTCTCATCACTGCGTTTGCTATATTGGTAAAATAAAGTTTGTCACTTTGTCTTTTCCAGGAGCTTTTCTGTTTTTCAATTTCTTGATGATTTTTCTAATTTCCGTTGGTGTTGTTGGGTTTGGGATGGTATCGCCTTCCGGCGGTTCCAACATCAATTCTTCATTTCCTTCGACTTCTTCGAAGTCTTCATTGTCATCGTCTTCGCTGCCGTTGATTCTGGCTTCTCGTTCTATTGCATCGACCAGTGCTTCGACTTTTTCGAACTTTGAGTAGGCCATCCCATTTGCTCCGTGCAGAGGAGCGTGCGTCGTTAGCACTTTTGCATCTTCCATGCTGAGTGGTCTATGGTGTTTAGCTCTTTAACTCTTTGGTTCCATCTCTCTGTTCTCAGTTCTCTCTCTCTCTCTCTCTCTCTGACTGTGTTTATTCAGCTCTTTCTTGTCTTCTTCTCTATGTGAAGTTCTGTAGTTATTCATAAGTTTTCTATTCCTCTTCATAAGCCCTTTTAGCCAAAAGAGGTCCAGAGTTCTGAAAGTTTTTATACTTCCTTCCCAACCCATCTTTGAATTAACCGTTCTTCAGCAGGAGCGAGTCGAAATCTAGTCTACGCCACTGTGGTACCATAATATATGTATGTTTCGAAATTCATTGTCTTGGCAGCATCATTAAGCGGTTCAGAACGGCGACGCGATATTTTATAACGAATATAACGAGACCCCGGACTTCGCCTAAAGTCATAAGAGGAAGATGGGCAATATCTAGAGACACAATGGTGCACACTGACAATAATACATACCCCGCTTGATTAAAAACAACCCATTAATATCTGTTCTTCAATAAATATATAGAACAAACTTCAGCTTGCCCAAAGCTTTAATGATACCATGTTAAGCGGTGATATATCTACCTTTATTTATGTGAAAGAGTTGTGATATCTCATTTAGAATTGGACGAATTTGCAAATTAATGTTTTCGACCATATAAACAAGTCAATAACTGATACCCCGAAGCGGTGGACTGACTGAATCCCTACTCACCTTGTATTTACAAGGGTGTCTAAAGAGGGGTGTAAAGGGAAGATTATTCCCTTGGGATCCACGTTCTCTCAGTGGAAACTTGCCCGTCGAAGTGGCAGAGACTATTTTCACCGATATAGAGAAGACAATTTTACGCATTATACCGAATGAAAAAAAATGTGAATCTATCTATTCTTCTACGAAATTCAAATAAACCTTTTTTGTCCCAGGTTTTTTTTTGTATTATCATCAATGTTTCACAAAAACTATTTTTCCAACCGAAAATATTCATTATTATCTCTTCGCACCGACTCCTTCTTGGAATTTGTGGAAAAAAAAATGTTGATGTTGAATGTTCAATGTTGAATGTTCAATGTTCAATGTTTTATCCCGACTCTCCTCTGTGAGACCCTGTGAGAAAATTCGAAGAGAATAATTCGGAGAAGCTCGAGAAGAATTTTTTTAATCATTCTACTGTTCTCAACAAATGTAAAAATGCAAATTTGAACGACGTACAGTGAGGTAGTAACACATTTTTTCGCGGAAGCCTATTTTTCGACATTTTCGAATGGCCAGTTTTCGGGAAATAAATTTGTCTCAAAAAAACCAGTTACATATTTTCAATCTACGCCCTCGAATTAGTCAATAGTGTATGTTTGGTGACAATCAGATGAGAAATTTTTTTTTCGAAAAACGCGAAAATTTCCATACATATGCACGCGAAATTTTGTGTTTTTCCGAAAATATTAAAATAAATCTGATCGTCACCAACGGTATTGACTAATTCGGGGGCGTAGATTCAGAATATGTAATTAGTTTCTTTGAGAAAAATTTACTTCCCGGATACTGGCCATTTGAAAATGTCGGAAAATAGATCTCCGCGAAAAAAACCGTTACTACCACACTATTCTATGTGCGTCGTTCAAATCTACGTTTTCGAATTTGTCAAGAACAGTAGAATCATTAAATACTTCGTGAGCATATCTTGATTATTCTGGTAGATACACTCATTCACATGTGACCAAAATTTCGATTTTTTTCTATAAATGAGATCTTTCGAAAAGTAAACACTTGACCGAAAAACTAATCAAATATTCTGAATCTACTACAAAAACTATTTTTCCAATCAAAAATATTTCTTATTATCTCTTCGCGCCAATTCCTTCACGGAATTTGTGAAAAAAAAAATGTTGATGTTGAATGTTCAATGTTTTTATCCCGACTCTTCTATTTCTGTTAGACCTCTCATGAGCGGTTGTGTTCTTTTAGGCTTTGTTACTGTGTCCTTACGCCACCTGGGGCACAGCATTGATAATTGTTTACCCAAATAATTGAGTGCTCAGACATAAATTTGGTTCAATCGAGCCGGGTTTTTGGTAGTCTCGTGGATAAGAAGAGAAATAGATTGGATTGAAACAAATGTTTTCATTGAAATCTGAATTTTTCGCATACATATTTTGCTCAACCCGAAGTTTCCTTATATCCACGTCAATTCGTTTCCTCTATCCTATAATTCTATGTGTATGGCAAAAAAATCTAAACATTTAGTGTTTAACTAACAGTTTTTTACTGTTCTGGTTTGGTATCTGATGTGCCGAGTTTGATTGAATCCAATCCAAGTTCCTCTGTTCAATAATAAAGGTTGATTTGGTTTTGCGAAAGTCGTTTCAGTCCCCAAAAGAGCAACAATGTTGGCAGATGAAATTGTCAAATTCTTTACGAGACAATTCGCAGCAAGTCAATTTGAGGATGGTGTTCAAATATAAATACAATATTCCTTCTTTATTACGAGGGGCGTTGAATCAGGTTCGGTGAAAAGGTAGGCAAGAAAGGTTTGCTGCATTTATTTCTAGTCTTCCGTCCCACAAACGACCTATCCTGCTGAGAAAATGCTCGTAAAGATATTAACATGATTCTACGTATAATAAATTGTTGGCGGGAGAAAAAAAGAGAAAAAAACCGCTTCGTATATGCCGCCTGGCTTGGATATACTTCGTTTTATCCAATTCCTTCGCCGCGTTAAATGTTCCACTACTGCTTCCGAACATAACCATAAATGAAAGTTCGAAATTGACATTTTTTTGTTGAAATCTGACTGAATATTTTTCTACTTCATTTTTCATGAAATATTTTTTCATCCAATATAAAAATTTATAAAATAATTGCAAATATCGTAAAAATCACATACATGAAAATAAGATATGAACTTGATATCGTTCATTCTTCTATGGAGATGAAGAATGTTGCAACAGTGTAACAATTTCTTGAGTCAATTTTGTTTATAAGTTTCGTTATGACAAACATACACCCAAGAACTGAGTGAACGATTCATTATTTTGTTTATGTAACGACGAAAAGTTTATTACACCCAAGAGTGCTTTGCATTATTGAATTGCAATTGAAGTGACCAGATCAAGTTTTAATATCTGAATCATATAATCATTAAAATTATGATCAGTTTGAAGGAAGACTGCAATTTGTACAAAAAACATTCATCAGGATGAAAATATACGGGAGAACCAAAAGAATAACAGTTTTAGGTCTGAACTTAACGGGATTAATTTTGTTTTGATCAGAAGATAAGAGCAGCATCATTCCTTCAGTTCCAATCTTATGTGAAGAAACAAAAATTCCAATTCCAGCTAGTATCGAAAATAAGGCGATATGGCGTTTTGCGGGTGTAACGTAAGAATATCCTAATTATACTGATTAAAATTGTGAAATCTTTCTGTGAGGAACTCTTGAGATCTCAACGTTATAAAAGCCTGTAAATCATAGTTTACTGTTCCGAAACAAGTTTTGGATGGATCGTTAGGCCTTAAGTAAAACTAATTTCTAAAGGTGGACATCAGAACAGTAACCTATAATTATAGGCAATCTCTACTTTATCGCTTTATGACACCGCTGGTCCTGTGGCATTCTCGAAATATATGTGGGACCTTTTTTTTTTTCCCATTTTTGATTCTCATTTTGTGACATTTTACAATGCCTCACTCGATTAGATGGCCATATTTTATGTGAGAACCAACAATTATTATTATCTATCGTCGCAAACAATGGAGAGGTTTTCAAACCTAGATGATTCAGTTGTTTTTTTCTGCTTCGAAGCAGTCTCGACTTTCGACAGTTATAATGAACTTTGGGGACTAGAAGAACGAAATGGTCGATATATCGAATGGGGTTTGATTTATGGATCTATTCAAAACTGCTTATATAATTTATCTATCTGCAAAATAAGGGGTTCGAATAATGTCTAGTGGCTGTTTTCGATGGAAAATTACGGGTAAGATTATCGAAAAAGGATTTTCTGTAAATTCATGTTGCTGGCCGCTATTTGGAAAGTAAATGTTTCCGAAAAAAACTAATTATGTACATATTCTTGATCTA
The DNA here is from genome assembly GCA_963966015.1 of Aphidecta obliterata. Lineage (NCBI taxonomy): Eukaryota > Metazoa > Arthropoda > Insecta > Coleoptera > Coccinellidae > Aphidecta > Aphidecta obliterata. The sequence continues at coordinate 4,836,647 of OZ014436.1, forward strand.
CGCCCTCGATAAGTCAATAGTGTATGTTCGGTGGAGATCAGGTAAGAAAAATGTTTGCGACATTGCGCGGTATAGATCGTGTACAATTTGGAAAATTCCGAATTTTTTTTTATTCTATTTTCGCAAAAATCATTGTCGTCATCAATTCAATGCCGTACATTCAGAATATGTGATTAGTTTTTTGGTGAAGTCTTTATTTTTCGGAAGATTTCATTTATGGCAGAAAATTTGGTCAACTTTGAATGGCTGTATCTATCAGAATAATTCGGGTAAGCTCGAGAAGTATTTTTTTAATCATTCTACTATTCTTAACAAATGCAAAAATGGGAATTTAAACGACTTACATAAAATAGTGAGGTAGTAACGAATTTTTTCGTGGAAGCCTATTTTTCGACATTATCAAATGGCCAGTATTCGGGAAATAAATTTTTCTCAGACAAACCAGTTACATATTCTCAATCTACGCCCTCGAATTAGTCGATAGTGTATGTTTGGTGACAATCAGATGAGAAAAATTTGTGCGAAATTTTGTGTTTTTCAGAAAATATTGAAATAAATCTGATCTTCACCAACGGTATCGACTAATTCGGGGGCGTAGATTTTTAAATCTTCAATTCTTGTTCGTTATTTCTAATGATGAAGCTCTAGAGTCGTTCGTAATTTTTACAATGTCGAATTTTTTTGACAGGTTCACAACGTTTCTATGTGGAGAACCATCGACTCCACAATTCATGATAAGCGCAATAAATAACATATTTTTTCTATACTGTTTAACACTCGTAGACAAGATGAAATCCTACTACTGGCATTCAGTTCTAATATTTCAGGCGGCATGGATTTTGATCGTGAACACTTTTATGAAGTCTGAGATTGATATCATCATATGTCTCCCAAAAAATCCTGGAGCCCCTGTCACTCGGTTTTCAAAAAAATATAAGACATTCTAAGCAAGAAAAATGTCACCCGAATGAAGGATCAAAACCCCTCCAATTTTTCAATATTAGTTATAATAACAAATGGTCTGAAAAGATATGTGTCCGATACAGAGTTTTAAAAAGGGGATCTGGAGCCTCGTGTTTATTATATGGCGTTTTGTAAAATTGGTGACAGGTACACGGGAACATTGTCTTTTGTCACCCGTGTCGTTTGACTGCAGGAGTCCGGTATTCTCTGTAGGAGTGAAATACCTTTAAGTGCCTCTTTGACAAGACCGACAGACAAAAAACCAGAATATTCATTCGCTGCGAAATTCTTTCAATTTTTAATTTGGACCGACCGTCCTTTCAGGGTCGGCACAGGATCCAAATGGAGTCCATTGTTTTAACCCTTGATAAGATTTCTTTCTCTTGAAGTTTTTTGATATAGAAATCACCCTTCGTGTTCGTAGTTCGAGATTCAAACAATTTAATAAACTAAAATAGTTCATATTTTTCGGCTATTCTCTTCATTTTTTTCTTCGAGTACATGATCGAACAGATCGGATTCTCGAAACGGAATTGTAGCTCGTTTCAGCACCAAATTTCATGCAACTAACTCTTATAGTTTCTTTGGTAGATTATACCGGTTAAAATGATCCACATAAGGTATTTGACTTCTTTCAGTCCTGACCTGCAGTTATTATGATGGCCTGTGTCCTCAGCATCTAATAAAAGATGACTTCAATATTTCATTAATCTTTCAGGACAGCTTGTGTTTTTCGTGTTCCGCAGAGTACAAAATGTCCCCTGTATAAATTACTAGCGGGGAAAAGGACCAGAATTAAATTGGTTTTCTTTCTTTGAAGAGACCCGGTCCATCCTACATAGGCGTAAGATGTTATGCCCATTTTAATACTGTCTCCATCCCATAAATTTATTATTTCGAAGGGACTTTATGTCCGAAAACTCATTTCAGGAGTTACTAATCATCGTTTTGAAATATTGGATAGTCTAGACATGATTGAGTTTTCAGAAGTATTAGCTCGAACAATTATGTTAAGTTAATTAATAGAAAAATTCCGGAAACATGGACTAAAAACAACATAGTTATTAAGAAAAATGAAACAATTTTTCGATAAGCCGGATGCTATAAAGTCTAAGGTTCAATAGGGATTCGTTCTATACATCGGGAATTTTTATTATGGTTCGAGTGGTCTATATGAGAACTGGCTCCATTTTTATTAATATAGCTACCTCCATTTTTGATCGTTGGAGAATATCACGCAACAGAGTGAAGTGGGCTTGTCATCCCAAGACCCAATATTTTATATTTAGAGGAGAGTTTACCCTAAATATTTGCGCCCTTAATGAATAATGGCAACCCTTTGTAAATGCGTACAATGCAAGTTTTTCATCAGGCCAGGATTATTCATGATTCGATGACCGCTTTATCTCGGGATGATGCTGATAGAGTAGGCATTAAATCAGGTCCGGATATGGAAAATTCTCCATTGGACAAACAACCGTCAACGTTCCCCTTGATTTCAAATCTGAATTTCCACCTTAGTGAGGAAAACACCAGAAACCGGCATTTTTAAAAGGTAGACAGATAGCAGACAAATATGAATTGATGATGATTTAAGTAGTTCGAAAATTGGAAAAATTTTCCGAATAGGTTCTATACAACCCTGTAGAAGCATCCTGGTCCAACGTCCAAACCGGAAGACTCCCAAGTATCTTTTTTTTTATGCATCTCATAGCAGAAGCAAAGTATCAAATATCCTTTCAATAATTTATCTTACCTGAAATTAATTATCATTCAACGATTATGTTCGTCCTATTTAGTTATAGTACAATTGATTACGTCTGAAATCATCTGGCTGCGAAAAAGGAAAGTATCTTATTTTGTGAACACTTGAAACATTTTTGCTTCTCATACCATTCCAGGAGGGTGATTTCGAATTGTTTTCGAGAGGTGGAGTAACGAAAAAATTTGGGTACAAAGGGGTAGAAAATAATCTCACGCGAAAACTTCATTTTTCAAAACTTTTTTTCGCCCTATCGAGGTTGAAAAGTTTATTACTGAAAACAGAAATGATGGTAGAAGAACCAGACCAAATTAAATATTATTTCTTGTCAAAAGAGGGTAATTCCTCAACAATGGACAGAAATATTTCCTACCTGATTGGGCAATTATGAGAAATATGAAGCATTAAACGTTCCTCTATTTTCCTCGTAATACGATACAAAGTCTCCCTATGTCCTATGGTCTGTTGGGCAGGACTACACATAATTATTATTTGTCCTTTCATGCCATGGATTATAATAAGATGTGTACCAACCATTGATATGTTAGAGACCCGTCCTCTATCTATATAAAAATGGGGATGAAGGACCCAGTTCTCAAATATAATATTCGTCCTTTCTTCTGTCAATCATTTTCGATAAATAACGTCATTTCAGTTCGGTGGATTTTTTCCGAACAGTAGCGGCGATTTAGATTTGGGTATTTAGGAAATTACCTGGGGGCTTCTACATTCTCTATTGTGTACCACTTGAATAGAATGGGACAGTCCTTTATCATTGTCATTCTCTGAAACGGATGCCCATTGGATGGGTTTGTCACGTAAACCGGCAGCCAATAGCAAGTGAACTTCCTGCAATTGTATTATGTTCGAAATAATTGTCATTTGTATGTCTTGTTCCATTTGTCCTTGTTGTGGACGAATGAGAAGTGAGTCTCATCTTACCGCAATTCCAGGAAAAAATTACTTCAGCTTGAGTTCTGTATGAAGTGATTTTAATCCTTCGCTTATTCTCAGATCATATGATGGAAGACTCACGTAATAAAATGATAAGCCAAGAAGCGAATTAATGATAGTGGCCATAAAAATGGCTATGAGACTACGTTTCACATAACGTCGAATATCGGCGATATGGATGTGTAAATTGCCTCATTTCACATTGTTCTAAATTATAGGATTGCTGGAAAAGTTGTAATTTGCTTCCGTATACTGCCTCCAATCATACGAGTTGAACTCGAATTGACATGGTTCATTCAACATTAGACGTTTAAAATATTCACATTACATGCCGGCGAAATGAGTAGGTACCTATGTATGTTTAAAATTTCCAATGTTGCGACGTATTTTCTACTTCTTCAGTAATTTGAAGTTAATTTCGTCACGGTAATATGGTACACGCTATTTTGATTCGCTCGTTCAATTTTAATCCTTTCAGGAGAAAACGACGAAATTTTCTCTTCGATGCAACCAGATTCGACTCTCGTTGTGACATGAAAAAATTATGAACACAATTGACAAGATACATACTGATATGGATCTTCTATGAAGTTTCAAAGAAATTAATTTAATTCTGAAGATAATTGAGATCCAATAACAATTTTCAATAATTTCGTTCAATTTTCAAATTAATTTGTGCAAAATATCAATTTATGTCGACCAACGCGTGGCTCGAATAAGGTGATTTGCTTGGATAAAGTGAATAATTTATTAAGACAAATAATTCTTTTTTTGGCAAATATTTGCAATAAATGTTCCAAAATGGAAACAACGAGTAAAAATTTGTTAGGAAGAATTAATGAAGTAGAAGGCACAGGGGATTGGAGAAGAACAAAACATAACAGAATCGAATGTATTAATGAATTCATTAATGAGGATGAATAAGAAAATTGAAGAAATGAAAGATCATGATGAATGATTCAAAAAGAATGAATCAAGGAATTATTAACAAATTTTAAGAAATGAAAGATCACTTCAAGAGAATGAATCAAGAAATGAAGGAAGAAATGAAAGATAATACAGAAAGAATAAAACAAGACATAAATAAGAAATTCGAAAAAATGGAAGGAATTTCAGGGATATTGATGATTAAAAAAAAAAAAAATTCAAGGGAATTGAAGGAATTTAAAGATAGAATTAATTTAAGGGAAGATAGACTTGAGAAGAAAATTGAAGAAGAAATGATTGATTTTGAGAAAGATAAAGAAGTTACAGTAGTAATAGAAAATGCAGAAGATAATATGAAATCAAATGAAATCAATATGCAGAAATTATAAGACTCAACATTCAAGAAAGAATTCAACAATGTTATTGAACTTTATGATGCTGAAAGTGAATTTAATGAGGATACTCTGAAACAGAGAAATTCTATTTTGGAAACATTATAAGAATAGATGATTATATATCCAAATTCAAGTTTATGTACAGAAAACCAGGCAAAATTGAGCTGATACAAACAGAAATTCAGAAATTTGATAGATTTTATTATACAAAGGATTCTGATGAAAATTCAAAAGAATTCAAGGAGATACTTAAATGTGAGAGTAAACAATTGGAAGTCATTCATAAAATGCTTTACCTACATAAACTGAGAAAGATGAAAAATTTCAGCAATTTGATGAAAACTCCAGTTACCAGGTTAAGACAAAGAGGTGTTAAACACAAGAAGGCAAAGTCTGATAACAGCGAAGAAGATGAGAGTACCCTAATGTATGATGAAAGTTATGATGAATTCCAGAAGCAAAAACGAGCGTTTAGGATGAATAATAAAAAAAAATTTTCAAAACAGGTCATAAACATGCGCCAAAGAAGAATCCCATTAGAAAAGATGGAAAATTTTCCATTTTGATAGAACTAGTTTGTTTGAGTTTGGTTTTGAAAAATAATATAAGTTGTATTGATATTATTGATTGTTCACCTTAGAACCCTCTTTGAGATAGAGTCTTGGGCAAATTAATTGGAAAATTGAACGAAATTCTTCAAAATTGTTATTGGATTTCAATTATTTTCAAAATTTAAATAAACTTATTTGATTTCACAGTAGAGCCATAACAATACATACAGAAATCTAGTAATAAACCAAAATTCGCCAAAGAATTAGTTCTAATCTTCCCGAAATGTTGAGCCATCATTCACTGTAAATCAGAATGACACATATTATATTATCGAGTCAAAATCTGGGATAAGCAGAAGAGTTTATTTCTTCTCCTTATGCATCAATCTGGAACGGAGTGTAGTTGTGCGTTCTATTTTTTTCTGGCCACACATGGAGCAATCCTTGCCACCATAACTATCAATGAATGATCATTGGCAAATATCCAACTTCTTTTCGTTATATTCTGCGGTGGAGTTTACAAACAAATATCCGAGTTTCAGAATAGTCAAGTCGAATAACATAAAACGGACACGAATTGGGCGCGGGGTAACGCTAGAATGAATGATTTGTTGTGAAAACAATCAACATATATATCATCGATATGGCAACCCAAATCTTTGTTTAACATATGAGGCGACCAAGTCTAGGTAAATTGAAGAAACAACCACGAGAATAACCGGATATTGAACAAGAAATATAGGAAATCAAAAAAACCATAAAATGAGCAATATACTGCGTACTTTGCGTTCAAAGCTTTCCACGAGTTTACATACGAATATTCAATATGCCGTCGACTTAGTTTTCTATGGTCACTGCAGAAAAAAAAATTTTCACTGAAACAAGGCAAAAGAGGAATTGAAGATATTTGAATTGTTGACACTTTATTTCAGGCGTATATGACAAATTGAAAAGCCTGCAATAAAAGGAACAATTGCCGATAAATCTCAAGCTAGTTAATAGGTCTCTGTAAATCAAGTAGAACGGGTTCCAAACTGACAAGCATGGCGGATGATCGGAAAGATGTACTCTAAAATGCGAACAAAACAGATTAGGCAGGATGAAAAGCTCGAGCACGTTTTATTTGTCAAGTATATGTGGGGCACAACATCTGTCACACTGCTATTCCCATGCTAAAGGGTCTCTTAATGCGTCGACCCTTTATTTGAACTGCAAGTGCCCAAGTATATGGTAAAAGGGAGATTCTTTTACCAATCAAAAGGGTACATTTTGTGGGAGGAGCTGCTCTCAAAACAACAATTGACCCAATGCAGCAAAATGGACCCTTCAACATTTATGGATTAACGACATCATGCAAGTTTTTTCATGGAGAGACGCAGATCAGTCGTAGCCCGAATCGAATAAATAAAAATTGATGTAGAAAAAGACACACATACGTGAAGAGGAAACGAAACTCAATTTTTCTGGAGTCGGTCGAATAACACGATCCGAAATTAGAGGTTATGAGGTATAATCGTGCCGTGGAACGATAGGAGGTAACCCCGAAAATGCCAGGTCCGAATTCTATTTATCATTTTTAAATATTTCGTCGTGCCGTATCAAAATGGCATCTTCGAGGTAGAAAATAATACAGAATATTACGAAGGCTAATTGTTGGTTGTCAAGGTGTCGATTTGTAGTCTGTTAGATCTTATCAAAAATAAATATTACGCGTCGGTATACGAAATTGGCTGTTTCAATCATTACAACGCGTCTGAAGAAAGCTTATTTAAGGGTCAAATTCGAAAGAAGGTCGAAAGCGATCTGATAAAATTGATTGAGAGATGCCAAGTTCCGATTGCATGTCACGTTTCTCAACGGAAACGGAAAATATACAGATGGCATTGTTGTAGGCATTTTACATGCACACCTCAGGAAACCGACGCCTATTTCATCCCCATTTGACTAATTTTTCATTCGCGTCTTCTGTTGTCCACCCCCACCGGAACCCATACACAGATAGGTGGTGAATTTGAATTCTACGGTCAGTAGATATGCCTTCCCATCACGACACAACCCCCTATTTTCCTCGAAGGCAAAAGTCGAAGAAAGAAATTATCTGCTAGGTTCCATATTAATACTTAGAAGAAAATAGTATCTCACTCCTTTTATACAAATTAATTGAATTCAACCTGTAAATAACCATCAAGATTGTACTCAACTTCTGGATTGACTGAGTAGGTACGTTATTAGGGAGGAGGAGTAAAATGATTTCTTCTTTGGACGCTCGAACCAGTAGAAACAAAGAGAAACCACGTTATATAAGAAGACGAATAGGTACCTACCTAGTATGTCAATCATGGTAGAGAGGAAAAAGTACAGTGCATAAGGAGATTACTGGCAGATATTACGGTTTGAACTTTATAATTAACGGAACGTTACACTGATTAATAGAAAACTGTGCTCAAGAAGCATACCGTCCGCAACCGGAACCCAGGTTTCCCAATCCACGACATGTCATTGTATTGTATGCAGATTTGATCACCAAGTGTGACAATCTTAATCTCGGAATACATTTCTCACTGTGGGCCCACCTGTTCTTTCTCTTCTCTCTTCCCTCCTTCATTAATGCCTGCAAGACAAATGTGTATTCTTTTAATTCATTCCTTGAACCGCCATCGTGTTCATTAAACAACCGTTCCTGTTTTTACTGTGCACAGCTCCCGCGGAATTCAGAGAAGCTCTGCAATTTTTTTTTATCGAGCAAAATGTGCGTGGGATATGAATTATTATATGAACGTCAATGTTGTGCTATTTTTGGTGGTTAATCGCTGGTTAATCAGCAGAAACACTTCTGTCATCTGCCAAATTTAACTCAGATCGGTAAACCCAAAAAATTACTACAGTATCGAATAAAATAATTGGTCTAAAGTCACACCACCTCATAAAACCACTGAAGAAAATAAACATGTTTAGGATATTGTCTTTAAGGTTGTACACTACTTTTATTAGCCCTATGCATCACAATAATTGTTTCAATAATTCCTCATAAACGGCATGTTGAATTATTAATATTTTGAATGAACATTCAGGCGTGTATGCAAAAGACTTCCCCCGAAAGTTTTCGAAAGAAAATTCAATATTTTTGCGCGTAGTCCAATCCATCCAAGGCAGATAATTCAAACTTACTTCAATAATTACTGTCGATGAAGAAAAAAATTACGAAAAGCACTGCCGTGAAGGCAGGAGCTTTTGAGCGCTCGTACATGCACCTTGTAGGTAGATTCGCATTTTCCAGTATTAGAAATCAAATGAAGGAATTTTTTACTGCTGTCAAAAAAATTCTGAAACTTAGGCGAAACTCCAAACTTCATGTCGGTGCTTCAGCTGATCAATTTTTTTCCGATAATTCGCTAGAATTTTCCACGGTATCTATGCTCTTGGTGATGCGATCTGTACAAAATTTTGCACGTAGTTTGAATACATTATTCCTGAGCTAGGTGCATAATTTCATTCCAATCCGATCAGTAGTTTCGAAACTATCAGGAAAAAAATATTTTGAACGGCCATATTTACGGAACCCCTAGTCTAATTTTGCTCATTGATGAACGTGACCGTGAAATATGCGATCCAAACCCACCCTGAAAATTTCAAGTTCCTAGGCCTTTCCGTTCAAAAGTTACAATTTTCTATGGTTTCTATGGTTCTGGTCATGCGATCTGGACAAAATATTGCTTCAATATATCATTATCGATTGAAATACAAAATTTCATCTCGATCGAATCCGTAGTTTCGAATTTATCGAGAAAACAAAATTTCAAACTACCGTATTTACGGAACTCCTTGTATAATGTTGCTCATAGATGAACATGATCACGACATTCAAGATCCACACCTATCCTGAAAATTTCAAGTCCCTAGGCCTTTCCGTTCAAAAGTTACAATTTTCTATGGTTTCTATGGTTCTGGTCATGCGATCTGGACAAAATTTCACATGTAGCTTGAACACCTCATAATCCATTTGAGTGCAAAATTTCATCTCGATCAAATCTGTAGTTTTCAAGTAATCAGGGAAACAAAACTTTGAACGGCCATATTTACGGAACCCCTGGTGGGATTTGGCCCATTAACGAACTTAACCGAGCCATTCGGGAACTGAACCCACACTGAAAATTTCAAGTCTCTAGGTTGTTCCGTTCGAGAGTTATCGTGCTGACGGCCGGCCGGACGGACGGACGGACGGACGGCCGGACGGACAGACTCGAATTTTCCGACGGATTCGTCATCAGTGAGTCGAACATAGTCGATTGAGACCATTTTCGGCTCAAAATTCGAAAAATACAGACATTGTGACGAAATGATATAGCCCTCGTGTAAGTAGTACGAGCGCTCAAAAATAGGAAATTGATATTTCTTTCAATATCAGAAAGTTGTTCTCATCGTTTTCTTAATTTGATTTTAATCCATCACCTTTTAAATCGGATATATGTTCATGTATGAATACTCGAAAGGTTATGGATTGAAAATAAAATTAACAAATCGATGGTTAATGGGAACAACTTTTTGATGGTGAAAGAAATTTCAATTTTTTTTTCATCGCCTGTAATTGTTGAAGTAATTTTGAACTAGGAAATTTTCCAATATTATTTAATACATGTAGGAAATACACTGATGAGTTTGCATATGTCCTCCTATTGTTATTTTTCGTCTAGAATTAGTTTATTCATCAGTGGACGTAGACAATAGATAATGGGAACTACAACGTCTTTACTGTTAATTCATTTTCACAATCAATAATTTACGTAATAATTAATAATAAATGGATTTCACATCATTGCGAAGAAGTATACCGTATTGTTATATATGTAATAATAATAGCAAAATGATAATACTAAAAGGCAATTTGTGTGTGTTTGAAATGCTAGTAAGAAGAATAAGACAATTGACTTGATTCATTTCTGTCATTAGAATCCAACGAGATGAGTCTAGTGGGAATTTGTAGCGTTTATGTTCTTATTGTTTTGAAAGAAATTATGTGATGGATGATATACATCTTTCAGTTGTGTGCGCGTCTGAGATGAAATTTGATTTCCTTTGAATTAGATGTTTATATCCTTCATGGAATATCGTAGGTATAAGATATGTTCCTATATTCCGAAAATCCCATATATATGAATGGTAAAGAAGTTTCATTTATCGAATAATCAGCGAAATATCCCCATCGTTAATTGTGGTGTCAATTTAATTTATTAATTGTATACGACCACTTTTTCCAGAACACATTCATGGTATGATTATATATCTGCAGACTGTGGTTCTGTTGTCGTGACCAATGTTCATCAGATATGAGGCAGCTCATCCATCAAAAGTTGAGTGTGAAAACCCGATGCAGAAGATAACGAAAACATTTTGTAATAACCTTTGTCTAAAAGACCTTTTACAAGGATCTACAACGAAAAATCATTCATCTTGACTAAGGGTTGCTATTACTTTTGATAGCCGCTATCTGATTTTAAATACCAGTTTCTAGCACATATTGTGTCCCATGCAGTGGTTTCGTCCATCGGTCTTTTTTATTGCTCCACACGAACCATTTAATTTCGAAGGCTCAACGTGTCATTAACCTAATTTGATAGTTTTCGGAGTTTTTGTCGATTGCATAAACGATCTTAGCCTCCTGATACATCTGCAGATAGTGCCATAACAGTGTTGAGAAATTTACACCAGCTGTTAAAGTGGGCTGAAGATTCGATCATTAACACCTTCTGATCCCTACGGTTTTCAGGAAATAATCACAATTTTTGAAACGACCAGGAATCGCTCACAAAAAAATTTATTCTGAAAAAAAATTCATTATTCGTGGAGAATATTTCATATCACGAAGTTTGGAATTTTGTTGTTCAAAATTTAATTGATATTTCAGAAAATACAATCAATCCTAAACTCGTTAAGGAAATATCACGATGACGCATGTCACTTATTAATATTTAATGGAATTAACATGAACCATGACAAAAGGAAATAAAATATTGGCTTTATTGCTTCCTGAGCATATGGCGCCTTGGAAATTTATACCTGACCTTGTTATATTTTCTAGAAGAAATTGTTAACAGAAAGTGGTTAAATGATCACTTTGTCTAAAAGATGACGGCAAGAAATGATTATCAAATTAAGAGAGATGACATATGTTGAGTATGTCGAAGGGCAACCTTCTCCGATGTCCAATCTATTTCGAGAAAAAAGGGTTATGGTTGAGATATAAATTATAAGTTTGGGAAATATGTTTCGGGGAAGTACGTGAGAGGATAAAACCGGATACTGTTGAAAAAAAAAATGAAAAGCACTGACGTGAAGTCAGGAGCTTTTGCGTTCAACATTCCTTTTAACAACCATTTCCAATCCATTTGGGTCCCCGAAATGTTTTTTAGTGAAAAATTAACTAATCCATGAGTTAGACACTGTAGCGAGACTATCGAACCAAAGATGTTGTTTTAAAACATAAAAAAACAAGAAAACGTTCAAAATTCCGTCGACTTCGTTTTTCATAGTCGCTTCAGAAAAAAAGAATATTTTATTTTTCAATTCAAAGTAATTTGTATCACATATTATATATTGATTTTAGCTTCTATCCTTGATTGATCGTGTTTTTTCTGAAGTTTGCTATTATATTCTTCTTTTGTCTACATATTAATGGGTGAAGAGATAACTGTGTACTTCATTTTGAGCATATTGCTCGTAAGGAAGATTTCGAGATGTTGTTTTGACACATAAAACAAACAAGAAAACGTTCAAAATTCCGTCGACTTCGTTTTTCATGGTCGCTTCAGGAAAAATCAATATTTTGTTTTATTCAATTCAATGTAATTTGTATCACATATTTTATATTAATTTTAGCTTCTATACCTGATTGATCGTGTTTTTTCTCAAGATTGCTATTATATTCTTCTTTTGTCTACCTATTAATACGTGGAGAGATACGTGAAAAATTAACTATTCCATGATTATTTTTATTGAGCGCTCGTACTACTCACATGAGGGCTATATCATTTCGTCACGATGTCTGTATTTTTCGAATTTTGAGCCGAAAATGGTCACAATCGATAGTGTTCGACTCACTGATGACGAATTCGTCGGAAAATTTGAGTATTTCCGTCCGGCCGTAAGCACGATAACTCTCGAAGGCAACAACCTAGAGACTTGAAATTTTCAGTGTGGGTTCAGTTCCCGAATGCCTCAGATGAGTTCGTTAATGGGCCACATTTCACCAGGGGTTCCGTAATTATGGCCGTTCAAAGTTTTGTTCTCCTGATAACTTGGAAACTACAGGTTTGATCGAGATGAAATTTTACACTCAAATGGAGAATGAGGTTTTCAAGCTACATGTGAAATGTTGTCCAGATCGCATGACCAGAACCATAGGAACCATAGAAAATTGTAACTTTTGAACGGAAACGCCTAGGGAGTTGAAATTTTCAGGATAGGTGTGGATCTTGAATGTCGTGATCACGTTTATCTATGAGCAAAATTGTACTAGGGGTTCCGTAAATATGGTCGTTTGAAATTTAGTTTTCTTGATAATTTCAAAACTACAGATTCGATCGTGACGAAATTTTGTATACTAATGGAGAATGATGTATTCAAGCTACATTTCTCCAGATTGCATGACCAGAACCATAGAAACCATGGAAAATCATAACTTTCGAAGGGAAAGGCCAAGGAACTTGAAATTTTCAGGAGAGGTTTGGATCTTAAATGTTGCGGTCACTTTCATCAATGAGCAAAATTAGACTAGGGGTTCCGTAAATATGGCCGTTGAAAATATTTTTTTCCTGATAATTTCGAAACTACTGATTGGATTGGAATGAAATTTTACACCTAGCTGAAGAATAATCTATTCAAATTACGTACGAAGTTTGAGAATTTTTTTGACAGGTGTCGAAAATTCCTTCAATTGATTTCTAATACTGGAAAAATGCGAATCTACCTACAAGGTGGATGTACGAGCGCTTAAAAGCTCCTGACTTCACGGCAGTGCTTTTATAATTTTTTTGACGTGAGTTAGACACTGTAGCGAGGCTATCGAAGCAAAGATTATGAAATGAACCACAGATTATATGTCCCATATGTAGACACAAAAATTTCAACATGATATAGTGAGTAGTAGAAAATAAATTCTCGTTTTTTTTTCTAGAGATACTATTTTCAAGGAATTCCACATGAACCTTGATGCCGTTAAAAAAATTTCGAGAGTTATCATGATCAGGGTTAAAAAGTTCAACTGGGTACCATCTCTTATATCTTTCTAGTCCTTTTCCCCTATTTCCTCACACACGACTTATTCCATTAAAATTACCTGGATGACCTACAGTTCACACGTCAAAGATTTTTGTATATTAGACGGATGAGAGCATGCGGGAGTCCTTAAAAACCGAGGTCTAAGCTCCATACAGGAAATAATAGTGACAAACTGTTATTTTTGTTGCCATCATGCTGTCATAACAGGCATTCAGCTGTCATGTTAGGCGTTCGGACACGAGACAAGTGACAAGATACGCGCAAAGCATGTCACTCTATCTAGAAATATACACTTCTCTACTTTACTATATTCAAACTGATGTCTCAGCTCTGAATATCGCATCACGTATTCCTTCGTAAAATTACTTCTGATATACATCAAAATTATATAGCAAGAGAGTAATAATATACCACAAACATTCAACGTCAGCTATGGGTTTTCCTTAATGGCTTACGATCCTTCGATCGTCGAAAGAAAATAGAATAATTTGAGATCGGAATGGCTGTTTGAACAAGGCAGGGGATAGACCATTTTCACCTCCACCTCTTGAAAATAACTCTTATAAGGTCGAAATTTCTGGTGAAAATTTACAAAAAAATACGATCCTAATACGATCAGTATTTCGACCTCCTGAAGACAAAACTTAGCGGCCTCTCTTATTTGTGAGCAACACTTATCTTGTTGAGAAAACTGCAATACCTACTAATGTATATGTGACAGAAAGTTCATAAAAATTTCGTATGGTGCGAACAGAGACGGACGTAAAAGTCATTCAGAGAAACCTGATCCGGACCTGGTATACAACAGGATGCGATGTCAGTGTTGATCTGTCCTGGGGCAGTTCAGTTCTTCGACCGTCCATGTATGAAAGCTTGGACGTATAATTATTGGGGTGTCGTGGAATTATAACATGTGAAATATGTTTATATACTCCATGCCGCTTGGAAGACTGGACCGACGACAATAACTTGTTCATCTCGGAAACTATTCTAGGTGACCGGTCTGGTCTTTAACCCTCGGTCATAATGGAGGAAGAATAGTTTCTTTCTATTATTCTGGATGGAATAACTTCATTTTTACTTCAAATATTTGGCCAAATATTCGAGAGATCTGTTGTTCAGAAAGTTCTCGGTTTGGAACGATCTATAATTCAAAAAAATGTTCCATAGAGCGAAGCTGGAATAGCCCGAAAATGGCGAAATGAACGATAATTTGCGTAGAGTTGAATAGTTAATTATGCCGTAACAGACAAAATTAGGGTGGGAAAATTGCATATGAAGGTAATCGTGTCGCTATTTCATGACCAAATGGACATTTGACACGGTTATATGCCCGCCTTGTAGGAACGGTCGCCATGATGGTAGATTTGATAAGTTGGAAGCTGGCCATTATATAAAGGATTATGATCTCCCGACCGAAATAATTAGTCTAGAGAACTCAGAACGAGTTCATATTAACCCTTCCAGTAAAGGGCTCGCATCCGCTTTCCTTGGGCCGGAGTTATGTCAATAACCACTATGAATATTACGAATTAAGGCAGATTGTGGTCGAACTTCCTCTTCAGTTTACTTCGGCTACATCCAACTTATCAACAGTAACCTCACATCAAACGCCAGCAACTATTAACCAAACTTAAAGCTGTATTACCTGGTTCGAACACTAGAGAATCTGATCTATTTCTCTAGAAGATAATTACCAAGGGTAAACTACGGAAATCAACGATAAACAACTCTTTCGATGACCCGATCCAATTGATTCGCCCTATTCGGCTCCAATTCTTTCACCCTTCCAAATCACTGACATTGACATGTTGAGAAGACGTATTTCTATTTCGTTTTGTTTCTTCTTTACACTCAATATTATAAAAACCATCTTAACTGAAATTAAAATATTCTAGTGGATCTTTTTTTTCTTCTAGCGAGCAGGTCCGCTTTGTGATTGATACTCATCAGTAACGACGTATTCGAGTCCGAAAATAATTCGGTTTACCCAGGAAGCTTATCGAATGAAATCATCTTAATTACTCCGAATTACCTGCGAAAACCTGAAATAATTAGAAAAAAAGTGCGTGGTGGCTGGTTTTGATAATTGTTGAAATCTAATTTCGTATATTTACGACTGAATATTCATTCTTATGGTGACTGATCCAAGGCACATAAATATATGAGATTTTATAGAGAATATATTAGTTATGGTAGATGACTGTCCTGCTATAAAGCCATAATAATAAAGGCCGCATCCGTTATTTATACCCAATTTGAAACTTAATTACTTGGGTCCCAGAGTATATAGGTGATTCCAAGTGTAGTGAAGATGAAAAAGAATAGACGATTTACGTGTAGTGTAAATTATTTAAGTGCCATACTTAGGCATCAAAGACCTTGCGTTTACTTAATTCAATTCCAAGATTTCCCAGAGATAAGAATCATGTCGTTAAGGTGGTCACATAGCGAATCAGATATGGAAATAAGTCAACTACTCAAGATACAAATGAATTTTTAATTAAGAACAAATACATATGCATTTCACTGGTTTAGAATTTTTTATGTCGTGAGGAAGTCGCATTGTCGTTAGTTTATAGAATTTATTAATAAATTAACTTCTGAACATTCGCCGTGAGAATTTCTCTCCTTAAATTTCCTATTGCAAAATGTCCCATGAACAGCCATTCTAATTTATTGTCACAGTAGCCCAGACCCATTAATTTGGTTCCAAAAAATGTAATTACGTATTTTGGTTTCGAAAAACTGAAACTGAAACACTGAATCTGAATTGAAAATTGTGAAAAAATGGTTTTATACTTTGAATGGAGAGGAAAGTAGTTTTCGAGTATTTGCGCATTTTCAAGCATATTGCTCGCAAGATGTTGTTTGAAAACATAAAACAAACAAGAAAACGTTCAAAATGCCGTCGACTTCGTTTTTGATGGTCACTTCAGAAAAAAATTATATTTTATTTAATTCAATCCAAGGTAATTTGTTTCACATATTATATATTAATTTTAGCTTCTATCCCCAAGTGTTTTTCCTGAAGATTGATATCATATTCTTCTTTTGTCTACGTATTAATACCTGGATAGATAACTGTGTACATCATTTTGAGAATATTGCTCGCAAGGAGGATTTCGAGATTGTCTAAAATAAACAAGAAAACGTTCAAAATTCCGTCGACTTGTCTTTTCATGGTCGCGTCAGAAAAAATGATATTTTATTTTTCAATTCAATGTAATTTGTATCACATATTATATATTAATTTTAGCTTTTATCCCTGATTGCTCGTGTTTTTTCTGAATATTGCTATTGTATTCTTCCTTTGTCCATATATACGTGGAGAGATAACAGTGTTTCAAGCAAATTGCTCGCAAGGAAAATTTCGAGATGTTGTTTTGAAACCTAAAATAAACAAGAAAACGTTCAAAATTCCGTCGACTTCTCTTTTCATGGTCGCGTCAGAAAAAATGATATTTTATTTTATTCCATTCAATGTGATTGGTATCACATATTATATATTAATTTTAGCTTCTATCCCTGATTGATCGTGTTTTTTCTGAAGATTGCTTTTATATTCTACTTTTGTCCAGATATCAATACGTGGAGAAATAACTGTATACCTCATTTCAAGCAAATTGCTCGCAAGGAAAATTTCGAGATGTTGTTTTGAAACATAAAACAAACAAGAAAACGTTCAAAATTCCATCGACTTCGTTCTTCATGGTCGCGTCAGAAAAAAATTATATTTTATTTTATTCCATTCAATGTGATTGGTATCACATATTATATATTAATTTTAGCTTCTATCCCTGATTGATCGTGTTTTTTCTGAAGATTGCTTTTATATTCTACTTTTGTCCAGATATCAATACGTGGAGAAATAACTGTGTACCTCATTTCAAGCATACGGAGGACCGTAAGATTTGGCAAATTCGAAGTTTATGTGGAGGAGGTCTGCAAAAGCTAAAATTTATAGATAATAGTCGTTACAAATATGTACATTGAATTGAATCAAAAGAAATATTCATTCATCAATAGTCGAATAAATCACTGAAAATCGTCAGGATTGGGGACCTACGAACGTTCAATATGCCGTCGTCTTCCTTTTTCGTTGTCAGTTCAGAAAAAAGAAATATTTCATTTACTCAATTCGATGTATTTGTAATAAATATATGAATTTTTGATAAAATCTATCTACGGTTTGGCCCAAGTTAGAAATAGTTGTTTAAGTCGGTCATCGAGCGACAAAATCCGAAGAGATATTTTCGCGAAAGGTTATAAGGTCGTTCGGTAACAGCTCGTATGATTATTTCCCAACTTTTTCAACGGCCAATTTCACAATCGTATTCGAGAAAGAAACTCAAATATTTCGAATAATTATACCTTTACCTGTCCTATCGATCGCAAATGAGATGCCATCGAGAGTCGTTGTGCTCGGCTTCGTCTGACAAATTGGTACCTTTCTGAGCAAATGTGACGGATCAAGAATCGACCATATAATTAATTTATTGGTTTCTAATTCCGATACAAATGTCCAAATGCCCCAGGAGTGGAACTCGAATATGGACCCACGAAAAACAGGATGGCTGTTATGATTAGTGGAAGCAGATGTTACAAGCAGATGTAACACTTATAGATAGACGTTGTCTATACGAAATATTGCGATTCATGCAGCCGCCAACAAGCCAACCGGTGCCCGGAGACTTTGTATGAAAATTATTAGGAACCCTCGCTATATGATGTCCATTTTCAGCTTGATCTGTAATCGATCTGGAGTCCAAATGAAGAGATATGTAAATCATCACCCCTTCTAGAATACTGAAGAAAACGCCCAACCCCTTTCGGAAAGGCAGCCCATTTTCTCGTCTCAGGGTTGGTGTGCAATTTGTAGTAATTATTTCTGACCTTTGTCAAAATGAATTTACAAATATTCCTGGGGGATTTTCCGACTAGTATATTCGCGGAGACGGAATGAATGAAGTCGAGAATAGAATGGGAAATGCGAGTATCAACTACACGTGCAGACGAAAATAAAGAACCGAAAAAACAACGGCATGAAAAGTTCGCAGAACAAAATCAATCGTTATTTAACTGGTCCAGAGAACATTGGGCAGAAACTCAGGATCCATAATTGATATAATAACGACCCCTAGAGTAATGAGTCAGTCGGCCAGACGGACTTATTGGATATGCTTGACGCGGACGCGTGCCCCGCAAAATTATAAAACTTCGGGGGCGATTCTGTTTATCCACTACGGCTATTGCGGATCCGGGGTTCTCTCGGTCGACCTTTTTTTCAGACACGTTTACATCTATATTCCGGTGCAGTCCCGATTGGAATTAAGCTGAGCTATATTAAGTACCAATATCTCATTTACGACTCCCTTCAGTTCGTTTTTTATGCTTTTCAATCCATTCGTTTCGAATCTTGAAAATTCGAGGGAGGTTCGGAAAATAACGAACGAATTAATCGACCCACTGCTCTTGGACTGAGCGGTTTCATGTTTAGTTGAAACAAGGAATGACAATTCGCGATAAGGACTTCACAATTTGAGGGATGATTTATCGAGGATATTCAGCCCTATGTGATAAAATTGAAAAAAAAAACCATTGCTGAACTTCATTTCAAGCATATTGCTCGCAAGGATGATTACGAGATACTGTTTTAAAACATGAAACAAACAAGAAAACGTTCAAAATGCCGTCGACTTCGTTTTTGATGGTCGCTTCAGAAAAAAATAATATTTTATTTTATTCAATTCAATGTTATTTGTATCACATATTATACAGGGTGTCTCAGAATGAATGGATAATTCTGTAACACTGTATAGAAGATTTTTTTCAGAGTCCAATAGCTCTTCCATACAGTGTTACAGGATTATCCATTCATTCTGGGACACCCTGTATATTAATTTCAGCTTCTATCCCTGATTGATCGTGTTTTTTCTGAAGATTGCTATTATATCTTTTTTCGTCTACATATTAATACGTGGAGTGATTCAAGTCTAGTTTAAACAAGGAATTACAAATTCGTGATGAGGACTTTGGAGCAAATATCCTCAATACGAGAGATGATTTATCGAGGACTTTCAGCCCTATGTATTAAAATTGAAAAAAAAAACCATTGCTGAAAAGAATATCTAGAATGGCTCCCCAAAGTTTAAATTCGAAAGATGACGAGTGTTCCCCACGTCCTGCTCGTTACGAATATGTGAAGCATTTAGGCGACAACAAGACCGCAAGTAATGTACTATATAATACAAGGACCATAAGTCACTTAAATGGCGCATGAAACCAGCGTTTGATCATTTGGCGTTTTGAAATATCAACATTTACATTTTAATGTCAACATTTCATTGCGAATGCGAATTTCTGAATAGCTTTTGTCCTGGACAATTTCCACATGCAAAATTGTATTGTTTTATGTGTTTCATATCGTTTCATGGTGAACTGAACCCGAAATTGTAGTTAAATTTGGATCACTCTGGTATTCCTTCAAATTGTTGTATTTATTCATTTAGAATTAATGAAAAGCATCGTGCCCAATTTTGTGATTTGATACTATTTCAACTTTTCTTACATAAAGAGATCTTAATGTTCCAAAATGGTTTCAACGTAAAAAGTTGATTTATCTTTGACCGAATTAATATGATGAACGTTGTGCCTTCGCTATAATTATTGGTACTGAGTGTATTCGAAACAAAAAGAAAACGGCCATCCTACAACAATCTTCATCTTGAATATAGAAGATGATGGACACAGTAATCAATCAAAAAGTCATCAAGCACCTGGAGCGGTGCAAAGTTACCGGCACTGGTCTGTATGGTTTTGGTGAGATGCAGCGGTTTCACGAACGATCTTTAATCTTTCAGACTCAAAGGTATCTCGAGAACCGTAAACGAGATGAAAAGGGTCGGGAATGACCGTCAGTAGGGGCTTGATTCTGTCTATAGATTTGTGTATAACCTACTATTGTATGTAATCACAAACAATTTAACATTGAATGATATTAAATTCCCGTTGTCGTGAAAATTTCAGTAATGAGTACTGTTCCAGTTTTCCGTCTGGAAAAATATTGGTCGAACTGGATTCGGATTGAATTCCGCTTGATCATCTTCGATGTATTTCTAATGAATTGAAATAGTTTTTCACATAAATGTGAGTGGAAATTGAATCGAGGTAGAACCGGTCAAAGAAAAACGCTAGGTAGCATCCTTTTACGTGACAAAAGAAGCCGCTGTTGTCCCATTACAGCACATTAAAAAAGACCCGTGTATTATAGACATCCATCATGTCCTATTGAAAACGATGATATTTCATATTGGATTTCGATCTCTGTTGCGTCATAAAGCAGTACAATGCCGTAATTGGGAACGAGGAATTCCTAGATGATCATGTTGATCATTTGTCGTCATTTTGTACCTTCAAAATAGAGTAACAGATAGAAATCAACCTCCATTTTCGAGGGTATTCAAATTGCTGAGAACTACCAGTTTCCTATGGGACAATCGTGTATTTCAATAAGGCTCATTACCATCGATTCTATTAATCTTGTTCTGATTAAGATGACTTTGTACTATTGAATGGGAATGAACGAATACCACTGGATAATGGATTAAGAGGAATGAGATGAGAACGTATAGAATGCAATTTTCGTTATCCTTTCTTCAGTGGAGTTTCAAACATTGCTGAAGCAGTCAATGTTTTAGTTGAGTTTGATCTTAACGAAAAGGCATACATTTCCGATGTGGTTTCTACAAAGGAGAGTATAATACACAAAGATAAATTTCTGGTTGCTCCCATTAATTGGATTCAGATTCGACAAAAAATTATGGAATCTTTCCGCCATTATGGTTTAAAATTTAAAAAGAAATATTCGACGAACAAATGACGCTTTTCGAATGTTCGAGCAAGCTTCTATTGAATTCGAACCCTAGAGGGGAGAGACAAGAAAATAAAGCAAGGGTAGCGATGAACAAATATCAAATGAACTCCAGTTGAAAAACGCTTTCTGCTTATAAAAGCCGAGGAAAGGTTAATTAAAAATCGGCATTCGTATACATAAAATACACGTGGATATTACTCTGACTCTGAAAACTAATTACAACTTCTAAACTTTTCAAAAACGCATGCTTGAGAGCCGGTACCTCTCCAACTTTTGTAGATGATAAATATGGTTTTGATGGGTTCTCATAGTTGGCGTATTCGTTGCCTAAAATCTTTTCAACCACTAATTATACGAACTGCTTCTACCCGCACCCAGGAAATCCATAATGCCATCTGATAATGTTGGATCTATATCTCGCACTGAACCTTTTTATTCGGATGAAAACCGGACGGATTGACATAATTCGTGTCAACTTAGGGTGATACTGACACTTCTACGTTTCGAAACGCATGAAGAGGAGAATTTGCATCTGATTGTGTTCAAAGTTGGGAAAGCGAGCTAATATTTTTCGGTTTCGGGGTTCGCGAAGTGAAAATGACGTTGCGACAGCATTTTGCATGACAAAGGACCACTTGACAGCCCTGTAAATATGTGAGGAATTATTCATGAAACTCTATGTGGGGCGCATCTCTGACATTTGTGGTAGCATTTCGTTACAATTTCAAAGAAAGGAGGAACACGTCGAATAAATATGGATGCACCCCTATCATATTTCCCAGCTTCGCGTGGTAATATCTCCGATAGCGCACACTACCCAACACAAAAACGAGTCTGAAAATTTCACATCCTTATGACACTCATTCATTATACTTTTTGTAAAATTAAAAGATTCCATTACTCGCGAACATTAATTTTTTTTTTCAAAAGATCGATGTTAACCCTTTGGTGCCCGACAGTACTTCTGAGTACCATTAATTTCTAGAAAATTTTATGATTTTTTCGCCAATAAACTCATTTTTTCGAAATTTTCGACGTGGGCTGCAAAGAAACTATGAGGTTTCTTAAAAAACTGACTGAATATTCGAAATACACGTGGACGCATTCGGTAATCAGAAAAATTCCAAGAAGATTGGCGCATAAGATTTTTTCAACAAAAATTCAACTCAAGTATAAATAAAGAAAACTTAGTAAAAAATCAACTCGCACGAAAAATAGGGTGCGTTTTTTTCGAGAAAGTAAAAAGTAAAAAATCAATTCTGCAGTATGGCAAGAAAATATATGCTATCTATATAAGTTGAGGGTGAAGATTCTAAATACATACGTTCTTTCTTTTCACAAGAAATAATTTTTCTGATCGCTATGGCACTTTGAAGTTGGAAATTTTTTAAATCCCATATTTCACATGTCCAAATTTGAGGTTTTTCTATATGGAAATGGATGGACCCTATGAGTTGTGGATTTTTGAACATTTGTCTGCATGCTTTGGGTTGCGAAAAAAATTATTCGAGAGTTCTCGGAATGTTTCTATAAAATTTTATGATATTTTCGCCAAAAAACTCATTTTTTCGAAATGTTCGACGTGTGCTGCAAGAAAACGATGAGGTTTTTCGAGAAACCGACTGAATATATGAAATACACGTGGTCGCATTCGGTAATCAGGAAAATTCCAATAAGATTGGCGCATAAAATGTTTCAACAAAAAATTTAAAAAATTTGGTGTAAAATTAAATCTTCAGTATGACAGGAAAATATATGCTATCTATATAAATTTGAGATGAAGATCCTGAATACGTTCTTTCTTTTAGCGAGGAATAATTTTTCTGACCACTATGGCATTTTGGAGTTGGAAATTTTTGAAATCCCATATTTCACATGTCCAAATTTGAGGTTTTTTATATGGAAATGGATGGAAATGGACTCTATGAGTAGTGGATTTTTGTACATTTGTCAGCATGCCTTGGGTGGCAAAAGAAATTATTCGAGAGTTCTTGGAACGTTTCTATAAAATTTCATGATTTTTTTGCCAAAAAACTCATTTTTTCGAAATTTAACAAAACGATACAAAATCGAAAATAAAATTCTGGAAAAAATTGAGTTTTTCAAATCCTTCAAAAAACAAAAAATAAAAAAAAAATCTTTAAATTCAAGTCTATTTGGGCATTAAAGGGTTAAAATGCTGAATATTTGGAACTCCTTTGGAAATTTTTGATTTTCCCTGAATATTGAACTTCTATTCCATTTCTGAGCATAATTTTCACCTCTGGAATAATGAAGATAATTCTCAACAAGTGTTATGCAATTAGCTTCAATAGTTTTCCCAAATTTGGACATCTATACATGGATAATTTTGAAGGTTTCAACTAGATGATGAGCATTCAGTTTTTTCAGAAGAAAATATATTTGGCTCTGAGGAAAATGTGTGACAGAATTCTAGAATGAAGTAACGGTATTCGACGAAGAGAAGAATTGTTACATCCGGAAAGTTTGAAAAACTAGAACCAGAAGGGGAAGAATTGAAGATTATCTGAATTGAAGACTTTTGAAGGCAGAAAACAGTGGAAAGAAGGGAAAGAGAAAATATGGTATAGTAGAGCAAGCATAAAAAATTGTGCTTCTTCTTCATCTCCGTTATCTTTCTGTGGAGTATAATTCGAAATTTAGTTCACATCGTGGATCATTTCGAATAAATGATCCCAGAACGGAGTGGTCGGAATCGATCTGGGAATAGAGTTGGAACATTTGTACAATTGAGGGGGGATATTTCGATCACGCTGTATTTGTCGATTTGCTCTATCATTACTGGAAGTGGCAAATAGCATAAAGGCAGTTTAGTTTGCCGTATAATATCGGGTCGTGCCTCGTTTTCGATCTTGTACGTAGTTTAAAAATGATTTGGGTCTCAATTTGACAGCAAATGGGATTGTCTTGAGCGAGTGCCTCGGGATGACATTAGCCTGTCTCGAACCGCAGTACAAAGGCTTCCAACCGTCCTGTCACTGCGTAATATATGCTAACATGTTTTTGCCAGAGGCACCGATCACTTTATGAGCCTTGACGTTCTTATAGAATTTGCGAATTCACAGTCTGATCCCATTATTGGAATTATTTCTGTACTTCGAGAGGACCAGCAAGGATACATTTCGTCGAAATGGTTTATTGATTTCATTGTCGCACAGCGCCTACACTATCCGACTAAACGAGCACCACTAGATGATTAATTTTCCGCCAAAGATGAACGATTCACGAATAAATTAATTATATTTTTTTCTTCGAGTGAGTCATGAATGGATGACATATTTTGCTTGGTATTTATCCCTACTTCCTGGTTACTCGAACGGAATATTCGATTCTTGATTGAATGTTTTTTAGGGTCGTTCTAAAACCTAATCATTGAAGTCCCATTGTGAACTATACTCTGCACAATGAGGAGTTACCTTGACAAGATTATAGATCACGACTCTTGGAGATTGGACCAAGGAACTCAATGGTAGTTATAATAATGACGTAAACAAAATACTCACTATCAGCGACCTTCTATTTCATTTAGGATTGCCGGCACGATGAAGTGATATACTCACCTGAAAGAGGAGATGATTAATAGAATTTTATCAGTTGAGGAAATCTATGTTTCAGGAGAAGGATATTGACGCAGAGCGAAAAGAACGCAAGCAGGCATTTTTCAGGAAATCCTTTATATTCTGTTCCATTACTGCGATATCACCTATTATCCAAATGTACAAAGCGAACTCTTTATTCTGTTCATTCCATTTGGAGCTTGTACCTGAAGTAAATGGAAAATGTGAGGGTAAAAAAATAGAACCTTGAGGAATCTCAATATAATCTGTTGATGAACCCCAGATCAAAAAAGAAGTATGTCATTCCTCTGCCATCAATAATTTGAAGCAGAACACGTGTTTCTACATTTCTAATCAAGCTACATACCGTTGTTTATTCTACGTGCTCATTCTTTCAGTGACCGAATACCTTTCAAGGTTTCTCGAAGAGCTCTGTACAGATTGAGAAATATGATTGATTGATTTTTCAATACGAAGTCTAACGAGTTGACAAGAATCTACTAGTGACAATATCTCTTCTAAGTCAATTAGACATAACCTTTAGCCAATGTCAAGTTACGAAACTCCAGGTCTTGATGGATGTTCAATAGAACTTTCTGATAGAAAACGGTTACATGCACAAAAAAAAATAGTAAGATCGATTGAGATTTTCGATTTTTCGACGTGCTTGTCGGCCTCGACTCTGAGATTGCGTGTCCATCTTTCATTCGATAAAGAAATCCATTCGGGAAATATAGGCTAAATAACAGTGACAAACGGCAATACGGTTTGTGTGTTCATCATTCAAACAACCTCAATTTATTTTTCATGAAGAATAACTGTAACGGATGTACAGAGGAACAAGCTGGAATTTGGGATCCACTCGAATTTTTTTTGGTACAGTGAAGACCTCAATATTCAAAGTATATCAAAGAGCAGGTGTAATATATTTTTTCTCCGATCGTGGGAAAAGTGACACTATTTTGACCTGTTTTCTATGCGCGAAGCTCAACATTCCAGAATAGTGGGCAGTTGCTAAGCAATTAAAAAATAACAGTGCGGTAATATTCTTACTTTCAAACGCAACTCGAAAATGAAAGTTGGAAAAACTAAATAATTTTTTTGCGGGAAAACTACGGTAGATATTGGCAAGTTTGGTATGGAAATATAGGTTTTTGGGGTCGCGAATCCGATAGAAAGAAAATCGCAGCCCTATCTGCTTATTTTCATCTTTTTCACCCCAAAATGAAAATTTTCCAACTTTCAATCCTTTATTTTTTGACTTCTACTCGTCAGAATCAATCGAGGTTTCCAGATTATTAACCAGCGACTTCACCACTTCATTCTTATCCAATAAAATTTGCTTCTCTCAGAGAAAATATAGGAAATGAATAATAATTTTTTGATGCAGTGAAGACCTCAATATTCAAACTATACTAAAGAGCAGGTGTAATATATTTTACCATTCATTCGTAATCAAGAATTATAAAACGGTATATGAGACTTGGATAATGGTGGTATATTTTTACACACTATAACTTTTTAAGTAGTTTTCAATTAAGATAACGCAGCAGGAATAAAGGACAACGCTTTGTTGTTCTTGTCTGTCGGTCTTTGGTCCGATATGCCGCTCTAGCTGGATATGGCACCCTGTAGGGGGCACAGCTGCTATTCTGACATCCGAATTTCATCTTCGGCATCAAGATCTCCCACCATCTCTTTTTTTAATATTCGATGTCCGAGAGCATGTGGTAGGTAATTTTTTAGAAGACCTTAAGAATTAGACCTTAGAAAAAAGACAATATTCTACCTATTTCTGTTCCACTTAGGTATTTAATTTGTGGTCCAATGACTTCTCAGTGAAAACTCGCGCCGAACAATCCGCCTTGTAATTTTTCTGACGAGTCCAAAACTGATTGTGTAAAATGTCAATAATGACCGCTGATGATGCTTGCGGTTTTCTTTCAATTTTCTTCTTCTCTGTTGGCGGATTATTCTGTTCGAAACTTGGTTATTATTTTAATCAAAAGTATGAGATTGAATTACTTTCCTCTGCGATGCAGAGAACCACAACATTATATCATAGTCATACGCGCACTCATTTCGGAATATATATGGATTACGAAAAATGATTGGTTATTTTATTGCTAATGATATAAACGCTACAGATGAACCTGGAATTTGAACTCCAGGATGTGGGTTCAAATCCGAAATCATTGTTGATACCTTCTCGTATAAATTCTCCTAAAATTTTATTTCTTCACCATTTCATTGGGTTGCAAAATCTCATCAGCAATCACCTAATTCATAATTGAAAAATACTTCGGGTTTTTTAGGAAATGTAAAAGTTGAATATTTCCCCGCAGGAATTCCTGCATCCGTAGAATTCCCAAACAATAACGGAGGGCCCGTTCCTGCTGTATAAAAGGCATAACCCAGCTGCCTATTGAGCGATTGTGTTTTCCCCTAGCATCTTTGTCACATTAAAGTTCCTGTTTGTCGGATCACAGGGATCAGACCCGTCTTTTTAGAGCGTTGCGGGTGTTTTTATCCGGCCAATTTGTCGTCTGATGTTGACATTTACCAACTTGTTGAACATCCCTTATTGAACTCGACTTTGGGACGTCAATCGATCGAAGTGGGACGATATTTTGTTCGGGTCCTCTTTCTAGAATGTTTTCTGGTTGAAAAGATGATTTCGAAACGTGAATGAAATTCTAAATCACATATTTCAAGCTTATTTCGAATCAGCTTCGCCCATATTTTCGTGGTATATCGAAGTGTACGATGGACCAGAATCGGGAAATTTTCACGTACTACTACTTAACTCTTCGATGATTAACTTAATTATAGAGACAAGTGATGCAATCACTAGTAATTTTTATCTACCTAGGGATTGAAAATGATTGCCCAGAGGCCATATAATACAAAACTAATTATAGGAAACTCGACATCGTCGCGATAACGCAATTTTAAGGGACAAATGACAAATGGATATTTGAATTACATCCTTGTAGATTGTACCTATTCCAGTGGCGGCTCCAGATGATACTCTTATTCAAATATTGTCAAATACTTCGTAGTTTGAGTATAATACACTTTTTAACTCATAGCATCTGCATTTGTCAGGCTGAGATTTGGCGATAATATTACGATCTGAGGCTCACATCAAATGACCAGAAACGCCCAGAACCCGTTCGGTAGGCCACTGATGAGTGTTTAAAAAACAAGAAAAAGAATCTTTGTTTCATTTAAAAACTTTTTTATCCATTGCAATATTTTTGTGTCTGCTAATCTCGCATATTCTCATAAATTCATTGGTTTTTTTGACATGTCTTAATGGTAGTTTTATTCTCAATATGAGCTATCTTCATTTGTACCAATTCAGCAACGCCTTATTTTCCTACAGACGAAAGTTTGAGGAAAGCTCTCCGAACGCTAGAATGTCTCATCCCGAAGCAATATCCAAGAAATTGAATTTCTCAGTAAAACCAGCTCTGACAGAAGAGTCGACATTGAGACAAAATGACCGAACCGGATATTTCATTTTCTATTACGTATATGATGTTTAACCACAGACTATCGATGATACCTGCTTCCAACGTACAATTTATTTTCACATTGTAATTCTTTCATACTTATTATAATTGTTCACATTTCATTCAAATTCTCCATCGTAATTATTGGGAGCATGATTGATTGCAATTATTCATTATTATAATTTTTTTTTGTCTGTAGCTTTTCCGAATGCCGATGCCGACGAGATAAATTTGCCGATCTGACTATTCTTCAAAATTCTTCGATTTCACGTTTTCCATAAGGTAAACTCGAAATATGTTGAAAGTTTTCGTTCTTGCATCGATTCCAAAGACTCATTGAACTACCAAACCAACATCGCGAGATGGTATTGGTCCGGCTTCCCCGGATTCCGAAAAAGTGGTCATACCAACAAATGTAGAAGTAGCCGGTGTGAATAAACGGTATGCCATTAAACAGATTGTGTTTCGCGTCTTGTATCGTCAGAGGTGGAACGGAAAGCAATGGAAACTGGTTAGCTATAATTGGGTGCTATAGGTTAGTAAATTGAAAACAAATAAGAATGGAAACCAAGCAATAATCATCAGTGAAGGGACCCAAATCAAAGGCGCGTTACCGCAATAGAGTTCGACTGTGTGAGCGACCTTAAAGGTATAATACGCCACAATTTGGTTCCAACACGTAATGATAGGTTAGCGCATATGTCCCGAGTCAAGAAGTGTCACGATCGAACCGGCCAGGGCCAGGCGGCTATCAACTTGCCTAAAACTGACGACCAATGGCGTAGAAATGCCACACTGAAGAACCAAATTCGATTACATAAGAATTTTTTTCCTTCGAACCACTCCAAGTTTCTTCGTCAAATGCGTTGGTTTTTTGAACCAGGGATTTCCACCAAGTTACTCCTTCAAAACGCCCTGTGTTTACTACGCATGAAACCTAAAGGATTATTTCTGACCTATAATTGGCAAGATTTCGAGGGAGAGGTGTTGCTGGTGGCATCTTTTTCTACGGCACTGGACGGTCACGAAGTGTTTCAGCTTGTCCAAATTTACCGACTGCCGCATTATTTCGTCAAATTATCGGGCTAGTAGATTCCTGACCTTCAACTCTTCTGTGACCAATCCGTAATCTTCAAACATAAATCTGTACTCGTCCCGATTTGAAACAATAATAATACTTTTTCCTGAACCTTATCTCCATCTTAAGCCTTACGATGTCCATTTTAATTATAGTGTATTCGGCGGTTTCGAAGAATTGCCGATTATCGAACAGTTCTCAGTTTGGCTCTGAAGTTGATGACAAAGTTCGACCTGTTTGGTTCGACGACTGGTAGACTTTCCATCCAAATCGATTTTTTTTTCTGACAAACCTCTGCTGAATAATTCTTATTTATCTACTCCTATTGTATATATGTAACTACCTATCAAGATCTGTAAATAAAGTTCTTTCTCTGTACTTGTATCTTAGTATTTATTGTTATAATCGTAGATAAAGTATAGTATTCAACTTGCGGTAATGGTCATAACTCCCTTGATGAAAAACAGCACTCGCCTTCGGCTCGTGCTGCAAATTCCATCTGCGTGAGTTATGACCTACATTACAGCTCGTTAAATAATAAACCATTGTATACAAATCGAATAATCGTGAAATTCCGAAAACAATGTTCGTTTTTGAAAAATCTGGGAATGCCGAGGGCGATAATTTTCGTCCGAATAGCTGACTGCCCCTCAAAAGAGCAACTATTAAAAAATCTGTCAGTAAACAGTTAGAGCACCAGCAACTGTCGAAATTTTCGCTCGACTGGCAACGATGAATGTCCTAATGAAATTCCGATAAAGTGGAAACAATCAACTGTTTTTGCTTTGATCATATTTTTGGCCATGGAATCGTCAACAATTTGCATTGTATTAATGCGAACTCTGGTCTGGACATTCCTCGCGTCATGTCCTGTGATCATCCAGCGTGAACTAATCGCTATACGAATGATTAAACTTCAGCATAATTGTAACATTCAGGCAAAGGGAGGATGCATCAAACCCAAGCTTAGAGATCTTTGATATCCTGCAGTGTAATGTTGTGTGTCTTCTGATCTTCATGTCCTTTGTTTCACTGCTTGAGGCACGCGCGAGCGTTCGCGTCAAACGAACAATCGTACGTATCTATCTGGCCATTCTTTCCTGGCAATTACTCGCTCAGCCTTCGGCCTCCCTATCAGCTCGACGGCATCAGAAGGACATCTGATAATTCGATATTTTATACCTTGGATCTGACTTTGCGTCAATGCAAATAAACCATCGCGAAATCGTTCTGTCCATATCTATCGCAGATGTGAAATTCCGCAGGAATCCGATCAGGACATCAGCCAATACCCAATAAGTAAGTTGAAGAGATCTACTGAGAGGTTCTGGATGTATATTGGTATACAGGGCGATCCAAAGAGGCATCGTTTACCTAAAATTTTTATGTGAGTTGGTATTTTTCAAATGGAACAACCTGTATTTCATCTTCCTTATCGGAAGAGCTCTTTCTTCTCATTTCAAATATATATATATATACTTTATTGAGGTTATCTTTGTCAGTTTTCGAAAAACATAGATTTTTGTCTAAGTATTATAGAATTTAATTGTTAATAAAATAATCGTATAAACATATTTTTTCGAATTGTTCATCTTAGAACTCTCCTTGAGGAAAAGTTTCGGGCAAATCAAATAGAATATTGAACAGAATTATCAAAAATTGTTATTGGATTTGAATTTTTTTCAAAATTAAATAAATTTCTTCAACTTTTACATTAGAGCCATAACAATATGTCGACCAAGGTAATTGGCTTTGTTGAGGTGAATGATTTGAGTTTATTTTTCATTAACACACATAATTTTTTTTCATTGAATATTTGCATTATCTGTTTCAAAATTGAAACAAGAAGTAAAACTTCGTTAGGGGAAAGAGGTGATGAAGTAGATGAGGCACAAGGAATTGGAGAAGAACAAAACAAAACAGAATCAAATGTATCAATTCATTTATTAATGGAGATGAATATGAAAATTGAAGAAATGAAATATGATTCAAAAAGAAATAATCAAGAAATGAAAGAACAAATGAAAGATAATACAGAAACAATAAAACATGACATAAATGAGAAATTTGGGAAAATGGAGAAAATTTCAGAGAGAATGGTGATGAAATAGAAGAAAATTCAAGGGAATTAAAGGAAATTGGAGATAGAATTGATATAAAAGAAATAGACTTGAGAAGAAAACTGAAGAAGAAATGATTGATTTTGAGAAAAATGAAGAACCTTCAGTAATAATAGAAAATACAGAAGAAAATATAAAATCAAATGAAATTAATATGCTGAAATTACAAGACCCAATTCAACAATGCTTCTAAACTTTATAATGGTGGAAATGAATCTTATGAGGATACTTCTGAAACAAAAATAGAGAAACTCTGTTTTGGAAACATAAGAATAGATAATTCTTCAGGGCGTCCCAGAATGAATGGATAATCCTGTAACACTGTATAGAAGAGCTATTGGATTCTCTAGAAAAAATACAAAAAAAATCTGTCCCCACTAGAAATGTTTTTTTTTTCAAAATAAGGATTTCTTGCACATCACGTTGCGTTTCTGTGTAACACGCTCACGAATGAATCAAATCAATCAGTTTCTTCATGGTGAAATAAGTTATGAAGATGTATTGTTCCATTCTAAAATTTATATAAAGGGCGCATTTTTTTTTTGAGTTGGCCACACAGGCTTTCTCAAATCTCATTTCCACCATGAACGATTAAACTTTCACATTATGAAACATTCATCACATTTCATGATGAAATTTGAAGTTGGATATTTTTTTCCAAAAAAGTTACAACAGATATTTATACGTTTTTCAGCATATCTATTTGTAATTCAATGAAGAATATTTCACCATGAAGAAACTGATGAATTTGATCCAGTTGTGAGCGTGATACACAAAAACGCAACGTGATGTGCAAGAAATCATTATTTTGAAAAAAAAAAAAAAATTCGAGTGGGGATTGATTTTTTTTTTTCAGAGAGTCCTTTATGAAGTATTACAAAATTATCCATTCATTTTGGGACACCCTGTGTATTTGAAATGAGAAGAAAGAGCTCCAACGATTGGGAAGATGAAATACAGGGTGTTCCATTTGAAAAATACCAACTCACATAAAATTTTTAGGTAAACGATGCCTTTTTGCGTTTTCTATTACTGAATTCTGAATGCCCATAAAAAATACTTCATATTTGCCCATTTAAACGTTTTTTTAGGACAAATATTTACTGAGATAGCTATTGAGTGAAATATAAACAATCACCCTGTACATAAAATAACAAGGGTGTTCAGAGAAATTTTATTCAATAGAATAATAACTCATTGAATTTATGCCTCATATAGAGACACAAAATTCCAACAATATGGCCAACAGTTTCTGACATACCGAAGTTTACAAAAAGAATTCGAAAAAAATCTTCTAGCGATATAATTCCTACGAAATTTCATATAAATCTTCGTGTTATAATCTTATAACTACTAACTACTAAGTTTAAATTCGATCGGACTGGTATTTTTCGAATTATTGAGCAGAAGAACAAGCGCGCAAAAAATCACGGCGGATTTTTCACGAAATTTCGAACAATCAATAACAGCGAACTCTGGGATAACTGGATACCTTTAACGACGTTGTAATTAATGGACGTAAAGCATGGTTGTTATTTAATTATGGTAGAAAATAGATCGTCGCAAATCTGTTGATTGCTTTTTCTATTTAACAAAAGGACAGATACTAATTCCCCTGTATATTTCACCAATAAAAGGTCCGTCAATAAATCGATTATGGTAGAATAAAAATGAGACAACCGTTCGGTAGAGGTAGATAGAACCAATTAACTAGAAAAAGACGGATGGAGCGTCATATACGAAGAATAAAAGGTCTGGAGGGCCATTCTAGTTTATAGCCCGAATCCAACTCATTGAAAAAATGTCAAAAACTGTAATTAACATGCCGCCAACAATAAAATCGTCCATTTCTCAGAATGTTTAATAAATATCATTACCGAGATTTAACAGATAATATTTTTTACACCTCCTTTTAGTAATTAAAAAAGGGTTATATTGCTTGTTCCATTTTTTTTTGCTTTCAAAGACTGCCGACTCTCAAACCAGCCAACATAATTGCTGGTCCAACACCTCTTTTTGTCCAGGAACAATTGAACATTATGACGTCAAGTAGACCAGAAAAACCAATCGGATATTTCGAAAATGAATATTCCTACCCTCTATGGAAACCTTTAATAGTACCATTCTCATGAATTCCTCGGTGAGGCAGCCTTAGAATGTCATACGCCCAACAATATCCTCTTTATATCGAGTCCGACAATAAAGACTTTGTATCCAGCTATGTGATGTGTCACATAGGACGCAGATGACATCATTTCAATAATGTCACTGTCACTAATGACAGAAATCACTTTTGAAACACTGCCCTGTTATTCCACTCTGGACGGAATAAATTTTCTAATAGAGCCTGACAAACAGAGAGGTCGTATTATGAGTGTATACATAACGCATTCGTTCGTGAAATTGAATGTTTTGGATGAAATTTCGTTCTTGAGGATTTTCCAACATATTATGTACTTCCCAAACAAATGTTCATTATATTTAGGGTTGAGAAGAGTGTCATAAATCGAAGTTTATGCTCTTTCACCTAGAAATACCTTCGTTTGTACTGAAATAACAGGGAAGTAGATTTGACTTTATTTGTATTGGCATGTGAATGAAATGGGGCTTATGAGGAAAAACAATGGCTTCTTGAATTAAAGAGTACACTCTGCCATTTTACAGCCTCAGCTTTTGTTTTTGCGCTCTGTAGACAACTCGTGCACGTAGCAGTGTTGTTACATATTCCATTGTTTTTTGTTTGACGCTTTGCTCTGCCTTTTATTCTGAAGCAGGGGTAGTTTTATTGTTCGAAATAAGCAGATGCTATTCTGGGGTCTTGAATTAAGAATTGATTGTGTTTGAAGGGTATATTTCCCGTGTAAAACACAAATGAATTGAAAATGTATAAATTCGAGATTGTAGCATTGAATAATCAGACAATAAATTTTAAGGAGAAATTACATTTCAGAGGTGTTAAGTTCCTTCTCCAATTTATTTGTGGGAGATCTGTAAAATGGAGGGCACCAATAAAATCTGATACGTCGAAGTGAATACCGTAAATAATATATTTAAAAAGCAATTTCGTCGAGCATACCGAGTGCCTTACCAATTCTCTGGTCATCAGCTATATGTAAATAAGGCGCCGGTCTGTCTTTGTTTGGTTTTCTTTTTTGAGCTGGTTGTAACGAAACATAAATAATTGTCCCAGTCTCCATAGACGTGGTTATAAGGTGAGAACATCCTCGAAATAATGGAGTACTCGTAGTGACCGGAATGGAATTAACTTCCATGGGAACTTCACTGGTTTTGCTCGAGGCTAGTTTGGCACTGAATTGCGAACAGTTCAAGATGGAAATTGAGCTTTGTTTGTTTAAATACAGAACCAGTTTAATGATAACAATATATTTTCGGTACTCTTCGTAGTACAATTATAGAATGGATTGAATGAATCAGAAAATATTTGTTCGTTCTACTAGGGTCACGTTCATAATGTTCATAATAAGAAAAAATTTTAATTATTCGTAATTCTCCTTTTCCTTCTCATTTTCAATTTTCTTTGGATATACATTTTCAGAAAACCTGAAGATTCGTCAATTTCTGAACGGTCTAACATTGGACTTTGCACGCCTCTGGCATATCATCGGAAGAAGACGGTACAGAACTTCTGTAAAAATTCCGGTACAGAACAAAGGACAATATTTATTGCTGAAGGAGTAACAAGTGTATCGAGGCGTGCAAAATTTCATATATTAATATACAAAGTTGCATTGTATGCGATGTATCCAATATGCGGCCTCTTTGAACTGATAAATAGAAGAATCTCTTTCTGGGTCTTATTACCCGAGACCCTCGCATATTTCATGCATGATTGACTGTATTATTCAAGTTTCCCGAAATATTACGGAATATAGGTGTATTCTTTTATCATAATGTCTTACGTCGTTTGCCAATAGATCGTATAAGTTTTCTCAATCATTTTTTAGAAGTATCTCTAGTCGAGGCCCCGAAATTATCCACTTATGGTTCTTTCTTCATGACAAATGGTCCATGGGTATTTTCAGCAGAAAGGAAATATAAAATGCCTGATCATGCTCTGGATTTTCGTCGATTGTAGTCGCGTTGGATATACTGTTATGGTTCGTTCCAGATATTAATATCATTAAATTTTGAAATTTATAAAAAAACCACTAACAATATTCAAGAATTCAGAATTTTGTTTCAATTATATATTTTTATTTTTTTTCAAGGAGGGTCCTAAAGGTGAACAACCGCAACTATCAAAAGAACTTATAACTGATATTTCTAAACTCTTAAATAACGTTCGATTGGTGAGGGCACTCACTATATGGCCTAATATCTCCTATTTCAATTTTCCGCAGCACGCTTTTTCAATATCTCCTTCTCGCCTTCACTTGCCAAATCTTCAACTTCAACAACTCAATCTACGAATCTTCTCTGGCTAAGTTCCAAATACCATTCATTATACCTTTCTTTTACAAAACCAATCTTTCTGCCAACTTTTTGAAAATTATCGATCTTTCACCTTGACGTTTCTCTCTCAACTGTTCACTGGCCTGCTTTTCCCATTCATATTATTTAATATCTCATTTCATAGGTAACATTCTTGATGCATTTCATTCTTCATGAACATAACTTAACTATTTAAAATTAATCATTTGAAAAAATTCACATTTTTCTTATTTTTGAATAATCTGAACCCTCTTTGAAAATATAATAATTTTTGAATTGTTCAAATTTACTGAATTGACTGAATATGTTTGAAGGTTCTTGACTTTTCGGTGATATTATTTGAATTTATTTTTCATTTTAATTTCTTGAAACGTTATAAACTATGACCATTTTTGATTTCCATAACAATACAGATGGATATACTCAGTTCAGAGTAACATTTGATATCAAAAAATCGAAGCGGTGGTGGATTTTATGGGAAATTTTTTTTGAAAATGAAAATATGCTGAAGAGCTCCTGCAGTCTCGAATTTCGTCACGGGTGAATAACTTCGGGCTGTGACTGTATTTATCGTACTGTCATGCAAGTAGGTAGTGCATAAAAGTTCGAATCAGCAGACACACCCACATATTGGCGTCTTTGAAATACATCGCGGCAATATTGAATTATGGGCTGATGATCAGACACAACAAGTGAGTTTATTCCGCAATGTACAAGAATAATATCAGAAAAATCGAGTCTGTAAATCAAAATCAAAACGCATTTAAGCAAATTCCCCTTCCTCAATAAATAATAGAGTGTTAACTGGGTATAAATCCACTAGGACGTTGAACATTCAAAACACATAATAAATTCGAGATCGACATTTGAAAGTCAAAAGCGCCGCCAATGGACAAACCATTTGTTTTGGGGCAAACACATTGAAATATAAGTGGAAATAGGTCTGCGACACAATGAGAGGTCTCGCAGGGCCGGAGCCCCCACAGGGCTCGCCACAATGCTTTTCTGACACTCGAGGGCTCGTTCTATTTGTTATCTTTTATATATCTCATAAAAATCTATCTGTCCATCTATAATTAACCTTTTTTCGGTGTACTTTTCATTGTGGTTTTCAGCGTGCCCGAAATTAATCGACCCTAAAACTGTCGACAAGATATTACTCATCTATCGTAGTGTTATACCCCCTGCAGCAGATTGCCTTGCCGCTCTGAGACAACAACAAAAAACATTTCGATCGTGACCTTCTCTCTATATCTCTATAAAAAAAATAATGAACGGTATCTTCCTCGGCATCGGTAGACGCCGAAACTTATTGGCTCCCCAAGAAACTAATCTCGACCCTTTACGATGAAAAGAACACAGTTTTTTCACACAAACATTATATGCTTATTATTTCCCTTATACAGGGTGTCTAATTTTTCAAAGGTATTGAACAAGGCGGTGGACATTTCGAACAATTGTTATAAGTAGTAGTATCTGTCTTCTTTACATGTTTTCATAAAATCTGTATTATTAATATTCAGTTTATTCCTTCAAATTCTTTTGAATCGACAGATTATTTCATGATTTCCATGAGAATTACTTCAATATTCAATAATAAAGAGCTTCAAAATAGAGCAAATTCAGGTTTGGAATATTTAAAATTTTTCGTTGTTAACCAGTTAGCCATGAGATTAGGGCAGAAGACAAGCTGCAAGCACAAAAGTTAATATGTCATTCGAAAGCAAACTAAATGGGGTATTTTTTGCTGGAAAGAAAACATGTCCATAATTAATGATTTTCCATCGATAAAACCATTGGAAAAATATGACTGGTTTTGTTCACTTCAGAATCGTAATATTCATCTCCTCACCACGCCTGCAATAAGAAATTTTTGGCACAGAGAAATTCTTGTAGCAAATTTATTGTTGTTTCCAGATATGTGGTCAATTTTGATGAGGCTAGAAGGATAACTGAAGTATAATTGATTTCATGGAAAAATATTCCTTGAAATCGAGAAATGTTAAATTGAAGAATAACCGTCAACCATGTGTTATATTACATTTTTTGTTGGAAATCTCACGTATGATCTCCCACTGCATTTTGGCCCTTCTTAAAAGTAGCCACCCTGTATAATTGATGTACAGTGAGAATTTCAGGAAGGAATAAGTAATGACAAATCCAAGAATGCGGTAAGTGTTCAACGTGAACCTTCAATTTCTCGAAATCCTAGAAATGCTCATAAAACAAGCAGAGTGTTTTTTCCAAAACCATCCAATACCAAGCTATTACATCGATTTCATCCTTCTCGTGAAATGTAAAACGAAGAAATTCCCGGTAAATCGAATCGATAAATCAATTTTTGTTGACATTGTCTGTTCCGCTGTATCTTCATGGTACTGGGTGATGGAATCAAACAGAGTTCAACCAGCCGTTACAGTGAGAAGAGCTGATTAGGTTAAGGAGAAAATTTGTTATTGATACCGATTCAACACGATCGATTCATCGAAAGTTCTTTGAAACGGTTTTGTGATGGTCGAAGCAGATGGATCGTGATGAAAGGGAATGATTCAATGGTTTCTGAATTAGTTATGACCAATTGCAACACGTTCGGATGATGTTCATGAAGAACTATACCGATAAGTGACATAAGAAAAGAAGTGTTACACTCAGAAGGAATAATTTCTAAAAAACTAATAAATCAAGTTTCGTTTTTGTAAAACAGACAAATAGTCATTTTTTCGCCAAGAAATCTAGTTGAAGAAATTATCTTTTCTATCTACAATATCACTGAGTATGTATGAAAACGCTGCTTCCATGTCTCTACAGGATGATTGTTTATATTTTACTCAATAGCTATCTCAGTAAATATTGGTCCCAGAAGAAAGAGCTCTACCGATTAGGAAGAAAAAATATATATATATTTACTGAGATAGCTATTGAGTATAATATAAACAATTACCCTGTACCTAATTTGGTAGATTAAATTTTTATGAATTTTTTTACAAGGTATTGAAAGGAAATCAATACAATAATCCACTCCAACTTTAATTCACACTTTACAACCTGAAAGTGTGATTTTCATGGAGAACTTTTCGGCCAACCTGTTAAATTCAAGTTCAAGATCACATCGTAGTGTAAATTTCAGAGTGTCGTCCTCCATCTGAATATTCACCTTATACAGTCCGGTATGATTGAAAGATCAAGATAGGACCGGATGTCATGGGAAGTGGGTACAGACAATGATAAACTACGAGAAAGTGACAATTGAACAGGTCATTTGAATATTGCTCAGATGAGAGATCAAAGATAGTTCAGCCTGTCCATTCTTGAAATTACAAGTTTCTCGGTTTGCTTCATTATTTTCATGAACGATTTCGAAATAGACCAGTGATAATTTTCATTTCACCTTGTTTTATTGCGAATTTTCGCCTGTCGCTGATCCGGCCCTGTTCAATTCGCAACAACCCGTCCAAAAATGAGTTTCGTGAGGCATGCAGTATTTCATTCATTTATTCATTATTCAATTTGAAATAATTTTGGGGGGGTTTCACGAGCATTCTCGACGATATTTCAGGAATGTTTTAACGATATGGTCGGAGGGGTGTCTGCTCCATTTACCCTTTCTTATATCCGAAAAGAAACCCTTGGGGATCTCTAGATGTGCTAATTTTTATGTTTCGAGCCATTTTGAGCGGATATGCCGTTCCAGGGAGAGTAATTATAAAATTCATAAGGTCTGTTCGCGAACATAAACAAGGAGTAATGCCCAAATATTACCTACACTTTTTTTTTCCTAGGATGTCGATGGACATATTCTGAACAAAGGTGGAAATTCAGTAATCATCCCTACGAAATCTATCATCACAATGCTGATACGAAGTGAAAACTTCATATACCTTCAGGAGCTAATGGCATCAAAAGCCCCAAGAAATTCAATTATTTATTAACTGGCAAAATGTTAGTTAATTAAGAATATACCCCTATCCTCTGCGTTTTCCGAGGAACAAGACATATTTTGGATGAGAAAGGAGATAGGGAGCATAAAAGTCAAAGTCGGCTACAATATTCCAAAAGTTTCGCTAAGAAAGCTTTCTTGGTATAACAAATTCCCTAGGGCTGAAGTCGGGAGTTTATGTGAAAGAGTTGTCAGCAGCATAAGTATGATCGATAAGATTGTATTAAAATCCAAAGTCGGAAGATTCCGGGAAATTTAATGTTTTCCAATAGAGCTGCTGGAAGTTATTCAAGAAATTTGCTTTTCCTTTCTCCTTCGCACCAAATAAAGTGACTCGACTGGAAAGAGCTTTCTGATATCTTCATCTAAAGGCTGATGGCTTCGTCGATCAACAATTTTCAATTTTTTTATGATCTCAAAACTATTTCAATTGGAATTTGCTGAGAAATAATTAAGTTGATTCTTGACTTAGATTTAGGGAAAAAGAAACTCAATTACTCAACTCAGTACGCGAGGTTGTAAAAAAAAAATTGGTCTAAGTGATCGTATAACCGATTTATCTGATTTAATAAGATCGTTTTCAGTCAACTTAGGCAGAACAAACAAGGGGTGCCTAATCCATGAGTTCAAACAAGGCGCAACGTACAATGTTATTACGTTCTGGAGACAAGGGTCCCATGTTCCCGAAGAATAAGAAGGTCCCAAGATACTGTCTGTACGTTGATTTTGCTGCATCGGCAAACGTCTTAATGAGACTAAAGGGGGATCGGGCTTCCATAAAACCGAGATTTTCGATTACTCGGTGAATGTTTTATGATTTATGGAATTGTGAACGTACACGAAATTTCTCAGCTACCCCTAATAGTAGAGTTCGAAAAGGGCTCTAAAACAGATTTTCGTGTGAACTTCATTGCTAAAATGTATGGACCACTTAGTATCATCCCCTACATCATAACAATGCAAAATCACTTTGTCGTGGGTGGGGGCATTTCTCCAAAAATTGACAAACATTTTTTTTTCGTTTATGATCATCTTCATCAATTGGTTGATATTCATACCAATTTTCATGGAAATATACGATTGCGATTATATCTTAAGGAACTTTATATAAGCGCATTGTATCCGACGATAATTAAAATAAAATATTTCTGAATCGTATATTTCGATGAAAATTTTTGGGAAAATGCCCCCCACCACCTCCTGCACACGTTGATTTTGCATTGTTTGTATGTAAGGAATATTACCAAGTAGTTCATACATTTCAGCAATGTAGTTCACCCTAAATTTCCTGCTGATAAAATGCCTGGTGTCATTATTTCTATGAAATACGAAAAACCTATCAAAAAGTCACGACATGGAAAAAGGTGTGAGCATATAATTCAATCGTCTGAAAAGGGTCTGGGTAATTTTTCAAAATCAATTAAGCCATTGTTTCAGATTACTGTCACAAAGCGAATTTTTGATGAATATTGTTGGAGCTCAGGCCGGCCGTATTTCAGTAATTTTAATCGTACTTTTTGTTCGCCTTCCTCTTATTCTTTTTACAGGAGTACATAAAAGTTGTTAATTATGATAAATATTCACAGCTTTTTCCTGAGAGAGCTATAGAACGGAACGCTGTATTGTTATTCAGGGGGTAGCGGCAGAAGGAGGGGAGCTTCGTTTGTATTAGTGTTTAACCCTTGCCTTTTATCCCGTAACTTCCTGCTATCCTGTTGCCCCTTGGGAGCTCGTCCCGAGAGCTGAAATCCTACAACGAAGCTGCTGTCCTTTGACTATTACTTAGTTAGATTCTGCTTTAGGCTGCATACCCAATATCGAGGGGTTGCTTATGTTAATTACTACCCTTCTTTTCTGCTCCTCGTCCGAGAAATTGCAATTCTGACGATATCCATCCATATTCTCTAGATTGATACCGATTCTCATCCACCTTTCAACCAAAACCAAAAATTAGAACTATCGAGGTTAACCCTCGAAAAACCCATATGGTAAACGTGCAACTCTTCCCAGTAGCTTCGGTATGCAAAAAGAGCAATCTCCCAGTGTTTTCTGGTTAGTTTCGAACCGGCATGGCTTGTAGATGGCGCCAAAGGTAGCGAGTATAAAGATAATAACTTTGAAAATAATAATCGGTTGAGAGCTATTACTTCTTACTGTCAGTTGAACCTCAATGGTCGCCGGATGCCTACGGTCACTTTTGTCCGGCCATAAAGTGGGCGTAAATGGACAAAAGATCATTTTTAATTTTCACAGAGACAAAGAATTGATTGATCATCTTCGGTACCTTGATGGTCCATTGTTCGCCGTGCAGTTTTTCATACAATGTTTGAAAATGATTGAACAACATGTAGTTTATGAGTGAACCAATTATAGCCAGATAATGATGTATTATATCGAGAATAAAATGTCATTATCATTATCGAAGTGATCGCATTCAAGTCACTTCGGATCATGATTAGTCCTATTCAAGCCAAAGATGGAAGCTGCACTGTTACTTGAAAAATATTTTGTTGGGATGTTTTCGTCAATAATTTTCAATTATCTCCATCGCAAGAAAATCCCTGCTATTCATTGTTAATTCCAATCCGAACGAAGCTCACTGAATTGATACGGATAGTGTAACTTCATTCATTATGCTAAATAGAATAATTGAATAAGTGTTTCTTCAGGGCACAACTTCAAGAAGTGAGAAGTTAAAACCAATAGAAATCATTGATTCTTAATTACTTTGCAAATTAAGTGTGCCCCAACTCGCTAATTACAAAACCCTCAATCATTTCGATTTCGAAGTCTGATTTATCAGTCGAACAAGTAGGAAAAGATTTATTGTTGCCAATGGAATCGTGTTCAACTGGAGTGATACCTACATGATTGATTATGAACTCTTAGGCAGCGAATTGATTTTGTCAATAGATTGTTGTAAAATGCAGACAAAAAGGTTGATGTGAAATTTCGTGAGGATCGCACCACTAGAAGAATAAGAAAAAATTATTTTCGAAAACTTCGGTATTTCAGAAACTATTCACCACATCCCGCTGAAATTGTGGGGCATCGAAAAAATGATTCTATGAAAATTCTGCTTTACAGCTGTTCCATGTGAAAATAAAATATAGTTTTTCTGATATATCGTTGGGAGGATTATTATACAGGGTGATTCCAAATTCCACGTGAACCTTGAAGGACGTTTTAGTATGACTCATTTGCTGTCATTTGAGACATATTTATTGATATCCCAAAACTAGTGCCTGCATTCTAACGAAAACTTTTTTCGGAAATGAAGAAGGAATTTGGCAAGTTTTTAAAATACTTTTGTCATACATAAATTGTGGAGTTCTGAAATTGCAGGCGAATTGATATTAGGAATTGACTATTCTTTTCTTCATATATGTACCAACTTTCAAATCACACGAATTCTTTTTCAACATCTATTACAGCATATTTTCGCTTTTTTAATACATATCATTCAAATTCATAATCAAACTTGCTGAACGTGGAGAAAATTGATGAAAAATGGAGTAGGCTGATCAATTTTTTGAAAATAACGCGTAAACTGTTGGTTTTTTTATGACAATAAATAAGGCTCAAATGATAGTAAATGAGTTATACTAACACGTCCTACAAGGTTCACGTCGACCTTGGAATCATCCTGTATACAGGGTGTTCCTAAATTTAAAGTACAAATGAAGAGGAGAGATTCCTTGAGTAATTTTAAGAAAAAAAAGTGCCATAAACATAGGATCGCAAACGTTTCTTTTTCGAGATACAGGGTAAATTTTTTTCAAGTTTTTTTCTCATAGTATCGACACTTCACAAGATATTCAACTAAAATTTGGCATAGATATTACAATTGAAATTATACACCATGTGACATGCCAATTTCGATAGCAAATCTACAGGGTGATATTTTTTCTGGGACACTGTCCCCTGTTTTCCTCCAGAACTTTT
The DNA here is from genome assembly GCA_963966015.1 of Aphidecta obliterata. Taxonomy (NCBI): domain Eukaryota; kingdom Metazoa; phylum Arthropoda; class Insecta; order Coleoptera; family Coccinellidae; genus Aphidecta; species Aphidecta obliterata. The sequence continues at coordinate 4,880,977 of OZ014436.1, forward strand.
TTTTTGGTGAGCCACTGTTAATTTAAGAAAATATGAAAAGTAGCTTTGTTGTTATACTAAGTTTTATGGTATCCTGTAGTTTCGATTTCGAGAAAAAAATTCGAACGATTCTCTCGAAATCCTCAGAAAATTCCAAATTGTCATAAAAATACACCCTGTATATTTGCTATAGAAATTGGTAGGTCACATGGTGTAAACTCTCAATTAAAATATCTATGCCAAATTTCAGTTGAATTTCTCGTGAATTGTAGATACTATGAGAAAAAAACACCCGGTATGTCGAAAACGAAGCGTTTGCGATTCCATGTTCATAGGACTTTTTTTCCTTAAAATTACTCGAGGAATCTTTCCTCTTCGTTTGTACCTCCAATTTAGGAACACCCTGTATAAAATCCCTTAAAGTGGTTCAATTTACCCACTGCTTCTCAAATTTTTTTTTGTCTTCGATTGTCTTCGATATATCGAACGAATTTACCATTGCGTCTCGAATGATAGTAATTAAAAACAATTTCGCAACGTAATTCGAGAGGAAGAAAAGTTCTGATTAGTTCCGTAATTATGGCAACAATTTTAATCGGCAAAGGCAGAAGGAGATCGTGGTGCTAATGCCTCGTCTTATAGATTCACCCTCCGTCGAGGTAATTGCTGAAAGGATTAAGTAATAGATGTGATCTTAATTATTCATTCTAATCTGGGGCACCCTTTTGAACTCCGGGAACACAAAATGTATCACTTACCTGGGCCAAACTAACGACCAACTCATGTTTATTTATAAAATTGAATTCTTCAGGTCGAACATTTCTTTCGAATTTTGGTATGGATGGTATAGAATATTTTGTGGAAATAATGAAAATTTGTGGCGTTGTGGTAGTGAAGGAGCAAGCACCTGATCAGAAGTAACGAACGCGGGTCATTACTCGGAACGACGGATGCCAGGAGCCTCTAAATAATGCAAAGAAAGCCACCATATCACTCAGTCCCCTTGCGCCTCTGGCATCCCGGGCTTCGGCGTCTCTACCACCCCCTCGGACAACGGTCACGTTTGTTATTGTCTGTAATGTAAAAACACCGAAACCCGTAAAAGATTAATGGCATCATTTGAATTTTTTACATCGACGGATGACCCCATCGACATCTGAATATTCCTCGTTATGATCCTTTTCTGGACGGGATTTATTTATAAACTTACTCAAGAGTGTCTGGTTTTTAACAGTTACTCCCTATATTCCACGAAATGATATATCAAATGGGTTTCCAAAATTACATGGAGACTGATGCCCCGAATATAAATAACTGTAGGATAGACGTTGAACAGATCAATTTCGTTCGACAATTTGCCGGTCGATTTCACATTCCTTGCCAACACAAAATGGGGAAATTCTACTTAACTGATCGGACGACCGAAATGTTCGTTGAATTATATTCAACCGAATGCGGGCTCTGACCAATTGAAGACATTTTTGACTCGATTTTTTTATTCGAATTCTCCAAAACTATCATTCTCTTGTTGAAGTTGCTGAAACACCAGAAACGATGACGAAGAGATAAATCATATACTAATCGAAAGAGTGATCTTCTTCATGCAAACGGATATAGAAGGATTAAAAGTTCAAGATCCGTGGTTCCCACACTTCGCCAAGATGATTCAGTTCGTAATATCCGAGGAACAGAGCTGCTCTAAATGACAAAATTATTCCGTAGAGTCGGGTAAACAAATTACAATCATTAAAACGTTCAAGTTATAACTTGGCGTACACCCATGTCTCTACAATGACAGTCCTCCCGAGGTAATTGAGGTAGAGTTAATTGTTGAGCCAGAGATCAGTTTGGCGCAATCGCAGCCACAACTGTATAATTATAAGTAACTCGTTTTATAGTTATTACTGTACCTATATAATTAAAATTATTCAGAATTTTCTTCATTTCTCCTCTTGGTGTACTACTGTTAATCGAATTACGTCTTTGAAATGCTGATGTTTCCATCCCGTCCCTTCCGATTTGTCTGTTTCCTCACGATCTACGGCTTCGAGAAATGCTACCGACTTGTTTAAGTCTAAAAATAGCGATAACTTCCGATATTGGGCCACACGGAAGTGTATATGTGTGTTTCCTTGAAATGATCGCCCAATGTGCATTCACTTCGAGTGTGAAGCTAGGAAATATCCATATCACCTTCGAAACAATCACAAAACACCATTTACAGGGAATATTTTATAGGTATGACAATTATCGAATTTGTCTGAACTTAACGATTAATCTGAAGATCTGAACCTCTGAAAAAAATTCGAACTAAGGCGAAACTCCAGACTTCACGTCAGTGATTTTTTTCGATAATTCCCTAGAATTTTCCACGGTATCTATCTATCTATGTGCAATTATCGCAAAATATTTTGCGCGTGTGAAATGAGTGCGGGAGTTAGGAGACATTGAGTAAACCAGCCACCATTTTGATATCGTCAACCTATCGTTTTCGACGCCCTGATCGATTTGATTAATATCAAGGATTGAGTAATCCCAGTCATCCAGTGGTTATGCTGCCGGTCCTAAGCCCGAGGGAGGAAGGTTGTCGGGTCAGGCTAGCTCTCTGCCCGATGTAAAAATTATTGCGGCTCAAAGAACCCCTGGTCGAATTTTGCTCAATAACGAACTCAACCGCGGCATTCCAGATTCGAACCTACCCTGAAAATTTCAAGTTTCTAGATCGTTCCGTTCGAGAGTTATCGTGATTCGGCTCAAAATTCGAAAAATACAGACATCTTGATGAAATGATAAAGCCCTCGTGTAAGAAGAACGAGCGCTTGAAAATATTCTATTCAACCAGAACTTTTCGGCAAAACCAAATTTCCTTATTCGAAAATATGTGTAGTAAAAAAATTTATTGCAAATTCTTTTTGATAGATAGGTATATGTTTATTCGTTTTCATTCAAATAAACATAAATGATAAATGATAAAGATACGAAATACGCACATTCTCCTGCCACAATTTTTTCGATTCCATTTATCCGTGAAAATTCGCAGAATGCATTTTTTTTTGCAGAAGTTTTAAAAGTTTTTGAATGTAACAAAGCTTTTTTCTCATATTTTTTAAACTACTAGTGGCATCCCACAAAAAAGTCTAGAGGATGTTTGAATTTTGAAAAGTTTTTTACTCGCAGCATCAGCATTTCTCGAGATATTCAGCTGAAAATTGGCAAAGATATTACATTGCCACCTTCACATCATATTACATGTCAATTATCCGTGAAAATTCACAGGGTGCAATTTTTTTTGGCAGAAGTTTCAAAAAATTTTGAATGTAACAAAGCTTTTTTCTCATATTTTTCAAACTACCAGTGGCGTCCTACGAAAAAGTCTAGAGGAAGTTTGAATTTTGAAAAATTTTTTCTCACAGCATCAGCATTTCTCGAGATATTCAGCTGAAAATTGGCAAAGATATTACACTCCAAGCTTCACATCATATTACATGTCAATTATCCATGAAAATTCACAGGGTGTAATTTTTTTTGCAAAAGTTTAAAAAGTTTTTCGATGTAACAAAGCTTTTTTTTCATATTTTTCAAACTACCAGTGGCGTTCTACGAAAAAGTCTAGGAAAAGTTGGAATTCTTACAAAGTTTTTTCCTCACAGCATCAGCATTTCTCGAGATATTCAGCTGAAAGTCGGCTTAAATGTTACACTCCAAGCTTCACATCATATTACATGTCAATTATCCGTGAAAATTCACAGGATGCAATTTTTTTTGGCAGAAGTTTCAAAAGTTCTTGAATGTAACAAAGCTTTTTTCTCATATTTTTCAATCTACCAGTGGCGTCCCACAAAGAAGTCTAGAGGAAAAAAGAGTGACATTTCTCTTTCCAGAAAAAAAAACGCCTTGTAGATTTTCACGGGTAATTGACGTGAAATATGATGTGAAGCTTGAAACTCAATATCTTTTCCTAATTTAAACTGAAAATTTTGGAAATATGATGCCATGAGGAAATAAATTCAAACTTTAACACCTTGTATTTCGAACAAATTTCCAGCAATACGCCTGTCTAATATCTGTACCAAAAAATAATTATCTATTCCAGTGGCTTCCGTACTCCATATAGGTACATACTTCCCCCATTTCAGCCACTATTTTATCCGTTACATCTTAATGGCGTATTTCTGTAGAAAACGTGCCTATACTCGTACCAGGCTTAGACACCATCAATATGAGGAAAAACACAATTGTTACATTCGAGTTATTGAACTTGACATGTACTTATGATGTAAATTACAAGTTATAATTAGAATCTCGGCAGAAAAGCCAGCGTCTAGGATAGGTACGTTGAAGGTAATTAAAAAACCATTAGGCCGAGCGTGTAAAGCATATTTTTATTTTCAATTTGGAATACATTAGATACTGACCAGTATTACAAATAACTTACTGTTACATTATGCTCGAACATCGGAACACTGCTTTACATTATCATTAATTATCCCGGTAGAGATTTACGGCTTATAATACTGTTTTTTTTTGCATAATTTTGATATTACCCAAATATTATATCGAACATCTTAACCTTACTAATTTATGTTCCGGAGAATATATTTTATATTTATTCCATGATAGAAGTTGCTCTTAAAAAATATATATCTATTGAGACAGAGGCTCTACATTTCGATTGCTAGACAAGAAAACGAGGAACGATAAGGGTTGCGCTATTCCCACACGCGAAATCCCGAATTAGAGTTCCAATCTGTTACATTGTTTCAATGAAGGTTGGTGTGTCAATCTAGAATAATTTATTCCGAGGAAATCCCCTAAATCTTGTGCGTTAAATATCAAGAATCGGAAGAAGCGCAGGATAAGTTCGGCTGAAAGTGGAGCAGACTAGCTATAAATCAGGAACAGGTAGTCGTCCCGAAGGAATGCGCCCAGAAATTGGGAAAGGCCGCAGTCTTGAGCCCTCTGGACCTCGAGATAGATTGAGTCACTTGCCTGTCATTGCTATTTCCAATCTCATCTTCAATCCTCATCGCCAGCCTCTCCCCAACGTTACCGCCTTTGTTTCGCTCCCGGTTAATGAAATTCTAATTTGATTACAAAAAAGGTGCGTAAATTTTGAATAGCTTGCGTATTGACGGGCGCCGCTGGGGTCGAAGAACAAGCTTCCAGGCCCCTCTTCTCAAAAATCCACGAAGACTGAATGGAAATGTCCATTTCTCGACGAATATACAAGGAGAGAATGATCCCCTACGTGGAATTACCTGTCCAATCAACTTGGCATAGCTGCCTTTACCGAAATCCATGTGGTGGTCAATTAAAATAGAATCATTTTCGTATTATCTCAGCCGAAGTCGACATGACTCGTAACAAAACAGTTAGAGCAATTCATTACCTCTTGATTACCATGGCGTGATTCGAACACTGTCTGACAACAGAACGTCACAGCCAAAATGATCAGGGGAAGTCATTCTTCATAAAAGGATAATTGTCGGGTTTGATTTACATAATAAACGGCGTACAAAAATGAAAATTTGTCGGAGGCTTATCAGATTCTATCGTTCTTATCTGATTTTCTGTTCGTGCGAAGGACAGTCTTGACGCTTAGGGGGTTTCCTTGCAGTTAGATGTTATTTATTTCACTTTCTTCGTGCACGCTGATACAGATTGACCTCTCCCCAATTTCACATGCCGTATTTCGGAAAACGTATTTTACATATGGGTGGGACTGTCAACGAGTCGTTGAATTATTGCTTTTCCAGAAGATTAGCTCCAGAAAACGAGTATGAATCCACCTCATTAGAGCACTGCGAAATTCTCTTGGGAATATCTTTCATGAATGCATAATATGCTACTCTATAATCTTCCAGTATATGTTACAATAAATTCTGGACGAAGAAAAACATCTTTGGAGTTGATCAATGTCAGAACTGAGACTTAAACAATTAAAACTCGGAACACAATAGCAATCGATTCCCGGAAAAGCTCGATGAAAAACCATTATTATATCAATTCCTGTACTTTGCTTTTAATTATTCGCTCATATTGCGTGATGAAACAAACCACTATACGAATCCGCTGGACCCTGCATCGACTCGGTTAATCCATCATTATCGTAAACCTCTCTTTCACGCGTTCTATCTTCCGCCTGAATATTGGCCGACCGCGTTTCGGCTTTTGTAATTCATTATCAATTTTATTTTCATTCCCCCTCACGTTTTGGATTCATCGATAAGAGCACTACCGCAAAATCGATTAATCAGTTTTCGGAATCGCAGGGGACAGATTTCACGAGCCGAATGTGGGAATGGACAGGAAAATTACGATTTCAGTGGGATTCGGCAATTCGATGATCTGAAAGGATCTCACCGAATTTTTTGATAATTATCAGTAATATGGAAAGAACTAACCAAATCTTGAATACAACTCCAGATGTACAGGGGGATTGTTTATATTTTACTCAATAGCTATCTCAGTAAATATTGGTCCTACAAAAACGTTTAAATAGGCAAATATGAAGTATTTTTTATGGGCATTCAGAATTCAGTACTTGAAAATGCAAAAAAGCATTGTTAACCTAAAAATTTTATGTAAGTTGGTATTTTTTAATGAAACAGACTGTTCCATTTGAAAAATACCAACTTAACATAAAATCTTCGAGTTGACGATGCTTTTTTGCATTTTCTAGTACTGAATTCTGAATGCCCATAAAAAATTACGAAAAGCACTGCCGTGAAGGCAGGAGCTTTTGAGCGCTCGTACATGCACCTTGTAGGTAGATTCGCATTTTTCAGTTTTGGAAACCAATTGAGGAAATTTTTGACAGCTGTCGAACAAATTTTTCAAACTAAGGCGATAATCCAGACTTCAAGGCCGTACTTTAGGTGACCAATTTTTTTTTTCGATAATTCCCTAAAATTTTCTACGGTATCTATGGTCTTGGTGATGCGATCTGGACAAAATTTCGCACGTAGTTTGAATACATTATTCCTCAGCTAGGTGCAAAATTAGCAGGAAAAAAATATATTGAACGGCCATATTTACGGAACCCCTAGTCTAGTTTTGCTCATTGATGAACGTGACCGTGAAATTCGCGATCCAAACCCACCCTGAAAATTTCAAGTTCCTAGGCCTTTCCCTTCGGAAGTTATAATTTTCTATGGTTTCTATGGTTCTGGTCATGCGGTCTAGAGAAATGTAGCTTGAATATATCATTCTCCATTAGTATACAGAATTTCGTCACGATCGAATCTGTAGTTTGGAATTTATCAAGAAAGCTAAATTTCAAACGACCATATTTACGGAACCCCTAGTATAATTTTGCTCATAGATGAAAGTGATCACGACAATCAAGATCCACACCTATCCTGAAATTTTCAAGTCCCTAGGCGTTTCCGTTCAAAATTTACAATTTTCTATGGTTTCTATGGTTCTGGTGATGCGAGCTGGAAAAAATTTTGCATGTAGCTTGAACACCTCATTTTCCATTAGAGTGCAAAATTTCATCTTGATCGAATCTGTAGTTTCAAAGTAATCAGGAAAACAAAATTTCGAGCGGCCATATTCACGGAACCCCTCGGCGAATTTTGCCAAAATAACGAACTTAACCGCGGCATTCGAGATTCGAACCTACCCTGAAAATTTCAAGTTTCTAGGACATTCCGTTCGAGAGTTATCGTGTATACGGACAGACTCGAATTTTTCGACGGATTCGTCATCAGTGAGTCGAACATAGTCGATTGAGACCATTTTCGGCTCAAAATTCGAAAAATACAGACATCGTGACGAAATGATATAGCCCTCGTGTAAGTAGTACGAGCGCTCAAAAAGACTTCATATTTGCCCATTTAAACGTTTTTGTAGGTCCGATATTCACTGAGATAGCCAGTGAGTAAAATATAAACAATGACCCTGTACGTGTTTCATCCATGTGCGTGAAATTATCAGAAAAAAATAAAATGAAAAATTGTGCTACATTGTGCCAAAATTTTGCATCTTAAAAAAACGATTTGTTCATTTTGATTGCACTTGAAATTCGGAGCGTCTGACGTCATTTTGAAATCTGAAAAAGTTGTCGTTCTTGTCCTCGATTAGCAGATTAGCACAAACTAGAGCAAGTGAGAAAAATACGAAAAAGTAACTTTTTTCACCCTTCTCTGACGATGGATAAAGTTTTCTTGTGCAGTTTTCATTCTTCTCGACTAAAACAACTCAGCACGAGTTGGGATAGTCAATCATCTATCACGGCTCAAATGTTATGAAACTTATCTGAAAAATGAAAAAAAAAATTCTCGGAAACAGGAGGAAGCACCTCTATTCAGCACAATTTTTTTTGCGTACAAAATGAACGTGCAGAAAAAAATCGATTTAAGAGGTGCCATCTTCTTGCACATGTTCCATCCCGCCACAAGAAGCCGGGAATATAAAATTCCGGTAATATTTCAGCGTCTAGCAAGCGAAGCGCTATGGTCAACTCGGCCAATTGATATTCTCAACTCGTCATGCGAGCCTGGCATAAATTTTATATGACAGATTTTAATACCGGACCCTTCAAATTTGCCGGCGATAAAAGATGACTTAATACAGGAAGGAGACCATCACATACCCATCTCCTCGATGCGGGTAAAATCAATTTATTCAATATTTTCAGGAAATATATGGTTTAGCTTTCAGCTGAGCCAGGAAACCTAAAAGTTCAGACGTAACAAATGCACGTGTCTAGGCGAAGAGATGAAATACTTTAAAGTGCGAGTTCAATTTCGAGAAAAGATGATATTTTGGGCATATCTGAGCTCGATTATTAGGAATAACAATCCGAAATTCTCGATTCCATCAAGGCTTGCGATTGATTGTCTTGTGGATGATAAACTACCCAGAACTGCAGTATTGAGTTAGTGTCAAAACGTTATGGATCAACTTTTGCTCGGGAACCCCCAGAGAGACCAACGCCTGTATTGAATTTGGGAAACGGTGAAATATGTCTCCATTAGCAGAGACACATAAACTGATACGGGGAAATCAGTAATATTTCCTGTGGTTTTTGTCGTACAAGACGAATTCACGATATAAATTACGGTTCCCCACTCACACCAAATTAGAATTAACCCCAACAAGATCAGATCCGATGTTTACGTATCGATCGAAATGCTACAATTTCAGTAGACCGAGTCGGGACAACACGAATAACAGAATTCGATCAAAATTAAATCTAACTAATTTCAAATGATCACAGGGCTATAAAAGTTAAATTTTATATTCAGTCTATTTTTTCTGTTGCGGCGCCTCATTTGTATTAAATTTCTTTTACCGTGGAAGTAGAATAAATAAGCTCCGAAAGCAATTACCCATTTTGTCAACGGTTTAGATTTAAACAGAAGACTTTGTGTAAACAAAAACGAAGGTGGCCTGAATTACGTTAGTCCTGTAAGTCGTAAACTCTTGATACAGAGGCGTACGCGTGTTTTCAGCCAACAAGACATAAGAAAAAGTTTGTTTCAGAACGATCGCAACTTTTTATTTCTCGATTTCGGAAGTATCGAAAATACAGGTTGATTCCAAATTCGACGTGAACTTCGCAGGACGTGTTAGTATGACTCATTTGAGCCATATTATCATTTATTATTATTATTATTTGAGTTTTGTGTTTTTTGAAAAATTACTCACCTTACTCCAATTTTCGTCAATTTTTTCTACGTTGAGCAATTTTAATAATAATTTCGGATTATTTTCATCAGAGAAGGCTAGGATATGTATGAAAAAAGCGAAAATACGCTGTAATAGATGTTGAAAAAGAATTTGTATGATTTGAAAGTTGGTATATGAAGAAAATAATAGTCAATTTCTAATATCAATTCGCCTGCAACTTTCGAACTCCAAATTCCTTCCTTATTTCCTAAAAAAGTTTTCGTTAGAATGCAGGTGCCAGTTTCGTTTCAGCAGATTTCAACATCTATTACAGCATATTTTCGTTTTTTTATACATATCATAAGGTGAGTAATTTTTCAAAAAACACAAAAACTCAAATAACTCGCAAACTGTTGAACAATAAATATGGCTCAAATGACAGCTTATGAGTCATACTAACACGTCCTTCAAGGTTCACGTCGAATTTGGAATCACCCTGTATATGTGTAAGACACATATATATTATATGTATTGGCTATCAATCAATTGATCGATTAGAATTGTTATGTAAATCATTGATGTCATTGACAGATAAATTAGATTCATCGTACCTACACCAAAGAAATAAGCAATGGTTAATTTCGGAGACAAAGAATAAAATATAGATAAAAACTTATGGGACAAACATTAACTGGACTAATCATGAGCAACAAATACATTCTTTTGTTAATGGTTGAATCGATTATAATTAATGATTTATTCGTTTATAGAAAACAACGGAAGTGACTAACACTATCTCGAATATTTCAAATTTTGACGACTTTATGATATGATTGAAACAGTAATAACAATCATTCAATTATTCCTTCTATTCGAAATGAAATTGAAATGCGATATTGGAATATGAATTGTAGCATTATGAGAGAATCTTTTTGTGGAGAGTCTTTGAGAATGATAACAATAAAATCGCCTACGCCGCTGTTCTAACGTCGTAAAGATCGTTTCGAGCGTCCGTCGAACTGTTTACAGCGTCGTGACGGTTCGGTATAGGCACACATGTCGTTTTTGATAAACAGATCGCGACAGCCGTTAACACATACATTCCAATTGCCTCTACTTTGAACGACAATTTCACTATTTATAGATCCAACAATAATATTTACTCTGGCATCATTCATCAATTTTTTTGCAACAGAAGATGCCATTCTACTTTGTAACCACAGGTTATATAGGATCTTGGCTTATTGTTTCTACCGTTTCGTGACATTTATCGCCCTTTCTGCGAAGAAATTTAGAGCCTTTGAAAACTTGGCGTGTCCGATTTCTAGATTTCGGACGAGTTCAAATCAAAATGTTCATCGTTACTTTCCTACTTGGGAAACTATTGTGCAAAGTCGTGTGTGAGTTACAGTGCGTATCTTTCAGAAAAGTTAACAAGAACCGCGCCCAGACGCCCTCAATTTACATTTGCTTACGAAACCTCCTGTCTTGGGTCATCTATAGTCAAATGTGCGACCAGTGACCGTTGTCTATGCATAGAATACGATGTCCCGATATAGAATGGTCCTCAAGGGAGATGCACACTCTGGCATAGATGATATACTGTATTGTCTATGTATTGAATTTTTATATGTTTATGCTTCCCCGGTTCCCTTTTATTATTGCCTCGGACCAAGGCTCTTCTCCTTTGGGACGGTTCCTTCGCTAAAATGTCAACTCTTGCTGATCAACTTTTATTTATGACATCGCATTATGGAAACCGTTTACACATTCAATTTTGAAAATAATTCAAATCCAATAACAATTTTTGTATAATCCTGTTCAATATTCTATTTGTCTTTTCTAATGAGAATCTTTTTTGCCGCTAGTTTATGACCTCTTTTAACAAATAGATATTTTTTTTTGTTATTCATAAGCTCGGTTTTGCTTCTGGAATTCATCATCACTTTCGACATACATTAGGGTACTCTCATCTTCTTCGCTGTTATCAGATTTTGCCTTTTTGTGTTTAACAACACCTCTTTGTCTTAACTTAATTTGACAATTTTCATCAAATTGCTGAAATTCTGCATCTTTCTCAGTTTCAACTAGGTAAAGCATTTTATGAATTACTTTTAATTTTTTACTCTCACATTCAACTATCTCCTTAAATTCTTTTGAATTCTCATCAGAGTCCTTTGTATAATAGAATCTATCAAATTTATTAATTTCTTTTTGTATCAGTCCAATTCCTCTTCTTGAATTTGGATATAGAATTATCTATGCTTATAATGTTTCCAAAACAGAATTTCTCTATTTTTGTTCCAGAAGTATCCTCATTAGATTCATTTTCACCATCATAAAGTTAAGAAGCATTGTTGAATTCTTTCTTGAATGTTGGGTCTTGTAATTTCAGCATATTAATTTCATTTGATTTTATATTTTCTTCTGCATTTTCTATCATTACTGAAGTTCTTTATCTTTATCAAAATCAATCATTTCTTCTTCAATTTTCTTCTCAAGTCTATTTTTTTTATATCAATTCTATGTCTAATTTCCTTTAATTCCCCTAAATTTTCTTCTATTTCAATCATCATTCTCTCCAAAAATCCATTTTTCGAATTTTTTTTTATGTCTTGTTTTATTCTTTCTGTATTATCTTTTATTTCTTCTTTCATTTCTTGATTCATTCTTATTGATTCATCTTTCATTTCTTCCATTTTCTTATTCTTTCCGATCAATAAATTAATTAATACATTCGATTCTGATTTGTTTTGCTCTTCTCCAATTCCTTGTGCCTCATCTACTTCATCACTTCTTTCCCTTGACAAAGTTTTACTTCTTGTTTTCATTTTGAAACAGATAATTCAAATATTCAATAGAAAAAAAATTATGTGTGTTAATGAAAAATAAACTCAAATCATTCACCTCAACAAAGCCAATCACCTTATTCGAGCCACGTTGGACGACATATTGTTATGGCTCAAATGTAAAATTTGAAGAAATTTATTTAATTAGGGAAATAATTCGAATCTAATAACAATTTTCAATGATTTTGTGCAATATTCTATTCGATTTGCCCGAAACTCTTCCTCAAGGAGGGTTCTAAGATGAACAATTCAAAAAAATATGTTTAAACGATTATTTTATCAACAATTAAATTCTATAATACTAACTCTAACTATGGAATGAAACTAAAAAAAAATTACGAAAAGCACTGCCGTGAAGGCAGGAGCTTTTGAGCGCTCGTACATGCACCTTGTAGGTAGATTCGCATTTTCCAGTTTTAGAAATCAATTGAAGGAATTTTTGACAGCTGTCAAAAATATTCTGAAACTTAGGCGAAAATCCAGACTTCATGTCAGTGCTTCAGCTGATCAATTTTTTTTCGATAATTCGCTAGAATTTTCTACGGTGTCTATGGTCTTGGTGATGCGATCTGGACAAAATTTTGCACGTAGTTTGAATACATTATTCCCCAGCTAGGTGCATAATTTCATTCCAATCCGATCAGTAGTTTCAAAACTATCAGGAAAAAAATATTTTGAACGGCCATATTTACGGAACCCCTAGTCTTATTTTGCTCATTGTTGAACGTGACCGCGATATTCGCGATCCAAACCCACCCTGAAAATTTCAAGTTCCTAGGCCTTTCCGTTCAAAAGTTACAATTTTCTATGGTTTCTATGGTTCTGGTCATGCGATCTGGACAAAATATTGCTTCAATATATCATTCTCGGTTAAAATACAAAATTTCATCTCGATCGAATCCGTAGTTTCGAATTAATCGAGAAAATAAAATTTCGAACGACCGTATTTACGGAACCCCTTGTATAATGTTGCTCATAGATTAACGTGATTACGACATTCGAGATCCACACCTATCCTGAAAATTTCAAGTCCCTAGGCGTTTCCGTTCAAAAGTTACAATTTTCTATGGTTTCTATGGTTCTGGTGATGCGATCTGGACAAAATTTCACATGTAGCTTGAACACCTCATTTTCCATTTGATTGCAAAATTTCAACTCGATCGAATCTGTAGTTTCGAAGTAACCAGGGAAACAAAACTTTGAACGGCCATATTTACGGAACCCATGGTGGAATTTGGCCCATTAACGAACTTAACCGAGGCATTCGGGATCTGAACCTACACTGAAAATTTCAAGTCTCTAGGTTGATCCTTTCGAGAGTTATCGTGCTTACGGACGGCCGGACGGACGGACAGACTCGAATTTTCCGACGGATTCGTCATCAGTGAGTCGAACATAGTCGATTGAGACCATTTTCGGCTCAAAATTCGAAAAATACAGACATCGTGACGAAATGATATAGCCCTCGTGTAAGTAGTACGAGCGCTCAATTAATAAATCTAACTAATGATCAGTGAATGCACTCACGGAGGAAAACTATTCTTGAATCTTCGAAATTTAATTTTCGAGCTTTCAAATCGCAACTGTGTTTCTTCTTGGCAAGGTTTTAAATATGAACTCTGATGTTTACTTTATTACAAAACCAATTCTGAACCAAAACTTTTTGAAAGATTAATTTCCACCGACGTTTTTCGATCAACTGTCTCAACTTTCAAAAATTCATTTTTCAATCAAATTTTCCGTGGTGTGAAGCATTCTTGATTTACTCTGTCCAGTTTATGATTCCAAATTGCATTTTTACAAATTTTCGTACATAAATTTCAATTAAATACTAGATAATTAATAATTTTAACAATTCATATTTTTTATTATATGTCCCCCTTCGAAAATATAATGATGTTATAGATAATTGATATTGGAGGGTTGAATTTCCTGAATCGACTAAAAATTTTCTTTATTTATTACTGGATCTTACTAAGAATTTAATTTTATGATTTCCGCTTTTATATTCATAAGTTATTTTGAATTTCATGCATATTTGGTGAAGTATTTGAGTTTATTTTCGAATCATAAAAAAAATAACTGTTTTTCCTAGATCATACGAAAAGATGAGAACTGTTTTTTTTCTGTCACATCTACATCAATTGGGATAGATTATGGCAAAAAAAATAAAAATTCTCTCAATGAACCCACTAGAAATACCGAAAGAAAAATAACGAATCAAAAAACCATGAAAATGGTGCGGTATAAGAAATGTGCAAATAATTGAATCGGATGCCTCAATTCCAAGTCGTAGAATCTGCCGAAGACCCGAATCAACCAACCGGCAATTTTCCTGCCCATCGAATTGACCACACTGACAAATTCCGTCGACAGATTAATGACAAAAGGGACCATAACGACCTCTCGAGATCGAAGATGCATCCCCTGATTAGCTAATAGCGACAAAAGACCGAAAATAACAGTCAGGGAAAGTGAGCATAACGTTGATGTATTCATTTACAACCCTAACAATTTGTAAACTGGCTGGATACCCCTGGGTTCAGGCAATATCTACTAGTGAGCTTCTAGAATGACACACGACACCGGTGGGTGACTTCACAAAGGATTAAATATTGCCATTATGTTGGCCTGCCCGACTTTTGAATTAAATTAAAATGTAATGTTTGCGCGATGTAGCGGGTGCTTTATTAAATTAGGATATGCAGGAAAGCGTATTCTAAAGGGTAAATGAAAACTTACGTCTTCTGCCGTCGAGGTGACTCGCTGCTTCTCGCAAACGAATCGAGTAATGCAATTTGTTAGGTTAATTGTACATAATATCCATAAATCATCTTGGTATTTTAGGCGACTATGGCAATGAGGAAAATCCAATTTGAGAATCGAAAAATTCATTATCTATCACAAACTCCACACAATAATTTCACTCAAATATGACCAGAATAATAAGGTTTCATCTACTTACCATGTGGAACCCAGCCATGTTTGCAAGTTTGACAATAACGAATTTGTTTGATTCCTGGGATGAAACAATTACAAGAACAGTTTGGCACAGTACATTTGATGGCCTGCAACAAAAAACAAAGATTGAATAAGGGGATTCAACTTTCGTTTATTCGACGTTTGATGAACTCGAAATAGTTTGAATGTATTCATTCAAGTACCAGCAAACCTGGGGATTTTTCGACTATTTCCTATAATAGAAGAACATTTCTTGTTACTATCATCCAATATTTCTTGTCTGCATCCCTTTTTACTTCGACAAGTCACCGTATCCTCATCGTTCAATAATACCCCTATAAGAATTCACGCTCCTTAAAATCCTTGTTGAAAATATTCAAATTGGCCCTTTTTAGAGGGCCCAAGGGACCTATTGAGGTTGACGCCAATTTCTCTGACATAAAACAATGAGACTGGGGCCATCGGAAAATGGGCTGTCTTAGGGGACCATTTACTCTTTCTTGCCGAAAGGGATTAGATTAATTTTTATTTTCCCTGAATTTTAATGAAATATCCCAGTTAACGCTAAAAATCTTCGGCAATGAATATAAAACTTGGAGCTACCGTATTCTATTTCTTTATGGACTTCGGGGAGTTATCGAAAAATGAATGAACCTAGAGAGAGAACGTCGAGTAGTAAAAAATTGGTAATTTTTTTATCAGTTCGAGAATCAAATGGTTCTGCTCAAAATGTGAGACAATTTTTCTTCTCGTATGGTCAATTTGTGAAAGGTTTTGCCATTTCTTTTCTGTGTCTGCACACTTCTCAAGATTATGATAGGGCTGCCAATAAATCATTCAATTACGTTATAAAACCAATTGAGTAGATTCCACAAAACCACTCAGTAAACTATTCATAGTGATATTCGCGCAACTCGAAAATGAAAGTTGTAAAAACTAAATAATGTTTTGCGGGAAAACTACGATAGATATTGGCAAGTTTGGTATGGAAATATAGGTTTTCGAGGCCACGCAATCCGATAGAAAAATAATCGCAGCCCTATCTGCAAATTTCAATTTTTTTCACTTCAAAATGAAAATTTTCCAACTTTTTATCCTTTATATCTCGACTTCTCCTTGTCAGAATCAATCGAGGTTTACAGATTATTAACCAGCAACTTCACCACTCCATCCTCATCCAATAAAATCGCATTCTAAAATCTACATTTTTTTGTCGAAAAAAACTAAGGGTAAGCTATATTTGCTTCTCTCAGAGAAAATGTAGGAAATCAATAATAATTTTTTATATGAAAGTTTTGAAACCAATTGGGTTGATATTTGCGCCCCTACAAACTTTCAAACGCAACTCGAAAATGAAAGTTGGAAAAAATACAAAATTTTTTAGGAGCTAACTACGATAGATATTGGCAAGTTTTGTATGAAAATATAGGTTATCGAGGTCGCGCAATCCGATAAAAAGAAAATCGCAGCCCTATCCAAACAGGAGCAGAATATTCTCGTGGAGGTGAGCCTTTTAGAGGAATGGGTAAATGAGTGACGAAAAGCAACGAAAGTTCAACTAATGGACGCAATAATAATTCACTGTCAATAAATCGAAAATTACGTGAAATATTACTCAGATTTTGATTCGGCTCCGATATCGAAAAGCCTGCCAAATCGATGGTCCTGTAGATTATAACAATATGTTGTGTTGACCTAACGTACTGCATTAATCCATTAATACTCATCAATGTGATGACCCTGCAGATTACATACCCGCTGGGAATGTAAATTCGAAATCATAACAAGCGACAGCGTATGGAATTTACGTAGCACACCCTTTTCCACTCATTTCTACAGGGTAAATACTGAAATGGCGAGCAATTAATTTCGTCCTGACAATGGATATTTTTCACTTGAAATCGTGAACTACCTTCCAATAAAGAAAACGAGGCGAACTAGGATATGGAAAATTGAACACATTCAGGAAATTTAAAAGTCGCTGGAAGAATTCAACTCACAAGCACTAGGAAGGTCTTCTGTTTCGCTAGAAAAAAATATCTGTATTAAAATGATGGTACTTACATTGCTTTTGCGAGATATAAAAAATTAAATAAGTTTTTCACCTATTTCGGACTGGCCAAAGGCTGTTCGTTGCGTTGAAGATATGGATATATTCTAACAAATGCAATTGAAAGAAAATTTTCAAGGTGTCGATCATGAGAGAGAGTTTTTTCGAGGAACTACGAACAATTACTCGTTTGGAATCTAAACAATTAGCGCGGAAGTCGAGTCTGGGTTGTTAGCAGTGTGGAGTGTAAAGAGCACAATACCCACCTAACCAGAAGCGAAATGAAAAGGGCAATACTCGAGATAATGGAAATCAGATAAGACAGAAAGGAAAAATACTGATAACAATTCCGAATGAGACTCCATATAATAGACCGGCATATTCTATAGTACATAATAGCGACGCACTTTTGTCGACAATATAGACGCGGTCCTGCGTAATCAATCTTCTAGAGTGATCAATCAAAATCTGGGCTAGATGTCTGATTTGCATGCCAACAGGCAAGATGTTTATAAATGGATCGAAGACAGCCGCGAACCCATTTCACCTAACCACTTAACAGCTTCCTTCTCTCTGTTCCATCACAGACGAGACTGAGACATTTCCAATGTCACTCCAGGATTTTCCTACGCGTCAACCCTTCAATTCATTCCTGGATCCTTCGAATTATCCTGCGATAATTTCAGCTGCAATCTCATTCGAGTTTACGGGTTTTCAAATTTCTGCTCGAAAAAATTTTAATTTCACAACTTTACTCTCCTTCAATTCCCTCAACATGAAATCAAAGGTTTTCTCATCGATATTTCAAGAATATTCCTTAATTAAGAAGAATCGTCTGTGATATGTGTATTCATCATGCGTTCACCTCTCAAAAAGTCATTCGCCTCACCGAAACGAACGTGAAAAATCAACCAATATACAGGGTGATTCCAAATTCGAACCTTGAAGGACATGTTAGTATGACGCATTTGCTGTCATTTGAGCCATATTTATTGATATCCAAAAATCAACGAGTTATTTGAGTTTTTGTATTTTTTGGGAAATTACTCACCTTACTCCATTTTTTATTTTTCGAGGAAATATGTCAAGTTTGAAAAAAAAAAAAGGTTTTGTCATTATACCAGCACATAAACTGGTATAAATAAATATATGTGCAAAATTTAAAAAAACTTCTAATGAAGCACCATACATAATAGATAATGCAAATGTTTCATATAATTTCAAGGAAAAAAGGAAAAAAAATTATTCATTATTCAAGATATCAATTACAAATTGAAAGAGAAATTTTAAATTTTAATTTCACAGTAGAGCCATAACACTATTTATCATTCAATGATTGCTGATTGATTGTGACATTTCTCCATATGAACTCCATATGTCGCAGAATCCAAAAAAACTGGGTTCACTGAATTCAATCGGGTGCAAGAAAATGGTCGAAGAGGGGTCATTTATGTTGGTGAACCTCGACACCATAAACATAACTGGCTGACATGCTAACATCTTTATGGTGTCGTTACGAATATATAGCGTCAACCAAACCTGTATGATCAAAGACATTATCCGCGACGCCGAGATGCACCGGTACAGAAGGGATTTTCATTAATAATTGTTGATACGTCCTTTTAAAATTCCACAACCAGTTCTATATGATGCCGAAGGTGATTTTCGGACACCCACTTCGAATTCCAAAAACGCGATATCTCATTTCGGGAATACATCGAATGCCAACTGTTGTCGAATTTTGGAAAAATTCTTCATTTGCACATACTGTAGTCGATGTTATTTTGGCCTATTGAAATTTCAGATTTTGCATCTATTCCTTAGCACCGGCAATATATGTGCAATCCAGAAAGTGGATGCCCTATACATTCACGACTTGCACTATATGAATAATAAGCATTTTTCAGATCGGCATTATGTATGTATCAAACAGTATATTTACTGCTCGCGCACTCCTGAAAGAAGATCCTTGTAGCAACCAACAAGGCGGCAAAGTGGGATTTATAAGACACACCCGCCATGAATCATTTTGACACTGCAATTCTTGTAAAAGCTTTGACATTACAACCTGAATGCTTTATTTTGACACGAATACAGGAAATGATGATCATTATCCCGTCGCAAGGTAGCATTTTTCGATATGGGTCATTCCTTAATCGGGAAGAATAGGACACACCTTGGCCATCAAAGGACTTATTGCAGCTCGTCACGATATGTGAAGAAGTTAGCAGTCAATCAGTATTCGGCCATCGATGCAGAACACGTTTATGATCATCAGAAAATTCTCCAACTTCGTTTAGACGAAATTAGAAAAATTGAACATCAACTTATTATCATCCAAACTTGTTTTTTTTTTTGGAGTCACGCTCTTCGTGAGAAGGTGTGCTGAAGCAATTATCGGAGATTATTGATTTATTCTCGGTTATATTTCACGGATTTCAATATTGAGATACGAAAAAATTCTCTTCGTATTTATTTCTCATTCAGTCGGGTGAAATTGAAATACGAAATTAATAGCAACCAGATTTTCACAGGACGAAGTGGAAGATTGATAATTTCGTCAAAATTTTCATTTCAACTACTGATAAAAATCTCAATGGAACGAGTTCGATATATCCCTGCTCAATTTCCAAATCAGATATGGGTAGTTTATTGCATTTATTATCATTGAGGGCAGCTGACAATAGTGGTACAGTTCTCATGAAATTAGACACTATCTGAAACAACATCAGTAAATCACCTCGATTAATGGCTGTGAAATGAAAAGGGTTAACTTGTTAATCGTTTCGGCAGTGATAAATAAACACAACACGTCTGACATTTCCCAAACTATAATCCCTGAAAATGATTTTTGCAACAAAATTCCGAACATATTTGGTGAGATCCTGAAACATTGAGCGACCTGTCATACAGTAGGAGAAATGCTGAACTCATTGCTTCAATGAATATTTCCTCCTGTTTGTGTGATTTGGATATTTTCAATTGGCAGCTCCAATTAGAAACACTTTGTGAGACAGCATCAGCCTAGATTGGTAGGCTTGAGAAAATATTCCTAATGCGCAATGGGGAGTTCGAAAGCGATTCCTGACAGTCATGCTCGTAAAAAATGCACTCAGCGGGCAAAAAACGAAAGAACGAGTGGATCAAAATCATGACATTAAGAGTAATGATAGTACGGTTCGTCTTGTAAAAGATGGATAGTAAATAAAGTGTCCGATGATGATAGATTTATTCTGCGGTTTCCATCGATTTCTCCATTCAGTTTTTGTGTTGACAGTTACTGGAATAATTGCTCGAGAACTTGGAAATTGTGTAAATAGCTTGGTGTAATAACCTGACGAATTCTCCTTCCTCTGAATGGTGCAAATCTCGTTACTCGATAATTGATTTCAAGAAAAAAAAATTCCTGACGGAATAAAAAATATTCAATATTTCAGAATTGGTTCCAAACCATCTTCCGATGAAACCATCCAAAAGGAAGTGACCATTTGATAGATATGTAAACAGTGTTATTAAAAATAAAATATTATACCAATGCGACCGCGTTAACAAGGTTCATGTTGAAGCTATCCTTTGTTCGAAACCGCTCATGAACAACAGGCCGTAAATATCGAATATAGTACTAAAGTATATACCAGTGACATTTGGAATAAGATGAGTTTGCTGAAGAATATTCGACAACGGCCCAGGACTGTAACCTACATATTTTTCCATTAACGCAAGCATTCACCAATTATTTATGTTTTTGTTATTTCAATAAACTCTGATTTCAATCTTTGGACCTCAAATAACCATTGAAAATCTATTCCTTTTTTATGCATTAATCTGTTGAAATTTTCGGTTGAAGGAATTGTGGGCATTTAAAAGGAGTACTTCAATTTGATTTCTATCACGTATTAAAAATGATATAAATACATCCCTGGAGAGGTGTAAAGAACCAGTTATGCGCCTGCATTGCTGTTTTGATTTGTGGTTAGTAGTATTACGCCTTCACAGACATGGAATTTTATGCCCAATCAATGAAAACAATGCCGGAAGATCAAAGAATACGAAACTCAATAAGTTACCGAAAATGGTGTGGATGAAACTGATCAGTGCTGACGTTCTCGAATGAAGATCGAACTTTTTGTTCATCTGAGGATTAGTTTAGGGCTCATTCTGATCAAGATATTAGCAACAAAGATTATTACATATATCCATAGAAGCTTTTTTGCTTCATTAACTACCGATAGTCTTCAACCTCAACCTATTCAATTCTGTTTCGAAATGACCTTACAGAAATATATTTGTCGCTTTTAGGTCAATTCGCAGAACTAATCAAAGTAATAAGCCACTTTAGTAAGCGTGACATTTGAAAAGTGGTTACCATTTCGGTATGTGGATGCTAAAAGCTCTTCATCTGGTGCTCATCAATTATAATTATTATCATACTGTTTTCATATCGAAGTCTCCTTGAAATATTTCGTATTCAATAATGAATTGTTCGCTAATCTTCCGAATACTTCCAACGAAAATATTACAAATTCATTATTTTTACGTTGCAATTCTTCGAACGAAAAAATTCTTCCATTCTCTGATTATTGAAGATAGTTATAGAAAATATGGAAAGAAAGAATGTATACCAAAACGACCTCCAGTGTTCATTATCAGTATGAAAAATACTGCCATGTTATTTTTATTATCTTCTGCTTAAAACTCGAAAATAACAGACATCTGTGCAAAATAACAACGCCCATAAGGAATTTATTTCAATTTCGAAAATAATTCAAATCCAATAACAATTTTTGATAAATTTGTGCAATATTCTATTCGATTTGCCCGAAACTCTTCCTCAAGGAGGGTTCTAAGATGAACAATTCAAAAAAATATGTTTACACAATTATTTTATTAACAACTGAATTCTATAAGACTAACTGTAACTATCGAATGAAACTAAAATTGATAAATCTAACTAATAATGAGTGAGTGCACTCACGGAGGAAAACTTTGTCCAAAATATGTTTCTTCACTTTTCCTTTATAAGAACACTGGAACGCTGCTCTTATAGTCTTGAAACGTGAAAATTTAATTTTCGTGCTTTCAAATTGCAATTGTTCTTCTTCTTGGCAAGGTTTCAAATATGAATTCTGATGTTTTCTTTCTTCCAAAACCAATTTCGAACGAAAACTTTTTGAAGGATTAATTTCCACTGGCGTTTCTCGATCAACTGTCTCCAATTTCACCAAAGTAATTTTCAATCAAATTTTCCGTGGTATGAAGCATTCTTGATTCACTGTGTCCAGTGTGTGATTCCAAATTGCATTTTTACAAATTTCCTTACATAAAGTCCAATTAATTATAATATAATTAATAATTTCAACAATTCATATTTTTTTTATACGAACCCCCTTTGGAAATATAATAATGTTATAGATAATTGATATTGGATGGTTGAATTATCCTGAATCGACTAAAAATTCGAAATATATTTCCTTTATTTATGACTGGATTTTACTAAGAATTTAATTTTATGATTTCCTCTTATATATTTATAAGGTATTTCAAATTTAAGGCATATTCGGTGAATCATTTACGTTTATTCTTGAATCGTAAAAAAAATATAACTATGTTTCGATTTCCATAACAGTATTTTTTAATTTTTGAGTCATTTTCATTCCCTTCAGCTCTAATCCTAACAATCAATTGGCGATATGGGGCAACTCATATCAGGAATTCGAGTTGGAAAAACTTTCGCTGAACTGATATAACGAAACGGGCTTGAAGGGTTCGGAATTTGTAGGGCAGCTAATCGGAATTCGGATAAGTTGGAAGGCATGCTACAGTTCAAGAGAATTTACAGCAGTACCTACCTGATCAACTTGTGGTGATTTGTGTTCGCAACAATCAGGAAAGGGATAACTATGCTTGAAAATTTGATGGCTATCGATTCGAAAATACTAAAGTATTCGATGAATTCATTCAATCATAGTTTGCCAGAGTTCGTGCCCTCTTGTGTGCGCGAATGGCTAGAATGCGTATCCACGAAATTATTCAAAGCAAAGTTACCCCTGTCGAATAAAATAAGTTTTCATTTAATCTGTATGCTTGAATATTGAGAAATATCTAGGAGGAAATATCAAAAGAGTCTCCCCAATTTCCACATTAATGACGGAGCGAGGACATGGCTAAGAATCCTGAAAAGTGAAGGACCTCACGATGCCGGACTGTAGCTGGCAATCACCATGGTGAATATCGAGTTAATTATATACATATATAAACCAGCATTTGACAGAATGTGCGTCCCTGTTCAAGATACGGGAACGAGAGGCTCCAAACTTGAAGTTGCCTGGACAACCGGAGGGTTATAGGGAGATATGTTTTGAAAGGGGTATTCGGTTCATAACTGAACTCTAATTCGTTCAGGATATACAGTGTTACTGTTATTTCCAGAAACCATAATTTGACGGAATGAGAATTGATCAATCAATATTGGTCATTGAAAAAATGATAAAGAATAAAAACGCATGTTATTAACCTCTAGATAAATTCAAAATGGAAGAGAAGCTAATTGTGTCACGGTCAATAAGGAAGGAGCCCATCATAAATATACCTATAAAGGTTCTCAATAATTTAGTAATTTAGTTTCAAGAGCGACAGCCGGCCACTGATGACTTTCAAAGACCGTCAAAGGCGGCAGTGACAACGAACTTGATAAAAGGAATCAGCAGAGTCATCGTCTTGATTAGGGCCATATCGGAAAGAAAGAAGCGCTTCGATATAAGTGGAATACATCTGCCAATAACCCCTGTCTCCTGTTTCTCTTTCGCTCCAAGAGTTCGAATCGAGATTTGTCAATAGATCGAGTTTCTCTATTACATAAATATTCCAGAAAATATCTCACTCTTCGTAATTATCGAGAGGAGACGTTTTCACCAAGTTTTCCCCTCTGAATTGGTATACAGGGTGTTTCATGCGTGGTTGGCCATAGCCTAGTGGTAAATGAAGGGCATCCAGGTCTTTCAGAAAAGTTGCTTGTTTTGTATCCTAAGGCTATTAGTTTAGGAGATACAGGGTGATTTATAGATTTCAGCCTGAATTTACGAAATCTGAGGTCCGATTTGGATCAAATTTCACGGGTTTGTTCACTCCAAAAAGTCCTTTCGAGTGGCTCACGAAATATCAATATTTTCAGGGCAGTACTCAGAATATCGTAGTTTATCTTTCAACTCGCAAAATCTATATTTTTCACATCTCTCAGAGTAATGCCGTTATTGCCATGAAAACATACATTATTCAATCTAAAGAATTCAATTTTCACTTTGATTGGCACATTTGTTATAAGCGAGTAGCGATCGAACGAATTAATATTTTATGTTTTTGAAATCCGGTCCTGATTTTAGTGTTTTCGTGATAATATTTTTTTTTATGCCAAAAACGGCATTTCTCTAAGTGATGTTAAAATTATAGATTTTGAGGCTTTAAAGATAAACCATGATATTCTGAGTACTGCCCTGAAAATATTGATATTTCGTGAGCCATTCGGAACGACTTCTTGAAGTGAACAAACCCATAAAATTTGATCAGAATCGGACCTCAGATTCCAAAGTTATGGCTATCGTAAATTCAGGTCGAAAATATATAAATCACCCTGTATCTCCTAAACTGATAGGCTTAGGAAACAAAACAAGCAACTTTTTTCAAAGGCCTGGATGACCACTAGCCAACCACTCATGAATCACCCTGTACTTCAAGATATTTTCATTCGAAATTCAAGATTTCAGATTTTGAGAAATCTTTGGGGTGACATTGTAGAAAGAACAAAATATTTCTGAATAGCTGATATTCAATTTTCCTATCCGTGGTCCGAAAAAGCGGATCAAGAGATCAGAGAGTGTCATTGGCACGTTCGATATCCGAATTTTTGGCCCCGGGCGAAACCGAAAGGAATGTAAAACATCGGACTACACAAATGCCTTTAAATTGAGCTTATATTGGATGTAATTTTCTCAAATTGTCATCCTGAAAAAAATTGGAATGTCCTAGCGGCTACGGCGCATAAATTGAAAAACCTGTGACACTGACGAGCCATATTAAGTGTTAAATGTACCTTTAAGTATACGTTCGATTTGCCGAGTCATGATAGTCATTCCGTCTCACTCCGGCATAAAAGTCCCAAGTATCATTAAATAAAACTAAATTGACTCCTTTCTGTCGTGACCGTCAGAACTGTATCGAGATAAAATGATAGATGCCATATTTGAATATTGATGACTTTTTTTTTTCGAAATCGCTTGACCGACAATTTGCATTCTTACAATAATAACACGTTTTAGAAATTGGTCCGATTTTCGGTTGGCGATAGAAAAAGGTGCACTGATTCGAGACGTCCAATTTCACCCTTCTCAGTGAAAGATAGCCAACAATTTTCCATCTGAAACCACATATCTGCCACTTTTGAATTTCATTTTTGTGTCGGAATTCGTATTCAAATTAGGCACCTGCTACACTAGTATCTATTCTGGATCGGCAGTAAGTATATGTATACTGGAAGTTGCAGATTGTTCGGGCCAAAATCGTTTTAGGACGTCGGTAGCAATCTCAGCTATTAGAACCGGACTACTCATGAATTAAGTTTCATTTTTCGATTCAAATCCGAAAACACGCACAATGTGACCGAACAGTTCAACGTCCATACAACAGAAACAACAAACCATCAATATATTGGCAGCATAACATAGCAGTTTCAAATGTTAACTTCACATTTTGCTCATGAACTTGACCCAAAGATCAGCCTGATTGTGGGTAATTATTCCTACATTTCAACTTCGCTTCTGTTCTGGTACCGTACAGCAATATAGGCACGAATTTCAACACGGAAGGTGCTTACCCACCCTGGTTTCCTGGTTAGATAATTCTTCCTGAGAGGTATTGCATTTGATGCAATGATAATTTGTGGAATGGTTTCATGAGCGACCAGGAGGAGGAATCGTGCTCAGATACCGACTCGCAGAATTCATTTATGCGAATCAACATGAACATACACACAATTAATTGAAATAATCGCTCGACGATCAAATTATAACAGTTCAAAATTGCCCTGAGGGTTTCTCGAAGAAGAGAAGAGGGGGTGTCCAATTTCCCATGATTGAAAATTGTCTCAATAAACAAGCGATAAAATATTGAATGAAATCAATATTAACACAGCAGAGGTTCGACAAAGTGTCGAGTATCGCGAAAGACATTAAAACCGTTCTATAGAATATCGATTCGATATCAGTTTTCTCTAGTCATCGATGAGTTCATTCGACCATTGAAAATTAGTGGATATACATACATAAAATGAGTCTTGAGCTTTTGAGAAGAGCCAAGGGCCCTATACTTGTATGAAAAGCTATTCTTCAAGGACCCTAGACGAGCGATGACAGTCCAATGCTGAAAGTCATTAAGCTGAATGTCTAGTGCCAACCATTGTTCGGAAACTATTCATGTCATGTCTTTGTGTCAAATGAAATATTTTGACACCTCCAGGTTTATTAGCAGTTCCCTGAATTGATAATTCTGCAATATGTGACAATGATATTCACTTTTCGAGGATGAAGACCTCCTTTTTTCATTGTTCGACCACTAAATCATTATAGGAAATAATGATTCAACATTATTGTGTTTGAACTCAACTTCTAAAAAACCAATTAAAGTGGGATACCTGCCTGAATCCAGAAAAAATGATTAATAATTTAATCGACACAATATGATATATTGTCACGAAATGGAACATTATACATAAACGATTAATCAGTCTTGAATATATTATTAGTATGTAAATGATTCTAGCTAGCGAGAGATATATTTATCAATGAGACTTCTGGGAAAAGATTCCTTGCACCATATTCATCTCGATTTCAACGATAAATCATCGATAATATATACAGATTGTTCTACTATTTCCAAACGATTCCACTATACGGTCACAACTTTATTGTTCATTCAAAATTAACGACCCTCCTCCCCATAAAAAATCGATTTTTTTTGAGGAAAAAATTTTTTTTGGTATTGGCGCGACTTGACACACAACGTTAGATTTTTTGTGCTCAGCTCGTATGACACGCTGCAGAAATTGGTACAATTACTCTATACAGGGTGATTCCAAATTCGACGTGAATCTTCATTTGCTGTCATTTGAGCCATATTTATTGATATCCAAAAATCAACAGTTATTTACGAGTTATTTGAGTTTTGTGTTTTTTGTGTTTCATCGGAGAAGGATATGATATGTATGAAAAAAGCGAAAATATGCTGTAATAGATGTTGAAAAAGAATTCGTATGATTTGAAGGTTGGTATATGAAGAAAAGAATAGTCAATTTCTGATATCAATTCGCCTACAACTTTCGAAATCCACAATTTATGTATGACAAAATTATTTTTAAAACTTGCCGAATTCCTTCTTTATTTCCTAAAAAAGTTAACCAATTAATTTTTTTTTTAATTGTAATTTAACTCAAAGAAAAAAACATTAAGAAATGTTTTCATAAATTATGTTCGAAATGTCCTCCACCATTCCTTCAAAGCACGTGCCCTCTTTCTAATTTCTTCAGTCCTGAAATTTACTCTCAATCTTCTCACTGCTCTACACAAGTTGTGCACGTGTATGTATTTCCCTTTCATATACTATTCCTTTTTAAGTGCCACAAACATGAAAATCTAACGGTGTCAGATCTGGAATTCTCGCTGGTCACGAAATAGGTCCTCCCCTACCTAACCACCGATTAGGAAACAATTCGTTCAAGAACATACGAACGTTTAACCTATAGTGCAGCGTTGCCAGAAGAATGAAATGAAATCATGGTATCAGGTTGCCAAAATTATCAGATTTGTCGGAAAATGATGTTACAATAATAGCCCTAAAGTGGTGAGTTGAAATTTCAGAACATAACTGGTAACGTGCCGTCTGTGAGACTAGGAACCAAAAAACAATTTACAATTCTTCATAATTTTCTCCATTTGAGTTGACAGGTAGATAGTAAGGACCTATCAAAAAAAAAGCTATTGCTCCTATCCAAACATTAACGCCAAATCACTATTTTTTATGACGGACATCCAAAAAAAAATCTGCTGAAACGAAACAAGTGCCTGCATTCTAACGAAAACTTTTTTAAGGAAATGAAGAAGGAATTTGATAAGTTTTTAAAATACTTTTGTCATGCATAAATTGTGGAGTTCGAAAGTTGCAGGCGAATTGATATTGAAAATTGACTATTCTTTTCTTCATCTACCAACTTTCAAATCATACGAATTCTTCTTCAACATCTATTACAGCATATTTTCGCTTCTTTCGAACATACCATATCCTTCTCTGATGAAAATAATTCGAAATTATAATCAAATTGCTCAACGTAGAGAAAATTGATGAAAAATGGAGTAGGGTGAGTAAATTTTCAAAAAACACAAAAACTCAAATAACTCGTAAGCTGTTGATTTTTGGATAACAATAAATATAGCTCAAATGACAGCAAATGAGTTTTAATAATACGTCCTTCAAGGTTCACGTCGAATTTGCAATCACCCTTTATATAGAAATGTGAATGCAAATTTTTCTGTATCGCGTCCTATATTTTTTGGATATAATATTCAGGTTAAGTTTGTTCGCGTCACATTTTATAGAGTAATTGTAACAATTTCTGCATTGAAGAGTAAAATAAGCTTTCAGCTCCGGATTCGACAAGAGTCACTCCCTGCGCCCTTCGTAATGCACAATCCACGACCTCGTGGAGCTCGAGACAGTTAAAACTAAAATACCCCACAAATCGATTGCAGTTAATACCAAAAACATGTCATTAAACCTTCAAGCTTGAATCCCATCAAAATAAAACAAGGCGTTTAATAGAACGTTTGGTGGTAGCGTGTTGCGAAGGTGACATGTAAAAAGGTTGGCATTTCTCGAAAGCAGAACGCTGGTTGTCGCAAGTATTTTAACCATTACATAACACGTATCTACGAATCTAGTTAACCGGCGTGGTCCCTCATGCTCGTCCCACATGTCCGTCCGTCTTGCGACCGACACGTCTCCAACTAATGGAATTTTTTATGACCAATATCAGATGTAATAATGGTTCATGAATATAAATCGAGCCCCTTACACTTTGATCGACGTTTTTTCCCGTTGACATTTCCACGAAAATTCGTGACAGACGATGCGCTAGAAAATGTCTTCGGAAGTTACATATACATGTATTGATATCATCTGAACTCTGAGAAACCAGTATGTGCTCTTGGTCGTGATGCAACTATGAATTGAAGGTGCCTTCAAACTTGAGCTCCTCTTTGATGAACTTGGAGAGATGCTCTATACAATTTCATTTCCCAACTATGAAATATACAGAAATGATAGAAATTGCACAGCAGGGAGCGTAGCCCTAATAGTCAAAAGTTACATCGACCACTATTTTGTCGATGTACTGAATAATGGGCGAAAAGAAGCTGTTTCGATTATAGTTAATAAAATCGAGGACAAATGAAAATTACATCAGCCTACAAACCACCCCAAAATAATTTAATAGAGAGATAACTGTGTCCTCTCTTTTTGAGCCTTTCGCTCGCAAGGAAGATTTCGAGATGTTTTTTTGAAACATGAAACAAACAAGGAAACGTTCAAAATTCCGTCGACTTAGTTTTTGATAGTCGCTTCAGAAAAAATTAATATTTTATTTTATTCAATTTAATGTGATTTGTATCACATATTGAAAAAAAAGAAACTGTTTTACGTGCCATACAGAATTTTACGAATAAAACAATCACATATAAAAATTCACAAGATGGTCCTACCGTAGCTATTTTAGGAGTTTCTATAATCCTTTCCCCATTGCTGTTGTTGGCTTCTCTTCGGATAAAGTCTTTCACTGAATCAACTTCGGTACTTTTTGGAACGGTCGCATCTGTATATCGGTCAGATTCTTCCATTGCTGTTGGTAAACCGGAAGTTTTGGACTCTGAAAACCATGATGCTACCGAAGACCACTGAAAAAAAATATTGAAAATAATCTTGTGGTGACTTTAACGTATAGTAGATTTTCAAAGAAGCTACGGGAATCTATAAAGATCTCAGTTTTTTTTTTATCGATTGCAGCTTTCCTGAGCCCTCTCGAAGAAATTTCCGATCACAAAGGGTGATTGGGTATTAGGTAGGAAATAAACCATTTCAACAATGGCATACTTATAAGTGATATTTCCCGTAAATATAATGGCCAGGTTATACCGAAGATCGGATGCTATGCAAGGGTTGGCACATAATTATTGAGACCCTTTTGTGGAAGGGTTAATATAGAAACCAGAGGGTGGGAAATGCGCCATATTTGATCAATAATTGAGTTAAACAACTGACGAACGACGTACTTATAGCATCCCTTTCATGAGATGGGCCAAATACTATTCGTCTGAAACTCACCCTTTTCGGCGACGTGCTTGATTCAACTTTGTCCCTCTCTCTCGCTTGAGGGCAAAATTAATAATTCTAAATTTTTCTTCAAAATCAGAAGAAATATTGTTTATCTGTCTGTTCGGGAATGTGACCTCAGTTGAATTTTTACTTAAACAATCTCAAAAATAACCCGATGCCGATGGGTCATAGAAACATCAACGGTGTAATAGTAAACAGACCTACAACTTTATTGCAAACACTATAAAGTACGTTGATAAATGACAAGAAAGCTATTGAACCCACTCATAGAAGTGTGCTGAATATCAGGCGGGTGGAAGTATTTTTGTACCTCACTAATGGAACCACTCGACACATTATCAAAATTATTTTAGTGACACATATAGTACACGTGCTTGATAGTGGGTATAAAAATACACGGTTTCGGTTGGTACGAACAACTCATATGTCATATCTGACTCCTCTTTCAATCATGACAATATAAAGACGTGCATTTCATTATTTATATGGGGTATCTTGAAAGGCTTCTTTGATGGTTCCTAGAGAATAATAGACAATGCATCATCTGGTGGATACGAACTTCCGGAAATGGTCTCAGGGATATACAGAGTGAATCAAGGTAGTGGACCTTTCTGGATTTAAGAGTAAGATGACTCCCCCACCCCCTTGAAAAAGCGTTAGGAAAAGGGGAATACAGGAATCCGAGGAGGTTGAATACTTCGAGTATTTTCAGTAACGTAGCGTCAATAATTTGCTTACAACGAATACTTCATGAAAATTCAAAACAGTCCTTCTGGCGATTTACACATATTAGTCATATCCGTGGACCCACATAATTTTGGCGCTTGTTTTTGATTTCGCCATAATTTAGCCAAGGGCCAACATCCACCGAAGGGTTAGGTAAACTTGGGTTATCTATACAGAACAAGAGGCTGGGATGTGGGATGAATGTGAATACCCTTCGCCCCATTATTTTCATTCTGCATATTGGATATCGCCCTCGCAAAAAAATCTTCGTCGGACGTTCGCGGCAAATTAAAAAACGGCATATTCATCAGGTTCCAGAGAAAACCACCTGAAAGAATAATTTTGTTATTAACAGATTTACAAAAAAGAAGTAGATTTTATTCTGGATAGTGTTAATTCTTTTACCGCATTGGAGGCACCCTAAGCAGAGAAAGAAGAGCCAACAACAAAGGACCCAAAACCACCGAGGATCTAGATACCTTCACCAAGAATATCGTG
The DNA here is from genome assembly GCA_963966015.1 of Aphidecta obliterata. Classification (NCBI taxonomy): domain Eukaryota; kingdom Metazoa; phylum Arthropoda; class Insecta; order Coleoptera; family Coccinellidae; genus Aphidecta; species Aphidecta obliterata. The sequence goes on from OZ014436.1 coordinate 4,913,089, forward strand.
AGTGTGCTCATGAAATTCCTGGAAATAGAGATGGACAAAAAGTTCCCTAAACTACCCCAACGGAAATGAAAACAACCTAAAGACAGTCTCATGGAACACAAATGGTATACGAGCCCGTAGATCTGGAATGGAAGAAATAATATACGAGAAACAAACGGATATTATAGTCATTCAAGAGACGAGACTATTTACAAGAAATATAATTTCATTTCCCAACTAGAAATATACAGAAATGATAGAAATTGCACAGGAGGGGGCGTAGCCCTAATAGTCAAAGAGAACATCGACTACTATTTCGACGATGTACTGAATAATGGGCTGTGTTGAGTCCAGGTTTATATCGATGGTTCCACAGATTATTTTACATTGAAGAGACAAAAGTGAATTTAGTGGAAAGTGAAAAAAGTGTTTAAGTGTTGTTTGCTGAGTCACTCTGACAAAATGTCGGAATACGACTCTGCAAATGAGGACAGAGAATCCGATGCCGAAAACTTATCGGATGAAGAAATATCCGATATGGATATTGAAGAAGAAGAAGTTAATGATGAATCCGAAAAAGATCGGATTATAAAAGAACAGAAGGACCAGATCAACAGCCTCATGAGTCAACTGAAAGTTATGACGGAGAGTCTCAAAACTTTATCCGACGAAGTGAAATCCTTGAGAGAAGAAATATCTCAGTCCTCGAAGCCGCGGAAACGGGCTAAGAAAAAAGAAAATGGCTTCTCCTCTGGGACAGAGGAGACCGTGTCAGCCCCCACAATCCAAAAAGAAGACCCGAAAAAACCTACCGAAACTAATGATGCAGCTGCAAGAGGGCCACCTACAAAGAAGTCGTATATAGCAGCATTGCTAAAAGGAAAACGCCCAGAAGAAGCTACTTCTGCACCCGCAGAAGAAATTGAAGTCCCTACTCCAATCGAGCAGAAAAAAGGGAAAGTTCCTCCAGTGACATTAAGAGGCACGGCCGACTGGACACAAATCTCGAGAGAGATGCAAATGAAGGGTATTAAATACCTGAGAGCGACCACTGTAAGAGACGGCATTCGTGTTGTTCTCCAATCCCCCGACGACCACAGGAAGATGACAAAATTCCTCGAGTCGAGAAATAAAGAGTTTTACACCCTCCAAAGAGAAGAGGAGAAGCGAATCTACGCGGTGGTACGTTATCTGCCACTAGACGCAGATATTAACATCATCACAGATGATCTCGCCGAGCAAGGCATTACCGACGCGGATGTCATAAGGATGACATCCAACAAAACCAAAATGGCAATACCCTTATTCTTGGTGAAAACCCAAAATAAGAAGGTATTCGAAATAAAACAGCTCTACGGTATAAATTGTGTAGTAGAGCCGAAGAAAAAGAGCATTGGACCTGGCCAATGTCATAGATGTCAACGTTACGGACATGCGCAAAGTAAATGCACATTCCCATGGAGATGTGTTAAATGCTCTGGAGCGCACAATAGTAAAGATTGTACGCTAACAAGAGAAAACGAGGAGAGAAATGCTACCTGTGCGCTCTGCGGAAAAACAGGTCACCCAGCCAGCTACAAAGGATGTAGCGAGTGGAAACTGGTGACCAAAAAGAAGACTGCGACCAAAGCAAGAAAAGAAGAAGAGAAAAAGATGCCTACTGTCCAACAAGAACATAAGGAAGGAGATAAGAAGAAGAAAACGCTACCACTCAAACAAGAGCAGAAGAAAGAAGCCCCAAAAAATGGAAAATCTAAGAAAAGCAGCCAAAAGAAGAAAGAAGAGACCAACAAGAAAGGACCCGAAACCACCGAGGATCTAGATACCTTCACCAAAAATATCATGAGCAAGCTCATGAAATTCCTGGAAATAGAGATGGACAAAAAGTTCCGAAAACTCACTAAACCCAATTAATGGAGCTAGTGACTAACGAAAATAAAAACAACCTAAAGATAGTCTCATGGAACGCAAACGGTCTACGAGCCCGTAGATCTGAAATAGAAGAAATAATATCCGAGAAACAACCGGATATTATAGCCATTCAAGAAACGAGACTATCTACAAGAAATAGAATTTCATTTCCCGACCATGAAATATACAGAAATGACAGAAATTGTACAGGAGGGGGCGTAGCCCTAATAGTCAAGAGGAACATCGACCACTATTTTGACGATATACTAAATAATGGGAAAATAGAAGCAGTCTCGATTATAGTGAATACGAATCGAGGACAAATGAAAATTACGTCAGCCTACAAACCACCCCAAAACGACTTAATAGAGGAAGATCTGAAGAAGATGCTTGAAGGAAACTACCCGAACATCATTATTGGCGATATGAACTGCAAATCAAGAGAATGGAATAGCAGAACTGAAAACCAAAATGGGAAGAAGCTTAAGAAGTACGCCGAAAAACTAAATGCCATAGTATTAGGACCTGAAATTCCGACCTACCTGCCCAGAAGTAATGGCCTACCGGACGTATTAGATATCGTCATAATGAAAGATATTACCCAAGATTTCACACTTGATACTATAGAAGAGGGCACATCAGACCACAACCCAATAGAACTCAGATTGGGACGCAGACCGATAACAGAAGAACTTCAAACGAAAGACTTCACAGACTGGCAAAAGTACAGTGAAATACTCCAGGAGAAAATTACTCAAATTCCACAGATAAGAACCCCTGAAGATCTAGAAGATGAAGTTGAAAAATTAGAAACCCGAATAAAAGAAGCCTACGAGGAAAGTACCAGAAGAATCGAAAGGCCAGCCCCGAAACATCCACATGGTGAAACCCCAAAAGCAATAAAGGAGCTTATAAAGAGGAATAGAAAACTTAGGAAGAACTACAGAACTTCACATAGAGAAGAAGACAAGAAAGAGCTGAATAAACACAGCCAAGTGCTGAAAAATGCACTGAGAGAACTGAGAACAGACAGATGGAACCAAAGAGTTAGAGAGCTAAACACCATAGACCACTCAGCATGGAAGATGCAAAAGTGCTTACGACGCGAGAAAACCGAAATTCCCCCTCTACACGGAGCTAATGGGATGGCCTACTCAAAGCTTGAAAAAGCCGAAGCTCTTGTTGACGCAATAGAACGAGAAGCCAGAATCAACTACAGAGAAGACGATGACAATGAAGACTTAGAAGAAGAAGTCGAAGGAAATGAAGAATTGATGTTGGAACCGCCGGAAGGCGATACCATCCCAAACCCAACAACACCAACGGAAATTAAAGAAATCATCAAGAAATTGAAAAACAGGAAAGCTCCAGGGAAAGACAAAGTAACAAACTTTATGTTACGGAAATTGCCCAGAAAAGGAATAGCAGCGCTTACCAATATAGCAAACGCAGTGATGAGAACAGAATATTATCCGGAAAGATGGAAAACAGCAGAAGTAATTGTGTTCAATAAGCCAGGAAAAGATAGAAAATTCCCACAAAACTACAGGCCGATAAGTCTACTGTCAGCCCTTGGAAAAATTGTCGAAAGAGTTATTGCAAAAAGACTCAATGAAGAAACAGAAGCGCTGAATCTGATACCACCGGAACAATTTGGATTCAGAAGAAATCACTCCACAGAACTTCAACTGTTAAGGATCACTGAATATGTCACTGAAGGATTTCAGAATAAACAAGCCACAGGATTAGTGCTATTAGATGTCGAGAGAGCCTTCGACCGAGTTTGGCACGAAGGACTTGCCTACAAGATGATGATGGCAGGCTACACCACCAAAACCTGCAAGATAATAAGAAACTACCTGAGGAACCGGAATTTTTATGTCAAAATAGACGACACATTATCTACCACCAGACAAGTAGAAGCAGGAGTGCCCCAAGGATCAGTTCTAGGACCTCTGCTTTACAACATATATATCTACGATATTCCTAAGAACCCAAGGAATCTGCTAGCCCTTTATGCAGACGACACGGGAATAGCCTTCAGACATCGCCGACCAGATGTCATACACAGAAGACTGCAAGAAGCTCTAGAAGATTTAGAAGAATGGTTCATTAAATGGAAAATTCAAATAAATAGCAAAAAGAGCCAAGCTATTCTACTACAGAAGCGGAGACTTGAAATTAATTCCAACCTACAGATAGATGGAGAAGAGATAAAATAGGAAAATGAAGTCAAATATCTAGGAGTAAAACTAGATAAAGGGCTTACATGGAAAAACCATATAAAATATGCAGTGGATAAAACAAACTCAGCGATGAGTAGACTTTACCCACTACTAGGAAGAAGAAGCCAAATGAACCAAAGCACGAAACTACGAATGATCAAGTCAATTGCAAGACCCCAACTAACATATGGCTCGGCGGCATGGGGCAATGCAGCCAATAGCCATATAAAGAAGATTCAAGCAACAGAGAATAAACTGCTCAGAGCAGCAATGAATATGCCGTGGTTCGTAAGAAACCAACAAATCCACAGAGACTTAGAATGGGAAACTGTCACAGATTTCCTAAAAAAGAAGGCCGAGAAGATATTTGAAAAAGCAAGTCAACACCCAAATGATGAGCTAAGAAGACTAGTTGACTACAACCCCGCAGAAGATGTGGTTAGGATACCCACCTATCACAAAAGACCCAGAGATCAACTACGTAGAAACAGAAATTGAGTAATCTCAATTTAAATCATCCAGAAGAAGAGACTCCTATGAAATTCAAATTCATAGGTAACACAAGCATCACACGACAAAGATCGTGATAGAGATACGAACAAGAAGAGTCAAAAGGTTAGTAGGTAATAAATGCCCGGAATCTAAAACAGCAGGTTAGGTTTAGTTAGAGTAGGTCGTGCTTCACACGAAGTCTCACACTGTTCTATCTATCGGAGATAGTTCGTCCATGAGGATTCCCCCTGACTAAACAAAAAAAAAAAAAAAAAAAAAAAAAGAATAATGGGCGAAAAGAAGCTGTCTCGATTATAGTCAATACAAATCGAGGACAAATGAAAATTACATTAGCCTACAAACCACCCCGAAATAATTTAATAGAGAGATAACTATGTCCTTTCTTTTTAAGCCTTTCGCTCGCAAGGAAGATTTCGAGAAGTTTTTTAAAACATAAAACAAACAAGGGAACGTTCAAAATTCCGTCGACTTCGTTTTTTGATGGTCGCTCCAGAAAAAATTAATATTTCATTTTATTCAATTCAATGTGATTTGTATCACATTTTGAATCAATTTTAGCTTTTTCTTCTGATTGATCGTGTTTTTTCTGCTATTATATTCTTCTTTTGTCTACCTATTAATAGGTGGAGAGATAACTGTTTACCACATTTTAAGCATATTGCCCTCAAGGAAGATTTCGAGATGTTGATCTCAAACATAAAACAAACAAGAAAACCTCAAAATGATTTAATTTATATGGATTTGAGTGATACTGAATGGGGAAATACTTCATGGTCGGCCTTCAGAAAAATTTGAAATGATGATTTCATACCTGGAGCACCAAGAGTTCATTTAAAAGCGCCATCAGAAACAATCGGGCATATTCAGCGAGAAATCTGTAATACAAAAAAAGGAAGAAGTCTTGTCTAGCCTCATCTAACAGTCGTTAAGACGGCGATAAGTCACTGTAGCATGGTTGGATGGGATCGTGTCCCACGACATATTTATGGGCTAACGATAAACCAAGGCATGTTCAATTGAAACTATGGCCACTAACCGACTAGCAAACTCCAAACACAATTGTCGGAGCACGTTTTAAATAGCTGTGTGTTGTGTTGTACGTAAGACATACAATATTATTGAACTTACGAGGCAATTATTGGATAGGAACGAGTTCATCAGATGGATCTTGCGGAAAATTCGAACGTTGACAGCGATTCGCAGTTCTGGTTTTTGTATGTTGACCATTTTTCTGGTGTGGAACCTCCAGGTCCGCCCCTGTCCATACGTGAGGAGACAAAATTCAGTTTATTCAAGAATAGTCACATTATTCGATTTTTCACAACGACACTAAACGTTTGTCAATTAACAAGTCGAATGTGTCCAAGACTCTAAGTATCTTTTAAAAGTGTTAATAAGTGAGAAAACTCCTTAAGTGATTCTAGCCTGACCACGTTTGAATAAGCGCATAGTCATTTTCATCTATTTATCGCTCGACATTTGATACCCTTAAAAAAAATTTACTATTTCCTCATGTTCGAATTGAATCATTTTATGTATACTCATCGATCAATTTGTCCACTATGGTAGGCATGAATGAATAATTTGAAAAATAAACATACCTGGTGGATCTATAATATTCACCGAAGATGAGGGACAAAGTTGATTTTATTTGCTCATTTGTGAGTTTTCCCGCTCATAGGTGGAGTCCAATGACGAGATTGTCATTTCGTCATTAACGCTTATCGGCATATCGATCTGAGTACCTTTCGTAACATGCTGTGTAACAGAAATGAACACGCCCCTTGGATAGAAGCGTCACTAATGTTCTTTTCGATTTCGATAACGATCTAACTCCATTAGGTGTATTTTGTTATAGGTTGAAGCTGAAGATCATCTTTGCGGTACACTGTTCCGCAGAAAATGGCGTAAATTGAATCGCAGCGAACAAATGATGGGGCCTTTTATTTTTCATGGAATAACTGATTGATTCATCCCTCCCTTTTATCCGATTTTGAATGGGAAAATAGGGGTTGCATGGTGTGGTTTTTTCGAATGGTTATATCCTCTTTCTTCTAAAAAATTTCCACTAATATATTGGTGATTTTTATGTGACTCACAACAATTATAATTTTTTTTTACGACCTTTGGAGATCATTAACACCTCGAACATGTCGTTTGTTTGCAGTGTGACTATGTGGCGACTCAACACCCACCACGTGATTAATAATTCACTCGAAATCACTCGACAGACCAGGTATTGAGACGTCGCCTACGATATATTGTATTGAATTAACCCATCCACAATTTTTAGGTAGCGCTCCAAGAATAACAATAGGGATCTTTAAACCTACTGCAAGTTGAATCAAAACGAAGCAGTTATTTAAACAACACACCCTTATGCTAAACACCTTTGTCAAATTATGTCACTATTTCCTAGGCAGTATATACAGAGTGTTACTTGTGGTAAGAAAAATTGTTATTCAGGAGCGATATAAAAATAGCATAATGATGAATAGCCGTTGAAAAAAGTCCGACCCATCGCCATTTTGGGGATACGGAGTGTGCATATTTCGATGGGCATGATATTCAATCATGAAGTAATAAAATAGCGTTCTATTAACGAGGGCATGTGATTGTTGTATCCCCCAAGTACAAGCCCTGTTATTCTACTCAACCCCTTGTCAAATCTCTGCCTTCCCTTTTCTCATTTAATAAACCCTTCTAATCGCCATATGCTGATTCAATATGGGACCCTAATTGAAACATGTCTACTTGGCAATTTTTCACCCTATTTGCATTTCGAGTTTGCCGGTTCAAAATGGAGCACGTACAATACGAGCTGATGGATGGAACAACTATACTTATATTGCACACAATTTGAGTACATTCAGTATTCCTAGTAATTACACATAATCATTACTTAAGAGTATAACAGGGGAGTGGATCGTTGAAATCGATAGGATGGATTTGAATAATTCAAAATTATGAGGACCAATTTTCATATATTCAGATGGTGAGTTTTCTGTTTGTTCCAGTCGCAACTTGAGGGACGCGATTGGCGATTTCACCGGAAATTAAATAAAACTAGCAGTGCATTCGGGTAATGTTATTCTCCGCACAACAGGTAATGGATTATTACAGCTTTCATGCATTCGAAGATAAAATGTTCGCACGACAACACATACTAATTGATACCTGCGATCTTATTTTTTAATTGGAATTTATTACTTTCAGTGGAATCTGTATGGTAAACCACGCTGTGACGGTCGGATGATATAAAAGATAATTCCAATAATGCAAGGCTCACGAGATACGAGGAAGGCATGGAAGGTACGAGGATTGACCAAGAGGTGGGTCTTCTGCCATATATTTATAATGGATATTCAACTCGTATGTCGATTTCGGGAACAATTGAACAAAATAACGTTTAGGAATTTTCCTACATGTGAGCTAAGATAGAGTTGGGCATGCTTCTTATTTGTAATCTCTTACGGACCTGACCAAATGAGAGAGAATACTCGTTCCAGACTTTTGCCAATAAACATGGAAATAAAATTAGGTATAGTCTTGTTGTTGTGGCAAACTATAAAATCGATGGCAACAATTCGCAATCGTCAGCTAATTTTATGACGACATTAAAATATCGTCATTAGTAGCTTACCATGGTTTAGAATATTCTTCGAATCTTCATCTTCTATTAATTAACATCGTTGATTGATTCATTTATGTGATGGAAAAAGGAATACCCAATTTCAAATAACCTACATCAACTCCAGGTCTTATAAAACATTATTCAAAAAACAGCAATTTTAATCTTCTGATTTTCATTAGTAGCCAAATCACCCAAGGTAATGAATTCATTTCTTTTCTATGTGGCTAACGCACAATCTGACGCTACTGTAGCTCAAGCTTTGACAATATTTTATGAGTTCTCATAAATCTCTCAGACCGTAACATGAATTATAAAATTCGTATTAAACCTTGATGGCTTATAAAAAGTCACAGTTACCTGTTTAATTCGTTCGCTCAAAGATTCATTAATTTGTTTCAGTGGAATATTGGGGCAATGAGGAACAGAGAAAGGCTCGAGTATAATTCTATATCAATTGATTCAAAATTGCCCAATCTGAAATTACTTTTATAACTCAATTCCTCTTTCCTTTGCCCAATTCGAATCTTCAACATATCATGAGGAAATGTTCCCTTCGAATATGATCCTTCAAACTTTAACCATTCTTTTTTTGATTTGGAGGCTCGAATATAATTCTACATCAATTGATCCACAATTGCCCAATCTGAAATTACTTTTACAGACTCAATTCCTCATTCCTTTGCCCAATTCGAATCTTCAACATATCATGAGAAAATGTTCTCTTCGAATGTGATCATTTGTAGTCCTATGAACTTTAACCATTCTTCTTTTGATTTGGAGGCTCGAGTATAATTCTATATCAATTGATCCACAATTGCCCAATCTGAAATTACTTTTACAGACTCAATTCCTCATTCCTTTGCCCAATTCGAATCTTCAACATATCATGAGAAAATGTTCTCTTCGAATGTGATCATTTGTAGTCCTATGAACTTTAACCATTCTTTTTTTGATTTGGAGGCTCGAGTATAATTCTATATCAATTGATCCACAATTGCCCAATCTGATTTTACTTTTACATCCTCAATTCCTCATTCCTTTGCCCAATTCGAATCTTCAACATATCATGAGAAAATGTTCTCTTCGAATGTGATCATTTGTAGTCCTATGAACTTTAACCATTCTCCTTTTGATTTGGAGGCTCGAGTATAATTCTATATCAATTGATCCACAATTGCCCAATCTGATTTTACTTTTACATCCTCAATTCCTCATTCCTTTGCCCAATTCGAATCTTCAACATATCATGAGAAAATGTTCCCTTCGAATGTGATCATTTGTAGTCCTTCAAACTTGGACCATTCTTCTTTCGAATTGGGGTTGCAATTAGATACGCTATTCTTAGGATGATGGTACATTATGAAAACAAAATTGAGGTAAAGAAGGATGAAACATTGAATGATTTGTCAAGTCCCAAGCTGTGAGGATTAGTCTGTGGTTCTGCTGATGAATTTGTTCCATGGAATAGAAAAAGTTCCGAACAAGTACAATAAATAACAGGGCTGCGAAAAGGGACGTGCGATAATCGCCAATTTCAACGCTAATAAATTTAAGTGAATTAGCATTAAACGTGCCTAAATAGAGGTTGATTAAACATTGTCCGTATATAAATCATCAGTGTAAGTTATATTAAAATGCTGGTTTAATATATGCAGATGGCAATACTCGACTTGCCCGATATTATGTCGGTAGGCTAGCCGCAGGCGTTCTTCAAAAATCAACAAGTGAACATGTTTCACTGATTATTCCATAATTCCGATACGGTACACTAGGTACGTCTTTTTCTCGTCTGTTTTTAGCTTCATCATTGCTATAAGTGGTCTTTAATTCCCATTCGAACGATGTCGCGTTGAAATTCTGTTGATTTATTCGATGGAATTTATTCTAATCAATCCTGACAACATGTGTAGTTGTTGATAACGAATTGAAAAGGGGCTAATGCTTATTAGAACTTCACTGAGGGGTATTTTCCAATAAACGATGAAAGTTTTCCAAGTGATTCGGAGCCGTAATCGACGTGAGCTTGAACACACGAAATCAGTAGGAAGAAGTATTCAATTAAATACAAAAAGTGCGTGCTGAAAAGTCATATACTGAGGACACATATCGAACTGCCGAGAAAACAAACATTCGTTTGATTAGTTATAGGTTTCAGTTGTATAATGCAATCTTTCACGCTAGTCATGTTAAGGACAAAGGAGTTGTCTATCACTACGCTAACACGCCACCTTCATAAGGCTGTCAGATCCGGACCAAGGGTGAAAACACCCCTATTCTATCTCTGCTGACAGTAACAGCTCGGGTGCTGTAATATAGAAGGTGTCTTGTGGCGTTTTTCGGTAGTGGATTTGCATACCGGATTCTTCGAACATCTTGCAAATGTCTCAAACCTCAAAATAATCGAGAAGTGCATCTTAATTTTCCAAGAATGCCCGAAATGGATTCGTTGCCAAGGAATAATTGTCTTGTCAACATATCACACCGTATGTTGTCGATGCTCCACTTAATTGTACCACAGTCGCATGTAACCTGCCGAGCCTGGGGCCCAAAATGTTCGCCCTTGGTTTAATTTGTCACGAAACATATAAATGCTAATTTCTCAGTGGACATGTGTCGATATTGTAGCCGACTAGGGACAATAGCATTATGCCCTTCCGAGTGCGGTTTAACAGCTTCGTGCTCGATTGTCATATGTTTTCTAGTCCTTGTTATATTGCCATCCTGCCTTCTCGATGCAATTATCGACATTATATAAACAGCCTGATCGCCCTTGGCACAAAAAAAATCGAGAAAAGGGCTATATTATCAGAACGCAAGCAGATGTTCATCCCCCGTTGATGTTCTGACCCAAGAAAGCCACACCGATAGTCATGAATTCGTAATTTGTCGATCCACCTAATTAACAATCGAAAGTTCCACAACAAACAAAAAAAAATTTGTTTTTTAAGGAACTGTCTAGGAAATACTTAATCTCACTATGGATAATGTTTCACCTTCTCGTCGAATAACTCGTAGAGAAAGTCATGATAATATAGCCTTTAACGGGGCTCCGAAGTATATTTTTTAATGATTTAGTCGGAGCATAAACGGTAACAATAAATCTGTATCGATGTAATTCATATTTGGTCAAAATACAAGATGGGTTAGGAGACCGAAATCGAATAACAATATCTTATCGGTCCAGGTATAAAAGAAAAGACCCACCGACGAACTTGTTTGAGTTCAGCTAATAATTCATCATCCGCCTTTACTTATTATACAATATGGCTCGCACCTGGTAATTCCTCGATTGGAGTCCTCTTGTACAGGGTTGTACTGTCTTCGCCACCGGCGCCCAGAGATTTCCTAGGAACCTTCCAAATGTGCGAAAATCATAATAACCTAGTCGATTCTTTTAGCTCGAAAATCCAATTCTTGAATTTCGAGGAAATAAATCGAAGGAAAACGTTAAAAAAATTTGGTGAACTTTTAAACTCGCTTCACATTCTTATTCATGAAGACTTTGATTGCTTTTCAACATTTCAAGGTTTTGCACTATGGTCCATCCCCTTCCTTTTAACAAATTAGTTCGCATCTTGTTGAAAGTATCCACACTTCTGAAAACTGGAGAGTTTTGCCTCCGTTATTTTGGATATTTATGCCTTATCTTTTCTCCTTCACTTAATCCATAGTTATAATAGTCTCTATTCCGTTTCATAATCACGCTTGCATTAATTAAGTTATATTTTATCTTGTGAATAAACGTTACTTCCTCACGTTTCTTCAATTCTTTGATATTTCTATTATATTCCAAATAATTAAAATAACCTCATCGATTTTTTTAGCGAAAATCCAATTCTTGAATTTCGAGGAAATGAATCGAAGGAAAACGTTAAAAAAATTTGGTGAACTTTTAAACTCGATTCACATACTTATTCATGAAGACTTTGATTGCTTTTCAACATTTCAAGGTTTTGCACTATGGTCCATCCCCTTCCTTTTAACAAATTAGTTCGCATCTTGTTGAAAGTATCCACACTTCTGAAAACTGGAGAGTTTTGCCTCCGTTATTTTGGATATTTATGCCTTATCTTTTCTCCTTCACTTAATCGATAGTTATAATAGTCTCTATTCCGTTTCATAATCACGCTTGCATTAATTAAGTTATATTTTATCTGGTGAATAAACGTTACTTCCTCACGTTTCTTCAATTCTTTGATATTTCTATTATATTCCAAATAATTAAAATAACCTCATCGATTTTTTTAGCGAAAATCCAATTCTTGAATTTCGAGGAAATGAATCGAAGGAAAACGTTAAAAAAATTTGGTGAACTTTTAAACTCGATTCACATACTTATTCATGAAGACTTTGATTGCTTTTCAACATTTCAAGGTTTTGCACTATGGTCCATCCCCTTCCTTTTAACAAATTAGTTCGCATCTTGTTGAAAGTATCCACACTTCTGAAAACTGGAGAGTTTTGCCTCCGTTATTTTGGATATTTATGCCTTATCTTTTCTCCTTCACTTAATCGATAGTTATAATAGTCTCTATTCCGTTTCATAATCACGCTTGCATTAATTAAGTTATATTTTATCTTGTGAATAAACGTTACTTCCTCATGTTTCTTCAACTGTTTGATATTTCTATTCTATTTCAAATAATTTTTTTATATATTTTTTTTATTTTTCGCAGTTCATTCAGGGACTCGTAATTCAAGGTGTTCCTCAATCAAAGCTACAAATGAAGAGGAGTGATTATATGAATGATGTCAAGAATGAAAGTCTCATAAAAATGGGTTCTTATCCTAATAGTCTGAGACCATAGAAACGAACGCGCAAAACTATGAAAAATAACTTCTGCTACCGTTCTCGGGAAAAAAAATATAGGAAGCATTGCCTTGAAGTCAGGAGTTATGGCACAACTATTAGAACAAACAATCGAAGATGCAGTTTTGAACGAAGAAGAAATTCATCCAGAAACTAGTACAATAAAAATAGGTGTTAATTTTAATTACATCCAAAAGGGGGCAGGCGCCCCTGTTTCTAGATTTGATGCAGGGATTCATTTTCATCAGTGGTACCCCTACATGGGCTGAAGAAAATCCACATGGAAAATGAATTGAATTGAATTATTCTGCAAATAATTTTGCTTTAGAGGTCTGCTAAGCAGATCAAACCTGATACGACTCATGACGGACTAACAAGTCGTCTTTAAGAAAAAAATTGTACCTGACTGGTGAAATGTTTCATACCAGTAATACTGGCTGTGTTGGTGGAGTAAAATGGTGACATGAAACATTCATTGGAAGCGCTGTTCACAGCTGAAAAGGTTCGTCCGTTCGTGGAGTAGGATTATAAAGGATCTGAATGGCGTGTTGAGTTTGTGCTTGATCGGTATAGGATACCGTCCCTGATTTCGCCAAGCGAAAGTCTAGTAATTGCTGGTGCTCGTCTCTTATTTTACACGCAAGTCTCTATTAAATGACAACTAAATCGTTAACAGACCATATAATTTATACGGATAATTCAACGTTGTTTATTACAGGTGACTCGGATGTATACTTTGATTTTCAAAAAAGGAGAACTGAAAAAATCACTCCAATTGAGTATTTGCAGGTTATTATAGTGTCCGGGCGCTTATTACAAGACATTTGAATTATTATTGAACGAATCGAATTATGAAGCTCGATTTTCGTAGGGATAAATCTCTTTCCAACACGCCAAGAATTACAAAAAAACAACGCCTCAAGAAAAATTTCTATCGTTCTAAATTAAAGCGTTTTTTCACGATCAGCTCTTTTTTATTCATTTATTTTCTCTTGATTTTAATGTATCAATCAACGACGAAACCACTACTCAAGGAAGGAGTATTGCCTTCCTTTGAACCAATTCGCGCCAAAACTAACATTTAAAACTTTTTTTGTTATATATAAAATTCGAATTTCTAAACATCATATTTTAATCCCTCAAATCATATTAATTCCATTTAAATTCAAGACTCACGTTCATGAAACCCCCAAAATTATTGGTACCGTTCATGCTACAGAGTCCTCCAATGGTAAGTCACATGGCGGTTAAGATCAAACTGTCAAATGTCAAATAACAAAACACGACACGTCCGGAGAGATTGGTATTACTCCTCAATGTTGGCACTCATTTATTGAAAGCACATGTAAAAAGAAAACGTGAATTTGTTGAACAGTGAGATGTTTTGTTCATCCGTTGTCCGTCCGTTCCAGTTGCCGACGTTAAGGCAGCAAGAACTAAAGTAGAGTGTGGATCTCCCCTCTGCCTGCCTGTTCGATTATAACCGAACTGGCGCGGCAAAAAACGAAATTATTCAACAAGATTATCCGCTAATAAATTCCTCGTACTCGTTGTACATGAAAATGATCAGCGCCTAAGGAACTATAGGTGTTTTATCCTTTCCAACCGTTTATCTTCGGAACGCAATCGATTACACCGACTTGCCGATAGGATGTCGCACCGAAATGTATCGTATTCGTATCTGGACGACGACAGGGCGACACTTATCTTCTTGACAATTACCAAAAAAACTGCTTTTAGAAAAATGAAAAATGTACGCTTATTTGATGTTCCAATAAAACTTATATCGTCCAGTTAAATTATCATAATATTCGTATATCCAGATTTGTGCTAATTATCACGACCATCTTCAACCAGAAGGTCACACGCTGGTTCTCATGGTGGGTACAATTATGAGAAAGAATTTTCATTTATCAGAACAGCGGATCTCGTAGTGTGTCGATGGCTTTTGGCCAAATGTGTTGAGAAAATAAAAAACTCCGGGCGTCTTACTTGTCAGTGAATTATTAATGTCGTATTTCCGTGATTGAGATTGAGGAATAATATTTTATTGTTCTATTTAGAGTTTCTTGTTTGTAGAGACATGTGAAAATTTCATTAGCGGTTCCTGAAGAATTTTAATCGTGAAATAATAGGAATGTGTGAGATGATTTAGCAGCGAGACTTAAAGATTTACATTCTTATTCATGAAGTCTTCGATTGCTTTTCAACATTTCAAGGGTTTGCACTATGGTCCTTCCTCTTCCTTCTAACAAATTAGTTCGCATCTTGTTGAAAGTATCCACTCTTCTGAAAACTGGGGAGTTTTGCCTTCGTCATTTTGGATTTTTATGCCTTATCTTTTCTCCTTCACTTAATCGGTAGTCATGATAGTCTCTATTCCGTTTCACAATCACGCTTGTATTAGTTATATTATATATTACCTTGTAAATAAACGTTGCCTCCTCAAGTTTCTTTAACTGTTGGATATTTCTATTCTATTCCAAATAATTAAAATAACCTCATCGATTCTTTTAGCTCGAAAATCCAATTCTTGAATTTCGAGGAAATGAATCGAAGGAAAACGTTAAAAAAATTCGGTAAACTTTCAAACCCGATTTACATTTTTATTCATCAAGTCTTTGATGGCTTTTCAACATTTCAAGATTTTGCACTATGGTCCTTCCTCTTCCTTCAAACAAATTAGTTCGCATCTAGTTGAAATTATCCACACTTCTGAAAACTGGGGAGTTTTGCCTACGTAATTTTGGAGATTTATGCCTTATCTTTTCTCCTCCACTTAATCGATAGTCATGATAGTCTCTATTCCGTTTCATAATCACGCTTGTATTAATTAGGTTATATTTTATCTTGTAAATAAAAATTACTTCCTCACATTTCGTCGATAGAATAATATTTTATTATTCTATTTAGAGTTTTTTGTTTGTAGAGACATTTGAAAATTTCATTAGCGGTTCCTGAAGAATTTTAATCGTGAAATAATGGGAATGTGTGAGATGATTTTGGAGATAGCAGCGAGACTTAAAGATTCTCATTGATTGGAATTTCTCGACATGTTCATGTTGAGTTCAACTTCATCATATTCACTTCTGATGAAAAATCAGCATTAATAAAAAAAGCGATCGATTTTGATGAAATCTGCACAAGGTTATCCCATCTTCATACAAGCTCCTGCAAATTATCGATTAGTTTCCAATCAGCACCACACGTTTGATGGTTGCCAACATCCAAATCCAGAACAAAAGAGTTGACAAGAAAAAACATACCAATAAGGATTCACATTTTTTATTATGGTATTGATGGAAAAATATGAAAAGTGCTATATATCAATTGAGATGGTCAGTTCCCATTTCTAGAGGGGATAATGCAGAACGAGGTAGGAGGATCTCGTGGTTGGAAATAAAGTAGGAGAGGACCAAAGTTCTGTTCATCGGATATTAACACCCGAGCGTTCGTCTCGAGAGAAGGTTTTTGGCGTATCTAAATTTATCGATATCAATTTTCATAATATATTAGTCACAGTATTTTTCATTTCAATAGAATAGAACTTTGTTTTTCATATAAAAATAGTCAATTTTCATGACCCAAACTTCCTCCAACCACCCCTGCCTGCACCTCCCAATAATTCATCTATTTCTTCGGGCTTTTGGGACTCCTCATTTTACTTTCCTTTTACCTCACATCGTTTTATACGATAGAATTGCTCTCCTAATACTGCATCTACTCCTGTTCCAGCAAGACTCGCATCTCTTGTTCATAGTCTCAACTAACAGAAAATTTAAATCTCAGCAAATGGATCGAATTAACACTCGGAAAAAACGTTTGAAATTTGCATGTTATTACGTTGTCCAACAAATTGCATTCGTTCAATTTATTATGTTCGTTCTCTTTAACTCTCGACCTTAACATTATAAAATCATTTGCATGTGACCTGTTCAACTTGTTGTATTCAATCTGTTTCCTGATAAATAAGGGGGGTCACGAAAAATGATATTGTTGTGACTATGCTCGGCCTGTCGCAAATGCCCAATAATAATGTGTTATTATTTGCGAATTTATTTGAAAAATCCGCGATGATCATTATTATGTTATTCTGAAACTATAAATCCATCACTGTTATCTGTTACTATGTAGCTGATGGTTTTGGTGGCATTTCAACGAATGTCTCGGTCATATAATGAATTAATCAATTTTGCGATAACCTAGGTTGGCGAAAAAACATCCTGGCCATAAGATATCCTCCCGATTTTTGCAAAAGGGGGACTCTATCACAATTATAGATGTCCAAGTAGCTGATCGGGCCATGACATTGAAATAGTTAATGCCATAAGTTGCTACTGATAAATTATATCGAATTTTTTGAATTGCCTTTACTCACATCAGAGTTGAATAACAACAATCAGTTGGTATGCCTGATGTGGTAGCGCGAGACCATCCGATTGGTTATGTCAGCACCGTAGGAAATTTCAACCAATCGTATTACGAGAAGTCACTTACGTCATTGTGGTGGAGTATTCGTACCTCCCCCCCCCCGCAACTGGCTAAATAACTCGAATTTCCGAGTGAACAAACGGTAACAGAGGCAACAACCCCTTCGCGACGAGATGTTGTCGGCGCAGTCTGTATATCGACCTATTCGGGATCATATTCCTCCCTATCTTCACACAAGAAATGAATGAACGTTTGGAATAAACTCACCATTAGCTGAGCAGCGCGGAGTTTCCAGTGTTCTGCTTCATTTCAATCGAGGGTGCGTTACCAGACGGAGCCTCACGAAACTACGGGTGACCGTTCGACACTGGCATAGGGCACCAGGGGTCAAGGGTCGTCTGGACGCCGGGCGTGTCACTGGCGTCGCGACGACCTATGGTCCCCTCAGGAACGCGCGTGCGCAAAACATGCGACAAGTGACAATCGTTCTCGTGCAGTGACAATTTTAATGGCCCCGCCCCTATATGCCTCACGCGGGTGTTTCGTTTCATGGGGTGTACAGGGATTTTCGTCAGATTGGCCCGTTTCCCTGTGAAATTCCGGAAAATGCGTTGGTGGATTTCTCACAGATAGATATGTTTGTGGAAAAACGATGAGAATAACTTTTTTGGGGGGATGAGAAGGTAATTATCTGGACTGGGTTCATTTAGAGAAAATAGGGGTGGATTCCTCTCGAATAAAAAGAATGAGATTATGGATAGGAGTAGGAAAAGGGTTTTTGAATCTTTGTCGATTTTTTCTTCAATTTTTCAGTAGAAGATCCCTTCTTCTCTTAGTTTCGTCAAACGGTTCCTTTGAAAACAGTTTCGATAAAAAAGTTTCAAATATCAAACAATATAGCATGTGCTGGGATAAGGTAAAAGAACACAAAAAAACTTCATGTAATTTCAATAACACGACTGATAAACAATCGAATTTGGGCAAGAAGCAACTATATACGATTTTTTGGGGGGATGAGGAGGAAATTATCTGAAGGGAGTTCATTTAGAGAAAATTGGGGTGGATTCCTCTCGAATAAAAAGATTGAGATTATGGATAGGAGTGGAAAAAGGGTTTTTGAACCTTTGTCGATTTTTTTTTCAATGTTTCAGTAGAAAGTCCTTCCTTCTCTTAGTTTCGTCAAGCGGTTCCTTCGAAAACAGATTCTCAATGAAAAAGTTTCAAATATCAAACAATACACCATGTGCTGGGATAAGGTAAACGAACACAAAAAAACTTCATGTAATTTCAATATCATGACTGATAAACGATCGAATTTGGGCATGGAGCAACTATATTCGATTTTTTGGGGGGATGAGAAGGTAATTATCTGAACGGGGCTCATTTATAGAAAATAGGGGTGGATTCCTCTCGAATAAAAAGAATGAGATTATGAATAGGAGTGGAAAAAGGGTTTTTGAATCTTTGTCGATTTTTTTTTCAATGTTTCAGTAGAAGGTTCCTTCTTCTCTTAGTTTCGTCAAGCGGTTCCTTTCAAAACAGTTTCTCAATAAAAAAGTTTTAAATATCAAACAATACAGCATGTGCTGGGATAAGGTAAACGAACACAAAAAAAATTCATGTAATTTCAATATCACGACTGATAAACGATCGAATTTGGGCATGGAGCAACTATATACGATATTTTGGGGGATGAAAAGGTAATTATCTGAAGGGGGTTCATTTAGAGAAAAACGGGGTGGATTCCTCTCGAATAAAAAGGATGAGATTATGGATAGGAGTGGAAAAAGGGTTTTTGAATCTTTGTCGATTTTTTTCAATGTTTCAGTAGAAGGTCCCACCATGAAGAAACTTTATACGATTTTTTTTATTTGCAAGTTACATGCATCTGTATGCTATTCACATTTTTCCATATTTTGTAGCATTTTGGATTTTTTCGCTGGTGTAGAATAATGAATGCGAAGATTCCGTTATTCTACCCCTTCCTGATTTATTTATCAGGGTAAACTTATAAGGATGAACATCTTGCAGCACAAGTGACACTTATGGTATATTCATTGCAATTTCTTTCAAAGTTACCTCATTACTCCGTATTTTGACAGTGATAACAATTATAAATCGAAAGTTTAAAAAAAACAATTTCCGTGTGTTTACCTGATGTCAGAGCAACCCATCAGTTTCTTAGCTGAAAACAATCCATTTTTTAACCTACAGAGAGGAAGTACCTATAAATCAAGACAAAGGGTAACAAATTCTTAATCCTAGCTTCTAATACAGACTGATGCGAGACAAGAGCAATCGATATCGAAGAGAAATAGACTAAGATTTCGGGTAAAGAGAGAACTTAGCTTCTGTCTAAAGACATAGTGCTTCGCCCAATCCAAGTAGATAGATGAAGGAGACGTGAGTTGGTGATTCTACCTATCAATCTAAAATTTGTAGCCCTTTAGTGCCTTGTATTAACTCTTCAAATTCCAATTTCAGTAACTTCAGATTGTTTAGAACGGAACCTATCACTTGTTTTTCCAGTTTGGTCTGATTTGTGTCAATTGATACATACAAATGATGCTATCATTGCTATCCAGATTGTCGCATTCAGCAAGGGGCTCAATACAATAAGGTACCTATAAGGGTCTGACCAGCTTTTTGCTAGATATTGGATAAACAAATTCATCTACTCCTATTGAATAATATATCCATTATTCAACTACCTTTGAGCAATTAATAGTATCTGTGAATAAACACCGTGCTCGCTGCTATAACTCTATGTCTCTGTGTTTATCAGTGGCGGCTCGTCAGGGACGGCAGGGTCGGCACTGCCGACCCTAAGAATCTCGATCAGCAAAAATGCAAATTTTCACTTTTGTCAAATTACCGCTATATACATGACTCCCAATAGTCCCAATCCATTTTATAAAAATTAAAAAAAATCAGGTACGTGATACCTGTGCAACTTCTTGAAAATATCACGCTCTTCAAAGTCCAATCCCGCATCGTATACTCGGTCCGTAGACAAAATAGGCCCATCTCGAATACACGAAGAACGTCGTTCGATGAGGTACATCTTTGCTCATATTGCCGACCCTATCTAGATATCTTTCGACGAAGCGTTAATAATAATGAATCGAATTAGTTCAAAGTTGAATTATTCCTGTTGGAATTTTATTCAGAAAATGATGAATATTAAGGTTTATTTTTATCGAATATCCGATATTTTCTGTTTCACATAACAAATGACATAATAATTACAAGAGATTATTGTTGCTTAAAATGAATATTTGTCGTATTTAATATTTTTCATAGACGTGCATGCTGCACATATATGTAATACTTATAAATTTCCGACAAGTTTCATACATTTTTTGAAGGAAAAAAAAAGTTGAGCGACCAAAATTAAACTCATATTGTTGGCCCTATATATCCTGGGTACGGCAGTCGTCAATTTGCCGACCCGGTACCGCTGTATCTCGATTCACGAGGATGGTTCGGAAAACCTCGTTCTGCTCCCTATCGTTTAGGGCTCGAGAGCCGAGTTTCGAAATTTGTGTTGGTTTCTCGCCCTTAAATGAGTCGCAATATTTTTTGTTATTGATAAACCGTTAAGTTTTTCCGTTTGTTTGGCTCATAAAGGGTAAGTGATTTTTACGTGAGCAAAATGGCGATAAATCCGGTTAGAGAATATGTTGCTTCTTGTGAAACTCCGACAAGGTGAAATTTTTGATTGATGCGATTGAAAATTTATCATACGAGAATAGGCTTCTTTTGAAAAACATGCCATTTTTTTCACCATTATACTTATATATGTATATATTTTTTTATATGTGTGTTCGGATAGGGTTCCGCGGTTTATATATATATATATATCTGCCGACCCACGATAAATGTCCACCAGCCGCCACTGGTGTTTATGAACAAGCCGATTGGTCGAAAGGGAACAGTCCATTATTGGTATTGAAGGGAGGTCACTTGAATAATTTTAACGTTTTCTCAAATTAAGTCTAATTATTATTGTGAATGTTTTGCTGAAAAAGATGAATTCAGATGGTGAAGATGTGTTATTATGTACACCTTCAGAAATAAGACAATCAGCCAATGAATGTTACCATACAGAATTCATTGCCCGAAAAATCCCAAAACAAACATAAAGGTGTTTCCAAGATTGGTGTAGCAGTAAGAATATTAAGTCATCGTTTACAGAGAATGTTCTTTTGGAATATTTTAGTGAACTTAGCACTAAATATAGAGCATCGCCCATATGGACTTTTTACTGCATGCTAAGAAGCATAATCAACATAAATAATGCATTGTTATAGGTAACTATTAAGATTTGTAAATAAAGTTCTTTCTCTGTACTTGTTTCTCAGAATTTATTGTTATATTCGTAGATAAAGTATAGTATTCAACTTGCGGTAATGTAAGTCATAACCCACTTGATGAATTACAGCACTCGCCTTCGGCTCGTGCTGCAAACTTCATCTGCGTGAGTTATGACTTACATTACCGCACGTTAAATAATATACCATTTCATATATGTATTTATTCAGTGGCGCTCCCAGAGATTGAGTCTGGGAGGGGTAGTGACCGTATTTTCTAACCAGAGATTGAGCCTGGGGGGGGGGTGTAGTGACCGTATTTTGGAATTTAGAAGCAAGTAAAGTATGTATTGAGTGCTGAAAATACGGTCCTGGGGGGGGTGGGGGGTGGGTAGAGTTATAACCCCCAGTATCCCCCCGTGGGAGCGCGCCTGTATTTAGTCTTCTGGAATGAAATAATCTAGACTAGACTGTCAGAGACAGACATATTGTTGCCTTATCTCCTGAACTCATGTATCATACCGAAGAACAATATATGCAGCATGTGCGAGTACATATCAATATTCCGATGAAATGAGCTCTACCCTCCAGCGATCGGGTCGGCTAGAGGAGCGGAGCGAGACTCTGGCTCCGGCGCTGGCTGGACGCCTCCGACGACTGCTCTGCGCCACGGACGTGGAGCAACTCGTTTAATATAGGCTCCACTCCAACAGAGGGCATCCGACGACGGAAACCAGATCTCAAGGCGTATTCGGCCAGGCAGGTGACATTTGCGTCCGCCTCGCGCAAGCGTTTTGAATATTGGTGACATCCCCCCTAGCTGGAGACAACACGACACCCGACCCACCTGTGCCATTGGTTCTAAACACACCCAATACCTTGCAGTCATATAAACACCAATTTACCCAAATTTATTCATACCACATTACCTGATGGACAGCTAGGAGGTACAGGTGATACATTGGTACGATTCTGACTGGGAATATGAATCGAGTGGGGTGGGGGTATATTGTGTCATTCTGACATATGGAAGCATTGGTAGGGGAAAATTGTTGATTGTATGTGGTATTTACATTGGTAAATAATGTTTGGGTTCTCATAGAAGCTCCTCAAATCAATTCCAGATACCTATATGCCATAGGAATTTGGTATAAGGTACGATGTGATAAGGTATACCATGTGGCAGTATGACGATGACACTTTGTCATAGGGTCCAGATTTCGATGAATGAATTATTCATGGAAAACTAATTCGAACAGAAGAAACCCCAGGTAGTTTCTGAAGTAGGATGCAGTTTTTTGTAATGAGGCTATTTGTATGGACGAAAATATAGGACACTTGGTCTTATAGTCATTGGAATAGTTCATCGTCCATGGGCCACTGGCCAGGGGTATGTACAATGTACTGCACATGATCTATGTGCTAGAGAGACAAAATGTTACATAATGACATAGGCCATATGTGATGAGGTCTACTCCATACAGATCCAATCTGAATAATTAGTGAGGTGCAGTCTATCGTAATTAGACCTGTTATAGACAATATTAGGCACTCGGTATTTGTGGCAAAATGGTATGAACAAAATTGTACTCAACTGAATGATATATTAAATACCCATTCGGGCACTCATCATCGCAAAGCGAAACACAAAAACCTATTCTATTCTTATTGGCATTTGAAGTGTGGTTCAGATCATTTCAAATTGGACAGTGGTATGGAATTTGTACGGCACTTGGTCTATATTTTACTAAAAATATAGGTGAATCAACTTGTACCGAGGTATACTCTATATAATTCTAATCAGAAGTGAGGTAGTCTATTGTTATAAGGTTTGTTGTGAAGGCAATATTGGGCACTTGGTCTGTGTGATAAAATCATATAAACCAAATTGTATTCAATTGTAGAGGTTATATAGGTAAACCTGATTTTGATGAGGTATACCTAATTCGAATTGGACTTTGAAGTCAGGTGTAGGCTTTTGTTATATGGTTTGTCGTATAGGCAATATTGAGCACTTGGTCTTTGTGGTAAAATCATATGAACCAGATTGTATTTTAATGTAGAGATTATATAGGTCAACCTGATTTTGATGAGGCATACTCCATATAATTCTAATTGGAATTTGAAGTCAGGTGTAGGCTTTTGTTATATGGTTTGTTGTATAGGCAATATTGGGCACTTGGTCTTTGTGGTGAAATAATATGAAAGAATTGTATTCAATTGTAGAGATTATAAATGTAAACCTGAACTTGATGAGGTATATTCCATATAATTCTAATCGGAAATTGAAGTCAGGTGTAGGCTTTTGTTATATGGTTTGTTGTAGGCAATATTGGGCACTTGGTCTTTGTAGTAAAATCATATGAACCAGATTGTATTTAAATGTAGAGATTATATAGGTAAACCTGATTTTGATGAGGTATACTCTATATAATTCTAATTGGAATTTGAAGTCATGTGTAGGCTTTTGTTATGAGGTTTGTTGTATAGGCAATATTGGACACTTGGTCTTTGTGGTAAAATCAGATGAAGCAGATTGTATTTAATTGTAGAGATTATATAAGTAAACCTGATTTTGATGAGGTATACCCCATATAATTCTAATTGGAGTTTGAAGTCAGGTGTAGGCTTTTGTTATGAGGTTTGTTGTATAGGCAATATTGGACACTTGGTCTTTGTGGTAAAATCATATGAAGCGGATTGTATTTAATTGTAGAGATTATATAAGTAAACCTCATTTTGATGAGGTATACTCCATATAATTCTAATTGGAATTTGAAGTCAGGTGTAGGCTTTTGTTATGAGGTTTGTTGTATAGGTAATATTGGACACTTGGTCTTTGTGGTAAAATCATATGAACGAGATTGTATTTAATTGTAGAGATTATATAGGTAAACCTGATTTTAATGAGGTATTCTCCATATAGTTCTTATTGGAATTTGAAAATTGTAGATATCTTTCATGTAAACACAAAGTTTCACAGCTATTTCTTGAAAAACTACATGCAAAAATCAAAAAAAAATTTTCCTTATTATCTGAAATTGAGGATGAGTTGAGAGAAAGGTATTTTTTGACCTGTTTTACTAATTAACTGGTTACCTTTGATAATTTTTTTGATTTGATTGTGATTTTTATATTGCAACCCCTATTAAATTTGTGGCCAGAACTTGTTAACAAAATAAAATCAACAGTCAAAAATATTGCGATTGCAAAACTTTTTTGAATCCTGTGTTGTTTTCGAGGAAGCTATAGTCTCCACATACATTTAAAACGATAATTTCTCAAAAAAAAATAAAATGCAACCTCGTGCATCAGAAAATAAGTAGTCTTCACTGTGCACTTGAAAACGACCGTTTTTGAGAATAATTACCTATTAATCGAGAAAAATATGAGAATCTGATAAGCTTCTTTGATTCAGCAGAAATCACACACTACATAACTTGGCGTAGTGACGAGATACAATCACTTGTAATACAAAATATAACCAAACTCATGTCGTCCTTCAAAGGAACCACGAGATGCTAGAACGCAAATGTCGCTTTATCTGAAACGTGGGTCATGACATGAAAAAATCTCATTGGTGATAAATCGGTGATATTCTGGGTTCGAATTCTGATTGGGACAATTTTTATGTACAGAGATAAAACTGGCTGTGGCTATCATCAAAATGGAAATACCGAACGAGTATCCAAATGGTGCATGTTTTTGAGGGATGTCAATTTTCAATCAGTGTGGACTTTTGATAGCATAAAAACTTACGGTAACTTATATGAATATATTAAAAATGAGCGATTCAGAGATACATATTATTACCGAATCGAGTGTAGGAAATGCGTTAATATCCTCTCGCCGGGTTTTCAAGAAACGGGGATAGTAGAAGCGGTGACCTTGGAATCATCAGACTGAAGAGTAGGTTAAAGCCCTACATACGGAGGGGAACATTGACCCAGATACAAAACAAGGAAGGGTGTAACAATGATGTAAAGTGCAAGGAGAGAGAAGGAGCAGCATGCCGTTTGTCCTATATATTTAGAAAATCGTAACATTGCTTACATTTTGTACGTTCTTAAATATGTAAAATATACCGCGACACTCGCCCGATGCTATTTTAAAATGAAGTACTTATTCGATTTTATATAGGCGACACACGGATGATTTACAACTCGTAAAATACGGTATTTTACTTGAACGAGGTCCGTATGTGTGGTAGGTTCGAGATTTAAAATAGGTGTACCATAACATCCACGGCGAAATACAATAGCCAGTCTGCTTTTTCTCCGAATTTGAGCAGCTTTCATTGTATTTTCAGCACACGTCTTGTTGACGATGGCTCCATTTTTCTTAGTGGAACATTGTTGTCGATTATAGCTTTGGAACTTGAAGGGTAATATCTACAATTAGCCAAATGAAAGAAGAAAAAATGACATCACCAAAAACAATAGCAATAGGTTGTCGACCTTCTTCACATTATCTGATAATCTTCTCAAGATGCAACGTAGAACAACTGGTACATCATTCCAAGGTCGCGATAAGAACTGAAAAAACGAAAAAAAGCAATCTGTTTCGGAAATATCGCAATACATGAGCTTTTATCAATCTGACATTGCTGCGAAAGGCACTGATATCACAATTGTAGGAATGACATAAAGAAACATATGGTATGAATTTATTTTGTCAGAGAAATTTCGAATGTTATCTCAATGAGATAACGTTGTATAATCAATCTATTCTCGAAAAGGACACGCTAGAATTCGATATTCATTTATCAAACAGTGCAGAATTTGAGTACAGGACGTAATGACGGATAGCGCTGATACTAGGGGACCTGTTTTTCGGATAAACCACCTGTTTAATCATACACCAGTTCAACACATGCTCATCAGTAGTTGCGAAATTGGTCTTATCTTGAGGTCTGTCTACCAGTTCCTTCAAGGTTACAAGTCGGAATGTTTCCATTTGCACTCTTAGTTTATCTGCGTTTTGTAGATTTTTCACTTGGAACTGGAATACTGAAAGATTTTTTCTTATTTTCAAAGGAATTGACATCTTAGTCCTTAAATTTTAGGTCTAGGTGGTTTCTTTTCATTTCTTCATTTGTTGTCACGAAATTTTCGATTGCTGTTTCGAAAATCAATTATATGGATAAAAAGCGGAATATTTGTCTTCATAACTGTTCACTACAAGATTCCTTCCAGTGCAGCATTAATAACTAAAATCCAATATGCAATCCCGTAGTTTTCCTTTCCTACGTTCAGAATTTTCATTTCACTCGAGTTGGTATGAGGAACTTCAATAATAGATGCAAAACGTATTTGATAACGCACACATTCAGTCGGGAAGAACACCAACATCTTCTCTGCTTTACCCATCTAGAGCAGATGTAATCAAATGAGGGACAACGGTGGAAAGTCGTCTGAATACATTTACTTTGCATTTGAAGTCCTCTATCATTGTGGTTAGCTCTGATAGGTTTTCCCCAAAACCCAAGTTGGGTATGATAAGGATAATTTTCATTTTCTAGTAAAAATCTGAGTTTATAACAATCAGTGATCAAATTAATCATCTATACAAAACAAACTTCCTACCAGAATGCAATTAACTCCGATCTGATCTGGTAGGTCGGATTTTCTGATGAACGTTTAACAAATTACGACCTGGACAGGGAACAGTTCAAGACGTAGGTGCAAGACTTTCTAACACGACAACGAACAGTTACAGATTCATGAAGTGCTTCACTAGTGACCGCTTCGGGCGTTCTTGTTTTCATTCGAAATAAATCTTCCTGCTGCTCACTCAAATTTGTCGGGCATTCTTAATTCGATTGTAATGCATGTTCAACAGAATTACATTTATCCTGCGAAGATCGTGTATATACTGCATTGGAATAGGAATCACGGTCAACGATATAGTGACCTATTATATCGCGCAAGGTTATCTTTGCTCTCGACTTCCAACAGAAGTTGGCGAAGATTCCCCAACACTCCAGGTGATTTCTTTGAAGAATATTCGATATTCAATGAGATCTCTTGAAATTATTGTTTCAGTTGTCCAAATCGCTGAACACTGAAGTATTTTGGGCTTGTATTGAGGGTGAGGACAGGGTATATGGAAAAAGACCTTCGAGATCAATAGTGCTTTATCAGAAATGGCAATCTTAGGTATTCAAAAGAAATTGAAGGCTACAGTCAGATAATATAGTAATGAACAAAAAGTTCCGTAAACTCACTAAACCCAATTAATGGAGCTAGTGACTAACGGAAATAAAAACAACCTAGAGATAGTCTCATGGAACACAAACGGTCTACGAGCCCGTAGATCTGAAATGGAAAAAATAATAGCCGAGAAACAAAGGGATATTATAGTCATTCGAGAGAAGAGACTATTTACAAGAAATAAAATCTCATTTCCCAACTATGAAATATACAGAAATTGCACAGAAGGGGGCGTAGCCCTAATAGTCAAAAAGAACGTCGACCACTATTTTGACGATGTACTGAATAATGGACGAAAAGAAGCTTTCTCGATTATACTTAATACAAATCGAGGATGAATGAAAATTACATCAGCCTACAAACCACCCCAAAATTATTCAATAGAGAGATAACTGTGTCCTTTCTTCTTAAGCCTTAGATAGAAGATTTAGAAATGATTTTTTAAAACATAAAACAAACAATGGAACGTTAAATATTCCGTCGACTTCATTTTTGGTGGTCGCTTAAGAAGAAATTAATATTTCATTTTATTCGATTTAATGTGATTTAAATCACATATTTGAATCAATTTCAGCTTTTTTTCTCTGATTGATCGTATTTTTTCTGAAGATTGCTATTATATTCTACTTTTGTCTACAAATTAACGTAGATAACTGTGTACCTCATTTTAAGCATATTGCTCGCAAGGAAGATTTCGAGATGTTATTTCAAAATATAAAACAAACAAGAAAACGTTCAAAATGCCGTCGACTTCGTTTTTGATGGTCGCTTCTGAGACCTTCGAGATCATTTGTGCTTTATCAGAAATGGCAATCTTAAGTATTCAAATGAAATTGAAGGCTACAGTCAGATAATATAGCCACATTTTTTTTCCGAGCCATCAGGTCTTACCTGTTGCACCACCTCCAGCTGTACCAAATCACGATAAATGGAAATGATCCAGAGGACGCGGTTCACGCGTTTGAGGCCGTGAAAGTGCCGTCGAGCCACGATATTGTCATCAGTTGGAACTGCGAATAGCTGCACGAAAACGTTTCTTGTTTATGTCATACACGTGGTTTTATTTGAAACGTGTGCGAAGTGCGAGTGCGCCGCAACTTCGGCGACAACCAGTGACAATCTGATGTTTGTTGTCCTACGGATTCTGAATATAGACTGAATTCCGCTGAGCTCGCGGTTTGTCGCACTGTCACAGAAGGCGTGCAGGCTTTCACTTGTCATTGCGCACTGTTCGCGATGGGCCGATACTATTCACTTAATAGTGAATAGTAGATGCTGCGAATTCACCTGTTCAATTTATGCCGGGTCATTTGGTACTCGTATTACCAACTGACACAGAACCACATCGAGGCACGATTCGAGTAGGCTGCCAGCTCTCAGATCCAAATAATCTTGCACCGGAATTTTCACCAGAACTATGCTTCGACAAAGAATGATCAACACCAATTCAGTTGTCAATACTGATGATTTGACTGAAATACCCTTAGAGCAGAGCGATACGAGAAAAGAGCCAGTTGGATAGGTCAGGTTAGAGACGATGTATCGAACATGAAAGCGAAGGTAGTCAACACGTTCTGATGAAAGCGATCTTTCGAACTATCTCGCACCTAATTCAACCAGAATATATCCATTTCGCCTGAAAATGATTAACGACTGTGATTTTGCTGTTGGAAATCGAACACACCTCGTTCATTTGTGATATAAACTGGCATTGTGTTTGAATAATAGAAACACGAGGAAATTAATTCTTGCAACATTCTCATTGTTGATCACAACATCATTGTGATGGTTTCAGAATACCACACAAACAGAGAAGGCCACTATCGTTCAACTGAATCTAGAAAGCCATTATTGTATAAATAAATTCCGATGAACTGACCAAGATGCTATATTTCTTGCATCGCCTTTCTTGCATGTGGGTGAAGTCGGGAGTCCAGCACTCTCCGCTGGAACTTGACATCATTAGATACTTGCGAAAGTGAAATATGCCTTGGGCATCTCACGCATTACAAGCATTGTCTCTGTCTTTTTAATTCTTTCTTCGATCATGCCTCGCCTCACATGCGATTAACAGAATTTCAACATTCGATGCGGAGTTCGAATGATTCTGATTTGATGAATTATGCGAATCAATTTCGCGCTGATAACTAATTTATTGTTGAGAAACGGGGACAATTATCTACCTTTCTTCTAACACTGACAGACGATGTAGAAATAGCCTCAACTATACTTCGTTCGTTAATGAAAGTTGTAACTGCATATTTTTTTCACCAACCCTAAAAAGACATTCACAGGGATTTGAATTCGAAATAAAGCAAATGATAATCATTCATTTCGAAATCGAATTTGCGAGATTTTCGATGACAAAAATGGATATTATTATTTATAGCATGTCACGATACCGTAGCTGGACATGGCTGTATATGTACATTCAAAGAGATCATTAAACTACAGGATGCAACGGAATGACTAATAAAGTGCAATGGTTTGAAATGCATACATAGGTTAATGGTGCGGCAGTAGAGAAAGTACTGCAATATAGGTACCGCTCAATTTTTTCCACATTAAACATTTTATCGTTCGAACAGATGCTGTATCCCGCATGATCGATAAATGGTCAACAATGTCCTAATATACGGAAGATCTCTTCTCATCGTCAGTGGAATTAAACCGCAGGAATTGAGGAGATTTGGAAGAAAAATGTTATTTCGTGAATTTACTTCTTTCTGTGCAGGATATTTGCTTTTCTTCGGTTGAGGAGGATCAGCCACCTTTTTACGATTTTCCACCAGAAGATAACTCTGTGTTGTATAAAGTGTTTGATGAGAAGAGGGAAAAATGTGGAATATTATTTGGTTTCAGCCTGGTGCAATAGCTGTTGAAATGTTAATCACATACTTTGTATTACACTCTAGATTATACGAGCAATCAAAATGTCCAACTGCTATTACTGAAAGGAGTTGATGGTAGAAGACTATATGGTATAATTAATTGACCCGATGTGGGCATGGGACTACTGTGATTAATTGCAGATATTTCACTACGTGACTTTCTAGATAGACAACTACATCAATAGGTCAGAGTTGTCAAAGAGTTATAAGACCAATCCCGTTCCTATCGAACAATTTCAACGTTCAACTATCTTTTCAATGTAATGTAATCACATATTATATATAAATTTTAGCTTCTTACTCTGATTGATCGTGTTTTTTCTGAAGGTTGCTATTATATTCTTCTTTGGTCTACATATAAATACGTGGAGAGATAACTGTCTTCCTCATTTAAAGCATAGTACTCGCAAGGAAGATTTCGAAATGTTGTTTTAAAATATAAAACAAACAAGAAAACTTAAAAAATGCCGTCGACTTCATTTTTGATGGTCGATGCGGAAAAAATTAATATTTTATTTTACTCAATTCAAATTAATTTGTTTAGAAGAAAGAAGCCACAAAAAATGGAAAATCCAAGAAGAGCAGATGGAAAAATGGTTCTGTAAACTCACTAAACCCAATTAATGGAGCAAGTGACTATCGGAAATAAAAACAACCTAAAGATAGTCTCATGGAACACAAACGGTCTACGAGCCCTTAGATCTGAAATGGAAGAAATAATATCCGAGAAACAAGTGGATATTATAGTCATTCAAGAGACGAGACTATTTACAAGAAATAGAATTTCATTTCCCAATCTATGAAATATATAGAAATTGCACAGGAGGGGGCGTAGCCCTAATAGTCGAAAAGAACATCGACCACTATTTTGACGATGTACTGGATAATGGATCAGTAGCGATTGAACCAGTAGCGATTGAACCCTCGAGGAGTGCAGACGTATTGAGAAATGCGCATGTGTGCCAAGTGAACCTCGTATAGAAGTGATAAGAAGAAGAAAAATATAACTGTGTTGAGTCCAGGTTTAGATCGATGGTTCCACAGATTATTTTACATTGAAGTGACAAAAGTGAATTTAGTGGAAAGTGAAAAAAGTGTTTAAGTGTTGTTTGCTGAGTCACTCTGACAGAATGTCGGAATACGACTCTGCAAATGAGGACAGAGAATCCGATGCCGAAAACTTATCGGATGAAGAAATATCCGATATGGATATTGAAGAAGAAGAAGTTAATGATGAATCCGAAAAAGATCGGATTATAAAAGAACAGAAGGACCAGATCAACAGCCTCATGAGTCAATTGAAAGTTATGACGGAGAGTCTCAAAACTTTATCCGACGAAGTGAAATCCTTGAGAGCAGAAATGTCTCAGTCCTCGAAGCCGCGGAAACGGGCTAAGAAAAAAGAAAATGGCTTCTCCTCTGGGACAGAGGAGACCGTGTCAACCCCCACAATCCAAAAAGAAGACCCGAAAAAACCTACCGAAAATAATGATGCAGCTGCAAGAGGGCCACCTACGAAGAAGTCGTATATAGCAGCATTGCTAAAAGGAAAACGCCCAGAAGAAGCTACTTCTGCACCTGCAGAAGAAATTGAAGTCCCTGCTCAAATCGAGCAGAAAAAAGAGAAAGTCCCTCCAGTGACATTGAGAGGCACGGCCGACTGGACACAAATCTCGAGAGAGATGCAAATGAAGGGTATTAAATACCTGAGAGCGACCACAGTAAGAGACGGCATTCGCGTTGTTCCCCAATCCCCCGACGACCACAGAAAGATGACAAAATTCCTCGAGTTGAGAAATAAGGAATTCTACACCCTCCAAAGGGAAGAAGAGAAGAGAATCTACGCGGTGGTACGATATCTGCCACTGGACGCAGATATTAACATTATCACAGAGGACCTCGCCGAGCAAGGCATTGCCGACGCGGATGTTATAAGGATGACATCCAACAAGACCAAAAAGGCAATACCCTTATTTTTGGTGAAAACACAAAATAAGAAGGTATTCGAAGTAAAACAGCTCTACGGTATAAATTGTGTAGTAGAGCCGAAGAAGAAGAGCATTGGACCTGGTCAATGTCATAGATGTCAACGTTACGGACATGCGCAAAGTAAATGCACATTCCCATGGAGATGTGTTAAATGCTCTGGAGCGCACAATAGTAAAGATTGTACGCTAACAAGAGAAAACGAGGAGAGAAATGCTACCTGTGCGCTCTGCGGAAAAGCAGGTCACCCAGCCAGCTACAAAGGATGTAGCGAGTGGAAACTGGTGACCAAAAAGAAGACTGCGACCAAAGCAAGAAAAGAAGAAGAAAAGAAAATGATGCCTACTGTCCAACAAGAACAAAAGGAAGAAGATAAGAAGAAGAAAACGCCACCACTCAAACAAGAGCAGAAGAAAG
This sequence comes from Aphidecta obliterata, assembly GCA_963966015.1. Taxonomy (NCBI): domain Eukaryota; kingdom Metazoa; phylum Arthropoda; class Insecta; order Coleoptera; family Coccinellidae; genus Aphidecta; species Aphidecta obliterata. The sequence continues at coordinate 4,946,411 of OZ014436.1, forward strand.
AAGCCCCAAAAAATGGAAAATCCAAGAAGAGCAGCCAAAATAAGAAAGAAGAGACCAACAAGAAAGGACCCGAAACCACCGAGGATCTAGATACCTTCACCAAGAATATCATGAGTAAGCTCATGAAATTCCTGGAAATAGAGATGGACAAAAAATTCCGTAAACTCACTAAACCCAATTAATGGAGCTAGTGACTAACGCGAATAAAAACAACCTGAAGATTGTCTCATGGAACGCAAACGGTCTACGAGCCCGTAGATCTGAAATAGAAGAAATAATATCCGAGAAACAACCGGATATTATAGCCATTCAGGAGACGAGACTATCTACAAGAAATAGAATTTCATTTCCCGACCATGAAATATACAGAAATGACAGAAATTGTACAGGAGGGGGCGTAGCCCTAATAGTCAAGAGGAACATCGACCACTATTTTGACGATGTACTGAATAATGGGCAAATAGAAGCCGTCTCGATTATAGTTAATACGAATCGAGGACAAATGAAAATTACGTCAGCCTACAAACCACCCCAAAACGACTTAATAGAGGAAGATCTGAAGAAGATGCTTGAAGGAAACTACCCGAACATCATTATTGGCGATATGAACTGCAAATCAAGAGAATGGAATAGCAGAACTGAAAACCAAAATGGGAAGAAGCTTAAGAAGTACGCCGAAAAAGTGAATGCCATAGTATTAGGACCTGAAATCCCGACCTACCTGCCCAGAAGTAATGGCCTACCGGACGTATTAGATATCGTCATAATGAAAGATATTACCCAAGATTTCACACTTGATACTATAGAAGAGGGCACATCAGACCACAACCCAATAGAACTCAGATTGGGACGCAGACCGATAACAGAAGAACTTCAAACAAAAGACTTCACAGACTGGCAAAAGTACAGTGAAATACTTCAGGAGAAAATTACTGAAATTCCACAGATAAGAACCCCTGAAGATCTAGAAGATGAAGTTGAAAAATTAGAAACCCGAATAAAAGAAGCCTACGAGGAAAGTACCAGAAGAATCGAAAGGCCAGCCCCGAAACATCCACATGGTGAAACCCCAAAAGCAATAAAGGAGCTTATAAGGAGGAATAGAAAACTTAGGAAGAACTACAGAACTTCACATAGAGAAGAAGACAAGAAAGAGCTGAATAAACACAGCCAAGTGCTGAAAAATGCACTGAGAGAACTGAGAACAGACAGATGGAACCAAAGAGTTAGAGAGCTAAACACCATAGACCACTCAGCATGGAAGATGCAAAAGTGCTTACGACGGGAGAAAACCGAGATTCCCCCTCTACACGGAGCTAATGGGATGGCCTACTCAAAGCTTGAAAAAGCCGAAGCACTGGTCGACGCAATAGAACGAGAAGCCAGAATCAACTACAGAGAAGACGATGACAATGAAGACTTAGAAGAAGAAGTCGAAGGAAATGAAGAATTGATGTTGGAACCGCCGGAAGGCGATACCATCCCAAACCCAACAACACCAACGGAAATTAAAGAAATCATCAAGAAATTGAAAAACAGGAAAGCTCCAGGGAAAGACAAAGTAACAAACTTTATGTTACGGAAATTGCCCAGAAAAGGAATAGCAGCGCTTACCAATATAGCAAACGCCGTGATGAGAACAGAATATTATCCGGAAAGATGGAAAACAGCAGAAGTAATTGTGTTCAATAAGCCAGGAAAAGATAGAAAATTCCCACAAAACTACAGGCCGATAAGTCTACTGTCAGCCCTTGGAAAAATTGTCGAAAGAGTCCTTGCAAGAAGACTCAATGAAGAAACAGAAGCGTTGAATCTGATACCACCGGAACAATTTGGATTCAGAAGAAATCATTCCACAGAACTTCAATTGTTAAGGATCACTGAATATGTCACTGAAGGATTTCAGAATAAACAAGCCACAGGATTAGTGCTATTAGATGTCGAGAGAGCCTTCGACCGAGTTTGGCACGAAGGACTTGCCTACAAGATGATGATGGCAGGCTACACCACCAAAACCTGCAAGATAATAAGAAACTACCTGAGGAACCGGAATTTTTATGTCAAAATAGACGACACATTATCTACCACCAGACAAGTAGAAGCAGGAGTACCCCAAGGATCAGTTCTAGGACCTCTGCTCTACAACATATATATCTACGATATTCCTAAGAACCCAAGGAATCTGCTAGCCCTTTATGCAGATGACACGGGAATAGCCTTCAGACATCGCCGACCAGATGCCATACACAGAAGACTGCAAGAAGCACTAGAAGATTTAGAGGAATGGTTCATTAAATGGAAAATTCAAATAAATAGCAAAAAGAGCCAAGCTATTCTACTACAGAAGCGGAGACTTGAAATTAATTCCAACCTACAGATAGATGGAGAAGAGATAAAATGGGAAAATGAAGTCAAATATCTAGGAGTAAAACTAGATAAAGGGCTTACATGGAAAAACCATATAAAATATGCAGTGGATAAAACAAACTCAGCAATGAGTAGACTTTACCCACTACTAGGAAGAAGAAGCCAAATGAACCAAAGCACGAAACTACGAATGATCAAGTCAATTGCAAGACCCCAACTAACATATGGCTCGGCGGCATGGGGCAATGCAGCCAATAGCCATATAAAGAAGATTCAAGCAACAGAGAATAAACTGCTCCGAGCAGCAATGAATATGCCGTGGTTCGTAAGAAACCAACAAATCCACAGAGACTTAGAATGGGAAACTGTCACAGATTTCCTAAAAAAGAAGGCCGAGAAGATATTCGAAAAAGCAAGTCAACACCCAAATGATGAACTGAGAAGACTAGTTGACTACAACCCCGCAAAAGATGTGGTTAGGATACCCACCTATCACAAAAGACCCAGAGATCAACTACGTAGAAACAGAAATTGAGTAATCTCAATTTAAATTATCCAGAAGAAGAGACTCCTATGAAATTCAAATTCATAGATAACACAATTATCACACGACAAAGATCGTGATAGAGATACGAACAACAAGAGTCAAAAGGTTAGTAGGTTATAAATGCCCGGAATCTAAAACAGCAGGTTAGGTTTAGTTAGAGTAGGTCGTGCTTCACACGAAGTCTCACACTGTTCTATCTATCGGAGATAGTTCGTCCATGAGGATTCCCCCTGACTAAACAAAAAAAAAAAAAAAAAAAAAAAAAAAAAAGCGATTGAACCCTCGAGGAGTGCAGACGTATTGAGAAATGCGCATGTGTGCCAAGTGAACTAACAAATTTTATTATGCAGGTAGTCTAGTTCTAGATAACCTCGTATAGAATCGAAGAAATAACTGTGTTGAGTCCAGGTTTAGATCGATGGTTCCACAGATACTTTTACATTGAAGAGACAAAAGTGAATTTAGTGAAAAGTGAAAAAAGTGTTTAAGTGTTGTTTTGCTGAGTCACTCTGACAAAATGTCGGAATACGACTCTGCAAATGAGGACAGAGAATCCGACGCAGAAAACTTATCGGATGAAGAAATATCCGATATGGATATTGAAGAAGAAGAAGTTAATGATGAATCCGAAAAAGATCGGATTATAAAAGAACAGAAGGACCAGATCAACAGCCTCATGAGTCAACTGAAAGTTTTGACGGAGAGTCTTAAAACTTTATCAGATGAGGTGAAATCCTTGAGAGCAGAAATGTCTCAGCCCTCGAAGCCGCGGAAACGGGCTAAGAGAAAAGAAAATGGCTTCTCCTCTGGAACAGAAGAGAGAGTGTCAACCCCCGCACCAGCAAAAGAGGCCCCCATAGGACAACCCGGAAGGAGTATTATAGCTGCAGGAGAGCCAGCTAAGAAAATGACATACACTGCAGCGCTGCAAAAAGTGAATCGCCCAGTAGAAGCTTCTTCTGCACCCGCCGAAGAAATTGGAGTCTTTATTCCAATTGAGCCGAGGAAAGAAAAGGTCCCACCAGTGACCTTGAAGGGCACTGCCGACTGGACTCAAATGTCGAGAGAAATGCAAGCGAAAGGTATAAATTATCAAAGAGCGACCACAGTAAGGGACGGCATTCGTGTTGTACCTCAATCCCCCGATGACCACAGGAAGATGACGAAATTCCTCGAGTCAAAGGGAAAAGAATTCTACACGCTCCAAAGGGAAGAAGAAAAGAAAATCTACGCGGTGGTACGATATCTACCACTAGACGCAGATATTACCATCATCAATGAAGACTTAGCCGAGCAAGGCGTTACCGACGCGGATGTCATAAGGATGACATCCAACAAAACCAAGAAGGCAATACCCTTATTTTTGGTGAAAACCCAAAATAAGAAGGTATTCGAAGTGAAACAGCTCTACGGTATAAATTGTGTAGTAGAGCCGAAGAAAAAGAGCATTGGACCTGGCCAATGTCATAGATGTCAACGTTACGGACATGCGCAAAGTAAATGCACATTCCCATGGAGATGTGTTAAATGCTCTGGAGCGCACAATAGTAAAGATTGTACGCTAACAAGAGAAAACGAGGAGAGAAATGCTACCTGTGCGCTCTGCGGAAAAACAGGTCACCCAGCCAGCTACAAAGGATGTAGCGAGTGGAAACTGGTGACCAAAAAGAAGACTGCGACCAAAGCAAGAAAAGAAGAAGAGAAAAAGATGCCTACTGTCCAACAAGAACAGAAGGAAGGAGATAAGAAGAAGAAAACGCTACCACTCAAACAAGAGCAGAAGAAAGAAGCCCCAAAAAATGGAAAATCTAAGAAAAGCAGCCAAAAGAAGAAAGAAGAGACCAACAAGAAAGGACCCGAAACCACCGAGGATCTAGATACCTTCACCAAAAATATCATGAGCAAGCTCATGAAATTCCTGGAAATAGAGATGGACAAAAAGTTCCGAAAACTCACTAAACCCAACTAATGGAGCTAGTGACTAACGAAAATAAAAACAAACTTAAGATAGTCTCATGGAACGCAAACGGTCTACGAGCCCGTAGATCTGAAATAGAAGAAATAATATCCGAGAAACAACCGGATATTATAGCCATTCAAGAAACGAGACTATCTACAAGAAATAGAATTTCATTTCCCGACCATGAAATATACAGAAATGACAGAAATTGTACAGGAGGGGGCGTAGCCCTAATAGTCAAGAGGAACATCGACCACTATTTTGACGATATACTAAATAATGGGAAAATAGAAGCCGTCTCGATTATAGTGAATACGAATCGAGGACAAATGAAAATTACGCCAGCCTACAAACCACCCCAAAACGACTTAATAGAGGAAGATCTGAAGAAGATGCTTGAAGGAAACTACCCGAAAATCATTATTGGCGATATGAACTGCAAATCAAGAGAATGGAATAGCAGAACTGAAAACCAAAATGGGAAGAAGCTTAAGAAGTACGCCGAAAAACTAAATGCCATAGTATTAGGACCTGAAATTCCGACCTACCTGCCCAGAAGTAATGGCCTACCGGACGTATTAGATATCGTCATAATGAAAGATATTACCCAAGATTTCACACTTGATACTATAGAAGAGGGCACATCAGACCACAACCCAATAGAACTCAGATTGGGACGCAGACCGATAACAGAAGAACTTCAAACGAAAGACTTCACAGACTGGCAAAAGTACAGTGAAATACTCCAGGAGAAAATTACTCAAATTCCACAGATAAGAACCCCTGAAGATCTAGAAGATGAAGTTGAAAAATTAGAAACCCGAATAAAAGAAGCCTACGAGGAAAGTACCAGAAGAATCGAAAGGCCAGCCCCGAAACATCCACATGGTGAAACCCCAAAAGCAATAAAGGAGCTTATAAAGAGGAATAGAAAACTTAGGAAGAACTACAGAACTTCACATAGAGAAGAAGACAAGAAAGAGCTGAATAAACACAGCCAAGTGCTGAAAAATGCACTGAGAGAACTGCGAACAGACAGATGGAACCAAAGAGTTAGAGAGCTAAACACCATAGACCACTCAGCATGGAAGATGCAAAAGTGCTTACGACGCGAGAAAACCGAAATTCCCCCTCTACACGGAGCTAATGGGATGGCCTACTCAAAGCTTGAAAAAGCCGAAGCTCTTGTTGACGCAATAGAACGAGAAGCCAGAATCAACTACAGAGAAGACGATGACAATGAAGACTTAGAAGAAGAAGTCGAAGGAAATGAAGAATTGATGTTGGAACCGCCGGAAGGCGATACCATCCCAAACCCAACAACACCAACGGAAATTAAAGAAATCATCAAGAAATTGAAAAACAGGAAAGCTCCAGGGAAAGACAAAGTAACAAACTTTATGTTACGGAAATTGCCCAGAAAAGGAATAGCAGCGCTTACCAATATAGCAAACGCAGTGATGAGAACAGAATATTATCCGGAAAGATGGAAAACAGCAGAAGTAATTGTGTTCAATAAGCCAGGAAAAGATAGAAAATTCCCACAAAACTACAGGCCGATAAGTCTACTGTCAGCCCTTGGAAAAATTGTCGAAAGAGTTATTGCAAAAAGACTCAATGAAGAAACAGAAGCGCTGAATCTGATACCACCGGAACAATTTGGATTCAGAAGAAATCACTCCACAGAACTTCAACTGTTAAGGATCACTGAATATGTCACTGAAGGATTTCAGAATAAACAAGCCACAGGATTAGTGCTATTAGATGTCGAAAGAGCCTTCGACCGAGTTTGGCACGAAGGACTTGCCTACAAGATGATGATGGCAGGCTACACCACCAAAACCTGCAAGATAATAAGAAACTACCTGAGGAACAGGAATTTTTATGTCAAAATAGACGACACATTATCTACCACCAGACAAGTAGAAGCAGGAGTGCCCCAAGGATCAGTTCTAGGACCTCTGCTTTACAACATATATATCTACGATATTCCTAAGAACCCAAGGAATCTGCTAGCCCTTTATGCAGACGACACGGGAATAGCCTTCAGACATCGCCGACCAGATGTCATACACAGAAGACTGCAAGAAGCACTAGGAGATTTAGAAGAATGGTTCATTAAATGGAAAATTCAAATAAATAGCAAAAAGAGCCAAGCTATTCTACTACAGAAGCGGAGACTTGAAATTAATTCCAACCTACAGATAGATGGAGAAGAGATAAAATGGGAAAATGAAGTCAAATATCTAGGAGTAAAACTAGATAAAGGGCTTACATGGAAAAACCATATAAAATATGCAGTGGATAAAACAAACTCAGCAATGAGTAGACTTTACCCACTACTAGGAAGAAGAAGCCAAATGAACCAAAGCACGAAACTACGAATGATCAAGTCAATTGCAAGACCCCAACTAACATATGGCTCGGCGGCATGGGGCAATGCAGCCAATAGCCATATAAAGAAGATTCAAGCAACAGAGAATAAACTGCTCAGAGCAGCAATGAATATGCCGTGGTTCGTAAGAAACCAACAAATCCACAGAGACTTAGAATGGGAAACTGTCACAGATTTCCTAAAAAAGAAGGCCGAGAAGATATTTGAAAAAGCAAGTCAACACCCAAATGATGAGCTAAGAAGACTAGTTGACTACAACCCCGCAGAAGATGTGGTTAGGATACCCACCTATCACAAAAGACCCAGAGATCAACTACGTAGAAACAGAAATTGAGTAATCTCAATTTAAATCATCCAGAAGAAGAGACTCCTATGAAATTCAAATTCATAGGTAACACAAGCATCACACGACAAAGATCGTGATAGAGATACGAACAAGAAGAGTCAAAAGGTTAGTAGGTAATAAATGCCCGGAATCTAAAACAGCAGGTTAGGTTTAGTTAGAGTAGGTCGTGCTTCACACGAAGTCTCACACTGTTCTATCTATCGGAGATAGTTCGTCCATGAGGATTCCCCCTGACTAAACAAAAAAAAAAAAAAAAAAAAAAAAAAAGGATAATGGATGTCAAGAGATAACTGTGTCCTTTCTTTTTAAGCCTTTCGCTCGCAAGGAAGATTTAGAAATGATTTTTTAAAACATTAAACAAACAATGAAACGTTCAAAATTCCGTCGACTTCGTTTTTGATGGTCGCTTCAGAAAAAATCAATATTTCATTTTATTCAATTTAATGTGATTTGTATCACATATTTGAATCAATTTTAGTTCTATTGCGTCGACCAGTGCTTCGGCTTTTTCAAGATTTGAGTAGGCCATCCCATTTACTCCGTGTAGAGGAGGAATTTCGGTTTTCTCGCTCACAGAACCCGGACGGGCAGAAATGAATTTGACCATGAATTCTTCATCTGTGAGTCCAACCTGATCGTACTAAACCAGTCTCGGCTCGAAATTGGACAAAAACGCAAAAAAAATTCTAGAAAAGCACTGCCGTGAAGGCAGGAGCTTTTGAGCGCTCGTACATGCACCTTGTAGGTAGATTCGCATTTTCCAGTTTTATAAATCAATTGAAGGAATTTTCGACAGCTGTCAAAAAAATTCTGAAACTTAGGTGAAATTCCAGACTTCATGTCAGTGCTTCAGCGGATCAATTTTTTTCCGATGATTCGCTAGAATTTTCTTCGGTATCTATGGTTTCGGTGATGCGATTTGGACAAAATTTTGCACGTAGTTTGAAAACATTATTCCTCAGCTAGGTGCAAAATTTCATCCCAATCCGATCAGTAGTTTCGAAACTATCAGGAAAAAAATAGTTTGAACGGCCATATTTACGGAACCCCTAGTCTAATTTCGCTCATTGATGAACGTGACCGTGAAATTCGCGATCCAAACCCACCCTGAAAATTTCAAGTTCCTAGGACTTTTCCTTCGGAAGTTATAATTTTCTATGGTTTTTATGGTTCTGGTCATGCGATCTGGACAAAATGTTGCTTTAATATGTCATTCTCGTTTAAAATACGAAATTTTACCTCGATCGAATCCGTAGTTTCGAAATTATCGAGAAAACAAAATTTCAAACGACCGTATTTACGGAACCCCTAGTATAATTCTGCTCATTGATAAACGTGAACGCCACATTTCAGATCTACACCTATCCTGAAAATTTCAAGTCCCTAGGCCTTTCCGTTCGAAAGTTATGATTTTCTATGGTTTCTATGGTTCTGGTAATGCGATCTAAAGAAATGTAGCTTGAATATATCATTCTCCATTAGTATACAGAATTTCGTCACGATCGAATCTGTAGTTTGGAAAATATCAAGAAAACTAAATTTCAAACGACCATATTTACGGAACCCCTGGTATAATTCTGCTCATTGATGAACGTCATCACGACATTCCAGAACCCCACCTATCCTGAAAATTTCAAGTCCCTAGGCGTTTCCGTTCAAAAGTTACAATTTTCTATGGTTTCTATGGTTCTGGTGATGCGAGCTGAACAAAATTTTGCATGTAGCTTGAACACCTCATTTTCCATTAGAGTGCAAAATTTCATCTGCATCGAATCTGTAGTTCCAAAGTAATCAGGAAAACAAAATTTCGAGCGGCCATATTTACGGAACTTCTCGGCGAATTTTGCCCAATAACGAACTCAACCGCGGCATTCGAGATTCGAACATACCCTGAAAATTTCAAGTTTCTAGGACATTCCGTTCGAGAGTTATCGTGTATACGGACGGACGGACGGCCGGACGGACAGACTCGAATTTTCCGACGGATTCGTCATCAGTGAGTCGATCATAGTCATTTGAGAACATTTTCGGCTCAAAATTCGAAAAATACAGACATCGTGACGAAATGATATAGCCCTCGTGTAAGTAGTACGAGCGCTCAAAAATCCTCTATATTCTTCCTCGAAAATACGTTCGATTTCTTGGACCTAAAGCCCACATTTTGTCGTTTTAGGAAGGCTAGCAGTTTCCCATGTTTCGAAATATCAGTTTTTTCTTCAATTTCTAGCATCGTTCGTATCATACTGTACATTGCCCACAAAGTAGACGGCTTCTTTTGTCTGGTATGTTCTCCAAAATATGCCAAGAGTACACTTTCGGAACCGATATTTTTAACCTTTTTTTCTTCGCACCACTTCCTATATAATTCAATGGCTTTTAGATACCGATGCTTACTTTTCTCTGGCACCAAACCCTGAACTGCTGCGTGAGCAGCCTGTAGTACTTCTGGTGGGGTACAATCTATAAATTCTTCGTCGGAAGACATGTTTTTCAATTTCTTATTCGCGAATTTAATATCCGACTTTATCTGACATTTATTTATATTGGTGACAATTGTATACCCCGTAGTCACGGTAACAATATATCTACTTGATTATTCTGAGAAAACCGCGTTCTTGGTAATTTGTCGTTAACTGTAATATTTCAGGTATGTTCAGAACGAAACAGAAATGTATTAATTTTAATTGAAATATGATGGTTGTAAATAAAATAGTATAACTAATCTCACGACAGGAATGAATCTTTTCCCACCTCGGTGTGTAATATACTATTAGGACTTTAGGTACTACGGAAATTATATTTCATTACTTTACTTTCTTTGTTAAGGGACAAGAAAAGGCAACGCCGAAAGAAAACCCATGTAATGTGAATGTTAGGTTGCTTCTCCTCTTTGTCACGCGGAGGTAATATTTTTCCATGCTTCGGACAAAAGAGAAGGGCCTGCAAAGTACAATACTCTGAGGCAATAATTGAGACTGCTACATCTCAATACATGCACTGTTGGTTAGGTAGTTTTGAGTGTAATATGTGTATAGGGCGTCATCTGGAAGAATTCTCAACTCAACGGAACTGGAAGTTTGGTATGAAACAGAACTCTGTATATTTCCAATACAATAATAATAATAATAATAATAAGTTTATTCATCCTTTAAGACACCATACAAAAGGTATATAGGAAAAGTCAACAAGAAGAAAAAAAAATTACATACACTTATACACACATATATGTATACACTTATTACGTAATATTGGAACTTAATCTAAGACAAAGCATCAACATAATATTCCCCAACTGAATAATAACATTTCTTCAACAAAATTTCTTTAACATTCATTTTGAATGTTAGAGAACTTGTTATCATCACGTGCAAATAATTAGCGGCTTGAAGGAATAGTTCAATGTAAACAATACCGAATACTGGAGTAATTTCTTTTCATTAGGAAATCCCGAGTCGGGTGAAATAAAAAAAAGTAATCATATTTCCAAGTTGAAAACATATCACTAAACTTCCACGGACCACCAACCACCCAACGCACCCCTACACTCGCGGATTTCTTCTACGATTTTTGTCGCAGGATTACTCTTTACAGTCTTTACGTGCTCTATTGCCTGGTCTAATTGAAAACTGTCAGTCGTATTGGACTTTTTATTGGAACTACCAAATTTAAAGAAATATATACATATCAACAAATAATTTTCATTTCAGTCTCAAGATGCAATCAAGCTATAATGATGATAACAGAACAACTCGATTATGATTACCACCCAAAAATCTTACGAAAACTGAACGCCAATAAAGATATCCGAATATTTACCTATCTGTTAGGAACAAGCCAAAAGGGACAGGAAAGTTATGGAGAATATTGCTTGTGAAAATATGGGTAAATAAAAATTTTAAAAGCACTGACGTGAAGACAGGAGCCTTTTCGCGCTCCTTCTGATGGAAATATCTAAACTAACCCCTAGCAAGCGTATTCAGACCTCGAACGTACCTTGAAAATTTCAACTCTATGTCTCCTCTTTCGAGGATGAGTAGCAATTCTCAAATCTCACATGACAAAAATTCAGATGGCAGATCTTCTAACAGAGAGATAACACGATCCAGTGTCGTCTTTTGCAATTTTTTCAAATTGAATATTTTATGAGATCAACTTCCGGCGAAATGACCTCTTTCGTCGAGTTCTAGCAGCTGTAAGAAAAACCTCACCTTAAAAAAACTCCCTGTATAGTTCTCATTAGGATATACGCCTTGAAATGGACCACTTTCCAGAATAGATCAGATGCTTCAAAAACGTCTAACGGTGGTCTACTAGAGACACTTACCAATCTTAGGTTATTTCTGATTGAGAGCCGATTTATTAGGGGTTAAAGGGGATAATCACATCAGATTCACCAGAGTGAACTAATTCGGTATTTCAGTCAGTTGTGATACCTAATACTGATATTTTAGAAAAACCAGATGTTCCTTCTCATTTATAATAATAAATTGTGCATGCATACAGCCAGTAACTCTTATTGATTTATTCCACTAGATACTTTAGGTGTTACAACAGAACTCTTGAAATTGAAAACTGGGATAAAATATTGATGAAAGATGAACAAATATCAGTTGAGAAGTAAATTTTATTCTTCATTGAAAGAAACAATAGCCTTCAAAATAAAATGAAAATATATTTCAACAAGAGAAATTTTCTAACTGTTTTTTCTTCATCTCGACATCTCGACATCTTTAGGTACTACGGAAATTGTATTTCATTACTTTACTTTCTTTGTTAAGGGACAAGAAAAGGCAACGTCGAAAGAAAACCCATGTAATGTAAAAGGTTATGTTGCTTCTCCTCTTTGTCACGCGGAGGTAATATTTTTCCATGCTTCGGACAATAGAGAAGGGCCTGCAAAGTGCAATACTCTGATGCAATAATTGATTTTTTTTTTTTTTTTTTGTTTAGTCAGGGGGAATCCTCATGGACGAACTATCTCCGATAGATAGAACAGTGTGAGACTTCGTGTGAAGCACGACCTACTCTAACTAAACCTAACCTGCTGTTTTAGATTCCGGGCATTTATTACCTACTAACCTTTTGACTCTTCTTGTTCGTATCTCTATCACGATCTTTGTCGTGGGATGCTTGTGTTACCTATGAATTTGAATTTCATAGGAGTCTCTTCTTCTGGATGATTTAAATTGAGATTACTCAATTTCTGTTTCTACGTAGTTGATCTCTGGGTCTTTTGTGATAGGTGGGTATCCTAACCACATCTTCTGCGGGGTTGTAGTCAACTAGTCTTCTTAGCTCATCATTTGGGTGTTGACTTGCTTTTTCGAATATCTTCTCGGCCTTCTTTTTTAGGAAATCTGTGACAGTTTCCCATTCTAAGTCTCTGTGGATGTGTTGGTTTCTTACGAACCACGGCATATTCATTGCTGCTCTGAGCAGTTTATTTTCTGTTGCTTGAATCTTCTTTATATGGCTATTGGCTGCATTGCCCCATGCCGCCGAGCCATATGTTAGTTGGGGTCTTGCAATTGACTTGATCATTCGTAGTTTCGTGCTTTGGTTCATTTGGCTTCTTCTTCCTAGTAGTGGGTAAAGTCTACTCATCGCTGAGTTTGTTTTATCCACTGCATATTTTATATGGTTTTTCCATGTAAGCCCTTTATCTAGTTTTACTCCTAGATATTTGACTTCATTTTCCCATTTTATCTCTTCTCCATCTATCTGTAGGTTGGAATTAATTTCAAGTCTCCGCTTCTGTAGTAGAATAGCTTGACTCTTTTTGCTATTTATTTGAATTTTCCATTTGATGAACCATTCTTCTAAATCTTCTAGTGCTTCTTGCAGTCTTCTGTGTATGACATCTGGTCGGCGATGTCTGAAGGCTATTCCCGTGTCGTCTGCATAAAGGGCTAGCAGATTCCTTGGGTTCTTAGGAATATCGTAGATATATATGTTGTAAAGCAGAGGTCCTAGAACTGATCCTTGGGGCACTCCTGCTTCTACTTGTCTGGTGGTAGATAATGTGTCGTCTATTTTGACATAAAAATTCCGGTTCCTCAGGTAGTTTCTTATTATCTTGCAGGTTTTGGTGGTGTAGCCTGCCATCATCATCTTGTAGGCAAGTCCTTCGTGCCAAACTCGGTCGAAGGCTCTCTCGACATCTAATAGCACTAATCCAGTGGCTTGTTTATTCTGAAATCCTTCAGTGACATATTCAGTGATCCTTAACAGTTGAAGTTCTGTGGAATGATTTCTTCTGAATCCAAATTGTTCCGGTGGTATCAGATTCAGCGCTTCTGTTTCTTCATTGAGTCTTTTTGCAATGACTCTTTCGACAATTTTTCCAAGTGCTGACAGTAGACTTATCGGCCTGTAGTTTTGTGGGAATTTTCTATCTTTTCCTGGCTTATTGAACACAATGACTTCTGCTGTTTTCCATCTTTCCGGATAGTATTCTGTTCTCATCACTGCGTTTGCTATATTGGTTAGCGCTGCTATTCCTTTTCTGGGCAATTTCCATAACATAAAGTTTGTTACTTTGTCTTTTCCTGGAGCTTTTCTGTTTTTCAATTTCTTGATGATTTCTTTAATTTCCGTTGGTGTTGTTGGGTTTGGGATGGTATCGCCTTCCGGTGGTTCCAACATCAATTCTTCATTTTCTTCGACTTCTTCTTCTAAATCTTCATTGTCATCGTCTTCTCTGTAGTTGATTCTGGCTTCTCGTTCTATCGCGTCGACCAGTGCTTCGGCTTTTTCAAGCTTTGAGTAGGCCATCCCATTAGCTCCGTGTAGAGGGGGAATTTCGGTTTTCTCGCGTCGTAAGCACTTTTGCATCTTCCATGCTGAGTGGTCTATGGTGTTTAGCTCTCTAACTCTTTGGTTCCATCTGTCTGTTTTCAGTTCTCTCAGTGCATTTTTCAGCACTTGACTGTGTTTATTTAGCTCTTTCTTGTCTTCTTCTCGATGTGAAGTTCTGTAGTTCTTCCTGAGTTTTCTATTCCTCTTTATAAGCTCTTTTATTGCTTTTGGGGTTTCACCATGTGAATGTTTCGAGGCTGGCCTTTCGATTCTTCTGGTACTTTCCTCGTAGGCTTCTTTTATTCGGGTTTCTAATTTTTCAACTTCATCTTCTAGTTCTTCAGGGGTTCTTATCTGTGGAATTTCTGTAATTTTCTCCTGGAGTATTTCACTGTACTTTTGCCAGTCTGTGAAGTCTTTCGTTTGAAGTTCTTCTGTTATCGGTCTGCGTCCCAATCTGAGTTCTATTGGGTTGTGGTCTGATGTGCCCTCTTCTATAGTATCAAGTGTGAAATCTTGGGTAATATCTTTCATTATGACGATATCTAATACGTCCGGTAGGCCATTACTTCTGGGCAGGTAGGTCGGAATTTCAGGTCCTAATACTATGGCATTTAGTTTTTCGGCGTACTTCTTAAGCTTCTTCCCATTTTGGTTTTCAGTTCTGCTATTCCATTCTCTTGACTTGCAGTTCATATCGCCAATAATGATGTTCGGGTAGTTTCCTTCAAGCATCTTCTTCAGATCTTCCTCTATTAAGTCATTTTGGGGTGGTTTGTAGGCTGACGTAATTTTCATTTGTCCTCGATTCGTATTAACTATAATCGAGATGGCTTCTATTTGGCCATTATTCAGTACATCGTCAAAATAGTGGTCGATGATTGAGACTGCTACATCTCAATACATGCACTGTTGGTTAGGTAGTTTTGAGTGTAATATGTGTATAGGGCGTCATCTGGAAGAATTCGCAACTCAACGGAACTGGAAGTTTGGTATGAAACAGAACTCTGTATATTTCCAATACAATATATCACGTGAATAGTTCGCGGATTTCTTCTACGATTTTTGTCGCAGGATTACTCTTTACAGTCTTTACGTGCTCTATTGCCTGGTCTAATTGAAATCATAGTCGTTTGAGACCATTTTCGGCTCAAAATTCGAAAAATACAGACATCGTGACGAAATGATATAGCCCTCGTGTAAGTAGTACGAGCGCTCAAAAATAGAGCGCTTTATGGAGGAAATAAGTTCAATGAATTTTCCAGTTTCGGTTTCCTGCCTGGCAAAAGTTGGCTATTCGACAGAGAGTAAAATGAAAAGGCATTTGAGGACAGTGAGGTGGGGGTCAAGAAGGGGCTTGTATCACGGGCTTGTATCTGTAGGTTTTGTACGTGAAGGGCCGCCGAAATGGACGTCTGTTCACTTGTCTACGTGATGGACATACTGACGCGCGACACCGAAAGTAGTTCCGATTCTGATTTCGGAATAACCTTATCGGCGACTCGCCCAAACTTCCCCTTTACGCTTAATTGATTCCATACATCTTGCAACTTCAACTTGTCGTCATCTTGGATCGATATTTCTGACAGAGCATCACTTGTGCGCTTTACTCGACTTGCAATCTGAGAGGGAATCCCATGGGAAATATTTTAGAATTGGGCACCCATACATATCAATCTCGGGGTTTCAATTAAACAAACAACGCCCATTTTGTGGCATTAGATTTCTGATATTGAGCCAAATTAATATATTATTCAAAATAAGAATTCGTCTCCTCTGCGAGGCGCATTTCAAAGTTTCGTTGATCTCGAATGATAAATGAATTAAAGGGCAAATAATTACCAGTTGCCACTTGCGGTAGTGTATCTTTCTTGTTAATAGAAGCAAGGTAGAGCAATGCGTCACTAGGGGTGGCAGCGAGAAGGTAATTGGCACAGTACAGTCGGAGCATTATTCACTTTATGTAATTACCTTAGAAACAGCGAAGAGACATGTCCTCGCTTCGCAAAGGGAACTTCTATTCCAAATCGACTTCTTGGTCTTGAATAATGCCCGAAGACATTTAAAACTATATCCGACTCCTTCTGTTAATGTACGATGGCCTAAAGCATGTATTCAGTTTGCTTTATAACTTACGAAGGGCGCATACAGATGTTCTCAGATTCCTTTCGTCACATGAACAATTCGGTAGATATTGCGCTTGTTTGGCTTCTGAATAGTGATCAGCATGAAATACTCTCGAATGGGGAAAATCTTGAAAATTGAGTGCTGAAAATTTCATAGGATTATACAAAAAACGATAACCAATATAGTTCGAAAATTATTATTGGAAATAATGAATCAAAATAAGTGAAAAGTTGTTAATGTCTGGAACAAAATCGCAACAGGGTCGGGCATTTCTTCCAGCCTATTTTATCCGAGAGTTATTTCCTCGTGACTTACAGTTTCTAATTCATCTTCTCGCAACCCCTCGTTGTAATTAAAGCACATTGTTCAAGCAGGGCCGTATATCCTGGTAATTATGAATTTGTATAACCGCATCTGCGACAACTTGAATTTTTTGTCATTAAAATCTCGTCCAACGGCAATTTGTTCCGACAATTAATTCAAGGAAAAATTAGGAGGAACAAGGGTTTTGCGTGCAAATTAATATTCGGAATAAGTGCTCCTTTTTTTCTTCAGCTCGCAGAAGAGGGTATGTATCAATCTTTTTAGGGTGGAAGTTATCCTTTAAGATGTGCGATGAGAATTCTGTTCTGTCTTGAAGAGGCCCGGTTTTTACTTACATTCAACATTTTTCGATGCTCGATGGTTTTTGGAATTTTTCTATGTAGAAATTTGATTCAACAGGGTTAATACCAACATACTCGATGCATATTGCGGGAATAGAATCAGTTCAGTGGTAAATTCTTATGACAAGGAAATTCTTTGGATTCAAAAAAATACAATTACCGAATTTCGAGATTATTTCATTTGTTTCATCTTTCTTTGCGTGCAAATTAATATTCGGAATAAGCGCTCCTTTTTTTCTTCAGCTCGCAGAAGAGGGTATGTATCAACATTTTGGGGTGGAAACTGGAAGTTATCGTCTAAGAGATGCAATAAGAATTTTCTTCTGTCTAGAAGAGGCCCGTTTTTTACTTATATTCAACATTTTTCGATGCTCGATGGTTTTCGGAATTTTTTTATGTAGAAATTTAATTCAACAGGGTGAATACAAACATATTCGATGCATAGTGCGGGAATCGAATCAGTACAGTGGTAAATTCTTATAACAAGGAAATTCTTTGGAATCAAAAAAATACAATTACCGAATTTCGAGAGTATTTTATTTCTTCCATCTTTCTTACTAGAAATGCAGTTTTCTTGAGTGGGAAAGAATTCAATCCAAGAGAAACAATTTGATTGCATCAAAGATTCTCAGGAGAGCTATTATATTCGTCCTTATTTAGTATTATGTCACAGATACATTTCAAGAAAATCGCATCTGGCGAACGTAAAACAATCGGCCACGTTCAAAGCAAAGAACGGGTGATAAGTTATCGTTGCATACGTAGGTACCGACCCCTAAAATACATTCTGGCGCAGAAACTCGGGGAGCAATAAGAGAATTAAATTTTTATTAAATTAGGAGGCAAAAATAAGGCTGCTTGTGAAGAGTGGTGACAAAGGCACGTCAGGCAAAGATTAAGCAGGGAATGTAAACATAAGGGAAATAAAGAAACCGTAATACCCCGGTTCTTTACAGTTTTTCCGGATATAAAACGCTAATTTAATCCGGATTCCAGTTTATAATACGAATTTCATGTCAAAGCGTCCCTACTTGTTGCCAGAATTTGCCGCCAGCTCGAGATCCCCCAGGTCTCCCGAGCCGGATGCCTCAAAATGTTCTTCCGCCCCCAGACCTGCTCCTTTTTTCTTATTAATCACTTCACGGTTTCGAGACATTCTATGCCGTCCCTTGTTTTCCTTCCGCGACTGGCAAATTATTTTATTAAGTATACGTGACAAGCTTCGGAAAAATTGAATGGTTTTTTTTTTGCTGTAATGAAGACCTTCTCGTTGACACCTTGACACCTCACAAACAAGAAAGGGTCTTGTCACTAAGTTATCATTCTTACGAAATCAGTAAGGAAGTGACAAGGACGTACAATGATTGATCGAAAAGTGGGAAATTCAGGAATTTGAGAATTTATCTTGACTATTTTCGAAGAATTGGAGATACGCATCTCTTCGATTAATATACAACTTTTCCCACCTTGGTAATAACCTGAAATATATAAAATTGAAATTGATAATTGTCAATGACCAAAATTTTCTAAATCAGTTAAACAAAACTAAAATTATTCTTGCACATAATATCCACCTACCAGAATTGTTCAAAACCAATTACATCATCAGGCCAATTCGAGGGTCCCAATGAACACGGCTTTAAAGGGAGGAAACGGTTAATATTTGTCATTTTCCAGTCGATTTAACTGCCACGAGACTTGCATCCCGAGGGCTGTACGTCTGACATGTCAAGCTTGTTTTAGGGGACACTTCGAAATTGCTTGTACGGCAGGGTTAAAGGAAATCCCTGTGAGATCCTGCGGCATTGAACACAAACTATAATTAAATATTGAATACGTCTGTGAATCAGCAGAGGAAGTTTGTAATTATTTCATAATGCATGGAGGATGGGACAAACTGAAAATTATCCCTCTAATCCAATTAACGAGGGCTACTCGAATATCAATCGGAATTCTTCAAACCCTCCAGTTTGAAACATCGCTTCAATTTTCCCCTTTTTTTTTGACTGGAATTAAAAAATAAGCTAAACAGATTTTGTCTTGAGAAATTATAAACTGAAGCTTATTGATGATTACATCACTGTATCGATATAATTCTTCATCGATCGTGGGGGGAAAATTCCTTGTTTTCAATAATACATTTTCATTAAAAAACAAACAAGTATGAAGCGACAAATTATTCCCTGAAACTGGAGGTAATTCAAGAATCTCCTCGTTTGAGAAAGTTCACACCATGTAGTGAAGGAAATGCTATTTATTCCACCCACCTACTTAAATCCTTTCGCCAATTTGTAAACATATTTTCTCGCAGTTTGTTGTTGTTTCAGTGCCGTTTGCGGGAGAATGTTTATGTGCCAGACCTTACGCAGAGGTTTACAACGATATCAAATCGATAAGAACACAATCTATCGATCTAACATTTGTGAAAACTTAACTCAAACTGATGAAAATGCAATTTAGTCATATAACCATTTGAATTTTAAGGTCTGGATGAACGTGAAGATTCATCTGTTATTTTGAAGTTTCTCCTTTTTTGTCCTTTCGTGGAAATGGGATGATTTCGAATGGAAAGTTTCACGCAATAAAACCCTGTGTAGGTGCTGTAATTTGGCGATGTTACTGGTCGTGACGAATAGAACAGTCCGTAATTCAGTTTCCCTGTGTCCGACAAAACTAATTATTTTTCGAGGAATAGGAACGTGCCAGCATGGAAGAAACAAAAACCTAATTACGGAAACGAGCGACCTGATGACAACACATTACAGTGACGTCCTTAAGGACTCGTCAAGCTTCCTGCTGCAAATGGTAGTTTGTTTCTCACGCTCCTTTCCTCTAAATTACCTCCAAGACACGTGAGCCTCTTTATGGCGCCGATCTTTCACATTTATTAAGGGAGGGGAGATGAATGTCCCCTTTTTCTCCGGTCAGATTTGATGGAGCATCTCTAGTGTTCGATGAACAATCAATACATTGATTCATGATAGGGGTTCAACTCCACCTCTTGATTTTGGAACAGTCTCAAATAATATGAAAATTTCTATCAGCAAACCAGCAGTTTTCAAATCTTGATATTCCAAGTAAGGCGTGCAGTGAGTTCAGAATCAATATCGAGGCTCAACTCCAACACGTTCATTTTCTGCCAAGTGTCTGTCACCTCATTCATCAAAGAGGAAATAAAATCAATCAGTAACATAACAAGTTGTCACCGATAGTGTTGTGGTGGGCGAGAGAATAGAGAGACGTAAGTCATCATAAACACATTTTGTAGAAAGAAATGCTGGAAACAGAAAGT
Source organism: Aphidecta obliterata (assembly GCA_963966015.1). Classification (NCBI taxonomy): domain Eukaryota; kingdom Metazoa; phylum Arthropoda; class Insecta; order Coleoptera; family Coccinellidae; genus Aphidecta; species Aphidecta obliterata. The sequence continues at coordinate 4,966,908 of OZ014436.1, forward strand.
CATTCTGTGCCAATTTAGCCGATGGTCGGAGCTGTCGTTAGCAGAAGATATTACGGTGACTTGTGGAAATTTATCGTTGAAATATTATAATTGTTGTAACATGTGGCCGCAGCTTTCGGCTTCGGGTCCTGATAAATCAGACAATCACTGAACTGCCGAAAACGAGCTTCAAATTTCTCGACATTAGCCAACTCGGAAGGGTTGCCAGATTACAATATGCTTGAAGAAATATGCTCAAAATGCCGGTTTTAAATAGAGGCAATCAATTTTTATTTTCCCCAATTTGATAAAATACTCACAAGTATTATCTGTTGATTAGGAAGGAGTATGAGGACTAGTTTAGGGGGATGGTCTCGACAAGACTTCGCTCTTCCTTCGTTATGAACAGAATTAGTAAATCCCTGTAGCTAACCAGACACTAGAGAGATCATAATAGAGAACAAATTGAATATACATAATGAATGAACGGAAATAACTATACTTGGTCAATATTTATACAGAATCTCCCTACAAGTAGAGCTAAGCTGTAAATTTGACATAAACTGGACGATATAATATGCCATTAAAAATTGAAATGGGTCGTTTGTGTAATCCAGGATTCATCTGACCATGATGAACATAATTCCGAAAATTAATTCTACATTCTCATGTGATGAAAAATCTTCTTGAATTTTATTCTCAAAGTGTATCCATACAAAAATTCCAATCAAGGTATGCTGCAAGGGTATGGAATTGGTCCAATATTATCCATAATGAATACGATGCGTGACATCTAACATAATTTATTAGGCCTAATTCCCCGAACTGCTTCGTGATAAACCACGAATATAATTAATATTAAAAAAAGTTTCAGGACGTTCTGCAATCGACGTGGAATATATATCATCTTTGTTTTGTCTACCGAGATTCATGACATGAATGCAGGTGTTTATGGATGATTTGTACCTATATACGTATTTTCCTCCGATCACGGAATTATTCATCAATAATACACTAATTGATTTATTTGTGTTAGGAGCGTTCCATAATACAACCTGCACGATCGAATTGGCAAGGAGCCGTTTAATTCAGAATCCCACTGTTTTATTAATGGTTACCATGTCTAGATTCCACTAACAGACAGAGTTGGTTACTGACTGCAACTTCGTGCAATAACCATGAGCGTACAATAACCAGCAATAATTTTGTTCGATAATTCTCCAAACAGAATTTAAAGCAAGGGTACCCTTTATTTTTGAGCGCTCGTACTACTTACACGAGGGCTATATCATTTCGTCACGATGTCTGTATTTTTCGAATTTTGAGCCGAAAATGGTCTCGAACGACTATGATTTCAATTAGACCAGGCAAGAGAGCACGTAAAGACTGTAAAGAGTAATCCTGCGACAAAAATCGTAGAAGAAATCCGCGAACTATTCCTTCAAGCCGCTAATTATTTGCACGTGATATTGGAATATACAGAGTTCTGTTTCATACCAAACTTCCAGTTCCGTTGAGTTGAGAATTCTTCCAGATGACGCCCTATACACATATTACACTCAAAACTACCTAACCAACAGTGCATGTATTGAGATGTAGCAGTCTCAATTATTGCCTCAGAGTATTGCACTTTGCAGGCCCTTCTCTATTGTCCGAAGCATGGAAAAATATTACCTCCGCGTGACAAAGAGGAGAAGCAACCTAACATTCACATTACATGGGTTTTCTTTCGGCGTTGCCTTTTCTTGTCCCTTAACAAAGAAAGTAAAGTAATGAAATATAATTTCCGTAGTACCTAAAGTCCTAATAGTATATTACACACCGAGGTGGGAAAAGATTCATTCCTGTCGTGAGATTAGTTATACTATTTTATTTACAACCATCATATTTCAATTAAAATTAATACATTTCTGTTTCGTTCTGAACATACCTGAAATATTACAGTTAACGACAAATTACCAAGAACGCGGTTTTCTCAGAATAATCAAGTAGATATATTGTTACCGTGACTACGGGGTATACAATTGTCACCAATATAAATAAATGTCAGATAAAGTCGGATATTAAATTCGCGAATAAGAAATTGAAAAACATGTCTTCCGACGAAGAATTTATGGATTGTACCCCACCAGAAGTACTACAGGCTGCTCACGCAGCAGTTCAGGGTTTGGTGCCAGAGAAAAGTAAGCATCGGTATCTAAAAGCCATTGAATTATATAGGAAGTGGTGCGAAGAAAAAAAGGTTAAAAATATCGGTTCCGAAAGTGTACTCTTGGCATATTTTGGAGAACATACCAGACAAAAGAAGCCGTCTACTTTGTGGGCAATGTACAGTATGATACGAACGATGCTAGAAATTGAAGAAAAAACTGAAATTTCGAAACATGGGAAACTGCTAGCCTTCCTAAAACGACAAAATGTGGGCTTTAGGTCCAAGAAATCGAACGTATTTTCGAGGAAGAATATAGAGGATTTTTGAGCGCTCGTACTACTTACACGAGGGCTATATCATTTCGTCACGATGTCTGTATTTTTCGAATTTTGAGCCGAAAATGATCTCAAACGACTATGATCGACTCACTGATGACGAATCCGTCGGAAAATTCGAGTCTGTCCGTCCGTCCGTATACACGATAACTCTCGAACGGAATGTCCTAGAAACTTGAAATTTTCAGGGTATGTTCGAATCTCGAATGCCGCGGTTAAGTTCGTTATTGGGCAAAATTCGCCGAGAAGTTCCGTAAATATGGCCGCTCGAAATTTTGTTTTCCTGATTACTTTGAAACTACAGATTCGATGCAGATGAAATTTTGCACTCTAATGGAAAATGAGGTGTTCAAGCTACATGCAAAATTTTGTTCAGCTCGCATCACCAGAACCATAGAAACCATAGAAAATTGTAACTTTTGAACGGAAACGCCTAGGGACTTGAAATTTTCAGGATAGGTGGGGTTCTGGAATGTCGTGATTACGTTCATCAATGAGCAAAATTATACCAGGGGTTCCGTAAATATGGTCGTTTGAAATTTAGTTTTCTTGATATTTTCCAAACTACAGATTCGATCGTGACGAAATTCTGTATACTAATGGAGAATGATATATTCAAGCTACATTTCTTTAGATCGCATTACCAGAACCATAGAAACCATAGAAACCATAGAAAATCATAACTTTCGAACGGAAAGGCCTAGGGACTTGAAATTTTCAGGATAGGTGTAGATCTGAAATGTGGCGTTCACGTTTATCAATGAGCAGAATTATACTAGGGGTTCCGTAAATACGGTCGTTTGAAATTTTTTTTTCTCGATAATTTCGAAACTACGGATTCGATCGAGGTAAAATTTCGTATTTTAAACGAGAATGACATATTAAAGCAACATTTTGTCCAGATCGCATGACCAGAACCATAAAAACCATAGAAAATTATAACTTCCGAAGGAAAAGTCCTAGGAACTTGAAATTTTCAGGGTGGGTTTGGATCGCGAATTTCACGGTCACGTTCATCAATGAGCGAAATTAGACTAGGGGTTCCGTAAATATGGCCGTTCAAACTATTTTTTTCCTGATAGTTTCGAAACTACTGATCGGATTGGGATGAAATTTTGCACCTAGCTGAGGAATAATGTTTTCAAACTACGTGCAAAATTTTGTCCAAATCGCATCACCAAAACCATAGATACCGAAGAAAATTCTAGCGAATCATCGGAAAAAAATTGATCCGCTGAAGCACGGACATAAAGTCTGGAATTTCACCTAAGTTTCAGAATTTTTTTGACAGCTGTCGAAAATTCCTTCAATTGATTTATAAAACTGGAAAATGCGAAGCTACCTACAAGGTGCATGTACGAGCGCTCAAAAGCTCCTGCCTTCACGGCAGTGCTTTTCTAAATTTTTGAGTCTACGAATAAATTCATATTCATGCGATAAAAGTAGCTAAGATAAACGCGAAATCCAAGTGTTACATAATGATAACTCGTGATTTATATTTCCAATCGAATGTCATAATGAACTGCACCTCGAAATATATACAGATGGTCCATAAATGTTGTCGAAGTATCATTATAGTTTGGAACCTTCGATTATTTTTATAAATTCCGATAAGAACGCAAATGATCACCGAGCTTTTATATCAAGGAAACTATTTCTAGACATCACGGATCTGGAGATGAGTAGACGGAGTATTTTAAACCTTGTTCAAGATCAGTTTCTAAAAGCACCTACAAATTGACGTTCACAAGCGACATGTGTGTTCTTCCGATAAAAGCAATCGAGAATTGACAAGAGCCAGGAACAAATTCCTCGTCTAGAGTCAATTAAACTTAGGTGTCTCCCTTACTGAACACCAGGATTTTCAGATTAAACACACTCCTGCAAAAATGTCAACAAATAAGTCACGATTCGAGAAGTGGGTAGAGAGAGAGGCATTTTCAGGATAACTGTTTAGGATAGTTATTGACATCTAACGTTTGCTGAAAAAACCATATCATTATTATAATATATTTTTAATTTTATAGGAAAATAGACTGAAACTTGGGGAGTTATTTAGATTCCACTCACCCAATCGCAAAAACCATGCTTGGTCAATGTTCACGGTGGCGCAGAAATGTTACATAATGCGACAAAAACGAACATGAAGATGTGACAACGACTAAAACGGTTATTCATGAAACAACAATGAAAATAAAGTCGAGTTCATGAATCAGTTGGAATCGAATCGCGTCGCGGACTAGTCTATATATAGTGTGCGGCTAAATTATGATACATATTCGTTTTGAGGATGTAGAATGGGATCGTTAGTGATGAATTATTGTGTTGTGACTATCGTAACGGGAAAATCGTAGGTACAACAAATAACTTACCCACGAGAACATTTGATGCAGATATAGATATAGAAGAAGCTTGCACATAATTTAAACGAAATCCTGATATGATGAGAATAAATAATCTCATTTTGAGAGCTAGGAATTGTATCGACCTTTCTTATGATAATACCCTTTTAATTTTGTATTGTGAAATGAAATAATGAGTTTTCAAGTTTTATGAAAAAATTAAAAATATTAATTTCTAGTTATTTGTGTTGTGAAACGAATACACTTTGGGATTACATTTTCTAAAATGGTTTACTTTATAAGTAATAACGCTCTTAAGCTTTGAAGTTCAAAAATTCAGTAAAAAACAAGAAATATTATTAGGAAAGGACTAAAATAAGGACCGCATTTCTGAAGAATTACATAAAATATGAATTCGTTCGATCGCTACTCGCTTGTAACAGGTCGGCCATTCGAAGTGAAAATTAAATTCCTTAGATTGAATTATTCATTTTTTTATGGCAAAAACAGCATTTCTCAAAGTGATGTAAAAATTATAGATTTTGAGGCTTGAAAGATAAACCACGATATTCTGAATACTGCCCAGAAAATATTGATATTCCGTAAGCCATTCGAAAGGACTTTTCGAAGTGAACAAACCCATGGAATTTGATCAGAATCGGACCTCAGATTCCAAAGTTATGGCTATCGTAAATTTAGGCCGAAATCCATAAATAACCCTGTATCTCCTAAACTAATAGCCTTAGGATAAAATACAAGCAACTTTTCTGAAAGGCCTGGATGATCTGCATTCACCACTAGGCTATTGCCAACCACCCTGTAGACCCAGCTATTTTTTCATAGAATATTATTCAATATTTCAATATTCTTCGTATTAGGGGGGCGATGTTATTCAAACAAGGATCAGCGACATATGACAAAATAATGACATTTTTCTGTCTGTACATCGTGAGGTGAAGTGAGAGCGAAGGGTCCCAATACTTGCTAGTGACAAGTTGGCATGTTGAGGGGAAGGGTCTAGAAGGGTTATGAAGATAAAGGGCGACTGTAAATGAGTTGCCGGTGGTTGTATAGCCTCTGGTCACTTTCATTAACTGCCCACTTGACAAATGATAATTGGTACAGCCATTGGTTAGTTTCGATGCTGTCACTTACCTATGGCTCGCCAGTTCCTCATTTACCAAGTCTATTTAGCAGGCATTCTAAGCTGGCGTTTACTAATTGCCCATGATTTATTTTGTTTATACAATGAAGTATACCGATCCAGTTCTTCTCACTCTCCCCCGAAACTGAAAACTTCAGGAATTTCTCTGTCGGGAATAATTAATACTGGTTTCCCATATATCGTTGTCACACGAAGGTGCAATCGATTTTCTTTGAGAAAAACAGAGACGGGTCTCTTTCGATGAGAAATCATTACAAATTTTTCTGAGCGGGTTAAAACCCAGTCGAAAAAAATTTGGCTTCCTGATCCATTTGTAGTGGAAATCTTTAAAGGTGTAACGAGGCACCGTGAGTTTATTCACAATATAAATAACGTTCTCGGGGTAATTTGGGAAAAGAGAAGGCCATAAAATATAGCTAATTAACGGCTTTCATGACGCCCCGGACAATCGACCTTCTTTCCGAATTCGCTCAACAAATTAGTTCCGAACTTCCTTCCTAATTTGTAAGGTTTGTACGGACCGATAAGATGCTACGAAGACCGAAACGAGAGGTGGAAGATCACACCTCAGAAAGAAAATGTAACTTAACCATATTCCGGTAGAAAAATTTGTCAGGTTCATTTTTCCTTTTTTATTGATCTATTTATGTGAGTTGAAAATCGCCACAAATGAGCGGTGAATCTGGGAGTCGAACATCTAAATAAGTTCGATTTCACTGAAGAATATTTTGGCTGGTCGTGTTCATAGAAAATTCAGCGGCGGAAATTGGTTAAAGTCAATTTTCCCAAGGTACTATTAATTGCATTTCTATCGGTCGAGAACGGTAACTATAGTTCTCTTGTGCCAAATCAAATGGAGAATCTATCAGGAATGAGAAAGACTACTTAGGGCCACTCCAGTTTCCCCTTTCAAGACAATATAGCAAGAAACCCTTCCATCTGTCTCCCGTCAAGTGTGAAGAAGGAAATTCTCGAACTGCATGGCTTTTATAGCTGTCAACTTGGACAATATCAAGAATGTGACACCGCGCTATTCGGGTCGAATCTCTTCTGTCTAATTTTAATGAGGAATGTGACATCGAGATGTGTCTACCTAAACCGGACACAGAAATAATTAATGCAATTATTCGGATGTGTTCTAAACCAGTTAGGTGTGGATGATAAGGTGTCTAATATAATGAAAACAAGGGAGGATTCAATCATTAATCATCAATTATACAGGGAGATTCCAAATTGGACGTGAACCTTGAAGGACGTGTTAGTATGACTCATGTGAGCCATATTTATTGATATCCAAAAATCAACAGTTTACGAGTTTTTGTGTTTTTTGAAAAATTACTCACTCACTGCATTTTTCGTCAATTCTTTCCACGTTGAGCAAGTTTGATTATAATTTAGGATTATTTTTATCAGAGAAGTATATGGTTTGTATGAAAAAAGCGAAAATATGCTGTAATAGATGTTGAAAAAGAATTCGTATGATTTGAAAGTTGGTATATGAAAAAAAGAATAGTCAATTTCTAATATCAATTCGCCTGCAACTTCCGAACTCCACAATTTATGTATGACAAAAGTATTTTAAAAACTAAATTCCTTCTTTATTTCCTGAAAAAGTTTTCGTTCGAATGCAGGCACAATAAATATTGCTCAAATGACAGCAAATGAGTCATACTAACACGTCCTTCAAGGTTCACGTGGAATTTGAAATCACCCTGTATAGATTTTCCATATTTCCTATGAGTAAATCAGATAAACTCCCTTGATATTTGTGAAAAAGCTATGTTTATTATTTACGTTCTCTTCCATATTGCAAACAATATTCCAATCTGATTCCAATAAAAGTTGTTTTCAATTTGAAAGAAATATAACCGATTGACATTCAATATTATAATTAATTGAATGCAATCTCATATGGAAGCCAATCCAATATGAATGTGTTATTAAATTTCATGAGTAATGAACAGAATTATGGACATCTACGATGAGGAGAAGTCGTGACATGTTTTTGATTGCGGAAACTACATGAAAAATCTAAGCCGATATCAGCCGTGCCATACTTATTATTTTCTGCGATATTAACACGACATAACTGTTACGATGCCTTATTGGTATTTACTACTGAAGACGTGAATAAGTTTCATGTAATACTGCCCATGAATGTCCCCTTCGGTTCTTATGTAGAGAAGTAAATGTTATCTATAATATTACTGAACGAAATAGCACAGTACTTTTGCCATAAGAGAAATAGTATTTTTCTCATCTCATCGAACTGCTTTTATTGCACTATTAAATTAATCATTTTGGGAATATTTCTCTTCTTCAACCTAAAGTCCGTAATTTTTTGAAAGATAACTTCAAAACTTTCTGTTATTATTTGTAAGCTATATACAGGTTGATTCATGCGTGGTTGGCCATAGCCTAGTGGTGAATGCAGGTCATCCAGGCCTTTCAAAAAAGTTGCTTGTTCAAAATCGGATCTCAGATTCCAAAGTTATGGTTATCGTAAATTCACGACGAAATCCATCCTGTATCTCCTAAAATAAAACCCTTAGGATACAAAACAAGCAACATTTCTGAAAGGCCTCGATGACCTGCATTCACCACTAGGCTATGGTCAACCACTCATGAAACACCCTGTAGAAATTGAAGCTTCACAAAAACAGCAATTTTCATTCCAATACCTTAATATAACTTTGAACGAATGCAGTTTTCATTAATTTTCTGTGGTTAGAAAAAATAAAGAATAAATGAAAACAATTTTTTCCAGGGTAGACTTTCTTAGGTGGGATCTTTCGTAGTTCATAGAGAAAGCGGTATCTTGGGAGTAGCTTAAAACGATACTCGAGTAGTCTTTATGTTCTTTGACGAAAGATCATTTAATCCCACGAGAGACTCGAGGAAAACTTTCTACCAATATCTGGCTGAAATATCCGACATTAAGGGATGTTCGGAACATCTGTGTAACCCTTTCACGTCTCCTTGGTCCGTAGGAAGTCTCCCCTTCAAGAATGACACCTAATGAATCGCCTGTCATTCAATCAAGATAATTAGATTGTTTTTCTGAAGGGTTATGTGTGTAGAATAACTACAATATTAAGAAAATAATGAAATAACAGTGCGACGATGTCTCGGGAGTACGTGTCAGCTACGAATAACGCAAGAGATATATTTCAATCATTTTTCCTTTTATAGGAAATATTCGAAACTACAGGACAAAAAATTGTTGCAATGAATGTATTTTGGGGACATAATTTCCATCTCATGCTTGTTCTTGGAAAGATTCGAATCCACTGATTTCCCCCAAGCGTTTGGTGATCTTTCAAGCATACCGGAAAATCCATTTCGTGGAAACTGATTTGGCCGGCCGAGAATATTTATAAACGGACCGACCGCGGACTTGATTTCCTCAGGTGATACTTCAGATTGAAGTTTAGTGGAAAGCTGAGTAACGTCTGCAAAAGACATGGACCAGCCCAAGCAAGGACCAGATTCCCGAGCGTCACATTAAGTGGCCAGCTCTTAGTTTGACCGTGAGCTATTCGTATTCCTGTTGGGATCGGGGTTGGGGGAGGGCCTAGCTGCCCCTTTGCTATCTCATGAGGCTGGCCTGGTCGCTTTCCTTCGTCTAGTATCCTACTGGGAACTGATTAATTATTGCCAGTTAATGCCAGAACACATCATAACATACAATGCGATCCTCAAGACCCTCGATAGTTTTCCTGGTGCTTTATTGTAGGTTTCCATTCAAGAAAATGTACGCATGATCTTTTCCATTCCTCAAGTGATATGAGAAACTAAAATAAGATTATTATTTCGATGACAGTTCAATAGGACTTCTCTTAGGGAATAAAAAAACATAAATTGAACCGATCTGGCGTCCGCGCACGCCATTTTATTATCCCGCGCAGGAATCCATATTATCGACATATTATCATGAACTTAGGTAGTAGGATTGCAGAGCCCGTCCGAGATGAAAGAAAAAGAAAGAATGATCTCTATGAAAAACTGACCTGATCCTTTTAAAACCACTATACGATCACGATCTTGGCCAAAGATTATCTAGAGTAAAATTTTCACGTTTAAAAGAACTCATTTTAGGTAGAGTTCTAGTTTTCTGGGGTTTTCAATAGAAAACTGTAATGTCGGTAAGAGTTATATCATTTAAAAGTACCAATACAGTACAACGTTTTCGAAAAATTCCCAAGTTCACTCTTTTCTGCTATCAGACATCAAACAATGCGATGGAATCCCAAGTAGAACGGTAGGAGCCGCAAAGTTTTCAATTTCCCAGTGTCGAAGTCGTTAACATTGGCTCATAGCGTTTGCGGTCTTAAAAACTAGGGGGCATTAGCATTTCATGCGACATTCAGCGATAACAATAAAGTGTTAATGTGATCCCTAAGGAGTCACAGACATCGGGTCTGCCGTGTGCAGCCGGGACGTGTCTCAGGAATCAACAGCGATCCTGATAAGGAGTTCTTGGTCCTTCTTTTCTGCCGCTCGTGATAAGCATTCTAGAAGCGCGATAAAGACCGAGCCTAAGCGTTTGGGTTGTCCCTGAAGATGGATGGTTGTCGCGGGAAATCCACCCACCTATATCTCTACATTCGCCGCACGTTTTAACGACTTGTGACAACTGTGATCTATAACACTGATTCTCCAACGAAAAATTGCCATTCTTCTGCACGGTTTCCTCTACGGCCGCTCTCTTTGGATTTAATTTGAATCGCCCCGACGAAGTGCACTATGAATGTTTGAAAGAAAATTATTTCCTCCCGGCGTATTTTCACCTCATGCAAGAAGAGGGGTATTTCAAGCATTCGTCCTCATCATGGTATGTTAGAAATGAAATCCAATATTATGTAAGACACGTGTTCTGTAAAAAAAGGTGAAATAGGAGGCGCGCTTGAAAAAGATAATGTTAATGATAAAATCGTGCCTATGTATGAAGTCGAATCTAAAACGTTCCCAAAAGTTAGTTCGATGTGCCAAGAACAATTCACTACACAGGGTGTAAGTACTGCCCCAAAAATATTGATATTTCGTGAGCCATTCGAAAGGACTTCTTGAAGTGAACAACCCCATGAAATTCGATCAGAATCGGACCTCAGATTCCAAAGTTATGGCTATCGTAAATTCAGGCCGAAATCCATAAATCACCCTGTATCTCCCAAAATGAGAGCCTTAGGATACAAAACAAGCAACTTTTCTGAAAGGCCTGCATTCACCACTAGGCTATGGCCAACCACTCTTGAAACACCCTGTGGAATTGATGAAAATTAGCCGTTTCTTACATAATGAAGTGGGCTCCTTCCATATAATTCTTCTCGAGACAGTTTCCGAAAGGGAACAAACACAATAAAATGGATTTCTTGTTCGTCTCCTGTAATAGATTAAAGATCAATACCCAATTATCTCTAGTTGATAAGATGGCGCACCGATGTTGATGGCCAGCTAATGCCACATGGTGGTCGTTAGCCACCCCCTATCACCCACACGTTCGTCTTTTCTCGTCTTCCAACACAATCGCCTTTATTACAAGCTTTTCCCTGGACGCTTTAATGGCACCTTCTAGCGAAAACTGCCATTTCTAGTATATAACACTTTGGGCTCTCGCGCATTTTCTGCGGAAAATCAGGTCTGTGATTTTTTCTTGAACTCTTGAGAATAAAAAGGATATTGATGACTTGTTTCAAGTATGGAATCTTCACGAAGTCAAATACCGAATGTGAGTGTGTAAAGGAGTGATTTTTCTTGGACAATGTCTCTGTGAACAATTTTGAGTGAGTTTTTGAAAAAGTGCAAGTCAATATACAACAATTCGAGATGGAAATTCGGTTTGTATAGGGTCGAACGAGCTGTGCTTTGCTAAGTAATAAAAGAGGAAATAGTTCTGAAAGGGGGCAAAAGTAAAAGTAACAGCGGTATGCAAACGAATGCGGGAAGAATGTTAGCGACTGAGAGACACGTTCAGTGATAGATGGCTCCCACCAGACAACGTTTGAGCTTAGTTTTAATTAAATCCGGTAATTATTTGAGAACGCAGCCCCCCGTCAACAGAACGTTCAGGCTACGACACAACTAAAAAACCGCTAAGTGTTTCAACCTACGTGACTGAACGACTGTCGTGATTCAGATGAAATTAATGACTCCTAACTGACAACACCCTGTCCACGACTGTATATGTCGATAGTTCATTTCTGAACCTGAACTAGGTACATGGACTGTAAACAGGAGTGAAAAGTTCATGAGTTTCATGCTAATAGCGGGTATAACAAACGATGACTTGAAAATCTCGAACGGTTTTGTGCAAATCTGACATCTGCGCAACGCTAGTTTATATTTATTTACAGTAATCTACCTAATCAGGATTGCAGAGCCCGTCCGAGAAAAGAATAATCTGGGGGTCAGAGAAGCTTTTTGAAAAACTGACAAGCTATCCTAACCTCGAAGGGGGGAGCTCTTATTGGCTTCGCTTGGCTCTGAACTCTGGGCTTGGTTTTTTAAGTTCTACAGTGATATCTTATCTTTTAGAAGTAAAAAAGGGTTGGTTTGTGAGTAAGTTGATCTTAAACCCTCGAGGGTAGAAGAGATACTTGGAGTTCAACATGTGAGCAACAACATATTTATAATTACAAAGTTATCATTATTCATATACAGGCTTCTCCTAACTTTCCACACTTTTATTCAACAGTTTCCACTACTCACCCCATGCGTTATCTCATATAATTACCTTTGATTGACAAGACCGATATTTGCTTTTACTCAGCGCTAGTTAATGTTCCTTACTGAGGAACTGTTGCAATTCATAGGATAACCTATTTCATCATGTTTATTTGCTTCTTGTGTATTGTTTTGTATCCATTTTTCCTACTTTATCATCAAGTCTATTCAATATTATTTAATGACCGTGTATTAAATTAAAACTTATTCTATTAACGATTGTTTAATCATCACCTCCTCCAATCATATCTGGGTTATGCAATATTCTTTAAATAAAACTATATTTAAGCGTTGTAGTTTTCAGCAAATATTGAGGATAATCATAAGCACCAGTGTCGGCATTATGTTTCATCATCTTATCTTGATTGAGAACTTTAAATCGACTCTCCACTCATTATTATCCGTTATTGTTTATTGTTTGTTTAGTGTTTACTGTTTATATTGTTCACCTAATACTTGATGGGACTACTGACCAGGGAGACAACTATCGAAGACGCAAACTAACTAAATAAGGCTTGCCCATCGTTTGGAAATATATTGTTATGGAAAACAAAAATGGTCATATATCTTAAGGTTTCAAGAAATTAAAATGTAAAATAAATTCGAATTATATCACCAACCAACCTTCGAACATCGTATACCTAGTCAATTCAGTAGATTCGATCAATTTTAAAATTAATGTAATATGATATTATCGAAGAGGGTTCAGATTGTTCAGGGGTAGGAAGAATGTGAATTTTTTCAAGTGATTCATTGTAGATGGTTTAGTTTAGGTAGTTATGTTTAGATTATAGAAAGAATGTATCAAGAATGTTACTATGGGAATGAGGTATTAAATAATATGGATGGAAAAGCAGGCGAATGACAATTGATAGAAAGACGTCAGAGTGAAGATTGATCTTTCAGAAAGTTTGGAGAAAAATTGGTTTCACAGGATAAAAGTATTGTTATTTGTATTGGGACCTTTGTCAAGAGAAGGTGTATGTGAGGAGATTGATCTGCTAGAGTTGAATTGCTGAGTGTAGGAGTATCAAAGCGGCGCGCCGGTTCTAAGAAGGATAATTGAAATTGGACATTGTTGGCCATAGTGAGTGCACTCACCAATTAATCGTTGGTTTAGATATTATATTAGTTTTAGGTTCTTTCAATAGTTTGGGTTGTTTTCTAGAATAAGATCATTGATTATATGTTGTTATAAAAAAATTTCTTTGTTTGGGCACCTTTAGAACCCTCCTTGAAAAAGAGTTACGGGAAAAATAAAAATTGAAACAAAAATTCTTTGGATATTTTTAGTGATTTCCGTAAATTTCAAAATTTAATATTAATATATCTGGAACGAACCATAACAAGCATCTTTGGTCGCATTCCCCTCTCCTCGCACCGTGGGAGATCATCAATCGTCAAATGATAGTTGGATTCCTGTGAAGAATTACTCACAATTTTCGCACATAATCGCCTATTAAGTTTAAGAAGTGCCGCATTCAATCTACTCCATCATTTTTAAACACCATATAAGAAAATTCTCACCAGTCAACCTGTTGCTGTTTATGAATATCCCTTACTTGTGGGTTAACGGTATTTGAACGAGATAAAGAGAGAGATCTCTGGGTTTTAACTTCACCAGTCTATCTATTGTTATACATTGTACAGAATCAGGTTTTCTCGCAGGTCTTTCCTGATTCTTATTTTCGGACCTGAAGTTGGAGAACCGTCCCCAACAGCACAAATGAATAAACTTGTTATTTTGAGTGCTTAAAATATGTGTTCTGAATTTCCTGTTTTCCCGTCAATCTCTTCTATTGAATCAAGCGTAATTTGGGTTACATACACAACGCAGAGTCCTCAAACCACTATACGTTCACAATCTTGGCCAAAGATTATCTTGAGTAATATTTTCTCGTTGAAAAAAAATTATTTAAGGTAGAGTTCTAGTTATATCCTTCAAAAGTACCAATACAATAAAGTTTAAGGTGATGATTGCCTCCTCCCAGTTTTGAATAGCTAGTAGGAATAATTCTACGTATTTGTGAAATATCACAACATAATTCTCATCGAAAACCACCTCATTATTGAATCTATTTCAAAGGCCGATATTTGACCATCTACAGTCCGGTCGTGGATTCGGTTGATATTGAGCCATTAAAGTTCCGTTGAATGACTGTTTCGAATTGTCTGGTTCAAGTCGATCCAGAATACCTGAGGTCGTAGATCCAGTTCAACGGTGACTGAGACGACCCTCAGGAGTACTACAGTGATCGAAATGATGGAATCTCTTAACCGCCAAACGCGCAACTGGGGGAAAATAGCCATGATTGAGAGCACGTCCCGGCACTGTACGGAGCCACCCTTACCCAGAAGCCGCATGATCTACCAAATGCATTATGAAACACTTTGCGGTATTTTTATTGGCATCTAAATACGATATCAATATGTTACAGCGTTTATATGTGACTGAACGGAGGCGGCACTGGAAAATATTGCGACGTGTCAACTGAGGGAGCGAAGATTTACTCTTCAAGAGGGACGGAATCACTAATTTGGCTATAAAAAACGATCTGCTGGAGGATATTGAATTGGGTACATGTTTCCCCTGCGATATTCTCCTCAGAGAAGGGGAGATATCACCTTATTCAATACTTTCGTTCGTTCGTCACTTTTTTGATTTTTTTTTGACTTAACTCTTTTTCATTTGTCACAAGACATGCTAAGGAATGTTGAACTGAAAAATGAGAAGTAATAAAGCATTTCCTGATCTACTCCAATATGAACTCTATATGGAGAAGAATAGTTCATCAAATTCATTTGGACGTTTTCGAATTTGGTTGAACGTCAATAACGAATGAAGGATTGAGCAGTTGACAGCAACATATATTCAAATCCTTCATTCAAAACCGACTGCCAGCTTGACCTAACGATTGATTGATATACCACGACAACTGAACTACTTACATAAGATTCTGATCACTTTTTCTATATCACGATCTTGCCATCATGTTAATGAGAGATGTTTTTGGTACACAATCATACTGAAAAACGCTTCTGCGATTCGAACATAAATTGAACGGTCGACTAAGAAATAATTGGATGGACTGTTGCCGATTTTGGTACTTCCTTGATGGAAAATTAAATTCAACATTACAACTGATTTGAGAAAAATATGTAGTGTTATGGCTCTACTGTGAAATAAAAGAAATATATTTAAATTTTGAAAATAGTTTGTATCCAATAACAATATTAAATAATTTTGTTCAATTTTCCAATTGATTTGCCCAAGACTCTATCTCAAAGTTCCAAAGTGAACAACTTATATTATTTTTGAAAAAACAAACTCAAACAAACTAATTCTATCAAAATGGAAAATTCTTAATTAATAAATCCTTTCAAACTATGTATCCATAAATGTACACACTTACCGAGAACAGTCCAGATAAAGTTCCTTCAATTTTCTTTGAATTGAACACATTCTTGAATATTCTGATGATTTTCCATCCTACGATGTCCAAATACACATAACTTATCATCACGTTGTTATCTTTGAAAAAATTCTCCAAATCTAATGTTGCTCTCTTGTGGATTTATGACAATACGATAGGTACGTCAATATTTTTACTTTCATTCCCCAATTTCAATCCCCACTCCTTCAAGTCCCATGCACTTACATTTGACCAGATTTTACAACAATACTTCGATGTTTTTTCGTTCTTTTACCTCTCTTCAAACAACTCTTTCGAAAGATCAATTTCACTCTGACGGTTTTCTCAACTGTCTCTGGCCTGCTTAATTCTTAATTTAATATCGCATTCCCATGGATACATTCTTGATGGATTCTTTTCCCTCATTCATTTCATATACATACATCATTATTTTATATACATCATAAACATAACTAACTAAACTCAACTCAAAATAATATACAATAATTTATAAATTGATTGAATTTCCTGAATTGACTATAATGTTCAAAAGTTCTAGAATTTTTGGTGATTCATTTGAGTTTATTTCAATCGAAATTTTTTCGAAACTTTGAGAAATATGATCATGTCTTAATTTCCATAACAGTAGATTTATATCTGACAGAAAAAGACTATGAAAAATCCTTGAAATTTACCAGTGATGGTGAACCAAGTAAACCAAAAACTTCCAAAGATTTGTTCAAGGCTTTCCCCCTAAAAGAATCCAAGAAACAAAAAGATATCAAAAAGCAAATGAAAAACTGTGATAAAGAGAAGGAACAGAGTAAATCTGAAGCAGGAAGAAGTACCTGCAAGTCCGAAGATAAAGATAACAAATCTCAATCAAAACCTTCAGAGGATGATACAAGTAGAGGCAGCAAAAAAGAGAAAAATGAAGATAAGCTACAGATTGAGTCTCCTTAATCTCTAGTAGCTAGTAGAAAGTGAATAACTCTTGCCTACGAAGATAGTTCATGTTGTATATAATTTGAAAATTTTAACTTCGATTCAATTTGATAAGTCAATTTTTTATATTTAAGAGGGACTTGCGAGGGACTGTAAAAGTCTATTCTGTGTTTTCAATGAAAATCATAATGTCTTGAGTTAATTTATAATTATTTATTGTAGAAGATATAAAAAATGTCTAGGTCTTATAGATCGCATTGGGCAGAATTGATAGAAAAACGTTTTCTGTTTGGACATATCATTTTTTTGGTTTACCTTGATTATATTCCATCTGGATGAATAGAATATATTATCTATTTCATTACACAAATGGAGAAGATATTTATATACTCTCAATGCGAGCTATTTTGTGTGATTTTGAATTTGTTGATGCAGGCTTTTGTTGCCTGAAACCATGGGAGAAATTCTGGTTTTACCAAACATTTACCCACAAGTATCCAGCTGGAAGGCCACTACGAAAATTTTTAAGGCCCAAAAAAGCCTGGAATATCATGATTTTATATTAATTAATCTTCCTATATCAGTATTGATCCTTAATTTTTTCTCTGAAAAGAATTCATTTCTCAATTTACCACTGAGTGGTAGCCTCGTGGCTATGGGTTATAAAACTGCCACAACTCGACAAAATAAAAGATCTTTGTGTAATAGAATTGTCTCAACTGAATAGAATTGAGATACTCGAGACTCGGTCCTGTTTATTACTTAATACTCATAAACATGCCCTGGAAACATTCGGGTGATGAATACGCCTAAGCAGAGTATTGTTTTCAATAAATTATCCTGAAATAGTGCACAGGAACAAGGACGATGCTCGTTGCATGCTGTTCGGCCATCCTTTCGGCTGTCGCTAACCGACGTACAGCAGATTTAGTACCAGATGGCGTGACCTCTAGTCTGTCTTCTGCCCTCTTTTGTCCAGAGAAGATTTAAAATGTCCCAGGGTTGGTGGTTATCTATTGTCTTCGGCTTGTAATTGCTATTGCTAATGGCTTGTTTACTGAGACCGACAATTTTATCTGTTCCTGGGGAGACGCGTTTCTAACGGTTTTTTCCCTGTGAATTATAGGTTTCCCTTCGTCAATTATTTTATGAACAAAAATAAAAAAAACCTATGGAGGCTTTTCGATATCACCAGAGTGGGTAAATTGTAATCAACCGTATCTGAAGCATATTCATTCTGTTGAGACCTCAGGGACTCGAGAGTCAATAAAGGCTAGGAAAACAGGAACTGGGCAACTTCGATGAGACATTCACATTGTTTAGAATTCCCGTCAGTTCTTAGCGGCTCTCTATTAATTGGCCAAGTTTGTGACCAGGAAGAAAACGGCAGAGTGCTTTAGTGGCGAGGGGGAGAGTGCTTTGATGAACATCGCAATCACAGTTCTATTCTAACACCCGTGCCACTTTCGTAGGAAATCAGAATTAAGGACTATACATTTTTATGTGCTGGTTTATTGCTCTATACTGGGCGTTCGTATGAGTTTTCCACATATTCCATTCGAGAAGGTTGAATGAATGAATAAGAAATTTCAGTTGGATCAAATATTGATTTTCGAACTTGTGGCCATATGTGGTAACGCCACTGGCCGGCAATCAATAAAAATATCAGGATCCTAAGGATTCTGATTAACAGTTACGACCGATATCATTTTATTTGATGTCCAGCGTAGGTCCTGTTATATACAAAACCCCAATAACCGTAACTCTAGCGAAGTGGTTTATCTAAGCCATATCAGGAAGTTCTTGCAGCATAACAGAAAAGTGAATCTGAACCTCAGGCCTTGACATTTCGTATAATCAGTAATTAAAGAAAGGCGTAACCTTACCTCATTCGCGATGAATGGACGTTACTCCTTCTGTCTCTAGGTTTCAATAAAATGATATTTAATAATAATGATACTCGGGTAATCGTCGTATTAATGCGTGCCGTACAATTTCCCTTGGAAATTACACTTTCAGTCGTTGTGAGAATTATCAACAGCTAAGAGCACTTGCACGGATCATATAAAAAAGTAATTATCGAAGATTGGTATTGAACATATTTACTTCATGAAACGATATTTCTTTGCTGAACGCCATCAACATATGCGCATCTCGTAACTTATTAATAGCCGTAATAAAAAAACGATTATATTTCTACACGGACAAATTTCCATATTATTGGCTAATCGAAAAAATTTTCCAATTCCTAAGAAAAATTTCAATGAAAATTCCACACATGTGATTTTTAACCAATCAGAACGTTTATTTCTGACAGATCACCATCGCAACGGATGAATTTCAGTGGAAATTTTTTCCTCGTAGATACCCAACAGCGAATCATACCGGAAATTTTTTTGACGTTTATAATGACAGAATATTTTTTTTGACAATCTAATTTTTATTTGTTTTCTAAATTCTTTGGACCATTATGATTAATGTTTATATTAAAAACGCAATTATTATATACTTTGGCAGGTTGATGGGAAGTTGCTTGTTCTTGATTTAGAGATTCTTGGATTGTCTTCGCAGAAGTTGAGGCAGACCTCATTGCGTCAATTATATCCTGATGATGGCCCGAGTCAATTTGCAGATATGGTTTTATGGAGTGACTGCTACCATGCCCTGTTATTTTAATTAATTGCTCTTCTCCAATTCCTGTTTTGGCTAAAGTTGAAACAGCAGTGGCCCTCGCAAAATGATTTGTTATCTTGATCTTATTGACATCGATTCCAATTACTGATGCCGCCGTTTTGAACCAGGAAGATATTGTATTTTGTCCAACTAGGCTGTTCTTGTACCAGCCGCTGGAATTGGGGTGCTGCCAGTTTGGATTTGGAGTTAAAAATAAACGATTCATTTTGATGAGTTGGTCTCGCTTGCTTATTAGTTTTTGAACAGTTTCACTGGGCATAATTCTTCATTGACTGTAATCGGTGCTAGCCACTTACTGTCCGCCATTCTTTTTCAACCGCCTTGGGAGGTCTTGGAGAAAACCGGGTTATACTCAATGCGTCCTGTTGGTTCCCCTTGATTGTCAATTTCCTCCACAAAATATTCTATCGTTGCTGCCTCTCCTTCATTTTCTCTCCAGGTCAATTCATGAGCAGCAATGTGAAAGAATTTTCTTTGCAATCCTTCCCAAAGCTCAATAATCTTTCTCAATTCGTCTGCTGATAGTGCGGATGAACTTGCCTTTCTCTTGGTTGGATCAATTTGTAGCTTTCGACGCTTAGCATTTTTTGCAGCTCTTGCGTTGACAAATTCTATGTCAGAGAATGGATTAAATTTGCGATTATACCTTTCGAAAAAATATTCCTGCAACTGCTTAGCTATAAAGTTCCATAGAAATTTGATAGCACACTCCTTGTAGTCTTCGGAGTTGTTTTTCACAACCGCCGCTTCTTCCACAGGTATATCCGTTCTGTCGAAATCATACGCTTTTTATGCGCAAAAGTTTATAAACTGCTTCCATCCACTTGCCTTCGATTTCCTAGAATTCGTGGGTGTCAACTGCTTAATATTCTGGCGAATATTTTCTTCACTTTCTTGACCGAAGCGAGACATTTTTCTACGTCGTGCTGTTTTTGACAAATTCAAAACAGAAATAATTTCTAGCTTAGAGTTTCACTGAGTTGTCATGGTAACTAAATAATCAAGTCGACCAAACATTCTATGTTTTGCAAGTACTTGATGAAGACGAAAATTGATGAACAATTTTCATACCGAAAACCACACGAGGTCAAATTGAATCCGGAAATTTTTTGACCACTAGTGGTATTACTAGTGAAAGTAACACGATTTTCATTGACTCATTTACCCAATATATTTATTAGGTATTGACGTTTTCCACGTTGTGCGATGAGCTTCGATGAACGAATACAATTTTGCTCCATTATTCGATAAGTGCACCATTGAAGATGATATGGCAAATTATTTTTCCCGAGTAGGATTGAATCGTCCGTGGAAATAACAGTGCTAATATCGAATCAAAAGAATTTCCGACACATAGAGGCAGTTAAGTAACGGTATCCGGCAATTTTATGGTGAACCTCATTTATTCCGGAGCTTCAAATGCATAAATCGAAGAGCACGAAGGTTGAATAAAATTGAAAAATCGTATAAACAATAGGAGATGCCACGCCAATGGCCCTTGGGCCATAAAGCCTGATAGAAACACGGGTAGGGTCAGTCGAGTTGGCTAACCCTAGGGTACTATAACACGGTATACGCCCGATCTAGTGATATACACCTTCCGTCAACTGCTGTAAATGTCTTCTGGTCATCAGCGAATGGTGACTGCCCAGAAACATTAAGTTCTGCTTGAACGCCGACCCACCACGCTTCTTTTATGTAACTTGTACACCGATTTGGAAATTTCCCGATAGCTGTTTCGACCTCTGCTTTCTGCCTTCACACATTTCGTCACATATTTCACAGTTTAAAGTTAAAGATAGACTACGGAAGAACAGAGCCTTCTATCACGAAGAACTGAACAAAGTTTACATGATACGTTCATCATTTTCAGTTCACTTCGTTTCCTTTATTCCATGAATATTTCAATGATATTATATTTTGGCGAAAATCGATGACAAATAAAAAGAAAATTGAACATCTACAAAAAACAACCAAAACAAAATTTGCAGATAAGGTTTACGTACTATTTTCCAATGCAGTCTTTCTATCTTCCTCTAAATTATACTGCACTCCTACTTTCTATTTTTTAGGTATCAATAAATTATCGATTCCTTTCATCAAGTATTCTTGACTCTAATTAAAACTGTGCCATGAAAACATTATAACGAATCACTATGGAACATATTTTAAAAATTGGTGAGAGGGCGCAAAAATTATTGGAATTGATCGAATCCCGCTCAGAAAACAAGTATGTAATAGATGCACAGCATCCAGTAGGTGACGATCAGGCAGAAAAAGAGAAACGGTGGCAGTACATTAATCAAATTTCATGCATTGAGGATAGGAGTTCCCCCATACAACTCAATTTCGAAGCTTCACGTTATTCCATCCAGAGGGTGGGAAGCCGGAGAGATATTAAACACCCAACATTTAGAGACCTTGGCAAATTTAAATGGGATTTATAAAAATCTACGGCGACAGGGCACATAACTTATCCAAAATGTCAGCACTGAAAATTAATTCGCATCCTGGCTCACAGGCTGTGTTATTAAAGTTTTCTTGGCCGGGTTCCTTCACGTCAGGACCAGAACAACGTTATGAATTGTTTTAATATATCCGAACTTGCCACTGAATTGTCGTCAGCAAATTGTTTTTCACTTTCTTATGTAGTTAATTTACGTACATGGAGGAATTATTTTAATCTTGTATACAGGGTCTTTCACGAGGAACCTCACCCATATTTATACGGGAAACTACTGAACGTATTTTCATGAAATTCAGCACTTATAAGTATTTCACGATGCTGATGAAATCTAAAATATTTTCAAGGCATGAGCACCTCCGGTTTTTCCGGAAATGACGTCAACTTCCGTTTTTCAAATTAGAACACCATTTTTTTATTGCAGAAATAGATTCCTTAGAAAATTTCAAGTTATTTTGATGTAACATTTTTCAGTTTTGGTTGGAAAATTCTCTCTGAGCGGGAAAATTCGAAAAAAAAATCGAAAATAAAGCTCCGCTGAAACAAGAATAAGTTCGAGGTTTTTGGATGGAAAATTTTCATTTTTGGGATTTTTCAAGATGTAAGATTGATGTATCCACTTTAAAAATCGAAATCGCGATTCATGATACAGGGGGTGAAAAAATAGCTTTCAAAGTTAGGGATGACAAAATCGTGAAAAATCAACTTTTTCAAATTAGAACCCCATTTTTTTATGGCAGATATTGAATTTACGTTAAAAAATAATGTGAGTGTATGCATCACACCCTTGCCCTAAAATGGATATTTTCTGAGTTATTCACAAAAAACTGTTTTTCGTCTTGAATTTTCAGCTATTTTTTTTCCCTTCACGCCAAAAAGATGAAATTTTCAGGAACTGTTACTTAAACCATGTTTTAGATTTTACTACCCTAATATGCGAGAGAAAAAAGTTACAGGTTGTTCCTAAATAGATGGCGAATTTGGATTCGAATTTGTATCGGAAACCTCTTTATTTCAACTAATCGGCCATCGGTTTTCTCTCCAGTGATAAATAAATAATTCCTTATGAACCATATGCAAAAACTTATCATGTTTTACATTCTTTTTTTTTAATGATAGATATCATTAATTACATCTGCCAAATTCCTCTTTATTCAGTAGCATTTTGTGTTTACTATTAATTTGGTGATAATTCGTATTAAGTTATAAAATCGATCACTATGCCTAATTTTACCAATGAAGATTATTTAAATCTCATTCTACTTCATGGAGAATGTAATAAAGTTGTAGATAGGACGATTCGACTGTTCATTGAGAGGTTTCCTGACCGACCCAGACCAACGAGAGATACCATTAACAGAACCATGACAAACTTGAGAAATGTCGGATCTTTCGTTAAGAAAACTATACACAGAGAAAAAAGTGTAGTAGAAGATGAGAACAACGAAATTAACGTTCTTGCATATTTTCGTGTGAATCCTCAAAATTCTCTCAAAGATGCCGAGATTGATCTGGGATTATCTCAATCGAGTGTTTGGAGAATATTAAAAAAACATAAAATGCACCCATATAAATTCAATAGGGTACAGCATTTGAAGGAAACTGATTTCGTCAGGAGAACAGAGTTTTGCGAAGCTATGATGATTCGATTTCAAGAGAATGAAAACTTTTTGGACTGTATAATTTGGACAGATGAATCTAAATTCAGAAAGAATGGTTCTTTCAATAGGCATAACAGTCATTTTTGGGATGAAGAGAACAACCACCACTTCAGACAATGGAACTTTCAAGAGACCTGGAGTTTCAATGTTTTTTGCGCCATCAAAAATAATACAATTCTCGATGTTCACATTTATGATGAGACTTTAACTGGTAAGATAGAACACTACACATGTTTGCATTATTTAAAGAATGTTCTCCCTTAGGAGATAGATATTCTGACATATTGACTTAAATAATTGAGCCGCTTGTACAGAACCATAATGACTTATGGTATCAACAAGATGGCGCGCCTCCACACAATTCACTCAATGTGTCAAATATCCTCTACAGGCTATTTGAAGATCGATGGTTGGCGAACAATGGTCCACATCTTTGGCCACCACGTTCTCCCGATTTAACTCCTTTAGACTATTATGTTTGGGGTAGGATGAAAAATATTGTCTACTCAACTCCCCTGACTGATAAAGAGGACTGCATAGAACGAGTCAGAAATGCGTTCAGGTTTGTTTAGATTTTTAGATTCATAGTTTTGAAACTCAATTTGGTTTTTAAACACTTTTGCAGATCTCTTCCTCCCGATGAAATAAGAAGAGCAACGCACGAAGCATTCCTGAGACGTATAAATAAATGTCTAGAAATTAACGGTCAAAACTTTGAGCATCTTCTCTAGTTATAACTGCGAGAGTTTGCCATGGTTCTCCTAATAGTAACTTGGAGTCGGTTTCAAGAAGGGGTGAAAAATCTACAGCATGGTTCAAATAACAGTTCCTGAAAATTTCATCTTTTTGGCGTGAAGGGAAAAGAAATAGCTGAAAATTCAAGACGAAAAACAGTTTTTTGTGAATAACTCAGAAAATATCCATTTTAGGGCAAGGGTGTGATGCATACACTCACATTATTTTTTAACGTAGATTCAATATCTGCCATAAAAAAATGGGGTTCTAATTTGAAAAAAATTGATTTTTCACGATTTGGTCATCCCTAACTTTGAAAGCGATTTTTTCACACCCTGTATCATGAATCGCGATTTCGATTTTTAAAGTGGATACATCAATCTTACATCTTGAAAAATCCCAAAAATGAAAATTTTCCATCCAAAAACCTCGAAGTTATTCTTGTTTCAGCGGAGCTCTATTTTCGATTTTTTTTTCGAATTTTCCCGCTCAGAGAGAATTTTCCAACCAAAACTGAAAAATGTTACATCAAAATAACTTGAAATTTTCTAAGGAATCTATTTCTGCAATAAAAAAATGGTGTTCTAATTTGAAAAACGGAAGTTGACGTCATTTCCGGAAAAACCGGAGGTGCTCATGCCTTGAAAATATTTAGATTTCATCAGCATCGTGAAATACTTATAAGTGCTGAATTTCATGAAAATACGTTCAGTAGTTTCCCGTATAAATATGGGTGAGGTTCCTCGTGAAAGATCCTGTATTCCACCTCCTTTCATCCCTCAGTTTTTGACCATAAAACTATAAGAAAACATTTCTGTTCTGGACTCAAAGGATTACATATACAAGCCAACCAATTGAACTCCTTGAGGACGTTCCCCATTTTCACAGTGAAATTGATAGAGTCGGGTGAAGTGGGTACTTGATTGATTACAAAGGAAGAGTTGATACGGTGTTATTAATAAATTTTAATAAAGTACGGGACGGTTGTTTTTCTTCGACATGTTGAATATACCGTCACAACCTTGGCTGAGTTTATTAATAATAATACATAATTACTATACATGCACTATTCTTCAATTGCCATCGTCCTGGTTGCTCGTGTATTTATCACGACTTTATTTCCAACTGCAATTACAATAAAAATGACATATCTGACGTAAATTAGCCTATTCGATTGGTTTTGAATAATTTTAGACATTAGTTACTTTTCATTATTGCCTCACGCTTCATGGGAAGTTGATAGTAACACGTCATCTTGTTCTTGGACTGGAGTATGGAATATCATCTTTACTATGGGTAAGAGATACAAGGATAGCGGAATATATTCCGTTTTATTTGAATGGAATCGACGATATTCCAAAGTTTTGGTTTATCTTTCCCATAATAAACCTTCGATATCGTTGGGGAAAGAAAAATTTTTCAACCCTCCCCATATAGTTTATGTATTCGGAATTGTCGAAAAATAAACGTTTGCAGCGTTTTTCTTCGATGTTCAGCCAATTTGTACCTTCGTTCTTTCAGAAAATTGGTAGTTACAATCAGTTTAGATTTCGAGAAATGAGATTGCTGGATATAAAACATAATCCAATCTGAGGTAGAAAAGAAAAAAAAATCTCAAAACTCAAAATTGATGAACCACATTTGTCATAATATCTTGAAAAATTCTTGGGCGACGGAGTGGAATAACTTCCATCAGTCCATCACCAAATGAACAAGGGGCGGTCTTCCCTATCGATACTTCCGAGAAATAAATATGTCCAACTTCTTGGAACGTGTGAGGGGCGATTCAAAAGGAGAATTGGTCATTTTTCTGTTGACAGATGTTACGTGGTTAACAACGCACAAAACGCATGTCACTTTTTATATTTCGGGTGATAAGTTGCGTCCCTAGCCGAATCCAATTTTATTTTATAGCTACAGAGTGCACACCTCGAATCTGATGTGGATGTTAATCTTTTCTTGGGTGTAAAAATCAATCTGGAATCTTCATGCTCTATTTGTAAGTGTAAGAGTTATAAATAAGTATTACAATTCCGAAATTTCGAGTGGTATTACGGTGTCACTTGATGAGAAAGAAAGAAGCTGCGAACCGAAAATGTTATAATTCCTTGACATCCTGAGGGTCCACCAAAAACAGTTTAACCCCCCGTATCCTTCGACATGGAGCAAAAACGAAATCAATCAACAGAGACCGTTCGGCGAGTCGCATGTAATTCGTTGATGTTCTTGTCTAAACTTTCAATTAACGATGTTGGCATCTACTTCCGCAGTGTTGTCTCTCACTGTGAGTGCCAACTTTCTTTGGAAGCGAAACAATGTGCCAAATCAATAGGAACAGCGGCAAAAAATATAAAACACCCTTGGTGAAACTTAACTACGAGGGGGGATTGTTTTCCTGCTTATAAATGATGTGTAGGAGATTTATTTCATATTCGAAGAATGAGCCTAGAGATTGACTCTATTATAAAAAATTCAGTCTCCAAAGTTTCATGAATTCGAGACAGCGAGTTGATTCATAATGATTCATTAGTGATTAACTGAACGGTTTCAGATGTATCGAATCCAATGATGAAATTTCAAACTCCACGTCAATATGCTGGGGATGTTGAACTTCAGAAGATATCGATTTATTCCACTAACCCAAATTTTCACGAAAATCGTTCGGAAAAAATACGTTCCCCTCGCCCTTCTGTGAGTTCATCTCCAACTGCCCCCAGTAACCTCACCCTCGTCCAAATTTCCCTAAGGAATCTGCTACCCTTCGCCTGCTTCCCTCAGATGCAGTTGCAACAATATATCAAGGAACGTGTGAGATCAGTTTTACGATACGATAAATAATCTGAGATACCCAGACAAACCTAACAAAATTATATATTATAATACTTCGTCTGTACGTATGGAGTCCTTCTTGATATTTTGAATAATACACAACGTGTTGAATTGAATGGTTTTTCTAATGATAATGAATGTTTTTGCATTTCATCCCTCCTTCATTTTTTGTGCATCTGAAAGAGTACGAAGGAGAAACATAGGATGTCTTATTACTAGACAATTCATCCAAGTTCATTTTAAATATTTCGAAACATTTTTCCTCAGAGCAATAGTCCTATTCTTTTATATTATTAATTACCGATTTTTTCTTGTAATGGGGACACTTGAAATTTGAGTTTCCAGAGGAAGATTCTCCGTTATTTTTTGTACATCTGAAAAAATACAAAGGAGAAACATAGGATGTCTTATTACCAGAAAATTCATCCAAGTCTATTTTCAATATTTCAGAACATCTTTCCTCAGAGTAATATTTCTATTCTTTCATATTATTAATTATCGATTTTTTTTGTAATTAGGACACTTGAAATTTGAGTTTCCAGTGGAAAAGTCTCCTTTATTTTTTGTACATCCGAAAAAGTACAAAGGAGAAACATCATAGGATGTCTTATTACCAGACAATTTATCCAAGTTTATTTTTAATATTTCAGAACATCTTTCCCCAGAGTTATATTTCTATTCTTTTATATTATTAATTATCGATTTTTGTTTTGTAATTGGGACTTGGAATTTTAGTTTCCAGTGGAAAATTCTCCTTTATTTTTTGTACATCTGAAAGTGTACGAAGGAGAAACATAGGATGTCTCATTACCAGACAATTCATCCAAGTTTATTTTCAACATTCCAGAACATCTTTCCTCAGAGTAATATTTCTATTCTTTTATATTATTGATTATCGATTTTTTTTTTGTAATTGGGACTTGGAATTTTAGTTTCCAGTCAAAAATTGTCCTTTATTTTTTGTACATCTAAAAGTGTACAAAGGAGAAACATAGGATGTCTCATTACCAGATAATTCATCCAAGTTTCTTTTCAATATTTCAGAACATCTTTTCCTGAGAGTAATATTTCTATTTTTTTATATTATTAATTATCGATTTTTTTTTGTGATTGGAACTTGGAATTTGAGTTTCCAGTCAAAAATTGTCCTTTATTTTTTGTACATCTAAAAGTGTACAAAGGAGAAACATAGGATGTCTCATTACCAGACAATTCATCCAAGTTTATTTTCAATTTTTCAGAACATCTTTCCTCCGAGTAATATTTCTATTCTTTTATATAATTGATTATCGATTTTTTTTTTGTAACTGGGACTTGGAATTTTAGTTTCCAGTGGAAAATTCTCCTTTATTTTTTGTACATCTGAAAGTGTACAAAGGAGAAACATAGGATGTCTTATTACCAGACAATTCATCCAAGTTTATTTTCAATATTTCAGAACATCTTTCCCCAGAGTAATATTTCTATTCTTTTATATTATTAATTATCGATTTTTTTTGTAATGGGGACACTTGAAATTTGATTTTTCAGTGGAAAATTCTCCTTTATTATTTGTACATCCGAAAAAATACAAAGGAGAAACATAGGATGTCTTATTACCAGAAAATTCATCCAAGTCTATTTTCAATATTTCAGAACATCTTTCCTCAGAGTAATATTTCTATTCTTTCATATTATTAATTATCGATTTTTTTTGTAATTAGGACACTTGAAATTTGAGTTTCCAGTGGAAAAGTCTCCTTTATTTTTTGTACATCCGAAAAAGTACAAAGGAGAAACATCATAGGATGTCTTATTACCAGACAATTTATCCAAGTTTATTTTCAATATTTCAGAACATCTTTCCTCAGAGTAATATTTCTATTCTTTCATATTATTAATTATCGATTTTTTTTGTAATTAGGACACTTGAAAT
The DNA here is from genome assembly GCA_963966015.1 of Aphidecta obliterata. Lineage (NCBI taxonomy): Eukaryota > Metazoa > Arthropoda > Insecta > Coleoptera > Coccinellidae > Aphidecta > Aphidecta obliterata. The sequence goes on from OZ014436.1 coordinate 4,996,260, forward strand.
TTGAGTTTCCAGTGGAAAAGTCTCCTTTATTTTTTGTACATCCGAAAAAGTACAAAGGAGAAACATCATAGGATGTCTTATTACCAGACAATTTATCCAAGTTTATTTTCAATATTTCAGAACATCTTTCCTCAGAGTAATATTTCTATTCTTTCATATTATTAATTATCGATTTTTTTTGTAATTAGGACACTTGAAATTTGAGTTTCCAGTGGAAAAGTCTCCTTTATTTTTTGTACATCCGAAAAAGTACAAAGGAGAAACATCATAGGATGTCTTATTACCAGACAATTTATCCAAGTTTATTTTCAATATTTCAGAACATCTTTCCTCAGAGTAATATTTCTATTCTTTCATATTATTAATTATCGATTTTTTTTGTAATTAGGAGACTTGAAATTTGAGTTTCCAGTGGAAAAGTCTCCTTTATTTTTTGTACATCCGAAAAAGTACAAAGGAGAAACATCATAGGATGTCTTATTACCAGACAATTTATCCAAGTTTATTTTTAATATTTCAGAACATCTTTCCCCAGAGTTATATTTCTATTCTTTTATATTATTAATTATCGATTTTTGTTTTGTAATTGGGACTTGGAATTTTAGTTTCCAGTGGAAAATTCTCCTTTATTTTTTGTACATCTGAAAGTGTACGAAGGAGAAACATAGGATGTCTCATTACCAGACAATTCATCCAAGTTTATTTTCAACATTTCAGAACATCTTTCCTCAGAGTAATATTTCTATTCTTTTATATTATTGATTATCGATTTTTTTTTTGTAATTGGGACTTGGAATTTTAGTTTCCAGTCAAAAATTGTCCTTTATTTTTTGTACATCTAAAAGTGTACAAAGGAGAAACATAGGATGTCTCATTACCAGATAATTCATCCAAGTTTCTTTTCAATATTTCAGAACATCTTTTCCTGAGAGTAATATTTCTATTTTTTTATATTATTAATTATCGATTTTTTTTTGTGATTGGAACTTGGAATTTGAGTTTCCAGTCAAAAATTGTCCTTTATTTTTTGTACATCTAAAAGTGTACAAAGGAGAAACATAGGATGTCTCATTACCAGACAATTCATCCAAGTTTATTTTCAATTTTTCAGAACATCTTTCCTCCGAGTAATATTTCTATTCTTTTATATAATTGATTATCGATTTTTTTTTTGTAACTGGGACTTGGAATTTTAGTTTCCAGTGGAAAATTCTCCTTTATTTTTTGTACATCTGAAAGTGTACAAAGGAGAAACATAGGATGTCTTATTACCAGACAATTCATCCAAGTTTATTTTCAATATTTCAGAACATCTTTCCCCAGAGTAATATTTCTATTCTTTTATATTATTAATTATCGATTTTTTTTGTAATGGGGACACTTGAAATTTGATTTTTCAGTGGAAAATTCTCCTTTATTATTTGTACATCCGAAAAAATACAAAGGAGAAACATAGGATGTCTTATTACCAGAAAATTCATCCAAGTCTATTTTCAATATTTCAGAACATCTTTCCTCAGAGTAATATTTCTATTCTTTCATATTATTAATTATCGATTTTTTTTGTAATTAGGACACTTGAAATTTGAGTTTCCAGTGGAAAAGTCTCCTTTATTTTTTGTACATCCGAAAAAGTACAAAGGAGAAACATCATAGGATGTCTTATTACCTGACAATTTATCCAAGTTTATTTTCAATATTTCAGAACATCTTTCCTCAGAGTAATATTTCTATTCTTTCATATTATTAATTATCGATTTTTTTTGTAATTAGGACACTTGAAATTTGAGTTTCCAGTGGAAAAGTCTCCTTTATTTTTTGTACATCCGAAAAAGTACAAAGGAGAAACATCATAGGATGTCTTATTACCAGACAATTTATCCAAGTTTATTTTCAATATTTCAGAACATCTTTCCTCAGAGTAATATTTCTATTCTTTCATATTATTAATTATCGATTTTTTTTGTAATTAGGACACTTGAAATTTGAGTTTCCAGTGGAAAAGTCTCCTTTATTTTTTGTACATCCGAAAAAGTACAAAGGAGAAACATCATAGGATGTCTTATTACCAGACAATTTATCCAAGTTTATTTTTAATATTTCAGAACATCTTTCCCCAGAGTTATATTTCTATTCTTTTATATTATTAATTATCGATTTTTGTTTTGTAATTGGGACTTGGAATTTTAGTTTCCAGTGGAAAATTCTCCTTTATTTTTTGTACATCTGAAAGTGTACGAAGGAGAAACATAGGATGTCTCATTACCAGACAATTCATCCAAGTTTATTTTCAACATTTCAGAACATCTTTCCTCAGAGTAATATTTCTATTCTTTTATATTATTGATTATCGATTTTTTTTTTGTAATTGGGACTTGGAATTTTAGTTTCCTGTCAAAAATTGTCCTTTATTTTTTGTACATCTAAAAGTGTACAAAGGAGAAACATAGGATGTCTCATTACCAGACAATTCATCCAAGTTTATTTTCAATATTTCAGAACATCTTTTCCTGAGAGTAATATTTCTATTTTTTTATATTATTAATTATCGATTTTTTTTTGTGATTGGAACTTGGAATTTGAGTTTCCAGTCAAAAATTGTCCTTTATTTTTTGTACATCTAAAAGTGTACAAAGGAGAAACATAGGATGTCTCATTACCAGACAATTCATCCAAGTTTATTTTCAATTTTTCAGAACATCTTTCCTCCGAGTAATATTTCTATTCTTTTATATAATTGATTATCGATTTTTTTTTTGTAACTGGGACTTGGAATTTTAGTTTCCAGTGGAAAATTCTCCTTTATTTTTTGTACATCTGAAAAAATACAAAGGAGAAACATAGGATGTCTTATTACCAGAAAATTCATCCAAGTCTATTTTCAATATTTCAGAACATCTTTCCTCAGAGTAATATTTCTATTCTTTCATATTATTAATTATCGATTTTTTTTGTAATTAGGACACTTGAAATTTGAGTTTCCAGTGGAAAAGTCTCCTTTATTTTTTGTACATCCGAAAAAGTACAAAGGAGAAACATCATAGGATGTCTTATTACCAGACAATTTATCCAAGTTTATTTTTAATATTTCAGAACATCTTTCCCCAGAGTTATATTTCTATTCTTTTATATTATTAATTATCGATTTTTGTTTTGTAATTGGGACTTGGAATTTTAGTTTCCAGTGGAAAATTCTCCTTTATTTTTTGTACATCTGAAAGTGTACGAAGGAGAAACATAGGATGTCTCATTACCAGACAATTCATCCAAGTTTATTTTCAACATTTCAGAACATCTTTCCTCAGAGTAATATTTCTATTCTTTTATATTATTGATTATCGATTTTTTTTTTGTAATTGGGACTTGGAATTTTAGTTTCCTGTCAAAAATTGTCCTTTATTTTTTGTACATCTAAAAGTGTACAAAGGAGAAACATAGGATGTCTCATTACCAGACAATTCATCCAAGTTTATTTTCAATATTTCAGAACATCTTTTCCTGAGAGTAATATTTCTATTTTTTTATATTATTAATTATCGATTTTTTTTTGTGATTGGAACTTGGAATTTGAGTTTCCAGTCAAAAATTGTCCTTTATTTTTTGTACATCTAAAAGTGTACAAAGGAGAAACATAGGATGTCTCATTACCAGACAATTCATCCAAGTTTATTTTCAATTTTTCAGAACATCTTTCCTCCGAGTAATATTTCTATTCTTTTATATAATTGATTATCGATTTTTTTTTTGTAACTGGGACTTGGAATTTTAGTTTCCAGTGGAAAATTCTCCTTTATTTTTTGTACATCTGAAAAAATACAAAGGAGAAACATAGGATGTCTTATTACCAGAAAATTCATCCAAGTCTATTTTCAATATTTCAGAACATCTTTCCTCAGAGTAATATTTCTATTCTTTCATATTATTAATTATCGATTTTTTTTGTAATTAGGACACTTGAAATTTGAGTTTCCAGTGGAAAAGTCTCCTTTATTTTTTGTACATCCGAAAAAGTACAAAGGAGAAACATCATAGGATGTCTTATTACCAGACAATTTATCCAAGTTTATTTTTAATATTTCAGAACATCTTTCCCCAGAGTTATATTTCTATTCTTTTATATTATTAATTATCGATTTTTGTTTTGTAATTGGGACTTGGAATTTTAGTTTCCAGTGGAAAATTCTCCTTTATTTTTTGTACATCTGAAAGTGTACGAAGGAGAAACATAGGATGTCTCATTACCAGACAATTCATCCAAGTTTATTTTCAACATTTCAGAACATCTTTCCTCAGAGTAATATTTCTATTCTTTTATATTATTGATTATCGATTTTTTTTTTGTAATTGGGACTTGGAATTTTAGTTTCCTGTCAAAAATTGTCCTTTATTTTTTGTACATCTAAAAGTGTACAAAGGAGAAACATAGGATGTCTCATTACCAGACAATTCATCCAAGTTTATTTTCAATATTTCAGAACATCTTTTCCTGAGAGTAATATTTCTATTTTTTTATATTATTAATTATCGATTTTTTTTTGTGATTGGAACTTGGAATTTGAGTTTCCAGTCAAAAATTGTCCTTTATTTTTTGTACATCTAAAAGTGTACAAAGGAGAAACATAGGATGTCTCATTACCAGACAATTCATCCAAGTTTATTTTCAATTTTTCAGAACATCTTTCCTCCGAGTAATATTTCTATTCTTTTATATAATTGATTATCGATTTTTTTTTTGTAACTGGGACTTGGAATTTTAGTTTCCAGTGGAAAATTCTCCTTTATTTTTTGTACATCTGAAAAAATACAAAGGAGAAACATAGGATGTCTTATTACCAGAAAATTCATCCAAGTCTATTTTCAATATTTCAGAACATCTTTCCTCAGAGTAATATTTCTATTCTTTCATATTATTAATTATCGATTTTTTTTGTAATTAGGACACTTGAAATTTGAGTTTCCAGTGGAAAAGTCTCCTTTATTTTTTGTACATCCGAAAAAGTACAAAGGAGAAACATCATAGGATGTCTTATTACCAGACAATTTATCCAAGTTTATTTTCAATATTTCAGAACATCTTTCCTCAGAGTAATATTTCTATTCTTTCATATTATTAATTATCGATTTTTTTTGTAATTAGGACACTTGAAATTTGAGTTTCCAGTGGAAAAGTCTCCTTTATTTTTTGTACATCCGAAAAAGTACAAAGGAGAAACATCATAGGATGTCTTATTACCAGACAATTTATCCAAGTTTATTTTCAATATTTCAGAACATCTTTCCTCAGAGTAATATTTCTATTCTTTCATATTATTAATTATCGATTTTTTTTGTAATTAGGACACTTGAAATTTGAGTTTCCAGTGGAAAAGTCTCCTTTATTTTTTGTACATCCGAAAAAGTACAAAGGAGAAACATCATAGGATGTCTTATTACCAGACAATTTATCCAAGTTTATTTTCAATATTTCAGAACATCTTTCCTCAGAGTAATATTTCTATTCTTTCATATTATTAATTATCGATTTTTTTGTAATTAGGACACTTGAAATTTGAGTTTCCAGTGGAAAATTCTCCTTTATTTTTTGTACATCTAAAAGTGTACAAAGGAGAAACATAGGATGTCTCATTACCAGACAATTCATCCAAGTTTATTTTCAATATTTCAGAACATCTTTCCTCAGAGTAATATTTCTATTCTTTTATATAATTGATTATCGATTTTTTTTTATAATCGGGACTTGGAATTTTAGTTTCCAGTAGAAAATTCTCCTTTATTTTTTGTACATCTGAAAAAAGTGTACAAAGGAGAAACATAGGATGTCTTATTACCAGACAATTAATCCAAGTTTATTTTCAATATTTCAGAACATCTTTTCCTCAGAGTAATATTTCTATTTTTTTATATTATTAATTATCGATTTTTTTTTGTGATTGGGACAATTAAAATTTGAGTTTCCAGTGGGAAATTTTCCTTCCTTTTTTGTACAAGGAGGAATTAGATTCTTGAGCTAGGAGGATCGATGTCGAAGAGCAACTGATTTTTTCAGTTTTCAGAATGAGAAGTTATGTACAGTTTGGAAATTTCTGGAAGATTGGATATATTGAACAATTCTAGAAGTGGGATCTGTGGAGACGAGGAGATTTGGCAGTGATAAATTTTCATCGCCTTATTCCGAACGAATTCGGTGTATAACATCGGACGGTACGACATAATTGAACGTTTGGCAGTAAATCGTTTGTTTTCGTTTGCAGTTTTTGGGAGAACAAATAGAGGGTGTAATAGGGTTGTCGGTAATAGGTAGTGCGTGATACTGCCACGACACTAGCAGTGGCGCTACAATCCATCACTGCAAGGCGCTAATGACACGCTAAACTCACGCAACTTCCTCCATTCGGCCCCCCCGAAGCCCTATCGCCCCCCGGTCGCACCCAGGACAAGTAATTAATGTATTCGCGAACTGCCACAGCGTGTGAAAGCACACTCAACACTCGCAATTACAGGCTGAAAGCTCCATTTCATTACTGATAAAATAAGATTGCATTCTAGACGTCACCCCTATTTATGAAAAATCCCTTTCTTGGTGTTTACCGATGTCATTGATAAATGCCGAAAGTTGCTAGACGCGGAATTGCAACATTTCTCTGGGAAATGATATTATTCCCACCCTATTTCCTTGAACATTAGCCAATTAGCCGAACTTCAAAGTCCTTATTCGTGGATCCCGCAATCGTGTTATTATTGTTGCCTCTGGAATGGCATGGGATCATTCCATTTTCTTATTATCATCTTCGAATCGATTCAGATTTCGAATATCAAATTAAGGAACGTTGTTTTCAGCATTCTATTCTGGTCACAAAATCCAAAAAAAAATCAGAAGATTATTAGACAAATGTCCTGATCTCAATTTTACTAAAAGTATGAACTCGTGGTATGTAGCGACGTACCGGAGAAAAAAAAATCGAAAATCAGGTTAGGCAATCACACAGACCGATTCTGTCGACATCGTATTTTCTGCTCCATTAGCGAAAAGCGTCGGTCTCCACGAAAACCCCCCTCGGACTGACGTGGCGATCCGGTGGAGGGGCTGGAAGAGGGAAAAGATCCGGAATCGAGGTTCCGGGGCAGCTTGCAGCATCCGTGTGTACTGGACCAGCTTGATGGATGGTTTCCATCATCTATCAATGACAAATCACAAATCCATACGCTTGTCCGCACCCACTGTTCTCTTCCAGTTTGATTTTCTATTATTTTATTAATTTGAAACATGACTTAACACTTTCCTCGTGTTATATCGATATTTTGCGGTTACGTTCCACCACTTTCCAAGGAAATATGAGGGGTTGTCATAGGCAGAAAAACTCCTATTTCGCCGAGATTGCAGAAAATCAAATAATTTTTCGATTTGAAGTCGAAGGGAAAAGAAACCTTCCTCAGGGACAATAATTACGTATGTACGTATTGTGAAGTTCTGATAATATCATCGAAGAGCGTGTAAACGATCGAAATCATGGTAAGGAGCGGAGGGGTGTGGTTGTCTAACGCGTGACTCTGATGCAGGGATCGCGTGTTGGGATTTCCTCCTGAAGGCTACTCGTCAAAGGACACCTTAAGGAATATTACTTCACTTCATTCCGTTCCTATCCCGACGAAGATTGCGATTATGCGCCCACTAGATATATATTCCAAGAGGATAGGTCACACCATCATAAACTATCACTCAGTGAACATTACCATATCGAATTATACCTTCTACTTCGGAGGTGAATACCCCCAAGTGTCATATTTTAGTGATTTACTCAATGATAACTTACACTAGTTTGAAGAATGAACCCAAAGAGCGCCACGATGAGAGGATGCAGACCAGCGTAGTCAGAAAGCATCCGGAGAGAAAGTTCTGTTACACATATAACAGATCTGGTCGTTTTGAGGACTAATAATCTGGTATTACAATAATAAATTAAAGGAGAAAAGAATTTATTTCCAACGCGCATAGTGCGAATATTCTGTTGTATAGAGATGGTTCTTCGCTTCTTCTTGCAACGGAACCACATTCTAGTAATAAATTTCAAAATACCTGTCCCAATTATTTTCTCGCACCGATGGTTTGGCGCATATATTAAGAAGATTTAAGTGGATATGATTTGTAATTGTCTCCTCGCTAGCACCAGATCCGTATCCACTTGATATTCAAAGGAAAAAAACTTATCGAAATGTTGGAAAATTTATGGAGAACTCTGCTTTTCTAACAAGAATAATATGGATTTATGAATTGAATTGAGTTAACCTCTTGATTTCCTTATTCATATTCATATTTTGTTCAACTTCAAAATATACTTGAAATATACTATTTTTTTTCCATCGTTCTACTTATTGTCTCTCTGTGCTCATCATCCTCAGAATATCATAATAAGATGTACAGGTTGTTTCATGAGTGGTTGGCCATAGCCAAGTGGTAAATGCAGGTCGTAATAATAATGTTAATTCGATATTTGTCATTCAAAAAATTTAGAAAAGCACTGCCGTGAAGTCAGGAGCTTTTGAGCGCTCGTAGCGCATTCTCCAGTTTTAGAAACCAATTGGGAAGATTTTGACAGCTGTCTAAGAAAATTTAAAACTAAGACCGAAAATCCAGACTTCACGTCAGTGCTTTAGGTGACCATTTTTTTTCGATAATTCGTTAGAATTTTCTGCGGTATCTATGGTCTCGGTAATGCGATCTGGACAAAATTTCGCACGTGGTTTGCATTCTTCATCTATGTGCGTCTATGTGCGAAATTTTGAACGGCTATATTTACGGGACTCCTAGTCTAATTTCGCTCATTGATGAACGTAACCGCGAAATTCGCGATCCAAACCTATCCTGAAAATTCCAAGTCCCTAGGCCTTTCCGTTCAAAAGTTATGATTTTCTATGGTTTCTATGGTTCTGATCATGCGATCTGGACAAAATGCATCTCAAATATATCATTCTCAATTCAAATACAAAATTTCGTCACAATAAAATCCATAGTTTCGAAATTACCAAGAAAACTGAATTTCAAACGGTCATAGTTCCGGAACCCCTAGTCCAATTTTGCTCATTTATGAAATTGATCACGACATTCAAGATCCACACCTATCCTGAAAATTTCAAGTCCCTAGGCCTTTCCATTACCAAGTTATACTTTTATATGGTTTCTATGGTTCTGATCATGCGATCTAGAAAAAATGTAGCTCGAATATATCATTCTCAATTTAAATGCAAAATTTCGTCACGATCAAATCCGTAGTTTTGAAATTATCAAGAAAACTGAATTTCAAACGGCCATATTTACGGAACCCCTAGTCTAATTTTGCCCATTGATGAACGCGACCGCGACATTCGAGATCCACACCTATCCTGAAAATTTCAAGTTCCTAGGCCTTTCCATTACAAAGTTATAATTTTCTATGGTTTCTATAGTTTTGGTCATGCGAGCTGGACAAAATTGTGCATGTAGCTTGAGTACGTAATTCTCCATCTGAGTGCAGAATTTTACCTCGATCGAATCAGTAGTTCCAAAGTAATCAGAAAAACAAAATTTCGAGCGGCCATATTTACGGAACTCCTGGGCGAATTTTGCCCAATACCAGACTTAACCGCGGCATTTGAGATTTGAACCTACTCCGTTCGAGAGTTATCGTGTATACGGACGGACAAACTCGAATTTTTTGACGGATTCGTCATCAGTGAGTCGAACCTAGTCGTTTGAGACCATTTTCGGCCCAAAATTCGAAAAATACATATATCATGACGAAATGATATAGCCCTCGTGTAAGTGATACGAACGCTCAACAACCTAAAGATAGTCTCATGAAACACATGAGCCCGTAGATCTGAAATGGAAGAACTAATATCAGAGAAACGAAAGGATATTAGAGTCATTCAAGAGACGAGACTTTTTACAAGAAATGGAATTTCTTCAGAAGGGGGCGTAGCCCTACAGTCAAAGGTAACATCGACCACTATTTTGACGATGTATTGAACAATGGGCGAAAAGGAACTACATATCTCGATTATAGTTGATACAAATCGAGGACAAATGAAAATTACATCAGCCTATAAACCACCTCAAAATAATTTAATAGGGAGATAACTGTATCCTTTCTTTTTATGCCTTTTGCTCGCAAGGAAGATTTCGACAAGGAAACGTTCAAAATTCCGTCGACTTCGTTTTTGATGGTCGCTTCAGAAAAAATTAATATTTTATTTTATTCAATTTAATGAGATTTGTATCACATATTTGAATCAATTTCAGCTTTTTCTCTGATTGATCGTGTTTTTTTCTGAAGATTGCTACTGTTATTTGAAAATTTAAATATATCGCCAATTCAACTACAGACTTATTGTCTTCTATCTTTTATATTCAAATACTTGCGAATGCATCTACTCAATATATCTACTGCAATGTGGCTTCAGGAAGATCGATTCCTGCCGAAGGGAAAAAGACCGTATGCGAAATTATCTGAATACTGATCTGACATATGAGCGGCTAGGAGGTTGTCTTTTGTCGGAATTTAGCCTCGCAATCCTGCTTTGAAAGTCCCGGCGAAGCGTGGATCGTAACAGCAAACGGTTTCGGTGACTAGCTGCTTTCTTATCCTGTATACCAGCCACCGACAAGAGGCGATACTCGGACACGCATAGCTGGACACTGGACTTTTTGAAGGAACTCATCACACAACGACATTGGCGTAGGAAAGAAGGATGGGCTGCTGGGATATGGAAGGTAATCAGGTTGGTCCTTCTAGAAAAAAAAACAAATAATATATTGTTGGATTACACTTTATAGGAAAATACTCGATAATTTTCGTTGCAAGCAAATTTTCCTTCGATTTCCGAAAAAAAAAATGGAATTATGAAATGAAGAATATGTATTTGGAATATTTCGAGTTCGCAGATTCCCTATCTGATCTCAGTGTAGAGCGGTAACAATTAGCGGTTGCCGAGTCTTAGAGTTTCAGGAAAAATAGAAAATTTGAACCATGAAATGGCAAATAAGTTTGAGGCGTGATTCGAGGTAGTGGATTCCGAATCTGATCTCAATATATAGTTCAATGGCGGTACTATCTACGTGTAGTCTCATCATATATTATGTACAAATTCGAAACGAGTGGATGAGAGTGGAGATAATGAATTCCTACGCCGCTGACCGAGATATCTCTGCATTATCAGTACACGCAATGTTGGCTAGCGGTTATGTCCGAGTAAGAGTGTGAATTTATAAAAGTCCCTGGGATGGAACCGTGTACATTAAAATCACATCCGCGATGCCGGAGTCCTTTCTCCACGACGATATAATTGGTTCCTAGATCGTTATGAAAATCGATTAATATCGAAGATGAGGTATTATTATACCACCACATAGTTCTTCGTCTAGCGTGACCAGATATACGAGCATCGAAGCATCGAAACGCAATTTAGGTGTAAATTTTACAATTTTCGACAATTCGTTCCTGATATCATCATGAGATCAGTAAAAAGTTTCTTCGAATTGAAACGTTTCATTTCAAAGTAACCTTTTTTTATGAATGATCCAAATGAACAAATCTTTTAAGTCTACTGAATATCAAACTGCATTGAATGCTTTCCCACACTGGTCAATATATTGATATCATGAAAGCATAAATCAACAATCAGCAGCAGTATACCATTGCTTGCTATGGAATGTGACGTTTTCACACGGGGCAATTCATTTCTGCACTAGAAGTCACGATTCTGCCATTGATATGCTAACTATACTCTAATTGCCCATAGGACATGTGAAAACTGCTCATTTCGAAAAATATGGGGATATCGATATGCATTACTTGTGAAAGGAATATCGTATCTTTAAAAACAATTTTTTTCAATCAAAAGCGAGAATTATGCGATGATACATACGAATTGAATAGAAATAATGATGTTTTAATGTTCATATCCCCACAATTTTCCTGACAGTTCATAGGACAAAATTTCGGAAAAGATCGAGCTATCGAGTATTGTTCGGGTTTTTCAGGATCACGCGACCAGGAATATCTAACAGGTAATCTTCAGTGGTTTCATGCACACCGGAAATTAAACAATTTCCTACAACATAGGACGGATGTTTCAACCAGATTGACACATGGTTTAACAGGTGATAATAATATTGCATGCTAGAACTACGATATCGTTGACGGAAACAATAATTAATTGAGCGAAAAGTTCAGACGAATTGGTTCGCATTATCATCATGAATATACTCCAGGATAGAACGAGAATAAATGTCACCCCTTCGAATTCAAACAGATGAGGTGTCTCAGATTATGAATCAAATTCTTCGCAACATGGATATTTTAAAAATGTTATTTATCGATTTCAATTTTTATGGATTTATTACAATGCGATAATGGCCATGTGAGCATCATATAATCGTAAGAGATTCAGCGGAAAATGTTCTCCTATACGTGATCGGAAATCATATCTGAATTTGCTCCTAATATCTGCACAGAAGGAGATCAGGGAGTGTCGTAATGCCTCGCGAGCAATATGCTGAAAATGAGGTACACAGTTATCTCTCCACGTATTAATATGTAGACAAAAGAAGAATATAATAGCGATCTTCAGAAAAAAACACGATCAATCAGAGAGAAGGCTGAAATTGATTCAAATATGTGATACAAATTTCATTAAATTTTTTTTTTTTTTTTTTTTTTTGTTTAGTCAGGGGGAATCCTCATGGACGAACTATCTCCGATAGATAGAACAGTGTGAGACTTCGTGTGAAGCACGACCTACTCTAACTAAACCTAACCTGCTGTTTTAGATTCCGGGCATTTATTACCTACTAACCTTTTGACTCTTCTTATTCGTATCTCTATCACGATCTTTGTCGTGTGATGCTTGTGTTACCTATGAATTTGAATTTCATAGGAGTCTCTTCTTCTGGATGATTTAAATTGAGATTACTCAATTTCTGTTTCTACGTAGTTGATCTCTGGGTCTTTTGTGATAGGTGGGTATCCTAACCACATCTTCTGCGGGGTTGTAGTCAACTAGTCTTCTTAGCTCATCATTTGGGTGTTGACTTGCTTTTTCAAATATCTTCTCGGCCTTCTTTTTTAGGAAATCTGTGACAGTTTCCCATTCTAAGTCTCTGTGGATTTGTTGGTTTCTTACGAACCACGGCATATTCATTGCTGCTCTGAGCAGTTTATTCTCTGTTGCTTGAATCTTCTTTATATGGCTATTGGCTGCATTGCCCCATGCCGCCGAGCCATATGTTAGTTGGGGTCTTGCAATTGACTTGATCATTCGTAGTTTCGTGCTTTGGTTCATTTGGCTTCTTCTTCCTAGTAGTGGGTAAAGTCTACTCATTGCTGAGTTTGTTTTATCCACTGCATATTTTATATGGTTTTTCCATGTAAGCCCTTTATCTAGTTTTACTCCTAGATATTTGACTTCATTTTCCCATTTTATCTCTTCTCCATCTATCTGTAGGTTGGAATTAATTTCAAGTCTCCGCTTCTGTAGTAGAATAGCTTGGCTCTTTTTGCTATTTATTTGAATTTTCCATTTAATGAACCATTCTTCTAAATCTTCTAGTGCTTCTTGCAGTCTTCTGTGTATGACATCTGGTCGGCGATGTCTGAAGGCTATTCCCGTGTCGTCTGCATAAAGGGCTAGCAGATTCCTTGGGTTCTTAGGAATATCGTAGATATATATGTTGTAAAGCAGAGGTCCTAGAACTGATCCTTGGGGCACTCCTGCTTCTACTTGTCTGGTGGTAGATAATGTGTCGTCTATTTTGACATAAAAATTCCTGTTCCTCAGGTAGTTTCTTATTATCTTGCAGGTTTTGGTGGTGTAGCCTGCCATCATCATCTTGTAGGCAAGTCCTTCGTGCCAAACTCGGTCGAAGGCTCTTTCGACATCTAATAGCACTAATCCTGTGGCTTGTTTATTCTGAAATCCTTCAGTGACATATTCAGTGATCCTTAACAGTTGAAGTTCTGTGGAGTGATTTCTTCTGAATCCAAATTGTTCCGGTGGTATCAGATTCAGCGCTTCTGTTTCTTCATTGAGTCTTTTTGCAATAACTCTTTCGACAATTTTTCCAAGGGCTGACAGTAGACTTATCGGCCTGTAGTTTTGTGGGAATTTTCTATCTTTTCCTGGCTTATTGAACACAATGACTTCTGCTGTTTTCCATCTTTCCGGATAATATTCTGTTCTCATCACTGCGTTTGCTATATTGGTAAGCGCTGCTATTCCTTTTCTGGGCAATTTCCGTAACATAAAGTTTGTTACTTTGTCTTTCCCTGGAGCTTTCCTGTTTTTCAATTTCTTGATGATTTCTTTAATTTCCGTTGGTGTTGTTGGGTTTGGGATGGTATCGCCTTCCGGCGGTTCCAACATCAATTCTTCATTTCCTTCGACTTCTTCTTCTAAGTCTTCATTGTCATCGTCTTCTCTGTAGTTGATTCTGGCTTCTCGTTCTATTGCGTCAACAAGAGCTTCGGCTTTTTCAAGCTTTGAGTAGGCCATCCCATTAGCTCCGTGTAGAGGGGGAATTTCGGTTTTCTCGCGTCGTAAGCACTTTTGCATCTTCCATGCTGAGTGGTCTATGGTGTTTAGCTCTCTAACTCTTTGGTTCCATCTGTCTGTTCGCAGTTCTCTCAGTGCATTTTTCAGCACTTGGCTGTGTTTATTCAGCTCTTTCTTGTCTTCTTCTCTATGTGAAGTTCTGTAGTTCTTCCTAAGTTTTCTATTCCTCTTTATAAGCTCCTTTATTGCTTTTGGGGTTTCACCATGTGGATGTTTCGGGGCTGGCCTTTCGATTCTTCTGGTACTTTCCTCGTAGGCTTCTTTTATTCGGGTTTCTAATTTTTCAACTTCATCTTCTAGATCTTCAGGGGTTCTTATCTGTGGAATTTGAGTAATTTTCTCCTGGAGTATTTCACTGTACTTTTGCCAGTCTGTGAAGTCTTTCGTTTGAAGTTCTTCTGTTATCGGTCTGCGTCCCAATCTGAGTTCTATTGGGTTGTGGTCTGATGTGCCCTCTTCTATAGTATCAAGTGTGAAATCTTGGGTAATATCTTTCATTATGACGATATCTAATACGTCCGGTAGGCCATTACTTCTGGGCAGGTAGGTCGGAATTTCAGGTCCTAATACTATGGCATTTAGTTTTTCGGCGTACTTCTTAAGCTTCTTCCCATTTTGGTTTTCAGTTCTGCTATTCCATTCTCTTGATTTGCAGTTCATATCGCCAATAATGATTTTCGGGTAGTTTCCTTCAAGCATCTTCTTCAGATCTTCCTCTATTAAGTCGTTTTGGGGTGGTTTGTAGGCTGACGTAATTTTCATTTGTCCTCGATTCGTATTCACTATAATCGAGACGGCTTCTATTTTCCCATTATTTAGTATATCGTCAAAATAGTGGTCGATGTTCCTCTTGACTATTAGGGCTACGCCCCCTCCTGTACAATTTCTGTCATTTCTGTATATTTCATGGTCGGGAAATGAAATTCTATTTCTTGTAGATAGTCTCGTTTCTTGAATGGCTATAATATCCGGTTGTTTCTCGGATATTATTTCTTCTATTTCAGATCTACGGGCTCGTAGACCGTTTGCGTTCCATGAGACTATCTTAAGTTTGTTTTTATTTTCGTTAGTCACTAGCTCCATTAGTTGGGTTTAGTGAGTTTTCGGAACTTTTTGTCCATCTCTATTTCCAGGAATTTCATGAGCTTGCTCATGATATTTTTGGTGAAGGTATCTAGATCCTCGGTGGTTTCGGGTCCTTTCTTGTTGGTCTCTTCTTTCTTCTTTTGGCTGCTTTTCTTAGATTTTCCATTTTTTGGGGCTTCTTTCTTCTGCTCTTGTTTGAGTGGTAGCGTTTTCTTCTTCTTATCTCCTTCCTTCTGTTCTTGTTGGACAGTAGGCATCTTTTTCTCTTCTTCTTTTCTTGCTTTGGTCGCAGTCTTCTTTTTGGTCACCAGTTTCCACTCGCTACATCCTTTGTAGCTGGCTGGGTGACCTGTTTTTCCGCAGAGCGCACAGGTAGCATTTCTCTCCTCGTTTTCTCTTGTTAGCGTACAATCTTTACTATTGTGCGCTCCAGAGCATTTAACACATCTCCATGGGAATGTGCATTTACTTTGCGCATGTCCGTAACGTTGACATCTATGACATTGGCCAGGTCCAATGCTCTTTTTCTTCGGCTCTACTACACAATTTATACCGTAGAGCTGTTTCACTTCGAATACCTTCTTATTTTGGGTTTTCACCAAAAATAAGGGTATTGCCTTCTTGGTTTTGTTGGATGTCATCCTTATGACATCCGCGTCGGTAACGCCTTGCTCGGCTAAGTCTTCATTGATGATGGTAATATCTGCGTCTAGTGGTAGATATCGTACCACCGCGTAGATTTTCTTTTCTTCTTCCCTTTGGAGCGTGTAGAATTCTTTTCCCTTTGACTCGAGGAATTTCGTCATCTTCCTGTGGTCATCGGGGGATTGAGGTACAACACGAATGCCGTCCCTTACTGTGGTCGCTCTTTGATAATTTATACCTTTCGCTTGCATTTCTCTCGACATTTGAGTCCAGTCGGCAGTGCCCTTCAAGGTCACTGGTGGGACCTTTTCTTTCCTCGGCTCAATTGGAATAAAGACTCCAATTTCTTCGGCGGGTGCAGAAGAAGCTTCTACTGGGCGATTCACTTTTTGCAGCGCTGCAGTGTATGTCATTTTCTTAGCTGGCTCTCCTGCAGCTATAATACTCCTTCCGGGTTGTCCTATGGGGGCCTCTTTTGCTGGTGCGGGGGTTGACACTCTCTCTTCTGTTCCAGAGGAGAAGCCATTTTCTTTTCTCTTAGCCCGTTTCCGCGGCTTCGAGGGCTGAGACATTTCTGCTCTCAAGGATTTCACCTCATCTGATAAAGTTTTAAGACTCTCCGTCAAAACTTTCAGTTGACTCATGAGGCTGTTGATCTGGTCCTTCTGTTCTTTTATAATCCGATCTTTTTCGGATTCATCATTAACTTCTTCTTCTTCAATATCCATATCGGATATTTCTTCATCCGATAAGTTTTCTGCGTCGGATTCTCTGTCCTCATTTGCAGAGTCGTATTCCGACATTTTGTCAGAGTGACTCAGCAAAACAACACTTAAACACTTTTTTCACTTTTCACTAAATTCACTTTTGTCTCTTCAATGTAAAATTATCTGTGGAACCATCGATCTAAACCTGGACTCAACACAGTTATTTCTTCGATTCTATACGAGGTTATCTAGAACTAGACTACCTGCATAATAAAATTTGTTAGTTCACTTGGCACACATGCGCATTTCTCAATACGTCTGCACTCCTCGAGGGTTCAATCGCTACTGTTCATTAAATTGAATAAAATAATATTTTTTTCTGAAGCGACTTTCAAAAACGAAGTCGACGGAATTTTGAACGTTTCCTTGTTTGTTTTATGTTTTAGAAAAACATCTCGAAATCTTCCTTGCGTGCAAAAGGCTCGAAAAGAAAGGATACAGTTATCTCTCCATTGAATTATTTTCAGGTGGTTTGTAGGCTGATGTAAT
The DNA here is from genome assembly GCA_963966015.1 of Aphidecta obliterata. Lineage (NCBI taxonomy): Eukaryota > Metazoa > Arthropoda > Insecta > Coleoptera > Coccinellidae > Aphidecta > Aphidecta obliterata. Next base: position 5,013,833 of record OZ014436.1, read on the forward strand.
TTTCGTTTGTCCTCGATTTGTATTAACTATAATCGAGATTTTTTTTTTTTTTTTTTTTTTTTTAATCAGGGGGAATCCTTATGGATGAACTATCTCCGATAGATAGAACAGTGTGAGACTTCGTGTGAAGCACGGCCTACTCTAACTAAACCTAACCTGCTGTTTCAGATTCCGGGCATTCATTACCAATTAACCTTCCTATAATCGAGAAAGTTCCTCTTCGCCCATTATTCAATACATCGTCAAAATAGTGGTCGATGTTACCTTTGACTTTAGGGCTACACCCCCTCCTGTGCAACTTCTGACATTTCTGTATATCTCATAGTTGGGAAATGAAATTCCATTTCTTGTAAATAGTCTCGTCTCTTGAATGACTGTAATATCCTTTCGTTTCTCGGATATTATTTCTTCCATTTCAGATCTACGGGATCGTAGACCGTGTGTGTTCCATGAGACTATGTTTAGGTTGTTTTTATTTCCGTTAGTCACTAGCTCCATTAATTGGGTTTAGTGAGCTTATAGAACTTTTTGTCCATCTCTATTTCCTGGAATGAGCTTACTCATTATATTCTTGGGAAAGGTATCTAGATCCTCGGTAGTTTCGGGTCCTTTCTTGTTGGTCTCTTCTTTATTCTTCTGGCTTGTATGTGATACAAATAAAATTAAATGATATCATATCTGAATTTGCTCCTAATATCTGCACAGAAGGGGATCAGGGAGTGTAATGTAATGTAATGTAATGCCTTTGTTTTATGCTGAATTACGAATTTGAGGAAGGAGTCACAACTGAACGTTGGGGTGACTTCGAATATCCTATCAACGAGAAACGTGTATATAATTATATAAAACATCAACAAAAAAGCTAGTGAGAGTCCCTAATGTTTCGCTATCAAAGCTCCAGTCGAAAGGAAATAAAATGAGTATGTTTGCCCTTTGACTTGAAAAGAATCAGGGTTTCGCATTTACATCCATTGAAAATTCGACTTTTCGATGTCCGTGAAAGCCAGATATTTCAATTACGCAAATGGACATTTTACCATATGCTTCCATATTAGCTAGAAACCTTTCGCTTGACTTACGAATGATTTACTTAATTTTCTGAATGCCGGATCAGATTGAAATTAAAGATTTCGGCACTCTCTCAAATGAACAACCGGCCGGAAATCTGGCGAATGGAAGCTTCCATTGATATTCGACAATTTTATCGCTATACCGTCCACTTCTCCGCGATTAAAAAGCTCTTCTATACAAAAGGAAACACTACTGTCAACGTTTTCAAGATCGCTTTCCCGATATAAAAACATATTTTTGACACACACACACACCAATATTATATATATCCTCGAGTACATGACCACTAGCGCATTCGCCATTCTGTATTAAATTGGCAGAATTCAGGACAATGAGTATTGCGTCCCAAAGAGAGCTTTGACACAAGAAAAAATGATGGACGAATGGTCCTGGCTATGAAATCTGATCGTAATATTTCTGAATCTTCGTTATCGTGAATGAATTAAGTAGGCTGTAAAATATAGTAATTGTAAAAAAGAATTAATGGTTGTTTTATTGCACTCTATTACTGTAACAACTCCTCACTGTCAGGAACGAGATTACGGAGTAATATCTCGAACTCTTCATCAGTTGGAATGTCACACATTTAATTGATGTAAAATATCCACTTCCTAATTTCATTACGTTGAAGATTACAGGTCATGTATCTTACCTTAGTCGTATAGCATGAACCTTTGCTCTTAACGTTCACGACTGGTTTATTTTCAGATTAAATGGCATTTCAAGTTATCCCGAATGTTTTTGAGATGGAAAATGCAGACATTTCACACCGAGGTTTATTTTGACGAAATCGATCGAAAAAAATGATTCTTATCACGGAGAGCATTAATCCATTACGCGATTGGCACAATCATTAGCGAAAAAATACCCGCTTGTGTCATGTTTGCCGTCCGGATAGATTATTTGGCCCTCGAAAGTAATGAAAGCCTCAGAATCTGATTTATTGGTCCTATAACGAGTGGATTGCGTTACCATGCGCTGAAAATAGCTGGGACTGAATGAGAAAAGGGGATTGCATTCCACATAACCTGGAATATCCATGTCAATGATGATAACTAGGTGTTCCACCTTCGTGAAATAAAACTGCAGCTGTAGCCGAAATAATTTTGAGCCTTCAGTCATTAAATTCATATCGACATGTACAAAACTGACTGAAATGTGTTGGAATGGGTGGTCCTTAAGTCATAAAATACAACTTTGTTGACACCCCTTCACAATATTGCGTAATATAATATGTCTTCTAGGTATTCTAGATAGTACCCACTTCATAGGATTGAAGGATTGAGGTAAGTTTGCGATTCTTTTGAATATAAAACACATTGAATCGAAAGGAATCGAAAGTAATCCTTAAATCTTCGACGGAAAGGGAATACCCTGAATGAGATCCTCTATCGTTTTGAGTAAGTAACCAGTATATTTACTACATTTATCTTCAGTTAAATTTTATCTTGATAAAATGAAGGACAGTGACATACCTCTTTCGCTGAGAAGCTGAGTAGAAATCACTAAATCATTGTAGTAATCGGAGTAATCCAGAGCTTCGATGGCTGTTGAATTTGAGTATTGGTCGTATTTTTCGTACATCGTCAAATTACATTGTTCTGAATAAAATAATGATTTTTCCTGAAGCGACCATCAAGAACGACGGCATTTTGAACGTTTTCTTGTTTGTTTTATGTTTTAAAATAACATTTCGAAATCTTCCTTGCGAGCAATATGCTTAAAATGAAATATTGATACTTGGAGAGATAACTGTGTATATCTCTCCAAGTATCAATATGTAGACAAAAGAAGAATATAATAGCAATCTTCAGAAAAAAACACGATCAATCAGAGAAAAAAAGCTGAAATTGATTCAAATATGTGATACAAATCACATTAAATCGTATAAAATAAAATATTAATTTTTTCTGAACCGAGTTCTGAACCGACCATCAAAAACGAAGTCGACGAAATTTTTAACGTTTCCTTGTTTGTTTTATGTTCCAAAAAAACATCTCGAAATCTTCCTTGCGATCAAAAGGCTTAAAAAGAAAGGATACAGTTATCTCTCTATTAAATTATTTTGAGGTGGTTTGTAGGCTGATGTAATTTTCATTTATCCTCGATTTGTATTAACTATAATCGAGACAGCGGCTTTTCGCCCATTATTCAGTACATCGTCAAAATAGTGGCCGATGTTCCTTTTGATTATTAGGGCTACGCCTCCTCCTGTGCAATTTCTGTATATTTCATAGTTGGGAAATGAAATTCTAAATTCGAAATCATAGGTAACACAATTATCACACGACGAAGATCTTGAAAGAGATATGGAATCCGGAATCACTATAAAATGTTCTATTGAATTATTCTCGAAAACTTCGGAATTTCAGAAACTAATTGCCATATCCTTCTGAAATTTCATGTGTACATCACAGGCATCGATAAAATGAATTATATACAAGTTTTAGCTCTCAAGCTGATCTATATGGAAAGAAAATTGAGTTTTCCTAATAATTCGCTGATTCTATGTTTTGAAGTTTATAAAAATGAGATATCAGTATTTGTCATACTGACAATGAATACCTAGAAACAAGTGCGCAAAAGCTCCCGATGTCACGTCAGTGCTTTTCTCGAAATTTCCTCAACGAAATCTTTTCTATGAGGAACCATCAGGCCAAATTAAGATTACATCAGAATGAAATACGATATTTCTTCACTGTTGTAGCCGGTATGTAATTACGGCTTTCGAAAGCTCGAATCATAGATGATACTCGTGCATTTTTGTGGCAGATATAATTCATTATTTCAGATCAGGTGTGGTAATTTATAAGGTACAAGTTCATTATAGAAGAGCTGGCCAAACTGAGAAGAACATGATAGGCCAAACCGCAATCCTGAACGATTTCGTGGTTTTCAACATAATAAGAATTCAAATAATAACTAAACACTGCTCACAGAAAAACGAGGTCGTTGTTCGATTGGCTAAGCAAACAACAAAACCTATCTTTTTTTTCTTGTGTCCTACAAGCAATTCGGATTTTGTGTTTCATATATACCTAATTGGAATTCTTAGTATTTCTCTTTGGGATAAGGAAAACAGATAGGAAGAATATCGAGAAACGGAGAGTACCAAAGGGAAGAAATAAGGATCAAGACGTGAATATACACCATTACGATCAGTATATTTTGACATCATCAAAACACGATCACGTTTCTTATAGTAGCCGGTGTCTATCACGAATTTTGAATGACAACCTGCGCATTGATGGGAATAATGCACCAGCCGGCACATTAATTCCACAATTACCCTACCTGTTATTACCTGGAGGTAAGTCACGTTCTTTGGTGAACTGTAATGAACTCCGCAGTGGAATTTGTCCGGTGAGTTCCATCGAATCTTATTATTGACAACGGTAGCAGCTGACAGATTTTGCTGTTGCTTCTTCTTCTCCTTGTTCAGTATCCATTATAATTTCTCACGGTTGTGTTTCATTCAAATCACCTTCGTGAGCTTCTCTGAATTAGTTTCATTCGGCATGATGAAGGTGGAATCGACTCAGAACTATTCTCGTCCAGAATGGAAAGTTTCAATTTTCGAAAGATTCGGGTGTAATGGGCGTATTCCATTATTTTGCATCGGTGTTGATACTTGAATATGCGGAAGTCAACAAAATGAGTCCTTCAGGTATAATCAACTATTGAACGCCCATGAATTCCGGGCAATAATTGTCGATTGAGCATGGGCGTTTATGAGTTCGTCCGTTCTTTTTTCTTTCACGGCCCATTCTCGTCAGAACAACATAAAGCGCCAATAAAAACAAAAATACCCACTTTCGGTATGTGAATTATCGAACGGTGACCAAACGTTGACAGCTGTCGATAATAAAACCGTGTTCTTTTAACTGCCACTTTTGCGGTAAACGGTTACTCATATCACAGCCGTCTTTATTAGGTAAAGACGGCTGTGCTCATATCGAATAGGTGGTCACCATGGAAAGCTAACAAGAATTGGCTGCAGTTTTCGTCGATGATTAATGGATGAATATGTGCAAATCTGACATCAGCGCAACGCTGGTTTAAATTTATTTACAGTAATCTACCTAATCAGGATTGCAGAGCCCGTCCGAGAAAAGAATAATCTGGGGGTCACAGCAACTTTTTGAAAAACTGACAAGCTATGCTAACCTCGAAATGGGAAGCTTCTTCTTAGCTTCTCTTGGATCTGGCTTTTAAGTTCGACAGTGATATCTTATCTTTTAAAGGTAAAACAGGGTTGGTTTGTGAGTTAGTTGATCTTAAACCCTCGAGGGTGGAGGAGAGACTTTGAGTTTAACATGTGAGTAACTACATATTTATAATAACAACGTCATCATCATTCATATACAGGCTTCTTCTAACTTTTCTACACTTTTATTCAACGATTTCCATTACTTACCCCATAAGTTATCTCAGGTATTTACCTTAATTTCACAAGACCTTCATTTGCTTCTACTCAACGTATTTTATCATGTTTGTTTGCTTCTTGTGTATTGTTCTGTATCCATTTTTCATACTTCATTATCAAGTCTATTCCATATTATTTAATAATTCTAACTGACCATGTGTATTGAATTCCTAAGTGCTTCCCACAAGAACTTTCTTGTATTAACGATTGGTTTCATCACCTTCTCTAATCATATCTGGGTTATGCAATATTCTTTAACCCTTATGTTTTATTTTCTCATTTAAAAATTATTCAACGTTATAAAATATAATCAGGAAGCGGTTTTCAACAGAAAACTGTAATGTCGGTAATAACTTCATCACATTAAAAGTACAGTACAAATACTTGCTCTTTATATCGAATAATCTTCTAAAGAGAATATAAAGACATTTTTCCATAACTTTTTTCTCCGTTCTTAATATCAATTTTCCACAGGAATTGTTGATTTGCTTAATCCCAAGCTGTACTGTGCGATTAGCTTTCTTTCGATCGTCATTATTCATCGTCCTCCCTATCTCTGGTTCGATAACGACTGTTTTTCGGGTCACCGGTGTAAGGATAAAACAGTTGGTAACAGTGCACTCACGTATCTTACCGCCCTCAGGAACTGTCGACCGTCGTCTTAACTCACAGGACCAAAGGCAGGCCCAAGGAGGGTGCTGAGAAGTGGCCAGTAAGGAACGTGATGCGCCCTACAAGATCTATTACAGATAAAAGCTTCGTAACTTATGCCTTTGCAATATACGACCGATCGTATTTTATTGCAACAACCAGATTCCCCCGAAGTTCTTGGGTATCGTTCGCGAGCCGCAAAATTCAAATGTGAAAAGATTTAGGACTTCTCCAAGTTTCACGCTTACCTGCTAACAAATTTCCTCCATTTATTCAAAAATAAAAACCATAAACGAAACTGAGTTTTTTTTAATATCCTTGAAAAACATTGGGGATTTCATTGTCGTGGATGAGCGGGATATCTATATAGGATATCTCAATCCAACGGTTTTCCAATAACCTATAAACTTGTCATGATCAACTCACACCCCCCATAATATTGGAGTCGTGTCGTAATCCAAAAAGATACCTAGGGGAGACTTTGTTGAGGTTTGATTCATACCCTCAAAGGCGTCCATAACTTGGCCGTTTCTAGCGGGTCTTCTCCAACATGAAACGCGATAAATATGGTGTATAGAATGGCCAAGGCCCTTACTGCTACGTGTTCATTACTCCCCAGTGGCGCTACCAGTTTAACATCCCCGACTGTACCTGAATTTGTTGCGATTAAAACGGCTTTATTGTTTTTCTCTCTTCTCAATATTTCAGAGGATGTACGAGACCCATTGTTTTCCACTAAAAACTGAGACGAAAGAAGATTCACTCCATCTGAATATACTGTTATGGCTCTACTGTGTAATTAAAGAAATTTATTTAAATTTTGAAAATGATTTGTATCCAATAATTGAATAATTTCGTTCAATTTTCCAATTGATTTGCCCAAGACTCTATTTCTAAGTGAACAATCAATAATATCAATACAACTCTTATTATTTTTAAAAAAACCAACTCAAACAAACTAATCCTATCAAAATGGAAAATTCTTAATTAATGAATCCTTTCAAACTATGTATCCATAAATGTACACACTCACAGAAAACAGTCCAGATGGAGTTCCTTCAATTTTCTTTGAATTGAACAAATTCTTGAATATTCTGATGATTTTCCATCCTACGATGTTTCCAAATACACATCACGTATCATCACATTGTTATCTTTGGAAAAATTCTCCAAATCTAATGTTGCTCTCTTGTGGATTTTTGACAATACGATAGGTACGTCAATATTTCTACTTTCATTCCCCAATTTCAATCCTCACTCCTTCAAGTCCCATGCACTTACATTTGACCAGATTTTACAACAATACTTCGATGTTTTTTCGTTCTTGTACCTCTCTTCAAACAACTCTTTCGAAAGATCAATTTCACTCTGACGGTTTTCTCAACTGTCTCTGGCCTTCTTAATTTAATATCGCATTCCTATGGATACATTCTTGATGGATTCTTTTCCTCTATTCATTTCATATACTTCATAAACATAACCAACTAAACTCAACTATTTAAACTTAATAATTTCAATCAATTCATATTCTTCTATTCAAATAAAATAAACCCCTTTTGAAAATATATCAATATAATAATTTATAAATTGATTGAATTTCCTGAATTGACTATAATGTTCAAAGGATCTTGAATTTTTGGTGATTCATTTGAGTGTATTTTAATCGAAATTTTTGAAACTTTGAGAAAATATGATCATGTTTTAATTTCCATAACAATACAGATTGTCTCCAAATCCATGATCATACGTTCGAGATCTCAACAATTAGATCATTTACATCGTTATGTTGGAGAGAATCGAATTTTTCTCGTGGATACTCCTCAAAATTTCATCAGTCTGAGTTATCATTTCTTCATAAAGCCTCTCGATTTTGGAAACCTGGGAACATTTTCATGAAATATCAATTAACATATTATACCTGATATCATGTCCAACGGCGATTCTATGTGACTATTTTTTTTAAAATTACAGGCGTTTTTGAGAATTAAATCATCAAGATTTTTTTCTGAATTGATCATTTTGTCATTTAAAAAGTTGCATACGTATTACGATGGAGAATACAAGCGATTTAATATGAAGACCACAAAAATTGAATAAACTTTCATTTGGCGAGCTCATCTAAATTTAATTTCAACTTTTTGACTCTTGTACATATTCATTGGTACTTTCTCAGTATGAACTAGTGTTGATTTATGGAACATTTCCCAGGTAGAGAGGTGTGATTCGTTGCAAAATCGTTTATTTTATGGAAGTAAACCTGTTGAGAGCAATTTTATACTCAGTTGAAATGAGCATCTTGTGTCGTCTTCGAAAAGATGGGCAATTTTCTGAGAAATTGAAATTGAAATTGAAAGACTCTTCAGTACAAATTCATGATTTGCACTCCTTATCATTAAGATAAAATAAATTGAGATAAAATGATAAAATTGTTACATTACCTACTTCAGCCTACCTACATTCATTATTTATGGAAAACGAAGAAAGATTTCCTTTCAATTCGCTACTCCAGACAAATCCTTGCTCCTTATGATGGTGGCTCAACATCTTAGTTTGTTGTTGTTGTTGTTTCTTAAAATACTGCCCTATAAGTAAAAACTTCGTTCGCGATAGGGACTTTCAGTAGAATAACTAATATCGGAGTTGTTGTGGGTAGAATGAATACATTTTTCATGTAAATTAAAATCCGAACTTTCATCGGAAGATGGCAATAAATTGCCGCTAAGGGGTTGGAAAAACTTTTTATCCTTGAAACAGTTGTGGCTGGGTAATTAGTCATTTATGAATCCAGTAATTACACATAAAAAGATAAATAGATGTTCCCGTTTTAATGGGCCGAGGCATCCCTTCGAAAGAGGCCCTTACGGATACTTATTCAAGAAGTGAAATTCGCCCTTCAAACTGCCTCATTTTTAAGATGGGGGCTTTTAGATTCTAAATTAGTCAACGGGACCGTCTTATGATGAATTTGGATACAAACGAGGATTATATTAATCTTGATTATGGCATCGAGAACTCTCCCCACATATTTGAACTAATTTACAGCACGAAAAAGTTTCTTCAACGTAGAATTCGCCCCTTGATTATCACAGTTGGGGCATAAGAGTTTCGGTTATGTTTTCAACGATTCAACGAAAATCGGAAATTAATTTACAAACCAACCAATATGTGTGTCCCAATTAGAACAAGAAGTGTTTACACAGCCTCTTCGGGCCTTCCTCATCGGTTTTTCTTTGAAACCGGACGTTATAAACGCTCCACTCCGAGAACCGATTTGGTCAATAAAAATAATCAGCAAATGAGGCCTAAAGGCCTACATCCCACACGATCCTTTGAACTTAGAATTAATCCCGATCCCCTTTGATGCTTCAACTTCGACATGACAACCCTCGTTGACATCCACTTTAGAAATATATCATTTGAATAACTTCAGTTATATTTTTAACCCCTCCTCCCCGCTTTCGCCCCTTGGACTGAGGGTACGGTCGAGGGGGATTTTGATACCGTTGATTAACATTAGCTTAACCGTAACCCCATTCGTATATCCAAGAATATCTTCGTCAGAGCAAAGCACATTGGAAAAATTCGATTAGAAGGGCGTTTTACACGCCGCTTTCAAATGAAGGGTAGAACAGCTGATCAGCTTAGGCACCCGTCTGAATCCAAATTAAAAAAATTCTGCCCTCTCCACTGAATAATGAAAACAGAAAATCATTTGAATCTTCAAAATTCATGTGCAATGATCCATTGCACAAAGATTTTCAAAATTGAATAAATTAATCAGTTACAAATCCTTTGTAGTTAATGCAATAGAATCAATAGTTTCTCAATAAAAAAATCAATTTTCTCATTGTGGTGCTTTCAATTAAGCGTAGGCATTTATCTATAAATTTTCATTATTTCTATCTGAGAAGTAGGTTCAGAAAAAACATGCACAAGCTGTAGTAAATGAAATTATCCCAAAGATACTCGTATTTAATATTGCCGGTATAAGCCATGAGTCTCAATTTAAAAGACGTTTTAACGCGTATTACATATTATATGGTTAGATATGAGACAGTAAGTAACCAGCCCCTGCGGTTTTATAGGGCAGGGACTACCTCATAATGACACAGCCCTGGTCCCATGCATTTTATATCAGGAGGGAATTTTCTGTTGAAACTTTTTACGATGCGGTAATTCCAACGAACTTTTTGCAAGCTGATTTTTATATTAGACTTTCACACAGATAAATCTTCATCAACGTTTCACTGGGAATTTTCACTGAGGACAACGCGAACAGCTCTTCATGCGCCTCAAAAAGAATAAACGAGGGTTCTCGAAGACATACCTTTTCATACCATGAAAAGTTGTTTTTGTTTCAAAACAGAAACATATAATTTCCTGTCAGAGCCAAGTTCTCGTGTAAGCCAAAAGATTTGTCAGGAATTAATTTTTTTTCTTTTCTCATTATGTGATTTATTTTCCATCTTTCATTTCGTGCTCAATTCAAACGGATCCTTGAATTTTTTCCCCTACATCAATATCTGGAAATCATGAATTTATCTGTCGAATCAAAATAATTTGAAGGAATAAACTGAATTTTAGTAGTATTAGTCGTCTTTCTTATTCACGTGTTTTCAAAATTTAGTTTATTATTTCAAATTATTTTGATTCGACAGATAAAGTCATGATTTCCATGGAAATAACTACAATATTCAATCATAAAGAACTTCAAAATAGAGCAAATTTAAGTTTGGAATATTTCGACTTATTCGTTGTTATCTTGTTAGCCATGATATTAGGGCAGAAGACAAGCAGCAAGCACAAAAGTTGATATGTCATTCAAAAGCACAGTAAATGGGGTAGTTTTTGCTGAAAAGAAAACATGTCCATAATAAATGATTTTTCATCGATGAAACCATTGGAAAAATAAAAAATATGACTGATTTTGTTCACTTCAGATTCGTGACATTCATCTCCTTACCACGCCCGCAATAAAAAATTTTCAGACAGAAATTCTTATCTTATAGAAAATTTAATGCTGCTTCCAAATATGTGGTCAAATCTGAAGAGGCTCTAAGGATAACTGATGTTTAAATGATTTTATGGAAAAACTTGAATTATTTCGTGAAATTAAGAAATGTTGAATTGAAGAAAAACCGTCAACATTTCGACCATGTGTTATATGACATTTTCTGTTGCAAATCTTATGTATGATCTTCCCTTGAAGTTTGGCCCTTTTAAAAGTAGACACCCTGTATAAGTGAATCCTGAATTCCACATTCCTGTTGATTATTATCCATTTCGATAATTGGCTGAACACCAGTTTTCCCAACTAACTGAACAGTTGAAAATGTTTGTCAGAAATTCAACTCAGCCTGATGAGTCAAAAACAGATTGGAACATTGAAATGAATATGAATACAAAAACGCAGTATTGAAGCATAAAGATGATCTTAATAGCATTATTGAGCTACAGAATAAGAAATTAATTCTCTACTGTACGAGCTTAAATTTTTTATAAATAAGCTTTTGCCGCATCTTTGATCTATTCGTCCCGAGTCAGGTTTAATTAAAACTTGATGCTCGCCGTTGACTTTGAGTCAGACCAGAGTCTTGGAATTCATAACTTTATCGCCCTTAAGCGTATTCTTTATACTTGTCGAATATCTAATGATTAATGCTTGCTCAGTTTCACGACAAAGACAAAGAAAGAACAGAGGAGGATATTTGCAATTACATTTTGCGGCGACTTCGCTACCATTGGAATTCGGAACTGAAAATATTTCATCTTGTCCCCTTCCCTTTCACTTTCTTCATATGCCTTTTTGTGATTCCTTTCGAGTTCGGTAAATTCAAAATTTTGAATGAATACTTTTTCTTCTCTGTTATCACACTGAAGGTGAATCGTTAATTCTCAAAATGAATACGAAATTTTCCTGAATATACAGGTGTCCCAGAATGAATGGATAATCCTGCAACACTGTATAGGAGAGCTATTGGACTCTCTGAAAAAAATACAAAAAAAAAATCAATCTCCATTAGAAATATTTTTTTTTTCAAAATAATGATCATCACGCTGCGTTTCTGTAACACGCTCACAAATGAATCAAATCAATCAGTTTCTTTATGGTGAAATAAGTTATGAAGATGTATTGTACCATTTTATATTTACATGAAAGGCGCAATTTTTTTTTTGAGTTGACCGCACAGGCTTTCCCAAATTTTATTTCCACCATGAACGATTAAACTTTCCCATTATTCATCACATTTTATGATGAAAATTGAATTTGGATATTTTTTTCCAAAAAAGTTACAACAGATATTTTTACGTTTTTCAGCGTATCTATTGGTTTTTCAATGAAGAATATTTCACCATGAAGAAACTGATGGATTTGATCAACTTTTGAGCGTGATGCACAGAAACGCAACGTGATGTGCAAGAAATCATTATTTTGGAAAAAAAATAATAGTTTTAGAAGCGATAAATTTTTTTTTGTATTTTTTTCAAAGAGTCCAAAAGCTCTTCGCTATACAGTGTTACAGGATTATCCATCCATTCTGGGACACCCTGTATAATCCCTGTTTATGAAAACAATCGAGATGTAACTCTGGCATCTTCCTCACAGTTTTTGACCAACTTCGTTCCCCTTGCTCAAATCCCACAATTGTTTTCCTTTGAAATCTTGACGGTATTCCGCTGCGTAAAGTTTGAATTAGCAGGGACATTATATTGTCGCACGCCTGGTGGGTCCTCCTCCAGCAAATTTGCAATTTTCTTTGAAGTGAAGAGGAATTTATGAATGATGCTACTTTGACTTCGACAGTAACTCGAAGTATGCCATTTTATACTCGAGCGTTTTGTTTTGCGGAATGTTCATTAAACGTACTGCGATAAAATTACATCCGAATGGTCTTAAAGTTGCATTCCTTGTACTTTTAGTTTCTTTATGCGCGAATTCAGAGACTGAGAATTGCCTTGTTATAACTATTGAAAATCGAATTTGAAACTTTGTGATTAGTTTATTAATTTTTACAAATATTTCAATCAATTTTTGTTGATTGTTTTTGCGAAGACATTTCTTATCTTTTATTTGTTTCGATGATTCCCATCTCGGCTCATCTACCTAGGAACTAAGATTTTTTTTATTTCATTTATTTCTAAGGTCTACTTTGAACAAATTCGGCGTGGCAGTTTATTAATTTGTCAATCTCCCTTCGAGTCCCGTACGAAACCTCATTAAATCAAATGAGGCAAGATTCGTTTCAGAAACGAAACAACAAAGGCTTGATTCTAATCGAGAGATATGAGATATGTGAAGCATACACTCAAGATAATTATAAAGATAGCTGATAATTGCATAACGCGATATGTGTCTGCATAGAACGGGCGGCCAATGCAGATGGTATAATCAGGAACTGGAGTAAGTTGATCGAACTGAAGCAGCATTGGAGGAAGTTCTGGTGTTCTAGGCGATTTTTGTGCGAAAGATGTAACTGATGTACTGCCGCAGGCTGATCATGATCATCAGGCTGGCCGTTCTCATAACTCTCAAATAAAAAGTTACCATAATATGATGAACTTAGCACTACATGTGGGTGAAAGGTGGCTACGTTCTACAAGACTCCAATTGGAGTCGCTGGGGCTCTGCTGGCAGGGCTATGGGCATTCCAGTGGCGTCCTCTTATACTAGCAATTCTTCAAAACCACTGTGGCATGTCTCCTGGGAACCATGTTGATTTATTTGGAAAATTAGTGATTTGGGAATAAAAATAAAAACATCAACTTTTAGCTCTGAAATCAATCCGGTGAGTTACACCAAAAAAATAGAGGAGCTGGCAGGACTCGTGCAAAAATTAGCAGCTTTCGTTTCTCAAGAAACACACTGATTGTTGCAGCATTTGAATCTGCACTATACCAACTGAAGCGCCGCTTCTCTTCTTGTATCATTATGGGAGAAGAGAAGCGAGTTAGGCCATAGCAAACCCTGAAGGACTACACTGTGTATAATAATTCACCTGCCTGCAATTACCCGACATTGTAGCACTGTTATTCTGATATCACCCACCTGAAAACATTTCCCTTGTTTGCGAAACCTACGAATAACTGCTACGTTCGAAACGAAGAATCTAATTCTGAGAATTTCCATATTCCAACGAAAAATAAAATACCTACTCTGCCGAAACTTTATTTTGGGTATGAAATCGATTTGGCTTGCTATATTTGAAAGTAGGTTGCACTTAAAAATATTTTCAAGAGTTCTAACAACAAAAAGGAACAAATGGCATTTCTCCTAATTACCTAAAAATGTGGATTCGGCAAATGGAAGTTCAACGAATCGAGTCCTTACACAAATATTTGGTTAGAATGTTTGCGCGCTTATTTTCCTCCGCAATCCTCAACGGATCATGTAAAATTTTATATTCAACCATCAAAACCATTTAGAAAACTCCATTGGTATGTCTAGTACTTCATCTGCATTTTTTATAATAACCCTAATTGGTGTGTCTTCTCATTTGTGTATACAAAGCGAGGTGCAACACAAGCAGTCGCCAAATTACGAAGGATAGAAAAGGATGTTCCATCAGAAATTTCTTATCTCTCGATTTATGCTTCAAGTCTTCTGTTTTAATATTTAGATTTCATGAAGAAACTCACAAAAAATTATCAAGCGGTTTCAGATCTCAAGATTTAATTGGACAATAATTCACGTCCTCATTTCTTTAGCGAATTTTCCTTCCCAACATAAATCAGTAGGTTTCATTAGCAGACTTGAAATAATGAACTCTAAAATGATACACAGATCGTACAATATCACATAGTCTTTATTTAATTTATATACATTTTTAAAATATACAACTTTGAACTTTGGAATGAAAAAATGGAATTATAAATTGAATATCTTAAGTCTATCTGATCAAGATTATAGAATAAAAATTCTTGTAAAGATAAATTGTTTGTACATACATTTGATTACAGAAAAAAGGATATTACATAACCTTGGATAGCTGTTTTGATGGACTACGCAAAACCTCAGTATAACTTTTATCTTAAAAAATGCACATGATCAATATCTATTTAAATACAATAATTAATAAACATACATCTACTATTCAACGACATTCAACACTTACAGCAAACTTTTCACTCAATTAACTTAGGATAGACAACAATTACATCAAATTAAACAAAACTTATTGAAATATACTGTTAACTTGAGTGGACACATTCAGTATTAAAAGAAGACTTGAAGAAATACATGATTGTGTGTGAAAGCCAAACCAATAGATTCTTCTGTTAATATTTTGCCAGGCTACCCAGATTCAATGATTAAATACTTGGTTTTTTCATTCTGAACAAATTATCACTAACACTTAAGCTGATGTGATTAGTTACTTTCAAAAAGGATGGATTGAAAACAATACAATTCACACCTAATTTGAATTAAATCAACATTTTATGACATTTTAAAGAATTAATACTGTCCCTGTAAATTTGTAAGCTAACAGTAATAATGAAAGAAAATAACACGAATCGAAATTGTGTCAAAAAATGGAATGAGTCAAATTTCTCATCAAATTTCCTCATTTCAGGTTGATGAAACATTATACTCGGGTTTGAATTAGTGAATTGATGAATTTTCGAACATGAAGATTCTACTAAGGAAAAAATTGAGTAGTTACAATTTTCATCTTCACATGTATAAAGCAATATAATGAAACAGAATGTACATGTTTCTAGATGTAGAGCGGCATAACAATCAATTAAATTTTTTTACTTTGGCTAATAGTACATTAAGTACTGGTGTATTTTGATGAACTGATTTTATGTTGAAGTAACCCCTTTACGTGCTACTAATAAATTCAGGACGGGGTGTTTCTTTATATAACTCACAGCTTTTTTATGTGTCACCATGGTGAAATCATAACCGTTGCACTGCAAAATTTTGTCATGCACTCTTAGACCACTCTTTGACGCAGGGCTTGATTCGTGAACTTCCGTTACATAGATACCCTATAAAAGAAAGAACCCTGTAGATTAGAATACATACATCCCAACGAATAAGAAGATATGGAAATAAAGTAACTCACGTTATCTGTATACCCTTGGGGACTCTTGTGAAAATCTTGATCAATGCCTCCTCCTATTTTGAAACCACAACGCATCGTAACTCCATCAACTTCTTTGTGAAGTGTAATTGGAATCTAGGAATTTTCAAACAGTTATACAAAGGAATAAATGTGCAAGAAATTGAAAAAAAAAATGGTACATCTTCAGTAATTTTGTTGCATGTTTTTTTTTTCAGTTTCCTACACAAGATTGAATACTTACACTTAAACATTCCATGGCTGTGCCAGCTTGATGTTGAAATGCCATTTTTGCACACATTTTCGAAAAGGTCGTTTTTTTTCACACTAAATGAGTCTAATCTTACTAGCAAATTTCCAAAACACCTATTTATAAGTATGACTAATATCAGTAATCTTTCAATCTGACAGATGGGTAAGAAAAAGATAAACCAAATATATCAATACAACTCTTTGCTCGAACTCAGGGTTGGCCAAAAAGTCCACGACAAAATTGTTTCTCCAATTTTCTACAAAAAATGATTTCTTATATGCTTCAAAGGAACTTCTATCAATCAATAAGATGAGATAAACTCGTGATAAAATTTAAATGAACGTGTGTCATAGAAGTAATATCAGTTCAAATCTAATTGACCAAACAGAATATCTTCTGTGGAAATTCTAATCTGAACGAAGGCTGGTTTTGATTAATTTAATATTTCCCTACAATGGCCAATTCAAATGGTCGTTTCCTTATTATATATCTTCCAATAATACATGTTTCCCATGTGTTGAAATCGTAGTGGGAGAATACAAAAATGTTATTTTCCACCATGGTTGAAACTAGGGATGGGACATTATCATCATCGATGTTTTTTAAACATCGAGGTTTCGAAGTCGATGTTTTCACCATCGATGTCAATGAGAAGTAACATCGTAACATCGAATGATTACGATGGTATAAACCTGTATACCAACAGTATTTTAATTTGATCATTGTTGTATACAATACAACACACAATACATACAATACCTCCATCCATAAATTACAATTTGCATCTAATGCAAATTTGAACTGAATTTTTTATTAGGAACATAGGATACCGAGGAGGTATACGGTCAGATATCCGGAGTAGGAAAATTTGAACAGGCAACCCATAAAACACAATAATGTATAGTGTGTTGCCTAGCGGGAAAAATTTCGGCTACTCCGGATACCTCCTCGCCCTCCTATGTTCCTAATACAATTTCGTTCAAATTGGATTTTTCGAAGCCAAGAACGCTAACAAAAGTGAAAATTTGGCGTTTCAAATCAGAATTTGGTAACAGGATCATAGAATGGTCGAGGAGGTATACGGTCAGATATCCGGAGCAGGAAAATTTGAACAGGCAACCAATAAAACACAATAATGTATGGTGTGTTGCCTAGCGGCAAAAATTTTGACTACTCCGGATACCTCCTCGTCCTCCTGTGTTCCTAATACAATTTCGTTCAAATTGGATTTTTCGAAGCCCAAAGCTGAAGATTTGGTGTTTAAAATCCGAATATGCTAACAGGATTATAGGACAGCGAGGAGGTATACGGTCAGATATCCGGAGTAGTAGATAGGCAACCATTAAAACACCACAAATGTATGGTGTGTTGCTTGGAAATATTCTGCTACTCCGAACATTCTACGATGTCAATAGTTCTTGTATATGAACCGAGTATATGCACAATTCAAAACTGTTAATGATTAATTGAAAAAAAAAAAAGGATCTCAAATAATTTTATATTTCTCCGATTTATGCAAATTAAAGTAAAACAATATACTTTCTTATACCAATTATTTATGAAACAAACCTAACAACATATCAAAGTATTTACAACAAACAAGTAGTAGGTTTATGTATATTAAACTTGTATACGGCATAAATAAGGTTCTATAAACAATAAACTAAAAAAATCTATATATTTAACTTTTACTCCTGTGGATATTCTGAACAATTTTGGCACATAAATACAAAATAAGAATTAAATTGAGATTTAACAAAGTAAAGTACAATATTAAAATAATTCATTATGATCTCGTCATTGCAATTATCGATATTTTATTCTGGATGAAGTTCAAGAGGAATCATTTGTAGTGTATCTTCGACATTGGGAATGAAAGAATTCAATTCATTGTCTGCTCACTAATAATGATCAATTCTGATAATCGAACAAAATAGTGCCTCCCAATATTTACAAAGTAGAAATCCATCATGGTAGTCAACTATGTTGAATTTTCTTTCTCTGTCAATTCTTGGTATCTGGCATACATCATTTTCTTAACGCAATCTTTGTAAGACTCTCCTGCAACAGCATTGTAACCTGGTAACGCATTCCCAAGTCCAGCAGAATTACTCCGATGTTCAGCCTGAACAGAATTCTTTTTTATTATCAAGTCAACAGTTGATTTTATCATATATCAATAAATTTTTTCAAATAGACTGAAAACAAATTATACACATTTCTCATTTGAAAATGGAACAAATACATGAATAAAACCATAAGGAAAAAAGTTGAAACTTCAAATAATAGGACTAAAATAGGGAAAATACCTGAGAAAAAGTGGTAATAATAATTTACCTGTATAATGGTTGTTCTTCCTTGGTTCAATTTACCTAAGCCTTGACCTTCTGTCCAGCCCATTTTTTGTAATAGTTTATTGCCAACATTTTCTGAACCAATTGGTTCCAGTACTGAAGCAGCAACTGGTATATCTGCCAATTCCTTTGATTTCAAAAATTTCTCTTTGAGCTTGCTAGGACGTGGTTCATCAGGATTTCCGTATTTCATCCTTCTTTCCTTTGCTCTGTCCCTGTATACGATCTTTTCAGAGTCTTCAGATTTCCTCAATTTTCTTATCGCTTCTAAATTCTGTTTATGGAGATTGGACAACTGAGCATGTTTAGAGAGTGCTTCAGCTGAACCAAGCTGTCTTTTACACAGATTGCAGATGAGTTTTTTGAAATCTAGGAGTTCATTCTCATCAAAATGCTCTTCATCACCTGAAAATTTCAGAGAAAAACGAAACATTGTAGTAATTGTGAAATCATAAATGCAATGAGGATGAAGATCAAAAAGGCCTATTTACCTGACGATTCGCTTTCACCTCCATAAGCAGCTACCAAAGGAACATGAGGTAATGGTACTGCTGCTGCTTCTTCTAGCACCTCTTTTTGGTAGACTGTAGTGGTCATGTTTACTGAGAATATAAAATAAATGATCATTTATGGAACTATTGTGAAAGAGGAAAATAATCAAGAAAAAAATATTCATCTAACAGAACTATGTTGGGCTATTATTGGGTGGGTCATCTGTCAGTCCTTTTATTAATGGCTGGCTTGGCAGAAGCCCATCCTATTAACCCAATTTTGCAATAGATTAGATTGATGATTGTGTACTGACCCTTCTTTTCTAAAACGGAAAATCCAATATCTGCCGAAGCACTACTGCCATTACTGTTGTGCATGTCGTAATTGGCCTTTGATGCACATATTTCTTTCTTTTGATTTAAAGTTTTAGCCCATCGTTCCATATCTTTAGCAATTTTTTTGGCTACTTTAACTTTGTCCTGTTTATCTGGTTTTTGCTTTTTGTTCTCTGGCTCCCCAGATGTCGAAGCTTGCATATTAGAATTTTGTACCTGTACTTGCTGTATTGAGGAATATTGTTCCATACTACTATCAGCTCTAACATAAGTTTGTTTCTCTGGGTCCCAATAAAGATAAATTTGAAGTAGCGGATTCCAATAGTAACCAGTTTGTGGATCAAAATATAAACCTGTACTTGGGTCGAACTGATAATTGCTTGCTTTGTCCAAAACATATTTGGAAATATCAGGTATTGCTGTGAAAAGATTGAATAGATTGAAAAAATTATTCATAACCTATATCCAAATTGTGAAAATGGAATTGCCATTATTACTCAGGACTTACGGTATCGCTTGCCATCAATTCCAGTAGGTATAGCCCTTTGAGTTGTGTCATACATGGATTTAGTAGCATTTACTTGTTGAATGGCAGACTGTGCCACTGCAGCAGCAGCATTGGCAGCATCCATTTGATTATCCTGTTGTAATGTTATGGAATTACCAGCACTTATCTGTTGCGTGAAATACTCCTTGTAATACATCACATAGTGGATATACTCCTGCGGTGTCTTGGCATAGCGATTAGCTGCATATTCGGCCAAACTGTCGACATCGGTCATCGCGTAGGTGCTTGGAACAGCAGCATTGGGAAATGCAACATTTTCAGCTTCCGAATAAGCCCTTTTATTGTCTCCCATTTGATATTTGCAATATGACAATATAACTGAAATCAAGGGCACATTGAAGATAATGACAGAACAAAATTTCAGGAACATACCTGTCTTGCCATCAATTACAAGAGGACTTGATAAATTGCTAAGAGCGCCATAAAGGGTGAGAGAATCTATGGTGCTTTCCAAGCCTAGATAGCATATTCCGCGAGAGGTAGAAGTTAGAGGATCTCTTCCTATCGTTACAGCTGCAATACTATTCACTAAATCTGGTGCAACACTTTTCAATACACTCATCACCGAGTCTTCCGTCGTCAAAGCATCTAGGTTTCTCAACATAATCGCTGCAAATAAGATTTATTGCAGTATATGGGAAGCCGAATGAATGTTGTTGATAAGTATATTTGCCGACAGTATCGAGGAACTTCTGGGGCTTTGTGAAAGTATTGTTCGTGAATTTGTGAACTGGTGTCGCTCAAACCGCTTAATGGTGAACGTAGAAAAGACGGTATGCATCAACTTTTGTTTGAAAAATAATAAAATAACAAGCTTCACAGTTTACTGGGATAATTCAATCAGGACATCTGAGACAACCAAGTTTCTTGGTCTCTATGTAGATAAAAATTTAAAGTGGACGGCCCACATTGATGCGTTATGTAAGAAACTGAACAGCTCATTTTTTGCGATCAAGAGAATAAAAAATGTTTTGCATTGTTTGTTGAATGTATACTATAGCCACTTATCCTATAACATCTCGCTATGGGGAAGTTGCTCTGATATCTCCAGAGTGTTCATACCACAAAAGCGTGTTATTTATACAATATTCAACCTCAATCCACTGAACTCTTGTAAGCAAGTTTTTATTGAAAGGAAAATCTTGACATTGCCTTGTATATATATTTTTAAATGTTTGCTCTGTGCTAAGGGAAATGAATAAAGATGGTTGAAATTATCAGATCATCACAAGTATGAGACGAGGAACTCTGAGACATTTTCATTTCCAAAGCATAGAACACACAGATTTGAATGTAATCCTTCATATAGAAGTATGGAATTATATAATCATCGACCAGCTTCTGTGAAAAAATTAAATTTTAAAATGTTTAAGAATGAAATTAAGAAGCTTTTATTAAAAAATTACGAAAAGCACTGCCGTGAAGGCAGGAGCTTTTGAGCGCTCGTACATGCACCTTGTAGGTGGATTCGCATTTTCCAGTTTTGGAAATCGATTGAAGGAATTTTCGACAGCTGTCAAAAAATTCTGAAACTTAGGCGAAACTCCAGACTTCCTGTCAGTGCTTCAGCTGATCAATTTTATTTCGATAATTCGCTAGAATTTTGTGCGGTAGTCTTGGTGATGCGATCTGGACAAAATTTTGCACGTAGTTTGAAAAAATTATTCCTCAGCTACGTGCAAAATTTCATTCCAATCCGATCAGTAGTTTCGAAACTATCAGGAAAAAAATATTTTGAACGGCCATATTTACGGAACCCCTAGTCTAATTTTGCTCATTGATGAACGTGACCGCGATATTCGCGATCCAAACCCACCCTGAAAATTTCAAGTTCCTATGCCTTTCCGTTCGAAAGTTACAATTTTCTATGGTTTCTATGGTTCTGGTCATGCGATGTGGACAAAATATTGCTTTAATATATCATTCTCGATTTTTATTTCTATGGTTCTGGTCATGTGATCTGGAGGAATGTAGCATGAATATAAATTTCTCCATTAGTATACAAAATTTCGTCACGATCGAATCTGTAGTTTTGAATTTATCAAGAAAACTAAATTTCAAACGACCATATTTACGGAACCCCCAGAATAATGTTGCTCATAGATGAACGTGATCACGACATTCGAGATCCACACCTATCCTGAAAATTTCAAGTCCCTAGGCGTTTCGGTTCAAAAGTTACAATTTTCTATGGTTCTGGTCATGCGATCCGGACAACATTTCACATGTAGCTTGAGCACCTCATTTTCCATTTGAGTGCAAAATTTCATCTCGATCGAATCTATAGTTTCAAAGTAATCAGGAAAACAAAATTTCGAGCGGTCATATTTACGGAACCCCTCGGCGAATTTTGCCCGATAACGAACTTAACCGCGAAAATTTCAAGTTTCTAGGACATTCCGTTCGAGAGTTATCGTGTATACGGCCGGACGGACGGACAGACGCGAATTTTTCGACGGATTCGTCATCAGTGAGTCGAACATAGTCGATTGAGACCATTTTCGGCTCAAAATTCGAAAAATACAGACATCGTGACGAAATGATATAGCCCTCGTGTAAGTAGTACGAGCGCTCAAAAAAGGTTTTTACTCTGTAGATGAATATTTGTGCGACTCTTTAGTTGCTTAGTTTTAGACTGACATGTCCTATACACTGTGTAGTGTCTCAATGGATTAAATAAATTTATTATTATTATTATTATAACACAAAACTTCGAGACATTAAATTCTATACTTTGATACGTCCTACTATATCTGGAAACTTACTCTTTGTTGCATAGGTACAAATTTCATCACTACCACTTCCACCTTCTTCACTTTCCATCCTAGAAGCATGGCATTTGAAACAATTGTCGCGCCTTCTGAAATTCTGTGCGCCACACTGTAAACAGAATCGATATTAGTGTCACTCAACTTTGAATTGATAATACGCACTTTTATACAAAACCAATCGGCTGATGCTTTATGATTTGGAGGTTTTTCATAGCCAAAACTCATATCTTTAGGTATACTATACTGCATTATTGCTCTATATTGGTCTTGTAGCATCAACACCCCCTGAAAATAACAGAAAGAAAACGAAGATTAAAGGATGGACAGAAAACTAACAACCCCTCTCAAGAAGAGACCTTCGTTGTCTAGAGAATCGGTTTTATAAAAGTAAAACATCAACGATTCAAGCTTCAAAAAAAAATAATTAAATGATAAGTGAACCACGAATTTCATGCAACTAATAAAAGAAATAGTTTCTTCAAAACAAGCCTGCTTTTCAATTTTCATGATACCTAAATAGGTTCACTCATGTATCCCATTAAACTGTGACTTGAAACAAAGAATATTAAGTTTTCAGAAAAATTAAAGGAAAAGTTATACTTATCGACTGGATAAAAAATTTATTAGCTTTATTTTTTACAATGACTCTTCTTTATAGTAAGATACCTGTTTCATGTCCATCCATCTTGTAGCTTCAGCAAGTGTTGTAAACTCGACAAAGGCGAAACCTCTAGAGGCACCTAAACAGCACAATAGACACCAATGGTATTACCCTAATTTCACCTTTACAATGCACAATAAACGGCCTAAGGACAACCTTACGTAATCAATTAATAAAAACGTCATACCTGTATCTTTTTTACGAATCAGCCTTATGTCTTTCGGCATCAGACCACACAACATGATGTCCTGTCGAATCTGAATAATTCCATAAAAATAAATAGTTAGCTAAACTCGAACAATAATATAACAAAGATAATAATTCGTAGCTTACATCATTTTCTGTTATGTGTTGAGCAAGTCCCCTTATCATAATAGTATTGTTGGGTGGCTGACTTTTATACCCAATAATTTCCGCTCCACTTGCTCCTAATACTGCACCATTGGGACTCCTATCTCTGATAACATATATTTAAATCAAACCTTTTATTTTTTCAACATGAAATTTAATTTTTATTACCCGTCACTGTCGTCATCTCGATAAGACCTCTCTCTGTCCCGATTTTTGCCTTCTTCTGATTTTCTCTCCCATCTTGAGTCACTTCTTGATCTTCGGTTCCTTCCTCGTCGGTGTTCTCTATTTCTGTGATATCTACTTCGGTTATCTCTTTCATCTGGGCTTCTTGAATGACTCCTTTCTTCATATGAAGACTCCCTTTCTCTTCGGTATTCCCTATCGCTTTCATAGTCACTTCCTCTAGACCTGCCTTCATTGTGATCATGATCTGAAAGATTCCAATAAAATCACTTAAAACAAAGCATTAGCTCCTTAGATCAACTTATATATACAGATGTCGCAAACTCGATGGCTTATTAGACGTTTCTGGGAAACGAAGATGGAATTAAATTCAAAAACTGAAATATTGTGTGGAGGTATCTGATCATATCTTACTAGTAGATTATCCTGGAGGACGGGTTATTTCATTCAGAAAAAGGCTATTTTTCGATAGACTATCGAAGATTTTGGAGGATGACTTGGATGGGAAAGCCTAAAATCAAATTTAGTATGATCACCTTACATTTAGTGACGACATCATTTAATAATCTCCACCATCTCAATATCCTTCTTCGATATTTACGACAATACGCACTTTTTCGTAATACATGAAATATAGCCATTTTCACAGGAATAGTTCTTTAATTTTATTTAAATTTATAATCATACCAACGAGGGGTTCATCAAAACTGGGTATGCGTGTTGCCTAAATAACTGAGGAAGGAAGCAAGAAGTAACACAGGATGAAAGGCTAATGACTAATGAGGATCCTAGTTAGAGGTTATTAACTTTCTATGGTTAATATTATTATCGTATCTTCTGGCGTTCATAGTTTTAGTTCTTCCAAAATCTGAAATGTGTTGAGAATTATTGGATGACATATTTTTATCTATGCTCAACTCCACGCAACCTGAGAAATTTTACTTCAAATAAATGGAGAAGATGAATTTCTAATTATATCCACATTTTTCTACTAATATTCAGTAGGAAGAAAAATATTTCATGGCATCAATACAAAATATAAGGTATGATGAGATTGAGTCAACTTTCAAATTCTTTTTCTTTTACTAGCTTCTTCTCTAGTCTCCTCATAATGGAGTCTATGTTTGGGAGTGATATATGCATCTGTATTTTCTCAATATACTGATCTTTTTATATGGAATATAACAAAACATGATGAGGGACGAAGAAGGTTGAATGAAACTGAACTACAAATGAAGGAATTCTTGACATTCATTTTTGGAAAAAAAAATGCAGTATATTTACTTACTCAAGTAACTGAAATGGTCCTTTTTTTCCTTTTACTTCATATAACTACATTTGTTTCAATACAATGCTTTACATTATGAGAGAAAGAACTTTGAATTATTTCATTTATATATAGGTAGGATTTTCTATTCGAATGGTATTTGCAGTATTGTTATGAGCTTTTCAAAAAAAGTCGACCTTTCAAATAATAATGATGTAACAAGAAAGTTAATATTAAGATCTCTATATTATGATAAGTCATTCAATATATTAGTTGTAGGGTCAATAATGGTTGGTGAAAATAGAGAAGAATCAATAAATATAATAAATATATATTTAGGAACTTCAATATCAATCTGATCATATTATCAATAATGTACATAAATCCGAAGTAGACCTTATCTGATTTAAATAATCCTTTTTGGTTGTAGGGTCAATAATGGTTGGTGAAAATAGAAAAGAATCAATAAATATAAATAAATATTTAGGAACTTCAATATCAACCAGATCATATAATTAATAATGTTCATGAATCTGAAGTAGAACTAATCTGATTTAAATAATCCTTTTTTGGAATTAAAGTTGTCTGGTAAGCAGGCTGTTTTGTCCAAATAAAATTGCAGCTTTGTTCATGGAACAATCGTTCAAATTGGACAGAGCAAGTGCATATCCATTTTAGAAAATCCAAAAACTATATACGCTTTCTTTGTCCAGTAACAGACTTTTGGGAACAGGACTAATATATCAACATACTTACTCTGGTCTTGTTGTTTCAGTATTGCAAAGGAATGAAATTGGAAAAAATAATTGTATCGTTTTTTTGAATGTTTTCATCTATGGGACGAAAATTATATACAATTAGGTACCTAAATAATTCGAATATTGATCTTAATGATGATTCTAACAACCTCAACACTTGGTGGAATTAAATTTTCTCCCTCTAGTGAATTCATTCAAAAGATTAGTATTATTATAACTTAGTATCCACTAGACTACCATTTTCACAAGTTAAAGGGTATTATTGACGAGTATTCAACTATTCACTTACAATTTTTCTTGACTGGGTGGTAGGGTGAGTTTTTATACCCATTGTGCCTTCTTTGGTGCGGTGATCTTGAATTTGATCTACTAGGTCTATAATCAGGCGAATCTCTCCTGTAGTCTGGTGATATAGACATACTCCTTCGACCATAGGGAGAATAATCTCGATCTCTCATTCTGTCCATTTTCAATTAACAACAACGTGAGTTGAGTACGTCATAAAAAAATGGCTTCTATAAGCACATATAACTCCGTCAATTCCAGCAAAATACGAGCATTTAAAGCTTCAATACCTCACTTGATGGTGAACAGATTGATGTTTACACGAAATAAAATATTTCAAAAAATTCTACAACTATTTGTAGACTCAATTTTGTTTTCCTCGGCCTACCTTTTCAATAACAACCCATCTGTGATAACTTGAATACAAACGCCATGCGCCAAAATTATGTTCTTGCGCAAACATTTTTTTGTTAACCCGCAAGCGCGTTTCATGTTACAAGTTATGTACAGGATGTTAAAAAAAATTGGGAAATACAAAAAAAATCGAAAATAAAATTTCGGAGAACAAAGATCATATATGTACATTACTGAATACATTTGAATAACTGATTTTTTTCCATTTCTTATGATGCCTGAAGATTAATTTTGTACTAATGGTATTCGACGCCCCACATCATGAATAGTTATTTCTTGATAGTCTGGAAAATGCCGAATGGAAATTGAAGATCGGCTTTTTCAAAATTGATAAAAAAAATCTTATTCGCGAGTTATTGACAAAAATGTCAACGAAGGTGTTACTTTGCTACCTGAGTACACCAAATTCTGATGAAAAATGCGACAAAATATCCGGATTATGTTATTGAATTTTAAAGAAGAAAAGAAAAAGTGGAAATTGACGAGACTACTTTTCTTTTTTTATGTGGAACCATTATATGCGACGAAAAACAATCAAAATAGGATGAGAAGGCAAAGTGAACTGAAAACTTGGTGCTGGGATCGCCCAACAGTATGACCATATTATGAAAATCGAATCTATGCGAATATGAGAGAAATCTACTGAAATTAGGGATGGCACAAAAAGAACGGAACAGGTTATAGGGAATAGGTATGACCAAACTGTTCCAGGAACCTGTTATTTACAAAGAACGGAACCTGTTCCGCAGAACAGAAACTAATATTCATGCGGCGCGGCGTTCCTCGTTCGAAATTCACGTACTGTTCCGGTATGAATGTGTTATTACTGTTATTGTTTTCGTGTTCATGTTGCCTGTTCTTAATGTACCTATTCTTCCACGAATAGTTAACTTGGAGACTTTTTTCTACAGTCAACGAGTCAACAGTGGCCATAGATAGATTTATCTATGACAGTGGCATTCGCAGAGAGGAACGACTTGTACGCGTCGAATAATTTGCGATATTTAAATTTCGAATTATGGTGGTTGTTTTGAATTCACTCCTTAACATTAACATTAACCAATTTTTACTTGAAATCCGCTGAAACTGGCCGGATACCATTGGGCAGAGGTGTACGTCAGGGAGACACCATTTCGCCTAAGTTGTTCACGCTGGTTCTGGAAGACATTTTTAAGCAATTGAGGTGAGACACCAAAGGTATTCACATAGATGGCATCAGACTTAATCACCTCAGGTTTGCTGATGATATAATACTTATAGGTAACAACATCACGGAACTGGAAGAAATGTTGAATGAACTGAACCTTGCAGCGACAAATGGACTTCAAATGGATTTCAGCAAAACAAAAATTATGAGCCCTGAGAACACTACCATATCCGTTCAGAATAAGACCGTTGAATGCGTTAACGAATATATATACCTTGGCCATACTATCAAGCTAGGAAAGGACAACCGACATGCGGAAATAACAAGAAGAATAAGGTGGGCATGGGTAGCTTTCGGTAAACTGGGATACATCCTGAAAAACAATATGATTCCAATAAATTTGAAGAGGAAGGTATACAACATGTGCATATTACCTGTGCAGACTTATGGGTTGGAAACGATCAGTTTGACCAGAGCCTTCGCAAATAAGCTTGAAACAACTCAAAGAGCCATGGAACGTCGCATGTTGGGATTCTCGCTCCGTGACAGGGTCAGAAACGAACACATAAGAGAGCAGACCAAAGTCACTGACATAATTCAGGAGGTGGCTGAGATTAAGTGGAACTGGGCTGGTCATGTGGTTGATAATTTTAATTGCACAACTAAAGTTGTGCACTTGAGATTGTAATGTTTGGGGCACATTCAGGATGTCAATTTTCATTTGAAGAGAGCTTGAATATCGAACGTTTAGTTATTAAATTTCTTTTCAAATCGATGAAGGTCGCTCCTCTCCTCAGATTGAAAAAACATTGATATCGGGTTTTTAATAAGGGCTGGAATTAACTTTTCTTCGCCTTCAGTCTCATTTTGCCACTTTTCTTCTGTTATTTACTTAGAAAAGTCCTCCCTCATATTTAAAATTTTTTATTGTGGTGCTTTCCATAGCTCTTCGAAGTAAGAATCTGCCCATAAATGACACATGGTTGGATTTTTTCTTATTATTTTTTCAATCTTCAATATCCGATTAATTCTAGCTTTCCAATATATGAAAATTTCATATTTGAGTTAACTTGGGCGCCATCTGTACTCGAATGCAAAAAAATCGTACCAGACTTACAGAGTACTTTTCATTTCTTAGGGCCGGTTTCACAATGTCTGGTTACCATTACTTAACCTGAAGTTAAGACTTTAATCATAGGAAAGTGTTTCACAATTGCTGGTTTGGCACTAACCAATGGCTAATGTACCGTTAATCTTCTTTCTAACCGAAACTTTAACCCGAATAGTGTTTGGTCAAGTAACCTGAAGAATAACCAGACATTGTGAAACCGGCCCTTGCAGAAGATATACTCTTGCCACTTGCCTATAGATGCTCTATTGGTGATCCTGGAGAAGTTCCAAGTTGTTCCGGTTCAGTTTCGAAGGAATGACAGTTCTACGAAACTGTTCCACGCCATCTATGATCATACCTCTATTGGTTGTCCTGGAGCAGTTCCGAGTTGTTCCGGTTCAGTTCCAAAGGAATGGCAGTTCTACGAAACTGTTCCATCTATGATCAAACCATAGTCCTAATGTTCAATGGTCTATGGCTGATCCTGGAGCAGTTCCGAAGGAATGACAGTTCTACGAAAATGTTTTACCAAAGACTTTTACACCATCTATGATCAAACTGTAGACCTAATGTTCTATGGACTACAGAGTTAATGAAATTTCGCTATCAATTTTCAAATAAATAAAAGAAGTGTGTAGTGTTATTGAATAAGAATTGTTGAAAAACGTCCGTAACAGCCGTTATAATGTTATAAACAATAATCTGAATCTAAAGGAAATACAATGTACTTATACTCCGTTCAAGAATTGACATCTCGGGAGGCTGTGAAAAATCTGATTTCAGTTTCGAAAACTACGTGCACGAATTTACTTTCAATCAGGCCGGCCATGTTTCCACTCAGATTTTCACCGAAATAATTGAATATTTTCAAAGAAAGTGTTTTTCCAACAGGAAAACTACTTGAGCCATGCATGTAAATATTGAACTTGTTTATTTATGGTTATCTAAATATTGACGATAATACGATTTTTCAGATTCAAAGGAGTTCTATTTGTGCCATCATGCTCGAGGATTCCTTTCTCAAAACAAAGATGTTGTTTGCCAACACAATAAGGACTAAACAGTTTGAAGGGAATCTAAGTATGTAAGGCTGAGAATACGGAGGTTACTGAAGGTATGATTTCATATTTGCATTGTAATCATCGTTGTAAGATGGTGGTCATAGACAAGGCTACTTTTACATTGGAACATATGCAAGTATCGAATGACACTTCAGGGCCCGATGCATTATCAGTCTTAGTTGACAATTTTAATTGCACAATTATAATTGTGCACTTGAGGTTGTAATGTTTGGGGCACATTCGAGATGTCAATTTTCATTTGAAGAATGCTTGATTATCGAACGTTTAGTTATTAGATTTCTTTTTTAATCGATAAAGATAGGTCGCTCCTATCCTCAGATTCGAAAAACATTGATGGTCGATTGGTGATCCTGGAGCAGTTCCGAGGTGTCCCGGTTCAGTTTCAAAGGAATAAAGGTTCCACACATCTCAGGAGGCTGTGGAAAATTGAGTTGGTAATAGACTATTCAGTAATATTTTGGGTTGGTGATTTTATCAAACAAACTCGGTGATCATTTTAGAAAAATATACCTATATCATCGCTTTAAAATTGTCTCAAGTTTTCAACTGATTTCAGTTTCGATAACTTCGTCCTCGAATTTACCTTTTTAGACCGGCCATGTTCCCACTTTCTCAGATTCTCACCGAAATAATTAAACATTTTCAAAGTGAATGTTTTTCCAACATAGAAAACTACTTGAGCGCTGAATGTAACATTGAACTTGTTCTTTTATGGGGATCTAATGATGATAATACGATTTTTCAGATTCTAAGGCGTTTTATTTGTGCCATCATGCTTGAGGATTCCTCTCCAAAGCAATGCTGTTTTCTGCCAACACAATAAGGACTATACATTTTGAAGGAAATCTTGATATGCGAGGCTGAGAATACCGAGGTTACTGAAGGTATGATATAATATGGTTAAGGTTTATTTGGAATGTAATCATTGTTGTTAGATATTTAGATATTGATAATTAAAGCAATTTCTGTATGTCTTCCAAGTCTTCTGGGGACAAGTGAAACATAGATCATTACAAATTTTTATTCAATGAAAGAAAAAACCTTTTATAGAGTGGTTGGATCCTGAAAGAAATCGATAGGAAGTTATTACTATACTACTATAACTCGTGAATATGTTCACTCGTTTTTATTCCCACAATCCTTCTCAACATTTACATTAACAAATTTTAACTTGAAATTGAAATGATCATCGTTATCTTTCATATAATGGTCAAATATCTATCAAAATGAATCGAAATTATACCTTGTAAATTTCTATTCACGTTTGGTGTCCATAGTCATTGCTACTTCTACATTGGTTCATGTGAAATTATTAAAAGACACTTGAGTCTTAGTTGACAATTTCAATTGTACAGCTAAAGTTGTGCACTTGAGATTGTAATGTTTGGGGCACATTCAGGATGTCAATTTTCATTTGAAGAATGCTTGAATATCGAAAGTTTTGTTATTAGATTTCTTTTCTTATCGTTAAAGATAGGTCCCTCCTCTCCTCAGATTCAAAAAACATTGATATCGGGTTTTTAATAAGGGCAGGAATTAACTTTTCTTCGCCTTCTGTCTCAATTTGCCATTTTTCTTCTGTTATTTACTCAGAAAAGTCCTCTCTCATATTCAAAATTCTTTATTGTGGTACTTTCCATAGCACTTCGAAGTTAGAATCTGCCCATAAGTGACACATGGCTGGATCCTTATTTAAATCGATAACTATCATTATTTCTTCGATCTCCAATTAACTATCTTCATTTATTCAATCTCCAATTACCTACAGCTATCTAATCTATGAAAATTTCATATTTGAGTTAACTTGGGCGCCATCTGTACTCGAATACCAAAAATGTCGTATCGGCCTTACAGAGTACTTTCATTTTTGACCTGCTGAAGATATACTCTTGCAACTCGCGTATAGATGGCGCTAGCGGTATCGGATCTGGGATCTTGCTGAAACGCTTAAATATCATCTCGAGTTTTTCAACTGATTTCGAAAACTACGTCCTCGAATTTACCTTTAATCAGTTCGGCCATATTCCCACTTTCCCACATTTTCACCGAAATAATTAAACATTTTCAAAGTAAATGTTTTTCCAACAGAGAAAACTACTTGAGCCCAGCATGTGAATATTGATCTTGTTCTATTATGGATATATAAATGACGTGATATTGATGATATCACGATTTTCAGATTCGAAAATGTTCTATTTGTGCCATCATGCTTGAGAGTTCCTTTCACAAAACAATGATGTTGTTTGCCAACACAATAAGGAATAAACATTTTGAAGGAAATCTAGATTTGTGAGGCCGAGAACACCGAGGTTACTGAAGGTATGATTTCATATTTTCCCCAAGTTTAATTTGCATTGTAATCATCATTGTTAGATATCGATAATCAAAGCAATTTCTGTATGTCTCCCAAGTCCTCCAAGAAAAGTGACTCATAGATTATTACATACTTTCATTCAATGAGAGAGAATATCTTTTATAGAGTGGTAATCTACTATAATTCGTGTTTATGTTCAATCATTCCTATTCCCAGAATCCTTTTTAACATTAACAGTAACAAATTTCTACTTGAAATTGAAATGATCATCTTTATCTTTCATATAATGGTCAAATATCTATCGAAATGAATCGAAATTATACCTTGTAAGTTGCTATTTATGTTTGGTGTCCATAGTCATATTCAATGCTACTTTTACATTGGATCATATGCAAGTATCAACTGACACTTGAGGGCCCCATGCATTATCAATCTTTGTTTTCAATTGTAATTGCACAACTAAAATTGTGCACTTGAGAATGTAATGTATGGGGCAGATTATGGATGTCAATATTCATTTGAAGAGTACTCGAATATCGAACGTTTAGTTATTAGATTTCTTTTCTAATTGTTGAAGATAGGTCCCTCCTCTCTTCAGATTCAAGTCTCATTTTGCCATTTTTCTACTGTTATTTATTCAGAAAATTCCTCTCATATTTAAAATTTCATATTGTGGTACTTTCCATAGCTCTTCGAAGTTAGAATCTGCCCATAAGTGACACATGGTTGGATCCTTATTTAAATCGATAACTATCATTATTTCTTCGATCTCCAATTAACTATCTTCTATTCAATCTCCAATTAACTACAGCTATCCAATCTATGAAAATTTCATATTTGAGTTAACTTGGGCGCCATATGTACTCGAATACCAAAAATGTCGTATCGGCCTTACAGAGTACTTTCATTTTTGACCTGCTGAAGATATACTCTTGCAACTCGCGTATAGATCTGGGATCTGGGATCTTGCTAAAACGCTAAAATATCATCTCGAGTTTTTTAACTGATTTCGAAAACTACGTCCTCGAATTTACCTTTAATCAGTTCGGCCATATTCCCACTTTCCCACATTTTCTCCGAAATAATTAAACATTTTCAAAGTAAATGTTTTTCCAACAGAGAAAACTACTTGAGCCCAGCATGTGAATATTGAACTTGTTTTATTATGGATATAAATGACGTGATATTGATGATCATACGATTTTCAAATTCGAAAATGTTCCATTTGTGCCATCATGTTTGAGGGTTCCTTCCACAAAACAATGATGTTGTTTGCCAACACAATAAGGAATATACATTTTGAAGGAAATCTAGATTTGTGAGGCCGAGAACACCGATGTTACTGAAGGTATGATCTCATATTTTCCTCAAGTTTTATTTGCATTGTAATCATCATTGTTAGATATCTATAATCAAAGCAATTTCTGTATGTCTCCCAAGTCCTCCAAGAAAAGTGACACATAGATTAGAACGTCGCATGTTGGGAGTCTCGCTCCGTGACAGGGTCAGAAACGAACACATAAGAGAGCAGACCAAAGTCACTGACATAATTCAGGAGGTGGCTGAGATTAAGTGGAACTGGGCTGGTCATGTGGCTAGAATGTCTGAGGATAGATGGGCTTACCGAACAACCGTATGGAGACCCAGACAAACCAAAAGAAGTGTAGGACGTCCACAGAAACGATGGGTGGACGATATCAAAAAGGTGGCTGGTAGACAATGGCTAAATGTTGCACAGGACAGGGAGACATGGAAGCGGTTGAGAGAGACCTATGTTCAGGAGTGGACAAATACAGGTTGATAGAAGAAGAAGAAGAAGACTTGAAATTGAAATGATCATCGTTATCTTTCATGTTATGGTCAAATATCTAACAAAATTATACCTTGTAAGTTTGGTGTTCATAGTCATAGTCACTACTACTTTTACTTTTATCAAATGAAACTTGAGGGCCCCATGCATTATTAGTCTTAGTTGACAATTTTAAATGCACAACTAAAGTTGTGCACTTGAGATTTTAATGTTTGTGGCACATTCGGGATGTCAATTTTCATTTGACTTGAATATCGAACGTTTAGTTATTAAATTTCTTTTCAAATCGATGAAGGTCGCTCCTCTCCTCAGATTGAAAAAACATTGATATCGGGTTTTTAATAAGGGCTGGAATTACCTTTTCTTCGCCTTCAGTCTCATTTTGCCACATTTCTTCTGTTAATTACTTAGAAAAGTCCTCCCTCATATTTAAAATTCTTTATTGTGGTGCTTTCCATAGCTCTTCGAAGTAAGAATCTGCCCATAAATGACACATGGTTGGATTTTTTTTTATTATTTTTTCAATCTTTAATTAACTTTCTTCAATATCCGATTAATTCTAGCTTTCCAATATATGAAAATTTCATATTTGAGTTAACTTGGGCGCCATCTGTACTCGAATGCAAAAAAATCGTACCAGACTTACAGAGTACTTTTCATTTCTTAGGGCCGGTTTCACAATGTCTGGTTACCATTACTTAACCTGAAGTTAAGACTTTAATCATAGGAAAGTGTTTCACAATTGCTGGTTTGGCACTAACCAATGGCTAATGTACCGTTAATCTTCTTCCTCACCGAAACTTTAACCCGAATAGTGTTTGGTCAAGTTACCTGAAGAATAACCAGACCAGCCCTTAGTTGCAGAAGATATACTCTTGCCACTTGCGTATAGATGGTCTATTGGTGATCCTGGAGCAGTTCCGGTTCAGTTTCGAAGGAATGACAGTTCTACGAAACTGTTCCACTCCATCTATGATCATACCTCTATTGGTTGTCCTGGAGCAGTTCCGAGTTGTTCCGGTTCAGTTCCAAAGGAATGGCAGTTCTACGAAACTGTTCCATCTATGATCAAACCATTTACCTAATGTTCAATGGTCTATGGGTGATCCTGAAGCAGTTCCGAAGGAATGACAGTTCTACGAAAATGTTTTACACCATCTATGATCAAACTATAGACCTAATGTTCTATGGACTACAGAGTTAATGAAATTACGCAATCAATTTTCAAATAAATAAAAGAAGTGTGTAGTGTTATTGAATAAGAATTGTTGAAAAACGTCCGTAACAGCCGTTATAAACAATAATCTAAATCTAAAGGAAATACAATGTACTTATACTCCGTTCAAGAATTGACATCTCGGGAGGCTGTGAAAAATCTGATTTCAGTTTCGAAAACTACGTGCACGAATTTACTTTCAATCAGGCCGGCCATGTTTCCACTTTCACAGATTTTCACCAGAATAATTAAACATTTTCAATGAAAGTGTTTTTCCAACAGGAAAACTACTTGAACCATGCATGTAAATTTTGAACCTATTCTTTAATGGTTATCTAAATATTGATGATAATACGACTTTTCAGATTCAAAGGAGTTCTATTTGTGCCATCATGCACGAGGATTCCTTTCCCAAAACAAAGATGTTGTTTGCCAACACAATAAGGACTATACAGTTTGAAGGGAATCTAAGTATGTAAGGCTGAGAATACGGAGGTTACTGAAGGTACAATTTCATATTTTCCTTGAGTTTTATTTGCATTGTAATCATCGTTGTAAGATATTGATAATCAAAGCAATTTCTGTATGTCTTCCAAGTCCTCTGCGGACAAGTGACAAAAAGATTATTAAATACTTTCATTTAATGAAAGAGAATATTTTTTCTAGAGTGATTGGATTCTAAAAGAAATCGATACCTACTATAATTTGTGAATATTCCCAGAGTCCTTTTTAACATCAATAAATTTTCACTTGAAATTGACATGATCATCATTATCTTTTATATAATGATTAAATATCTATCGAAATTATACCTTGTAAGGTTTTATTTACGTTTGATGGTCATAGACAAGGCTACTTTTACATTGGTTCATATGCAAGTATCGAAAGACACTTCAGGGCCCGATGCATTATCAGTCTTAGTTGACAATTTTAATTACACAATTATTATTGTGCACTTGAGGTTGTAATGTTTAGGGCACATTCGAGATGTCAATTTTCATTTGAAGAATGCTTGAATATCGAACGTTCAGTTATCAGATTTCTTTTTTAATCGATAAAGATAGGTCGGTTCTATCCTCAGATTCGAAAAACATTGATGGTCTATTGGTGATCCTGGAGCAGTTCCGAGGTGTCCCGGTTCAGTTTCAAAGGAATAACAGTTCCACACATCTCAGGAGGCTGTGGAAAATTGAGTTGGTAATAGACTATTCAGTAATATTTTGGGTTGGTGATTTTATCAAACAAAATCTGTGATCATTTTAGAAAAATATACCTATATCATCGCTTAAAAATTGTCTCAAGTTTTCAACTGATTTCAGTTTCGATAACTTCGTCCTCGAATTTACCTTTTCAGACCGGCCATGTTCCCACTTTCTCAGATTCTCACCGAAATAATTAAACATTTTCAAAGTGAACGTTTTTCCAACATAGAAAACAACTTGAGCGCTGAATGTAACATTGAACTTGTTTTTTTATGGGGATCTAATGATGATAATACGATTTTTCAGATTTTAAGGCGTTTTATTTGTGCCATCATGCTTGAGGATTCCTCTCCAAAGCAATGCTGTTTTCTGCCAACACAATAAGGACTATGCATTTTGAAGGAAATCTTGATATGCGAGGCTGAGAATACCGAGGTTACTGAAGGTATGGTATAATATTTTCGTTAAGGTTTATTTGGAATGTAATCATTGTTGTTAGATATTGATAATTAAAGCAATTTCTGTGTGTCTTCCAAGTTTTCTGGGGACAAGTGACACATAGATTATTACAAATTTTTATTCAATGAAAGAAAAAACCTTTTATAGAGTGGTTGGATCCTGAAAGAAACCGATAGGAAGTTATTACTATACTACTATAACTCGTGAATATGTTCACTCATTTTTCTTCCCAGAATCCTTCTCAACATTAACATTAACAAATTTTAACTTGAAATTGAAATGATCATCGTTATCTTTCATATAATGGTCAAATATCTATCAAAATGAATCGAAATTATACCTTGTAAGTTTCTTTCTATTCACGTTTGGTGTCCATAGTCATTGCTACTTCTACATTGGTTCATGTGAAATTATTAAAAGACACTTGAGTCTTAGTTGACAATTTCAATTGTACAACTAAAGTTGTGCACTTGAGATTTTAATGTTTGGGGCAAATTCAGGATGTCAATTTTCATTTGAAGAATGCTTGAATATCGAAAGTTTTGTTATTAGATTTCTTTTCTTATCGTTAAAGATAGGTCCCTCCTCTCCTCAGATTCAAAAAACATTGATATCGGGTTTTTAATAAGGGCAGGAATTAACTTTTCTTCGCCTTTAGTCTCATTTTGCCATTTTTCTTCTGTTATTTACTCAGAAAAGTCCTCTCTCATATTCAAAATTCTTTATTGTGGTACTTTCCATAGCTCTTCGAAGTTGGAATCTGCCCATAAGTGACACATGGTTGGTTGGTTCTTCGATCTCCAATTAACTATTTTCATTTATTCAATCTCCAATTAACTACAGCTATCCAATCTATGAAAATTTCATATTTGAGTTAACTTGGCGCCATCTGTACTCGAATACCAAAAATGTCGTATCGGCCTTACAGAGTACTTTCATTTTTGACCTGCTGAAGATATACTCTTGCAACTCGCGTATAGATGGCGCTAGCGGTATCGGATCTGGGATCTTGCTAAAACGCTAAAATATCATCTCGAGTTTTTTAACTGATTTCGAAAACTACGTCCTCGAATTTACCTTTAATCAGTTCGGCCATATTCCCACTTTCCCACATTTTCACCGAAATAATTAAACATTTTCAAAGTAAATGTTTTTCCAACAGAGAAAACTACTTGAGCCCAGCATGTGAATATTGATCTTGTTCTATTATGGATATATAAATGACGTGATATTGATGATATTACGATTTTCAGATTCGAAAATGTTCTATTTGTGCCATCAAGCTTGAGGGTTCCTTTCACAAAACAATGATGTTGTTTGCCAACACAATAAGGAATAAACATTTTGAAGGAAATCTAGATTTGTGAGGCCGAGAACAGCGAGGTTACTGAAGGTATGATTTCATATTTTCCTCAAGTTTTATTTGCATTGTAATCATCTTTGTTAGATATCGATAATCAAAGCAATTTCTGTATGTCTCCCAAGTCCTCCAAGAAAAGTGACAAATAGATTATTACATACTTTCATTCAATGAGAGAGAAGTATCTTTTATAGAGTGGTAACCTAATATAATTCGTGTTTATGTTCAATCATTCCTATTCCCAGAATCCTTTTTAACATTAACATTAACAAATTTCTACTTGAAATTGAAATGATCATCTTTATCTTTCATATAATGGTCAAATATCTATCGAAATGAATCGAAATTATACCTTGTAAGTTTCTATTTATGTTTGGTGTCCATAGTCATATTCAATGCTACTTTTACATTGGATCATATGCAAGTATCAACTGACACTTCAGGGCCCCATGCATTATCAGTCTTAGTTTGTCAATTGCACAACTAAAGTTGTGCACCTGAGATTGTAATGTTTGGGGCAGATTACAGATGTCAATATTCGTTTGAAGAATACTTGAATATCGAACGTTTAGTTATTGGTTTTCTTTTCTAATCAATAAAGATAGGTCGTTCCTCTCCTCATATTCGAAAAACATTGATGGTCTATTGGTGATCCTGGAGCAGTTCCGAGTTGTTCCGGTTCAGTTCCAAAGGAATGAGAGTTCTACAAAACAGTTCCACACATCTCAGGAGGCTGTAGAAAATTAAGTTGGTAATAGACTATTCAGTAATATTTCGTGTTGGTGATTTTATCAAACAAATTCGGGGATCATTTTAGAAAAATATACCTATATGTATATCATCGCTTTAAAATTGTCTCAAGTTTTTAACTGATTTCAGTTTCGATAACTTCGTCCTCGAATTTACCTTTTCAGACCGGCCATGTTCCCACTTTCTCAGATTTTCACCGATATAATTAATCATTTTCAAAGTGAATGTTTTTCCAACAGAGAAAACTACTTGAGCGCTGAATGTAACATTGAACTTATTCTTTTATGGGTATCTAAATGAGGTGATATTGATGATAATACGATTTTTCAGATTCGAAGGCGTTTTATTTGTGCCATCATGCTTGAGGATTCCTTTCACAAAACAAAGATGTTGTTTGTTTACAAAATAAGGACTATACATTTTGAAGGGAAATCAAGGTATGTTATATTGAGTAACAGTTCAATTTCATCATAGAAATAAAACATAAATATAATCTAGAAGAGTGTTTGGCAAATAACTTGAGAGTTTTTGAGCTTGCAATTTTTGCCTTTGCATCAGCCGCATACACTACCCATCGGTTGGCAAAAAAAAACTTTCCTCTTTATTCTGATGAATAACTTTTTGTAGAATGGAAAAAAAAATCAAGCTTCCTTTATATGCTCAATATTGAAAAGGTGGTATCACAGAGCAAGTTCCATTCCCTAATTTATACTAGAGATTAAAATATTCGGTAATGAGTTGGGAAAATATATGGAATATTTATGGGATATTTGGGTCTCAAGGTGAACAAACAAAGAAATTGTTTCACAACAACATATAATCAGCAATCTTATTGTAAAAAACCAAACCCAACTATCAAAAGAACCTATAACTAATATTTCTAAACTCTTTAATAATGTTCGATTGGCGAGTGCACTCACTGTATGGAATTTTCAATTTTTCTTCTTCCAAACAGCACGCCGTTTCCGATTTTTCTTTCTCTCCTTTACTTGCCAAATTAAACCAAACAACTCAATCTACGAAAATCCACTCTTGACCAACTTCCAATTACCATTCATTATATCTTTCTTCTTACAAAATCAATCTTTCTGCCATTTTTTTTGAAAATTCTCGATCTTTTCTACTTTGACGTTTTTTCTCAATTGTTCATCCGCCTGCTCTCCCATCCATATTATTTGATAACTCATTTCCATAGTAACATTCTTGATATATTATTTCTATAATTTAAACATAACTAACTAAACTAAACTATTTACAATGAATCATTTGAACAAATTCACATTTTTCTCTTTTTTTTTCAATATTTTTGAATAATCTGAACCCTCTTTGAAAATATCATATTACAATAATTTATAAATTGATCGAATTTACTGAATTGACCAAAGATGTTTGGAGTTTCTTGATTTTCGGTGATATTATTTGAATTTTTTTTTTCATTTTAATTTCTTGAATCATTAGGAAATATGACCATTTTTGATTTCCATAACAATATATATTTGTTTCACATTTCGTTCAAATCATTTCGAATATTTTCGGCTAACGTAGGTTTTTTTTGGTCAATTTGGAATATACTTTGTTTATTCGATATTTTCCTGGCACGACAAGGTAATGACTATATAATTCGGGAGCCGTAAGTCTTATTACTTATTCGTCTCTGTCTTCGTATTCGCCTCAACCCCACCCGATCATTATATCCAGAAAAAAAAAGGAATATTTCTCGAAGAAAAATAGAAAACATCTATTCGAGTAGCAACCATGAATGATCATAGTGTCCCCTTCTTGTACTGAGTAGTGTATAAAGAATATCCGAAGTAGTCACTTAGTCAGGTAAACGAAGAATCTTATTATGTATTATGGCTAGGGGCGAATAATTTTCAATTTACCTGGGGGATAATGCCCCAGATTGCTATTGTGCTCTACCTTTGCTGTTGGGGATTTACTATTCATATTGCTCATCACTAGGGAATCGAATTGATACCAGCTCAGATTCGAAACCAGAACTTGTCCGCAATTGATGATTCGCGAACCGAAAACCGATACGTATATCCTTTTCAAATTCACTGGTGAAGAAAAAGATCAAATAGGATGTCATTTTGTTGGAAAACAGCCAACACGCAGTCCAACATGACTAAAATTATCATTTTTGTATCGGATACTATGATGACCGATTGAAGTAAAGTATTTATTTCGATGCATGAATGAATTATTACTCAATAATTATGTTCCAACGTATTGAAATATCAGCTAATCAAAATGAAACATGGAACAATTTATTAGTTGTCTACATTTCCATTCTATTGAGGAAGACAAAATTCGAAACTCGAAGCTTGAACTGATACTTCCAACCCATAATGACCAAATTTCAAATTTCACCTATGAGCATTTTATATTATGGTTGTTTGCAACAATTCTAATAGAATATTGCCACTAGCAAAACAGGTCGTTTGAGAATTTTTGAGCACTCTTCAGTGATAGTATCTTAAACGGGTCAATAGTGGCTTCATACCTTCAAAGTAAATACGTGGTCATATTATTCTGATTCTAGAAGAATAAAATATGAAGAGAAAAGAAAACAATTTATTATTTGTTGATTTATGGAAATCCAAATTATCAGGTTAAAGCTGTTCATTATCTCATGCAGAACATTTAAGAAGTTTTTGTTCTTATTTTTCAATGTTAAATGTGGAAAATTAGCAATTACTCAATACCGATTAAAATCCTATTATGACATTTTTGTATACAGAATATTGTATTCCGATCGTCTCGAAAAAATGTTCACTAATAAATATCGGAAATTTTTTACAGAATTGGGGTTAATCTTTACCCCACAATTTGAATACCTATATTTCGACTTAATCGTTTCTTCTTGTAGATATCTATTCAATCAAATTGTTTATGATATCGAAATGAGAGAAATTTAGAAAAAGGGAGAGATGAAACAAATAATTTTCATACAATAAAGCATCACGTATTACTTTCATCCAGAATAGGCTTTATATCACAGCAAACTCTTCTTTATGAAGCACGTTCATGCTGGAAAGAAGTGGTTGTTGAGTTCGTTCATTCCAGGATAATCCCGCCGGAAGCTGTCCGCCTCGAAGGTTGAAAAATAAGAAGGATCATTATTCTTTGCTGTGTCGAAGCTTATAAAATGGTCGTTTTGGAAAGCCGAAGGTCCTCTGAAGTTTTCGGTCAACTCCTCTGGGCTGAATTTCAGTTCCCCTGTGCCTGTTCTGTCTGGAAAAATCATCGGCATCGGTCTGTGATCCGGCGTAGGTCTCTGGTAGTTCGTTTCTTTTCCGTTGTGAAATCCGGTAAGTCTTTTCGGCTGCCTCAGAGGTCCGTCGCGAGATTCTTCGTCTCCAATTGGGAATCTGAGGGTTCTCGAAGACCCGGCATTTTGGAAATTGTCAGATGGATAAAGTTCGTTGTTGAATTCGTCATTCGGAAACTTGATTTCCTTTTGTTGTCGGAAGTCCGTAAAGCTGTTGCTAGCATAATCGAATTCTATCGGTCTTGTCAGTATACGTTTTTCTGCTTTGTTATGTATGTTGTATACACCTGAATGGAAATTCATTGGATATGGGGGTCTTCGAAGGATAAAGGGCAGTGTTTGCCCGTTGAATTGCTCATGTTGATACTGAGGATCTATTCCATCGAAGAATCTGAAGAAACCGCCATTATAGGTATTGAGATATTCAACAAGTTTTTCAGGGTCTCTTGGGCACTCGGGGTAGGCATACGTGCATGTTTCGGCGTTACCCTTCGAGGAATATCCTAATAGTGCTGCTTTTCCAAAGAAAACTAGAGGATTCATGCCCATGCCATCGAATCCAGATAATAACCTACAAAGAGAAGGTACATGAATAAATGGATGAGAAATCTACATTTTTTATATAAGTTTCCAATAGCTGCACATATTTCAGCTACATTCGAAAAAAATTACGAAAAGCACTGCCGTCAAGTCAGGAGCTTTTGAGCGCTCGTACATCCACCTTAGATTCGCATTTTCCAGTTTTAGAAATCAATTGAAGGAATTTTCGACAGCTGTCAGAAAAATTCTCAAACTTAGACGAAACTCCAGACTTTGTCAGTGCTTCAGCTGACCAATTTTTTTTCGATAATTCGCTTGAATTTTCTACAGTATCTATGGTCTTGGTTATGCGATCTGGACAAAATTTCGCACGTAGTTTGAATACATTATTCCTCAGCTAGGTGCTGGGTTTCATTCCAATCAAATCAGTAGTTTCGAAAATATCAAGAAAAAAATATTTTGAACGGCTATATTTACGGAACCCCTAGTCTAATTTTGCTCATTGATGAACGTGACCGTGAAATTCGCGATCCAAACCCACCCTGAAAATTTCAAGTTCCTAGGCCTTTCCCTTCGGAAGTCTATGGTTTCTATGGTTCTGGTCATTTGATCTGGACAAAATGTTGCTGTAATATATCATTCTCGTTTAAAATACAAAATTTTATCTCGATCGAATCCGTAGTTTCGAAATTATCGAGAAAACGAAATTTCAAACGACCGTATTTACGGAACCCCTAGTATAATTCTGCTCATTGATGAACGTGAACGCGACATTTCAGATCCACACCTATCCTGAAAATTTCAAGTCCCTAGACCTTTCCGTTCGAAAGTTATGATTTTCTATGGTTTCTATGGTTCTGGTCATGTGATCTAGGGAAATGTAGCTTGAATATATCATTCTTTATTAGTATACAAAATTTCGTCAAAATCGAATCTGTAGTTTTGAAATTATCAAGAAAACTAAATTTCAAACGACCAGATTTAGGGAACCCCTAG
This sequence comes from Aphidecta obliterata, assembly GCA_963966015.1. Lineage (NCBI taxonomy): Eukaryota > Metazoa > Arthropoda > Insecta > Coleoptera > Coccinellidae > Aphidecta > Aphidecta obliterata. The sequence goes on from OZ014436.1 coordinate 5,058,004, forward strand.
TATAATTTTGCTCATAGATGAACGTGATCACGATATTCGAGATCCACACCCATCCTGAAAATTCCAAGTCCCTAGGCGTTTCCGTTCAAAAGTTACAATTTTCTATGGTTTCTATGGTTCTGGTCATACGATCTGGACAAAATTCCACATGTAGCTTGAACACCTCATTCTCCATATGAGTGCAAAGTTTCATCTCGATCGAATCTGTAGTTTCGAAGTAATCAGGAGAACAAAATTTTGAACGGCCATATTTACGGAACCCCTGGTGGAATTCTGCCCATTAACGAACTTAACCGAGGCATTTGGGATCTGAACCTACACTGAAAATTTCAAGGTAATGCGATCTGGACAAAATTTCCCACGTAGTTTGAATACATTATTCTTCATCTATGTGCGAAATTTCATTCCAATCCAATATGTATTTTCGAAATAATCAGGAAAAAATTAATTTGAACGGCCATATTTACGGAACCCCTAGTCTTATTTTGCTCATTGATGAACGTTACCGCAACATTCAAGATCCACACCTATCCTGGAAATTTCAAGTCCCTAGGCCTTTCCATTACAAAGTTATAATTTTCTATGGTTTCTTTGGTTCTGGTCATGCGAGCTGAACAAAATTTTGCATTTAGCTTGAACACGTGAGTCTCCAGTTTTACTTCGATCGAATCAAGAGTTTCGAAGTGATCAGGAGAACAAAATTTCCAGTTCCAATAACGAACTGAACCGCGGCATTCGAGATGCGAACCTACTCTGAATATTTCAAGTTTCTAGTTCGAGTGTTATCGTGTATACGGACGGCCGGACAGACTCGAATTTTTCGACGGATTCGTCATCAGTGAGTCGAACATTTTCGACTCAAAATCGAAAAATACAGACATCGTGACGAAAATATATAGCCCTCATGTAAAATGTACGAGCGCTCAAAAAAAGAATAAGGTTTTCCTGAAATTTATCAAACGATTCGGAACTTTATTCAATAGTTTAATTTAATTCGGAAAACAAATGTTCTCTTCATCAGGCTGAACAACATAAGGGCGTAGATATGGAGGGGTACTTGGGTAATTAATTACCCCCTTAAGACTTCCAAAATATAAAGTTTCAGAATTATCGCCAAGGCTTGATGTATACCTGACGAGATTTTCTTATCGATTACCCCCCCAAGAAAAAAATCTACGCCCTTGCCACAACATGAGCAGTTTAGGTATCAATCTTATCAAACAACAGACTCACCACTTATACATTTTATGCAATATGATCTTCAAAAATAAAACGTACGACTGAAAGTTAAACTTCAGAATTTTTCATTTATTTTACTGATTTTTCTGTTTAAATTTTTTTTTCTGTTGATTTTATTGCATTATTATATTATTTTCTTGTTGGTCTTCTTTTTCTAAATAAAATTTTCCATTGCTCTGGGGGGGGGTAATTACCCCCTTTACCCCCCCCCCCCCCCCCCCGTAGGACCGCCCTTGGGGGGGGTTACCTTCTTGAATTAGACAATACAATGCAGTCGCAGTCATGTTATTGTAGACGTTATCTGTATCTTGTGTATCTTGTATCTGTAGTATTTGTGTACGTACCAAAGTTAGATAGTTTTAATTTATTCGACCTTGCGTTTTGCATTCTGTTTTTGAAATTGTAAGTATGTATTTTTTCTGAACAAATTATTTCTTCCTTCTTTTTAATATTTGAGAGTTGAACTATTTCTTAGCATTGCATTTCGATTGTCGAATGTTTATATCGAAGTGATACACATTGCTTAGTATAAATATGTTCAATTTATGAACATATGACAGTAAGCATTTCCCTTCAAGGTCTGAAGTAATTATTTCGAAATGGGAGTATTTCTAACATTTTCTGAAATTTTTCAATATACTTATTTTTAAGGTCATTTACGACTGTTGCGATCTGTTTTTGATTTCTTATCAAAACTCTCTCATTTTTCTGAATACTATCAAAATAGTTTTTATATAATTCCTCGTCATCGGAATCTAACGTTCCGAATAAAATCTTTGAAATCTTTCCTCCTAAGTTAATGAGTCCTCTTTTAACTCTAATTTTTTTCATTTAACAATTCTTCCATGGTATTGATATTAATTTCATTAGTATGCTGTAGATACTTAAAATTGGCTGTTTGGGCAAAATTAGATTTTGACTTTTCTAATTTAATTATTTCTTTCTGATAATTAAGAATCAATTCTTCGATTTTATTTAAATCTACGTGATATATCAATTGAAGATCTTTATGTGTGACATACGCTTTTCCTAATGCGATTGGTAATATGTTGCTTTCAATTGGAATGATATCCATACATGATACGATAATTATTTCGAATAATATCGCGAGGATGACGTATAGATCCATTATCTGCAACAAAATTTTGAACTAGTTTTTTCTTTGCTTAAGAATTTTCTTATGATAAATGTGTTTATTTTTATTATCCTGAATGCGTAAATTATCAATTTCACGAGCATTAACCTTTTTGAATGCTGGGTCCAATTTTCTCGTTATTGGATTTTTAATATAAGTAGGATTTTTATTTAAGGGATGACTTTCTTTTGCTGATCGCTTTTCATTCGTTTTTTCCAGACGCGCAATATTTTTCTCTTTATTCTTTTCTAATTGATTTGCAATCTCATTAAGATTGTCTATGTAATTTTCCACGTAATCTTGAACTTGTTCGTTATGTGTACGTTCAACTGGTAAAGAGTAATTTAAATCTGCTTTAATAATTTGCATAGGTGTCATTCCTAGACTTGAATGATTCGAATTATTATAACTTAATAAAGCTTGGGAAAGTCTGCTTGGAAAAGTTGAATTCCTACTTTCAATTGTTCGCAATTGTTCTATCAGTGTAGAATGAAATCTTTCTACTAATGCATTCGAATTGGGATTATAATTTGTAATATAATGAATTTCAATTTTATGGATTTTACAAAAATCCTGGACTACGCCATTTTTAAATTCTAATCCATTGTCACACGTTATTTTATTAGGAATGCCGTAATGGCTAAAATACATCAATAATTTATCTACAATTTCAATTCCTGTCTTTTGTAGAAGTGGGTAACATTGACCTAATCTTGAAAAAGAATCTATTATACTCAGACAATACGTTTGATTGAATCTTATTGTATCACAATAAATGTGAGTGAAAGGTTTCGATCCAATTGGGTTTGGTCTAAATTGTAACTCAATAGGAGTTCGTTCATATTTGCTTTTTTGACATATTTCACAAGAATTCATAAAGCTTTGAACATCTTTGTTCATGTTCGGCCAATAATATTTTCGTTTTAAACTAATTATATTTTCTCGTAAACCACGATGAATAGACTTTGTCTCGTGATACTGTTGAATTCGAAGAAGCTGTTCTTCCTTATCTTCAACATCTTCTACGTATGTTCTAGAAATTTTCAAATTTAACGTTTTATAATCAAATTTATTTTGTAAAATATTTATTAGAGGTTTCTCTAATTCAGGCGAAGCAAAATATAAAGTATACGACTTTTTTGGTTGAATATACTCTTTGACAAATTTGAATAAGTCAGTATCTATTGAGTTTATCATTACTCGAAATCTGAGTTTTTCTCCGAAAGGTTTAGTTTTCGTAACACTATAATTCGGGGACGATTTTAATATTATCTGCAAAGGGGCTGCATTTAAACTTCTTTCTGTATAGGGAAGTTCTAAAATAGGATTCTCAATGTTACTATGGACAGTAATATCGTCTGTCTCTAAATCAATGAAATCTTCGTTTTCATTATTATCATTATCATTATTATCATTATCATTATTATCATTATCATTATTATCATCGTCTGGATACAATAGGGCCAAACATTCATCTAATTCTTCCGTAGTGATTTGATTTGCAATCGATAACAAATCATCTTCGATTCCGTTTATTTCAATATTTTCGTAATAATCTATGTCTGTGGCATTTGCCATTGAATCATTATCGATTCTGTTCGTTTCTTCGAACGTATTGATCTCTATCATTGGATCATTTTCAAATTCATTAGTATTTCCTCCGATATTCCGATTCGGTAAGGAATATACAATTATCTTTATATTAGATTCCGCAAAAATATATTTTATCATATTTGAAATAATATGCCAGTCTAATTTATCTAGACCGCATGCAATTCTAGGTAAAGCTAAGTATTTGTCATTATTATATTGACACAATTCTCTGAGATATAATATTGATTGAAAAACGGTTTCATATTTCGGTTTATGAAAATACGAATCTTTCGTGATTAGATAATAAATGTTTCGATCATTTATTTGGATCATTGCTACTTCGCCTAGTAGCTTATTTTGAGATTTTAAATTATCTATTTGACCAAATTTATTTTTAAATTGGAGTGCTATTCCTCCATCCATGTGAAAGTCACGGGAAACGCAATGTGCTAACGCATAATTCTTTGGGGCTTTAAATAAATCACCTGTTTTTTCAATTATCTTAGGGAAATCTTTAATATTTTTCAATTCATAATTTTTTTCAAAATCTTTATAAGTCAATTTATTATCTGACTCTATTATAATTCGACTGAGAGCATCAGCATTATTAGTTGAACCTTTTTTATAGCGAATTTCATAATCAAATTCTTCTAGTTTTATCCGCCAGCGCATAAGGCAGGAATTCGGTTCTTTTAATGAAAATAACCATATTAAGGGTTTGTGATCCGTATAAATAGTAAATCTCTTCCCATAGAGATAGGGGCGGAAATTTTTGCACGACCAGATCACAGCCAGTAACTCCTTCTCTATTGTGGAATAACGAGTCTCAGCTGGGTTAAGGGTTCTACTCGCAAATGCTATAGGAAGGTCGTTCGGAACTTCACCTTGAGATAAAACAGAGCCTATCGCGAAACCTGACGCATCAGTTGTAAGAACGAATGGCTTATCGAAATCGGGGTATCTCAATACAGGGTGATTCAATAAATTTCTTTTACATATTTCGAACGCTTCGATATATTTCGGATCATCAATATTAATTTTGGAATCTTTCTTCAAACATGAAGTTAGTGGTTTCGTTATCTTTGCGAAATTAGGGATAAACTTTCTATAATATCCTACGAGTCCAAGAAATGATTTTATTTCTTTAGGAGTTTTAGGAATTGGAAATTTGCTGACTGCTCTTAATTTGTTCGGATTCGGTTTGATTCCTTCAGGGGTAATAATATGTCCTAAGAATTCAATTTCAGTTTTGAAAAAGTGACATTTATCTAATTGAATTTTCAAATTATCTGCTTTAAATGCTTCTAGAATATTATGGATATCTGCTAAGTGTTGTTCGATCGTATCGGAAAATACAACTATATCATCCATGTAAACGTAACAGATCTTTCCTATGTGATCTTTCAAAACATTATTCATTAATCTTTGGAAAGTTGCCGGAGCATTTTTAAGTCCAAATGGCATTCTCAAAAATTCATAATGACCATTTTCTACAGTAAAAGCTGTCTTTTCAATTGATTCTTCATCTAATTCAATTTGATGAAATCCGGATGCTAAGTCAAGGGTAGTAAAATATTTTTTATTTCCTAATTTATCTAGGATACTTTCAATCTGAGGAAGGGGATACCTATCATCAATAGGTTTATCATTTAATTTACGATAGTCAATCGCTATACGCCATTTCTTTTTTCCGGATAAATCTTCTTTTTTAGGAACAATTACAACTGGAAATGACCATGGAGATATACTCGGTCTGATAATTTTTTTATCTAACATGTCTTTAATTTGAGTCTGAACTTCTTCTCTATGAACTTCAGGGTATCTATAAATTTTACAATGAACAGGAACTTCGTCACTTGTTCGAATTTTATGTTTTATTTTGCTTGAAAAATTAAGGGCTTGACCCGGTAACTGTAAAACATCTTCATTAGTTTAAAGGATTTTCATTAGTTGGGTACTAATTTCTGGTTCTAAATGACTAAGGTCAATTGGAATATTTTGGGGTTTCTGACATACTTGTTGATAATAAAAGGGGATTTGAGAATATTCGTTAGTTAATAATTGATTTTTAAAATCTAAATTAAGTCCATATTTATTCAAAAAATCTGCTCCTATAAAACCATCATAATTCTTATGGAACTTGTATACGACAAAGGGATGAAAATCATCTATTTGAAATTCAGGAAATAAAGGTATTAAAACTTTTTCATTTGCAGTTTGTTTTTTGAAACATGCAGTTAGTGTCGTAGATTCATTAAAAATATTTTTAGGGAAATTATTATACGCGAATTTTGGATCAATAAGACAAACAGAGCATCCACTATCAATTAAAAGTTTACATTTAGGATTTTGGAATTGAATATAGGGAAGTTGGTTTGTGTTATCTAACGTATTATTTAAGTCAATGAGTCGTTCATGGCACGATCTCGAAAATTTTCATTTAAATATTTACTGGAATTATTACGTTCTGGATATGAACGTTCGTTAAAATCACATTTTTTGAATCTCGGGTCTTTCGAAGTAGACGCCATATTAGTTAATTCTTCAATCATTATATTTGGATTGGGTTGATTATTAAAATATTGTCTCTGAGGACTTTGTTGATATTGGGTAGGATAATTAGATCTCTTCTGGGGATAATTCCTTGTCTGAATCGACATTTTTTCAGGGGGAGATTGTATCCTTTGATTAGGATGAGGTTTAAAAACATTTTCATTTTCACGTTCATTATTACCGAAGACTTGACGATTTGTCGGGAAATAAGTTTTCACTTGTTTTTGTTGGAAATTAATCGGTTGAGATGGAAATCTCGGTTGGGGATTATTTGGATAAAAATTTCTTTGATTATTTTGACTAGATTGGGGAAAATTTGATTGATTATTATGAGGAAAACTTCTATAATTATCAGTTGGGAAGTTTGCTCGATTATTATTTGGGAAATTATTTTTATTAGTTTGGTTGAAATTCTTCTGATTTTGTTGAGGAAAATTCCTCTGATTATTCTGACCTTTATAATGCATATAGGCCAGCGACCAACTTCTAACGTTCGTTCCATCCAAAACATAATGCAGAAAAAACTATGGTTCTCTACTGATTCACATGAACCTGTTCCAAATCACCGTATGCACTATTCTATTTCCTTACAATTCTATACAATGAACCGTTCAGCTTATGACTAATACATGCTTCGAACTTGCGTTTAAGATTGATACGTGGGAAATATTCAATATGCGTTTTTCAGCAATTATCGCAATATAAAAACGATGGAATGAGATAGCAGAAATGATACAATTGCGAATAAAGTTACTGAAAAGTGAATAAATCAGAAGATTGTCGATTTCTATAGTTGTATTGTATTAGAAAATTATGACAAATGAATATACTCTTACATCAAGAGTTCGACGATTGCTAGAACTAAATACATTTCTGAATATTTATCCCGTGGTAAGAAAAATTTTTTTTCAAATTTTCAAATCTGACGAGTGGAGACTCGATTCAGAGGAATCGTAAAAAAGCGACAAAGAGTTCCGTCCCAGGGCATGCTCATTCGAAAAAAATAAATTCGGTTTTGAACAAAAAAATCATCTCCATTTTAAAATTTGGCATGTGTTATATTCATGTGTTTTCATGCCAATTAGGCATTATAATCATACGATTTATTACAACTGACAACACCAGGAATCTCAGAAAATTGAGCCCTCAAAGTAAAAAGCTTTGTCTAACTTTATCATTTCATATGCGTATTTCCAATTGATTTATCATTCGTTTGGAAATTATTCGCTCTTGACAGATGGACGGATAAACGAAAAAAAAATTACTTTTTTCATTTTCTTGCATTATGTCCACAGAACTATGTTTGTAATATTCCGGAAAAATGCAAGAGTTCCTGATTTGTTAGTTCAATTCTTTTGCCTGAAGGTCTCTCGAAAAGATTGAAGGGATTTGTCATGATTGTCATGATTGGTCATTTTTGAGCGCTCGTACTACTTACACGAGGGCTATATCATTTCGTCACGATGTTTGTATTTTTCGAATTTTGAGCCGAAAATGGTCTCAATCGACTTTGTTCGACTCACTGATGACGAATCCGTCGGAAAATTCGAAATCCGTCCGGCCGTCCGGCCGGCCGTAAGCACGATAACTCTCGAACGGAACAACCTAGAGACTTGAAATTTTCAGTGTGGGTTCAGTTCCCGAATGCCTCGGTTAAGTTCGTTAATGGGCCAAATTCCACCAGGGGTTCCGTAAATATGGCCGTTCAAAGTTTTGTTTCCCTGATTACTTGAAAACTACAGATTTGATCGGGATGAAATTTTGCACTCAGATGGATAATTACGTACTCAAGCTACATGCAGAATTTTGTCCAGATCGCATGACCAGAACCATAGAAACCATAGAAAATTGTAACTTTTGAACGGAAACGCCTAGGGACTTGAAATTTTCAGGATAGGTGTGGATCTTGAATGTCGTGATCACGTTCATCTATGAGCAACATTATACAAGGGGTTCCGTAAATACGGTCGTTTGAAATTTTGTTTTCTCGATAAATTCGAGACTACGGATTCGATCGAGATGAAATTTTGTATTTTAATCGAGAATGATATATTGAAGCAATATTTTGTCCAGATCGCATGACCAGAACCATAGAAACCATAGAAAATTCTAACTTTTGAACGGAAAGGCCTAGGAACTTGAAAATTTCAGGGTGGGTTTGGATCGCAAATTTCACGGTCACGTTCATCAATGAGCAAAATTAGACTAGGGGTTCCGTAAATATGGCCGTTCAAAATATTTTTTTCCTGATAGTTTCGAAACTACTGATCGGCTTGGAATGAAATTATGCACCTAGCTCAGGAATAATGTATTCAAACTACGTGCAAAATTTTGTCCAGATCGCATCACCAAGACCATAGATATCGTGGAAAATTCTAGCGAATTATCGGAAAAAAATTGATCAGCTGAAGCACCGACATGAAGTCTGGAGTTTCGCCTAAGTTTCAGAATTTTTTTGACAGCTGCCAAAAATTCCTCCAATTGATTTCTAAAACTGGAAAATGCGAATCTACCTACAAGGTGCATGTACGAGCGCTCAAAAGCTCCTGCCTTCACGGCAGTGCTTTCCGTAATTTTTTATGAAACGTTTTCAGTAGTATTGTTCCTTTATGCACTATTTAATTTCAGGAACTGTCGTCTTTTGAAGGAATGTGGATCGATTTCAATGTGAAAGCTAATACAGTTACTCTTTTCCTGAATAACAAGCCCTTCAATTCTCATTTTACATGGGAAACGATTACTCTATTCCCGGAGAACATTTTAAAAACGGAGATTTCTTAGTGAGTGTTTTGAAAGGTTTTAACAATGAAGAAGAATGCATTAAAACATTCATTTCTGGATATCTATTCGTATTTGCGGGATATTTGAAACCGTCACTTTTATTTCAATAGGTGGAGAGTGAGTTCTTTTGAATGTTTCAAACTATCGAAAAAATGCTCAGAGCTTAATAGAAGTGTATAACGAACCTGAGAATATACAGGATGTTTCCAAATTAGACGTGAACCTTGGAGGACGTGTTAGTTTGACTCATTTGCTGTCGTTTGAGCCATATTTATTGATAACCAAAAATGAACAGTTTACGAGTTATTTCAGTTGTTGTGATTCTTAAAAGATTTCACACCTCACTTCATTTTTCGTCAATTTTTTCTACGTTAACCAAATTTGATTATAATTTTGGATTGTTTTCATCAGAAAAGGATATAATATGTATTTTCTGATGAAAATGATCCAAAATTATAATCAAACTTGTTCACCGCAGAAAAAATTGAGGAAAAATGTATTGAGCCGAAATATTTTTTAAAAAACACCAGAACTCAAATACATATCTCCGAAATTGTTGATTTTCGGTCATCAATAGATATGGCTCAAACAACAACAAATGAGTGATACTAACACCTACTTCAAGTTTCACGGGTAATTTGAAAACACCCTGTATATTTATAAAAATAGACCCTGACAACTTATTGTGGTATTCATAGTTTCAAATTTGAAATCTGTCAGGCTCTCTTCAAATAGCTAATAAGCTACGTTTCTTGAGTCACTTTGTATTATATTGAAAAAAACCCGAATTTTCCCCAAATAATTATTTTTTGCGTCAGACGAGTTTTTTTCAATCACACTTTGTAGCAAAAAAATTATAAAAAGCACAGCCGTGAAGTCAGGAGCTTTTTGAGCGCTCGTTCATCCACCTTGTAGGTAGATTCGCATTTTCCAGTTTTAGAAACCAATTGAAGAAAAGTTTGACAGCCGTCAAAAAAATGACAGCAGCTCTTTGTCAATTACGCCTTATCAGCTGTTATAGAAATATAAGAATTTTTTATTCAATCATTTCTTTTGAATTCAAAATGGTTTTGGTTATGCGATAATTTAGCTTGAATATATCAATCTCCATTAAAATACAAAATTTCGTCACGATCGAATTCGTAGTTTTGAAATTATCAAGAAAACTAAATTTCATTACTTTCAAACGTCGAATTTTGTCCAAAAACGAACTTAACTGCGGCATTCGAGATTCGAACCAACCCTGACGATTTCAAGTTTCTAGGTCGTTCCGTTCGAGAGTTATCGTGTATACGGCCGGACGGACAGACTTGAATTTTGAATACACAATTCTTCATCTATGTGCAAAATTTCAATTCAATCAGTAGTTTCTAAATTATCAGGAAAAAAATATTTTGAACTGCCATATTTACTCTAATTTTACTCATTGATAAACGTGACCGCGACATTCGAGATCAACACCTATCCTGAAAATTTCAAGTCCCTTTTGAATTTTTCGACGGATTCGTAATCAGTGAGTCGATCCTTGTCGATTAAGACCATTTTGTAGGATCGATAGCATTATAAAAAATGCTAAATGTTTGTTTCAGTCTTTTCAACGGATAGAGGGGGAAGAAGGAAGGCTTGGCCAAATTTATATTGAAGCGACAATGCCAGTTATGTTACGCAACTGATAAGCACGAATTGCTCAATTGCAGATTACTCGCATTGCATTCACTGGATACTGAAAAATTCAGGGAGATTTTCAATCAAGTATTTCCAAAAATTCATAAGGTGAAACCAAAGGTATGTCTTTAAATGTAATGAAACAAATTATAATGCGATTTTTTCAGCAATCTGGAGTCCGGGTTTTGCATTGCAAAAAAGGTAAATATGATGTATCTATTGCTTTCGTAAATGTGGAAAAAAATGGACACGAAGTTGTAATTTAGTTGTCACTATCTTATCTTGAAAAATCATCTTGAGTACTTTCAAACATATATTATAGTTTCCCATTTCTGAAAATATTTCTTTTGCAGTTTACAAACCGATTGATATTGTTTCCGTTAGAAGCAGTACTACCAATCCCAGCACAACTTTCAATGTGGTAAGAACCTGAGTCCAGATATTGACGAGGAATACTTGAATAATTTACTATCTTTCTGTTGAAGACTATGGATTCAAGCGTCGCCGATAAAGAACGTCAATCAAATGTAGGACGAAAACTGGCCAATGTTGCCACCTCCAGTATAAATTCAACCTCTTCTAACACCAGATCTATTTCATCCAGAAAAAGTATGAATAAGACTTCACTAAACCAATCGATTCAAGCAGGAGGTCTTGATAAAGTTGATGCTCGCCATATCACCTTTAGGATCAGACCTAAATCTGAAAAAAAAAATTTACCGCGGTTGCAGAAAATAACAGACTTTTCATTGATTGGCCCAGTCCGCACTTATCAGCCAAGTGATTCTAGTATTTTAAAATTAGAAAGAACAAAAAATTCAATTCTAGAGAATCCTATAGTTGAGGACTTACCTGAACCTCACTTGATACAATTTTCCCAGCCAGAACATCAGGAACTTTATCATACTGAAACAGAAAGTTTCGAAACTGCTAAAACGAATTTGGATAGTGAAGAAGAGGCAGAAATCCATTCAAATGGAATAAAGTTTGAATCATTTCAAGATATATCGCAAGAAAATGAATATGTTGAAGGAGGCTCTAAAGAGAATTCTCAAGAAGCAAATTTCGATTTAAATAAGGAATATAAATCTTCATCACTTCAATTCTCAGAGACTCAGAAAAGTGATTCCCCAACTCCAACTAAAATAACCTTTAGAAAAAAAAAAAGAAAAATGGTAGATGAAAATGAAAAACTGAATGAACCATCACAGAACAGTATAAAGAATAAAACGAGTGGTAGAGGTGAAGTATCTGTAGTAAAAATAAAACGGAACTTATTCCCTTACCAAAAAAAGAAAGTCATAAAATATAAATGGTCTAATAAAATTGGGATAAGAACTATATTATCTTCAGACAGTAAATCAGACAGTGACGAAGAAGATATTGTGAGAAAATACAATCTGAGACCGAGATTTGGCAAACGACATCTTGACAAAAAAATTATCGATGAAGACAGATCTAGTCAAAGCTTGAAATCAAATAACAAGATGTCGAATGAAGAGAGTAAAAAAACACGTGGTAGAGATGAAGTATCTGTAGTACAAACAAAACGGAAATTACTCCCTGACCAAAAAAAGCCTTCGAAAGTCAGAAAATTAAAAATGTCTAATAAAATTGGGATGAATGAAAGAACTATACCATCTTCAGACAGTAACATAGACAGTGACGAAGAAGATGAGATACCATTAAGTCAATATTTAAGAAAAAATAAAGTTGCTGAAAATAAAAAACCAGGCGGAGCTGCTGGATCGGATGATAGAAATGTTATGATCGAAAATCAAATGCAACAAGATGATACGTAAGTATTAAACTATAATTGGTAATCACTTGAAATTATGTTTTAATTGAACTTCTCTATAAAAATTACGAAAAGCACTGCCGTGAAGGCAGGAGCTTTTGAGCGCTCGTACATGCACCTTGTAGGTAGATTCGCATTTTTCAGTTTCAATTGAGGAAATTTTTGAGAGCTGTCAAACAAATTTTCAAACTAAGGCGATAATCCAGACTTCAAGTCAGTGCTTTAGGTGACCAATTTTTTTTTCGATAATTCGCTAAAATTTTCTACGGTATCTATGGCCTTGGTGATGCGATCTGGACAAAATTTTGCACGTAGTTTGAATACCTTATTCCTCAGCTAGGTGCAAAATTTCATTCCAATCAAATCGGTAGTTTCGAAATTATCAGGAACAGAATATTTTGAACAGCCATATTCACGGAACCCCTAGTCTAATTTCGCTCATTGAAGAACGAGAAAAAAAAAAAAAAAAAAAAAAAAAAAAAAAAAAAAAAAAAAAAAAAAATATATATATATCAAGGATTTTTAACGTCTGAACTATGTATCAAATACTATCAAAGGTAATTATAATGGCTGGCAGACAGAAAGATGTTAAATGAAATCAAATGAACTTCGGAAAAATCTACTTCCCCAGGCGGGATTCGAACCCACGTTTCCAGATCTCCGGTCTGGCACTCTAACCTCTAAGCTACCAGGGACCTGTGTGTTCAACCGCATATTGTGGAAGTGTTTCTCCGGAATTCAAATGTTGTAATTAGGGAGAGGTTAGTTAAGGGATGGAAGGAACTCACAAACAATGTCCGCGATCGTAACGATCTCACGTTTTACCTTTCCCCCTGCGTCGTCGAGGATTGTCGACTTCGGCAGATTCAGGCGTGTGAAATCTCCGACCGCCGAAACTGATTTTAAAGCCAAATTGATTCATTATCAAGGATTTTTAACGTCTGAACTATGTATCAAATACTATCAAAGGTAATTATAATGGCGGGCAGACAGAAAGATGTTAAATGAAATCAAATGAACTTCGGAAAAATCTACTTCCCCAGGCGGGATTCGAACCCACGTTTCCAGATCTCCGGTCTGGCACTCTAACCTCTAAGCTACCAGGGACCTGTGTGTTCAACCGCATATTGTGGAAGTGTTTCTCCGGAATTCAAATGTTGTAATTAGGGAGAGGTTAGTTAAGGGATGGAAGGAACTCACAAACAATGTCCGCGATCGTAACGATCTCACGTTTTACCTTTCCCCCTGCGTCGTCGAGGATTGTCGACTTCGGCAGATTCAGGCGTGTGAAATCTCCGACCGCCGAAACTGATTTTAAAGCCAAATTGATTCATTATCAAGGATTTTTAACGTCTGAACTATGTATCAAATACTATCAAAGGTAATTATAATGGCGGGCAGACAGAAAGATGTTAAATGAAATCAAATGAACTTCGGAAAAATCTACTTCCCCAGGCGGGATTCGAACCCACGTTTCCAGATCTCCGGTCTGGCACTCTAACCTCTAAGCTACCAGGGACCTGTGTGTTCAACCGCATATTGTGGAAGTGTTTCTCCGGAATTCAAATGTTGTAATTAGGGAGAGGTTAGTTAAGGGATGGAAGGAACTCACAAACAATGTCCGCGATCGTAACGATCTCACGTTTTACCTTTCCCGCCTGGGGAAGTAGATTTTTCCGAAGTTCATTTGATTTCATTTAACATCTTTCTGTCTGCCAGCCATTATAATTACCTTATATATATATATATATATATTTCTGAAATTACTCGCTGAAACAGACAGATTCGACACATAGTTCACGAAATCGAAACGGAAAACCGATTTCGACAAAAGTGAACAAAAGTAACATGGCCTTTCACCATATTCCGCATAGTTTGTATTCGCTTGATTTCTCATTTTCCATTTCGGTTGAATATATTCAATAATAAATATTTCAGCTCCTATATTCCCTGGAATTGAACTTGTGAATATTCACAGTTAAATTTCAATGTGTAGAGCTATTCTCGGAAATGATCAGTTGGTATTTGGCATCGATATTGAGATCTTGTATTTGTGTTTTAATTGTAAAAATTCGATTGTTTACGCTTATAAGCCTGTGATTTTTGTTCATGTTAATTTTTTTTTGAGAATGAGTTGAAATATGCATGTGATAAGGGAAATGAAGAACGTGGGAGAAATAATGAGCCTTTCTATGAAATTGGAAGCATTTTTCTTCACGGTGCCGATAAACCTGAAAGGGAGTCATCATCATGACACTTTCTGTTGCTCTCGGATGCCTTGAGGAGATGACTAATTAAATTAGACACACTGTGTTAACCGTAATTAACATCGAATAAGCCGTTCGCCGATCGGAAAATAGTTCATTCAGGTGCTAAATTAGAAGTCACCTACATCTGCTTCAGTTTTCTTCCTTTCTGCACTCATCATCGGCATATTGGGGCTTGAACTTGCCTATGGAGAAAATCTTAAATCTTGATAGAAAGAAATTAGGGTGCGTTAGTAATTGAAACGTAATTCCATCGTAATAATACGCAATTCGTTAAATTTCCACAAATGATTATTACAAAGTGACATCGAAAAATCTTGACACTCTTGACAGCTCCAATGTTTGTTTACATTCCGTTAACGATGGATGCTTGAAAATTATCGATCCATGCGAATAATAGGGAGTTTCAAGGTGAGTTGAAATTTGAAATGATTTCCTATCATAATAAGACAAATTTATTACATTTTCAGTAGAGTAAGACAATTAAATAACGATTTTATGAGCAAATTACCCTCAAGGAAGAAAAGACGCCTGAAGGAAATTCTGAACTAAATATCATATATCCTCATATTTTTCTGAATCTACATCGACCAATGCTGTATCTTGGGAATTTTCAATATCGTCTAGGTTGGTTTTATTTGGTTTATTTTATTAACAATAATTCACTTTCTAATTTGTATTTTCCCCTGAACCGGAATTGATCGAACACTATCAAAAATACTGAATCTATGGGATTCCTGATACCTTTCAGGTTCGTTCTCAATATTTAACGTTGCTTTCAAATCAATTTATCAATTATGCAGGTTAGTTTTTTACCATACAATTTCAAAGAAAGTTGAATAGTATTTATTTCTCAATTGAATGGTCAATTTATCATTTATATCAAGTAAATACAATTAATTAATTAATTAAGTTAATACCAATAAATATGACAAGGGAATTGATTTTTCCAGTTGATGTTCCAATTGTTTCAAAGAAGGAAGCGTTTTCTCATGGACCTCTAGGTGAACATGAGAAGATTGCACCCTCAAACATAAGATAAAGTACAGGTCAGTTGAAATCAAGCATCCATCCACTGAACTGATACTATGCAATATTGATTGATCGATAGAACTGAAATGACAACGTAAGATAAATTCATTTACTATATATATATATATATATCGGTTTTAGAACGTTTTTCTTCGTTGTCCGATGCCTAACTTCCATTCTTTCCGGTTTTTCCATTGATCTTCCCTCAAATCTCTGGCATTCATGGCTTTCGTTACTTCCTCCTTCCAAGTTTTCTTCGGTCTCCCCCTCTTTCTGCGATTTGTTGATATCCACTTCATAGCCATTTTGGGCAGTCGTGTTTCTTCCATCCTCTGAACATGTCCGTACCACATTAACTGTTTTCGCTCTATATCGGTCATTATCGAGCCATCTATTCCCATTCGTTGTCTCACCTCTTCGTTTCTTATTCTATCCCTTCTTGATATACCCAGTGATCTTCGAAATACATCCATCTCTGTGGCCTCGAGTTTTCTTCGGTTGTGTTGGGTAATTCTCCACGTTTCAGCTCCGTAAGTCAAGCTACTTTTAATGAATGCTTCGTAAATATTATGTTTTCGTTTTTTTCCGATATCGCTACTCCAGAGTATGCCATTCAGACATCCAATAGTTCTTCTGGCCTGTGTTATCCTCTTTTGTATTTCTTTATCATCTTTCCCAGACGTGTCGAATTCCACTCCGAGATAGGTGTATACGTTGCAACATGTAACTTCTTGTCCGTCTAATTGGATGTTAGATTGCTCTGCTCCTATAGGAAGATATTTCGTTTTCTGTGTGTTTAGTTCCAATCCCCAGTTCTTATATTCTTCTTGCAGTTTTCTCGCCATATATTGTAAGTCGTCTTTATCGTTGGCTATGACAACTTGGTCATCAGCAAATTGTAGGGTGTACAAGTAGGTTTCTCCGATATCGATGCCCATTCTGCTGCATTTCCTCTTCCATTGGAATAAAGCTCGCGCTACATAGATCTTAAACAATGTGGGCGATATACAGCATCCTTGGCGTAAACCCTTATCTACCAAGAACTTCTCTGATAATTTGCTACCGACCTTTATTCTTGATGTGGTTCCCTCATATAGGTTTTTGAGAGCTCTAATGAGGGTATGGCTAATATTTGTCTGCTGTAGAACACTCCACAATTTTTTCACTGGGATAGTATCGTAGGCTTTCTTGAGGTCTATGAACATTAGGTGAGTTTCTTGATTAACTGCTGTTCGTTTCTCTATGATTTGTTTTAGACAGAATATGTTATCAGTACATGTCCTTCCAGCTCGGAAACCCGACTGTTCTTCTTCTTCGTTACTCCTATATTCCTGTTCTATCATGTCTCGGACAAGTCTTCCATACAAACGGCTCAGAGTACTGGTTACAGATATTCCCCTATAGTTTGAACAGTCAAGTTTGTTTCCCTTCTTATGGATTGACGAGATATAGGCTTCCTTCCATTCTTCAGGGACTGGCTCTCCACCAAGGTATTGGTTGATACACCATGTAAGCAGTTCAAATAGGTGTTCTGATCCACATTTGATTAATTCCGCCGGAATTCCTTCCGGACCTGCAGCGCGACCATTTTTCAGTTTTTGGACAGCATTCTTCACTTGATCAACGGTGACTGTTATCTCGTCACCCTCCACCTGGACATCTATTGGAGAATTCAACAAATATTGTTCTCTATCTTCAGTAAGCAACCCTTTATAGTAGTCCATCCATTTTTCAGTTAGTACAATTTGGATATTTGCCTTATTTTTTGCGTCTGATCTTAAGCTTTTTATGAATTTCCACGATTCTGATGATTTTTGGCCACCCAAATATGTTTCAACTTCTCTACATTTCTGGTCCCACATCTCTCGCTCTGCTGTATTTCTCATTCTCCTTGTTGTTCTCTTTATCTCCAGATACTGATCCCTGTCTTCTTGGTTTTGAGTGTTTAACCATCTTTGATATAATTTCTTCTTCTGACACACTAGTTCTTCGATTTCCTCGTTCCACCATAAGTTCTTACTCACTTGTTTCGTTTTGATCCCAACTGCCTCCTTGGCAGCATTTTTTATACTATGTACTATGTTTCTATAAACCTCTTCTACCGGTTGTTGGTGTACTGTTTGAAAAAGTTTATCATTCAATCTATTCTGGTATAATATTCTAGTACTTTCATTGATCAAACTGTTGACATTATATTGTTCACATGTTTGTATGTTTTCCTCCTTACTGTTATCTGAGAATTTTTGGGACCTGAATGGCAATGACAGCTTCGCTCGAACGAGGTAATGGTCTGAACCGCACGTTATTCCTCGATATGCTCTCACGTCATTTATTCTGAACACCGTATTTTGTTTTGTTATCACATAATCGATTACCGATCTCAGATTTCGTGTATGTTGCTGCCATGTGTATGTATGGATATCTTTATGTTTGAAATAGCCGTTTGTTATTCTTAATTCATGCTGTTGACATAACTCGATCAGTCTCTCACCATTGTCGTTTGTAGTCAATTCTCCGAAAGGACCTACTATGGCATCATTAATTCTTCGTCCTATTCTACTATTTAGATCACCAAGTATGAGTATCTCTCTTGTTTGTCCTATTTTCATGATCTCATCGTTGACCTGTTCAAAAAACTCATCTTTTTTTGTTTGTGGTTCATCATCTGATACTGCGTATAGTCCAATTATCGTGATGGGATTTTGATTCATGGTCATGTTGACCTTGATAATATTCTCGTTGACTGTCTCGAAATCCGTTATTTTATTCTTATGTTTTTTGTGTATCATGATGGAGACACCTCTTTTTGCTCTTTCATGTTTAGGAACTCCAGTAAATATATGAACATAGTTGTTAAAGATTTCTGTGCCAGTACCCTTCTTCTTCGTTTCCGTTAATGCCACCACTTCCATACCTAAGCGGAGGAGCTCTTGTGTTATTTCTTCCATTTTTCCTTTAATTCCTTGGACGTTCCAAGTACCAATATTCCAAATCCTTTTTCGTAGCTTTTGTCGTTGACCATGTAATCCATCCTTTCCGAGGCAATTGTTACAATTACTACAATTCTTAAATATCAACATTAAGCTCTCTCTCTATCTCTCTCTCAATCCTTCCAGAACACTAACAAAAATATTGATCCTATGGGATTCCTGATACCTTCCAGGTTCGTTCTCGATATTTTACCTTGCTTTCGAATCAAAATGTCAATTATGCAGGATAGTTTTCACCGTACAGTTTCAACGAAAGTTGATTTGTATTTATGTCTCATTAAATTGTTCAATACATCTTTCCTATCGTATAAATACAAACAAATGTGAAAAATTCATTGAATTGACTGTATTTTGAATATTTTTCAGAAAATTTTCAAATCATTTGGAAGATGGAACCGTTTCTTCATGGACCTCTACTAAAACAAGAGAAATTTTCAACATTTGTTCCATATACTGGCACCCTTTCAATTTATGTGTCAGTAACGACGAACAGGAAAATGTAGAAGTTTTACTGTGGATCTGTTAGTAGTAAAACTTCTTCCAAATATGTTGATGAACACAAAGGACAATTCGACAATTATTTCAAAATGATTTCCAAATCCAGTATTTAGTAGTAGAATTTTCCTACAATATACATATCCGTACCTCAGAGCAAAAGGGTATTAAGTCACAAAATGTGTGTTTCCAGGAGAGCGTAAAATACTTGCATTTTATGTTCGATTCGCGTTGTGATTAAGGACTTGATACTATATCATTTACGTTATTTTAAGTCCAATCGTCTTGAAGGTAGACCACTAAATAGAGCGCGAAATTTAAATGTATGTGAGCCAAAATACCAGAAAATTTAAATTTTGAGGTACGGATATTGTACTGTACTATTCTTACAATGCTATTGTAATTCACATACAACAATGTCATAAATTATTAATATGAATTTCGTATTCTGTAGTTTAAGTTGAGAAGAATAAAAAAATTCAATTTAAATTTTTGTATTTTTGACTTGATCTTATAGGACGTGTGTTATACGATCAGTTTGAAACCAGTTCAGTCCGTCAGTCTGATCAGAATACAAATGTGATTATCCATTTCGAGTGTGAAATGTTTTATTCCACATTTTTATGGAACTGATGTCAGTTTGAATTATCGTGTAATATAGACGTGCACTCATTAAATTTATGATTATACTGTTGGACTGAACTGATGTCAAACACACATATAATGGTGTTGAAAAAAACTACAGAGTAAAAATTATCGGGAAATATCAAATTCATTCTGTATAAAGAATAAAATACCGTTTTAATTTTTCAAAGCTAAAAATGGAAGGATATGTCTGAATTTCTAATAATAATTGTGAAGCAAAGTCATTACATTCTATTCTAATATAACATCTATAACATCTCAAATACATCGCTTATTTCAAATTTCACTTAATCGAAATTATTGAACAAATGTAAGTCATGAAATTAATTTCAATAAGTGAAATAATATTATTCCGGATTTAATTTTGAACGTGACAACGTCGCATTGGATTAATTTAACCGGAAATGACCAAGGAAGACAAATAATCATTAATTCAAATTAAATGTGACTTCTTCGGAAGATTTTCAAGAGGGAAAAATCAATTGAAATTAGATTAACGCTTAAATTATGCATTTGATGTTCTTTATTCAATTTACAACGAATATAAAAAGTAATACAGTATTCATTTTGATTTGTTTTCATACACTTCATTATATTAGCCAATCATCGATCGCGAATTATAACACCTGACACCAACGTCATATTGCATCCTTACCTTAGATAGAACAATCTGAATAATCATTTCATTTTTTATCGTTCATGTGGGTGTGGGTGTGCATTTGTGATATTTTGAGGTGAGTTCCTAATTCGATTATTCAATATTTCAAATAATGTTAAAATTAATATTATCGGTCATTTCGATTGGTGCCATATTAAATTAACAATTTGTTGTTCATTTTTCTTTTGTAAAAATACGAAAATTGCACTAATTACTTCTGTATTGTGGAATTGGCGCCAAAATCAACTATCTCGAATTCAATCAAATGTGTTATTTTCGGAATTTATCTTATTTGCAATAATATACATTTGATAATGCTGCTGCTTAAAATTTGAACGAAAAAGTTTTCTTTTTTCGGGAAAGTGAAATATTACCTAACCTTAGAACGTTTCCTTTCTTTCAACGGTTTGAGCTTGAATCTGCATTATCAAATACATAATTCAATATAATTCAGGTAAATTCGCAAAATCATTCCGATATTTCGTTTTTCAATTTTTCCCTTGGGAATTTACGAGAATTTTCTAATTCTATTATTGCTACGTATTAAAATTGGCGCCAAAATTGAATTTCTCAATAATAATCATTTAGAATATCTTTATACGGAATTAATCCTATGTATTCAGAATAATTATCGAACTCATTCTGATAATGCGACATATACCTAACTTGAGTGGAAATTATTTTTCAGGTGAGCGAAATATTATTCAAGAGCTGCCACATAAGGGCCTTTTTCTCTTTTTAACGGTTTGAGCTTGAATATAATTCAGATTAATTCGCAAATTTATTCCGATATTTCGTTTTTCAATTCTTCTTTTCTGATCTGATCTTATTCGGGATCTCCTTTTTTGATATTGCTGCGTATAAGTTTCCACATAATTTGTAACCTTTTTTTAGGAATTTCATATTGAGTAGTAGCTAAAAGAAGAAAATTTCAACGTCACTTCCTGATCGGCGACTTCAACCGGCCAGCAGGGAAACCAGCAGCTCAAGAAGCAATAAAGGAGAGCGCTCTCTGTATAGAGGAGGACAACATAGTACATAGAACTGCATTTTGCCAGGTGGGTGAATCTATAGGACCTTGAATCTATAACATACGTAGTTAAATGAATACAAATTTGTTGTTTTTATGGTTCTAAAAAAATAATTAAAACTTGACTAAAAATTATTAATTAAAATCAAAAATATTTAAAATCAAAAATATTTTGATTATAGATAGGTATATTATGATATATGGAATATTAATTTTGTTTTGAATATTTTCAGTTCTACAAAAATCCTTTTTGGGGAGAAAATCTACGGGTGATCCTCTTTCTGTACGGTCGGTGTATTTCGAGGTAAATTGATAATACATAATTACATTATTCAATATATCAACAAAAAGGAAGAAATTCATATAAACTTTTACATAAAATTATATTTATCGTATTCAATATTCTAATAAATTTCTAATTTCACAGTGAGAAAAATGCCGAGAAGAAAGGGAAAGAGGGGAAACAATTGGACAAAGCCTTCAGGCAGGGGCAAAGGGACAAAGACAGCTGTAACCGAGACGAAAGGTAGGATTAAAAATTCTTTTAGTATTCACTGATTGTTCATTAATTGATCGAAATACATCACTTCCAAATTCAATTCAAAGAAGCTATCAATTCTATTACGATATTGTATCCTAAAAATTTTATTTTCAACTTGGATTTAATCATGGGCGTCGGAAGAAAAATTTTCAGGGGGGACATCTACCAAAAAGTACTCAAGATATGGGTAAAGATATACTTAAGAAATAAGTAGAGAGAATTTTTTTTTATGATAAATGTCTAATTCCTTGCCCCACCTGCTGACTCCCAGTGATTTGATCGTTATTATGTGATTCTTCTTCCCATCTCCATTTAATGATCTTTTTAGATGTTTCTGCGACTACGCCCACGCCTACGCCAAAGTCTATAGACTTACCGACGCCCTCCAAAAGGAGGCGTATCGATAATGACGAACTGAATCGGCGATCGAGCGAAACGAGAGCCATTCTGAGATCTGTCAAACCTTTTGTGGTCAGGGGTTCTCGAAGTCAAAACGACTGTAGGTTTAGTTTTACGTCAAGAAATCGCCAGTGCACCGCAGTCGCGGCCGTCGCACTGGCATATCATAAAGTATTACCTTTCAGTGCTTGGAACATGTCCGTCATCGATAACATTTTAGATTACGGCGATAGTTTGTATAGGAAATCCGTTTCGTCGAGGAGTTCACAAAATTATTCAGAAATTTATCTTCATGCGGCTGAGGTGTTTCCTAAATTTGTTATAAACAACGTAACTTTTTCGTTACAAATAAACGAAACGGATTCGTCAACTGGGCATGTGGGCGATGGGTTAGAAATTGAAGGAGGACCCGGCGTATCGTTAGCCGAAGGATTGCCGCAGGTTTTTCAAAATTATGATTCGGCTATTCTAACTTCAGGGTCATTGTCTGCCTGCGTCGTAAAGACGCCGACCGCCTTTTTCATTTTCGATTCTCACTGTCGGGGTTCGGACGGAAGGAGAACCGAAGAAGAAGGGAAAGCCTGCTTGCTCAGATTCTACACCATCAGGCAGCTGACATCGTTCCTGCAAGGAAATTACGATCATGCTTCCATATATATACTGGTGCCGATTGAGGTGCGGATCGGTTCAGTAGACGACCAGACTGGCATAAGTGAGTACCATGTACTGACCATCATCGACTCTGACGTCGGGGTCCGTTCTACATGCAAAATTTTGTTCAGCTCGCATGACCAGAATCATAGAAACCATAGAAAATTATAACTTTCGAACGGAAAGGCCTAGAGACTTGAAATTTTCAGGATAGGTGTAGATCTCGAATGTTGCGGTCACGTTCATCAATGAGCAAAATTAGACTATGGGTTCCGTAAATATGGTCGTTTCAAAATTCAGTTTTCTTGATAATTTCAAAACTATGTATTTGATCGTGACGAAAATTTGTATTTGAACTGAGAATGATATATTCGAGCTATATTTCGTCCAGATCGCATGATCAGAACCATAGAAACCATAGAAAATCATAACTTCCGAACGGAAAGGCCTAGGGACTTGAAATTTTCAGGATAGGTTCGGATCGCGAATTGTGCGGTCACGTTCAGCAATGAGCAAAATTAGACTAGGGGTTCCGTAAATATAGCCGTTCAAACTATTTTTTTCCTGATAATTTCGGAATTACTTACTGGATTGGAATGGAATTTCGCACACAGTTTGAATTTTTGTTGACAGCTGTCAAAAATTCCTTCAATTGATTTCTAAAACTGGAAAATGCGAATCTACCTACAAGGTGCATGTACGAGCGCTCAAAAGCTCCTGTCTTCACGGCAGTGCTTTTCATAATTTTTTGAAAAAGTCCAGTGGATGTTTGATGGAAGAATTTATAGTTCCTTATGCCCTTTTTATGTTTGAAGATCATAGATTGATAACGTAAAAACAATTTATAGAAGTGAGTCTGCTGTTGACGAGATTGTGGT
The DNA here is from genome assembly GCA_963966015.1 of Aphidecta obliterata. Classification (NCBI taxonomy): domain Eukaryota; kingdom Metazoa; phylum Arthropoda; class Insecta; order Coleoptera; family Coccinellidae; genus Aphidecta; species Aphidecta obliterata. The sequence continues at coordinate 5,082,354 of OZ014436.1, forward strand.
GTGACCTGCTCATATTATGATATCTTTTCAGCCTGAAGAAGGAAACATAAGTTTCTTGAAACTGTTGCACATTAAATTAGATATTAAAAATAACATCAAGTTTTATTTTTTGCCAATTTCCCGACAGAAGAAGCATCTTACCACTTCCGAACGGTAGGTTCGACATTCAAAAGCTAATGGGGCTCCCGCTGAACCAACTTGACCCTTCTTATATCATAACAAAACTTCGCTCATTGATACATTTTTATAATCTTGCAGTGTGAGGAAAAAAAAACAAATCAAAGACCAGCAGGAAGGATTTGCAAAATATTGCCACGAATGCGGGAATAAATATCCCGTACCTTCAGCGAAATTCTGCGTCGAGTGTGGTGTTAAAAGACTTTTAATGTGATTTGTTTATTGTGTAAATTTTTTTATTTTTAATGTGCAATATATAAGCAACTTCGGTGGGCTACATATTCGTTTTATTCTCCAGAGCCATTTTATTTACTCAGTTCGTTCATTCTGATTTATTTTTCTTCACCCGATATTGGTGGGAGGTTGAAATACATATTATTGTCTCGTTTTTCAATAAATTTTAATTATCTCGTTTGTAGTTAGAACTTTTTCTAATCATTAATTCACAATTGAACCACGATTGTTATATTGCCCCACTATTTTCTGATGAGCATATGCTTGATTCTTGAGAAGACACTGTATTTCAACAGTCAACTCAATTCATTGATTACACCCCACCATTTTTGTGTTATCGTTCAGATATGAAGAATCACGATCAAAGTTCATAAGATAAAAATAATATCGATTCCTTCATTTAAATATAGCGTCAAATAGAAGCAACTTTATTATGAATAATTTTTTCATTATCTATTATATTATCAATGAAAATGCAGCTCATTGCAACACTTCTCAAAAACTATTTCTACAGCATAGTTGATTTGATCAAAATAGTCAATATCTACTTCCGTGCGATAAAGAACAACTGTGGCATTCATTCCGCGGTAGATAGGGATCTCATCACCATAAGCATTTTCAGTAACATCACAACTATAGAATCAACTCGTATTCCATTCCATCTCTGGCAGTCGTAATAGACTAGGAGAAGTCACGAAAAACTGCTGGAAAAACTCATTGATTAAAAATTCCGTCCTCCGTGGGAATATGAATGCTCTAATTCGGAGTTATTTATAGCTTAGAACACAAATTGTATTTGTTTTCAAACGGAGGGCATAGTAAGGAAAACCGACTCACCTATGGCATACCATAAGGCACTGTTCTCGGTCCACTCTCGTTTAACTTATGTATTAATAGCTTTGTCGAAATGAACAGCAAAGGTGTGATTATATGTTTCGCAGATGATACCATCGTCCTATATAAAGATGAAAGTGGGAAGATTGAAAAAAATCAACAAAGGATTTGGGCACTCCGATAAAATAGTTTCTATTAAATAAAATAAGCATACCATGAACTCATAGAAAACCAAATACTTGACCTCTACATCAAACAAGGGAACAGTCAAGATGAGGAGATCTAAAAATTAATGTTTTATGTTTTTATCCCAACTATCCTAGGTCTCTGTGAGACCTCTCATAAGCTTACAGCTTGTGCGGTTGTTAGGACATCCGGTTGTGTTCTGTGTAGCCTTTGTTACTGTGTCCTTTTGCCACCTGAGGCATAGCACTGTTCATTGTTTACCCAACAGTGATTGGTGGAACCGTACTCCAGGTCAGAAAATTTCTTTCCCGAGGATTCGAACCCGAGATCTTTCAATAGAAGGTCGTGACCTCCAGCACCTTTATACTCTCAATACCAACAACCTTCGAGGTCATCAACTGAAACTTCATCACGAAAACTATCGCACGATACACAGACAGAATTTTCTGACCAACAGGATATTCGACAGGTGGAACACCCTACCAGGCCGCATTGTCTGCGCTCCTAGTCTGAATGCCTTCAAGAATCGGCTAGATGCACTTGATTGCTGATTTGGCTTGAGAGCTTGTTGCATTTGTTATTTATTATGTATATGTATATATTATTTCCGCATCAAATGCGTTCATAGGTATAATAGAAGCAAATTAAGACACTGTACGAGGTATGTAAGGGTAAATAGTAACCATAGAAAACGGAAAAAATGGATAACTGTTTCTTTAATTAATTCCATAAACAAAAAAAATGCTATGTACCGTAAGCTGAAGAAACATCAGGGAAACCAAATTTTGATGAAGGAATACGTTGAATACAAGAAAATACTTAAAAAATTAATCGAGAAAGCTAAAACAACCTATTACCGTGGTTGTATCGCGACTGAAAAACATGACTCTCGAAAATTGTGGCAGACTGTGAATGAGGTATTGACGAGTCCGGAGCCTCCCATTATGACTTCCATAAGAGATCAAAGCAGTCAAAATATAAGTGATCCTTTCGAAATCGCAAACTGTTTCAATGAATATTTCGTCAGTGTCGGGGTGAGACTGGCCAATCAAATACCACAAAATTCAAATTATGATGAGAAGAAGACTGTTTGCGGTCACTCAATTTTTTTGAACCCGGCAACGGAGATGGAAGTCAGGGGGATTATTTCGGAACTCAAAAATAAAAAGGCACCTGGATGCGATAATCACAGAGTGGAAACACTCAAACTTGTGTCGGATCACATATCTGCCCCACTTACCAACATGATCAACAGATCTTTGCAGGAGGGATACTTTCCATTGGCTTTCAGGACCTCAATAGTTACACCAATTTATAAAGGTGGAGATAGAAACGATATGGGTAGTTATAGACCGATTTCTCTAATAACAAATTTCACAAAAATACTAGAGAAAGTTATCCAGAGAAGATTGAATTCCTTTCTTGAGAAGCATAATTATTGGCTGGGGTGGTGTGGCTAGGACTCACCTGCATTCTCTAGAGGTGGTACAAAAACGTTTCCTCAGAATAATCTTGAAAAAAAGATATGATTATCCCAGCGATTTGCTTTATTCTGAATCCGGGCAGTTTGATCCGAGACAGATCTATTTCATGAACATTGCAATTCTTCAATATAGGAACAGAGGTGAATTGTCTACTCTGAGACATGATTATACAACTCGGCACAGACATAGGTTCATTTTACCACGTATGAATAAAACCATAGGACAGATGAATTATTGTTACTTGGGGCCTAAAATCTTCAATTTTGTTCCAATCGAGATACGACAGAGTCCCGTACTCCGCCATTTCAGGACGGCGCTCCGAGTTTATGGGTCAAACTCACCGTAGTACAATTATACGGCTTATACAAAAATTAGTATCTTACAGTAACCACTGATGTTTTTATATTTATTGTTTGTGTTTTTTGTTTATATTGTTGCCAATTTTAACGTGTTGACATGATTCTTTTTTAAACCAATTTTTCCAATACCTATTTCATTTTATTTTATATTACACTCACACACGAGCAGCCTCTGCTTCGTGAGTATATTTTTGTTCACTGTGGAATTATTTTATTGTTCATTGGAAATCTTAGATATGTATTTGAAGTGAATAAAATTATTATTATTATGTTAGAGTTTATAGGTTGAAACCTCCTCTCTTCTCATTATGTAATAATAATTATGATAATAATAATAATAATAGGCATAGCGAGAAAGTGGAAATCGTTCCAGTCATAATATCATCAACCGGAGTGGTGCCCAAGAATCTGCACGAAAGTATCGCTAAACTGGGACTACTCAAAAACACCAATTTGGACATCCAAAAGGCTCTTATATTGAACTCCTGTCATACAGTACGGAAGTTCACGATGTAAATTGAGTCTTATCTCTTTGGTACTTCGTACCCGGGATAGGTCAATGATACCAGCTTTGAGCTGAGTTTGGTAGCACCAACAACGAGATAATAATAATAATAAAGATCACGAGCCGAACGCGCTAACCACTACATTACGGCCTCATATGATGATAAAGTATTCAAGCAACGAAATCGAAGATATATCTCGGTATCTTCATTGATGAGCACATGTAATGGGATGAACATATGCTATTCCTAACTAGAAAGCTGAGGGGTATTGTTGCGAGTACACAATTAGAGTAGTAAGTCTCACCCCGCTTAATGATGAGCAGCACACTACCTTGTGCCTCTCATTATGCACTGTTTGCAAGGTGAATAAGAGACCAACTGCATTTACAAGCAAAAAACAATATATTTACATTTATCTCGAATTACTATATACAAACCTTCAAGAAGTTTATCTACTTAAGTTCAATTTTCAGCACTTTTAAAAACAAGAAAGACCAGTCTGGATTGAAAGTTTCCTTTGGTTGCTTCGGGGAATTTTCTAGAACACAACTACCAACTTAACACTTGACTGGGGGTACTGACTGATCCTGATTTTAAATTTCAGAGAGAAGTAAGAGTGAACTTCATGGAAATTACGTGAGTTACGTACGAGAACTGTGCGTAATTGACTAACGCATTCCATGGATGATGGAACAGAACTTTTGTGCGTAATTGACCAACCCATTCCTTGTATGATGGTGATGGAACAGAACTAACTATGATTGTAAAATATATAATATTAACGTACAAGAACATACACATAAACTTAAGGCGCTTATGGTGTGTATCGTCGTCTCTTGAAAGGGAAAGACGTCATGTGCCAATGTGGTGAAGAAATTCTTACTGGTATGATACGGATTTTGTGGGTCGCTTCTTGTTTCGTTTCTCTTTATCGCAACATACTCCCGCCCGTTGAAGTCGTCTGTCTTCAACAAAAAATAAGGAAAGTTATTTTAAAAATCAAAAACAAAATTTCTAACGCGAGGGACATGAGATAGGTGGTTCATAATGAGAAGAAAAATTACGAAAAGCACTGCCGTGAAGTCAGGAGCTTTTGAGCGCTCGTACATCCACCTTGTAGGCAGATTCGCATTTTCCAGTTTTAGAAATCAATTGAAGGAATTTTCGACAGCTGTCACAAAAATTCTGAAATTTAGGCGAAACTCCATACTTCATGTCAGTGCTTTAGGTGACCAATTTTTTTTCGATAATTCGCTAGAATTTTCTACGGTATCTATGGTCTTGGTAATGCGATCTGAACAAAATTTAACATGTGGCTTGAACACTTTATTCTCCATTTGAGTGCAAAGTTTCATCTTGATCGAATCTGTAGTTTCAAAGTAATCAGGAGAACAAAATTTTGAACGGCCGTATTTACGGAACCCCTGGTGGAATTCTGCCCATTAACGAACTCAACCGAGGCATTTGGGATCTGAACCTACACTGATAATTTGGCACGTAGTTCGAATACGTTATTCCTCAGCTAGGTGCTAAATTTCATTCCAAGCAGTAGTTTCGAAATTATCAGGAAAAAAATATTTACGGAACCCCTAGTCTTATTTTGCTCATTGATGAACGTGGCCGCGATATTCGCGATCCAAACCCACCCTGAAAATTTCGAGTTGCTAGGCCTCTCCGTTCAAAAGTTACAATTTTCTATGGTTTCTATGGTTCAGGTCATGCGATCTGGACAAAAAATTGCTTTAATATATCATTCTCGATTAAAATACAAAATTCATCTCGATCGAATCCGAAGTTTCGAAATTATCGAGAAAACAAAATTTCAAACGACCGTATTTACGGAACCCCTAGTATAATTCTGCTCATTGATGAACGTGAACGCGACATTTCAGATCCACACCTATCCTGAAAATTTCAAGTCCCTAGGCCTTTCCGTTCGAAAGTTATGATTTTCTATGGTTTCTATGGTTCTGGTCACGCGATCTGGAGAAATGCAGCAATTGAGTTCTCCATTAGTATACAAAATTTCGTCAGGATCGAATCTGTAGTTTTGAAATTATCAAGAAAACTAAATTTCAAACGGCCATATTTATGGAACCCCTAGTCTAATTTTGCTCATAGATAAACGTGATCACGACATTCGAGATCCACACCTATCCTGAAAATTTCAAGTCCCTAGGCATTTCCGTTCAAAAGTTACAATTTTCTATGGTTTCTATGGTTCTGGTCATGCGATCTGGACAAAATTTCATATGTAGCTTGAACACCTCATTCTCCATTTGAGTGCAAAATTTCATCTCGATCAAATCTGTAGTTTCCAAGTAATCAGGAGGACAAAACTTCGAACGGCCATTTTTACGGAACCCCTGGTGGAATTTGGCCCATTAACGAACTTAACCGAGGCATTCGGGAACTGAACCCACACTGAAAAGTCTCTAGGTTGTTCCGTTCGAGAGTTATCGTGCTTACGGCCGGACGGACAGACTCGAATTTTCCGACGGATTCGTCATCAGTGAGTCGAACATAGTCGATTGAAACCATGTTCGGCTCAAAATTCGAAAAATACAGACATCGTGACGAAATGATATAGCCCTCGTGTAAGTAGTACGAGCGCTCAAAAAGCCTCGACTTAAAAAACACTCTGTATATTCAACAGAGCAAGTCCAGTCATTCTCTCAGTTCCCACTGTGCGCCTTAATTTTTTAAGGGTAGAATATGTTCCGGAGTGGCCGTTGACACTGGTAACGTAACAATATTTTCAGACATATGAATATATTTGGAAGTAACTGTATACTACATTCAGAAAATGACGATGTAGCTCTGAATCTCGAGTCTGCAGTTCTCGACATTACCTTTTTCCATTTATTTATTATTTATTTCGTTGAGTACGAGCCCTCAAAAAGCAGCCCCGAAAGACGCTCTACATCCAAAATAGGCGTTCAGATAGTACTGAGGTGGTTGAAACATTGATTGATTGTCATTGGGTTTTTGTTGAGACGAAAAATGCTCTGGATCCATATCAACTATGGCGGAAACCTTTCCGAGCAACTCCATCGAATGAATGATTATTTTATCGATAACTGTCGAACGGAACAACCTAGAGACTTGAAATTTTCAGTGTGGGTTCAGTTCCCAAATGCCTCGGGTAAGTTCGTTAATGGGCCAAATTCCACCAGGGGTTCCGTAAATATGGCCGTTCAAAGTTTTGTTCCCCTGATTACTTGAAAACTACAGATTTGATCGAGATGAAATTTTGCACTCAAATGGAGAATGAGGTGTTCAAGTTATTAATGAAATTTGGTCCAGATCTCATGACCGGCACCATAGAAATCATAGAAAATTGTAACTTTTGAACGGAAACGCCTAGGGACTTGAAATTTTCAGGAAAGGTGTGGATCTCGAATGTCGTGATCACGTTCATCTATGAGCGAAATTATACTACGGGTTCCGTAAATATGGTCGTTTGAAATTTAGTTTTCTTGATAATTTCAAAACTACAGATTCGATCGTGATGAAGTTTTGTATAGTAATGGAGAATGATATATTCAAGCTACATTTCTCCAGATGACATGACCAGAACCATAGAAACCTACGTGTAAATGAATGTGGCTTAGTGGATTGTCTCAATGGAATGGCTCTTCAACTGGCCTCGTGTAAATGCTGTATTATGCGTTTGATGATGGAACATCATATTTTAGAATACACTGCCGAGAATAATATCAGGGTCATCAAGTAATTTGCAATTATTTTCGAAATTTTATCATTATCATTGATCAACTGTATCGTGGAATAGAGCCTTACCTGTTTGAGAACTTTGGATTGTTTATACTTTTCATTCTTCATTATACAGGGTGTCCGGGAAAATGTGGGAAATCTCTCGGATTCAGATAAAACATAAAAGAATAAGATGACAAGTTTCCATAATTTTTTTTCCTAGCGGCCCTCCCTACGGAGATACGGCCTCCTAAATGACCAAAACAAGAAAATCACAAGTTTATTTCAGAGTGCTAATAGGTAGGGGGTAGGTCTACTCACTGGCTTCCTCACAGGACATTGTCGCCTTAGGAAGCATATGATGAGAATGAGCTTGACAGAAACAGACGAGTGTAGATTCTGTGGTGAAGAGGAGGAGACTCCTGTTCACCTGGTTACAGAATGCCTCGCCATTGCAAACCAGCGCAAAGAATGTCTTGGACAAGAGAATTACAGGAGGAATGAGGATCTAACCTCCTTGAAGCCCTCTCAGATACTGGAGTTCATTGGAGCTCTGGAGCTGGAGGGCGAGCTGTAGGTAGCGCATTTGCGAATACGGCTCTGATAGGGGGCACAATAGACCTTGAGGTCGCAGTGGAACGTAACCCCTTCCTAACTATAAACTATATAAACTATAAATATGTATACAGGGTGTCCGGGAAAATGTGGGAAATCTCTCAGATTCAGATAAAACATAGAAAAATATGATGATAAGTTTCCATCATTTTTTTTTCCTAGCGGCCCTCTCTACAGAGGTACGACCTCCTAAATGACGCCACTGGAAATTCATTTTATTGGAATTAATTTTAATAAGAAACAAATTTTGTCGGATTCAATAACATAAACTAAAACTTTTTTGTTCCTCGAATAACTTTCGTATCACACTTTGTTGCAGACAAAAAAAAATTAGAATTCATGGTTCTTTTCAATATATGGAAATCAAAAAATTACTTCTTTTATTATTTTGTTTTTCGAAAACGGTTCATTTTATCGACCATGAACAGGAGTACCTTTTTCTCAGCTCAACGTTCAAGGTATCCAATTTTGTTTTTTTTACCTCCCTATCATACAGGGTGTTAAAAATGTAGGCATTAAAATGTACAACCTAGTCCGCCCCTGGTAAATTGAACGAGCCTTTGAAATTTAGGGGCAGTATTTCAAGAGGTCTTTACTTCTGTTTGTCATATCAAATTTTCATTAAATTATATTAAGTAGTTTGAAATTTATTCCAGTAAAATGAATTTCCAGTGGCGTCATTTAGGAGGTCGTACCTCTGTAGAGAGGGCCGCTAGGAAAAAAAAATGATGGAAACTTGTCATCATATTTTTCTACGTTTTATCTGAATCAGAGAGATTTCCCACATTTTCCCGGACACCCTGTATACATATATATATATATATATACATCTGCCGTTCTAAGTGGCACCCGTTCGAAAAGGGTATAGGCCTGCATCCGCGTGTATATTTCGTGTATATTTGACGTTTTTTTTTCGGCATGAAATGACTTCCGTACATATAACGGTTTAGTTGGCATCCATATAATATTTTTCCTGTAATGGTGTAGATCGGCTTCCGTATACTAAATTTCCAACCAAGGTAGCAATGTTGTCATGTTGTACCTATCATTATGGTCACTCTGAAAGATAATTGAATCCAAGCAGTGAATGCTAAATTCGGTGCGTCCTAGTTGATTGAGCTTGATACGTCGCGTCGGTAACTAATCATGAAGTTAGGAAGGAAGCGTCACATTTCAGCAAATTTCATGGAAAGTGGTGATGTTTACTCCTCAGACTGATTAGACTGGTTGAAAATTATTTTTTTTAATAAATGAATAAATAACCTTCAATTTTAGAATGTAAAATCACTTCTTATTTTTGTGCGCTCGTCTTAGATCAAGGTTATCTCATTTCATGAAAGAGGTAGTATTTTTATGCAAAACCCAGTGGTTTATAGTATTTTGGAATCATCATTAAATATGTAGTTTATTGATGAATTGTAAATTCGACATTGAGTGCATTGAGAATGAATCGATTGCAGATTCATTTACGCAATGGAAGCTAAAGTTTGAATAGTTATGTCAATGCCATAACGTAATACGTATTAATTGATTGATATTCTTTCAAATTTGAAAAATGAAATTCCGTAATAATGGGTTGGGTTATTGAATTACGCACTTTCAAGGAAAAAGAACTCCATCGTTACGTCAAAATGTCTGCAATTCTGGAATTCACTGGTAAAAATGGTCATACGCGACTAGGTTGTAGATAGACTGACTGATGAAGAATCCGTGGTCGAATTCAATTATATCCGCCCGATCAGCCGTAAGCACTGTAACAATCGAAGGAGAAGACCTTTTTTTTTTTTTGTCGAAAAAAATGTTACAATGCAGACTATAATATGAGTAGTTATGGTCTTCCTTCATCCAACTGCTTAGCCGATGAAATTGATAATTCATAAAATAAAATATGTTTCTGAATATCTGTTCATGGCTGTACATAATCAACTTTTCTCCAAATTTCAAAGAATTGCTTGCCAAGTCCGAACGTTTTTTGAGAGCTCGTACAACTTAAACGAGGGCTATATCATTTCGTCACGATGTCTGTATTTTTAGAATTTTGAGCCGAAAATGATCTCAAACGATAGAGTTCAACTCACTGATGACGAATCCGTCGGAAAATTTGAGTCTGTCCGTCCGGCCGTCCGTCCGTCCGGCCGTAAGCACGATAACCCTCGAACGGATCAACCTAGAGACTTGAAATTTTCAGTGTAGGTTCAGATCCAAAATGCCTCGGTTAAGTTTGTTAATGGGTAGAATTCCACCAGGGGTTCCGTAAATATGGCCGTTCAAAATTTTGTTCTCCTGATTGCTCTGAAACTACAGATTCGATCAAGATGAAACTTTGCACTCAAATGGAAAATGAAGTGTTCAAGCCACATGTTAAATTTTGTCCAGATCGCATGACCAGAACCATAGAAACCATAGAAAATTGTAACTTTTTAACGGAAACGCCTAGGGACTTGAAATTTGCAGGATAGGTGTGCATCTCGATTGTCGTGATCACTTTCATCTATGAGCAAAATTATACTAGGGGTTCCGTAAATATGGTCGTTTGAAATTTGGTTTTCTTGATAATTTCAAAACTACAGATTCGATCGTTACGAAATTTTGTATACTAATGAAGAATGATATATTCAAGCTACATTTCTCCAGATCACATGACCAGAACCATAGAAACCATAGAAAATCATAACTTTCGAACGGAAAGGCCTAGGGACTTAAAATTTTCAGGATAGGTGTGGACCTAAAATGTCGCGTTCACGTTTATCAATGAGCAGAATTATACTAGGGGTTCCGTAAATACGGTGGTTTGAAATTTTGGTTTCTCGATAATTTCGAAACTACGGATTCGATCGAGATAAAATTTCATATTTTAATCGAGAATGATATATTAAAGCAATATTTTGTCCAGATCGCATGACCAGAACCATAGAAACCATAGAAAATTGTTACTTTTGAACGGAAAGGCCTAGGAACTTGAAATTTTCAGGGTAGGTTTGGATCGCGAATTTCACGGTCACGTTCATCAATGAGCAAAATTAGACTAGGGGTTCCGTAAATATGGCCATTCAAAATATTCTGTTCCTGATGATTTCGAAACTACCGATTTTATTGAAATGAAATTTTGCACCTAGCTAAGGAATAATGTTTTCAAACTACGTGCAAAATTTTGTCCAGATCGCATCACCAAGACCATAGATACCGTAGAAAATTCTAGAGAATTATCGAAAAAAAATTGATCAGCTGAAGCACTGACATGAAGTCTGGAGTTTCGCCTAAGTTTCAGAATTTTTTTGACAGCTGTCGAAAATTCCTTCAATTTATTTCTAAAACTGGAAAATTCGAATCCACGTACAAGGTGCATGTACGAGCGCTCAAAAGTTCCTGCCTTCACGGCAGTGCTTTTCGTAATTTTTCTAAACGAATTTAATTTTTGACTTCGACTTGTTTTCTTCATTGTTTTGTTGCCATCTATGTATGAAACAATTTCGGAAAATAAAGATATATCATTATTATTATTAACATTCTGCACTAAAATACGAAATTTCGTCACGACCGAATCCGTAATTTTGAAATTATGAAGAAAACTAAATTTTGAACGACCATATTTACGGAACTCCTGGCCAAAATTCGGCTAGAGGTTCCGTAAATATGGCCGTTCGAAATTTTCGATTAGTTTTCGAGATGAAATGTTGCACGAAGATGGAGAATCACGTGTTCAAGCTACATGCGGAATTTTGTCCAGATGGCATGATCAGAACCATAGAAGCCATAGGAAATTATAACTTTCGAACGGAACGAACTAGGGTCTTGAAATTTTCAGGACAGGTGTGGATCTTGAATGTCGCGGTCACTTTCTTCAATGCAGTTCCGTAAATATGGCCGTTCAAAATATTTTTTTCCTGATAATTTCGAATCTACTGATTGGATTGGAATGAAATGATGTATTCAAACTACATGAGAAATTTTATCCAGATCGCATCACCAAGACCATAGATACCGAAAAAAATTGAACGAGCGCTCAAAAGCTCCTGACTTCACGGCAGTGCTTTTTATAATTTTTCAGTATATTTTACTCATTTATAAAGACGAACTACGTTAATAAGCGGCCAGCGTTCTCTAAAGGTGCATACTCACTAAGCGAACGAACAGCGAACTCCGAATTTGCATTCGGTCAATGTATACGTTAAAGCGAAGGCGAATCGAATGGCATTTTCAGTTCGGTTCGCCTTCGTCGTCGTTCGGTGGAAGAGCGGTACATCAAAGAGATTCGCTGTTCGGTGTGGACGGGATTCGCTATTTCTAGTGTAATTTCGAACCGAACGTCGAATTTGCGTTGAAATGTTCAGTTGCCAAAAATCGGAGGGTTAGCGCCAGTCTTTCCTTAGGTGGAATTGTTTCTCGAAAATTTGTTGACTTTTTACAAATTTTTTCACTGATTTTTCCTGGTAAAAATTCAAAATCCGCAGGGGATATTCTCCAAAAATTACTGAACTGCCCTTAATCATTCCTTAAATCAGGTCCAATCCCCTATATTGATTCCGACTTTGATAAAGTTTTGACATCCAATATCTTCGTTTCCTTTCTTGTTCTTCACTGGTTTTCAGTAAACCCGCAATAACTATGAAAGACTATGCTGCAATAATTTCGTCACACATTTTTACAATAAATGGAGTCGATGCCGAATGCCCACCGAATAGCGAACATTTTAAACACTGTATTCGGTGCGGACTTTGCTTCAACGAAACGAAATCGACAAATTTCTGCCGAACGAACTCCGAAGCTTCGTTGTTCGGAGTTCGCTGCTCGTTCGCTTAATGAGTATGCACCTTAAGAATTCATGAACGGGTTGAATCCGTCCGATAATGCTGTAGATATGATATGATATGAATTTTGCTGTATAAATCTCCATTCTTTCGTAACTTATTGTGTTTAAAATCGCCCGTTAGGTTGGAAATGATGCAGTGAAGGTTCATGCAAAATTTCGTGAGAAAATGGTTCCACAAAAGCTACTGACATTAAGTCAGTGCTTCTATGGAATTTTCTTAAAATTATGGACAATCACAATATAGTTTATAAAATAGTTTCAAATTTGTAACATTGGTTTACCAATTGGTCCATCCATCTATTCGACCCTTTTATCAAATAGTAATCTCACAAAAAGTTCGTAATGAAATCTTTATCAAAGCTCAAAACAATTACATGAAACGTACACAAAGAACAATCCGATTTATAATAGCATTACACAACGGTTGTTCAAATTCAACCGATGCGCGAAACGAAAGATCAAACCATTGATACAAATCTACGTATACAATCCGCATCTTTCAAGAGTCCAGCTGATCACCTGTTGGTCGAGTGCATAAGCCCTCGTTCTACATATCTCTCAAACACAGTGGCGGATTAACCGGTACGCTTAGTACGCTTAAGCGTAGGGCCCCGAGGTCCACAGGGCCCCCGATCGGAATCAAAATTTCTTCAGAATGAAAATTCGTCTTGCAAGTGAATATAAATAATAATGAAGAATAACGCGTAGAGCAAAATTCAGCTGCCAGTAAAAAAATAACATCAAATCAGAGGTTCAGCATCTGCCTGTTTTCTCCAATTATTCTTATCGGCCTGCAATAAATTCCCACAACGGTGGCAGTAAAGTTGTCGGCATCCCTTTAAAATATAGGTACATGCCACCGTCGATATTAGAGGGATGCAAGACACTTGTTTTGCATTTCTTAGTTTTAAATATTTGTCATATTCATTTTATAACCCTAAGGAAGAATGGTGATGAACAAATTTTATTCTTCGTTCTACTTGCTTTCATAGAAGAAAGTATTGTGGTAAACTGAACAGTGTTGGTGTAAATGAACAATTTCTTTTCATCTTTGGACTTCTAATTCGAGTGATAACATATTCTTTCTGGACTATAAAAAGGAAGCTTTATTGTTTCAGTTTCATGTTTTTGAAATCCCATTCTTCCATATTGTTCTCGGCTTCTCCGATTTCAAAAATAATTGTTCATTCTCCAATGAAGGAATTGTTTTCTAAGAGGGTTTCTTTCTACTAGATATTTTCTATTCTGAAGAAACAAGTATTCGAAGCCGAGTTTTGGAGTGTTTTCAGCGTTACATGTATATTCGATATAGGGGATCTTTCGCAAGACATTGAAACGGACAGTTTCAAAGCGATCTTGGAGAATTATTAAGACGATCTTGATGAAGGAATTATCAGTGAATCATCTCAGTTCAAAGAATATCTGAAACTCTAAAACATGAAAAAAACGAGTTGTTCGCAGATGTTAAAAATAATCTATGATAAGGGAATGATAGGAGTTTTTTCGAACTTATAGTTAATAGTTATTTTTAACATTGCCAATAATAACGAGTTGCGAAGCAGAGCGTTCATTTCATTTTTGAGCGCTCGTACTACTTACACGAGGGCTATATCATTTCGTCACGATGTCTGTATTTTTCGAATTTGGAGCCGAAAATGGTCTCAATCGACTATGTTCGACTCACTGATGATGAATCCGTCAAAAAATTTGAGTCTGTCCGTCCGTCCGGCTGTCCGGCCGTATACACGATAACTCTCGAACGAAATGTCCTAGAAACTTGAAATTTTCAGGGTAGGTTTGAATCTCGAATGCCGCGGTTAAGTTCGTTATTGGGCAAAATTCGCCGAGGGGTTCCGTAAATATGGCCGCTCGAAATTTTGTTTTCCTGATTACTTTGAAACTACAGATTCGATCGAGATGAAATTTTGCACCCTAATGGAAAATGAGGTGTTCAAGCTACATGCAAAATTTTGTTCAGCTCGCATCACCAGAACCATAGGAAACAGAAAATCATAACTTTCGAACGGAAAGGCCTAGGGACTTGAAATTTTCAGGATAGGTTTGGATCGAGAATTTCGCGGTTACGTTCATCAAGGATCAAAATTATACTAGGGGTTCCGTAAATATGGCCGTTTGAACTTCGGTTTTGATGATAATTTCAAAACAATGGATTTGATCGTGACGAAATTTTGTATTTAAATTGAGAATAATATATTCGAGCTCAATTTCTTCCAGACCGCATGATCAAAACCATAGAAACCATAGAAAGTCATAACTTTCGAACGGAAAGGCCTAGGGACTTGAAATTTTCAGGATCGGTTCGGATAGCGAATTTCGCGTTCACGTTCATCAATGATCAAAATTATACTAGGGTTTCCGTAAATATAGCTGTTCGAACTATTTTCTTCCTGATAATTTCGAAACTACTTATTGGATTGGAATGAAATTTCGCACATAGATGAAGAATAATATATTCAAACTACGTGGAAAATTGGGTCCAGATCGCCTCACCAAGACCGTAGAAAATTCTAGCGAATTATCGAAAAAAAGAATGGTCACCTAAAGCACTGACTTGTCTGGATTTTCGCCTTAGTTTGAAAATTTTTTTGACATCTGTCAAAAATTTTCCTCAATTGGTTTCCAAAACTGGAAAATGCGAATCTACCTACAAGGTGCATGTACGAGCGCTCAAAAGCTCCTGCCTTCACGGCAGTGCTTCTCGAAATTTTATAAATATAGAACAGTTATGAAGGAAAATAGACTGCAGTTCTTAGGAATACTTTCGATTGAAAGTGATATAACGAAGAGTCTGGATTACGATGCTGCAATAAAAGAATTTGCAGACATAAAAATAAGGAAAAAAAGTTTACTTGATTAGTTTTTCGGCATTTCATATTATTTTTCATATTCCAATAATTTTTCAAGTTCATGTTTATTTGTTTTTTTGTAAAAAGAAACATTGATTTCCATTTTGTACCTGATACATATACTTTTTCAAGTTGTTTACATTGTGTTGATTTAAATTGATTTTTTTTATTTGAATTGATGTTTCTTATATTTTATCAATAAAATTTATGCTTGTATTGAAAAAACGGAATTCAGATTGAAAAAATTTTTTTACAGAAAAAGTAGAGTGGGGGCCCCGAAAGTTTTCAAGCGTAGGGCCCCGGAAATCGTCGATCCGCCCCTGCTCAAACATGAATTAAGATCCATCGTCAAAATTGCGAATTTTGAATGAAATCGATAAGGAATTAGCACTACTAATACTACTAGTAGTCATCAATTTTGATTGCCATAGTCATAGTCCATGGGTTTACATGGGTTTATATGCACGTATCAACTGACACTTGAGGGCCCCATGCATTATCAATCTTAGTTGTCAATTTTAATTGCACAACTAAAATTGTGCACTTGATATTGTAATGTTTGTGGCACATTCAGGATGTCAAGTTTCATTCAAAGAATGCTCGAATACAGAACGTTCAGTTGAAATTTTTCGAATCGATGAAGAGAAGCGACCTATCTCTTTATCGATATCTAAGGAGAGCCTCAAATTAAAAAAACCTTGATATAGATTTGTTAATAAAGGCTGGAGTCACATTTTGCTATTTTCCTTCTGTTAGTCACTAGAAAAAGTCCTCTTCCATATTTGAAGTTCTTTATTGTGGCACTTTAACCACTCTCTCTAACTCTTCAAAGTAAGAATCTGAACATATATGATACATGGATTTCAGTTTCCATTCAAATTAACAGAGAATATCTTTTGTTGAATCCTTATTTGAATCGATAACTATCTTTATTCAATCTCAGTTTCAAAGTAAATGTTTTTCCAATAGAGAAAACTACTTGAGCCCAGCATGTAAATATTGTTCTTTTATGGGCTTGTAACTAAATGACGTGATATTGATGATAATACGATTTTTCAGATTCGAAGGCGTTTTATTTGTGCCATCATGCTTGAGGATTCCTTTCACAAAACAATGATGTTGTTTGCCAACAAAATAAGGACTATATATTTTGAAGGGAAATCAAGGTATGTTATATTGAGTAACTGTTCAATTTCATCATAGAAATAAAACATAAATATAACCTAGAAGAGTGTTTGGCATATAACTTGAGAGTTTTTGAGCTTGCAAAAAATGTTTTTTAATCTCGCATACGATTACGATGGTATAAACTTGTATACCAATAGTATTTCAATTTGATCATTGTTGTATTGACGAATTATCGAATCCTAGATCAATTTTAGAGGCATAGGTATTGCCGGAATGTTCAAGTGCAGTTCAAACATGGGAATTCGTGTTTGAAAACGCAAAAACATTGTGGAATTTCACGGAAGGCCAATGTTGAGATATCATTCATTCATTCATGTTCCGTTCCTAAGGGGAACCTGTTCTTTTGGTAACCTGTTGTTCATATCTAGAACACTCGTCGTGTAGGAACGGGCTCGTTTTCCGTTCTTGTTTCTATTCCTTCCTAATGCAAAATTAAAATTACACCTCGTGAGTCTCTATTTACATTTGGTGTCCATGATCAATGCAACTTCTACATTTGTTCATGTGCACAAATGACACTGAATTCGAAAACTACGTCCTCGAATTTACCTTTAATCAGGCCGGCGATTTTCTCAGATTTTCACCGAAATAATTAATCATTTTCAAAGTGAATGTTTTTCCAACTTAGAAAACTACTTGAGCTCTGAATGTAACATTGAACTTGTTCTTTTATGGGTATCTAAATGAGGTGATATTGATGATAATAAGATTTTTCAGATTCGAAGGCGTTTTATTTGTGCCATCATGCTTGAGGATCCTTTCCAAAACAATGATGATGTTTGCCAACACAATAAGGACTATACATTTTGAAGGAAATCTAGGTTACTGAAGGTATGATTTCACATTTTCCTTAACTTTTATTTGCATTATAATCATCATTGTTAGATATCGATGATTACAGCAATTTCTGTATGTCTTCCAAGTCTTCTGCGGACAAGTGATACATACTTCCATTAATGAAAGAGAATACCCTTTTTTGGCGTGGTTAGATCCTGAAAGAAATCGATAGGAAATTATTACTAACCTACTATAATTCGTGTATACGTTCACTCATTTCTATTCCCAGAATCCTTCTTAACATTAACATTGACAAATTTTTACTTGAAATTGAAATGATCATCGTTATCTTTCAAATCATGGTAAAATATCTAACGAAATTGTACCTTGTAAGTTTGGTGTTCATAGTCATAGTCAATACTACTTTTACTTTAATCAAATGATACTTGAGGGCCCCATGCATTATTAGTCTTAGTTGACAATTTTAAATGCACAACTAAAGCTGTGCACTTGAGATTGTAATGTTTGGGGCACATTCAGGATGTCAATTTTCATTTGAAGAGAGCTTGAATATCGAACGTTTAGTTATTAAATTTCTTTTCAAATCGATGAAGGTCGCTCCTCTCCTCAGATTGAAAAAACATTGATATCAGGTTTTTAATAGGGGCTGGAATTAACTTTTCTTCGCCTTCAGTCTCATTTTGCCACTTTCAATTAGGCCGGCCATGTTTCCACTTTCTCAGATTTTCACCGGAATAATTAAACATTTTCAATGAAAGTGTTTTTCCAACAGGAAAACTACTTGAGCCATGCATGTAAATATTGAACCTATTCTTTTATGGTTATCTAAATATTGATGATAATACGACTTTTCAGATTCAAAGGAGTTCTATTTGTGCCATCATGCTTGAGGGTTCCTTTCACAAAACAATGATGTTGTTTGCCAACACAATAAGGAATATACATTTTGAAGGAAATCTAGATTTGTGAGGCCGAGAACACCGAGGTTACTGAAGGTATGATTTCATATTTTCCTCAAGTTTTATTTGCATTTGTAATCATCATTGTTAGATATCGATAATCAAAGCAATTTCTGTATGTCTCCCAAGTCCTCCAAGAAAAGTGACACATAGATTATTACATACTTTCATTCAATGAGAGAATATCTTTTATAGAGTGGTAATCTACTATAATTTGTGTTTATGTTCTATCATTCCTATTCCCAGTATCCTTTTTAACATTAACATTAACAAATTTCTACTTGAAATTGAAGTGATCATCTTTATCTTTCATATAATGGTCAAATATCTATCGAAATGAATCGAAATTATACCTTGTAAGTTTCTATTTATGTTTGGTGTCCATAGTCATATTCAATGCTACTTTTACATTGGATCATACGCAAGTATCCACTGACACTTCAGGGCCCCATGCATTATCAGTCTTAGTTTGTCAATTGCACAACTAAAGTTGTGCACCTGAGATTGTAATGTTTGGGGCAGATTACCGATATCAATATTCATTTGAAGAATACTTGAATATCGAACGTTTAGTTATTAGTTTTCTTTTCTAATCAATAAAGATAGGTCGTTCCTCTCCTCAGATTCGAAAAACATTGATGGTCTATTGGTGATCCTGCAGCAGTTTCGAGTTGTTCCGGTTCAGTTCCAAAGGAATGAGAGTTCTACAAAACAGATCCACACATCTCAAGAGGCTCAGGAGGAAGTAGGGTGAGGCTGCGACAAGAATCTAACCGAAAAATGTATTTTTCTCTCTCGAAATAGATCAAATTCGAACCTCCGATTTCTCAAAGTTACAGACCGGAAAATTTTAAATTCGCGAGTTGGAAAATTGCGTGATTAAATATTTTCGGGTGATATAACGAGTTGTAATTTCTAAGAAAAATTTTCTCATAGTTTTAGAGATTTATCCTCATTATTGAAAATTTTACTGTATTCTTAAAATTGTGTCTCAATCGAACCATTCGGTGTTTCAGGAAGATGGAGGACTACTCTTCATGCCTTCAGCCTCCATGCAAGAGTCTCTAGACATCGACAGCTGGATAAGTTTTGTTACCAATAAATAAAGTTATATGATATCAAGCGTTTATATTATTGACTTTTGAAAAAAAATTATTCTGGTTCAATCCTAAAAACCTCTTTTGACGCAGCATTTGCTTTCAATATACATGTGCTGCCCTCTAGTGGCAAAAGGGGGAAGTTTCCTTGAGCGGTGCTGCCCTCTGGCGACCGAAGCTCGAAGTTCGTTATTTCAGTGCTGCCCTCTGGCGGCAAAAGCGTGAAGTTTCCTTGAGCGGTGCTGCCCTCTGGCGGCAGAAGCTCGAAGTTCATTATTTCAGTGCTGCCCTCTGGCGGCAGACGCTCGAAGCTATTCGTTAAAAGCTTCGAGCTTCTGCCGCCAGAGGGCAGCACCGCTCAAGGAAACTTCACGCTCTTGCCGCCAGAGGGCAGCACTGATTTCACGCAGGTGGGTGCTGCCCTCTGGCGGGAGAAGCTCGAAGCTTTTAACGAATGGCTTCGAGCGTCTGCCGCCAGAGGGCAGCACTGAAATAACGAACTTCGAGCTTCTGCCACCAGAGGGCAGCACCGCTCAAGGAAACTTCCCGCTTTTGCCACTAGAGGGCAGCACATGTATGTTGAAAGCAAATGCTGCGTCAAAAGAAGTTTTTAGGATTGAACCAGAATATTTTTTTTTCAATAGTCAATAATATAAACACGTGATATCATATAACTTTATTTATTGGTAACAAAACTTATCCAGCTGTCGATGTCTGGAGACTCTTGCATGGTGGCTGAAGGCATGAAGAGTAGTCCTCCATCTTCCTGAAACACCGAATGGTTCGATTGAGACACAATTTTAAGAATACAGTAAAATTTTCAATAATGAGGATAAATCTCTAAAACTATGAGAAAACTTTTCTTAGAAATTACAACTCGTTATATCACCCGAAAATATTTAATCGCGCAATTTTCCAACTCGCGAATTTAAAATTTTCCGGTCTGTAACTTTGAGAAATCGGAGGTTCGGATTTGATCTATTTCGAGAGAGAAAAATACATTTTTCGGTTAGATTCTTGTCGCAGCCTCACCCTATTTCCTCCTGAGCCTCCTGAGATGTGTGGATCTGTTTTGTAGAACTCTCATTCCTTTGGAACTGAACCGGAACAACTCGAAACTGCTGCAGGATCACCAATAGACCATCAATGTTCTTCGAATCTGAGGAGAGGAACGACCTATCTTTATTGATTAGAAAAGAAAACTAATAACTAAACGTTCGATATTCAAGTATTCTTCAAATGAAAATTGACATCTCGAATGTGCCCTAAACATTACAACCTCAAGTGCACAATTATAATTGTGTAATTAAAATTGTCAACTAAGACTGATAATGCATCGGGCCCTGAAGTGTCTTTCGATACTTGCATATGAACCAATGTAAAGGTAGCTTTGTCTATGACTATGGACACCAAACGTAAATAAAACCTTACGAGGTATAATTTCGATAGATATTTGATCATTATATAAAAGATAATGATGATCATGTCAATTTCAAGTGAAAATTTGTTAATGTTAAAAAGGACTCTGGGAATAGAAATGAGTGAACATATTCACAAATTATAGTAGGTGAGTAATAATTCCCTGTCGATTTCTTTCAGAATCCAATCACTCTATAAAAGATAGTCACTTTCATTGAATGAAAGTATTTAATAATCTATTTGTCAGTTATCCACAGAGCACTTGGAAGACATACAGAAATTGCTTTGATTATCAATATCTAACAACGATGATTGAAATGCAAAGAAAACTTGAGGAAAATATGAAATCATACCTTTAATATCCGTTTTCTCAGCCTCACATATCTAGATTTCCTTCAAAATGTTTAGTCCTCATTGTGTTGGCAAACAACATCTTTGTTTTGTGAAAGGAACCCTCAAGCATGATGGCACAAATAAAACGCCTTCGAATCTGAAAAATCGTATTATCATCAATATCACTTCATTTAGATTTACAATTAAAATTGTGAACTAAGACTGATAATGCATGGGGCCCTGAAGTGTCTTTCGATACTTGCATATGAACCAATGTAAAAGTAGCATTGAATATGACTATGGACACCAAACATAAATAGAAACTTACAAGGTATAATTTCGATTCATTTCGATAGATATTTGACCATTATATGAAAGATAAAGATGATCATTTCAATTTCAAGTAGAAATTTGTTAATGTTAATGTTAAAAAAATTACGAAAAGCACTGCCGTGAAGGCAGGAGCTTTTGAGCGCTCGTACATGCACCTTGCAGGTAGATTTGCATGCTCCAGTTTTAAAAACCAATTGGAAAGATTTTGACAGCTGTCAAATAAAATTTCAAACTAACGCGAAAATCCAGACTTCACGTCTGTGCTTTGGTGACCATTTTTTTTTTTCGATAACTCGCTAGTATTTCCTACGGTATCTATGGTCTTGGTAATGCGATCTGGACAAAATTTCTCACGTAGTTTGAATACATTATTCTTCATATATGAGCAAAATTTCATTTCAATCCAATAAGTATTTTCGAAATTATCAGGAAAAATATAGTTTGAACGGCTATATTTACGGAACCCCTAGTCTAATTCTGCTCATTGATGATAGTGATCGCGAAATTCGCGATCCGAACCTATCCTGAAAATTTCAAGTCCCTAGGCCTTTCCGTTCAAAAGTTATGATTTTCTATGGTTTCTATGGTTCTGATCATGCGATCTGGTAACAAAGTAGCTCGAATATATCATTCTTGATTTAAATACAAAATTTCGTCACGATCAAATCCATAGTTTCGAATTTATCGAGAAAACAAAATTTCAAACGACCGTATTTACGGAACCCCTTGTATAATGTTGCTCATAGATGAACGTGATCACGACATTCGAGATCCACACCTATCCTGAAAATTTCAAGTCCCTAGGCATTTCCGTTCAAAAGTTACAATTTTCTATAGTTTCTATGGTTCTGGTCATGCGATCTGGACAAAATTTCGCATGTAGCTAAAACACCTCATTTTCCATCTGAGTGCAAAATTTCATCTCGATCGAATCTGTAGTTTTCATGTAATCAGGGAAACAAAACTTTGAACGGCCATATTTACGGAACCCCTGGGCGAATTTTGCCCAATAACGAACTTAACCGCGGCATTCGGGATCTGAACCTACACTGAAAATTTCAAGTCTCTAGGTTGATCCGTTCGAGAGTTATCGTGCTGACGGCCGGACGGACGGCCGGACGGACAGACTCGAATTTTCCGACGGATTCGTCATCAGTGAGTCGAACATAGTCGATTGAGACCATTTTCGGCTCAAAATTCGAAAAATACAGACATCGTGACGAAATGATATAGCCCTTGTGTAAGTAGTACGAGCGCTCAAAAAGGATTCTGGGAATAGGAATGATTGAACATAAACACGAATTATAGTAGGTTACCACTGTATGAAAGATATTCTCTCTCATTGAATGAAAGTATGCAATAATCTATGTGTCACTTTTCTTGGAGGACTTGGGAGACATACAGAAATTGTTTTGATTATAGATATCTAACAATGATGATTACAATGCAAATAAAACTTGAGGAAAATATGAAATCATACCTTCAGTAACCTCGGTGTTCTCGGCCTCACAAATCTAGATTTACTTCAAAATGTATATTCCTTATTGTATTGGCAAACAACATCATTGTTTTGTGAAAGGAACCCTCAAGCATGATGGCACAAATAGAACATTTTCGAATCTGAAAATCGTATTATCATCAATATCACGTCATTTATATATCCATAATAAAACAAGTTCAATATTCACATGCTGGGCTTAAGTAGTTTTCTCTGTTGGAAAAACATTTACTTTGAAAATGTTTAATTATTTCGGTGAAAATGTGGGAAAGTGGGAATATGGCCGAACTGATTAAAGGTAAATTCGAGGACGTAGGTTTCGAAATCTGTTAAAAAACTCGAAATGATATTTTAGCGTTTTAGCAAAATCCCAGATCCGATAGCGCCATCTATACGCGAGTTGCAAGAGTTTATCTTCAGCAGGTCAAAAATGAAAGTACTCTGTAAGGCATTCGAGTACAGATGGCGCCCAAGTTAACTCAAATATGAAATTTTCATAGATTGGATAGCTGTAGTTAATTGGAGATTGAATAAATGAAAATAGTTAATTGGAGATCGAAGAACCAACCAACCATGTGTCACTTATGGGCAGATTCCAACTTCGAAGAGCTATGGAAAGTACCACAATAAAGAATTTTGAATATGAGAGAGGACTTTTCTGAGTAAATAACAGAAGAAAAATGGCAAAATGAGACTAAAGGCGAAGAAAAGTTAATTCCTGCCCTTATTAAAAACCCGATATCAATGTTTTTTGAATCTGAGGAGAGGAGGGACCTATCTTTAACGATAAGAAAAGAAATCTAATAACAAAACTTTCGATATTCAAGCATTCTTCAAATGATAATTGACATCCTGAATTTGCCCCAAACATTAAAATCTCAAGTGCACAACTTTAGTTGTACAATTGAAATTGTCAACTAAGACTCAAGTGTCTTTTAATAATTTCACATGAACCAATGTAGAAGTAGCAATGACTATGGACACCAAACGTGAATAGAAAGAAACTTACAAGGTATAATTTCGATTCATTTTGATAGATATTTGACCATTATATGAAAGATAACGATGATCATTTCAATTTCAAGTTAAAATTTGTTAATGTTAATGTTGAGAAGGATTCTGGGAATAAAAATGAGTGAACATATTCACGAGTTATAGTAGTATAGTAATAACTTCCTATCGGTTTCTTTCAGGATCCAACCACTCTATAAAAGGTTTTTTCTTTCATTGAATAAAAATTTGTAACAATCTATGTGTCACTTGTCCCCAGAAAACTTGGAAGACACACAGAAATTGCTTTAATTATCAATATCTAACAACAATGATTACATTCCAAATAAACCTTAACGAAAATATTATACCATACCTTCAGTAACCTCGGTATTCTCAGCCTCGCATATCAAGATTTCCTTCAAAATGCATAGTCCTTATTGTGTTGGCAGAAAACAGCATTGCTTTGGAGAGGAATCCTCAAGCATGATGGCACAAATAAAACGCCTTAAAATCTGAAAAATCGTATTATCATCATTAGATCCCCATAAAAAAACAAGTTCAATGTTACATTCAGCGCTCAAGTTGTTTTCTATGTTGGAAAAACGTTCACTTTGAAAATGTTTAATTATTTCGGTGAGAATCTGAGAAAGTGGGAACATGGCCAGTCTGAAAAGGTAAATTCGAGGACGAAGTTATCGAAACTGAAATCAGTTGAAAACTTGAGACAATTTTTAAGCGATGATATAGGTATATTTTTCTAAAATGATCACAGATTTTGTTTGATAAAATCACCAACCCAAAATATTACTGAATAGTCTATTACCAACTCAATTTTCCACAGCCTCCTGAGATGTGTGGAACTGTTATTCCTTTGAAACTGAACCGGGACACCTCGGAACTGCTCCAGGATCACCAATAGACCATCAATGTTTTTCGAATCTGAGGATAGAAGCGACCTATCTTTATCGATTAAAAAAGAAATCTGATAACTGAACGTTCGATATTCAAGCATTCTTCAAATGAAAATTGACATCTCGAATGTGCCCTAAACATTACAACCTCAAGTGCACAATAATAATTGTGTAATTAAAATTGTCAACTAAGACTGATAATGCATCGGGCCCTGAAGTGTCTTTCGATACTTGCATATGAACCAATGTAAAAGTAGCCTTGTCTATGACCATCAAACGTAAATAAAACCTTACAAGGTATAATTTCGATAGATATTTGATCATTATATAAAAGATAATGATGATCATGTCAATTTCAAGTGAAAATTCGTTAATGTTAAAAAGGACTCTGGGAATATTCACAAATTATAGTAGGTATCGATTTCTTTTAGAATCCAATCACTCTATAAAAGATATTCTCTTTCATTGAATGAAAGTATTTAATAATCTTTTTGTCACTTGTCCGCAGAGGACTTGGAAGACATACAGAAATTGCTTTGATTATCAATATCTTACAATGCAAATAAAACTCAAGGAAAATATGAAATCATACCTTCAGTAACCTCCGTATTCTCAGCCTTACATACTTAGATTCCCTTCAAACCTTATAGTCCTTATTGTGTTGGCAAACAACATCTTTGTTTTGAGAAAGGAATCCTCGAGCATGATGGCACAAATAGAACTCCTTTGAATCTGAAAAGTCGTATTATCATCAATATTTAGATAACCATCAAAGAATAGGTTCAAAATTTACATGCATGGCTCAAGTAGTACTCCTGTTGGAAAAACACTTTCATTGAAAATGTTTAATTATTCCGGTGAAAATCTGAGAAAGTGGAAATATGGCCGACCTGATTGAAAGTAAATTCGTGCACGTAGTTTTCGAAACTGAAATCAGATTTGTCACAGCCTCCCGAGATGTCAATTCTTGAACGGAGTATAAGTACATTGTATTTCCTTTAGATTTAGATTATTGTTTATAAGGCTGTTACGGACGTTTTTCAACAATTCTTATTCAATAACACTACACACTTCTTTTATTTATTTGAAAATTGATTGCGTAATTTCATTAACTCTGTAGTCCATAGAACATTAGGTCTATAGTTTGATCATAGATGGTGTAAAACATTTTCGTAGAACTGTCATTCCTTCGGAACTGCTACAGGATCACCCAGAGACCATTGAACATTAGGTATATGGTTTGATCATAGATGGAACAGTTTCGTAGAACTGCCATTCCTTTGGAACTGAACCGGAACAACTCGGAACTGCTCCAGGATAACCAATAGAGGTATGATCATAGATGGAGTGGAACAGTTTCGTAGAACTGTCATTCCTTCGAAACTGAACCGGAACAACTTGGAACTGCTCCAGGATCACCGATAGACCATCTATACGCAAGTTGCAAGAGTATATCTTCTGCAACTAAGGGCCGGTTTCATAATGTCTGGTTATTCTTCAGGTAACTTGACCAAACACTATTCGGGTTAAAGTTTCGGTTAGGAAGAATATTAACGGTACATTAACCATTGGTTAGTGCCAGTAGCAGCAGTAACTTCAGGTTAAGTATTGGTATCCAGACATTGTGAAACCGGCCCTAAGAAAATAAAATCACTCTGTAAGTCGGGTACGATTTTTTTGCATTCGAGTACAGATGGCGGCCAAGTTAACTCAAATATGAAATTTTCATATATTGGATAGCTAGAATTAATTGGAGATTGACGAAAGTTAATTGAAGATTGAAAAAATAGTAAAAATCCATCCATGGGCAGATTCTAACTTCGAAGAGCTATGGAAAGCACCACAATAAAGAATTTTAAATATGAGGGAGGACTTCTCTAAGTGAATAACAGAAGAAATGTGGCAAAATGAGACTGAAGGCGAAGAAAAGTTAATTCCAGCCCTTATTAAAAACCCGGTATCAATGTTTTTTCAATCTGAGGAGAGGACCGACCTATCTTCATCGATTTGAAAAGAAATTTAATAACTAAACGTTCGATATTCAAGCATTCTTCAAATGCGCGAATATAACTATGAATAATCTACTGAGTGGTTTTGTGGAATCTACTCAATTGGTGTTATAACCACCATACAAAAAAATTATTATAGATTTCCTATACTTTCTCTGAGAGAAGCAAATATAGCGTTTTTGGGGGGGTCTACCCCTTAGTTTTTTTCGAGTAAAAATTTCAAATTTTTGAATGCGATTTTATTGGATGAGGATGAAGTGAGGAAGTCGCTGGTTAATTATTTGAAAACCACGATTGATTCTGACGAGTAGAATATGAGATATGAAGTATTGAAAGTTGGAAAAATTCAATTTTCCAGTTGAAAAAATTTAAATTTGCAGATAGGGCCGCAATTTTATTTCCATCGGGTTGGGCGTACTCGAAAACCTATATTTCCATACCTAACTTGCCAATATCTACCTTAGTTCTCCCGAAAAAAAATTATTTAGTTTTTCCAACTTTCATTTTCGAGTTGCGTTTGAAAGAGTGTACTGGCGCGAATATAACTATGAATAATCTACTGAGTGGTTTTGTGGAATCTACTCAATTGGTTTTATAACCACCATACAAAAAAATTATTATAGATTTCCTATACTTTCTCTGAGAGAAGGAAATATAGCGTTTTTGGGGGGGTCTACCCCTTAGTTTTTTTCGGGTAAAAATTTCAAATTTTTGAATGCGATTTTATTGGATGAGGATGAAGTGAGGAAGTCGCTGGTTAATTATCTGAAAACCACGATTGATTCTGACGAGTAGAACATGAGATATGAAGGATTGAAAGTTGGAAAAATTCAATTTTCCAGTTGAAAAAATTAAAATTTGCAGATAGGGCCGCAATTTTATTTCCATCGGGTTGGGCGTACTCGAAAACCTATATTTCCATACCTAACTTGCCAAGATCTACCTTAGTTCTCCCGAAAAAAAATTATTTAGTTTTTCCAACTTTCATTTTCGAGTTGCGTTTGAAAGAGTGTACTGGCGCGAATATAACTATGAATATTATCAATATCTTACAACGATGATTACAATGCAAATAAAACTCAAGGAAAATATGAAATCGTACCTTCAGTAACCTCCGTATTCTCAGCCTTACATACTTAGATTCCCTTCAAACTGTATAGTCCTTATTGTGTTGGCAAACAACATCTTTGTTTTGGGAAAGGAATCCTCGTGCATGATGGCACAAATAGAACTCCTTCGAATCTGAAAAGTCGTATTATCATCAATATTTAGATAACCAATAAAGAATAGGTTCAAAATTTACATGCATGGCTCAAGTAGTTTTCCTGTTGGAAAAACACTTTCATTGAAAATGTTTAATTATTCCGGTGAAAATCTGAGAAAGCGGAAACATGGCCGGCCTGATTGAAAGTAAATTCGTGCACGTAGTTTTCGAAACTGAAATCAGATTTTTCACAGCCTCCCGAGATGTCAATTCTTGAACGGAGTATAAGTACATTGTATTTCCTTTAGATTTAGATTATTGTTTATAACGGCTGTTACGGACGTTTTTCAACAATTCTTATTCAATAACACTACACACTGGAACTGCTCCAGAGGATACATTAAAAGTAGATTTGTTTCGGCAAGGTTCGTACCGGTTCGTGGATCTCCGATCTCCGAGTTGGAAATTCCGTAACTTCGATCTGCGGGCTCTGCGGCGCACATTGTTTATGTAAACATTGTCCATTGTCCTAGCTGCTATTACATTTTTCGGTGAATGAACGAATTATTGAACTTTTTGAAGTTGAATAAAATCTCATTTGTGCTTATTATTATTCTCAAATTTATCGAGTAATTTAGAGGAAAATGGCAGAACAAGAAATGTAAGTACTCAGTGAAATATAAATCTTTTAACATCCACTTTAAGTTTTAAGTGTATGTACAGAAAATATGAAATCTGTAGGGTAGCAGAATCTTCATCAAGAAAAATTTCGGCACAGCGCATCATCTGCCCTTTGTGTACGAATGTGCAAGGATTTTCGTTCCATAGATTACTCTTGAAACATTTAAAAGATTTTCACGAAGTTGAGATAACTCGATCCAGTCAGCAATTTTCGAATTTCGAAGAATTCACAGTCTGGAGAAACCTAGGAAACAGGGAAGTGGATTATGCTTGCCAGACAACCAGAAAAGATAAGAAAGGAGAGAAAATAATTATTTATAATTGTAATAGAAGTGACACAAAAGGTATAATTTTTGCATTCACAATGTGGGAGAATCTTATATATATGATGAATTTTTTTAAGGATATATTTCCAATAGCAAAGATCGTAAGCGTAAAATTGGGGGTACTATAAAGATTAAAGGAGTGTGTCCATCAAGAATCGAAGCTAGAATTCTGATTAATGGTGAATATTTGAAAATGCGGGATCTAATTTTAACCGTTTGATCATTTTCACTTTATAGGGCAGGTTACCACTGATTTTATAGAAACCCATATAGGACATGAGGATGAGCTCCGTACCAAGCGATTGAAAAAAACAGAGGAATTGCAGATTGTGGAGAAGTTGAAAGAAGGTGTTCCCAACAACAGAATTCTCCAAGATGCAAGAAAAATAGCAGATGAGAATTTAACAAGAATGAATGTATTGACACCACAGGACTTGATAAACATCAGATTGAAATTTAATATAGATAATCGAAGGCATAAAGATGACATGGTAGCAACTTCATTGAAAATTCAAGAGTGGAATCAACAAGGTCGAAATCAGGCATTTTTATTTAAAAATATTGGTGAGGGTTTGTTTTCAAGTCGTAACGTAGTGTAGATTTTAAGAATATTTAGATAGCTGGTATTAGATACCAGATACCATTAGATATCATAAGACCTTGCGGTCGCAGTGAAATATAACCCCCTTTTCAAACTATTAACTATTAGTTGGTATTAGGTAGAGATATGGATCGACTCGATTCATTATCTTAATATTTTTGACTTGATCATCGTGTATTGGGTGCATGTTAGTTAGGATAAAATAGTGCTTATTTAATTCCAGGGGATAGTTATCCTGGTTTGTTGGAAGAAGATTTCGCTGTTGGCTTTATGAATGGGGTGATGGAAAAGAAATTGAAAGAACATGGAAGCATTATATGTATAGATGGCACACATGGCACCAATCAGAGAAATTGGGAATTAACTATAGTATTGGTGAAGGGTGAAAGCAACACTGGATTCCCAGTAGCATTCTTCATTAGTAATAGAAAAGATCAAATAATTCAAGAAATTTTTTTTACAGCATTTAAATCTAGGCTAGGTAGATCCATAGAGGCTGATTTCCTTATGAGCGATGATGATCCCAAATACTATAATGCATGGATCAAAGTAATGCAACCCGAAAAGCCATTGAGAAGACTTCTATGCAGCTGGCATATAGTCAAAAATTGGAACATCCAAGGCCGCAGAAAGCTTCAGGACCCCAAAATGAGGAAGGAAATGAAGATGGAATTGAGGAAAATCCATCAAGAATTAGATGAAACTAAATTTGAAAGTCTAGTAAACAACTATTTTGGACGCTTGGAAGAGAATCATGAAAATGGTTTTTTGAGTTATTTGAAAACGTGAGTGCAATGCTCTTTCCATTCATATCCTGTATATTCTCCTTCGACAAAAAACTCTTAGAAGCTACATAAGAAATTCAATTCTTATTCCATAGGCTTGTGCAGGTTTGATTATTCACTTAATATAGAAATCTTGCCTTACAAATCGAAGATCAAGTTCAATTACTGTTGGATTGATTTTAGCCTGCTTTAACTGATTGTGTTTTTTCAGCTATTATTTCCAGAATAAGGAGAGAATTATGATGTGGGCCTATTGCTATAGAAAAGGGGCTGGAATAAATACCAATATGGCAATAGAAAGTCTGAATAAATATTTGAAATACAATAAAATGGAAGGAAAAAAGAATATAAGGTATTTATCTAGTTATTATTTGAAATCCTCATTAAATTTAACTTTATTCCAGGGTAGAAAAGCTATTGGATTTTTTTGACCAAATAGTGGATGAGAAGATGTGGAAACAAATTCTTCTCAGGGAAAGACCAAATGCTAACAACTACTATCATAGGGTTACTGTGGAAGCACATTGTAAATCCCTCATGATGAAAGAAAATGTGGAGAATGTTGGTAAGAATTGTTTTAGAGTGAAATCTCAATACGAAGATAAATATTATAATGTTTCGATCATCACTTCTTGTGATGAAGATTGCCGAATGGGATATTGTGCAGAATGTAAAATATGCTTACACCAATATAAATGTGACTGTTCTAGTAACAGTATAAAAACCATATTGTGTAAGCATATACATGCTGCATTTATGTTTGGTCGGAGAAGCGATTCTGTTTCAGATGGAGATTCTGATGAAGCTACAAGCTTACATATAAATGAACCTACAACCAGTCGAATGGCATACCAGGATGATGTTAAATATTTCATGGAAGAATCGGCATCCAAACCAGAAAGTTCAACATCATTCAATCGTTACGATGAAAATGTAATGTAGCTCAAGCTGTGTTTTGATATTTTCTCTTGAATATTTTGATGGTGCTTTTATAGCCTTCTGATGAGGAATTACTGAAGAAAATTCAATTGTTGGACCAGGAAAAAAGAAAGGAATTGAACAGATGGCTGAAGGCATGCACAGAAAGCCAAAGAGAGATATGCCAAAAAAGGGGAATAGAAAAACAAACCTATTATCCTAGGAAAAATTGAATATGTGTTGAATGAAGTGTTTTAATTTCTTCAACTGAAGTGGTAGAATATTTTCAGATTTTTATCGAGCATATCATTTCAAATCTTCTTTCAGGAAATCTTTAAACAAGCATGATGACCAGATAATTATTTTTCAAGAGACCCATACAACAACAGAGTAAAATCATTGTAACGAGAATATGTACTAATTCGATTTTCTGCTTAGTCTTATTCAGCGTCTATTAAATTTTGTAAACACTCACAAGGACTACAAGGAGGCAGGGTTTTTTCTGCTGAGGTTTTTCCCTGAGCTCTTGTATTATAGGCAGAATTGTATAGTACCCCATTGCACCAACCTCAGCTAACACTTTTTGTTTGATTTTGTATTACAATAAAAGTAATGAAACATTTTTATTTTGAATTCTACAATGAAATCCCAATCTCGGGGCTTAAAATGGAACAAAATCATATTAATTTCTTCTATTGCGAAATGAATTGAAAAAAAATTATAAATGGGTAGCCAATACACCTTACTATTTGATGAAGAAATTCTTAATCTCTTCAATTGCTAAATAAACATGGGAAATATGATAATTGGGTAGATAATACAAGTCAAATTTCTTTTAGTTGAAATTATAATTTCTACATGAAAAGAGCAAATAATATTTCGAGGAATGTTTCTCAGTTGTAGGTTTCCACATTAAGAAAAATTTGAACTATTATACTAAAGGTTTATAACGTTAGAGCTGAAAATGAATAGGGTGATGATTTCATCTGATAACCACTACATTTTTCTTGGTATAAAATGGAAAAAAATTTCTTTTCAATTAATTCACTCACGGCAGACACAAAACTTTCTATTGTTTATTATAGTTTTGATAATACATGTGGAAATATTTTAATGAGAAATTAATTGATTTCTATTGGTAAGTTTACGTTTCGAACTCTATTTCTGACCGGCCACAGAAAACAGTGGAGTGTTCAAAGTGTCAAAATCAGATGTTGGCGCTACCAAGAGAAGCCTACTAGCGCGCAGGTCAGGTTTTTGCTTTACATCGGCATACTGTAACTCTTGTGCCAATTTTACTTTTAATGTATCCTCTGCTCCAGGATCACCCATAGACCATTGAACATTAGGTATATGGTTTGATCATAGATGGAACAGTTTCGTAGAACTGCCATTCCTTTGGAACTGAACCTGAACAACTCGGAACTGCTCCAGGATAACCAATAGAGGTATGATCATAGATGGCGTGGAACAGTTTCGTAGAACTATCATTCCTTCGAAACTGAACCGGAACAACTTGGAACTGCTCCAGGATCACCAATAGACCATCTATACGCAAGTGGCAAGAGTATATCTTCTGCAACTAAGGGCTGGTCTGGTTATTCTTCAGGTAACTTGACCAAACACTATTCGGGTTAAAGTTTCGGTGAGGAAGAAGATTAACGGTACATTAGCCATTGGTTAGTGCCAAACCAGCAATTGTGAAACACTTTCCTATGATTAAAGTCTTAACTTCAGGTTAAGTAATGGTAACCAGACATTGTGAAACCGGCCCTAAGAAATGAAAAGTACTCTGTAAGTCTGGTACGATTTTTTTGCATTCGAGTACAGATGGCGCCCAAGTGAACTCAAATATGAAATTTTCATATATTGGATAGCTAGAATTAATTGGATATTGAAGAAAGTTAATTGAAGATTGAAAAAATTATAAAAAAAAATCCAACCATGTGTCATTTATGGGCAGATTCTTACTTCGAAGAGCTATGGAAAGCACCACAATAAAGAATTTTAAATATGAGGGAGGACTTTTCTAAGTAGATAACAGAAGAAAAGTGGCAAAATGAGACTGAAGGCGAAGAAAAGTTAATTCCAGCCCTTATTAAAAACCCGATATCAATGTTTTTTCAATCTGAGGAGAGGAGCGACCTATCTTCATCGATTTGAAAAGAAATTTAATAACTAAACGTTCGATATTCAAGCTTTCTTCAAATGAAAATTGACAACCAGAATGTGCCACAAACATTACAATCTCAAGTGCACAACTTTAGTTGTGCAATTAAAATTGTCAACTAAGGCTAATAATGCATGGGGCCCTCAAGTTTCATTTGATAAAAGTAAAAGTAGTATTGACTATGACTATGAACACCAAACTTACAAGGTATAATTTTGTTAGATAATTGACCATAATATGAAAGATAACGATGATCATTTCAATTTCAAGTAAAAATTGGTTAATGTTAAGAAGGATTCTGGGAATAGAAATGAGTGAACATATACACGAATTATAGTAAAGATAAATAAAAAAGATATTCTCTTTCATTGAATGAAAGTATGTAATAATCTCTGTTTCACTTGTCCACAGAGGACTTGGAAGACATACAGAAATTGCTTTTATTATTGATATCTAACAATGATGATTACAATGCAAATGAAAGTTAAGGAAAATGTTAAATCATACCTTCGGTAACCTAGATTTCCTTCAAAATGTATAGTCCTTATTGTGTTGGCACACAACATTTTTGTTTTGTGAAAGGAATCCTCAAGCATGATGGCACAAATAGAACGCCTTCGAATCTGAAAAATTGTATTGTTATCAATATCACGGCATTAATATACCCATACAAGAACAAGTTCAATATTTACATGCAGCGCTCAAGTGGTTTTCTCTGTTGGAATAACATTTACTTCGAGAATTTTCGAATATGTGTGATAATCTGGGAAAGTGGGAACATCGCCGGCCTCATTAACCCATTTTTACCCGGTGTTCCGATATTGGAAATCGCCGACTTGTTCCCAGTATTCCAATAATTGACATACCCCCTTTTCTCCCCTTACTTTTCAACAACCGGTCACATATGGCCATAAGTTTGCAGATGTGATCAGTATCTATTTTTGCATGTTTAGACTAGGTTTGATCGCTTCAAATAATCTTTCTGTGATTCGTGAGTTCATAAATATTCTGATATGAAAATGGCTTCCAAAAGGTGAGTATTTTTTTATCACCTTGTATTCATTTTCCGCAGGAACTGATTTCACTTTTCAGAGTTATCCATTTTCCGATAATATTTGTATTATATTCTGCAAAGAAAATTTTTTTTCCATATCAGCACTACTTTTCTTTATGTTCCGAAATTGGAACACTACCTCCTAACTTCCAGGAAGGCTAACCGAGCCATAACAACCCCACTTCAAATAAAAAATAAAATACCTCCTAACTAATTCCTAAGGTCAGTATTCTCTGTACCGAATATAACTTCCTCTGATTAAATCTGCCTGTCTCCACTCTTCTGTTATGCTCATTCTAGTCGTCGATATCATAGTTGAATTTCTTCTTGACAATTAGCAGTTCACTGACTGCAGAGGTGAACTAACAACAGAAGAATAAAGAAAATTGAAATGAGTATCAGATTGAGAAAACAATTCTTGGGAAATTCCAGCATTCTTCTCATAAAATACGATTCATTCAGTCACTTACTCATATGGTGAACGGAATGAATATTCTAATGATCTTCAAATAAATGATATCTCAACATTGGCCTTCCGTGAAATTCCATGATGTTTTTGCGTTTTCAAACACGAATTCCCATGTTTGAACTGCACTTGAATATTCCGGCATTAGCTATTCCTCTACAATTGAGCTAGAGTTCGATAATTCGTCAATACAAGAATGATCAAATTAAAATACTGTTGTTATACAGGTTTATACCATCGTAATCGTATGCGAGATTTAAAAACATTTTTAGCATGCTAAAAAACTCTCAAGTAATTTGCCAAACACTTTTCTAGGTTATATTTATGTTTTATTTCTATGATGAAATTGAACAGTAGGTTTGTTCGCGTCGCAGTTCGGAACTGTACTTTTTGCCGACGACAGCCAGATTTTTTTCTGGAAATATACGGGGGGTGATGAAAGAATCATCGAGATATTTCTTTTTTTGTATTATCACAGATCCTCCGGAAATTCCTACAGTTCTCATTATGATGACTGGTGGAACGGAAGTCAGACAGAGTTCAAGTGGAATTTTCTAAACCACAATGAGTTCAGAAAAGTTCCATGTTCCTTATTCAAGTCCTCAATTCCCACAAGGAGGACTTTAAGGAAATGTCTCCAGCATTCAAGGTCCATTCGGGCAGCAGGCAGGCACCTAAAGTAACCCGAATAAATAAATCAAACGATGCGAAAAAATGACATAATTTTATTAATTAACTGTTAAAATAATATTAATTACATAAAAGACTTAGAAAAACCTATTGTTTCAAAGATCAACGCTCAATTACATTATTTACTTTCAGCAATTGGATATTTTTTCAAACGTTTAACAGTGTCAATCCAAGCAAATGGTACATGTAAATCCTTCAATAGTTTATTCTCGATTTCTGGATCATCCTCTGTAGATAAGTTTCTGTTCAAAATGCCCATCACTAAATTTCTTTTCAATGAATTATTTTTGAGATATAGCAAGGGTAAAATTGCAAAGTGCCATAAACCATTTTCTTCCAGTTGGGATGAAAAGCTTATATGTAAATGAGTTATTTCACAGTCATCTATTAAACCCACATTGATGGATTGGAAGAATAACAGGAGCAACCACCTGAAAAAAAAATATTTTTCACAATGTGTTGATTATAATATGTTTGCTTTCGGTTGAATTTTTATTTGTTCATGTCATTTCCAAATAATGAACAAAAACAACTTACGAGAGTTGAAAATCTGTCTTGACAGAAGTGTGTGTTTCAGGATGCAAAACCTTCACTAATCTATAAGTGTTGTTTCTATAAAGCTGCAATATATGGTAAAGAATATCGTAGCAGGTTGAATCTTTCTCATTATTATATGAGGTTATTGGTTCAGCAGCACAATTATTGTTGGAAAAGCCTACAATACCAAAAAAACATTATCAATTTTGTTATAGTTCTTCAATTTAAATATTTTCCAATTACAAACCATTTGTATATGCCGCAATAGCTTCTTGTAGTGGAGATCCATCACTAGTTAAATAACATAGGTATAAACCAAAAGCTCTCTTCCAGTCTAAACCTTCGAAAATATCAACATTCTGATTGTGGGAATCGCCATCTCCAGACAGCAACAAGTATATCTTCAACATTTCAGGACTTATATGATCTACAAACATATCTTTGTACCAACATTCAAGCTGGTGTTTCATTTGGGCCTTGAGTTTATTTGTAAGATTCATTTGGGAAATGGTCATAGCAAGACTAGGCATATCTGCTTCCATTGCTACTTGTGACGCTTCCACGATATTGAAGCAAGACAAATGATGGAATATAAGATTCAACTTGTTTTCAGCAGTCTGCATTTGTGCGAGTGTGTTTCTAGGCACTTTATATTTAACCGAATTTCTCAACCTGAAATGAATATGGGAACATTGTTGAATCTTGATTCAATTATGTATAAAATATTTATTGAGAAACCAACCATGAAACCAATCTGCTCTTTACAAAAGGAGCAGTTGTTCTTCCAGGACCCCATAAGGCATTGCATAATGACCAAACATCTTTGAATACAGATTTATTTTTCCCTCGTACTTCAGATGCTTTTTGAAATACTTTATTACAAGAGATCAAATAATTCCTATCTTCAATAGTTTGGAATGTTGGTATTTTTTCTTCACCTTCTAGAGTGAAACTACTGAATTTCCTTGCCATTTCCATACACTCTGTTATAGCATCCTAAAATTTAACATGAAATTCCAAACAGAACAACAGATGGCCCAATTAATTAAGTGAAATATTTATGAATTGAGTTATTTTTCCTAGAGACAGAAACATATTTACCACAAGACTGTCATCTATTGTTGTTGTCACAATGGTGTTCAATGATAATGATAAGGATGTCTCAAAATCTGAATGCCTTGGAAATTTGATAATATAATTTTTGAATCCGTTGTACCATCCAACTTTGAAGGATTTTCCTTTGAACAATCCAAAATCACTATAGCACCTGCTAGCATTCAGAAGGGCAGAGTCATTTGGATGTGATACTGAAACAAATAAAAAAGTTATATGCTTATTTTCACTTTTCTAATTTTGGAGTGTACCTATACTCAAATAAACTTTCCAAACTTTAGGTCTTTGAGGTGGTTTTCTGTGCGACTGCTTTGCCTTGACGTCCGAAATATCAGTTTTGAATGGAGAGTAATTATTAACAGAGGAAACTGTGGAGACACATTCTGATTCTGAAAAAAATGCAGCTTTCAACACTTGAATGTGCGAATTATGATAGAAAATATCTGTATCGCTCGGTTCATATATCGGATTAAGAAAATCTTCTTCTTGTCCCTCCATGTCTATGGTCATCGATTTGTGTAGAACATCACCTTGTCTTTGATCACCTTCATCAGTATATTCGGAGGCCAAATCACCCTTCATACTATCAACCACAAGCTGAAACTTCTTCTAATAAATAAAAGTTTTCGATATTGATCATCTGACAATTCAGGAAAAAAAATTAAATAAAATACAATTAAGAATGGTATTGCTAAATTTCTAGAGATTGTTTTTGATTGCATTCAGATTGCACTAGAAATTGTCAGCCTTCTTTTAAAATTATAGTTGAACGAGGAACATTTATGAAGTCAATTGAACTATTTCTACATTTGTGAAACACTGAATTTCGAGGAAAACAATGCAAGTCAAATTTCATTGTTTTTTTTCCTTCAGAAAATTCAATACATACATCAGTGTCCATTTGAATTTTATCTGACGATTGCAAAACCTCCTTATCTTGCAACCCATGTAATCTATCCTTTGTGGTAATTGTTTTATTCTGTTTTGAAACAACCAATTCGCAATCTTCTTCATCACTCTCTGTGAAGGCATACTTGGAAAAGTGTTCGACCATGAAGACCCAGGAACCAGTTTCGGGTCTATAATCGACAAATTTCAAACCATGTTTAGCAGATATTTCTACCAACTGTTCGGGAAATTTCGCTGCCAAGACCTGATCAACATTATCTATTATTTCTTTCGTTTCTTTCATCCTGGGATAAACTCTGTCCAGTGTTACTTGAGCACGTCTGTTCAAACCTTCACCGACTGGCGGCTTCTTGGATTCATCAGGATACATATGGATTTCCTTGTACCTGAAGTGCACTATCTCATCCAAATTCATATTGATAACATTTATTTCATCGGGAAAATAAACGTTTCCATAACCCTTGCGTCCTATTGTGAAGCCCCTAATCATACAACGCCCGTCCTCGCTGACCATATTGTCAAGATCTTCGATGGAAGGTAAAGTGTAGTATTCAGACCTATTTAATATTATTCCACATGGACCGATCTTCCTTGTTGCTTGATTTTGTAGGGGGACACAATCAGTTGATGATATCTCCGACGGTACATGCAATGTGAAAGGATCTGAAAGAGGATATATTTAATAAGCGTTTCTTAAGTTTTTATGCTTATAGAGAAAATATTTTCTACTCACTTTTGATGTTGCCATTTTCTGAATTCATACTCATACTCATGTCAGAAATACTGATCCTATCTTCTCCAAAAACATTAGGCCCATCGCCAGCACCACCGAATACATCAGACTTGTTACTATTTATTGTAATGGTAGATTCATTCATTGAGCCATTCAAGGTAAGCGACTTCTCTAAATTTTTCTTCAATGCAAATTTATCATTAATGTACTTCAATTCAAATTTTTGTTTTTCAGTCATTCCCAATGTGAAACTATTATCGCCATCCAAAACACTGTTATTATTCGTTCGATTCTGGTTTGAAATATCGTTTCCTTGTACAGTGCTGAATTCTTTGAGAGACGAATCGTAACAAAGAGAGTTTGTCTCAAAAATACTTTGTTTGGAGTCGCCTTGTTTTTTCTTCAATACTAAACGCTTGCACGACATCCTGTAGAGTTTGTTGCTATCTTCATCAGTTCCTTCCTCAAACAGGTTGCTCTGGAAGTACATAAAGAAGAAGCTCAAAATATCCAAGACAATATAATTTAACATATTGAAGGTACCAATAGGGCTGAATTTGAATTTCGAAATACAAAAGGGGTGATTGAGTTGAGAAATATGTAGAAATGAATGGGCTTAATCTCAGCTTTGTACTGAAGTCATTTCCAAATAATTTGTTCATTATTTCTGAGTTCGTTGAAAATGTTTATTTTAATGAGCTTGTTAGATATGTATGTATCAACTTAAGAATCACCTATATAAGTATAGTTAGCTCTCTGAATATATAACATACTCACTTTCTGTGTTTTAGGTGGTCCAAGTTTTAATTTAACTTTGATGTTAGTATTCTCGTCTACTTTTTTATTATCTTCAAGCATTTTCTTTATTTCCATAGGATTTGTAGTGTACAATGTTGGGGATGAGGGCTTATCAACAGGTAAAAGTCCCTTCAGAAAAGAAGTATGTCCAAACTGATTGGTGGCAAGAAGAGGAAGTCCCTTATTTTCCTGATTGTTTTCTGTTGATAGGCTTGAAGAAGAAGCATTGATTAATTTGGTTGGCAAAATTTCAAGTGTTTTGTTTTACCCTTGGCCAGGTACTTGCGTGTTGGTTTGTAGAAGAGGGAAAGTTGAGGAAGTATTTGCTCCAAAAGTATTAGTGCCGAAAATTCCTCCACCGCTTCCTAAAAGTGATCCAGGTTTTTGTTGATTATTGTTGAATAAATTGGGCTGCCCTCCTGCAAAATCAAGATTTATTATACTGCTTCCATTCAATTCATTGCAATATTTACCTAGCTGGAACGTATTCTGATTTTGTCCAAAGGTTAAAGGCTTCCCAAATGTATTACTGCCAAAGGTATTTTGCTGGTTGGTCTGACCAAATGCAGGTGTTTGCCCAAAAGTTCCCGTGGTATTTGTTTGACCCAAACCGCCAAATACAGGTTTTGATAGCTGAAATAGATTACTTGGAGTAGTGGCAGGGGTCTGGTTAAAAGAAAATCCCCCAGAAACGCCACCTGTTGTAAGTGCAGGTTTATTGAAGAAGCTCCCAGTAGTATTCTGCAAATGCAATATTGGGAAGTATTTTGACTACTATTGCAAAAAAAAGAGTATATTCAAGCCAGTCTACTCCCATGCACCATTCTATCTCTTCTACGCAAATTTGGCACCAGTCGATAAACAAAAAGTACGATTCAAACAAATCTCACCGACCAAATCATGATTTCTACTTGAAAGTCCAAATTTCGATTTGGATTATCAAGAACACACAAAGCTGAATAATACCGAGTTTAATTTAAATCCAAGCAACCAGACAAAATGCTTTAATAGGAACAATATTACGTAAAACGTAATTTGACTTAGAGAGTCATCATTAAAGGTAAAATAAAGTACTGTACTGTAGCGTATATTTCTGGTTACCTGATTATTCTGCCCAAACAGATTGCTTCCAAAAGGCGTGGTTTGCTGTTGCGTCTGGGTGGTACCAAACAGTGATGTTGTACCAGCACTTCCAAACGTCTTATTCTGATTTGTTCCAAAAGCATTGGTAGTGGCAGGGGCATTGAATCCCCCAAAAGTTGTAGTGGTAGATGAACTAGGGGCACCAAAAGCTGGTGGTTTCCCAAATATACTGTTAGATGTGGATGGCTGAGTATTCAAGCCAAAACCAGTTGTCTGCTGCCCAAAACCTGTTCCACTCATTTGTCCAAAACCAGTAGATTGAGCAAATGCTGGTTTGTTATCAGTTGGTTGACCAAACATTGAAGAGGTACCTCCGAATGGAGTAGAGTTGAATTGTGACTGGGGACCTGAATGACAATAACTTATTATCGTCAAACTATATTCTATGAGAAAATACTTGTGTCCAGATTTGTCAAGAATTTAAAAGAAAAAAATCAAAGACATCATCAGATATCCAGCAGTGGATGGATGGAAATCCAAATCTTACAAACAAGGGACAACTTCCATTGATCCAAAAATTAATTAACAATTTTGTGAGAACTCTATATATACTACAATGAATGAAAATAAAAGATGCAATCATAAATGTTTTCAAGTAAATAGATCACCTACCTTTTCTATTAGCCTGATAATCCTCTAGTCTGAGTTCTTCAAAAGATTTGTTTTCGTATTCTTTCATACAAGTGATACAATGATGTTTGGTGCTAATGCTAGTAGTTACACCGCCTTTCTGCATAGTATCAGTGCCAGTTACTGGAGTAAACTTAATAGTGGTACCTGTCCCCATAGAAGTGGTAGTACCAAAAGCGCCGCTACCACTGAAGAGGTTTGAGGAGCCTGCCGTTTGGAAAAGAGAACTTTGCTGCGGCTGTGTCGATTGACCAAACATATTTGGCTGCTGTTGATTCTGAGTCCCAAACCCAAAACCTGTTGGTTTTTGTTGTCCAAAGGTGTTGGAACCAAACAAGTTGGTGGTGGCTGGTTGTTGGCCAAACACATTTGATCCTACATCAAAAGACTTCTATTAATCATCACAAAATCACTTGGAAAACTATATATTTACAGAGCGAGTCTGATTTTTCCACCCTCACAAAAACCTTCAATGGCGAAAGAGGTTATCTTCGGCATTTAATTTTAGTTTGAAGGTGGAAAAGTTGAATACAAACCTGTCTAGAAATGACTTAGGCAGAATGATCAAAAACAGTTTATTGCTCACCGAAAGTTGATTGATTGGAAGTGTTCGATCCAAAACCTGAAGAGTTGGACTGGGAAAAGAATGGAAACATTGTGTTAGACGAGGTAGACGGTTGACCAAAGGAAGTAGAAGGTTGTTGTCCGAACGCTGGTGCTGCTGGTTTGCCAAACAGTTGATTATTGCCTGTGCTACCCCATGGACTTCCAGTGTTCGATGTGGAAGCTCCTAAGCCTGATCAGAAAATTTTCAGATGAAAATACCAAACATAAGAAACGAAAAGGTACTTACCGAATGAAGTGCCAGGAGCAGAAGTCCCGAATGTACTCTTGTTTAGATTAGAAAACATAATGAAACAAATTTTTTCGCTAGGTGAACAGTAAACAAATTCAATTCTTCATCTTATAACATTTGGGATATTTTTCATTCATAAGGTATTAATGTGAAACGATAGGTCATTACACAATAAAGATTTAGCACTCAACAACTATAACAATATGCTTAAATTATTGCAAATTATGATACAAAATATCAACAGTTTACTGCGTTTCGTTATTTCAAGATTTTCAAGATGGGAACTCAGAAACTTCACTTCTGAGCGTACAAATTGACAGTTGACTTCAACTTTCCACGTATGCCCTCGAATATATATATTTTTAACCAGCATTTGCAAACTTTGAAATGTTTTTTCCAAACTTTTCAAATCCAGATTTGATATTCAATATGTTTGTCTGGTTATAGTAAAATTGTCGTAATTTCCAGTAGAGTTGAAAACTGTCTTCCCAAAGCCATCTTTTAGTTTGATGAATTGTTCGGTAGATGGCAGCCAACAAGGCATTTTTAATTTTTTTATAAAATTTAGAATCCGAGGCTTTGCTTCGGTTGTTAGCTGCTTTTACGTTCCAAGTGTTGCCCTTTGTTATAGCAGTTGCTGAAATTAAAGAAAAGACAATAACCGAGTAGTTATCTATAGATTTGTGCTATTCAAGTTTCGGATCTACAGGAGGAATTAGCACCTGCGGTTCTCCGCGCAGGTAAAGTGAGATTACAGTAGATCGATCCGAGCACGGGTAGAAAACATCTTGTTCTTCAAAGATAAACAAACCGGTGAAAGACATAAGTATTGTAATGGCGGCTACAAGCTGCGTTTTGATGGATAGGGGTAATAATACGACATGTACGATAAATTTACATGGTGAGTTAAAACATGGTTACATAAATCAACCCTGTTTATTGGTGCTTAGAGTGAAGCTTAAAAAAGTCTAACCTAAAAAAATGACATAACCTATCTTTTTTGTTTACGTTTTTATTTACAGGTGCCACCGTCGTTTCTTGGAGAGTGAACAATCAAGAGCAACTTTTTGTGAGGTGAGCCGTGTTCGAAAGCTTATTGGAATTTTAAGCTAGACGAATGCATTAAATATTTGGTGACGTTGGCATTTAATTTGAAATCGACTCAAGTAGGCTTGAGATGAACACATAAGCAAATTTTCGTTATCTGAAGGTTTATAATTTGGACTTGTCATATTAGATATTCTTCCTAACCATATACATAATTCCCCTATCAAATCTTGGAATATTGAGGAATTTCTATCTCTCTTCTAAAAATGTAGATCAATTTTTGATATATTTTAACAATGATTAAGTATCCGATATTCAAAATGAAATGGAAAAATATAGAGCAAATTTTATCTGTGGGAGTGTTAAATTCTACAGCAGTGTGAAAAGTGAACCTACTGCAACTGTTACCGAATTATATATTTTTCCAGTTCAACTTTCTAGCTAATAAATTTCTTAAGCATTAATGAATCAAGGTCAACATAATCAAAATATTATCATTTTCAGTAAAGAAGCTATATTTGATGGCAAAAAAGCTATTAGAGGTGGAATACCATTTGTTTTCCGTAAGTGTTTTATCAATGTTTTGAATTTTCAACTTCGATTTTAAATTTGTTCAATTCAATTTTCTCCTAACATTTGTTTGATCCAAATCTGCAGCACAATTCGGAGAATGGCCCTTGGGACCTCAACATGGTTTTGGAAGGATTATGCGTTGGAATCTAGAGAAAGCTCCAGAGAGAATGGCCAGCGGAGATATAGAAGTAGTATTTTCATTATCTGACAGCCCCTTTACACGTAACATGTGGAATTATCAGTGAGTGATTTTGTTTTT
This sequence comes from Aphidecta obliterata, assembly GCA_963966015.1. Taxonomy (NCBI): domain Eukaryota; kingdom Metazoa; phylum Arthropoda; class Insecta; order Coleoptera; family Coccinellidae; genus Aphidecta; species Aphidecta obliterata. Next base: position 5,127,171 of record OZ014436.1, read on the forward strand.
ATCAAATTTATTCATAAGATATTACTTCTGAATATTCCAATATTATGTGTACTGAACCGAACTTATTTTTAGGTTTCGATTGACTTATAGACTGATCTTACGAGAAAAGGAGCTCCATTTTAATGTAAACGTCTACAACACCAACAAAGAGGCTTCCTTTTATTTCACTCTTCTGCTGCATACTTACTTCAAAGTGCCCGATGTACGACGATGCCAGATAACTGGACTTTCTGGTTGTACCTACGTTGATAAACTTCGCGATTGCAACATCTACCATGAAAATCGTGATGCAGTAGTTGTAACAGAGCAAACAGACAGAATTTATAGGAATACCTCGCAAGAGCATATTATAACAAATGTAGTATCTGGAAGAAAAATGCGTATACAAAAGTACAATTTTCCGGATACGGTTGTCTGGAATCCATGGGCGGAGAAGGCGAAAGAATTGCCTGATTTTGGGCATGAAGAGTGGCCGAACATGTTGTGTTTGGAGGCTGGTAGAGTGACGCATCCGATAGTCCTTCAACCAGGTACTGCTTTCGAGGCAAGCCAAAGTCTACAAGTGATGTAATAACTGACTGCATGTGTAGAACAACTGGATTTTCCTCGTGACGTCCTTGAAAAATCGTTTTTGGTAAAATGGGGACACTAAGCTTGAGAAAATATTTAATTTGAATGTTAATTTGGGTGGACAATTTTATAGGAAAGACTTTTGGTAACATTATTTAATTCATTTTTCTTTACTAATTTTACAGACGTTACATTCTTTTTTTTTTAATTGATCATATAGAGAACGATGTTTCTTGTTATACAACACATATATTTATTTTATCTTTATTTTGGGTATTGAAATGGAAGCTGTTATTAGACCTCAATTTCATGATTTCACAATTATTCTATATATTCCGCAATATATCTGATGCAAGGGCATAGAAGATAATTTGTGGGGAGATCGAGAAAAATGGAGGCTGGAAATCAGAAGACGTCGAAGACCGTTATAAGCTGATTCATACATATGTATATATATATATATATATTCCGCATAAATAATTCTTAACATCAAAATCGGTTTTTTGAACTGAGTAGATTAATTGAGTAACAGAGAAAACCGACAGAATAGTTAGTATAGTTTTTATAATCCAATGTTCCATTCTGACGTTTGATCTTTCATGAGTTTTTCGCAGAATGAGCAATTGTGAAAAAAAACAAATTACCAAATTCACCATGATTTTCCAACCAAACAACTTGGAAAACTGATATTTTTCAAATAAATACTACTAATATGAATGTGAAAACGACTCCAAAGCAATGTAACTAAATATTTGAAGTAGAATTGGAAATATTCGATGATTCATTTAAATTATTACAAATTTCGAATGTTTTTTTCTTCCAGATCATATCTGGGTCACATAATCTTTCCAGTTCTTATCTTGGCCTATATTCGTTTCTATTTCTTCAATTTGAGCATTCCTGATGAACATATACATTTTGCAAAATAATTTGGTATGTGTGTATGTGTATCCATTTTTACCAAGAACAATTCTTCAAAGTGTTGAAGGGATTATTATATGCCATTCCATTTTACTAGGTTCTGAAATTATTGAAAGTGTTCAATTGAAATTTTTCGTCTAATTGCTTGTGGTTTAGAGTATACACATTGTCAGAATTAGCCTTCGTCATATATAATTTTAATTATTGATTTTTTTGTGCAATAGAATATTATTTATATGGATAAAATTTTCTAATAGCCAATGTGATTGTTAGAACAGCTTTTTAAATAAATTATTGAGGATAATCTCGTGTTAATTTTTAATGCTATCTGAACATAATTTCTGAATTCGGAAAATGATTTATTTTCTGTCTGGTCTGATTCAATCAGTACATCCGTTTTATCACAGTTGATGAATCGAGTTGGTTTTCATTGATTCGATCTGAATACAAGTTTTTGTTATAAATTTGGGTGGTAACAAAGTACTAGAGGTCTCCCAAATGCCAAATATAAAGAAGATAAAAATCATAATTTTTTTCAAAGAATATAGTTCAATTTTCATACTGCTGAAAAAATTCCATGTTGTTGTCAGTACACACTGCAACGTTTCACAGTTTTGAATACCGACTATTTTATCTGAACGAGAGCTCAGAACACTTATAATATACGAACACGCGGGATCGCAAACTAATCTTGACTATTTTTGGCCAGCGCAGTGATCAATCTAGGAAGAACTCAACGTTTCGTAGAAACTACAGAATCTTCTCCTCGTACTAGGGAAAATCATGGGGGAGTCTAGGGAATTCAAACAAAATGGTTAGAACCAAGTAACAAGAGTTTATTGGACAGACCCGCGACCTGTTCTGGCGCAATGAATAGAATAAATAGGAAGAAAATATCACCTACCAAAATAAGTAATACAGAGAATGATGAAATATATCAAAGTCAAAAATGAGCAATCATGAACAATAATGAGGAAATAGATCCAAAATCAAAAATAAGTAATAATGAACAATAATGGGGGAAATAGATTAAACATCAAAAATAAGTAATAAAGAGCATGGTAAAATATATCAAAATCAAAAGTAAGTAATGGAGAGCAATAGGGAAATATATCACAATCAAAAATAGATACTACAGAGCGAGAAAACCCGTTCTGTAGAATAAATAGCATTAATGGTAAAAGATATCACAAATGGTGGATGCGAAGATAATGTATCGTAAGTGAAAAACTGTTCACTAAATAACAATATACACAGAAAAGGGTTAGATTCAAGTGGGACTTTCCTTCAGAATGATAGGTGCTACAACGTCCACACCAACAACTTGAACGGTGCAAAGAGAGGATTATTCCAGAATTGCATCCCGTATCCCCTTAATTAAAAATGTGGACATGTGGCAACTGTAGGGACCGAGACCATCTTAACAGGCTGTAATCTCAGTGTAATAAAATCAGGAATATCCTGCAAGTTCGAGCGGTGATTAAATGATCTACAGGGGGGAAGGTACTAAACTACTTCTATGCAGAGAGACACAATTCTTGATATATCTCCCATGGGGAAACCTCTTTACCGCGTCATTATGCATAGCAGGCACTTATCTCACCGATGAAGTATCAAGAAACCAACATATCAATGAACCTATAAAAAGAAAAAAGAACACGATGAAACCTAAATATTCATCAACAAACATCGACAACAAAGCATAATATCACACTAACGTTTCAATATAAAGCTCGTACAACTTACACGAGGGCTATATCATTTCGTCACGATGTCTGTATTTTTCGAATTTTGAGCCGAAAATGGTCTCAATCGACTATGTTCGACTCACTGATGACGAATCCGTCGAAAAATTCGAGTCTGTCCGTCCGGCCGTATACACGATAACTCTCGAACGGAATGTCCTAGAAACTTGAAATTTTCAGGGTAGGTTCGAATCTCAAATGCCGCGGTTAAGTTCGTTATTGGGCAAAATTCGTCAAGGGGTTCCGTAAATATGGCCGCTCGAAATTTTGTTTTTCTGATTACTCCGAAACTACTGATTCGATCGAGGTGAAATTTTGCACTCAGATGGATAATTACGTACTCAAGCTACATGCAGAATTTTGTTCAGCTCGCATGACCAGAACCATAGAAACCATAGAAAATTATAACTTTGTAATGGAAAGGCCTAGAGACTTGAAATTTTCAGGATAGGTGTGGATCGTAAATGTAGCGTTCACGTGTATCAATGAGCAAAATATGACTAGGGGTTCCATAAATATGGCCGTTTGAAATTCAGTTTTCTTGATCATTTCAAAATTATGGATTCGATCTCGACGAAATTTTGAATTTAAATTGAGAATTATATATTCGAGCTACATTTCTTCCAGATCGTATGATCAGAATCATAGAAACCATAGAAAATCATAACTTTCGAACAAAAAGGCCTAGTGACTTGAAATTTTCAGGATAGGTGTGGATCTGAAATGTCGCGTTCACGTTTATCAATGAACAGAATTATACCAGGGGTTCCGTAAATACGGTCGTTTGAAATTTTGGTTTCTGGATAATTTCGAAACTGCGGATTCGATCGAGATGAAATTTTGTATTTTAATCGAGAATGATATATTAAAACAATATTTTGTCCAGATCGCATGACCAGAACCATAGAAACCATAGAAAATTGTAATTTTTGAACGGAAACGCCTAGGGACTTGAAATTTTCAGGATAGGTGTGGATCTCGAATGTCGTGATCACGTTCATCTATGAGCAACATTATACAGGGGGTTCCGTAAATACGGTCGTTTGAAATTTTGTTTTCTCGATAAATTCGAAACTACGGATTCGATCGAGATGAAATTTTGTATTTTAATCGAGAATGATATATTGAAGCAATATTTTGTCCAGATCGCATGACCAGAACCATAGAAACCATAAAAAATTGTAACTTTTGAACGGAAAGGCCTAGGAACTTGAAATTTTCAGGTTGGGTTTGGATCGCGAATATCGCGGTCACGTTCATCAATGAGCAAAGTTAGACTAGGGGTTCCGTAAATAAAGCCGTTCAAAATATTTTATTCCTGATAGTTTCGAAGCTACTTATTGGATTGAAATGAAATTTCGCACATAGATGAAGAATGATTTATTCAAACTACGTGGGAAATTTTGTCCAGATCACATCACCAATACCATAGATACCGTAGAAAATTCTAGCAAATTATCGAAAAAAAAATTGGTCACCTAAAGCACTGACGTGAAGTCTGGACTTTCGCCTTAGTTTTAATTTTTTTGACAGCTGTCAAAATCTTTCCAATTGGTTTCAACTGGAGAATGCAAATCTACCTACAAGGTGGATGAACGAGCGCTCAAAAGCTCCTGACTTCACGACAGTGCTTTTCGTAATTTTTTGAGATCCATTTCGTAAAACCCAATCTGCATTCACATGCAACAAACTAGAATAGAATCTTACTTGAATGCTTCTGAAGTACGACATTCAGTTATGTTGAATTCTGCAACAGGAACACATTTGTCTTCAACTGTTTGGACAAATATGGGGTGGGCCATGAAAGAAGTGCCTATCACAATACAAAGATGACACTCTTCAACCAAACGCCCTGAAAGTATTCATAAAAATCATGAAATTTCATATATACAAAAATTGAGGAACTTTGGCGACATGTTTTCATGTAGTCTTACGATATTCTTCCATGAGAACAGGGTCAAGGTGCTCCCCGAACCAGATAACGTAAGGTCTCAATAGAGAACTGCACTTGATGCATTTTGGTAACTCTTCAACTTTGAGGACAGGCAGTTCTTTTTGTGAGCTTTCAGAACTTCTAGGAACAAAATTTTACATAATCTAAAAAATGTTATTAGATCAAATTGAAAAATGCACGCCTTTACCCTATTCCTTGCAAAGCTTCGCAAATTGGAACATCCATATTTTCATAAACATGGCTACATTTAGTACATTTTACTTTTCTAAGGGCTCCATGAAGTTCGATAACCTTATTGGAGCCAGCTCGAATATGTCCATCTACATTCTGCGTAATTATGGAAAATTTGCGTTTTTCTTGGATACATTTTTCTTCGTACTTGGCTAAAGCCAAATGTGCCTATGGATATTTCAGTTAATAAGGAATGGTGGAATCATACGAATAAAAACCTTGTTTGGCTTGGCGTTGAAAGCTACTTCCCTTTTGTGGCTATAATAATGCCACACAAGAGATGGGAATTTCGAAAATGCAGTTGGAGTAGCTAATTCCTTTAACTTGTTATTTCTCCATAACGGTCCGGTTCCTTTGAATACAGGTATACCAGATTCGGCAGATATCCCGGCTCCTGTTAGAACAACTATTTTTTGGGCATCGTCCACCACTCTACTCTAGCCCATAGTCGCTTACAAATTTGATGGATTTTTTGGATTTTCTAGACATTTCGAGCAATGCAATGGTGAGATTCGTGGAAGAAATTCAGCTTAACAACAAATGAAACCACAAAACCAAAATATGTTCGATTCGAATTTTCCATAGATGAATAATTTTATTATTCGTCTATGGAATTTTCTATATACCAACCGACTAGAGGTCGAGTTCAAGATGATCGTTGAGAAAATTTGTCGAAGATCGGTTTGAATTAATTTAATGTATTTTCCTTGCAGTTTCACCTCGTTTGAAGTTTCAAGAAATAGGGATTAGTGGTTAGTTCAGTATCCAATCCATAGCTGGACATGAGTGATGTGAAATCTATACCAAATATTTGACAAAGATTGGAAACTCTGTGGTTGAATCGACCGATGACCACTGATTACTGTCAGATACGCCTGAGAGGTTATTCTGTAACTGATATCACCAAATTCAAAAATTTTCAGATAAATTGAAGAATTCCGATCAGATCTTTTTTTTTTACTGACGAGTGATATATATTGTATTGATACAAAAACGAACTCTGAGATGCTAAAAAAATTATAATTCCATTATGACATGATTTGAAAATAATCTATCACAATGAATAATACAAATTCAGATTTTCAGACTTTAGATAATTCTTATATAGATATAAGCGAATTAAAAAAAGAGTTCAATGCTAAAGATTTTGCCAAGAGTCTTTTACCTAATTGGAAAATTAGCGATGAAGATGAAACAGGTGAAACTTAAATATAATTATATACAGCATCATTAACTACTGTTTGCAGATGCAACATTTTATGGAGATTTTTTGGAGGATCTTGAAAAAAAAGTAGAAAGTACTGAAAATTCATCTGGGACAACCAACAAGATCGAATGCTTTCGTACTTGGTCACATATAAGGTTCAAAGAGGTACACGGGAGATCATCAGTTTTCTTCATCTATACTTCATCCAAATATTTTTTAGAAAAAAGTTTCTATGACTACAGAGAAGACTTGTGAAGTTTCTGAACCTCAAGTAGAAAATTATCAAATTGAAGGTAAAACAATCTTCAGTTGGGACTGATATAATAATAATTATGAGAATAATTTCAGTCTTGAAGGAAAGGAAGCAAGCCAGAAATTTTCCAGATGTTTTACATAATTTTCTAGAAGAAGAAAAAAAATCTAAAGTGCTTATTTCGAATTTGAAATTCAATCATGACCCTGTAGATTTGCCTCTTATTGAATCTGCTAATAAAAAGGTATTTTAATGGTAAAACATATCTGATTAACTCATTGAGAAATTCAGTTTTTTAGGTTTTATTATATTGATGCCTATGAAAAACTTTTTGGTGAAGAAACAACAGTTTACTTGTTCGGTAAAACTTATTGTCCTCAAAGTGAATTATATAAATCCTGTTGTGTAGCTGTACATCCGTTGAAAAGAAGACTGTTTCTATTACCGAGGCAATGTGTATGATTATTTTTTTTATTATTGTTATCAATTGGTTATTATGCATCGCTAATCTTGTATTTCTAAGGTTGCAGGTGGAAACGCAGATATCCCAGCGAAGGTAACTCACATGTTGAAAGAAGTGTACAAACTTGCATTGGAACCATTGAATATAAAAAAATTTAATTACCGATTCGTTAAAAAAAAGACTTTAGAAGGAATATTTTTACCAGTAGAACAAATGATGCTAGAAATTGAGTATTCTGTAAGTAAAGAATTTTTTTTACTACTCCATGAAATGAATTAAGTGTGTTTCAGGCATATTATCCTGCTGTTGATCACAGGCTTGAAGGATCGACCTTTTCCAAAATTTTTGGTGCAAAAAACAATTGTTTTGAAAATTTTTTGTTGGAAAATCTAATAAGAGGTCCTTGTTGGCTCGATGTTTCGAATCCAAAAAAAGCAATTAAACCAAAAACTTGGTGTTTTTTCGAAGTGTCATGTTCCACAGAAGATATATCATTGTGCCAAGGTGTAAATAAATCGGCAAGTCCACCTTTAACACTAATATCATTTCATATAAGGAGTGTCGATCAAAGTAACAACATTGCCCTTTTGTCTTGGGCTGTAAATTATGATTTTGATATCTGGAAAGAAAATTTTTCTATCGTAGAAGAGAAAAGTTATTGTAGTAAGTATCAAATAATAATAATTTTCATGAGTGAAATTTGGAAATTGGGGTTTTCATTGAGTTAACAAGAATCGTTTCAAAAAAATTATAAAAAGCACTGCCGTGAGGTCAGGAGCTTTTGAGCGCTCGTTCGTCCACCTTGTGGGTAGATTCGCATTTGCCAGTTTAAGAAACCAATTGAAGACATTTTTACAGCTGTGAAAAAAATTACAGCAGCACTTATGTCGAATCAGAAATAAGGTTTTTTTATTCGGTAATTCGTTGGAATTTGAAATAGTTCTGATTATTCGATCTGAAACAAATGTAGCTTGAATATATCATTCTCCATCAAAATAGAAGATTTCGTCACGATTGAATCCATAGTTTTGAAATTATCAAGAAAACTACATTTCAAACGACCATACAGGGTGTTTCCAAATTCGACGTGAACCTTGGAGGACGTGTTAGTATGACTCATTTGCGGTCATTTGAGCCATATTTATTGATATCCAAAAATCAACAGTTTACGAGTTATTTGAGTTTTTCTGTTTTTTGAAAAATTAATCACCATACTTTACAATTTGACTCAAAATTTCATTAAGAAATTTATTCATAAATTATGTTCGAAATGTCCTCCACCATTCCTTATACAAGCACGTGCCCTCTTTCTAATTTCTTCAGTCCTGTAATTTACTCTGAATCTTCTCACTGCTCCGTCTATTCTCTCCACAAGTTGTGCACGTGTATGTATTTCCCTTTCATATACTATTTCTTTGAAACTGCCCCAAACATGAAAGTCTAACGGTGTTAGATCCGAACTTCTCGCTGGCCACGAAATAGGTCCTCCCCTACCTATCCACCGATTAGGAAACAATTCGTTCAAGAACATACGAACGTTAAGCCTATAGTGTTCGGGACACCCATCCTGTTGGAAAATGATTTCACGCCTGTCAATCAAGGGAACCTCGGCCAAAAAACTGTCCATATTTGTTCTCAAAAATTCTTCATATTTTACTCCATTTAAGTTGTCGGGTAGATAGTAAGGACCTATCAAAAGATTAGCTATTGCTCCCATCCAAATATTAAAACCAAATCACTATTTTTTATGCGGGACAGTCAAAAGGTTGTTTATAAAAAAATCTGCTGAAACGAAACTAGTGCCTGTATTCTAACGAAAACTTTTCTAGGAAATGAAGAAGGAATTTGGCAAGTTTTTAAAATAATTTTGTCATACATAATTTGTGGAATTCGAAAGTTGCAGGCGAATTGATATTGGAAATTGACTATTCTTTTCTTCATATAACAACTTTTAAATCATACGAATTTTTTTTCAACATCTATTACAGCATATTTTCGCTTTTTTCATACATATCATATCCTTCTCTGATAAAAATAACCCGAAATTATAAGCAAACTTGGTCGACGTAGAAAAAATTGACGAAAAATCAAGTAAGGTCAGTAATTTTTAAAAAAACACAAGAACTCAAATAACTTGTGAACTGTTGATTTTTGGATATCATAAATATGGCTCAAACGACAGCAAATGAGTCATACTAACACGTCCTCCAAGGAACACTTCGAATTTGGAAACACCCTGAATTTACGGAACTCCTGGTCAAATTTGGGCCAATAACGTACTTAACCGCGGCATTCAAGTTTCGAACCTACCCTGAAAATTTCCAGTTTCTAGGTCGTTTCGTTCGAGAGTTATAGTGAATTCGGCCGGACGGACAGACTTGAATTTTTAGAATACATTATTCTTCATCTATGTGCAAAATTTCATTCCAATAAAATCGGTAGTTGCGAAATTATCAGGAAAAAAATATTTTGATATGAAATATTTACGGAACCCCTAGTTTAATTTTGCAGAAACTATAACTTGGTTCAATTTTCATTTCAGCCTTGAGCTTTGTCAACACTGATAAAGATCGATTTGAACTGCCCGAAATTTCAAAAGCGTTTAGAAGGACCAAAATCCGGAATATGAATTCTGAAAAGGATATGTTGAAGTTTTTCTTGAGCGAATTTAATGAGATAGAACCTGACATTGTTGTTTGTTATGACATGGAAGATAAAGAGTTTCATAAGTTCGTTGACCGCTTGGAATCCCTAAAGATTGATGATCATAATAAATTGGGCAAATTCAGAGTCAAAGGTAGCTCAAGTTTAAGGAAATTTTTGTTTAGTGGTAGACTCGTATGTGATTTACGACATTTGGCCAAGGAATTTGCTCTCTCAAGAAACTATGAGTTGGATGAATTATATGAAAAGTTTCTTGTTATCGATAAAGGACAGAGATGGTTCGTAGAATTAGGAGGAATGGTTTCATCCACTGGAAAGTTTTGTAAGACAGTCGAATTGAGGGAGAAGTTTTTAGAAATTATCGTCATTTCCACAAATGAACCTTTGTATCTGCTGAAGTTGGTTTTGAAAACTAATATTATTCCTCTCGCTGTGAAGCTCACGGAAATTTGTGGTAATGTCTTATCCCAAACATTGACTATGGGTATAACTAAAAGAAGTGAATACTTACTATTACACCCATTTTATGAGCAAAATTTCATTGTACCAAATAAAATGTTCAGCAACAAATCGAAAAATTTAGAGGAAGATGAGGTATTGGAAGGTGGCTTAGTACTTGAACCCAAAATAGGCTTCTACGACAATTACATATTACTAATGGATTTCCAGTCTTTATACCCCAGTATAATACTTGAGTATAACCTATGCATATCTCATAATGAATTTGATAACTCAAGTGGTACCGATATGCCTCTAGGGATACTGCCAAAGCTTATGAGAAATTTCATCGAAAAAAGAAGAATTGTTAAGGATAGAATGAAGAGTTTGAACAATAACTCCATTGCTTTTTTCCGTTACCAAATCTACCAGACTGCTTTGAAGTTGTCCGCTAACAGCATATACGGTTGTTTAGCTTATCACCATTTCCGTTTTTACACTCCATCAATTGCTCAGGGTATTACAAGACGAGCTCGGGAAATTTTGAGCAATACCGTCCATTCACTCAAAAGTAAAGGATTCGAAATAATCTATGGTGATACAGACAGTGTCATGGTTAATACAAACTGTACAGACTTACTTTATGCAAGGGAAATGGGTCGAAGAATAGGAGAAATTGTAAATGCTAATTTTTCTTCAATACACCTAAGAATTGATACAATTTTCAAGAAGTTATTGATAATTGCAAAAAAGAAATATGCAGGTATCGCTGCTGATGATGTGAGAATTCTGAAAGGCTTGGATATAATAAGATACGATTGGCCTAATTATGTTTGCCAAATTGGAAAACTCGTTATAGATATAATATTGAGTGATAATCCCCTTCCTGAAAGACGTGAGAAAATAAAAGAACAACTTGGACGCACAAAAAAAGAATTATTGAATAACGAGGTCCCAATAGAATCACTGGTGATAACAAAATACTTAACACAGCACCCAGAGAATTATTCCGAAGAAACAAGTCATCCTCATGTTCAGGTTGCATTGAGATGTAACAAGAATTCCCTATGTAATCTCAAGAGCGGAGATGCTGTGTTCTTTATAATGTGTTGCGATAAAAATGGGACGTTTTCCCAAAAAGCTTATCATTTGAAGGAATTAAAGAGCTTGAATGGTTGGGTTATCGATGCTTCATATTATTTACACAAACAAATATTTCCGTTCATATCGAAAATTTGTACATTTATTGAACTAGGTAGTGCTGAAATTGAGCAATTTTTGTGCTTGGATAGACCTAAAAAAATTGAAGAACCTAAAAGCTATAGAATTGAATTTGAAAAACGTAATCCATTCATTTTTAATTGTTTAAAATGTGGTATACCAAATATACTCGACGCAAATGGTAATGTGGGAAGTTTGGATAAATGCCAGAATGTAGAATGCGATTATTGCCCTTTGAAGAAGCTCAGTTACTTGGAAAATAAGTTGGTAGCCACTGTCAGCAGCTACATCAAACAATACTATAAATGCGAATTGAAGTGTACTAAATGTTTTTTCACAACATTCAGAATACCACTACGCTACACTAGAGAAAGGAATAAATGCATTGTTTGTGGGAAAGGAGCAATGGTCCAAATATTCAATGAATCGGATTTGTTTCTTCAATTGGAATATTTCAAATTTATTTTCAATTATGGATTATGTGAGTAAATTTTGAATCAATTCACCGAAGAACGCAAATTTTAAAATACCATCTGTTTTGTTTAATTCAACTTATATTTATATTTTTAGTGTCCACTTCTGATGAGAAGAAAAAAGATGCTTTAAAGTCTTTAATACAAACACTGTGTTATTATGATAAGCATTCTGGTTTTCTATCAGTTGATTTGACGAAACTGTTCTGTGATTTATGATGGAATTTCGAAGTGATTATACTATTCAAAACATGAACTGAACACAACTAATAGCCGAAAAAACACAGGGAACATTCATTATTCATACTATATTTGTAATTATTGCTCTTATTTTCACTAGCTTGAGTCCTTTTTATTCCTTCTATTTTAGAAAAATGGAAATAATCATGAATTAATTCTTCTCAATAACATACTATTTGGATTTTAATTGTATAATCTTTCATTTTTTTCTCCTGCTATATTCATGTACATGTATTTTCGAGAAACATTGAATTATCTTTAATTGTTTGGAATATTGTAATCAACTGATTTCATGGGCCAGCTTATAAAGGGTGATTTTTTAAGAGCTTGAGATCTTTTTTTAAAAAAAAAACGCATAAAATTTGCAAAATCTCATCGGTTCTTTATTTGAAACGTTAGATTGGTCCATGACATTTACTTTTTGAAGATAATTTCATTTAAATGTTGACCGCGGCTGCGTCTTAGGTGGTCCATTCGGAAAGTCCAATTTTGGGCAACTTTTTCGAGCATTTCGGCCGGAATAGCCCGAATTTCTTCGGAAATGTTGTCTTCCAAAGCTGGAATAGTTACTGGCTTATTTCTGTAGACTTTAGACTTGACGTAGCCCCACAAAAAATAGTCTAAAGGCGTCAAATCGCATGATCTTGGTGGCCAACTTACCGGTCCATTTCTTGAGATGAATTGTTCTCCGAAGTTTTCCCTCAAAATGGCCATAGAATCGCGAGCTGTGTGGCATGTAGCGCCATCTTGTTGAAACCACATGTCAACCAAGTTCAGTTCTTCCATTTTTGGCAACAAAAAGTTTGTTAGCATCGAACGATAGCGATCGCCATTCACCGTAACGTTGCGTCCAACATCATCTTTGAAAAAATACGGTCCAATGATTCCACCAGCGTACAAACCACACCAAACAGTGCATTTTTCGGGATGCATGGGCAGTTCTTGAACGGCTTCTGGTTGCTCTTCACTCCAAATGCGGCAATTTTGCTTATTTACGTAGCCATTCAACCAGAAATGAGCCTCATCGCTGAACAAAATTTGTCGATAAAAAAGCGGATTTTCTGCCAACTTTTCTAGGGCCCATTCACTGAAAATTCGACGTTGTGGCAGATCGTTCGGCTTCAGTTCTTGCAGGAGCTGTATTTTATACGGTTTTACACCAAGATCTTTACGTAAAATCTTCCATGTGGTCGAATAACACAAACCCAATTGCTGCGAACGGCGACGAATCGACATTTCACGGTCTTCAGCAACACTCTCAGAAACAGACGCAATATTCTCTTCTGTACGCACTGTACGCATTCGTGTGGTTGGTTTAATGTCCAATAAAGTAAACTGAGTGCGAAACTTGGTCACAATCGCATTAATTGTTTGCTCACTTGGTCGATTATGTAGACCATAAATCGGGCGTAAAGCGCGAAACACATTTCGAACCGAACACTGATTTTGGTAATAAAATTCAATGATTTGCAAGCGTTGCTCGTTAGTAAGTCTATTCATGATGAAATGTCAAAGCATACTGAGCAAATACTAATGCATGAAAATCCTAACCTCAAAAAAATCTGAGCAAATACTAATGCATGAAAATCCTAACCTCAAAAAAATCACCCGTTATATCCCTAAATGGCAATAGAAACTTACCGGGATTCAATTTTAGTCCTTCTACGGATATAACGTTGATACATTTCAGGGCATGATTCTATAGGTCGAAATAAGGAATAAAATTCATTTCCACCTACGTCCAGGGTGTTAAAGCCCCTTCATCATGGCCCCCGATAAAACTGAATATTTTGCCAAACAATTTGGCTTATCCAAAAAACCCGGTATACTGAAATTTTGACGGAATAATCTGTAAAATACAGGTTTTTGAGCGTTTTTTTTCTCCATATTTCGACCTCTAGAATCACATCCTGAAATAAGAAATTTTGTTGAAGAAATTTTATTATTCAGTTGGGGAATATTATGTTGATGCTTTGTCTTAGATTAAGTTCCAATATTACGTAATAAGTGTATACATATATGTGTGTATAAGTGTATGTATTTTTTTTTCTTCTTGTTGACTTATCCTATATACCTTGTGTATGGTGTCTTAAAGGATGAATAAACTTATTATTATTATTATTATTTTAAAATTATACCTGTACATGTATATATACAGGGTGTTTTCAAAGGTGAGGCTTTTTTTTTGACAGGTGCTAGAAATCATCAAAATAAGTCAAAATTCCAAGAATCCATCGCATAAAATAATCACCAGGGCCGAGTATTTCGAAATCAAAGTTACCCGCGAATCTCAGAAATTTCCACTCCGGACCTGACGATCCGTATTGGCCTGCACGCTCCCCGGATCTGAACCCCTGTGATTTCTTCTTTTGGGGCCATTTGAAAACATCAGTGTACAGTAACGGTGAGGTGAATAGTGTCGTTAATTCGAAAAGCACTGCCGTGAAGGCAGGAGCTTTTGAGCGCTCGTACATGCACCTTGTAGGTAGATTCGCATTCTCCAGTTTTACAAACCAATTGGAAAGATTTTGACAGCTGTCAAAGAAAATTTCAAACCAACGCGAAAATCCAGACTTCACGTCAGTGCTTTGGGTCCATTTTTTCGATAATTCGCTAGAATTTTCTACGGTATCTATGGTCTTGGTAATGCAATCTGGACAAAATTATACATTATTCTTCATATATGTGCGAAATTTCATTTCAATCCAATAAGTATTTTCGAAATTATCAGAAAAAATATAGTTTGAACGGCAATATTTACGGAATCCCTAGTCTTATTTGGCTCATTGATAAAAAGGATCGCGAAATTCGCGATCCGAGCCTATCCTGAAAATTTCAAGTCACTAGGCCTTTTTGTTCGAAAGTTATGATTTTCTATGGTTTCTATGATTCTGATCATACGATCTGGAAGAAATGTAGCTCGAATATATAATTCTCAATTTAAATTCAAAATTTCGTCGAGATCGAATCCATAATTTTGAAATGATCAAGAAAACTGAATTTCAAACGGCCATATTTACGGAACCCCTAGTCTTATTTTGCTCATTGATACACGTGAACGCTACATTCACGATCCACACCTATCCTGAAAATTTCAAGTCTCTAGGCCTTTCCATTACAAAGTTATAATTTTCTATGGTTTCTATGGTTCTGGTCATGCGAGCTGGACAAAATTCTGCATGTAGCTTGAGTACGTAATTATCCATCTGAGTGCGAAATTTCACCTCGATCGAATCAGTAGTTTCGGAGTAATCAGAAAAACAAAATTTCGAGCGGCCATATTTACGGAACCCCTTGACGAATTTTGCCCAATAACGAACTTAACCGCGGCATTTGAGATTCGAACCTACCCTGAAAATTTCAAGTTTCTAGGACATTCCGTTCGAGAGTTATCGTGTATACGGCCGGACGGACAGACTCGAATTTTTCGACGGATTCGTCATCAGTGAGTCGAACATAGTCGATTGAGACCATTTTCGGCTCAAAATTCGAAAAATACAGACATCGTGACGAAATGATATAGCCCTCGTGTAAGTTGTACGAGCGCTCAAAAAAAGAACACGATGAAACCTAAATATTCATCAACAAACATCGACAACAAAGCATAATATCACACTAACGTTTCAATATAAAACAAATCAACAAGACTTACTTGCATACGATTATCAGATAAAACTTGGCTTTGTATATCTCTGTATCTGAGAGCAACTTACAACCGTCCCTGTTCATTCTCTCCCTAAAAGTAAGTACCTTTTATATAATCTCAACTACACCATCGAGTTGAAAATAAAAATCACGGAGTTCAAAATATTTGACCGTGTTCAGAATATTCGACTGTGTTCTTCTAATCTACTCTGAAATTGGTAATATAAGAAACTTCCTCATTTTCTGGATGACAATCTAGGAGCGATCTATTACAAAACCTTGAGTGGAAATCTGGTGAAGTGAGAGTAAAACTATGTTGAACCGCAATCTCCCTAGTTTTGGCAACCATAATCGGATCTCCTAACTCGAAGAGATATAGGAGAGCGGAGAGCCGGGATATAAACAGACATTAATAATAAATTAATCGTGCGCGATTCCGGATTCTGCCTTTTTTATCGATCGATCCTCCGGAATATTAAAGAATATATCATCTTCTCCTAATCATGGTATTTTGAAATGTATTAATTGTTGTGTGCGCAACTTATAATCAGCATGAGTACTTGTTTACAATTTTTTTGTTTTCCTCTCTATCGGGTATTTTATCGATACACCATTATTTGATTATCTCAAATTATTAATTATAAGATTTTCATAACCATTCTAGAAGTACCTATGTTTTACCTATCTCTGGATCTGCTCCTAATTTCATCATATTGAGGTTGAGAAAGAAAAATGTGAACGTTCTAATGTTTTGCGGTTTATTTTGTTGAATCTTTTATCGGTACGCCGATAATTATGATATATTGTTTATAAATTGTCATCGCAATCCATTCAGTATCCATTTGTGTTCTATTATTTACTTCAATAGGGTCAAACCAACGGCATTGATGGAATGAAGATCACACGAAAAATGTTCTGTTTGCAATTGAGGACGGCTATAGATGAACCAATAATTCAACTTATGCCAATTTGGCCAATGAGTTATAGTCCAGATATTGATTAACTTATCCTTGATTTGTCTTGATGGAAAGAAATAATTCTTCGTTCTTGGTATTAAGTATTGGTAGGTACTGATGGTTATTCATTATTGAGCAAGAATATTTGAATACTGTTCTAGAATTGGGTATCCCAATATTGTACCATTTCGATGCTATTCCTTACAGAAGGCGCTAAAATAATCTTGCAATTAAAGTACCAGAATCCAGAATAGATGTTAAGTAATATTTTAAGTAGGTATTGCGTATTGTCAAATCAGCTGGGAAGCATGAATAGAATCGTGGGCATCTGAAGGCGTCGCGAAACCGATTTATTGCTCTTCACTTCATTTACGAAATTGTGACAAATATTCAGAATTCTCGTACCTATATTTATAACTACTCTTATTCTTCATTGATTACGAAAAACGCAACAGATTTCAAGTTTTTATTATTCTTCCCTTTACACTATTTTAATCTCAAGAATATTTAAATCTTCCTCAAAAAAGTATGAAGAAGATCCAGTATTTCTAGTATTTTTCCCGTCGAACAAGAATAATTCTTGAATTGGGCTAAATTCCACATTCCCCCGATCCATTTTCGTGAAATAATACCGAATGAAACTCCTCGATTCCGTCATTATAAAATAATATAAATTCCCTGATTTGGAATGATGTTTCCGCTTTGCTTTCCACGAGCGCGTGTATAAAAATATAAACTAATAGTCTCATGGACACCAGCCCTACCACAAATAACATCAGACCAGCAGCATATGTAATGTGTATGCCGCGAATTTAAACTTAGTTCCTAACCTGAGTCTCGGTTCAATCTGGCTACCACAATTATCAGATTAGACAAGACATTTAATACAGGGACATCTAGCACTTTCAGTTCGATGATGGTGAAAGAATTTCAAGTAGTAACTTTCGTTATACTTATATAAATCGAGCGGGTTCGAGTTTTTTGACTTATACCGGTATTAATAACAATCGATAATAATTGTGTATACACCCATGTGTTTTCTGTGATAAGTGATAAGTATTTATATAGGTATATTTTGAGAAAAAAATTGTCAAAGATTAACAAACAGTGCTACAGTTACCTATACTTCTATATAGTGCCTTTTGATGGAGGTAAGTTTCATGTCAGTCCTTGCAGATGATTCCGAACGAAAATTTCTGGTGGAATACTCTTTTTTTATCAAACACTTGAAGATACAACAACAACTTTTTTTATTCAAGAAATCACTACAAAATTATCGCATATTACAGCTTGTAATAAACTACTAAGTATATTCGAAAAAAGTGCAAACTACATGATGTCCCTAATTTTATGCTAGGCATCTGATGTACTGAATTTTTTTGACCAGCTTTATATTATAGTTTTTGCAAACTTAAACTGTGGAAATTTCCAAAGTCAGAATGTTTTTCTTCAACCATTCAATGGGCTCGAAATCATAAGAAATGAGAAAGCGACAGAGCTTCTTTCTAGGAACATATATATACAATCATGTTTTTGAAGTGGAATTTTTCAATGAAATCTCTCAGAATTCATTTCGATGTAGAAATAAATGGATTGTTTGCATTTTCGCATATATATCGGAATAAGCCTATTTCTAATCGACTATTGCGGTCTTCGACTATATGAAAACAAACAGTATTTCATAATGCATTTCGCCGAAAGAAATTCAGCCTTGAATATATAGTAACTGAACTCAGGAAGACGAGGAATATTCATTTTATACTTTTGAAGTTACGAAATATATGAAGTAAGTGTGTTGGACTCTTACCAATTTCGAAATTTTTTAACGATATAGAAGAAATAGATTGATATATTTGATGGCAATAAGGGGCCAGATCTCCTTGGTTCAGATCATGAACATCTTTTGTTGCGTAGAATATACTGTTGTTATTTTCGTTTCGTTAATGTTAACAATTTACTCTTAATTAATCGATCTTCAGTACATTTTATATTACTGCCCTCTCCTTTATGGGTCAGATCTTATTATTATATCGTTATAAATGTATTTAAATGAGACCATTGTGCGAGGTCTAGACCAACAATGTATTTATATTATAAACGAATAACCAAATTGAACGTATAATAAATGATGAAATCGATTACGAATAAAACTAAGGATCTGCTTGTAATTAAGTATATGGATATTCAATAGTTTTCATCAATTTCCATTGAATATTCTACGACTTTCCTAATTCTCACAACATAATTAATTTAAGTAAAGGATATTTAAAGCCGCAGAAGATTACTTCATTCATCATAAATATAATTTAAAATTGTAAATAGATAAGTCAATTGGTTTGTTTTTATTTGGTCGTTGACCACTAACTCTCAAAATAAGAATCAACAACAATGTTGAATGTTATGTTATGAATTTGCTGTATTGATGTTTAATGTTCTTGAAAGAGAGATATACAAAGGTTAGTCAAATCATTATAAATTTTTTTATTACGAAATGTACTGTATTTTACGAATAACTATTTTGAGTGTTGATCAAATAAGTTACAATAGTATTTGTATCGACATATGGAAAAACCTATTCGCATAACCGACAGTTATTGAAATTAATATCTATTTGAATTAAAAGTATTTTGCACTTTCACGTCATGATGTAACTGTACTTATTCAGCGCAGAATAGAAATTTCTCAATGATTAAATGAAAACAAACGCTGTTAATTATAGAGTAGGTGAATTAGTAATTGAAAGATACAGCAACTATTTAACCGAAACAATTCCTTATCCTCATGTTTCTAATCACGCAAAACTGTTTGCACTAATTAGAGTATTATTCCTCTGTGTGAAAGAATAATATTTAAGTATTGCTAAGTGAAGAATTGAGTTTATTATTTTTGATTCGGGGATAATTTTTATTATCGCTCTATTTACCGAAGGAAAATATGGGCAGCAGGTGAATAGGTGATATTCCATAATTCCAAAATGTTTACAGTCTCTGACTCCTATAGTTACTACTCGAAAATCTCGTTATACCTACATGTCATATTATGTTATCGAATGTATGGCACAAAAACACGATAAAACATGGGTTTACCTACTCAATAATCAAGTAATAAATAAGTCGACCATGGGTTGAATACAATTCGAATCCATATCGCAATCTAACAAAAAGAATCGATATCGATAAGATGTTTTTTTCGCAATTCTATCACTCTGATCATTTCGATTAATCACGTTGCCTTAAAGTTGATCTCCATTGTGGAACGATAAGAAGAGTTTAGACTTGGGTTCTCCGAGTTTTCATTCAATTTTTTCCATTCACGACTCCAAAAAAAAAATGGCATTGGCATAATTTCCAAAATATCGTAAGTAACCTTGTATGAGTATAGTTGAATTTATGTTAGCGATTACATTGCTGCTCTATATTTGCTGGGATATTTTCTCACTGGTTATTAGTCAGTATATACACATAATGCGAGTAGAAACCTTGTTTTGATCATTTTGTCTGCCACAAGTTGGCCGGTCGGGATTCTGAGCAGTTTTTTGGCATGTAAATTACATATGTGTGTTGTTGAGTTGATTTTCATTTGTCGCGAGTACTAAAAATATATCTTCACAGCGGTATTCGAGAATATAAGTTGATAGGTTAAAGGATTTTCCATTGATATCTCAATGAAGTTATTAATTATTTATGAGTGGCTTGTTTGTATCTGATGCAATATTGTTCAAAAAGTTCCATTACATTCGCAGATTTGAATAAAGAAGAAAAAAGATAGATCTCGAGAAGATAGACTGACGGTATGCTGAATAAATGGAAGAACAAATTCACCTCGAAAGAATTCGGATTAACACACGATGATCCTGATGTATTTGTGATATGCCAAGTAAGTATGTGATTTTTTTTGGAACGTGAAATATAAGATATATAACTGGGAATTTGGAGTTGATTCAAATTTTCGCGTTGTCTATCCTTCAAGTTCGTGAGAATTGTTCTAATTCTTCCTGACCTCATTTCTATAGCTCATCAATTATAGCTTCTCACAAAAAAGAGTAGGTGATACCTGAAAAAGATCTAGAGTTTTCTCTCTCTTTCTATATGAAAAATTTATTTATTGTATTATCGTTTGCATTCAAGAGCTGAAAACTAGTAAGATAGTAACAAATAAAGGGCATTTGTCGTTAATTCTGATTCCAAGAAGTCCAGTTCGTTCCCATCCATTTGCTATTTTTGTTTTAGTGGCAACATAAAAGCAGTCCAAGTATATGGTACATGATTTACAGATGGCTGTTGGCGATTTATTTCATTACAACATGGCTTTTATCACTATTGATGGTGAAAATTAAGACTGATGATTATCAACTGAAATGGCTGATTTATCTGACCAATTGGGGCTACACAACCATTACATTCCAAGCCCTTTTGGCTGCATTTATGCTAACTACTCATACATTAGCACAAAGGAAGAAACACCACTCATCTTTCAAAGATGGGACATTTATATGCTATAAGATCTACTGGGCTTTCAACACTATTGCTACTGTACTGGCATGTGTGATAACAATTGTTTATTGGTCATTCATATACGATCGTGAGTATTTTTTCAGGAGTTCTTCTTATACCTATATAAAATATTTGAAAAGAGGTGACGTATTCTTGACGGAAAAAGCAATAACATATTCATGCGGACGAAGTGAAAACTATTTAACTCTTCATCTTTATCCACCTGAAGACACTATCGTCATAGTTGAATACGTTCACCTGTTCACTTTACATAACTTGTTGCGATACGTGTTTTTTAATTTTGATTCTATATTTTCCAGCTACGAAAAACAGTTTCGATGTTATGAATTTTCTTCTGCACGGTATGAATACTGTGACTATGCTACTTGATTTTTGGATTATTTCCCACCCAATCAGAATAGCTCACTGTATTTATCCCATGATGTTCGTTACGGTTTACGCTATATTTTCTGTCATTTACTACTTGGCGGGAGGAACGAGTAGGTGAGTATATTGGATCTTTTGATATTTCATTTGCGAATTATCTGATTGAATTTTTCAGATCACAGGCCATGTTGAAAAAAATCAGCTCTTTTGGTCCAGGCAAATCTTCTAGTCGATTGATCATTATATTAAATGCTTTTTCCGTTCAAAATCAAATGCAGTAAAGGAGAGTTCAATCATAATTCATCATAAAATTTTCCTCCTCATACGTGTGTTACTCAATCGATTGTTCTTGCTTTTAACTCGAGAGCTATGAAATTCCAAATATTAATTTTTTTGTGAAATATTTTTCAGATAATAATACAACCTCTAGTGGACAAATCACTCGATATATTCTGAACTTTTCTTGATTCCCAGCATTATATCCTATTTAAATGCCAGTTAATGATCAGCTTTTCTTTTTTTCCAGAGAGGGGACGGACTATATATATCCTATACTGAAGTGGGAGCTGCCATTCAGATCTCTGCTTGTGTGTGTTGGAGTTGGGATATTTGTTTTTTGTCTACAAACACTTTTCTATCTTATGTATTTGCTCAAAAAGAGAGTGCACAAAAAGTTAGGTCGACGAAAGAGTATTGCATTAAATTCCAGTTTTCCAGGATGCGAGGGTTACGTCAATGAGGCTGTGATAGCTGGAGACCAAGTCTAAGATCAAATCGTTAATAAAATTGTATATTCACATTGATGATCCTTACCTACCTTAAGAAGGTCCTGTTGAAAACCTTTCAAAAATAATGATATCGAAATTTTAATGCTGTTTTATATTTATTAGAAAAGATATCATCAGTGCTTTTCAGTATTTTCTCCTCATTGAGATGATTTAATTGGAATTTTTGTGATTCATTGTAATTTGTATCGTACTTAGAAGTATATATGACATACCAGTCATTTCTAAGATTATAATTCTTCGTTGAATTGACTATATTACTGGTAGAGTATTACTTAAAATGTAAGTATCTACATTGTTCCCACTCCTTCAAAAATAAGATCTTTAGTTATAAAATGTATAATAAACATTTCATGGAAAAATGTTGTTTTATTCAATTCATCCCGATTAAAAAAAATCTTCGAGAAGTTCTTACTTCAATGTTTCTGAAAATCATTCAATGTCATAATTATGGGTGGATTCTGGTATAGACTTACAAGCCAACAGAAAATAAGTGAAATGAAATAAATTCATAACTCTTAAAATAAACTTTTTGAAAATTTCTTTTCTCCCACTTTTTATTGCGATGCAGGTGGGAGTGTGGATGCTGATGGTTTCTTCGTGCCCAATTCGCACTGGTCCAAAGAATATGCAACTTGTCAGTTCTATTGTGGTCATCCAAATCACTTATCTAATTCCCATCAGACAGTTGAATCTATATCTATCTTTCATGATTAGTAATAATAGTCTTATCTCCAAGGGCGAGATATTGAATTAGTACACTGCGAGTACCTCCAGTGAACGCCTAGAAAATGAAAGCTATGCTATAAAACCTCCATCCCCTACGCTTTATGATGTTGGTGAAGCTCTTCATTCTGTATTTCGGTTTAGTGACCTGTTACGACGATTTTCGTTGGAACTTGGGCGTTTTAAACACGCCTAGCTTCAAAACAGACAATTGCCATTACAGGAGTGAAGTTTGCAAAAAGGAGAAAGATGATTACTGTGATGTAGATATGTGTGCAGACGAAATGAACTGTACCATCAAAGTTGCGATTATCCTTCCGAAATCATCGAACTATATCGTGAATTTGAACGAGGTTGGTAAGAAATCGGATTCGACGAATGGAAATTAAAAACTTTTTTCAATAAAAATAATCACATATAAACCTGTTGCCTCTTACTCGAATTATTCCTACGGGAGTGAGGAAAAAAATTTGGGAAAATCTCTTCTCCTACTCATCCCTATTCCATGGAGTCCCTCTTATTGATTGAACAATCCTTATGGAAATTATTATTATTTCCATAATTTTTTTTCATGAATTATGCTCATGTCCTATTTGGGATAACATTATTTTTTGTTTTATTGCCTTTTTAGTTCATTAGTTCTGATTTTTTTTCATTGTTGTCTTCAACTTTATTATAAAAAATTTAATGAATCGTTTTTTTTTCGAATATTCTGTAGGCTGTCGGTGTACTAGAATCGGCAGTTCAAGATGCTAGAGAACAAAACATTTTGAATCGTGGAGTCCAAATGATATACAAAACTTTCGACGACAACTGTACTCAAGAATATGCTACTATTAAAGTGTTTCAAGCTGCTGCAGTTTTCTGTGCAAATGTTATTTTTGGGCCCATATGCGATTATTGCCTAGGTATGTTCATGGATTGTTGATGTAATTTTCTCTCATATTTCTCCATTCTGAATTGCATTATGTTATTCAAGAAAAAAATAATTTATGAGAATTGGCTTCTCTATTGAGGGTGAGGCAATACAACTTTGAGTGTCATGTGAGAGTTGGGGTGATCACTTAGCAATTAATCAATTAATGTGAAGAATTAATTGAACATTTTACCTATACATCTTTTGATTAATTGAAATGAGCGCACGTGGCATGAGATGAGATATCCACGACAACCATTTATATATATAATCATGTCTAGGAATTAATGACAAATATTTATTTCAATGGGGGCTGATAAACTTTTATCGTCAAATCATAACAAATCTGAACTACCTCACTTATTCATTTCTTGAAATTTTTTTATCTAATCTATTTAAATTCAGGTACCCACCAAAGGCGCCTATTTAGGCTGACAGTGATAATTTTCTTCAGAATTCCCATCATCAGAGCAGAATATTTTCGAAATTCCTATTAACAATTTCCTTGAAATTATCTTCTATCTTTTTCAGCAAGTGTGGGAAGAGTGGCAAAATATATAGGCAATTATGGAACACCAGTTATAACACCCGGTGGATTTAGTTTTGATTTCACGAAAAAGAAGACGACTTGCAAAGACGAATTCTACATGTTGGTCAATTCTGGTCCAGCAGATTTCGCATCTTTTGCAGAATTTTTTCATCTTATACTCGATAGGTAAATATTAAACGTAGAGTCTCGAGAAATAATCCATCAGTGAAGTTATCAGTTCATTCAATTGAATGAAATTGAAAACGAATGAATAATAATTGTCTCGTAAATTGATCATGCGGTCATTCAATTCTTGCTACATTGGCCCCTCCTATTGAGAAAGGAAAACAGGAAATCAAATCAAATCGTCGAACTTTATTCAGTTAGCTGAATCGACGATTTCTCGAATCTCTTAAAGCCTCGGAGGCCTAAGGAAAGTTTGTCTTAACGAAGATAGATCAGGAGCGAAAAACAAGAAGAAAACAATAATAAATTGTAAATCAATTCTTTCCTACTAAAATTGAACAACTTGGAATCATTCTTAATTCTCGGGTTGTTTTTTTTTAACAGTGATAAAGTGGAAATGGATGTGTAGGAAACCATTTCCCTGATTTGGAGGTAGACAATTGATTCTCGATGATTTTTTCCACTAATATATTTAAGATTTTGTCGTGCATCTCGAAACTTATATTGAAAGAACTCGTTTGCTATTTAAAATTCGCAATAGTTGTGTAGATCTTCTTTGCAGATACAAATGGGGCAAAATAGCACTGATGTACGAGAAAACTGAGCAGAATGAATTGTCAGGTGATGATGGTTGTCAGCTTTTGATGAAATCCCTCATAATCGAACTAAGGGAAACCCCACAACTGGACTTCTACGATGGAGATCTCGATCTGACGCAGATGAACTACACCGAATTCTTCCAGAATATCGTTGGGGTCAAATATGGAAGTGAGTCCAAATTTTTTTCTCGCTATCACTTACTTTGAATGATTTCGAAAACAAAATTTCACCTCTCCACACTTCTTCAACCTAGTGATTCGTCTGAAAGCAATGAATACTTAAATAACCTGGACGGGAGTGGAAGCATTTTTATTGTACCAACGTGTATTGAAATGAAGACAAAACTCTATGAATAATAAATAACTTTCTCACCTGGATAGAATTTTCGTGTTTATGTAATGTTTTTTTCTTCAATGGGGCTCTTGTTTTCATCTAATGGAAAACTTCAAGCCTTCATTACGGGTTTTTACTCAAAATCAAACTTCTTCTACACTTATTTCTACAATCTAACACAATTACTTCCTTAACCCGTATTCTACTAAAATCCTCGACTGAAAATTACTAAACTATTTTCCTACACCAGCCTCTAACCGAAGACGTTGTCCGATTTTACTCTTCGTGAGTTCCCTTTCCGCGAGCAACTCTTTCTGAATCGAATCTGAACCTTAATTCTGTACCTATCGTGGCACGAGGAATTTTATTATTATCTTTTCTGTGTATTCTTTTGCAGTCATTCTTATTTGTACCAATCAGCAGAAAGCTAGGAAGATAATAATGGAGGCATATAAATTGAAAATGATGGAGTTGGGCGAGTATATCTTTTTCAATTTTGAGATGTACAACGAGTAAGTTGAAAATCCACCATAACTTTTGTTATTCAATGTTATGTATTTTTCCAATGGCTATTATTGCAGTATCATATTATTTTTCAGTGCAGAATTTCCAAGAGAACCTTGGTTCGATTCCAACGACACAATAGGAAACAACGAAATCGCCAAAGCTGCATACAGGTCGATGTTCACATTTATTCCTCTTCTGCACACTGACTTCAATATGGTCAAAAACCAATCGAACAGAGGATCGATTTATATTGACGGTCTGTATGATGGAATGATGCTTTATGTACAGGCCTTGAATAGATCCCTATTAAATAAATTTCGCTATGGTTACATGGGAGAAGGAGTGAAAGGATATGAAATCTTCGAGAATATGATTGGGGTATCATATTTAGGTATTTCAAAGTCCATTTTGGGAGAATATTATTCATCACCGTATTTCCAGGAAGACATGGAACGGAGAGGACGAATTGTAATGGCCAGAGGATTAATCATTTCGCCTTGCTTAACGTCAACGAAACTGGTCAGTACGAAACAGTCGCTATATACGATGCGTCCACAAAAACAATCTCGAATTGGAGCGTGAAATGGCCTTCAGGGGATGATATTCCATCTGACACCCCAAAATGCGGATATGACACCTCTCTCTGTCCACGTAAGTGTAAACAAAACAAAGAACAATTGAGATTTTTCGAATTTTTTTTTCTGTAGAAGTCGATCCTGTTAGTATTCTGGCCTTGAGTTTGGTATCAGTTTTATGCCTCGGAATTGTGCTTATAGGAGGAATAGCTTATAGGTAATCAACTCTGCGAAACGTTAAAAACATAACTTTGTGACCATTATTTTCGTAGGCATTTCAAATTCAAGAGGGAAATACATTCTTTGGCATGGAAAATTAACTATGATGATATAGTTATACCAGAAATGACGAGATATAGTGTTCAGTCAGCTTTCTCGATGAGAAAAGCCAGTTTATTGGTGAGTGATTGTTTTTTTTACCTTGATATTACCTTTGTGTTGACCCCCTTCGTTGCGAAAGGCAACAACCTTAATGATTAATAAAATCTTAATCTCAAGGTTCCTGACAGAATTAATAACTTCCTTCAGATTTTACAATTATAATAGAAATTCGAGTCTACAATTGTTTACAACAAGTTGTGATCGACCTCTTAACAAATTAATCTCTCCCCGATCTTTAGGGGTATTTCCTCCATAAAATATCGTCTTTCAATGCTTAAAATATGTCCAGCTCCACGGGTGTAAAACAACCAGAACCAGTGATTTGCAGATACGGTACAATTTTACAACATTCCAATTCCGGGGAAATCTCCCCCTCTCGAAAATATTCAATGATTGGAAGTCTTGAGGAAGCGGTGCTAAATGTCACAATCTCAGGGGAACAAATTCCTCCAATCCCAGGGAATTGTTTAAGAGCTGTGAATTGTTTAAAATTCATTAGAGAAAGTTACAGTTTCCCAAGCACTCCTTCAGGTATAAATAAGTCATCAAAGGAACCAAAATTTACAGAAAAGATAAACCGTAACCTGAAGGAAGCTTTGAAGTAATAAAAATACAACTATAAGGCAAAGAAAATGAAAAATATAAGATAGATACTTGCGGTAAGCCATGGATCTAACCTAAAATAAAACGTGCACAAGAATATCTACGGTCTCTGTGAATTAATCCAAAAAATATCTTAGTTGACAATAGGGAAGACTTACCGTGAGAGAATTTCACGCCGAGACAAATTTGGATGTATATTTGACAGTTAAACATCCAATGAGTGAAAGTGACAATTCCACTGTTCACTTCAATGCGAAAATCGATATTATCGAGTACATTTCAGATCTCAAAATGGCGAAACGCAAAGGTGCAAATTGGAATCACGCGCAACGACTTGCGATGTAGGACACAGCGGTTCAAAGACAGAGGTGCCTCAAAGAGAGGGCTGAAGGGACTGTTAACACGGTACATAATGTTCAAAAATTAAATATCCACTGAAGAATATGTTTATAAATTTGTTTCATTGAAAAATTTATACAAAAATAACCCTTGAAAGTAGCTATTGATATGAATTCATGAACTTTTTTTTGTTCAAAATCTAAGTGAATCGAGAGGAATTCTGAACTGAAATAAATATATCAAAATCGATAAGTCAGCAATTGCATTCGAGCTCATGTTGTTGAATGGCGTGTTTACGTAATAGACAAAATAACTATTTTCGGAAAGATCCGATGAATGTATGCATAACTAGATTCATTAAATCCGCTGGAGCGCATTGATGAAATGGAATTAATGGCTATAATTTTGCCATTTACTTGTATCAATAATTTTTCAGGAGAAAATTTGATCTTGATTTTCTATTTAAGGTTCTATTCAAAAACTGACTGCTATCGCAGAAATTTTTGTTTATTTGATTTTTTATGTCGAAAATTCAGTTTACCATAAATCACATTCAGTGTGCAATTTGTGATATGCTCATTTGATCGAATTGCATCGGGATGTTTGAGGATTAAACTAGGAATATGGCAGTTCGAATTTTATCATGATCCCCTGGGTATGCTCTGTCTGTATAACTGTAATAAAACGGGGGTTTCTACCCTTATCAATCGTACTCTGCTGTCACCAATTTGTATTAACCTGGGTTATTTGTCTATAAAAGGCCCTGTAGTCTTATCAATAGTACAAGATATTGGGATGGAATTTTTTTATTATTACTCTAAATTATCCCACTGTCACTGTATATCATCTTTTTTCCGAAAAGGTTTGAGTTCGTGCTCCCTTCTTTTCTGAGGAACAGGTATTCAGGAAAGAAAACCTCGAAATTATAAAAGCACATATTATATTTACGAAAAATGATGGTATAACTTCCGAACAACGGACCTAACCCAAGTCCCCGATGCACTCCCGAGTTCGTGACCTGACGGCAACCGCCCGTGGTCCGCGACAGGTCACAACTGCCCCTCTCAGAGACCCTCAACTCCTTCCCCCTTCGAAAACATAATTCCTGAGATGACACTTTTTCGCAGCGTCTCTAACGCTTTCAAATTCTTTCTCCGAAATTTTCTCATGGTCAACCTACGTTGCGTCTTCTCATCTTATCGAGGACTCCTTCAGTCGCCCATACAAGGTTTCTTTGTCGTTTACATACCTCCATTCGTCAAAACAAAGCTTTGTTTGAAGCCAAAGCTTTCCTGATCACAGTCACACAGCTCCATACTTAACGACATCCGTTGATAACTACAATGTATCCTCGACTTCGAATATGCAGCCCGAGGTAGGTAACCGAATTTGAAATTAAATATGTATTCATACTCCCAAATATTACATAACGAAATAGTGTTGGAGGTCTACCTATTCACCAACTGATTTGAACAGCCTACCAACTATATCTCCCATTTCAGGTTCTCGAGGGAATAAGCATAGCGGGCGAGCTATACGGCAAAGAGGGTTTCGTAATTTACAAGTCGCAAAAGGCCTACATGAAACGTTACAAGAATGTCAAGATGGAGTTGAATAAATATGATCTGAAGGAGCTGAAAGCCATGCACGATTTATCGAATGAAAATGTAGTAAAATTTTATGGGGGCTCCTTCGAGGATCCTAGACATAATTGCCTTCTATACGAATACTGTTCGAAAGGAACTCTATACGATGTCATCCATGACGAGAATATCAGGTTGAATGACTTATCTTTCCGGATATCACTTCTTATGGATATAGTCAGAGGGATGCTGTACCTACACTCCTGTTCGTTGAAGTCGCACGGGACGTTGAGCTCGACCCATTGTCTTGTCGACAATAGATTCAGCGTTAAAATATCTGATTACGGCCTTAGAAGGCTGGAAAGTTATGCTGATGACAACGATTCGCAAGACGACACCCACCATTCATACTGGAAAAGTAAGTAAGTATTCATTCCATTTTGTTTTGTTCTACCTGAATCTTTTTATTCGTTCCATTTGTTCAAGAACAAAATGAGGAATTAAATGTATCTAACCTATGAAAATTCTGAAAAATCAACCAGCTGATCAGGCACCCAATACGAAATTGGAAGCTTGACCGCGTTAATGATAAATTTCAGGTCTGCTTTGGACCGCTCCCGAACTGCTCAGGGCTCCAAAAGAACGTGGCACTCAACAGGGGGACATCTACTCCTTCGCTATAATAATGCATGAAATAGTTACAGGAAAGGAACCCTTTTATCTAGAAGAAGACAACAATATTTCAGTGAGAGGTGAGTTTTCCACCATTATTTTCATTTCTGTTTCAAGACTGAATTTTTTTCTTCGATAAGAGCCTCCCATTTCGAGGTGAGCTTAGCTTGTCAGTTATTCAAAAGTGTACAAAGTTAGAAGAAGCCTGTATATGAATGATGATGACGTTGTAATTATAAATATGTTGTTACTCACATGTTAAACTCAAAGTCTCTCCTCCACCCTCGAGGGTTTAAGATCAACTAACTCACAAACCAACCCTGTGTTACCTTTAAAAGATCCACCATTTCGAGGTTAGCATAGCTTGTCAGTTTTTCAAAAAGTTTCTGTGACCCCAGATTATTCTTTTCTCGGACGGGCTCTGCAATCCTGATTAGGTAGATTACTGTAAAGAAATATAAACTAGCGTTGCGCAGATGTCAGATTTGCACAGTGTTGAAACTAACAGTTGGAGTTTCCTCAGAATTTTCCAACAGAACTTTCTATAATCCCTTCTCGTGACTACACGAGCTCATTTATAATTTTCATCACGTACTGTTGCAGCCTTACTTAGTAAAAGGACGAAGAGTGGTCGAACAAATAAGGAATAGAACTGACATGTTCCTATTTTAACAGAGTAGGAGAGATTTACTCGATATTATCTCGTTCATCTGAATAAAATAATATCCACTCCTCCTAGGAGGAAGGACTCATTTGATCCAAGAAGAATACAACAGTCTGTCATCAGTGCTGTTGGAAAATCGATGTGTCTGCGCAAGGAGAAGGATTGTTTCATAACTCTTAAGGATACCGCACACTATAAATGTTTGATCGGTCGACAGGCTTAATATTCATGAAAACTGACTGTGTATACTCCAGGATCTGAAACAGACCGATAAAAAATCTAAATGGATTGATTGACGATGCTCGAAATTGAATCTTATCTGGTTATGGATAACCAATTAATTTTTGTATCGAAAAAAAGTATTCAAATCATTCTAAAATTAATTGAACGTACCCGGTAATCGACCTGTCTAAGAAGCTGGTAGCAAATTCCTCAAAGCCTCAGGGCAACCCTAGTTAAAACATGATTGTCGTTGTAGAGAAAATTGATTATTCCTCCGGAACTAAATTGTTTTCTCGGGGAAATGCGGAATTGCTTGGTTGATTTCCGAGAATGCAATTACGATTTTAATATTCGTCGGGTCTATTTGCACGTTCGTTGATTTTCAGGTCCGATCGATTTTACTGAGAGCAACTTGATGCTATTTAGTTGCTCTTTGGATAGAATTTCTAGGACCAAATAAATAATGCTGTATAATTTAGATTCTCTGTTATTCCTTCTTTATTTTATAGAAGAATTTTTGGAGAATTCAGGAAATGGATCGCATACATGCAGAAGAAGTACTAAATTTTTTTTTTTTGATTTTTGTATATCTCTATCACTGTTTGAGTCGGCCGGTGTAGGAAAAAATATATTGCGGAAATTGAGAAGACTTTCGAATTTTGGCACAATATTATGACAAGCTCCAATCTCTTCCAATAACGGAGAGTATAAACCTATTTACTTGAGATTGAAGGGGAGCCACTGTAGAATAATTGAATATCGAGAAGGATCGAAGTTGAGCCTTAACCTGAAGAATTTCCGATGAATTTATCATGTTGAAATAACTGGCAGAAGGGGGAAGGAGAATCAGAGAATCGTTCATTTCTGATTTTTTTTTGGATTTTAATTCCCTTGTTCCGTAGCTCTCTGAAAACTTCAAATATTTATCATAATTTAACATATGTTACAAAATGGCGAAGGAGCCCGTCTCGTAGCGTGTAGTAAAACTTTGGAGAAATATTATTTTATCATTGAAGAGAAGGCCTTCATGATTTTTACTTTGGCACTT
This sequence comes from Aphidecta obliterata, assembly GCA_963966015.1. Taxonomy (NCBI): domain Eukaryota; kingdom Metazoa; phylum Arthropoda; class Insecta; order Coleoptera; family Coccinellidae; genus Aphidecta; species Aphidecta obliterata. The sequence goes on from OZ014436.1 coordinate 5,159,701, forward strand.
CTGTTATATATATGCATGGGTATTATTAAATATAGATAAAATTTCCAGAAGAACATATTTAATTTCAGTTCGATCGATTGAAGTTGTACCTACCAGTTATTAATTCCCTTACGGTAATAGTTTTTGTAAATATTTTGCTTGCATTGATTATATTATCATTCACAAACTTTGTCACAAACATCCTCCTACTGTTTTCATTCTAGTCTCTTTCTTCCATTGCTCTGAATTTTGAATATACCCATTTTAAATCACGATACTTGAGAGTGCCTCCGCCATTTTGCAACGTTCCGTTCTTCTTTGTGTGAACAATTCACATTTCTCGACTTGAACTAGATGCAATTTCAATCTACTAGTTGCTGGAACTGAAAAAGTATTCCCAAAGAATACTATTTTTTTTTGCTCAGACAAGTACATAATATCCAATCTAAAATGAATTATTTACTGAAAAAATTGTTATATTTCTGATAGTTATTCAGTTATGGTATTTCCGTGAAATATTCAATAAACAACTCAATGTAACAAAGCAAAACATTCCTCACATACAAAATTTGATCTGAAAAATGATTCATACATTCTGTCCTCCCTTAATTTGCCTAGCCAAAAATGTACAATGCAATTAGGATGAAATTTGAACAATTCCATCAATGTGGACTGCGATTGGTAAGCGTATATGGGGAAACGACAAATATTTGAGCAGTATTACGGCAACATTGGAAACATATTCGCTTCCAGTTCAGTCTACGGTTCAGTCTTCGTTAACCCTCCTGTGAGTCAGGGCGGTTTTCCCTCATCTCCTCGAGTTTCGGGAGCAATGCTCTGAGCCCGTCGTGTCATGTCTTCAGTTAGCCCAATATCTTTGTGCCTTCCCTCCGAGACTTCGGGGGGGAAGGAAGTGGGGACTTCCTCGTCCCCCAGAAGGGCCGTTAGCCCTTTGTTGGAAGTTCGAAGACCTCACTGTACCCTGAATTGCGACAACTGTAATGCAATTTTGGAGGAAAGATTCAAGCACTTGAGTAATAATTATTTCTTTTTAAATGCATGGAAATTTTCTTGCGTTTCTAGACTAGTTTAGTTTGAGGTTAGATTAGAAGTTTACCTATAGCACGTGCTTTGGTGAGATTTGTTGCTTTCAGCAGCCAATCGTGATGAATGAGTGAATCGTGCTACAAGCGATTCAATGCAGAAACATTTTAATAGTTTTTATATCAATGTCTCAAATCATCTTCCATTATTTCCGCTCGTTTGGCCCATTATGAATATACGGAATATTCGACCGATAATCTTCATATTGTAATGTAGTACCCTCTTCTTTTTTTCCAAGAAATACTGTCTTGAGGTTTTTTCAATTCCAAGTTTTTTGGTTAGCCGTATTTTTTATCGTACCAAAGAATTTATTCCGTTTTCTTTGACCAATTCTTGATTGTTCGAAGATTATACAGGGTGTCCCAGAATGAATTGAAAATCCTGTAGCATTGTATAGAAGAGAATGGACTTTCTGAAAGAAATACCAAAAAAAATCTATCTCCACTAGAAATAATTTTTTTTGTTCAAAATAATGATTTCTTGCATATCACGTTGCATTTCTGTTTATCACGCTCACAAGTGGATCAAATCTATCAGTTTCTTCATGGTGAAATATTCTTCATTGAATTACCAATAGATATGCCGAAAACCGCATAAATATCTGTTGTAACTTTTTTGGAAAAAAATATCCAACTTACAATTTCATCATAAAATGTGTTGAATATTTCATAATGTGAAAGTTTAATCGTCCATGGTGGAAATAAAATTCGAGAAAGCCTATGTGGCCAACTCAAAAAAAAATATGCGCCTATAATGTAAATTTCAAAATGGTACAATACATCTTCATAACTTATTTCACCATGAAGTGATTGATTTGATTCATTTGTGAGCTTGTTACACAGTAACGCAACGTGTTGTGCAAGAAATCATTATTTTGAAAAAAAAAAAATTTCTAGTGGGGAAAAATTTTTTTTTTATTATTTTTTCAGACAATCCAATAGCTCTTCTATACAGGATTATCTATTCATTCTGGGACACCCTGTATAGGAAGTTAACTAGTCGATATAAGATAAGTTATATAAGAAGTGTTCATTAAAATTAGTGAAATTGAAATTTCTTGAATCATATAAATCATGTTGCAAAATGGCGAAGGCATTTATCTTTTCATATGTAGGAATAAGTAGAGAAATATATGTACCATTTTTCGATTAATTCTACAGAAATATGAAAGTATCATTATCAGATTTATTAATCGAATGTTGCAAAATGGCGAAGGAACCAAACTATCTGTAGCATTATTTCTTTTGTACAACCGAGAGTATAATTCTATCTTTACACACTTAACATAGTAATTAGATTCTCTCTTCTGTTGCGAAAAAAGTGTTTTAAAAAAGTGCATACACGAATTATTCAATTAAAAAAAAAATCCTCATGCAGTAGTTCCATTCGATAAAATAATACTATTAGAAAAGTCAGACAGAAGCTTGAGTAATGAAATGATCGAATCTTTAGTGAAATTCTCTGTCCTGATATTTTTCGTCGGAAAAACCGGAAAATTTTCATTTTTCCTTCAGCTGTGTATTATTCTACAATAGAAATAACAATTTTTGATGTTTTGTAGTAGTTTCGACGAAAACTGCGAATGTGTCGGGAATGTGGATGAGCTAATTACCCAAATGAACATGATAATGAATAAAATGAGGGATGGCGTATTCGTGTTGGAAAGAACATCCTGGCGCCGGGTTTTTCCGAAACGACTGTGAATAGTGATTTGTAGTTTTTATAGGCTTGTAAATCTAGACCATTACAGTGTATTCTGAAAGAAAAATAGGTACATTCAGTTAGTGCTTTGTGATATACTTGATGAACGTCTTGACATTTCGTGAAAAAACTAGGCTTATTGTATTCCATGTATCTGATATTTCCATCTGAAAATAATCAAGGAACTTGGCTCGGTAATTATTTCAATTTTCACAAAATGGAAGCACTGTTATTCTTTCGAAAAAAATTTGAACATTATATTATGTTCTTTTTTTCCTATCGTACCTGCATATTGAAAATTACCCTACTTCATTAAACCTCCCAGCAAATGATGGATTTTCAAACATTTCAAAATTGATTTCATGTTCAATTTGTAACCGGTATAATTGCCAATTTTGAACGATCCTCCAACATGGAACAACTCGAACATAAAACGTAACATTGCTCAAATAACACAATATGACACGTTGATATATGGAAAATATTATTCAGGGTTGAATTTACCTGGAGCGAAATCGATTGATGTTCACTAATTAATGCCAAAATTCTAAAATAATTCGTCCTTCACCGAGATCACATATTCATTATCACCTTGGTTGGTTACTCGAGAAAATCTGTAGTTTTTTTTTCTTTCGACCTATGACATGCCTGGCATGTTTTGAAAGTAATTCGAGAGGGGATTCTGAACTCATTTCAAACATGTTTCACGATATTCGACGGAAACCCACAAGTGTTTATTCTTTCAGAAATTGTCGAGAATATACGTAAAGGTTCAAGCAGCAACAATAACGGTGAACTCTTAAGACCTTCTCTGGAGAACGCACCGTGCGACGATGAAGTTGCCCAGTTGATGAGGAAATGCTGGAATGAAGACCCTGGAGATAGACCAAACTTCACTAATATCAAGAATAGACTGAAAACGATGAACAAGTGAGTGAATATCTCCAAGTGTTGGAGATTCTCCCCAAGAATTTATGTTCACTACGTTCCGGATTTCCTTCAGTTCCTTCAGAGGAGAAAGTTCTGAAAATAAGATTCAATAGGTTCCCATCCCAGAAAGTTTTTATTACGTGAAAAAGTTCCCGCTATCCTTCTGATTCAGTGAACTTTCTCCAGGTGCATCTGCTCGTATTCGTTCATTTCACCTTAGTGAATAACGCAAAAGATATTCCTCTAAGCAAAGAGATCTGAAAAAGCATTCCCATCAGATCGTCTTGTTTTGCAATTCGAGAATAATTTCGAATTTGGCATTTATCCGAATACAATGCCTTTTCGAATGCGAAATTGAAAATTCCAACGATGAATAATTGACTTAAATAAGGCTTCTATTGAAAGATGCAAAGGGATTCATTTCATGCTCTGCTGTGCAATTTCATAATGATTCAGCTATTCGTGAACGTTCTTTCAGGGATTGTGATGGAAATTTCGTGAATAATCTTCTTCAACGTATGGAACAGTACGCCAATAATTTGGAGGTGCTCGTCGAAGAACGAACTGTGGACTACATGGAGGAGAAGCGTAGATGTGAGGAAGTTCTCTACCAGTTGTTGCCGAAAAGTGTCGCCCAACAGCTCATAACTGGCCATGAAGTACAAGCTGAAAACTTCGATAGTGTCACCATCTACTTCAGTGATATTGTTGGATTCACCACTTTGGCAGCTCAAAGTACCCCGTTCGAACTGGTAGAGTTTCTCAACGATCTGTACACTTGCTTCGACTCCATCATAGAGAATTTCGACGTGTACAAGGTGAGTGTTTTATTTCTTTATCCTCCACCGTCGATTCCAAAGAAGAGCCTCCCATTTCGAGGTTAGCTTAGCTTGTCAGTTTTTCAAAAAGCTTCTGTGACTAGATTATTCTTTCTCGGACGGGCTCTGCAATCCTGATTAGATATATTACTGTGAATAAATATAAACTAGCGTTGCGCAGATGTCAGATTTTTTCTTGTTAATATCGGAAGTTCCACTGCAAATAGTAACTATTACTTTTCAGGTTGAAACAATAGGAGATGCTTACATGGTAGTTTCCGGTCTACCAGAGCGAAACGATAATAATCACGCGCGTGAAATAGCCAGGATGTCGTTGGCGATGCTGGAGGAAGTTCGTAAGTTTAAAATAAAGCATCGTCCGGAGGATCAACTGAGGCTTAGGATAGGTCTGCATTCCGGACCGTGTGCAGCCGGCGTGGTAGGGCTGAAAATGCCGAGATACTGCCTATTCGGGGACACTGTTTGTACAGCTTCCAGGATGGAATCGACGGGGGAACCGTCGAGAATTCACGTCAGCCATGTCACGAAGGCGATCCTGGATTATTTCGGCAACTTCGATCTGGTCTGCAGGGGCAAGGTTGAAATGAAGGTATGTCGATATTTTTCCATCGATTTCTTTCACAACATTCCATTTATATTCAGGATATGTGAAAACTGCAAGTTTAATCAGAGCAATTCGCTGCAATGTAATATAAAATTCTCGTTCGAAGGTAGGAATTTTCTAGCATCAGTAATTCCTGCTGAACAATAGAAGATTTCCCAGGTGAACATTTAATTAACGCTATTCCAACAATAGAAAACAATGCGAGATATAAAAGATCCAGGAGGGGAGAAAATGATAGTTTCGTGAAAACCTCTCCCCATGAGGGGGGCAAAGAGCAGACATGTTTGGGGGTGACGAAGATCGAATTTGCCCTAGAAAGCGAATAGTTGGTGGACCTGGACGGAAGGCTCATCGAACTTTTTGATATTGATTTTTAATTTCGCTGATGATTACGTCCACGTTTGAATTAATAGGCAGAATGCGAAGGGAGTTGATGGAGAAATTAATGTGAAGTCAGGTAAACTCATGAGTATGAGTACGAGAATTTTCCGCATTTTGTTACGCAATGGTTATTCACCTTGATATTATCTTAATGCTGATCCCCTTCGTTACGAAAGGCGTTAACCTTAATGAGCAATAAAATCTTAATCTCAGGGTTCCTGACAGACACAAATCTACAATTGTTTACAACAATTTTTCTCCGATTATAATGGAAATAATTTTGCGCTCCATCGTGAATGATATCTTTGGCAAACGTAGAATCCTGAGAAAATCCATCATCAGAAATTATCAGCACGATACGCATAGGTTGTCTCTTCAACTAATGGAATCGAATGCCTTGTTCGACCCACAAATCACGTAGACATAATAACATGTCAAACAGACATGGCAGTGAAAGCAACAAAGTGGCAGTAATACCCTCCCATGTGAAATTTCCAGAAAGTGGACTTGAACTGCCTGCCTTACGACATACATTCCATAATATTAATTTGGTATAAACGCTTTTCACTACGTAAACATCCATTCTATGACGTCGGAACGTATTAAGAAGATTGAAATACTGCGATGAAGAGATAGAGGAAACCATTATGGTACGAAGTAATTGACATATCGGTTAATGCTCGCGACGTTTACCCACGTCTGGTTGGAAATTAGTTTTCTCATCTCCGAATCAATTTATTTTCACTAGGAGAGGTCAAATTAAATCCGGAAATTTTTTCGAGCTCATTAATATTTGGAAAATGAATATTTTGAAACTTTGGGGTCATCTTCGAAAGGTCTCAATGTTCGAATTGATACCTGCAACAATCTTTATCTTACCACAGACATATTTCGTATAACAAAAACGCAAAAAATCGAAAATATGACTTCAAAATTTCACGAATATGTCCCAGACCGGTAACAACTGACTCTTCCCGAGCCACCGCCAACCGACAACAACTGCCCATGTTCCACGACCGAAACTACCTCGGACTCTAACCGGCATTTTATCCATTTCCGAACAACGGACTCAACCCAAGTCCCCGACTAACTCCCGAGTTTGACCTGGCGGGCAACCGTCCGATGTCTCCGACAGGTCACAACTGCCCTTCGCACTCTCAGAGTCCCTCAAAGGTAAAATTCTTCCCCCTTCGGAAAAAAATTCCTGAGGTGACACTTTTTCGCAGCGTCTCTCCGAAATTTTCTCATGGTCAACCTACGTTGCGTCTTTTCATCCTCCTTCGGTCGCCCAAACAAGGTTTCTTTGTCGTCTACATACCTCCGTTCGTCAAAACAAAGCTTCGTTTGAAGCCAAAGCTCTCCTTATCACAGTCACACAGCTCCATACTTAACGACATCCGTTGATAACTACAATGTATGCTCGACTTCGAATATGCAGCCCGAAGTAGGTAACCGAATTTGAAATTAAATATGTATTCATACTCCCAAATATTACATTTAGATAGCCTTTTATGTACACTATTGTCGAATGGAGTACTGAAACTTTTTAGAACCAAAAGTCGTTTTAAAAAACATTAACATTTACGTTCACTCGTTTTAAATAATGAATGATCATTCCTCTCTTCGCCAACAATGAAAGTTGATGAGCTCATTAGTCCCTGCTTTTTTCATCTCGTAATCCCATTGAATGTTCGACACTTCATCTTGCTCTTCCCTCCTGCTCTATAACGACTTCTTGGAAATTAAATTTGCAACCGAACTCGACATTCACGTCCAAAAGGTTTCAAAACTTTTTTTTTTTGCTCAACAATAAGTTTTACATCCTCGGAATTTCTTGCAGGGTAAAGGTACAATGCTCACTTATTGGCTAGTAGGTGAAAAACCTGGGATTTCTTCGAGAGAACAGGAGTTCACCTCGAACGAATCATCTTCTGACTCTAAACTGCAGAGTCGACCAAACAGTATTAAAAACAACTTGATGGACTTAGAAATACATGATGATGGACCTAGCGTACCACTACTATGCTCTTATGGTTCTCCAGATGTCACCCATGTTTGAAGGCTTAGCAGAAAATCTATAACCACTCAAAAACCAGATAATTGGTGAGGAAAATTATTTTACTATCATTCGAAAATTTTTTCTGAATTCACCGAATACATTTTCTAAATAAACTCGCTTCTTTCAGCAGATGTTTGATCCTGAAAAACCTGCTATTATATGTGGATAGCATAGGAAAGCTGATCCTCGTTACCTAGACGTAAATGGACGCAACATTACCCTTAGTTCACTCTGGTCGTTATTTTTTCAAGGATTTCAAGGAAAATATACGTTGAATATTTCTCATTTTAAAACAGTCAGACAAAAACAAATGAAGTATACGAATTAATTTATTTTCCTCGAAATCTGAGTAGTTTAATTAAGAGATCTTCGATGGACCACTTTTATAAGTCTTTAACAGTGGCAATGAAGCCTCTTGAAAATATTCCAAAGTAAAAAAATGTTCACCTGTAATAGCATTTCTCAAAATTTATCTGTCTATTGACTATGAAAATTGTGTTGAACAATGTTAAGATCTACAAACCTGTGTACTAATTTCTTGTTGTATCAAATAAAACAATGATGTGATTTTGTAAATAAAATAAGTACAGAGTTAACTCATTCTGTTACTGAGATGATAGAAGAAGAAAATAAGTCAATTGGCAAAGTCGAAGCAATTATTTCATCTTCAAGAATAAAATGAAGGGACTCTGTATAAATATTCATTGATTAATATTCAATTCCTTCTGTTTATTGATTTGTTTTCGATTCAATTCTAAAGTTTATGATATGTTGTTAGATATGAATCATTTTATTCGAAAAGTGTAACTTTGAAAAGTAATAAAGATATACGAGCTACATCTATTAATTATGCTATGGTGTTTTTGATGATCCATGGAAGATAGTTGGCCACTTTAGTATAGACTCCTGGACTTCCTTCGGCTGCGCATCCAACACCCCAAGATACAATGCCAATCACCACCCATCTTCCATTTTCCAGTCTAAAATTCAACGGTCCCCCAGAATCACCCTAAAAAATAAAAATTAGAACAATATCAAATCATTACTGATCTATTAATGTTATTTCTACTCACGGTACACGAATCTTTCCCACCCTTGTAGGCAGCAGCACATATGTTATCCTCGGTGATAGCTTGCAAGAATGCCTTAACACATTCTTTATGAGTCCAAAGTGGCACAGTTACCTCCAACAGGACAGGACTCAGTTCTCCTTCGTATGATTGCCTTCCCCAACCAGCTACAACTGCATTCTTTCCTTCGTATACCAGATTTCTGGGAGGCAGGCAAATGGGCCAAATGTAAGTGTTGAAACTTGTCGGTCTATCCAGCTTGAGTATAGCTATGTCGTTGGTGTAACTCGCCAATACAAATTCTTCGTGCATGATAATTTTCTTCACAGCGAAATCTGCAGTCCTGGTCTCGTTTTTAGTCCTGAAATTGTACTCTCCAAGACGTACCCGAATCTCATCTTCTTTCAATCTGGAATGAGCAATCTGAGTTTCCCGAGTAGCTACATGTTCATAATTGATCTTACCCTTCGGTACAATGTGAAGCAGTAAGTATATGTGTATCTGTTATGAGAGATCCTCCACATATTTGCTGCCCACTAGGATCACCAGGCATGTAGATTGCAGCAAGCCAAGGCCATTCTGGCACTGAAGCACGTTGGACTGGATGCGCTCCAACAACTCTTCTGTCTCCAGGAATGCCACAGCCTAGAATGCAACTTATTTATTAACGCGATTATTATTATTTTTTCAGGACAAATTTCACTACACTTGAATCGGCCGAATCAGGCAAATCGGAGATATTGGAAGTTGAAGGAAAAATTACTCCATTTCTCGCGAAACGAACGATTTCATGCATTAGCTGAATATTGAAAAATTCGTTTGGTTGAGATGTTGCAACTTTTTCACTACACGAATATATAATAATAACTCTTCGATAATTTGAACTCGAACTAAGTCAGCAAAGCCTGAGGTTAAGGGATGAAAACATCAATTTAATTTCAAAAAACCAATTCATAAGAGATTGGAACTGAAACACTGAATAAACATAGTTAATAATGAACTGAGATTTACCTGTCGTATTTTCATTCTCATAGTCCTCTCCTCCTCCTGGTAAATCCTGTATTATCTGTGAGCCCTCATACCCACTAAGAGCGATATCGTCTGGACAACAAACTCCAACATGCCTAAAATTTCAAAAACTAAGTAGTTCAGTATCTCGTGAAATTCAAATCACTCACGTTTTTTCTATTACACAAAGATAGTTGAGTACATTTGGTGCGTTATTCAGAACTTTCATAGGACAGAAATCTATATGTTTACAATGTCCTTTCGCATCGCCAACAGCTACACATTCTTGGTATCTTCTATTTAGCTGGAAGAAGATCACGTTAGCTCTACAATTAATCATTTTTCTTGAGATTTATAAGTACCTTGTATGTTTTACTCAATCCCAAATATCTCTTCCTCCTGATGTGATCTCTATTGATTATTTCTTCGTCATTAAGGGTCGGCTTGATTCTGTTTATGAGAATACGGTCTTCATCTACTTTGGAACCTGTTGAAGAATTATGTGGAAATGGTTTCATTAGAAATGAATCGGCAGATTAAAAATTATTGCGGTTTGAGTCTTAACTCACTGGTATTAAAAGTATGGATATATATTGTCAATTATCCCTTGAGGGGATTTTTTAAATTTATATTGATGGAAGCTAGAGGCTTCTTGAAGGTATCCCTAGTTCTCAACGTAGACATTTGACGTGTTAAATAATTAAATACGGAAGGAATGACTCAATTTTTTTCCAATTGTCTATGACTATGAATTTAAGGCAATTCTCACCTGGTCTTATTGAAATCCCTAATGTAAAATGAAAAAAAACGCATATAGCGAAATTTGTCAAACAGATATTCATGTTGAACTGTGAATTGTTTCAATATTAATGAAGTTCAATTCGTGTCGCAGTGAATATTAGGACTTATTATCTTTTCCGGGGGCGTTTATATCTTCGCGAAATTATCTGTCCAGTTCTATCGAAGGCCCACGAAAAGTGGTATAACCTTGATAATTTTTGATGAAGTTCTAATTCCTGACAAATTTAGAAGTGTTGATTTTGTTATCAAATTCCACTGGAACGATACTCTTGTGATGGAATTTTATTTGGCTAGACCATAATGGAAGAATTATTTTGGTACTGAAACCGTTGTCTGAAATTTTCATATGTCATATTCATCCAATTGAGCTACACAAAATTTATTTCATGTTCGAAAACTCATCAATAACTGAATAAAGTGATAAGTGGAGATTTGCAACGTATTCACCATATTGTTGCAATCTTGCATTCTTAAGAGATTAATATCTTTCATTGAGTAAAATTGATGAATGGATCATATCGTAATATGGAACGAAGGTTAACAAATTAAAGTTCAAACTGTTTGATTTATTTTGATATCATTAATTAGTCGTAAGGAAAATCGGTTGCTATGTAATGTTTTGAGTTTTGCAGTTTTATAGATGTTTTCGAAAAAATCTATTGAAGGTTTTCTTATATTCTGATGGAATTGATCCCTAGTAATTTTTTCATGAATATTTGTTCACCATTGCTGTTATAGTTTGAAACAGAACGGGGAACATGATGAGGAAGCCTATCTTCGTTTTATTTTTTGGGAATAGGTAATTCGAAATATGTGCCAGATTTGAAGACATTTCCATGGATAGGTTTTAATGAAACAATGTGTGATATCTCAAACTCTTATTAAACCATTTTAAAGTAAAGAAATGCAAAACAGGCGTTGGGATTTTGATCGAATTCTAAAAATCACTTTCAAAATGATGCAATATAATGATTACGCTTTACGATTTCTGATGATTAGTAATAGTAGATTAATCGTCCAAATTTCCATATCTCTCTCGTGGTATCTCCTGCAGACTTATCAGGGAATAATCATTTTTGTTCTGAATTATCTAGAATACGCCAACATTGCGAATAATGCGAATTTGCATTTCAACGCATCGCAACATTACTGTATCCTGATTGCAAAATATAATATCTATAGAAAACTGGTAATGGAAATGAAATCTACAACCTGTTGATTGGAATGGAGTGGAATTTCAAGTCTCTAATGAAAAATTGAAAAACCGACAAATACCATCATTGTGGATTTTAAAATTGGAATCACCGAATTATATTGAATACATCAGAAATTTTTTTTTACATGGAACACCGCTAAAGAGCTGCCTCATAATGCTCTTATTGATAGAACCGGGTGGGATTTGAATAAATTCTTCCCAGGGCGAGATTTGAAAAAATATCTCTACGGGAGGGATTTGGCAAAATATCTCTACTATTTGATTTTTCAAATCCTGCCCGGAAGAATTTTTTCCGGAATTCATTCAACATCTTTCTGACTGAAATGCCACTAAAATATTTGTATTCATATCAAAACAGACGCTAAAATTCCTGAAATATAATTTGTTACATTTGAATAATACGATGATCTTCAAAAGTGCATCAATGCATTTGATGATTACCCATTGTTACTTGTTGAACTTTCAATTGGTTTTTGTTTATTTACTTCCAGTATTCTAATTCATTAATTGAAATTTGTTAATGCGTTAAAGCTTTAATTTTTGTTTCTGTTGTCGATAATTTATTTTGCGATTATTTATATTCAAAATAATGAAGTGTGGATTATATCTTGTAAAAAGGTTTCTTATTATACTTGTATTTACTGTTGACAGTATTAATTTATTTATTGATACATGTCTTCCTCCTACAATTTGATATATTCTTGATTGATGTGTTGAATACCAACTTGGTTATTTGCAATAATTTGAAGTACATCTCTCGGTTCTTAGGAGATTCTAAATGTTACATGAGTATTTAAAGAGAAGTAATTGGACAAGTATATTTTGGCTTATTGACGTATTATAGAGGAGGCCAACCTAAAAATACAGGGTGTTTCATACTATATGCGCAGGATTTCAGGATGTGATAGCTCGTCCAAAAATATGAAAAAAAGTTTCTGTGAACTTATTAAAATGCACCATTTTCGAGATAAAATTAGACTAGTAAATAAAATAAGACTAGTAAATATGGCCGTTCAAAATATTTTTTTCCTGATAGTTTCGAAACTACTGATTGGATTGGAATGAAATTTTGCACCTAGCTGAGGAATAATGTATTCAAACTACGTGCGAAATTTTGTCCAGATCGCATCACCAAGACCATAGATACCGTAGAAAATTCTAGCGAATTATCGAAAAAAAATTGGTCAGCTGAAGCACTGACATGAAGTCTGGAGTTTCAGAATTTTTTTGACAGCTGTCGAAAATTCCTTCAATTGATTTCCAAAACTGGAAAATGCGAATCTACCTACAAGGTGGATGTACGAGCGCTCAAAAGCTCCTGACTTCACGGCAGTGCTTTTTGTAATTTTTCAACAGAGTAGTGTTCATTGAGAAATATTTGATTCTGTTAGCTACATTCTTTCAAATAATTCAATAATGATCGAAAAAAAATTATGAATGTATATTTTTCATATTGAGCACTTTTTACTCGATCAATTGTTTTAAAATTTCCCTTATCCTAAATGAGGATTCTACACGTAATGAACTGTTAAATTTCTACAATAATCTACATAAGAGAAGAAATAGATTTTTCTTCGTTGTTCGTTCTTCGTTTTTATAATGATGGGAAGATTTTTTCATTTATTCAAATTCTTGGGAGTTTGAAAGAAAATAATAATGATCAGTCAAAAAGTATTATAAAATTTCCTTTTCCTAGGAATTAATCGTAAAATTATTAACTGTATCCAAAACTCCATTGCATCCTGAAAGAATCTCTAATACAATGATTAGAGGTGATGAGGAGCGATAACCTCTTTCAATATGATCGTTCGTTTCGTTAATTTTTTGCTGAATCTTCCAATTTCAGTTCTATATAAGCTGAAACTTTTCCCTCTCAATCACACTTCAACCGATCGGGATGTTCGGTTTCAATATGCGGTCACAATTTTTGATCTGGTTCTTTGGTGAGTTGACATATTAAATAATTTTCTTCATTCTTCACCATAAAATTCGAATATTAAATATACACATATTCTTATTCACAATTAAGATTTCTTTGGTTTAAAAAAAATCATCATGATCATATATGAAATGTTTCCGATTAATCCACGTAAAAATTTTTTCCAGTGGGGCTTGCCCTTGCTCATCAAAACAACCCGGCATGGAAGGCAAACACCGAATATACCTACGAAGTTTCTGGACGAACCTTGGCAAGTCTCAACGGAATCTCTGATGAATACACCGGAATAGTTTTACGTGCAAAGCTCCTGGTTCAACCTCAGGGCAACGACAGACTCAGGTGCCAAGTCAGCCAGCCTGAATATGCCGAAATCCAGACTACACTTCCCGAGGGATGGATGTCGAAATTACCCGAGAGCAAATTGAGCTATATGCCTTTGAAAATGACAGATAAACCCTTCGAAGTTGTTCTGAAGAATGGAATTGTAAAAGACGTAATCGTAGAGAAGGAACTGTCCCAATGGGAAGCGAACATCATCAAGAGTTTGGTCAGTCAATTCCAATTGGACACCAAAGCCGAAAACGCTATTCGTTCCGAATTAAACATTCTTCCTAAACAAGAATCTAACAATGCAGCATTCAAGACTGTCGAAGATACTGTAACTGGAATCAGCGAAACCACCTACGACATCCACCCAATGCCAGAGTATATATTGCAGTCCGAACCTCATTTAGCCCCATTCCCTCATCTTAAAGGGGATGGTTCCATAATCGAAATCATCAAAAACAAGAATTTCACATCCGGACACAAACTCCCAGCTTTCTTCTCAGGCCTCGGACATGCCGGACAATGGAAACCAACTGCGAATAAATTTGGAGAAATTTTACATAGGAACTCCCTTTCTCGTGCCGTAGTAACAGGTACTCTCCAGAGATATACCATTCAATTTTCTGAAACATCAAATGAAATAGCTGTATCCTTGAAGAATCTCAGAAAAGGATCAGTAAACAGCATGATGAGAATCAAGTTGATAAATGCCGAACAACAACATTCCCAGTTGTCCGCCTTGTCATCACCAATACGTACAGGATGCCTTGTATATGCATACGAGAAAGAACAAAATGAAGGACGCGTCAGCGAAGGAAGAGCCTTCGAACACTCCAAGCACGTTCAAGGAAGCGAATACTCCAATAATGATAACGAGGAGTACTATACCAATACCCATAAAAGACACCCACGATCGCTCTCGATTGAATCATCTGAAAACTCTGTTGAATCCCAGGAATCTTGGACTCAAACCAAACCAAAATTGAGCGAATCTGTCCATGCTCCCATGCTTCCTATGTCAATTGGATACAAGGGTCTCTCCATCAAGCATGCACCTGGAATGCAAATTGTCGACAGGGCTTGCATTTTCGCCCAGAAAATAGCATCTGATCTCGAAAAACCCGAAGATATGCCCAAAAAACAAACTTTGGTTAAATTCATCACATTGACATCGATCCTCCGCATCATGAATGAACAAGAATTGAAACAGGCTGCCCAAAAATTATACACAAAAGAAACTAAAGGACACAAATACAACTCTTGGCTCGTCTTCCGTGACTCTGTCGCCGAAACTGGCACCGGACCTGCGTTCATGTTGATCAAATCCTACATTGAAACCAAAAAAATTGAAGGTAATGAAGCAGCTGGAGTTATTTCAACCATGGGTGGAGCTGTCAGGCAACCAACCGAAGAATACATGAAGTCCTTCTACGAATTGGTCAAAACCCAGGTCGAAAACCAACAAGATACATCGATGCTGAACGAAACAATGTTGTTCACTTTCTCCGAACTTATCCACGACGTTTATGTAGACAGAAACTTCTCTCATAGACAGTATCCTACACATATTTACGGAAAATTCTACACCTCAACCGGAAGGACTTTCGTTCAAGATGAAGTGATCCCATATTTCACCGAACAATTGAAAGAGGCAATCACCAATGGAGATTCCCGCAAAATCAATGCTTACATTCGTGCTTTGGGAGCTATTGGAGATCGTCAAATCATTTACTCTTTCGAACCATACTTGGAAGGAAAAGTGCCATGCTCCCAATTCCAGAGGTTATTGATGGTCTTGTCGTTGAGGAATGTTGCTAGAGTGGACCCCCAAACTGTTGCTTCAGTATTATACAGAATCTACCAGAACATTGGAGAAACAACCGAGATCAGAGTTGCATCCGTTTACATGTTGATGCACACCTCCCCTTCTGCCGACATGCTTCAACGCATTGCTAAATATACCAAAATAGAATCAAACCACCGAGTCTGTGCTGCTGTTAAATCCGCAATCAAATCCGCTGCTACCCTTGAAGGTCTGGAGTTTGCCACATTGTAAGTTAACAGAATTTTCTCGAGATTTAAATGTTCTAACTACTTTTTTCTTTCCAGGAGATCCAACGCCGAATCAGCAAGTCATTACCTGATCGAAAAAGACTTCGGTGTACATGATTCGCAAGACTTGTTGAAGAGCTACACTTTCAACAGCTGGACCTCCTACTACAAACATGCTCTCCAAACCATCGTTTCAGAAGAATCTGGAATCCCCTCCTCATTCTACTTAGCATTCGAAGGACAATCAGGTGGTCTCAAATTCAAGACTTTCACTTTCGAATCAGTTTTCTCTGACATCAGGAACCTCGTCCAAGTATTCCAGAAGAAAACACATTGGTACAGACAAGAACAGAACAAACAACAATCCAACCAACAGTCCGAGCAATCCACCTGGAGCAGTCCCAATATCGCACGTCTGCTGAACTTACAAACTGAAGAACTCGAACAACTCGAAGGAAGTATTTCACTGCACCTTGGAGAATTGAAGAAACACTTCATATTCGACAACCACACCATTGAAAGTTTACCAGGAACTATTGAGCAACTATTGTCGAACTACGAAAATGGTAAAAAATTCGAATACACCAAAATGTTCAACAATAGGGACGCAATGGTCGCATATCCCACTGAAACTGGTTTACCTTTCGTCATCAAGTACGATGTGCCAGTCCTTGTACATGTTGAAGGTAACATCAAGGCCAAATCTGAACCTCGTATCGTTTCTAATGGAGAGTTTGTTATCCCTGATAAAATCGAAATGGGAGGAGAATTGAAAATTACTCTCTCAACCAAACAGCAACTGAAATACGGCTTCATCGCACCATTCTCTCATCATGAATATTACGCAGGCAAAGATGATGACGTACAAGTGTACCTCCCAGTCAAAACTCAAATCGTTGTCGATATCAAGAACAATAAATTCCACTATGAAATCGAACCCCTGGAGAGTGAAAGAAAAATCAAGATTTTCCAACTGATCTCAACTCCATATGTCTCTAAACAAGATATAACAGACTTGGAAGCCGCAGCTGAAAGGAAGAATGTCCATGTTATCCGTCAAAGAAACCCTGAAAATTGGGAACAGATAATTGGTGATAAATCGGTTGGAATGGCCTTCCGTGTCAAATACGAAAATGATGATAAATCCTATAACGTTAAGGAATTGATCAGAGATCTTTATGAAATCGATGTTACGTACAGGAAAATCAATGTCGAATACGTACCTGAATTATCCCGCAACAAGAAATTGACGACTGATGTGATCTACAGAGAAGAGCATAAAAAAGAATGCGGAGAACAAGATGGAAAAGCTATCCTTGCGAAAATCTCCACACTTCCAAGCCACCAAGATGAGCGGGCTTCTGAAATCACCAAATTCGCTTCAGCTGGCATTCAAAACGCTAGGATGCAAGTGTTGGATTCTAGGGTTCAATTCTCAGGAGAACAAAGCGTTGATTATATTATGACATTGTCTTATGCTAGAAACCAGGAAGATTCCAAATCCCGCTTGTTAGCATACGTTCGAAAACATTCGAGCCAGAGTAGACCATTCGCAGCAGCTTTGTCGATGAAATTCGATATGGCTCGCGTGACTGGACTCGATATGGACTACATCATGAACACAAACCTCCAATCTACTGTGTATATCGATGGAGCCTTCTCCGAAAATCTGCCAACTGACAACCAGTTCGAAATCCAAGCTAAGCTGAAGAGGAGCAATGCTCGTAAACAGTATTTGA
This sequence comes from Aphidecta obliterata, assembly GCA_963966015.1. NCBI lineage: Eukaryota > Metazoa > Arthropoda > Insecta > Coleoptera > Coccinellidae > Aphidecta > Aphidecta obliterata. The sequence continues at coordinate 5,177,450 of OZ014436.1, forward strand.
TGGAACAGCCTCTCTACCACAGATGCCAGAGTGAATCTCAACAGGGTAACAAACAACTCTTGGCTTGCGCCAATATGACTCAAATGGCTGGTCTCCTCGATTCCATGACCATCAAGATGAAGTACCCCAAAATGAGTTCCAATGACTTGCTCGCCGTTTTGAGAGCATACAACTCTTTAGTATCGCAAGATCGTTTCGATATTGAATCCAGACAACACAAACAAAAACAGGGAGAAATGAGTGTCGATGTACAATTCTCTACTGATTTGAAGAGGGCCAATATTTCTGTATTCAGCAGGGATACTCAGGCTTACATCAAAAATAAAGAAGTCGACCAATGGACAAGACGAGTTGTTGTTGTTCATCCAATCTTCAATGTAGTCGATCGTTTGGCAGGAAAATTGTATAGTCTTCAAACATATAAACGTAAGTGTACTTTCAATAAGCACGACTTCCATTCCAAGTTCATATTAAAAATGTGTTTTTCATTTTACAGCAATCTGTTCCATGGACAAGAGCGAAGCATATACTTTCGATGGATCCGAATATCCTTTGACTTTGAACAACTTCTGGACCGTTCTCATGCAATACGTTCCTCTTCGTTCATCTGGAGACTCCTACTCATCAGTAGAAGAACAATTGAAACATGAGCTAGTCAACTACGTCGTTCTTGCGAAACGCAGCAACCAAGGCTCAAACAACAAAGATGTTAAAATTGTGGTGTCAACCCCCAAAACACAAGGAAAGGTTGTAGAAATCACCTTGAAACCAAAGAGCAGCGATGAATACCCTCAAGTGTTCGTTAACGGCAAGCAGGTAACAGTTGAAAAGAATGGAGAATCTGAAACCTACCACAACCAAGTGACCATCCTTGGCCTTCCTAACGGAGAGGTTTACGCCAGAGTACATGATGATTTCTATGTGATCTACGACGGAACCCGCGTAAAGATAACTTCCCTTGGAATGAAATTGCGTAACAGAATTCGTGGTCTTTGTGGCAACTTCAACAGCTACAGTTCTGACGATTTCACCACCTCCAGCAGCTGCGTCGTTCGTGATCCCAAAGAGTTCATTGCCAGCTATACAGTTCTGAAAGACGGTGAATACAGCCCAGAGGTAACTGAGTATAAGAAGAATGCCCAGAAAAACAGATGTGTCCACAAAAAAGTTCCTCTCTACGTGAACTACATCAGCAGTAACGAGAAGAACATGCAGTCTCACCATCAATCAAGATCCCAACAATCTAGCTCTACATGCATGCATTATCAAACTCGCTACGTTATTGAAGATGGACAAATCTGCTTCACCATCAGACCTTTGAACGTTTGCAGACCTGAATGCACAGAAGAGAACACCGTCTACAAGAGCGTCGAAGTACACTGTGTGAAGAACAAGAATGTTGCTTCCTTATGGAAGTCTCAAATCGACAAGGGAGCAAGCCCCGATTTCAGTCAGAAGTCTGTCACAAAAATGGCTCAGCTCCAAGTACCCAATTCCTGCAGATCTTCATGATTATTATGACCCCTATTAGTGTATCAACGAACATCCCAAAAATGTACAAAAAAATGTGAATAAAGTATTTTCTTGTAATATAATCTTTTATTCTTCGTTCCTGATATCTCATAATGAAACTTAACATTTTGATGATCATCAGCTTACATAAGAGGTCGCACAAAAAGAGAAATTCTGTATTGAAAATTTTTCATATATTCAGTCAAAAATAAGTAAACATTTATTTTCGTGTATACAAAATTCTCAACGAGTCTATATTTTCAAAAATCTGCTTGGATATTGAACGAGTTTCAAATGTTCGTTATATTTTTTTCTCTATTTCATGAAAAATTTACTTCTTTTTAAGTCTTATCTTCCTAAGAACATTAAAATTCATTAATTCAACCCTTCTGATAACGGAACTTACTTAATTTTTTCCTGCGGGATCTCAAACCTGAACTACGTGAGATTAAAATTAATACAATACATAAAATCATGGTTAACACCACCATTTATAGTTCGAGTTTCAAACTGAAATCAGACGTGAAATCTACGTCCTTGAATTCAGAAAAAAAAACACATGTTGACCATGTTATAATGCGAAAATTTAAACTTTCCCGAAATCCCGAGGTGATGGTCGGAAAATATCCAATAACTTTCATCGTTTAATTTCACTGAAAAGTGGAAGCTTCTTCAAATAGGTTATCGGCAATTTTGCTTACAAAAATAACTTAAGTTTTTTTTTGCAGATTCCCGAAGCTAAGAACAACCGAAAATCCGACGTTCTGAAGGTTCGTGAGTGGTGTTTTGAGAAAAAAATCAATTTTTTCGTCCCATCTAACTGAAAATCTTCCTCAAATTACGAAAATGAATGTAGTTTTTGTCTATAGTATTTCGATTTCTGTATGCCACAGCGCAACTAAAAATGTGTTTGTTTTTCAAATAGAGCACCTATTGAACGAAAACATTTCTTCAAATTCAAATGAAAAAAGTCATAAATGGAAAAAATATCAATTTATTTTTTATAATTGTTCACAAGAGAAGATTAATAAAATTTTCCTGTTTTCCTGCCTTGGTTTTCATATTTTTCTTCTCGGTGAATCCATTTAGTTATTTTCTTCAAATATCTTCAACCTTAATAAGAAAATCACTTCGCAATTCTCTAAACTTAAAAGGTGGAATAATATGGGGATTCCTTTGATTTTTATGAATCTGAAAAAATGATAGCTTAACTGCTCCTCATTTTAGTTCAGGGTCATCATGAAGGGTGAAAATTGAATGTCCAGTTCCATTTCGTTTCTTGATGACAGATCTCTAGATAACATTTAGGTAAAACATTTTCATAAAGAAACTGACATTTTCAATGAAAATTAGAAATGAATGGATCATATTCTAATAGTTGAAAAGTTGAAAATCTTCTATTGGAAATGGCAATTTATAGTATCAATGAATTTTTGAATTCATTGAATTCTCAAAATAATTGTTCTTCTTACTTGTTTATGTGATAAATTCGCCATTTACCCATTCAATAATAGAAGTATTTTCGTTTTTATCAGTTTATTGATTTGTCTGACAAACCGTGTTAACTTTGGCAGTAAAATTATTTATTGTTATTTTGCTATTGTAAATTTTCAATGACAAAATGAATATGAATATCAAATAGGTTTCCCCAATTGAATTATAAATAATTCAATTCATATTTCCGATATCCTTAATAATGGAAAATCATTTCAATGTGACTTTAAAATTGAGAGTTTTTTTTTCAGATGAATCATTTCGATAATATATAACTAAGAATTTCCATATTGAATTATGGGAAAAAAATGAAATTTTCTATATAATTTTTCGTTGATTCGTGAAAATTCAATCAAAATTTCCAAAAACAAATTTTTCTCTCGAAACAATTTATAGTATAAATGAATTTTTAAATTGATTGAATTCTCAAAATGTTTGTTCTTCTTACTTGTTTATGTGATAACCATTTACCCATTCAATAACAGAGGTATTTTCGTTTTTATTGATTTTTTGATTTGTCTGACAAACCGTGTAAGCTTTCGCAGTAAAATTATTTATTGTTATTTTACGATTGTAAATTTTTAATGGCAAAATAAATATGAATATCAAATAAACTTTCTCAATTGAATTATAAATAATTCAATTCACATTTTCGATATCCTAAAAATTCAAAATCAATTAAATGTGACTTTTAAACTGAGAGATTTTTTAAGATGAATCATTTAGGTAATAATAACTGAGAATTTTCATCTCAAGTTGAGGGACAAAAAATAAAATTTTTCGAAATGTTTTCTATAATTTTTCGTTAATTCGTGAAAATTCAATCCAAATTTTTTTCTCTCGAAAGAGTCATTGTGGAATGATATAAAAATTTTTATAAGTTAGAACAAATTTTCCCATACTCCGATCACTTCTTCCATCTGCCCGAAATTCTCTATAATATGCACATAATTTTAACATAACAACAAATATTTCTATACTCTTCGATCACTTTTTTTTAAATTACTACCTTATTCGAATGTTCTTAGTTTAAATAACTAGACAAAAAAAAGTTTCAACTGGAAACTAAAAATGTCGATTTCGATAAAAACGATATGTTCACCATATAGAGTAGGTTCAAGTGAGACTTCATCTTTGAGACTGAATTAACTATCGAACATTTCTTCCCTTGATCCCCACCTACTTGCAAACCGTTCATTCATTTCTTGGAGTCATCTAAAACGGAAAAAAAATTCCTATCACTTCCTCGATCCTTCATTCAACTCACGAAAATGGATAACCTTTCGGATATTCAGTACTTATCAATTTTTTTGCTGAGATGTGAAATTTTTGGATATATAAGCTCGAGATTCTGAAGCTTCTTCACACTCGTCGAACCGATCACAACAGTAATCGGTTTCAAAATGTTCAAGAAGCTTCTTGTGTGTCTCTTAGGTGAGTTCAATTTTTTTTGTGGCTTTTATGCTTTATTAAAACTAGATTATGAGTGATTCTTGGAATTTTTCCTCGAAAATGAAAATTTGTGTATGTACAAGGCTCTCAATCATTTTCAAAAAAAACATTTTTTTATTTATGAAAGAAGATGTTGCTGAAAGATATTTTTTTGGTTTTTAGTGGGGTATTGTTTTGCCCTGCAAGACAGTCCAGCATGGAAGGAGAACACTGAATATACATACGACGTCCGTGGAAGATCACTGTCCGGTTTGAAAATCTCCGACGAATACACCGGAATTTTACTCAGGGCAAAGTTGATCGTTCAACTGCAGGGAAACGACAAACTCAGGTGTAAAATTTCCAACCCCGAATATGCCGAAATTCAGTCTAACCTACCAGAGGGATGGATGTCCAACATTTCTGACAGTAAAGTCCGCTATCAGCCTCTCGAAATATCTGAGAAGCCATTCGATGTCATCCTGAAGAATGGAGTGGTCAAGGATCTCATCATGGAACAAGAGGTTCAGCAATGGGAAGCAAATATCATCAAGAGTTTTGTCAGTCAACTCCAATTGGATACTAGAGCCGAGAATGTGAAACCTTGGGAATTCAACATACTTCCCAAAGAAGGATCCAACAACGCTGTATTCAAAACTATCGAAGACACTGTAACTGGAATCACTGAAACCACCTACGACATTCACCCAATGCCTGAATACATGCTGCAATCCAAACCTTACTTGGCTCCTTATCCTCATCTCAAAGGGGACGGATCTATCATTGAAGTCATCAAGAACAAGAACTTCACTGAAGGACACGACTTACCATCCTACTATTTCCGATTCGGAAAGGCTGGTAAGTTCGAGCCACAAAGCAACAGAATGGGCCAACTCGTACACAGAAACTCAATGGGAAGAACCGTCATAACCGGAACCCTCCAAAGATACACCATCCAGTTCTCCGAAACAGTCAACGAAGTTGTACTTGCTGCCAACGGTGTTCAACGTGGTTCAGTCAACAGCATGATGAGTATGAAATTAGTAAACGCCGAACAACAAAACTCGCAATTCCCAGAAATTTCAAGCCCAGTTCATGTTGGAAACCTTGTCTACTCATACGAGCAACAACAGAACGGTAACAAAGTGACCAAGGGCAAAATTTTCGATGCATCAGAATATCAGACCGAGAGTTTGAACAACTTCCATAAGAGACACCCAAGATCTTTGGATCGTCTTAATGTCAATCACGACTCGTCCGAAACCTCCATCGAATCCCAAGAAGACTGGACCGTACCCAAATCTCAATTGAGCGATTCTCCCAGATTCCCTCTGTTGACTTACTTCGTTGGAAACAAAGGTCAATCCATCAAACAGGCATCGAAGGTCCGAATCGTAGATGACGTTTGCAGCATTGCTCAAGAAATTGGACAAGACATCGAAGTTCCCCAAGAATTACCTAAAAGACAAACCCTTTCCAAATTCACCATATTGACTGCAGTACTCCGTACAATGAGCGAAGACGAACTCAAACAAGTTGCCCAAAGATTATACTCTCAAGAAATTCAGGGACCCAAATACAACACCTGGGTTGTCTTCCGTGACTCAGTCGCCGAAACTGGCACTGGACCTGCTTTCATGGTTATCAAATACTTCATTGAATCCAAGAAAATCCAAGGAAACGAAGCTGCCATGGTTGTTACCAATATGGCCGACTCTGTCAGAGTTCCATCCGAAGAGTACATGAGAGCATTCTTTGAATTGGTCAAGAATCAAATGGACAGCCAACAAGATTCCTCCACTTTGAATGAGACCATGCTCTTCACATTCTCCAGTCTGGTCCATAAAGTATATGTAAATTCGAAATTCTCACACAGAGAATACCCAAGTCACAGTTTTGGAAGGTTCGATACACAATCAGGAAGAACCTTCGTTAAGGATGAAGTTATCCCATATTTCGCCAAATGCTTACGTGAAGCTGTTACTGATGGAGACTCTCAGAAAATTTATGCCTACATCCATGCATTGGGTGAAATTGGACATTCCGACATTCTCAACTCATTCGAGTTATACCTAGAAGGAAAAGTGCCATGCTCGCAATTCCAGAGGTTGTTGATGGTTCTTTCATTGTACAGAGTATCTACTGTGGAACCCGAATTAACTAGAGAAGTTTTGTATCGCATCTACCAGAATATTGGAGAAACTACTGAAATACGAGTTGCATCAGTCTACATGATAATGTATACATCACCTTCTGCTGAGATGCTGCAACGTATGGCTAAATACACACAATTCGAATCGAACCACCGTGTCTGCGCAGCTGTCAAGTCTACCATTCTGGCTGCTTCCCGTTTAGAAGGAGAAGATTTTGCTAGCTTGTAAGTTGTCTCCGAAAACAAACCATTCAAAAATTAACCTCTTTCTTTTCCAGGAGATCTGCAGCTGAATCTGCCAGTCATTTCCTCACCAAGAAACATTTCGGTATACAAGATTCTCAAGAATTCTCTTACAGCCAAGCATTCAACAGTTGGGAATCTTACTACAAACACGTACTTCAAACTGTTGTTTCCGAAGAATCAGGAATTCCATCTTCGTTCTACTACAATTTCAGCCGTAAAGGAAATGGATTGAACTACAATACATTCAGCCTCCAATCGGTCGTTTCTGATATACGCAACCTGTTCCACGTCTTGCAAAAACAAACATCCTGGTACGATCAGCAACAGACCCAACAACAATCCTCTCAACAATCAGAAAGTTCTATCTGGAGCAGTCACAACATTGCTCGCTTATTAAACTTCCAAACTCCAGAATTGGAACAGCTCGAAGGTGGTTTGTTCGTGCATCTTGGTGAACTGAGGAAGCATTTGATCTTCAACAACCGTACAATTGAGAGATTGCCACAAATATTGGAACAAGCTTTGAGAACATTCGAAAATGGAAAGAAAATCAAATACACAACTCTGATCAATAATGGCGACTCAGCACTTGCTTTCCCAACTGAAATTGGTGTTCCATTCATCGCAGCACATGATTTACCAATGCTCATTAATGTCGAAGGAACCGTGAAAGTATCATCTGAACCAAGAGTTTCCTCTGGAAATAAACTGACTACCCCTGACACAGTACAAATGGAGACTGACTTGAAAATCACTGTTTCAGTGAAGCAACGCGATGAATTCGGTTTCTTCTTACCATTCAACCACCATCAATACTCTGCAGGATACGATAAGAACTACCATGTATATCTACCTATCAGAGCCAAAATAACAATGGACGTGAAGAATAAAAATGTCAAGTACGAAGTTGAACCTTTGGAAAATGAGGAGAACGTTAAAATATTCCACTTGAGCTCTTGGCCACACATTTCCAAATACGATATTCTTGATTTGAAATCTACCGGAGACAGGCACACCCATCTAATTCAAAAGCCCATTCAAAGCAAATTCGAAACAGTTGTTGGCGACAAAACCGTTGGAATGGCTTTCAGAGTCAAATACGAGAACGATGGATCCCACTCGAATATCCAATCAATGATCAAAGGATTATACGAAGATTTGACACAACACGAATACCTTGATGTTGAATACGTCCCTGAGCTGTCCAAGAACAAGAAGGTAAAGGCTACATTCACTTACAAGAAGGAAGAACAAAAAGAATATCAATCAGTTGATAGAAAAACAATGTTGAACAATTTAGCTAAATTGCCAAGCGACGATGAATCGCGTGTTGCCCAACTCGTGAAATATGCTCCATTCGGTATTCAAAACGCCGAAGTCGATGTCATCGATTCCAGAATTCAGTTCGTTGGAAGTCAAAACGTAGATTACATAGCATCTTTGGCGTACGCAAGAAATCAAGAGAACTCAAAAACTCGTATGTTGGCATACGTCAACAAAGACACCAAAATTTCTGGCAAAAAACCATTCCAAGCTGCCGCATGTGGTCAGTACGATAAAGCAAGATACTCTGGACTTGACATGAACTACGTAATGAACGCTGATCTTTCATCTCATTCATACGTCGATGTTGCTTTTGGCGAAAAACTCCCAAGTGACAACCAAATTGAACTCCATGCTGAATTCAAGAGGAGCGATTCCCGTAAAGCTTACCTTATGGAACAACCTTCCTTCCAAAAATGTTATCGTGAAATGCAACAAGGTAACAAGCAACTTCTCGCCTGTGCGAATATCACCCAAATGGCAGGACTCTTAGACTTAATCGACATCAAGATGAATTATCACAACATCCAATCTAAGGATATGTCCAATATTCTAAGCTTCTGTCAGAAATACATCGACCATATCGATATTGAACACTCCAGAGAATCGAAACTGAAGCTGGGAGAATTCAATGGTAAGGTACGTTTCTCTCCTGATTTACAATACGTGAATGCTACTTTGGTCAGCAAAGACGCAAAACTTCGTTTGAAGAACACCGAACTCAACGAATGGGCACAACGTGTGTTGGTTGTTCATCCAGTATTCGATGTTATGGATCGTTTAGAGGGAAAATTATATGGCCGTCAAACATACAAACGTAAGTGATATCTTCATTGCCAATTATTGTAAGAAATACTAACCTCATGATTTTATTCTTATAGCAATATGTTCCATGGATAAGAGTGAAGCTTATACTTTCGATGGAAGTGAATACCCACTCGCCCTCAATAACTTCTGGACCGTTGTTCTGCAATACATCCCAATGAGGTCGTCTGGAGACTCGAAGTCTACAGTTGAAGAACAACTCAAACACGAACTCGAGAACTACGTGGTGCTTGCACGTCAAAGCAGCCAAGGGGCTGCCAATAAAGAAGTCAAAATCGTTGTTTCCACCCCAAGAACTCTAGGAAAGAATGTGGAAATCACCATGAAACCATCTAGCACTGATATCTACCCCGAAGTATCCGTTAATGACAAAAAAATCGTAGTCAAACAAAATGGAGACTCTGAGACCTATCAGAATCAAGTAACAATCCTTGGCCTCCCCAACAGAGAAGTCTTCGTCAAGGTCCACAACGCCTTCTACGTTATTTATGATGGAACTCGTGTCAAGATCACTTCTCTCAGTGCTAACTTGCGCAACAGAGTCCGTGGTCTTTGCGGAACCTTCGATGGTCAAAAATCCGACGACTTCACCACCCCAAACAACTGCGTCGTCCGCGATCCCCAAGAATTAATTGCCAGCTACACAGTCTTGAAGGAAGGAGAACAGAACTCCCACATCATGGAACTCAAGAGTCGTTCGCAGAAGAACCACTGCAGCCACAAGAAAGTTCCCCTCTACGTGAACTACATCCGTGGAACTGAAGAATCCGGATCGCAAAGAACCGTTAGCTCTTCTTGCACCAGGTTCCAAACTCGCTACGTGGTTGAAAATGGACAAATCTGCTTCACCATCAGGCCTCTGACAGTTTGCCAGCGCCACTGCAGGCCAACAAATTTCGTTCATAAAAACATCGAAGTTCACTGTGTCCAGAACAGAAATGTTGCATCTTTGTGGAAGACCCAAATCGACAACGGTGCGAGTCCCGACTTCAGCCAGAAATCGGCCACCAAATCTGTTCAGCTACAAGTACCTCAAACCTGTAAATCGTCTTAAATATTATCCAATTGATAAAATTCTAACGAGCATCCCAAAAATGTATAAAAATAAACAATAAAAAATGATTTAATGAATAATTCTGTTTCTGTTTCAACATATTCTGAGAAATATCAGCCTCGATACTAATCAGGCGTTTTCATTCCTTAATAAGTGATAGTAAGGCCTCTCATAAATGTGCATTTAGCAATAACTTTGCTATCATTGATCGAATCAGGCAAATGGGAGATATTGGAAGTTGAAGGAAAAGTTACTCCATTTCTCGCGAAACGAACGATTTCATGCATTAGCTGAATATTGAAAAATTCGTTTGGTCGAGATGGTGCAACTTTTTCACTACACTTGAATCGATCGAATCAGGCAAATCGGAGGTATTGGAAGTTGAGGGAAAAGTTACTCCATTTCTCACAAAACGAACGATTTCATACATTAGCTGAATATTGAAGAATTCGTTCAGTTGAAATGTTGCAACTTTTTCACTACACCTGAATCGAACGCATTCGCCAAATCGGAGATATTGGAAGTTGAAGGAAAAGTTACTCCATTTCTCGCAAAACGAACGATTTCATGCATTAGGTGAATATTGAAAAATTCGTTTGGTTGAAATATTGCAACTTTTTCACTACACCTGAATCGATCGCATCCGCCATTACAATAATATTGGAATTCATTCGCTATAAGGACGAACAGAAAAATTTATTTTTCGAATAGAATACAATAATTGTCGGATTTTAATTTTGTTGAACACCACTTTCCACTTTCTGCCTCACTCTTGCAAGTATACCCTGTAATTCGGTTGAGCGCACTGTCTTGAACTGAAATGAAATTTGGTTTGATGAAGTTGACCATACGAAAAATTATGACTCACCCCGCTACAACTCTTCTGAAGGTTAATTTGGGAGAACAGTCTCCTTCCTTCTTTTTCCCCACAAATACTTTCCAAATCAGTTTTCGAAGCAGTGAATAACGATTCTCCATTAACGCCCTCTAATCGTTCACGAATGTCAGCCCCAAAACGTTTTGCTTCCAACCATTCCTCCACATCTGAGGGATCACTGTTTTGATTTATGTAAGAATCTGGAGTTTTCCTGATACCAATATTATTTTTGTTGGCATCTTGTCGATAAAGCTTTTTGAAAAGTTCCTCGCGAATTCTAAGTCTATCATTTTCAGGTGTACCCCTCTCTTCCTGGGTCGGTTGCTTTGTTTCCGAATTGTTGAAACATGGTGGAGGGGGCGGAGGCGGGATGTGAGAAGTTGATTCTAGAAGAGTTCAAATAATATTGGCAGATTTTTTCAAGGTGAGGAGTAAGTTCACGGCCACATATTTAAGCAAGCTAGAATGCAACATTTCCATGAAAAGCTTTCCTTCACTGCCACAGTCACAGCACAAACTTTAAGAATATGAGTGAAACAAAAAAATAAGGAAACAGAATTATATTTGATACAAAATGTTAAAAAACAGCATACTTTCATAATGAAGGATATGAATGATTCGAGTTTCTTCAAATATTCGAGTGAGATACCTTAATCATTCAAACAGCACCAAGGAGAATATCGCTCGATAGTACCATCAAATTTATATAAATATACTTTCATGAAAATCTATATCTTTGTTAATGATTCTTTATATTTATCCTCGTATTTAATAAATAGTAATTCTATAATCATGTTGTCACAGTTTCAAGACTTAAATGCTTATTTGTGGGTCACTAGATCATTCTCATACATGTTGGTGTGAAGATGAATCGTCAACAAACACAACAAAATATTCAACAAAAAAAGCGGCACAAACAAAATCAACGATACTCAGAAGTAGCGGAATTCTCCCTTTTTACCAATTCTTTCATTTCTGACCCAATCGGCAGATGTTGAGATTGACGGTGCTGCACTATGATTGGTAACCTTTCCCATTGTGAACTGATCTGAGGGTGAATCCTGAAAACGGAAAATATGAAGAAGATAACCTTAGGATTCTTTATTTGCTTGTACTCACAGCTCTGTTGGAGTTTTTACTGAAACTACTGTTATGTGTGTATAATGGATTGCTGAAGACATCATTGGTGCCTTGATATCGGCTCACTATAGTGTGAGGTACGTAAGCAATTTGTCCTCTGCTATTTCTTGCACGCCACCATTTCCTACTATCGTCTAGTATCTGAAAAACAAGGAAGATGTTATGCATCGTCAAATATGACAATTTTTATAACCAACTCACCTCTAAGAATTCTCCGCGAACAACAGTCATTTCTTTGTCATTGTTAGCAGTTCTAGGGTAAGTTACCTGAACAATATGAGCACCTTTGGCTTGCAGTTCATCTAAGAACAGCTCTTGACTCCTAGTAAAACTCAGTTCTTCACCACCTCTCTCGATAGAGTCGACAGATATTTCGCTTCTTGTATCTCTGATAGCCGGAATATCCCTAGTAGGTTCCCTTTTGGGCTCCCTTTCATGAGGAGGTTCGTAGCCTCTATCGAACATGTTATCCTGGTCGTAATCATTGTATTCAGTGCTGTAATTCGGCTCACTGTGTGATTCCCTGTAGTGTTTTTCCTCTATTTCATCACTGACAGGATATTCTGGAGACCATTTATCCATGAAAACTGGATGGTACGGAGGTACGTGGCTTTTCCATTGGTCTCTGGGAATCAACCAGGCGTTACCTAGTGAATGCCATAATTCCGTTTCCTTACTGGTGACACAATTCATGAGGAGATTTATAGCTTCCCTTGTCAGAAGTGGAGAAACCACTTTGTGCGGAAGGTGAGCATCGAAGTATGTGTCATGGGCAGCTTCAACTATAAGAGCTAAAGGTGTGAAAAGAAAATGAACCAGCTCCGGTGCATTTGGGTCGTGTATGTGAGCCTTCAGTTTCGCCAGTAGATTGAATGAAAGCTTGAACTTCTGGAATATATCGATAAACTCTCTTTCTGGCGGAGGCTTCGTCCGCATAGTCAACATGCCATCACCCATATCCCTTTTTTTGGATTTTCTGTTCCTCCTCCTCCTTTCCAATTCCCTGGCAGCAGCAGCGGCATGTTGAAGTCTAGCTATGAATTTCTCGATATCGTCAAAACAATGATTCAAAATAGTGACGTCTCTTTCGTATTTTTCGCTAGCTGTCGAACTGGCGTCATCATTGACTTGTTCTGAATCTGATCCAACGTATTCCCTCTGATGATCGCGTACGGGGTTAACTATAGTTGGAGGGTTCTTGTGTGACGGTGGAGGGATATTCGATCTTCTACTTTTTGATATGGACTTGCCCAATCTGATTTGTTTCAAGTCTTCCACTAGGTCCTGAGCCGAGATGCTTTGGCACTGAAGTAGGGGATGTAATTGTTAGCTGATATTGAAGAGTGCGGAGGGCATTTCTTACCTGAAAAATGTGCATTTCTGGCGGATGTGACTGATTAGCGTCTGCCACTATAAAAACCAGTATGTTATTGTACATCTCCATTGGGTCATGGCTGGTAAAAGCAGTAGGTTCTTGGATGGAATTCACAGGAAACCTTTCCATGATGGTCTGAAAAAGGATAGCTCTTATAGAATAATTTAAAAAAAATTGTCCAAAATTGTCATTATGTTATGTTATGTTCACTCACCCCTGTCTCATAATCCATGATAAGGACCCACGAACGGTCCAGACAAAGCTGCATTTTCTGCGACCAAATTCCGTTGGTTTTCTCTAGTTGAAGTAATCTTCTCATACCATCAGCAGGGTAGATTATTCCGGTTTCTTTGGTTACTGTGAACGTTGCTAAATGTTCCATGATGTGGGTGGGTTTTTCACCCCCCTCCGCCGTCCTTTCCTCGCGTTCCATATCTTCAGGAAATTCTGAACGGTAAGCCATTATTGAATTATTTGCTAATCAAATACCATTCGTCATTATCGCTGTTGTATACCCATTATGGCAATTCAACTGGAAGACGAAAAAGCGAATTTTTAAGATACTAGATACTATTCAGCTCAATTTCAGGGCAATAATTTGAAATTTCAAAGAAACCTCTGCTATATCAAAGAACATAAATGTTTCTCTTCCTTTGTGCTCAAACTCTTCCTCTACAATTACAATTACTGGCGATGAAAAAGAATAAAAATTGAAATTTCTTTCAATATCAAAAATTTGTTCTCATTTGCCATCGATTTGTTGATTTGATTTTAATCCATAACTTTTCGAATATTTATACATGAACATATATCCGATTTGAAAGGTAATGGATTCAAATCAAATTAAGGAAGCAAGGATAACAACTTTCTAATATTGAAAGAAATATCAATTTTCAATATTTTTCTTTTTTATCGCCAGTAATTGTTGATGTAAGTTTAAATTATCCGCCTTGGATGGATTGGATTACACGCAAAAATATTGAATTAATTTTCGAAAACTTTCCAGAGAGACTTTTGCATACACGCCAGAATGTACATTCAAAAAATGAAAAGAATTCATGAGAAATCATTGAAACAATTATCGTGATACATTGGTCAAATGATAGTAAAAATCATCTCTGAATTTTGATGAACCATTGGAATATAATATTAAAATTCTCCATAATTCATTAATATTCTTAGATAACAAGATGACAGTTAATAAGTTGAAGATTATCACTCGTAATAGAGCTAAAAGACCATTTAAAAGAAGTTAAATGGGTGGAATATCATTCAGAGAATGTAGTAAATATTTCAATCATCTTCGACTTATCGAACTTTACTCGAGTTTTTTTCGGGTTAACATAAGAATATACATATTCTCCCAGAAATTTTGGAAAAATTGTTCATAACATTTGCTAAATAATTTATTTTCGTCATCACAACTGAGTGTATATTTGATCATATCCTACTCATCATCATTATGAAGTTGATGAACATGAATTCATAATCGAATTCATTATCTGATATTGTTTATCATGCCTTTGTTTTCACCTTTAGCAGGTGATTAATATCGAAGAAAATTTATCAATTTAATACCAACTATTGAACCGATCTAATTTTCCTTATAATCAAATAAAAATAATAAAATCATGTAAATTCCGTTGATTTGTTCCTGATGAGAAAACAATCCATTTTAATAATTCGGGTAATTAATATTCACACATTTGTAGAGTCAAGGTATAGCACTGAAAAAAAATAACGAAAGAAAGTTTCTACCTACTTATGATAAAAATTCCACTTCAAATTCTTCGAGCTACTAATGATTACATTTTTGTAAGAAGTTATTCAACAATGTGATGGAATAAATTATGAGGGGCTTGTTAATTTATAATTAGTGAAAAAAGATTTCTACGAGACCAAATATTCTGCTTAAATATCAATTAGTCTATCTGTCTTTTTTGGGAATATATATACAGGGTGTCCCAGAATGGATGGAAAATCGTGTAACACTGTATAGAAGAGCTATTGGACTCTCTGAAAAAATACAAAAAAAAATCTATCCCCACTAGAAATATTTTCTTTTTCAAAATAATGATTTCTTCCATATCACGTTGCGTTTCTGTGTATCACGCTCACAAGTGGATCAAATCCTCCAGTTTCTTCATGGTGAAATATTTTTCATTGATATGCTGAAAACCGTATACATATCTGTTCTAACTTTTTAGGAAA
Organism: Aphidecta obliterata; assembly: GCA_963966015.1. Taxonomy (NCBI): domain Eukaryota; kingdom Metazoa; phylum Arthropoda; class Insecta; order Coleoptera; family Coccinellidae; genus Aphidecta; species Aphidecta obliterata. Next base: position 5,193,090 of record OZ014436.1, read on the forward strand.
AAAATACCCAACTTCAAATTTCATCATAAAATGTGATGAATATTACATAATGTGAAAGTTCAATCTTTCATGGTGGAAATAAAATTTGGGAAAGCCTGTGTGGCCAACTCAAAAAAAAGTATGCGCCTTTCATGTAATTTTCAAAATGGTACAATACATGTTCATAACATATTTCACCATGAAGAAACTTGATTTCCATTTTGATAGGATTAGTTTGAGTTTGTTTTTTCAAAAATAATATAAGTTGTTCACTTTGGAACTTTGAGATAGAGTCTTGGGCTAATCAAGTGGAAAATTGAACGAAATTATTTAATATTGTTATTGGATACAAATTATTTTCAAAATTTAAATAAATTTCTTTAATTTCACAGTAGAGCCATAACAATATATATTATTCCCAAGAAACACACGTATGGTGAAAATTTCTTTTTTCCTCCAACGATTTCAAATTTGTATTTTTGGAAATGATGAATCAAAATAGTGAAAATTGCTAAGAAATCTAACTCGTAGAATATTATTTCTTTTTTGATCGAACAATGTTAATTCTGAAACCAATTAAAATCTAATCGTCACCAATAATCAACTAGCAGTTAACAGAAAAATGTGGTTTCATTCAACGAGCTACAATATTTCATGTTTTTTCATATCAAACTCAACATTACAGCTTTTCAATGAATCTACCTACCTAATATTTTTGGAATTTCAAAATTATCCTGTATCATCCAGTAAAATCTATTTACTTATAATAGGCCCTTTTGCCTGGGAATATATTTGCGAACAGTCAAGTATACATAAAGTATTATAAATAACATAAAGGCAAAAACGAGGCAAGTAAACTGACTAGGTATTTTGGTGATGACAAAAATCTTTTGTATACTGCAGGTGTCGCATATTTATGATCCTTTTGAGTTCACAAATACCTAAAATGCGACGTGACTTAACTTGGGTTGGAAACAACCCAAACAACAATGGAGATAGTGGAGCTGATTTTGAATGAGAAAAAGTATTTTTTGTCACTATGGTAATTGCCTTCTTAACTTTCATACAGTTGTTATGATGGTTTTTTCCATAATAGCGATAATTATTATATATGGTTGAATAAATAATATATAGGTACTTTAAATCTATTCCAAATTCCATATACACCAAAATGAATTATTTTAGAATATATATTCTGATAAAAGGTATTGGAAATCTCGTAATGTAATCAATCCATGACAAATAGGAACATAATGAAAATTGCATTATGATGAGTAATACCTCAGCCTCCAAATAAAGCAAGCCTCAATAATTATTCCACGGGATTCACTCCTTTGGAGTTATTATTTTTCAACACATAGATGTTTATTGTTAATTATAAATTCTGAATTTGCTAATGATAATGCGTGGCTAGCCACACCTTACTCTATGTGATGGAATGTATGGAATGTTTCATGGAAGACAGTTTCCCTTCTTTCAATATTTTTTGTTTTCGTTTGAGGGTTTCCGTCCTCATCTGTTCTGTTTATTTAAACAATAAGGTATACAAAATTAATTCTAAGAAAGTAGCGCAAAAGTTCATTCAACTGAATCAATAAAGGAGAATCGAAATTTGGGAAAATTCAACGATATTCCTCCATTCAATTGCTGCATTTTTGAAATTATTTTCCATTGTGGAAAACTTTCGTTTTATTTTTGCTTCTGGTAGTACTGGTAGGAAAATTGATCGATTCGCGAAGTTGATAAAAAAAATTCTCGAGTATGTACTTGAGTCTTTTTAATTTTCCCCTTCTGATGCCAGAATATAAAAATCTTCTGGTTGAAGTAAGCCACAATACGGACAAGCCACCGTGGCCATCATCATTCGTTTCCACCGGCCAATATATTCTTCAACGTAATAAAGAAAATTTCGACTCACCTATTTGCTGCAAAACCCACTTAAGTCAAATCACTCAACACCAAAATAAATCTATTGAATTCGGAATTCTCGTAGGGAAATATTTTGGAAAACACTAGCTATTGATGATTTGAATGAGTACACAACTATATTGTAAACTAAGTCGAGTTGGTTGAACTGAACCAAAACTGATAGATAGTGGATAATAACTATTTTACCTGTCTTGAACCTGAATCGGAGTGAGATATACCTGTGCGAGCATGCGCTTTCAAAACGGAATGAAAGGTGTTAAAACGGTGTATAGAGTTGAAATGAACGCATAGGCGTACAATAGGGGGGCCTCGAACATCGGAAACTAAGACATAATAATGCCTCAAAAAGTATTTGTGTATTTCGTTGTTAGCGCATCCACCATTCAATCATATCTGAAAAGCTCGAATCAATCGGGAATTTGGTTTGATCAAAATAAAAGAATAGTCGTCAAGGCTTCAATTTATCCAGACATTTATTTACATTTATTCGACAATCATTTTCCCCATCTCTTCCTCGTAGATTTACAAAATTCCAAAACATGAACTTAAATAAATCTCAGCTATATTTAACTTTCCTCTTGATATTGTGACTTCCATACAAGGCCATTTTTTTCTTATGGACCTTCCTGTGTTTGGCCAAATGATCGGACCTCGCGAATGCTTTCTCACAAAGATCGCACTTGTACGGTTTAATACCCGAGTGGGATCTCTTGTGTCTGGCGAGCTCGTCAGACCTGGAAAATCTCCATTTGCAGTTCATCCAGTTGCACGCAAAAGGTTTTTCTCCTGAATGCCTCCTCAAATGCGCCTTCAAATGTGATAATTTCGTGTAAAATTTATTGCAGTTGCTGATGGGACAGGGGAAACAATTGGTGTCCTCAAAGTTGATCTGGGCATAATCGTGGTTGAGTAACGCTGTGTTCTTCTTCGAAAAAGGCTTTTCTTCTTCAGTCTTCGTTTTCTTCTGGCTCGAAGTATCAGGCCTGTAGCAGCTTTCGTAAAGGAGGGATCTCCTCCTTCTGTTCTTTTCATCTTTGATATGAGGGAACATCTCGAATATCGATGTCTCTGTTTCTACCGGAAGTTTCAGGAAGGATTCGGATTGAGCATCATCTTCCAATAGATCCAGGTTGTTGTTTTCGAATAAATCCTCTACTCTCGAGTTGAAATCTTTCAGGCCCAGATCAATAACAGTTTGGTTTATCAAGTTATCCAAGTCAGGACTGAGGACACTTTCTGAATTCGAATCGTGGCAATCGTTGTACAGATCCAGATCTACGCCGAGTACTGAAAAGTTGCCGTGGAAAAAATTCGAGTTGTCACTGATGGAGTCGGTTGAGTTGGTCAGAAATGTTTTATCGTGTCGGTTGTCTGTGATTTCGTTGAAATTCGGCAAAAATGCGTCGTTTTGGGAGTCTATTATCTCTATAAAATTCTCCAAGCAGAAATTGTTCTCATTAATTTCTGTATATTGGGAATTGGTTGTGTTCGAATTCTCTAATATTATGAATTCGCTCAAAGTGTCCCCTTCGAAAGCACTGTACATATCTTCAGGTCCTTCTGTGTAAACTTCGGAAGTTGAACAATTGGCCATGGATAATAGATTTATGTTTTCATAATTCACTCGTTCGAATGCTCCAGGAGACATTTTATTCCTGCAAATAAAAAAAAATTAAACAATGCGAAATTGGAATTTTTAATTTCGTAATATTCAATACTTTCTAAGTTCAGTAAATATGATTATCAACGGTTATACAGTAAAAAATTACAAAAGCATTGCCGTGAAGTCAGGAGCTTTTAAGCGCTCGTACATTTACCTTGTAGGCAGATTCGCATTTTACAGTTTTAGAAATCAATTGAAGGAATTTTCGACAGCTGTCCAAAAAATTCTCGAACTTAGGCGAAACTCCAGACTTCATGTCAGTGCTTTAGCAGACCAATTTTTTTACGTAGTTTGAATACATTATTCTTCAGCTAGGTGCCAAATTTCATTCCAATCCAATCAGTAGTTTCGAAATTATCAGGAAAAAAATATTTTGAACGGCCATATTTACGGAAACCCTAGTCTAATTTTGCTCATTGATGAACGTGACCGTGACATTCGCGATTCAAACCTACCCTGAAAATTTCAAGTTCGTAGGCCTTTCCCTTCGGAAGTTATAATTTTCTATGGTTTTTATGGTCTGGTCATGCGATCTGGACAAAATTTTTCTTTAATATATCATTCTCGATTAAAATACGAATATTTATCTCGATCGAATCCGTAGTTTCGAAATGATCGAGAAAATTTCAAACGACCGTATTTACGGAACCCCTAGTATAATTCTGCTCATTAATGAACTTGAACGCGACATTTCAGATCCACACCTATCCTGAAAATTTCAAGTCCCTAGGTCTTTCCGTTCGAAAGTAGCTTGAATATATCATTCTCCATTAATATACAAAATTTCGTCGCGATCGAATCTGTAGTTTTGAAATTATCAAGGAAACTGAATTTCAAACGACCATATTTACGGAACCCCTAATATAATTTTGCTCATAGATAAACGTGATCACGACATTCGAGATCCACACCTATCCTGAAAATTTCAAGTCCCTAGGCATTTTCGTTCAAAAGTTACAATGTTCTATGGTTTCTATGGTTCTGGTCATGCGATCTGGACAAAATTTCATATATAGCTTGAACACCTCATTCTCCATTTGAGTGCAAAATTTCATCTCGATCAAATCTGTAGTTTCCAGGTAATCAGGAGAACAAAACTTTGAACGGCCATTTTTACGGAACCTCTGGTGGAATTTGGCCCATTAACGAAATTAACCGAGGCTTTCGGAAACTGAACCCATACTGAAAATTTCGAGTCTCTAGGTTGTTCCGTTCGAGAGTTATCTTGCTTACGGCTGGACGGACAGATTCGAATTTTCGTCGAACTCTATCGATTGAGACCATTTTCGGCTCAAAATTCGAAAAATACAGACATCGTGACGAAATGATATAGCCCTCGTGTAAGTAGTAAGAATTATGAAACATTTTACACAATAGAAAAATATTGATTTTCAACAGTGCCACTCCGAATAGGGCAAAATATCGAAAAATACCTATCTTTCATGTTTGTATTTTCAATTAAAACTAATTCAACGATTTCCATTTACTCCATATAAATTTCGAACTCAATTCAACAATGAGAGTCTTTTTATTTCACCAGTACAAGAGTGGTATGTTATAATTAGTGTCTTACTTGCCAGTAATTTTTTTTCGCGAAAATTCCACCAAAATTTTGGAACACTTGTTTGATGATCGCACCTGCGATCCCAACCCAATAGCACATGTATTTATTTATTGTTTGCGTTACAGAGAAAACAATTTTCTCTCAGATTTATACTCAACATTATGTTCATTGAAAACCAATGTCAATGGCACAAGAGATACAAGATGAACGTTCGAGATAAATCTACTACATCATCGAATTGGGAGGAATGGTTTTGCATTGCTTCCTACAGGAAGACGTAGGAGGATAGATTAAAATGAACACTAACCATTCAGATACTTTTTTAAATTCCAAAAATTTCCACATTTCATATGAATTCTTTCTCGGATATGAGTCTGAAAAATTTTTTTTATTCAAAATATAAGTTTTAACACAATGGACTAATTCGAATAGGTGCCATTATTTATGATTTATATTGAGCACCTACAAAGAATATACCATTTCAATTTTTTATTTTTTATGGATATTCTCTAGAAAATTAGCAGGGAAGATATTGAACTTACGTGTGAATTTCAACTCGTGAAAACTGTTCTCATTCAACCTTCCGCATAGCACCAACAGCAGCACATGGTGGAATCGAAGTCGACAAGTCGCCCAATTAACTGATAATACTTGAATACATCGCTTTGCCTTCATTTATAACATTAGGACCAATACTCAAGGGACCTTTTCTGGAATTGTATGATTTAACATCGGTCGTGTCACTTGCTGCTTAGCACAAGTTTGTTTTCTATATGTTCGATATAATGTTTCGTCCCCCGAGGATAATTGTGAATTTTCAGACAGAATTTCAATAACCAGAGGTCCTAAAATATGAGCTTCAACGATGAGCAAAATTTTATTTAGCCAACTAAATTTTTCCATTAATTCAAAACAAAATAAATTTGTTCTTTTGGAAAAATTTTCAGTCAAAAAATCGAAACCCTGTATTATTCGTTGTCGAAGATATATATAGGGTGTCTCAGAAAGAATGGATAATCCTGTAACACTGTATAGAAGAGCTATTGGACTCTCTGGAAAAAATACAAAAAGAAATCTATCCCCATTAGAAATAATTTTTTTTCAAAATATTGATTTCTAGCACATCACGTTGCGTTTCTGTGTATCACGCTCACAAGTGGATCAAATTCATCAGTTTCTTCACGGTGAATTATTATTCATTGAATTACCAGTAGATATGCTGAAAACGGTATAAATATCTGTTCTAACTTTTTTGGAAAAAAATATCCAACTTCAAATTTCATCATAAAATGTGATGAATATTTCATAATGTGAGAGTTTAATCGTTCATGGTGGAAATAAAATTTGAGAAAGCCTGTGTGGCCAACTCAAAAAAAAATATGCGCCTTTCATGTTAATTTCAAAATGGTACAATACATCTTCATAACTTATTTCACCATGAAGAAACGTGAGTGTGTTACACACAAACGCAACGTGATGTGCAAGAAATCATTATTTTGAAAAAAAAAAATTTCTAGTAGGGATAGATTCTTTTTGTATTTTTTTCAGAGAGTCCAATAGCTATCCTATACAGTGTTACAGGATTATCCATTCATTCTGGGACACCTTGAATAATGCTGATAATTTCGGAAAATTCGATGAAATATTATTTAAGCTGTCGAAATATTCATTAAATTTTTTGGCGTATATCCGAGATTTTCAAATGGTAGTATAAAATTTTATTCCAATTCCGTGAAGATACAACACAATTTCAGTAAAAAAAACTCATTTTTCCACTATCTGTTAAAAGTTAATAAAAATTTTATACCTCAAAAACTGAGAAGTTTAACCAAATATGTAATATCGTTTTTCTCATTCCAGAAAATTTCTGACGGGATATTCCCCGAATGAATAAATTGCGTAGTTTAAGATACAACAACCATCAAAAACCCAACCCTTTTTGGTCCTATCGAATTTCATCTTCCTTCAGTTAATTAGTCGTGAAATGTGGGCTTTGTTCACGAGAAATTATTGGTGAAAAATGAAACATTTTAATTCAATTGATATAAATACCATGTTGAAATTGAAATACGTCATTGCAGATTATCGTAAGTTATCGGTGATACTACCATAAATATCTATCGAAATGACGATGGACCGTTTCATTCAACAACCAGACCCTATTCATTTGTTGACAGAGAGGTACTTAATAGTCAATTCCCTCGTTGTCTTTCTGAATGAAAAGTGAAATTCAAATTTAATACTCATATGAAAATAATCTGCTATTTATATTATCATATTTTTTTGTTCATGGGTGTCAATTCATAATGAGATTCTTGAAGATGTATTGTCCCCAATTGACAATTGTTCTTCAAGATTGGCTTTGTATTATTTAATACTCCTCATATTGTCCTTTTGTTGAACTTTTGTTGGTCAATGTCCAATTGGCTGGCTGTTGATTCATTCAGTCATTCCAGCTTTAAAAAAGTGATTTTGAGCAATACAAGTGCTAACTTCCCAGTTCTGAAACTCAATTCATCATTCAAAATATACCCATACCTTCACAAAAATCAACAGTGTAAAATTGAAAGTTCTGGAAAATAATTAATTTCAATAACCCTTTATAGACAACTTCCGAAACGAAATAACCATTGAGAACTAATCAAACCTAATCCAGTCCAGTCTAAAATAGAGGAAAATATATCATACTGTTGGATATCTCATGGAAAATCAATTATTCTGGTACAAATACTGTACGACCTCATTCATCCGTCTCTTTGTGTTAACTCACCCCACCGTGGAAATGTATTAAATAAAGGTAGGTCGACTTCTGGGATTTCAATATACAATTCAGATCAGTGACCCATCATTGTCAGAATTGTTCTTCTGCATGCCCAATAGTGATGACAAAAAAAAATGGTAAGTCTCGAAAAATATCGAAATATATTAAAATTGTTTTAAACCTGATCGAATCGGAGGATTTATATTAATCAGTTTGATCACAATAATTAACTATAATTTGAAAACAAGGATATTCGGGATTATTTTTAATTCGATAGGTACATCTCAAAATCATTCAGAACAATGCAATTGGAGAGATACTCCTAAAAATTTTCAACTTATGACTCGATATAAATCCAAGGAAAAATCCAAAGATATCAGATTGTTTTTCATTATATTGTTGTTTTGGAATGAACAAAATAGCCACAACTTTTCATAGATATAGTAAAACACTTTTGACATATTTTCAATGATATAAATATCTCATTGTTATCAAATGGAGATACTTGGAGTATTTTTCATTATGATTGTTGTTGAATGGGGGGTAACTTTTTGCCTATCGGTGAAGTTAGTTGGGAAAACTAAGTATTTTTTCTGTTCCAGATACAAGAAAATCCCAGTTCTCTTTGTGTTTACTCATAATGCTCAATGTGAAATGTTACGCATCTGATGAGCAACTCTTAATGAATGGAAATACCCAACTTGAAGATTTCAATGGTAACTTCGTTGATCATGAAACCAAACAAGGATCATTTTGGAGAACTATCGGCTATGAGGAACAAAATGACCCCAAAAAGTTGTTTTTTCTCAGAATGGAGTTGAACGATAAAAATTCGGCAGGTGAGTGAATTCGAAGAGGAAAATTCAAAATTTTGAATCATATTTCTGTTTTACAGAAAGTTCCACCGAACATGTTCCAAAAGGCAATGACGAAAGAAGCAAAAGACAAACAGGTGAACAAAATATCGACGTAGGAACAGAAAATGCAGATATTGAAGAAGAATTGAGCACTCAACAACAAGAACTGGATACTCTGGATACCTTGCAAGTCTTCACCGAAACTGTTCCTTCAACACCTAAGATGGGAATTGAAGACAATTATTTCAAGAATAAATTCATACCAATCAATGATTTCATCAGGTTTAGAAGACAATTGATTCAAGAGGCACAAGAAAGAATTCTTGACGTTGACAAAGGACCTAACAGGTAATTTTCACGACTGATATTCAAGCATCTAAGTTTGAGCTAGTTGTCATAATTAGACAGAATAAAGGAAGGCTGATTTTTTCTCATATTCATTATGAACACCATCAATGTAACTGTTTCAGCATGGGTAAAACCCAAAATTTCGACTTGGATAATGGAAATATCGATGGGAAAAATAATAGAGGAACGCGAGGTTTAAGCAAACAAGAATGGGTGAAATTCCCTTACCAAGTCCAAAGAAAAATAAGTAGTGAAGACTCTTTCGCTTCGTCGAGTGACTTCAGTAAACCTAGACGAGTGCATTTCATCACCCAGAAGCAGATTGAAGTTGAGGACCCATTGGAGGCTTCAAGTCCAAGACAAGGTAGAGTTGCTGATCGGTCCAGACAGTCTAGGGGTCAGTCAGGGGAACAAAGGGATGTGAGAAAGGGTGAAAAACTTTTCACCCCCAGATTCAGAGACTTCAATGGTCCTTCAGAATATCCATCAATTCCATATTCGAGAGGAAGATACTACGATAGGGATTTGATAGAAAATGGAAGACCCGATTTCAGATCATTTGAAATATATCCTAGATACAGAGATAGAAGAATAATATACTATGCTAACCTTCCGGAAATCTCAAGAAATTCGCCAAGAGTTAGGGAAATGGAAAGATACAGGGATCCCTTCTATAACAAGTATTCTGGAGACCTGTATCAAAGATCGTTTTATAGAGACAATAGAAACGAAGGAATGCATCCCATGAAGGTCTATGCAGATATAAACGTGAGGGAAGTGAAGAAGAATCCAGAAAAGAGGATATATTCGGATGTACAAAGAAAATATGGACATGATATACCTTCCTTAGATGCTAACCAAGCGACGAGACATTGAAATGTCTTGGCTTTATGAATTTTCATCATAGTCATTCATTATTGTAGTGTACTGAATATTTATCGAAGATAGTTCGTCATTTTTTATAGTTTTTGACAATTCCGAGCGTTTTATTTTTTTCATGCGCTCACAATCAATTTGTTTGAAGGTGATATTTTCGAGAAATACTCTATTGATGACAGTAAATATTATGTACTCAAAAAGAATAGCAGATCGCATACACATATAATAAAACACTAGTGTATGATCCCGCTGCTAGATGGCAACCTCATTCAGAAATGAACAGCATAAGAAATTCATACCAAATTTAACTGTGAAGTTTATATGAAAAGGGGTGCAAAAAACTCAAATTTTTCATTCAATTCTTTTTATATATTAGGTTTTATGTAATATTAATTGATAAAAGGAGATAACTTTTTGAGTTCCTCTTTTTGAGCATATTACGCTCACGGAAGAGTCTGGAGCTTGCCATAGTTGAAGTTCATGTGGAGAAATAGTGCAGAAAGATTAAATTCATAAATAATATGACTTGAGAATATATCAAATTGACGAAAAAAAAACAAAGTTGTTAATAAAACGATCATTGAAAACGAAGTCGACGGAATTTTGAACGCTTAGAGGTTCCGATTTTCAGTGATATCTGATCAACGCGTTATTAACTTCTCATTATTGCATACACATATAATGAAACACAAGTGTATGATCCCGCTGCTAGATGGCAACCTCATTCAGAAATGAACGGCATAAGAAATTCATACAAAATTTAACTGTGAAGTTTACATGGGAAAGGAGTGCAAAAAACTCAAATGTTCCATTCAATTCTTTTTATATATTAGGGTTTATGTAATATTAATTGATACCAGGAGAGAACTTTCTGAGTTCCTCTTTTTGAGCATATTGCGCTCACGGAAGAGTCTGGAGCTTGCCATAGTTGAAGTTCATGTGGAGAAATAGTGCAGAAAGATTAAATTCATAAATAATATGACTTGAGAATATATCAAATTGACGAAAAAAAAAACAAAGTTGTTAATAAAACGATCATTGAAAACGAAGTCGACGGAATTTTGAACGCTTAGAAGTTCCGATTTTCAGTGATATCTGATCAACGCGTTATTAACTTCTCATTATTGCATACACATATAATAAAACACTAGTGTTTGATCCCGCTGCTAGATGGCAACCTCATATTAATTGATACAAGGAGAAAACTTTGTGAGGTTCTCTTTTTGAGCATATTGCGCTCACGGAAGAGTCTGGAGCTTGCCATAGTTGAAGTTCATGTGGAGAAATAGTGCAGAAAGATTAAATTCATAAATAATATGACTTGAGAATATATCAAATTGACGAAAAAAAAACAAAGTTGTTAATAAAACGATCATTGAAAACGAAGTCGACGGAATTTTGAACGCTTAGAGGTTCCGATTTTCAGTGATATCTGATCAACGCGTTATTAACTTCTCATTATTGCATACACATATAATGAAACACAAGTGTATGATCCCGCTGCTAGATGGCAACCTCATTCAGAAATGAACGGCATAAGAAATTCATACAAAATTTAACTGTGAAGTTTACATGGGAAAGGAGTGCAAAAAACTCAAATTTTCCATTCAATTCTTTTTATATATTAGGGTTTATGTAATATTAATTGATACCAGGAGAGAACTTTCTGAGTTCCTCTTTTTGAGCATATTGCGCTCACGGAAGAGTCTGGAGCTTGCCATAGTTGAAGTTCATGTGGAGAAATAGTGCAGAAAGATTAAATTCATAAATAATATGACTTGAGAATATATCAAATTGACGAAAAAAAAACAAAGTTGTTAATAAAACGATCATTGAAAACGAAGTCGACGGAATTTTGAACGCTTAGAAGTTCCGATTTTCAGTGATATCTGATCAACGCGTTATTAACTTCTCATTATTGCATACACATATAATAAAACACTAGTGTTTGATCCCGCTGCTAGATGGCAACCTCATATTAATTGATACAAGGAGAGAACTTTGTGAGGTTCTCTTTTTGAGAATATTGCGCTCACGGAAGAGTCTGGAGCTTGCCATAGTTGAAGTTCATGTGGAGAAATAGTGCAGAAAGATTAAATTCATAAATAATATGACTTGAGAATATATCAAATTGACGAAAAAAAAACAAAGTTGTTAATAAAACGATCATTGAAAACGAAGTCGACGGAATTTTGAACGCTTAGAGGTTCCGATTTTCAGTGATATCTGATCAACGCGTTATTAACTTCTCATTATTGCATACACATATAATAAAACACTAGTGTTTGATCCCGCTGCTAGATCGCAACCTCATATTAATTGATACAAGGAGAGAACTTTGTGAGGTTCTCTTTTTGAGAATATTGCGCTCACGGAAGAGTCTGGAGCTTGCCATAGTTGAAGTTCATGTGGAGAAATAGTGCAGAAAGATTAAATTCATAAATAATATGACTTGAGAATATATCAAATTGACGAAAAAAAAAACAAAGTTGTTAATAAAACGATCATTGAAAACGAAGTCGACGGAATTTTGAACGCTTAGAGGTTCCGATTTTCAGTGATATCTGATCAACGCGTTATTAACTTCTCATTATTGCATACACATATAATGAAACACAAGTGTATGATCCCGCTGCTAGATGGCAACCTCATTCAGAAATGAACGGCATAAGAAATTCATACAAAATTTAACTGTGAAGTTTACATGGGAAAGGAGTGCAAAAAACTCAAATTTTCCATTCAATTCTTTTTATATATTAGGGTTTATGTAATATTAATTGATACCAGGAGAGAACTTTCTGAGTTCCTCTTTTTGAGCATATTGCGCTCACGGAAGAGTCTGGAGCTTGCCATAGTTGAAGTTCATGTGGAGAAATAGTGCAGAAAGATTAAATTCATAAATAATATGACTTGAGAATATATCAAATTGACGAAAAAAAAAACAAAGTTGTTAATAAAACGATCATTGAAAACGAAGTCGACGGAATTTTGAACGCTTAGAAGTTCCGATTTTCAGTGATATCTGATCAACGCGTTATTAACTTCTCATTATTGCATACACATATAATAAAACACTAGTGTTTGATCCCGCTGCTAGATGGCAACCTCATATTAATTGATACAAGGAGAGAACTTTGTGAGGTTCTCTTTTTGAGCATATTGCGCTCACGGAAGAGTCTGGAGCTTGCCATAGTTGAAGTTCATGTGGAGAAATAGTGCAGAAAGATTAAATTCATAAATAATATGACTTGAGAATATATCAAATTGACGAAAAAAAAAACAAAGTTGTTAATAAAACGATCATTGAAAACGAAGTCGACGGAATTTTGAACGCTTAGAGGTTCCGATTTTCAGTGATATCTGATCAACGCGTTATTAACTTCTCATTATTGCATACACATATAATGAAACACAAGTGTATGATCCCGCTGCTAGATGGCAACCTCATTCAGAAATGAACGGCATAAGAAATTCATACAAAATTTAACTGTGAAGTTTACATGGGAAAGGAGTGCAAAAAACTCAAATTTTCCATTCAATTCTTTTTATATATTAGGGTTTATGTAATATTAATTGATACCAGGAGAGAACTTTCTGAGTTCCTCTTTTTGAGCATATTGCGCTCACGGAAGAGTCTGGAGCTTGCCATAGTTGAAGTTCATGTGGAGAAATAGTGCAGAAAGATTAAATTCATAAATAATATGACTTGAGAATATATCAAATTGACGAAAAAAAAACAAAGTTGTTAATAAAACGATCATTGAAAACGAAGTCGACGGAATTTTGAACGCTTAGAAGTTCCGATTTTCAGTGATATCTGATCAACGCGTTATTAACTTCTCATTATTGCATACACATATAATAAAACACTAGTGTTTGATCCCGCTGCTAGATGGCAACCTCATATTAATTGATACAAGGAGAGAACTTTGTGAGGTTCTCTTTTTGAGAATATTGCGCTCACGGAAGAGTCTGGAGCTTGCCATAGTTGAAGTTCATGTGGAGAAATAGTGCAGAAAGATTAAATTCATAAATAATATGACTTGAGAATATATCAAATTGACGAAAAAAAAACAAAGTTGTTAATAAAACGATCATTGAAAACGAAGTCGACGGAATTTTGAACGCTTAGAGGTTCCGATTTTCAGTGATATCTGATCAACGCGTTATTAACTTCTCATTATTGCATACACATATAATAAAACACTAGTGTTTGATCCCGCTGCTAGATCGCAACCTCATATTAATTGATACAAGGAGAGAACTTTGTGAGGTTCTCTTTTTGAGAATATTGCGCTCACGGAAGAGTCTGGAGCTTGCCATAGTTGAAGTTCATGTGGAGAAATAGTGCAGAAAGATTAAATTCATAAATAATATGACTTGAGAATATATCAAATTGACGAAAAAAAAAACAAAGTTGTTAATAAAACGATCATTGAAAACGAAGTCGACGGAATTTTGAACGCTTAGAGGTTCCGATTTTCAGTGATATCTGATCAACGCGTTATTAACTTCTCATTATTGCATACACATATAATGAAACACAAGTGTATGATCCCGCTGCTAGATGGCAACCTCATTCAGAAATGAACGGCATAAGAAATTCATACAAAATTTAACTGTGAAGTTTATATGGGAAAGGAGTGCAAAAAACTCAAATTTTCCATTCAATTCTTTTTATATATTAGGGTTTATGTAATATTAATTGATACCAGGAGAGAACTTTCTGAGTTCCTCTTTTTGAGCATATTGCGCTCACGGAAGAGTCTGGAGCTTGCCATAGTTGAAGTTCATGTGGAGAAATAGTGCAGAAAGATTAAATTCATAAATAATATGACTTGAGAATATATCAAATTGACGAAAAAAAAAACAAAGTTGTTAATAAAACGATCATTGAAAACGAAGTCGACGGAATTTTGAACGCTTAGAAGTTCCGATTTTCAGTGATATCTGATCAACGCGTTATTAACTTCTCATTATTGCATACACATATAATAAAACACTAGTGTTTGATCCCGCTGCTAGATGGCAACCTCATATTAATTGATACAAGGAGAGAACTTTGTGAGGTTCTCTTTTTGAGCATATTGCGCTCACGGAAGAGTCTGGAGCTTGCCATAGTTGAAGTTCATGTGGAGAAATAGTGCAGAAAGATTAAATTCATAAATAATATGACTTGAGAATATATCAAATTGACGAAAAAAAAACAAAGTTGTTAATAAAACGATCATTGAAAACGAAGTCGACGGAATTTTGAACGCTTAGAGGTTCCGATTTTCAGTGATATCTGATCAACGCGTTATTAACTTCTCATTATTGCATACACATATAATGAAACACAAGTGTATGATCCCGCTGCTAGATGGCAACCTCATTCAGAAATGAACGGCATAAGAAATTCATACAAAATTTAACTGTGAAGTTTACATGGGAAAGGAGTGCAAAAAACTCAAATTTTCCATTCAATTCTTTTTATATATTAGGGTTTATGTAATATTAATTGATACCAGGAGAGAACTTTCTGAGTTCCTCTTTTTGAGCATATTGCGCTCACGGAAGAGTCTGGAGCTTGCCATAGTTGAAGTTCATGTGGAGAAATAGTGCAGAAAGATTAAATTCATAAATAATATGACTTGAGAATATATCAAATTGACGAAAAAAAAAACAAAGTTGTTAATAAAACGATCATTGAAAACGAAGTCGACGGAATTTTGAACGCTTAGAAGTTCCGATTTTCAGTGATATCTGATCAACGCGTTATTAACTTCTCATTATTGCATACATATATAATAAAACACTAGTGTTTGATCCCGCTGCTAGATGGCAACCTCATATTAATTGATACAAGGAGAGAACTTTGTGAGGTTCTCTTTTTGAGCATATTGCGCTCACGGAAGAGTCTGGAGCTTGCCATAGTTGAAGTTCATGTGGAGAAATAGTGCAGAAAGATTAAATTCATAAATAATATGACTTGAGAATATATCAAATTGACGAAAAAAAAACAAAGTTGTTAATAAAACGATCATTGAAAACGAAGTCGACGGAATTTTGAACGCTTAGAGGTTCCGATTTTCAGTGATATCTGATCAACGCGTTATTAACTTCTCATTATTGCATACACATATAATGAAACACAAGTGTATGATCCCGCTGCTAGATGGCAACCTCATTCAGAAATGAACGGCATAAGAAATTCATACAAAATTTAACTGTGAAGTTTACATGGGAAAGGAGTGCAAAAAACTCAAATTTTCCATTCAATTCTTTTTATATATTAGGGTTTATGTAATATTAATTGATACCAGGAGAGAACTTTCTGAGTTCCTCTTTTTGACCATATTTCGCTCACGGAAGAGTCTGGAGCTTGCCATAGTTGAAGTTCATGTGGAGAAATAGTGCAGAAAGATTAAATTCATAAATAATATGACTTGAGAATATATCAAATTGACGAAAAAAAAACAAAGTTGTTAATAAAACGATCATTGAAAACGAAGTCGACGGAATTTTGAACGCTTAGAAGTTCCGATTTTCAGTGATATCTGATCAACGCGTTATTAACTTCTCATTATTGCTAAGTCAAGAATAACCCAATTTTTCATATTTTGCAAATAAGTCGAAAATCAATGCATAAAAAAGTATTTAAGCTTTGCACCGAATTTATTTCAAAAATGAAATGTAATCTTGATAAAAATGTATCTTGAACTTCTATGAATGTCAAGTCTCAGTTTCAGAATCCTCATCTTCATTGAATTCAATAATAACATCAGAAAATTAAAACTACATTGAATGAAAGTTTCCAAATTTATAGTCATAGAACAAAATTCAAAGAAAAATGCAATGAATATGGATGTACACTTGAAAATATAATGAATAACGTTAAAATTTCGACCACTAGTTTATTTTATAGGTGAACTGAAAGGTTCCAAAGTGGTTTGGAAGATTCGTTGTCCATTCCACGTTTTGCCAAAATGAAAGTTCGCGAGCTTAAATTCGGGGCACCCAGAAGATCACTTCCTAAACATTGAAACGAGGGCGAATCGACCCCCTCCCCTATCGGAAACGCCTGCAGGAAAACTGGGAAAAGTCGAAAATGTAGAAATAAATTGAAACTCAGATCAGAGAAATGTGAGCATATCGAGGGGTGTATCATAAAATCGGAAAATTTTCAATTTTTTCTTATCTAAGTTTTTCCTGGTCTGGTTTTTCCTGAACAAAACATATGAATTGAAACACGGGGTGAGCGACCACTGACAGCGTGTGTGTAAGCGTCGTTCTAGGACAGGGTGGACCTTGCGCAGCCTTTATCGACCGGCAGCAACACCAAGCAACCCCTAGCCAGCCTACACCCTCCGATCCAGCGCCTGAAAACGCCATTTAGTTATTGCACTCTCTGAATAACACTTGTGTTACGTTTGGTAGTGTACGTTATGTAATAATATCATTCCTTGCATAATTACTTATTACTAATAATTCTTGCTACTGTATTTAAACCAGTACTGTAATATCGAAATAATTTTGAAATTCATTAACAGATTTTTCTGTTTTCGTTTATCGTAATTTAGGTTTGCTTGATAATCCTGCATTGTTAGAAGTTATATTACTTAAATACGATATTTAAAACTAAGTGCAATCTTGCTTAAGTACTTTTCCGGGTTTTTCGAATTTTCGTCTTGCACTTATTGTGGTACGTGCAGTTTCATTGAACGTTCTTTAACTCAGTTGTCTCAGGTTTGGATTCCGTTTTGCTGTGGTAAGTACAACTCACTATTCAAACTTTTCGAAGACCCCCAGTTTCACCTTTTGACCTTTTTCCTAAACCTCGTCCTCAAACACCTCAATACCTCTCGGTTCTCTCTCCCTATCGCACCCAAATCGAAAGAATCGCCCACAATCCGAACAAAATAAACCCGCTCCCACAATAAATTCTTATGTAGATTCGCCATTTTGATTCTGGTTTTTGTAACATTGCGAATTGTCGAATATTCATTCACCATATCAAACTCTTGTCTGCATCTCTTCTCCTCGATTTGTGAAATCTGTTTGAATTTATATCGGTCATTAATACAAACGAACCAAATGAAAATATTTTCATGATTCAGGGATAACGAGATGAAGATAATTCGATGACATTCTGCGCTCTTTGTTAAGATAAGATTTCTGGGTTTTTAATTCACAACACGAGGAGTTCAGATTGAGGCGAGGGTTGGAAATTGTGGTGGGAGTTCTCTAGTGGGTTGTAGGATCAATACTTTCACCGTCCGGGTTAGGATGCGTACCAACCTAGTTATTTCCTGCAAGCTTAATGTCTGCATTTTAACAATGGAGCTTCCTGCATCAATGGAGAGAATTCCCTGAAAATCCCAGAGCGGTTTTAGCGATTTTTTTCGGTAAATATTGGATGCGAAAAGATTCCATTCATCCTTATCGACATTTCCGACATGAATGAACCATATTTACTACCAATGCAATAAGAATTGTAGAATCCACGAGAAGATGGATCCTTTTATAGGGTTAGTTAATTGAACCTTCAGATTTATTTAAATCTATCAAACTAAAACCGATACTGTCGGTTTCCTTGGAAAATATTACCTGTGGATAAAGAAAACTTTGAGGCCCACAGATAAAACAAGATGAATAATTAGGGAATGTGAGAAAATATAATTCGAAAATATTGAATGGGGGTTATTCAGGTGTGGCAATTTTATCGAATACCTGATGTATATGCTTTGTCTCTTGCAGCTTTGGACATATTTTATCAGTTTTTCTGTAGATTTCGACACAATAATAGATGGCAGACCGATAATTTTTGAATTGAGTCTCCCCTGCTATTTTCATAGTTTTGGAAAATGTCCGGAGCTTTTCTCGGCTACTAAAGAGCTTTTCTAGGAACAAAAATCATTCATCGATGCTCTTAGCTCGAAGATCCGATGCATCAATTGAAAGAGCTAAAAATCGAAGTTTTAATCATAAAAATAAATTTTACTATTCTTTTTCGAACCCCTGTAGATCAAATATAAAAATTTGGTGGACCTGCTACTTAAAATTATTCATATTTTCATCAAAGAACGGCTTGCCTATATGCGAAACCAAAATTTTTCATCGGTCACTTTCACATTTGCTCCAATTTATACATCAATCTCCCTGCTAGTGAAGGGTAGAACCCTAGACGTGTGTCAAGCTCTAGATTTATGTACTTAGCCTCACTTACTGTACACGAAACAGGAGGGTGAGATGCAGCAACGTAACGAATATTCACCTGGCTTCCGCTTGAAAAGTATATCCTTTCCATTATACTCATAGTTCATTTTCGTAATTTTATATCCCTTTGTTAGATTTAAAGATATCATAGCCATTGCTCACAACACTCCGAGTTTCTGCGTTTAAGAAAAGCAAATTGCGCTAACAGAGGAGTATGAGGTATGGAGAAGTAGTGATGAAAGCTGAAATATCCATATAAGATATCATAAAAATACATTAAATTGATGCAAAAAACCTAATTGAGCGATCATTGGAAACGAAGTCGACGGAATTTTGAACGCTCCTAGGGTTTTCCATTCTTCGATGATTGACTTTTAAATATTGCCCAATCAATCCGAACTTCATTTTTTATATTTCGCCAATAAATTGAAATTGAATAGAAAGAAAAGAAATAAAAAACTATATAAGTTTTGTTGCAGCTAATCTTTGAACTTTTATCGAACTCCATCCTTCATTTCTTCTAAAAGCTTTCACGTGACATGAAATAAAATATACAGAGTATCCCAGAATGAATGGATAATCCTGTAACACTTTATAGAAGAGCTCTTGGACTCTCTAAAGAAAATACAAAAAAATCTATCCCCACTAGAAATATTTTTTTTCAAAATAATGATTTCTTGCACATCACGTTGCGTTTCTGTGTATCACGCTCACAAGTGGATGAAATCCATCAGTTTCTTCATTGAATTACCAATAGATATGCGGAAAATCGTATAGATATCTGTTGTAACTTTTTTGGAAAAAAATATCCAACTTCAAATTTCATCATAAAATGTGATGAATATTTCATAATGTGTAAGTTTAATCGTTCATGGTGGAAATAAAATTTGGGAAAGCCTGTGCGGCCAAATCAAAAAAAAATATGCACCTTTCATGGAAATTTCAAAATGGTACAATACATCTTCATAACTTATTTCACCATGAAGAAACGTGAGCGTGTTACACAGAAACGCAACGTGATGTGCAAGAAATCATTATTTTGAGAAAAAAAATATTTCTAGTGCGGATAGATTTTTTTCAGAGAGTCTAATAGCTCTTCTATACAGTGTTACAGGATTATTCATTCATTCTGGGACACCCTGTATAAGAAAAATTAAAACCTAACTCAAAAATTTTAAATATTGAAATAAAAAAACAATCTGAAGAATATTGTGTTGTTATGTTGTATTGTGTTCATTTTGATTGTACAAGTGTTTTATCAAAGGAGTCTGAGACGGTCCCACATCATAATAGGGAATATAGCGATATACCACAAAGAAGAGACAGGGTGAATGGCCTCAACTACATCTGGCTAGAAATTGTCCAGGTGTCGGTGGTTCCTAGTCCCCACGATTCTATTTAACCAGCAGTTGGCTAAATTAGTTATTCACCCTCTCCTTTATCCGCGGTGTTGCCGAATTTTATCATGTGGTAACATCCCCCTTCGAAAAAAATTGCCTGATGCATGAATTAATCTCGTAGAATATAGGGATTTCTCTCGAACAGTTTTCAGTTCATTTCCACATATAAATATGTGAAAATATGCGATATGCGTAGGTACCTAATACAGGGTGTCCCAGAATGAATGGATAATCCTGTAACATTGTGTAGAAGAGCTATTGGACTCTCTGAAAAAAATACAAAAAAAAATCTATCCCTACTAGAAATATTTTTTTTTCTTCATGGTGAAAAAAGTTATGAAGATGTATTGTACCATTTTGATATTTACATGAAAGGGGCATATTTTTTTTTAGTTGACCACACAGGCTTTCCCAAATTTTATTTCCACCATGAACGATTAAACTTTCACATTATGAAATATTCATCACATTTTATGATGAAATTTGAAGTTGGATATTTTTTTCCAAAAAAGTTACAACAGATATTCATTCGTTTTTCAGAATATCTATTGGTATTTCAATGGAGAATATTTCACCATGAAGAAACTGAGGGATTTGATCCACTTGTGAGCGTGATGCACAGAAACGTAACGTGATGTGCAAGAAATCATTATTTTGAAAACAAATATTTCTAGTGGGGATAGAGTTTTTTTTTAATTCATTTCAGAGATTCGAAAAGCTCCTCTATACAGTGTAACAGGATTATCCATTCATTCTGGGACACCCAAGCAATTGAGTATTTTGAGGTTTTTCAGCTTTTTCATTGATCATTGATAATATCATATTGTGAAAATGCCCTTTTTGCATAATTTAATCAAACATGGTAACTATATTTATCATTCCTACTGACCATTTCATTCAGGATAGAAATTTGAAACAAACAAAGAATTATAGTCTTTCATTCGAACGACACGCGTTACTGAAAAAAATAGCATTGTTATGGAAAAGGGATCAGCTGCTTCTCTACACAAGGGGGGCGAAAGTTTTATAATAAACACCAGTCGTTCGGCTGACTTGAGTACCGGTCCTACTTTTTTTCAGAGTTCATTTCATACGGATAGAAACTGATAAGGGTGGTTTCAGTGAAGGGGAAATTTGAATATCGTAGGACAGGGGAAGTTTGGTTGAGGTTGTACGAATAAAAATTACCTAGTTGTAGGATTCATGGATGTTTTGTTTCAAAAATTCAACAACAAAATCTCCTCTCCTTCAACAAACGTTTCAATTCCTAAATCAATAACAGGTCCATGAAAAATTTCATATCTGTTTCAGTTCATTTCAGGAGTATTGCAAAATAAAAGAGTAGCTATACCCAGGTACATTCAAAAATATTTCATATACAAAATTAAAGCACTTAGTCGCGATACAAAAAACAGCAAGAAACGAATCACTATAATATGAATAAGTGAGTGATCCACATTTTCACAATTTCATTCATATTGTATTGGAGAAAATATCCAAAAAAGTTAAGACTACATTCTCCTAGACATTTGGTTTTCCAAAGCTTATATGATAGGTACATGACTTTGTTACTTGTTATTCTGGCCAACCCTCATATAAAGCCAGTTCATTGTCCAGAAGAACCCTCAGCCCTAGTTTCGTTCGAATTTTATCGATACGATCGCGCGTGCGATATCGTATAGAATACAGATCCCTGTGTAGTATAGACAAAAACTCTATTCGAATCTGTTGTCTGCTCGGACTGCTCGGAGTGCTCGGTGCCGACAGATGACGAATGTGAAAATTCGCCCGATCGCGACCCTTGCTCACGTATTTACGCCGACCCGATAGTCTGCTCCTTCCATAGACTAATAATAATATTTCATTATTAGTCTATGGCTCCTTCTATGTTTAAGACGTAAATAATTAATAGTTTTTCGATCAAATTTTATCGATACGATCGCGCGTGCGATATCGTATAGAATACAGATCCCTGTGTAGTATAGAAAAAAACTCTATTCGAATCTGTTGTCTGCTCGGACTGCTCGGAGTGCTGGGTGCCGACAGTTGACGGATGTGAAAATTCGCCCGATCGCGACCCTAGCTCGCGTATTTACGTCGACCCGACAGTCTGCTCCTTCTATGTTTCAGACGTAAATAATTAATAGTTGATGCAGTATGTAGTGTTAGTCGAGGTATAGAAGTTAATACTGTCGGTTCGTGCCGGTGTTTTTTTCTTTTCTTTTTATTTTAATTTTGTTTAGTTTCATTTTTTCACTTCGTTCTTAATATTACTTCATTCCTTGTGTTGTAATCATATGGTTCATCTATGTCAAATTTTGGTGAGTGTTGTATATTCCTTTCTTTATTACGACGAATTTCTACCTAACCTAACCAAGGAAAATCTTGCGGATATCCAAAAAAATGTCAAAGTTATCGCTTATTTCACATTACATTTTCAAACTGCAGAACGAAAAAATTCTCAACAGAATGAAAGGAGCACCCCATTGTTACCGTTTTGGTGTCAAAAAAGTGTTTTCCTTCATTCAACTTGTAAAAAAACACTGTTTTTTATCCAAGTAAATGAATGATATTTTACTATTACTGAATCAACTTCCATGCACTTATCTGAAAAAAACGAACTAGTGAGTGTATCCGAAAATATTAACCTGCACTTTGTTTTATGTTGTAAACATTCGAAAACGACTTGATTTTGTAAGCTGGCTTCCTGATTTGCCTATACATAATTCGAGCTGTATATTTTTAGACTATATAGGGCGTAAGGTCGGTGCCTGTTTAGATGATTTCTTCAGAAATAGAGTATGTATACTTTGAGCTAAAATTAAGATGAGGATAGTTTATATTTTTCTTCTGACATATCACATAAATTATTTGGTCAATATCGATTTCTTATATGTATCACATTTGGAAGCCATAATATGCATAAAGAAACAGGAAAATGTTAATGTCCTGTGTTATTTAATTGGTACATCCTATGCAATATTCAGAGGTTTTTTTTTTAGTTTCTCGTGAGAATGGCTTAAGTTTGTCATTTGTGGTCTTAATTGTCTTAAAATTCCCAAGACTATTCCTTAACATGCTTTTTGCGCTGATAGTTTCTATACACCTTCGATAAAAAGTCGATTGCCAACGCACAGCTTTGAATAAAGAACTATTTGATTGTTTTCACCGGTAAGAAGAAATAGAATTAAAATTGTGGTTTGTAAGGACAGGTGCAAAAATAGATAATTTTCACATAATAGGTAAATTAGCTTTATTTTTATCATATCGTTTCTGCATGTTCACCTAAATGATAAGGTGAAATATAATTAGAAAAAAATAAAATTATCTTGTTTTGTAATGGCAAATTACATGTAAAACAGTTACTTCCCTCGAGTTGGTATTTTGTTCTGAAAATCTAACAGAAACACATTCGGGAAGTAAATAAAATAATTTCGTGGTAACGGTGGGAAAACTGTGATAAGCTCCTCGTTCTCAATTAGATAAACGAGTGATGAAACTACCAGTTCAGTTTTACAAGGGCATTTCGAAAATTTTCAATCAAATTTACAAAAGTTCGTTCCGGATTTTTGCTATAAACATTATCGCAATTTCATCCAAAGTAATTAAAATTCAGTTTTATTCTTATTGGATGTGGGTGGCTTTTATTCTAGAACACGGGGAATAAATAAATGAGGATATTTTGGAAGCATTTTCTCGGAAATGTTAAGTGACCATACTATTTGAATGAACCAAAACGCTGCTTCTACTCAAGAAAGTCTGAACCCTGAAGAATCCACATGTTTCTGTAGCTCCTCAGCTCTGGCCAGGGCCAGGATGCAAACACCCTTACCCACCTTGGAGCGCCCTGGCTTCATATTTATGAGCCCCTATTGATAATTTTTCCTAGCTACGACCCTGCTTATAAGCCCAAAACTACCGAGAGTAGCTCTCTTTTTACACGTTACGACTCTCGTGACTTTTTTAATTGGTTCCTCGTTTTTTTTCGTTATCTCCACTATCCTGCACTGAGTTCTGTCGCTAAAACCTTCCCCTTCTTATTATGGTGAATTATCCAACCTCTCTCAGGGATCAGGGTTGCCGAAGCTACTCCGATCGGAGTAGATCTACTCCATTTTATAATTATCTACTCCGCTACTCCAAACGATACAATTTCTACTTCGGTCGAATGACATTTCAAATTGAAGTTCGCAAATTATTGTTCTGTGGTAGCAAACCTTCGATGGGCGAGAGTGATGACTTTATGATCTCTTATTAGTGTATTTGATATTAATATAAAAATATTCTATGTCAATGCGATTTCCCTGCTCCAATCTTTCAATAGCCTTCTTGTATAAAAACTCTATGCTCTTTCATACGGAAGATTTTCGCTTAGAGTTCGTTATCTATGGTTATATATTGATAAAAAAAACTCAATGATTCGGTATTTTTCACACAACGACGATTTGTCATTCCCACCCCTAGATATGCTACTCCGCTCTGGTCACAATCTACTTCACTTTTAATCTCGAATCTACTAGTATTTTTCGGCCGTCTGTGGCAACCCTGTCAGGGATGCATGTTGAACAAAACCTGGCTTCGTGCCAACTGAGGCCTTCAGATTTTGTTGTTATTGATTGATGGAGTGTTACATAGCATTGTTGAACCTTCCGTTGTAGTATTGGAATCTTTTTCTGAATGTCATTCTCAGGATGCCTCTCCTGATATATGAACGAAGATAAGCAATTGCGCTTCTGGTTCTGAAAATGCAAATATCAGCTAAAAATTTTAAAGTTTCCTCCAGGCCAGGGTGAGAAGGTTGAACATTCATCAAATTAGTGTTGAGAATATGTTTTCCCCTTTAACTAATCTGAATTTCTCTCAGAATATTTATTCCAATACTAGGAATACATATTCTGAAATCATTCACGAATAATAGTAATTCAATTATATAACATTTAAATTTCAAAACAAATTTTCAGTGGATAGCTGTTTTCTATTTTTTTTTATTCAGTTCCGAAAATGACAACAAAGGGTGAAGATTTTCAGCAGAAAAGGGGCCCTCTTGTATAGCGAAAGAACGAACTGTTGATTTAATTCAAGGTTAACAAATTTGTTTTTGACGGAAACACCTATTGTCACTATTTGTTTGATGTATACGTCTGAACTCTAATGATCCCAGGATTACGATTTTCATGCTCCAATAGCATAATGGAAATCTTTTTTCATATTTGAACATTAACCTTATAATTTCTAATCGATTGGCGGTAACCTTGTAGTTTTTCCGCATATTAGAAATATTCAACATTCCAGAATCAAATCGTGAATTTCCATCAGGATACTAGTGATTTCAATACACTAATATTTTTTTTCCAATAATGAATAAATTTTCAAAACACCGACACACATGATTCAGTTCTGATAATTGTTTCTTTTGTTGCAGGTTATTTTTTGTAATCAAAGCGAACAAGTCGTGATTAAATTAAACAAGAGAAACGAAAGCTTTAAAAAAACCTGATTTTTATATACAAACGAAAAATAAAGGAAATACCATAACTTTAGAATTTTGAAAGAAGTATACACAGAAAGCTCACTTCATTGGATATAAAGAAGAGGAGTTTTAACAAGAAAAAAACGAAGGCAGCCGTCTTATAGGGATTTAGGAGTGCTACTGTTTAAATAAATTAGTGCAAAATGATGTCTAATGGCTTGGACTCTAACGTGGTTGGTCAACAGAACGGCGGTAATGTTAATCAAGTCGGAAGCCAAGAGGAATCTAAAACCAATCTCATAGTCAACTATCTTCCGCAAACCATGACACAAGAAGAAATACGATCATTATTCGCAAGTATAGGAGAAGTAGAAAGCTGTAAATTGATTAGGGACAAAGTTACTGGTGAGTAGTCTTTTTTTTTTCAAGTCCCATAAATCAAAAATCATATTATCGTTTTTTCATCAGTTTAGTTCAATTTGACACAGTTATCATAATTACTATTATTTGAAAGTTAGAATGTCAAGTTTACTGGGACCTTATGATCTTTTGGGCCCCCCTGTCTCGGTCTGGTTGAGGTATATCAAAAGCTCTCTACCCAGTTCTTATGAAATACCTAGCAGAGATGACCTCATGGATGATATGTCTCCATGATGTATAAGTTAATGGCCTAAGGACTCTTTGTCCTTTGTAACTTGAAATCCTGTTGCCTTCGGCAAACTCTAATGTGCAATGTAAAGCTTGCCTAATGCAAAAGGGTTGTAATTCAATCATTTCATTCACATCCAAATGATGAATCCCTTGCTTCGTATGATGAAAATATTATCTGATATGTCAATAACTGCTTGAATTATCTGATTTCTAATGTTAATTTTTCTTTTGCTGTCATCGTTAAGTGATCAGCGGATATTGACATTCTGAATATATTTAGATTAGATTTGTTATAACTTAATAGGGTTGATATACCATTTGCTTCCAAAACAAGATCAGTCAGTAGAATGCAAATTATCATAACTGAAAACTAGAACTGTACAATGACGGTTGTGAAAAATAAAATGTTTTCATCGAATGAGGTTTTGCAGATATAATAACCGAAATTTGTCCACTCCCGTTAAATTTTCATATTGTTTGTTAGATCAATAATTGGGAAGAAAATTGGAGAAAATCAGTAATGTTTGAAACATAGACCAAAAACTGTCTTATCTGACAGTTTAGCATGATTATAACTATGAAAAGTTCCCTTTACTTTTATCGTTAGGAACTTTTTACTGCAAAAATATTAATATAATCTTGTTCTCAATAGGAAATAGTACACTGCTTTTCTGATAGAAACCCGCAAAATCCATGGAGAAAGTATTTTTGGCAAACGATCAGTATACATTATAATGTCTATAAATAAAAACGTTTCGATTTATTCAGAAACGGCAGTGCAGAAGATGTGAACTCAAAACTAGAAACGCTTGACTCGCTTGTTTCAAACCTTTTCCGAATTTCCATTTCCGCACAAGTTGTAATTCACTTCAAAATCGAATTTAAAGATCCAAAGAAATAAAACTTCGTGTCCACATCGATTTGAATTTATTTTGAAAGGACTAAACAGCAAATATTATTCCTTATAACTTTTTCAAATACTATTCCTATACATTTGTATGATGTCTCAAAAGAGGAATAAATTAAATTAAATTTATGGTGTCTGTTTCGGCTATTTTGAAACTTGTATCTCAATCATATAGAAAAGCAAATAGACAATAATGAATATGATTCATTGAATTTCTTTATTAACTTATTCCATCATGAATTCCATTGGTAATTGAAGGGGTTCGTAAGTATCTGCTCAGTAATTTTCTATATAATGATTAAAACCTTTAATTTCGTAATATGTTTGAAATTAAGTTCACTGATTTTTCATAGATCTAATGAATCATCCTTGTGGATTCAATTAGTGAATGAATTATATTTCATGGTATTGTATTCATCTGGATATTTCTACTACACCTTTTATAATGATTATGTTTTCAATTTTTAAATCATTTCTAAACTGACTGATACTTGGTCCCCCTGTCTTAATTTCCATTGGTTTTCGTAACTTGAAACCTGCCTGAAGTTACGACCTGTACTTTGCAGGACAATCACTTGGTTATGGATTCGTGAATTACCATAGACCTGAAGATGCCGAAAAAGCTATCAATACCCTGAATGGTTTGAGGTTGCAAAACAAAACCATCAAGGCAAGTACCGCCATATTTTATTTCGATTATTTCTGAAAATCTGTTTGAAATAGGTGCAAAATGGTGCATATTTCAAAAAGATTTGTTTTATTGTTGTATTTTTTTTTCAGGACTGTTGCTTGATTTTCTCAATTACTTTCTATATACTTTTCACATTTAATATTTCATTATTATTATATTTGTTACATTTTCCTTAGATTGGTTTCAATTATGATATTATTTTGGCAAAATGGCGGTCAACTGAGCTATCTTATAAAACGGTCCAAATATTGTCAATAGCATATCAAAGCTAATTTCATTTGAATCGTAAATTTCCTGAACATTACTGAGCCTTCGAAAATGTTCGAGTCACTTTCTGGAGACTTGACATAATTGTACTCATTTATGTACTTTTTTATATTTTGAAGAAAATGGTTGGCTTTCTTCCCCAACCCCCAGAAAATACATGCCTGAAATAGCTTCTCTTCGAGTCATAGTCATTTCACTGATTCACACTATGAAAAAAAAAAACAGGACTCGACCAACTGATACATTTCATCCAGACAACTCCTTCTTTGTAAAATTCATTTGGGCGGGATAAGTATAAAGATTGATACCATGCATGATAAGCATTAAATCATATTGTTCCGAAATTGATAATTCAATATTAGGAACGATTTTTCATGGAAAGGTGAATTTGTGCCGATGCAAAATTGTTCAACAAATGCATTTTAATGTTGAACCTCATTCGATAAAGTTAATGAATATTCATTATTATTCTAATGAAATTGTGACACGATGTAACGCCTACTTTCGAAAGCGATTGTTTTGGAACGATATTAATTTCAATTTCCAGGTGAAACTATTTCAAATTTTGGAAAAAAGTAGAAACAACTTCCAATAGAAAAGTGTGAGTGGAATCGAAATTATGGAAATTTCCAAATTTATATTTTTTCCACAATTAGAATACCAATTGATATACACATATATGTTAATTGATTGATATTGAATAACAAACTCATTGCATATAAACAATAAAGGGTTCTAGGTATCTTACAATAACGTTATACTTTATCATTTCGGCATTTATCCTGTAATCAATAATTCCTTTTCTGAAATTTTTTGTAGTAATATGTGAATTGGAATGTTTTCATTAAGTTCTATGTGTGACATTAATTGACTTCGAAGACACCTTGTATGATATTATTCAATAGAACGTTGGCTATGGATCAAGTACTTGTTCTTGAGAATCGAATTGTTATTTTGCTGTGAAAAGAGCATTCTTGTCTAAGTTCAAGAAAATCAATGAAAATATGTCTGCTGGCATAAGATCTTATCCGTACATACATTTAAAAATTATAATTAGATTTTAAAACCTGAAATGGGTTCTAGGTATTCCTCAATATGTTCATAAATTATTATTATTATTAAATTGAACCTAGCCCAAAAGAGACCAGTTCCATTGCTTCATCATTGTTCATATAATTAGGAATGAAAATGTAATGAAACAAGTCTGTTTTGTTTCCCATGGAATCTAAATATGTGATTTTTTAGCTTAAATGATATTTAACTTTTCTTTTCCTAACTGAAGTTTCGCTTTTAGGTTTCCTTTGCAAGGCCCAGTTCGGAAGCAATCAAAGGTGCAAATTTATATGTATCAGGTCTCCCAAAGAATATGACCCAGCAAGATCTAGAAACTTTGTTCAGTCCTTATGGTCGCATAATCACTTCTCGTATATTGTGTGATAATATCACTGGTAAGAATCAATATGATACCACTTAAACCTACATTTGGTCGAGGCAAAATTTTGGGTGATAAAATACCTCAGTTCTTCACTCTTGATAATATTTGGAATTTCGAAGTAAACAAACTTTGAATTACAATATTTTATGTATAGTTTATTACATAAAATTCAAGTCTTGAGATTCTCATTCCCAAGTAACATACATACATTGAACATAACATCTTGCAGTCTGTTTCACACAACAAGTAATTTTTTTCTAGTTTTTATATTTTTTAATGCATAGTTTTGATTTAATGTTGTAATTGCTGCAATTTTCAATAGCGACTCTCACCACTTGGGTGTTTTCTATTGATCACCAAGGTGCTTGAGGTCGTTTCATTTTTTTGTCAACTGTTACCTATATTTTTCGTTTTCTCTTCTTTTTCCTAGTACGTCAGTTTGTCATGGGGGACGGAGAAAATTTGCCTGGTACGTACCCATAATTCTACAATTTAATTAACACATTTACTTCAAATTCAACACCACTCATTTTCACCAATCACTATCTGGTTGTTCTGTTTTGAAAGCTAAATTCATAAGGCCAGTTCAGTGTTTCTCAAGAGTATTTCCAAAGTAAACTAAGTAATTCAATCAACCGACAAGATAATCTAATGGTGGCACCTTCTAAATTGAACATCCACACCTCCTTGATCTGAGGGTACAGTTGAATAAGTACAATCATAATTATGTTCCTATTAGTTATCTGGAAACAAATTTGATTATGTGTGAAGAAATAATTCCGTTACTTTCGGATACTGAATATTAATGAAAGAAATTTAATATGTATTGTCCCATATAATCAAAGTACTTCCGGACGAATTACAAGAGACCGAATTCATCTCTTTATGTTCAACTTTTATTTTTTGAAATCTTATGTCACCATTGGATTTCTAAATATTTCAAGTTTTCAATAATACAGAGCATCTTGAGAAAAATTGGTAAAGATGTAATGATAACCGGCCAATAAGAATTATATTTTCGAAAATTAATAAAAGGAAGTGTTAAGGCTGAACGCAAAATCCAGTGCATTATCGATGTTCAGTTTCCGTTATTTGTTTTAAAGTAAAAATATTTCGGATCAGCTGAACATTTTAATATTGTAATATGCACTCCTCTACCCCCAATAATAAAGTGACGAAAATTTTATTTTCGTAAAAATTATCCTATTATTTCTTACTGAATTTATATATTTTTGTGTCGTTTTATTTATTTCGTTCAGTTTTACATTGGCTTTCTTTTATTAATTTAATACACGATCTGTGATTCTGCATCGAAGCATGTAATTTTGAGTTGCTATTTTATTGTTTTCAGTTCAAAAGAGCAGAGCAATCACTTCACAATTCTACACATACAATGATGCTATTGAAGGTTTCATAGTGAATTTCTGAAGCCTAAATAGCTTAATTGAGAATAACCGTTCCCAATCGTATATTTCTCCCATTAGTTCCAAGTTCTGTGGGACTCATTATTTGTAATATGTAAATATAGGGTTGGAAACTTGTTTATTCTCGGTTGTTTTGTAGTGATCAAGTTACTTCAAGGAGAAAATAATTCTACAACGAATGCGGCCCTCAATTAACCAATGCTCTACTTGTATTCACATATCATTACATGTATTATGAATATTCCAAAACTTGGCGATTTTTGTAAATTATCAAATTTCCTATCTAAGAGCATATAGAAGCAATGGTTTAGGGCCAATCCAAGGTCAAGATTATAATGCAAATTTTTTTATTTAGGTCTTTCTAAAGGGGTTGGATTCATAAGATTTGACCAACGTCTAGAAGCTGAACGTGCAATCCAAGAATTGAACGGTACAATACCGAAGGGTTCCACCGAACCTATAACCGTTAAATTCGCAAATAACCCTAGCAACAATAATAAATCTATCCCACCACTAGCAGCATACCTCACCCCACAAACAACTAGGCGATTCGCTGGTCCAATCCATCATCCTACTGGACGATTCAGGTAACTTGAATTAGTTATTTTTCTGCATGAGAATTTAAGTCTGGCAATTTTCATTTGCTTTATTATAAATATAGACAAAACTTGAAATTATGTGGAAAATTGGTGGTTTTTTCAAGCCCTTTTTGTTGGAATGGTTAGAAAGTCGTTGGAGTAGAGTCAAAACATCACTGTTATCTTTGGCCCGGTCGAATGGTGGAAGTTTTTTTATATTTGATTTGATCGTGTTTTTCGAGGTATTTGAACACGGTTTGGTCACAAACTGATTCAAATAAATGAGTTTTGGTCGGACGCAGTATTCTGGATTATGAAGTTGCTTATAATTTGGAATCGTTCAAGAAAACATGTCTAACAGTTCTTTTTGAGCAATTTTTCCACCTGTTGCTTGTTCCATGAACAAATCGCAGCCTTAGTTATAGTAAGGCACAAAACGAAAAGTAGTTTTTTGGGAATATGTGTTTAAAGGTTCATTCCAGCTTGTTTTTCCAATGAAATTCTTAGTATTT
This sequence comes from Aphidecta obliterata, assembly GCA_963966015.1. Classification (NCBI taxonomy): domain Eukaryota; kingdom Metazoa; phylum Arthropoda; class Insecta; order Coleoptera; family Coccinellidae; genus Aphidecta; species Aphidecta obliterata. Next base: position 5,225,603 of record OZ014436.1, read on the forward strand.
GAGTTGTAAATCTGAAGAAAATCACATTTATAACTATAGTCCATTTAAGAATTATTGACATCGAAGCAGGCCATGAACGTCCAGTCGAGGCTTTATTTCTAGTTACAAAAAAGTTACTGTTTTAATCATAGAAATAAAACATAAATATAACCTAGAAAAGTGTTCAGTATACGAATTATCGAATAATTATTAATTAAGCCGGAATATTTAGACTGTAGTTTAAAAATGGGAATTCAGGTTCAACTTTATATATATTAAGAAATGGAACCCCCAAATAGAAAACTTGAACAGGAAACTCACCACCATAATCTACACCCTCAATAGTATAAAATACCATATCCAACAAGATACATTGAAGCTCCTATACACAGCCAATTTTCAGTCAACCCTTTCATATGGCATTGTTTACTGGGGAAACAGTACATCGGAAAAAAATATTTAAAACACAAAAGCAAGCAATCCGAGCTATGTATAGAATGAAATATAGAGACTTGTAGAAGTGGTTTTTTCAAAAGGAATTAAAAGTTTTTTCAAAAGGAATTAAATCCTGACGTTAACAGCAATATATGTGCTGAAGTATGTTATCTTCCTACAAAGCCACAGTGAACTATTTGAACCGTTTCTCAACCAGAACCCAACTTGGAAAATTGATCCTTATATATACCCGAGGCAACAATTGACACTAGCACAGAATAATGTGAAATACATGTGCATGAAGATCTACGATGCGTTACACAAACAGTTTCATTCGATATAATATCGCACCCGTCGTAGAATAAGGAGACAACTCAAAAATTGATTTTGTTGGGAAATCGTATTTGAAGTTTTGGTTTACCGAAGTTTTCGTTCTATACTTTTGTGTACTTACTCAATTTAACACGCTGAACATTCGTAATAACTGCAGCAATCCATTTGAACATTATATCTCTAGCACCCAATATTCAATTAAAGCAATTTTTCCCATCATGGTGGAATATTCCACTGTTTTTCCAAAAAATTTGAAATGTTACCTTTTTTCACGAACAGTCTCTTATGAGGCGGAGAGGCCAACTAGAGTTATTCTGATATTGCACGTAAGAAAAGGGATACTTCCTGAGTTCAATACCGTCACTAACACAAAATGGACCTTTGTTGAGTTGTCTCCTTAGTCGACGACGGGTGAGATATATATTATTATTAAAATAAGAGAGAAACAAAAATTAAGAATCTATGTAGTACATGAAGAATTTTGACATGAAATTTTACAATTATTCAGTATACTTTTGAATTGGAAACAATATAGCATGTGTATTAGCAGAGGGAATGTGAACAGGGTACTATACAGTATAAGTATAATAAATAAACTTAAAATATCTATGAATGATACAAGGGCAAAGATAAAAATATTGAAAACTTTGTTTCCACATAGTGTAGTGATTTGGATGTGTTTATTGACATAATCCTATTGATGGGCATCCTTTTGCAGGGAAGGTTTCAATATTTCAATAACCCATTTATGAAATGATTCACCATTCATAGTAATCCTTATCATTAATACTACTGTCAAGAATCGGATCACATCCAGGTAAAAATCCATCAATGGTTCCAGCATTCAAAATAGTGCACCTTCTGCCTTTACCCTTGAATATACTCGGCATACCTTTTGGATTATTTTCTAGTGTCCACTGACAAATTTGAATACCGTTTTTGAATATCCAAATTTCATCTCGATAAATGAATTTTACGTTTTGTTCCATGTATTCTCGGTATTTATCACAATATTGTACTATTTTTAATATATTTTTCTGTTTATCAGTAAGAATTTTCCTTCGATCGATTTTTTTGTATTTGTATCCAATTTTTTTTATGATATAATATAATGTTGACTTCGATCAATTGAAATCTAGGTGCTCTTTGGCCAGTTCGAAAAGGATATCTAAACTGATATATTCATTGTTTTTAATTCTAGCAAAAACAAAGTCATTCAATGTCTCTTTGAAGGAATAATCGTATCGCACAGGTTTTCTTCCAGTGCTAATTCCAGGCTGTAATAACAATAATAACATGCTAATATTCTACGGACAGGGCTTGGTGAAATCTGAAAATTTAAGAGACATTGATCAATCAGAATACACTTTGAGTCGGTGAATAACAGTTTACCTGAAACACTAGCGGAAATATATGCCAAATCTTTGAAAAACTCGAAGTAACACCGACAAACTGCCTGGCGTTCTCTTGTTAGGCGCGATGTATCCTGGTCAATTCCAGCCATTTTAATAGCATAAGACAAAAAATACTCAAATTCAGTGTAAATTTTTATAATTACATATTCACCAATCTTCGATAAAATCATCAAAGCAAGATTTCTATGGGTAATGTTAGTGTTATTCCTATACCAACCTGAATTCAGCAACCCAAAATATTACTGAATAGTCTATTACCAACTTAAATTCGATTTTTCACAGCCAACCGAGATGTCAATAATTCTTAAACGGAGTATAGAATCCTAAGAGTTTTATTGGAATCTAACAATTGGGGATCTTTAAACACGTGTTCCCATCTAGCTGCTTTTCGTTTAGTGCCTTTATATTACTAAGGGTGCGAAATACGTTGGCAAAGTTAAATTCGTGTCCACAAAGAATCGTTTGACTGGCCTAGAATGGTGTATAAAATGATTTGGTTGCGATCTCGATGACTCTTCCAAACATGTCGATGGGGTCAGTTTTCATGTCTGCTAGGATGTTATTATTTGTATGGCTTCATGTGATTGTAGGAGTTTTAACTCAATAGTATTTGTCTTCTGTGTTAGCTGAGGTGGGATGGTGATCGTTAATTTGTTTTTCCATTCCAGATATTCTCCTTTGGCGGGGGATCTCTTAACCAATTCAATGTTGCCTGGCAATGCCATGAACGGCTCAGGGTGGTGTATTTTCGTTTATAATTTAGCTCCCGAAACCGAGGAAAATGTCCTCTGGCAATTATTCGGCCCGTTCGGAGCCGTACAGAGCGTTAAAGTGATCCGCGATTTACAAACCAACAAATGTAAAGGATTCGGCTTCGTAACGATGACAAACTACGATGAAGCAGTAGTTGCCATTCAGTCGTTGAATGGATACACGCTTGGTAACCGTGTGTTACAGGTTAGCTTCAAAACGAACAAGACCAAGACAACATAGATTGGCCAAAAAAAAGACTTCAGGCCGTCTCCAATGCGTTTTTAATCGTTGCGTATTCTCGAACAAAATTTTAATTCGAGTTGGTTGGTGCTAAAATTTATGCGAAGAGATGGCTCTTCTATTTATTGATATCCTTCCTAGCATGTTTAACTGTTGCAGCTAGAATGTTATTGAATTGTGATCAGGTTTCCAATGGCAACCTGGCTTGTCATTTTTCTGTCTGGAACATTCTCATATTTTTTAGCATTTAGTCAAAAATTCAACTTGGGTTTGATTGTGTATAGCTTCGTGAGCACATCTAAAGTCCTTCCTACCAGATCGGCACAAATAGTGAATTTCTTATAAATAGCTAATGTTTCAAAACGAGAAAGCGCGACGATCTTCAACGCATCTCTACTCTTAAGTTAAGTACTTACCTACGAAACTAGTCAAAAGTGCATTCGCATTTCCTATAGCAAACGTTATTAGATCTGATTTGTAATCATTGTGCCATCACCATTCGATTTTGTCATTTTTTGAAAACTACCCAAAGAAAACTAAGTATTATTATATACATATAAACATTTAATTATTCGTATAGTATTTATTATTATAACAGCACTCTGTGGTGTATTACTTATAATCAGTTTAGTATAATTTATGTATTTATATGTAGTGAATTGTGGAATTTAACGAGTATTTACAAAATGAGCTAGTCGTAGTGTGACTTCATGCGAATCCTCAAATGTTCTGTTCTTTATCAAGCTTGATGGGCCGAGCCATGTTGTCACTCAAGTCTTATTGTGTTCGCTTTGTGGACGGACATTGTAACACAATGGATTCCATTCTTGTTATATATAAACGGAATTTAATGAAAACAAATATTACTCGGGTCGATAAAAAAAGTTTAAACATTTATTTCAACGTTATATCCAGATTTATTTTCAAGAAATATTAATGAACTCACAAATGTGATTTTTAAATCACCTTTATTTCAAACAACCAAAGACAACCAAAATAATCAAAGAAGATATATATTATATACATATGTATATTTATACTTGAAATCGAGGGTTATTTTTCACAGATCCCGATGTTGGAATGATCTAAATCTGTAATTGGTACAAATATATGCCACTTCTGGGTATCTGAATCGATCACAAAACAATCAGGATCCATGAAACTTTATCCTCGATGTCAATTTTTAGATCAGAAAAAATAAATCTGAGTTGAAAATCTATCCTCACATAAAAGATCTAACAAATTAATCCTTTTGTTACAATGAATCGTGGTTCTATTATCCTCTTAGTGTGTGTGATTTTTTCCGATTTCTCTTGCTCATAACTGCGGTTCCAATTGATATATGTCTACAGGGTTTCACTGAGGCCAAGGCAGATATGATCACTGGAAGGGTACATTATTTTTATCAAACATAATTCGACCGATCATTGTTATTTATTATTTTATTTTGATTTGAAAATATTCATTTTATTTCGATTTCTCAGGTTGGGTTTGCAGAATTTGTATTCTTTCAATCATTTATTATTCAATTTAAAGGAAACTGTTTGGTTTATTGGTTTCAACTCATATTAATTAAAGTTTTATTATGATTTGATTTTTCTTGTTTTTTTCAGTTTTACCTTTAGCGAATGTATTTTTCCAGATGTTGACTCAATTTTTATTAGTGAATTCAGGCGCTATTATGCATGCACAAGTGAAACGCACATTTTTCTCTACTCTCCAAAAATTATTTTGTATCAAAATCTTTTTGCACAGAAGAGATATTTTGAATAGAACTTTTCAAGATTTGAACATTCTTGAAGGTGTACACAATAATCTAAAAAAAAAAAAGGGTTTTTATTTTGCTTTATCTGAAGAACTGAAGGGAACCTCCAAAATTTCTGAATTCCATTAATTTCATCAGTCAATTTAAAATGTCGACTGGGTAGATCGGAAGTGAAGTGATACGTGTATCTGAAGAAATTCGAATGACCGTCCAATTTCTAAGTGATTGGAGTGATTGTTCCACTGGCCAGTTATGTGCAAACTTTGCATTTTCAGAGAATATCTGCTTTCTTTTATATAGGTCTTCTTTTAATGAAACTGAACTAAAACTTGTAAATTACTCGGTATTATTTCATTATAATCCCTAGATCATAATCGCTGTGTCATCCAATTAGAATTATTTTATTTACTTGCAATGGTATCAGATGTTCAGAGTTATTAACAGAAAGACAGGTGCAATTATTTATTAACATAAACAATCAAAAAGGAAATGGAAAGCACAGAAAGACTTAATATCGAAAAAATGTCAATAGTTTTAACAGACAAGGGGATAATGAAAATATCCGATGAACTGAATTCCTGAAATTTTCTGATACACATAACGTGCGATCCCAAATAAAATTGATGTGCAATATCGAGAGAATAATTTTCATGGATTAAAAAAAAAAAGAGGGCACGAGATTGAAAAAAGATAAATGCAAGACATGAGAGGTCAAATTTCTCAACAAAGCGGAAGTCACCCATATGAACATCGTCATTTTTTTTACTGTTCGACATTTATTTGTAGATAACAGTTTTTTGAATGAATTGTTTATACTCGATGGTGGAAGGTGAAACTGGCCTAATGGTGAAAATATAGTGTAACTCCATTTTACAGAACAACGATCTATAAAAATGATAATTATAAATTACAAAATATGTGGGCATCACTATATTGCTTGTTTTAACATCTAGGCTTCTATTTAAACTAATTACTAGCCGTTATTACGCTTTCAGATAAATGCTTTTGTCTCTTTTGATATGTATATGATATTAATTGATATAATTCAGATGTATTATAATGATTACGTACAAGTATTACGTATTTTTCGACATAAGGAATATCTCTTTGTGTATTGTGTAGATCTATAGTGTAAATGTAAGATAGTTCAGTACCTATGTTACATTACAAACATATATATTTTCTTTGGTTAAATACTTTCTACATGTGTGTAGCTGTTGTGTTGCGAGCAAGGGAACTGATACTCTCAGGGAGCACCTTCGGTTCTCCTGCTTTGGACGGTGCTGTTCAGCTCAGTCCACTCCTGGCGCCTAGAAAGGCCCATAGCTCAAATATTGTTGTGACAAGATATGCATTCCATTATTTAAGGAAACCAATCAGTGGCGATATTCTATACATATATGCCAATTACTTCATGATCGTACTGACCAAAATTGTCAGTGTTCACATGGAAGTTTCACTTGTTTATCGCAGCATTATTGCATTAATCTTTTTCGTATTGATCACAGATTCATATTTTCAGTTCAGTTAAATCAATGGATCAGTATGCACCACCACAATTCATGTTTTTTTTAGGAGAGTGTTAGTTTTTTTTTTTCATAAATATCACCTGCCTGTGGCTGTGACCAAAGAAATGAGAAAAAGGCAATAATGCAATATTCTTAATTCTTCATTATATGGGTAGATTCGTCATGTTTTCAAGTGGAATTCCAAATTTTGGGCAGAACGTTCAATTGGATAGTGCACCGTGTTTATTATACTTTTAACTTATTGATACAAATACAAAATGTGTATGTACAGAGGTTATATATTAGGAAGTACAGTACCTCAACTGTAATTCATTCATGCAATAACTTATTATAAGAAATTTCTTATTAACAAAATTCCTAGCTTTAGAGTAATTGAAAAAACTTGAGGGCAAGGTTTGTACAGTGATGACCTCTGACAGTACCTTGTAGGGAAAAGAATTCCTTTGAGTTCAATGCCACCTTTACTTCAACTTCCATTGAACTGCGTAAGATATCCCATTTCGAAATGAATTCGGAAATATGATCTCTTGCAAAAAAAGTGTAGAATTGTTACAAGCATATCGCATTATCTCAAAAGTTTGAACATCGCTCGTGAATCGAAATGGGAATTCTTACTATTCATGGCAGTGAATAGTAAACAAGTCGAAGTAGACAGTTGCACATATCTCCGCATCGTAAACTCGCGTTTTGAACCGCTAAAAGCAGTAACCATATCAGCTTAGGCTTCTTAAGCGATGTTCAAGGCTCGAGTGGTACATTCAAACGAGTAAACTGAACTGAATAATTATGTAAATAGTTTTGTTGCCATTTGAATCCAATTTTTTTCCTTAAATTTCAATGTTATTATATTTATGTATCTGAATTAACGCAGAATTTGTGATCAAAAATTGAAACTTAACATACACATGGCTAAGTTCAATTTTCTACAAACATAATAACACCAAGGTTTTATTTGTAAAATAGTTGTTTGCACAACGTTAACGCGTATATGCGCTAGGTAACACTTGATAAATGATAAAATGTACGAAAATTGCTCCAATTGCTATGTGGAAATTAATATCCAAAAATGATTTTCATCTTTGAGCATCATTGAACCCTGGAGTTGTATATGATATTCTACTGTTGAATTGAGATTTATCAGTTTTTTGAAGTTACGGGTGTAGCGAAGCTTATTAGTATTTTAACTCATTGTATTGATCATATTGTTTAGTTCAGATTCACGAGTTTGATGTGAAAGATGTCTGCTCTATTTTGGGATGGCTGTGTAAGCTGGATATCAGCTTGTTGGATAGTAAAGATCAGTAACTGTTCTGTTGATGAGTTCATTTAATCTAGAAGCTAGAAACTGGTACATTGTGGTGTTAATCGCCAGTTCAGGTAGACCCCAAAGTTCATTCTGTATTTTTTTTTTAGACAGTTAAAAACCGTTCATCATCGAAATACTTCCAAGATGTACATGTGAAACATCATTTTTGACAAAGTCGAAAAACTAAACATTTTGTGTAAAAAAACTTTATTCGCTATATCTGTCACTTGATACATTTCAAGGAAATATGTGAATCATTATCCTCTGTGCATTATAAAATGTGACTACCAGAAAGTGCATGCATGAAGGATATAAAGTGAAATTTAGATTCCTCAAAATATTTTGTAAAACTAAGTTATAAAATTTGAGATCCAACTGGAAATACTATATTGTTAGCAATTTTCCGTAACAAGAGCAATTGAAAATTTCATATAATGGATGGTGAACATTGGAGTTTACTGTGGATGGTTACCAGTTGAGCTTGTCTTGGTCTAGTAAAAAATAAATAAACCTGGAAACTAGCCAATTTTTAAATGCAACAGTAACAATTGGTATTGTTGCAAAATCATAGAACGAATAACAAGAAACTGTTGTGTATTCCAGGCTAAAAGTCGATGTAATGCAATATTTGTACTTTTCCATGTTGAAAACTCGATAACAATAAAGTATAAAAGCTACGTTTACATTGAGTTACAGTCGAAACCCGTTTGCTTTTTCAATCCTATTCCTTCAGTGTTTTTACTTGATACAAGTCTTCATCATCGGTCACACTGCCCCTTCTGTTGTTTGTTTTTATTTTTCTGGTTTTGGATACTTTGTGCAAAGCATTTTCGAGACTCCACAATGCTTCTGTCTGAATATTTAAGCATTTTTATTTTGCTTGTTATTTCCTTACCAGGAATATTTTGTTTTCCCGATTTAGACATGATATTTTTTTGTGCTGAGTATCAAATTGAATTTTGTTCACGGTGTAGTATGATGATTCCAATTGAGTATTACCTATAATTTTTATACTTAAAACCGCAAGTATTCCAAATCGATTATCAAATTATTCACACAGCAAGAGTTTTTCACACGAATATTCAAGATAATACTTGATTTATTATAGAAATTGTTGTGTTATACATTAATTAATCGTATAATGGAACAACTGCCTGGAAGTTATACAAGCAAATCAAAGGAGATCGAAAAAAAAATTGTCCGCATGAAATATTTCAAAATATTCATTATTTTTGACTGTTTGTTTCAGCTACTATGGATCACAGTTCCAATCTTTACATGGACATGCAAGTAGTAGTTATTATTTACCATACTATCCTAAATGGAACTGAATCACTTGTATTATTCATTCATTCACCAATATTTTCACATTTGAGTGTTGAATATATATGTGGAAAACTTAAATATTTTCAGTTAGTTGAATTCAAAGAATATTGTTTTATTTATCAGATATACCAAATATAATCCACTAGTTTCTCGTTGTTTCAAGTTCAAATAAAATATCAAATATATAATCAAATACTTTATTTCATTGTTTTGTGCGGTCTAGTAGTAGTTCAATATAATGTATCATAAGTATTTTTTTAAGCAGATATGTCAACCATTTTCCAGTACTCTAGTATTATAAATTAATATTGAATAATCCTGAATTTGACTAAAAATGAAGAATTCAGGGGGGAAATTTTCATTATTTGTGGCAAATAATGATTCAACTATGTAAACCCTGCTTTATGACTACTGTGCAAAAATGACCATGTAACATGAAATCTCCTATTAAACATTGGAATATACTGAGAAGCATATTAACCGTGAGCAACATGTCAACAAGACCATATAACAAGTTAAAAAAACACTAAATATCACATACTTTAGAATAAGATGTTTGCAGGTGCACTATTGCAAAACTGCATCATTAAGTGGTGCACAACAAATTAGTTTCCTTGAGCAGTAGAATGTTTTTTTTAAACCAATTCGGTTTTAGACCATTTTTTTTTATCTGTGCTGATTCGTGATATAAGCAATTGTTCTCAAGTGGATTCCAAACAGATACTTTCAAGGACGCCAACAAAATTATTAATATTGGTAGAAGTTTTCCTCGTATCTAATAATCAGTTAAAACTCTCAAATGAATATCTTTTAACTGTTAGGAACAACTTAAACTACAACACTCCATCTATTTGATTTCTGGTCCAGAGTGTATTGTTCTAAGTCTTCTGGTAGTGAGTTTAAGGCAGAGTAGTCAATAGGAAACATGGCCGATGACAATTCATTTGGTGGTGCTCCAAGTATGTGCTGTCCAGGTCCATTGGGGAACCTGCCCAATAGGTAATTTGCAAAACAAAGACGATATGCCTCATACATGAGGGGATGGTCTCCATTCTACAGAAAATACTGAGTTACAAAAAAATACCAATGATTTGTTATCATATATCTAGTTATATAAATTGAAGTATTGTACACAATTCAGTCCCACTGACTAATATTGAATCAAGAATACGTAAAAGTCATGCACTATAAAACTGGGGTAATCCCATGAAGTTGCAAGACTATAATTGCTGTAAGTTAGTTCCAATTACTAATTTGAAAATAAAGAACAATTAATAATGATTTCATATTCTGATATGAAATTGTGAATGTAGAAGCCACTTTCAGACGGAGTTTAGATGTCTAACCTTTATTCTACGTGCATTATTTTTGAGACACTCACCGAAGTCATTGCTTGATAGGAGACGTCCAAAATTCTTCCAACTTCAAGGGTGCTCAAACATAATACCGAAGAATAAAACGAACCCAGCTCATCTCTTGTAACAATGCCACTACCTAAAAATATCAACCAACTGGTAATCTGAACTGAGCGTAATAGAAACTACATACCACTTTTATTCATAACTTGAAAAAGAACTTTGGAGAATACTTGTAACCAAACTGGAAAATCGTTGAGATTTTTGGATCCACAAAGAAGTTTGCTCCATTTCTGCAGCCATCCCTCTTTCGTCAGATATGTCTCATTATTCAACTGAAAACCTTAGAAACAAGACTTTTGATACATTTTTATTATTCATTTTTTGTTTATGATCTATTTTATCAGGGAGAGATAATTTGGGAATATCGAAGCTGTTGATTTCTTGAAAACTTCAAATTTTTAAAAGTACAGTTGTATCAAAGATGTGATTGCTGATAACTGGTTTTATGTAGTACACCTTTAACAGTTAAGGTTGTACTTGAGAATAAAATTGAAGGGATATATTAGTGTTTAATTGATAGTATCAGTCGATTTGGTGCTCCAGAAATTTAATGTTGTGAAGTGAAATATCGAAACCATAATTTACCCCATCTTTCATTTGAAATATCAACTAAAAATGTCTCTATGAAACCACGTTCTACTTCTCTGAGTGTATTGAACTCTGCTGAATTCATTGACCAGTCGGCAAAATGTCTGAATCTCTATTTCCAGGAAGGCATGAAAGAAGATATTGATTGATAAAATATGCATTATTAGACTTCCATCTATTTTAATCTGTCACAATACTATGTTAAGAAAAAAATTTAAACTCACTTCAATAAGAGTCTCAAAATCTTGCTTCCAAATGAGATCATCTTGATCCCGATCTAATAGCGTAGAAAAAAAATGGGAGAATTTATTGTTCTGTGTCGATGTCAACTGGTAGATACTACCCTGTTCTGTCACATCTGATGAGTCTACACTATACCGGTCCACCCATGTAGCTAAAATAAAACACAAGGATCATAATTGTTCTTGGATAAAAAGTTGTCGACTCACTCCAAACATGTACACTCCAGCCACTGTCAGTGTGAACTTTCTGGGGTTCCTCATTTTTAAGAGCTGTTAAAGGTTCTGTTTCTATTTCTGGCAGTGTCCTCCATCGTTTCAAGAGATCTTTTGTTTTATCTTTGGTCTTATCACAAGCATGTTTCCAATTGGATATGATTTTATTAGGCACTTTAGCAGTACTATCAATGGAGCCCCTTTGATTGTCATGATCCTGTCCTTCCTTCAAGTGATTCACTTTCAGACTTGCACTACTTCCACACTTGTCCAAGACTTTGATACTAGAAGCTAACCCACTGTGGAATTCTATACTACCTCTACTAGATTTGCTACGAACATCTGTAGGGGAATTTTCCATTCCAAGGCTTCTGCTTTTTCCTCACAAAAGTGGTAAACGTTATTTCCAATTCGTTATAGTTCATAAAATTGCGTTTTACGTTTCGTACGTAGATCTACATGTTTCTGAGAAGGTAGGATTTCATTTAGAATTTCTGTTATCAATGAAACTAAGGGATGAAACGATACGAGTAAATGTAAATACAAGTACATACTCGATACTTTTCACCGATACAAAGTACTTTTAGTATCGATACTTTAAAATTAAGTATCGAGTAGGTATCGGTCAAAAGAACTTATATCAGTATATCGATACCTCAGATAAATAGTGTAACAAATCCAAAAATTCAAATTCGAGTTCTTACATGCATAACGTTCCTAATACAAAGTTCTTTCAATTTCAATACTGAAACCACTCCTATTTCGTATCTAATCTTGATATTTGAGGTAGTTCCCTGGAACAGTTAATTAGAACCAGTTTACAAAGACAGTTCCAACAAATTCCGAAATGTTTCACGTTTGAATTTTCTTCGCTAAAAGATTGGTCCCATTATTTGGGGTAGTTCCCTCGAACAGTTAAATTTAACCAGTTCCAACGGTTTAGAATTTTATCCGCGAAAAGGTTGATCTTCATATTTTAGGTAGTTTTAAGAAACAGTGGATTAGAACCAGTTCCCAAGAACAGTACTAACACATTGCCAAATATTATCCTATAGAATTTTCTTTGCGAAAAGATTGGTCTTGATATTTGAGGTAGTTCCCTGGAACAGTTAATTAGAACCAGTTTACAAAGACAGTTCTAACACATTCCCAAATGTTTAACGTTTGGATTTTCTTCGCTAAAAGATTGGTCTCATTATTTGGGGTAGTTCCCTCGAACACTTAAATATAACCAGCTCACTTACTGCACCTCATACTCAACTTTCGAATTTTCTTAGTGAAAAGGTTAGTCTCAATATTTTAGATAGACTCCTGGAACAGTTCAGATTCAGTTCCCAAGAACAGTTCTCTTACATTACCAAATTTCCATTATTTAAATTTTTTTTCGCGAAAAGGTTGGTCTTCATATTTGAACTAGTAAGAAATAAAAGAGGAGTTGTTTCAGTATTGAAATTGATAGAAGGTTATTTTATTAGGAACGTTATGCTTGTAATAACTCAAATTTGAAGTTTTGGACTTGTTATACACTATTGAAGTGAGGTATCGATATGTCGATGTAACTATTTCATTTCAACATTGATAAAAAAAAAATTGTAGGTATATCTCAAACTGAAGTTTTTGAACGCATTCGTTTTTCGCTTCTCATTTTTGTTTTGTGTTTTTTAATTTTCCAAGAACTTACGAATACTTATAGTTCTTTGTGTTTTTACTTTTAATTTCCAAAAAACTATTCGATACGAGTAAGATCGATACTTTTCAAATGATACCAAGTAAGTATCGATACTTGACGACCGATACGGTATCGAGTAAAAGTATCGATACCTCAATGGTATCGTTTCATCCCACGGGGGCTGATCGAAGTAGTTTATGTAAATTGCGTTGATTATGAACACCAAACGAAATGGAAAATTAAAAGGTATAATCCTGCATTCATTTGGAAAGATATTTGACTGTTACATGAAAGATATCGCAGATCATTTCAAATTGAAGGGAATATTTGGGGCACTGCAACGATCAATGATATGTAAAGATTTCGAAGGTAGAAATAATAATCTAGAACTAACAGAATAATTGGATAAAGCTAATTTTTAATTGCCTACCAAGAAACATTTCGATAAAATATAAAAGCTTCATAAAAATTCAATGTTGTTTCTAAATTTATAAAATTGTATGGGTAATATTGAGACATGTACATATTAAAAAAAAATGAAAAATGGTTCTTAGAAAAATTAGAAACACCTATTACATCTAAATTTTGACAAATCTTATGATATCATATTCCTTTATGCTCACTAAATCAATGTCAAAGTAAATTGTCGGCCTAATTCGTCAACCGGCTAAGTCCATTTCGCATAGTTAACAGGAGAGAGAGAAAACTGAAAAATATCTTTTCTATTTCACATAAAAAGATACTGAAAATCCCTTTGGTTCCTATAATGATTCTAGTTATATCGATATCGACCTTATTTCTTATGCCATAAGATAGGTAATCGTCTAAACTTTATGACCAACTCAAACGGTAAAATTGATCAAAAACGGACTTGTCATGTTAACGAATTAGGCCGACGATATGTCAAGTTAGGTGAAATTGAAGTATCCTCAGACTGAACAACTAAGAGCTACATTCAGGAAATCCTCAAACTGAATTGTAATTTGACCCTGTTGATTTAAATCTCGAGATCTAAATGCTTCTGTAAAACGTTGAATCTGCACACATACTACAATGAATTGATCAACAGTCATCGTGTTGTGTGTTTTGGGGTCGCTGCGAACAATAACAGATCTGATGAATTGAGGTGTAAAGCGAAAACCCATCTGTTGGAAGGCTGAAATGAATTATTCATTAGTTACAATTAAAAAACATCTTAATCAGGCATTGTATACCCTGAGCTAGTTCGGCTTCTTCGATATTCCCAGATTGATCCCTGTCATAATTTCTAAAAACACTTAGCCATTGGTTTATGTATATATAAAGTTGTGAAAATTCAGTGATATCTATAGTGCCACTTTTGTCTCTATCAAACATTCCAATCATCAATCGACAAGCTGATTCAGTAAAATGTTGTCCTTGAGCATTAACAAGAGCTGACTGCAGTTCCTGCCAATTTATTTTTCCAGAATGGTCTCTATCGACAGCTTGAAACCACTGTTGAACCTGTGGACTGATGCCAGGTGGAGGGCTTGTTGGAGACCCATAAACTTGTGGCATTGCAGCATAAGAGAAAGGTTGTTCGGTAGGGAGAGATGGGAATGTAGAGGCATCTGTGGTAGCTTGGACAGGAAAACCTCCTGCTCCAGGATTCTAAAAAACGTCATGATATAAGACGAATAAATTTCTGGATAACCTCACATTATGCATTGATTATAAACTTACAAACATGGTTTCAAATGGAAACTTATTTATTATTATAAGATCACATACAAAATTTGTTTACACGGGATAGATCATGTAAAATTTGTTTAAGAACACTGTTATCAAAGATTAGACAGTTGTTACTCTTTGCCTTTGGTATTATCATAGGATATAAAATATTATTCTATACTCTCCAAAGAGTAGTTCTAGTGGACCTGTGAAATGGTGAGTTCGTTTTATGACACGAATGACGCAATTGTGTGGAACATACCCGTCTACTACTGAGCTCCTTTACCAGTTTAACCACAACAAGAAAACTAAAGTCTTTCCCAGTTGTCAAACACCCAGCATAGTGCTAACAACTTTGCGTCATTTCATTAAGGTGGCGATAACTGTTCCTCCTTCCCATAGACCTAATATAATATTTATCAATATTTATTAGGTCTATGCTCAATCCTCATTTTGTTATTGTTTTTTGATGTAGTGTTTTCTTTATAGTATAATAAGAATTTTCGGTTTCATCGTCGATATGGAATCTTGTATTTGTAGAATGATAAAATGAGCAACCATTTCCTTTAATGTGGCAGCTTTTGGAAGACTGATCTTGAAAATTGGAATGTTCTCCAATGGATATTATGTATAATGCTTTCATTTTGATAGTAATAATAATTCATTCTTCCTCTGAAAAGTACGATGGTCATTGTGGCTTTTATTATGGAAAAATTTGTAAAAAATACATTGATGACCATAAAATGGTCTATTACAACACCTCTATGTACAACGAAGAGATTACTGTTGGACTTTGGGATGAAATGATCATTACATTCAAGGAACCTTGCCGAAGTGCGGCAGAGGTGAGAACAGTGATGCTTTTTGAATACTCTCATGAGTAGAATTTAACTTACTGTGTTATAGGTTTTCATCTGTGCATATGCATTCCCAGAGTGCGACATTTCAACACCTCTTCCATTATGTTTTGAAGATTGCATTGCTGTAAAGCAATTATTTTGTTATAAAGAATGGGCAATTATTGAGGACAAAAAGGAGAAAGGAGTATTTTTCCAGTCCAGAGGACACTTCAGATTACCAGACTGCAAAAATTTACCAAAGTATAAAGTGATCAACGATACCAAATCATGTGCATACACAGGTCTAATTGAAATGAAGAAAGATGAAATCACTTGTGAGTACATGAGTAAACTACTGTTACGCTTTAATTTGAGTACTTGTTTCGCAATTTTTTTCAGATGATTGTGTTAAAGGACGAGGTCGCTTTTACCAAGGAAGAGTAAATGTAACAGAAAAAGGAGCAATTTGCCAAAGATGGGACTCTCAACTTCCCCATAACCATGATTCTCCACCAAATGTATTTCCAGAAATGGAAAACTCTGAAAATTATTGTCGAAATGCAGGTGGTGAAGAGGTCAGACCTTGGTGTTACACTTCGAACCTAACCAGAAGATGGGAGTATTGTAATATACCCAGATGTCCAAACTTTAATGTTATCGATAAAGAGGACATAAGTATAACGATGGACAACTTAACACCTACAAAACTTATCATTATTTCTGTTAGTGGATTATTTGTTATACTTGTTATAATGCTTTTGGTTCTATTATGCCATTGTATGCATAAACGGTTTCTTGGTTATAATCCTGCTGTGACAACAGAAGTCAATATTGATCTCAACAAGCTACCAAGCAATATGGCTTATCATAGGTCAGTAAATGAATATCTTATCAGAATTAGGCAGCTTAATTGTTGATCGTGTTTTTTCTTTGTATATTTTTCAGGCATGGGACTACTTTGAATCCTAAATTAGAAAGACTGGAGTTTCCACGTAACGATATTATATACATAAGAGATCTTGGTCAGGGTGCTTTTGGAAGGGTGTTCCAAGCTAAAGCCCCTGGTTTGGTTTCTGGTGAAGACTTCACAATAGTGGCAGTGAAAATGTTGAAGGATGATGCATCTGAAGATATGCAGGACGATTTCGAAAAAGAGGCTTGCTTGTTGGCCGAATTTGACCATCCTAATATAGTTAAACTACTTGGAGTTTGTGCTATGGGAAGACCTATGTGTTTATTATTTGAATATATGGGAAAAGGAGATCTGAATGAATTTTTGAGGTGAATTTATATTGGTATTATTTCAACTTGACGAACTTTTTTTTCATTTTAGGCAATGTTCACCTTCTAAATACATGGTGAGAAATGCTGTGGATAGTGAGTTTGAAAACAGAGAGATTTTTAAAGAAAACCAATTATCCCACCTAGATTTGCTTAATATTGCTCTACAGATAGCTTCGGGTATGGTGTACCTTTCTGATAGAAAGTTTGTGCATCGTGATCTAGCAACTAGAAACTGTCTGATAAATGATAATATGGTAGTCAAAATTGCTGATTTTGGACTCTCCCAAAAAATTTACTTACAGGTGAATAATACTGCTGAAATATCAAAATTTAAATATTGCATTGCAATTTATCGTAATTATTCAAACTTGTAACATATTGAGTGCTAGTTTGTATTTGTTCTTCCTTTAAAATCATTTTGGGTGTTGTTTTTATTTTCACTCTCATTTATTTTGTTCTCTTGCTCGAATATGATATCTAGTGACTAATTCAAAAAGTTCTTTTTTCTATTCACAGGATTACTACAAGGGCAGTGAAAGAGATGCAATCCCAGTGAGATGGATGCCATTAGAAAGTATTTTATACAATAAGTACACACCCGAATCTGATGTTTGGGCATTTGGAGTATGTTTATGGGAAATTTTCTCTTTCGCATTACAACCTTATTTCGGAATGACACATGAAGAAGTTGTTAAATTCCTGAAAGCTGGAGAAGTTTTGTTGAGCCCTGAAAACACTCCTGCCACTATTTATGAAGTTATGAAACAATGTTGGGCTCAGAAACCTTGCGATAGACCCAGTTTTAGAGCGATACATCAGTCTTTGACTGTCATTCACACCAACATGTTATCTCAACCAATAATGACATAAATAATTTTTTGTGATATATATACATAAATATATATATATATATACACAGTGCCACCTCGATATAACGAAACTGTAGGGAATTGTAAAATATTCGTTATATCGAGTATTTCGTTGAAATGAGGTTCGTTATATAGAGGTTAGATTGGTCTCAGATTCATTTTAACGAGGTGAAAAAATTTTTCTAATAAGCTCAATGGCGAACGATTTCTACAAAAAAAATATAAACACATATATTATTGATTAAAACACTCTATTTACTCGCACGATTTCAATCGTCAACAACAACTACAATCTTCTGCTGTTTAATAACGCCCACATTCTTCGGAAAATTTTACTCAAAATTTTAAAATTGTGGCTAATGTCCTCGCAGGAATATTGAACTCTTTAGCGATGTCTCTTTTTTTTTTGTTGGGGAAATTCTCGTCAACACATTCAATAATTTTTCTGTAATGATTGAAAAACACTTTCGTTTTCAGCCATCGTAATTTCTGAATTGTTTATAACGACAAAAACCAGTGTTTGCATAAAACAGTTTTACTTGCCGAAACATGCATTCTTGTTGTTATTGTCCAATAATTGTGTGCTTTTGATTGGAAGAATTCGTTATGTAGAGGTTATCAGTTGAAAAATTCGTTATAAAGAGGAGAGAAAGTATTCTTAATGTAGAGGTATATTTTACATCAACTCTTACGGGTAGTTCTAGGGGATTTCGAAATATTCGTTAAATCGAGAAATTCGTTATATTGAGGGTCGTTATATCAAGGTTACACTGTATATATATTCACCATTTTCTATGTGACTGAATGAAAGTATGAGTGATTAAGTGACTTTGTATTGATTTTTTTCTATATGTGACTAAATAAACTTCTAAAATCAAAACAGCTTTTTTTGAGCGGTCGTACTACTTACACGAGGGCTATATCATTTCGTCACGATGTTTGTATTTTTCGAATTTTGAGCCAAAAATGGTCTCAATCGACTATGTTCGACTCACTGATGACGAATCCGTCGGAAAATTTGAGTCTGTCCGGCCGTAAGCACGATAACTCTCGAACGGAACAACCTAGAGACTTGAAATTTTCAGTGTGGGTTCAGTTCCCGAATGCCTCGGTTAAGTTCGTTAATGGGCCAAATTCCACTAGGGGTTCCGTAAATATGGCCGTTCAAAGTTTTGTTCCCCTGATTACTTGAAAACTACAGATTTGATTGAGATGAAATTTTGCACTCAAATGGAGAATGAGGTGTTCAAGGTACATGTGAACTTTTGTCCAGATCGCATGACCAGAACCATAGAAACCATAGAAAATTGTAACTTTTGAACGGAAACGCCTAGGGACTTGAAATTTTCAGGATAGGTGTGGATCTCGAATGTCGTGATCACGTTCATCTATGAGCAAAATTATACTAGGGGTTCCGTAAATATGGTCGTTTGAAATTCAGTTTTCTTGATAATTTCAAAACTACAGATTCGATCGTGACGAAATTTTGTATACTAATGGAGAATGATATATTCAAGCTACATTTCTCCAGATCACTTGACCAGAACCATAGAAAATCATAACTTTCGAACGGAAAGGCCTAGGGACTTGAAATTTTCAGGAAAGGTGTGGATCTGAAATGTCGCGTTCACGTTTATCAATGAGCAGAATTATACTAGGGGTTCCGTAAATACGGTCGTTTGAAATTTTGGTTTCTCGATAAATTCGAAACTACGGATTCGATCGAGATGAAATTTTGTATTTTAATCGAGAAGGATATATTAAAACAATATTTTGTCCAGATCGCATGACCAGAACTATGGAAACCATAGAAAATTGTAACTTTTGAACGGAAAGGCCTAGGAACTTGAAATTTTCAGGGTGGGTTCGGATCGCGAATATCGCGGCCACGTTCATCAATGAGCAAAATTAGACTAGGGGTTCCGTAAATATGGATGTTCATAATATTTTTTTCCTGATAATTTCGAAACTACTGATTGGATTGGGATGAAATTTTGCACCTAGCTTAGGAATAATGTATTCAAACTACGTGCCAAATTTTGTCCAGATCGCACCACCAAGACCATAGATACCGTAGAAAATTCTAGCGAATTATCGAAAAAAAATTGTTCAGCTGAAGGACAGGCAAAGTCTGGAGTTTCGTCTAAGTTTGACAATTTTTTTGAAAGCTGTCGAAAATTCCTTCAATTGATTTTTGAAACTGGAAAATGCGAGTCTACCTACAAGGTGCATGTACGAGCGCTCAAAAGCTCCTGCCTTCACGGCAGTGCTTTTCGTAATTTTTTTTATATAAATATATTCTTTATTTATCACTCTATCCCCAACTTTTTCAAGGCACAGAATCCTTTTATGTATTTATATTTCAGGTCAAATTGAAGGCACAATGAGAAATTCATGTGCAGAAAACTGAAAAATTATTATTTCGAGAAACACCTACGTCTTCATAACCACATTCCGCTTTAATTAATATTACATATTATAATTTATTTCTTCGAGTAAGTCTTTCAGGCGACTTCTCGTCGAAACTAATGTTTTGTCAATAAAAATTACCTCGTTATTTTACAGCCACATGAATTTGATGTGCCTTTTGATGTTTATTTGGAAGGAAAAGTACCAAACATCCCGAAAGCCGAGAGCAAATAATACAGATGCCGTATAGGTACGTAATTTTAAATGGTAATAATATCGGTCCGCTAAGATAGACTTGCGCGATGCATCCAACGTGTTTTGTGGGCACATAATCAACAAGAAACTAGTCTTATAACATTTGTTTCATTACACATGTCTCGTACGTTTCTAAATTAAACATAACCGCGTATCAAAAGTTGAGTGGTTCTTCATCCTGACGTGCGCCTATGCCATGACCCTTGAGGCGTTTTACTTAAGATGAAGACTGTTTACATCACAACAACCTTATAGATCCGTAGTCAAGGTCGTTTAGAAACACGCAGCATCCGACTGGTTTCCAAAATATTGACGCTTAATTTTATACACATTTGACACGATAGTGGATGTGTTTGTGTCCGAAAATGGAAAATCAACGTGATGTTCGCACAAATATCGACAGATTTTAGAACAAGTGGAAAGCTGAAGCAAGTTCTGCCGCTCCTCATCGTGAACCAGAATGAAGTTCCAAGAAATTTGCAACTGTGAGTTTTTCGAGAGAATCCCGTTTTCTATGTTTTCCTTCTGCTTTTTTCTCCTCGTCTTACGTTCAGTCTTGCAGAAATTTGAAATCTCTATAAACTTACGGCTGGTTTTCAAATTGCGATAAACCCAAATAAACAATGTTCATAGTACCTACCTACCGTCATTTTTCAACATTAAAATGCTAAAAAGATTAGCTACCAAGACTCGATTCAATTAGGAAACAAAAATATAATTTTTTCAAACCCACCTCATTTCTGCGATAAACTGAGATAGGTACCGTAATAAAACAAAAAAAAACATTTCATGAATTCATCCAAAAATTTTTTTCGATAGTCAAGTTATTTGTAATGGCTTCAAATATTGAAATAGATTCAAAACAGTTGGATATGGTATAATTTTTTGGTTTTTTTTTGATAGTTTTTTTATAGGCGGAGTATCAAAGGCCACTATTATGATATATACCTATTATATTAGATGCACTTTCCTTTGGTTATCGAATCGTAGCAAACATAAAACTAGCTCAAGCAAATAAGACCGGTTGATTGAAAATCAAGTGCCCACACGGTCTTTTGAAATCCATTCAACATAACTATTGAGTAATAACCCATTTATTTTAAAACTATTGTGATGTGTGCTGAGATATTTTCATTCTGAATGATTCGCATGCATATTATGAGGTATAATAACTCCTCACAAGCTTTCTATTATTCCCTTTCAAAGCGACATTGAAAAAAAAACGAATATATAGACATCATTATAAATACAAAACTCGAATATACATATATGTTTCAATTTGATCATTCTAAATCCTTGGTACCTACCTATGTCCTATGTTAATAACATATTTTCTTTGTTATTTTATCTCCGCATATATTACGACTTTTCTAAATTTGATTCATGTCGACCTCATTGTTTATCTTCAGAATAACTTTTTCCCCGATTATAAATCAACATTAGAATAATTTACGCTCAATAATACTAAATTATCCTCTTAAGCGTTTTATTTATCAGTCTAGTCCCATTCAACGCTGAATGGTTCTAGCCAGAGAACTCGATCGTTCAAATAATTTGAAATGGATTTCAATTCATCTTTTGAGGAAGGCCTTATTTGCTTTCATATAGAATGAATATATGTGCGTAAAATATTTAAATTTTTAGAAAGTCTTTTCTTTCCTTCAGAAGCCATACTGGTGGGTAAATTTTTTTTTGTGACCCTAATGTATGAGGGTATCTAGCGACTGATAAAGGTAAAAGGAACACCCATTATATTAGGAGTCGAAAAGTCATTTCACCCCTGCTTGTGTCTGCTTCAAGCAGGTAGTAGATATTTCTTGTCCAAATCGCATCCCCTATACCTCTTATAGGTAGAAAAGATGAACGTCTTTCGAAGAAATCAGTTGTTGAGATCTCCAAATGGAATATGGAAACATGATGAAAGAATGCCTCGGTGACAGATTTGATTTTGAGTGGATGGATGAATCTTTTCGTAAAGTCAATAATAATGTTCACTGCAATGAGAAGATATCACTTGAGATTTTCGTAACGAAGTGCCAAAGATCAAATATCAATTAAAGAGGCATATAAAAGATTGACGATGTTATTGAACTTGATAAACTTCAATCATGCAGATGCAGAGTAGGTCGTTAGTCATTGAATTCAATTTTTTTCTTCGTAATTGGGTACTGAGGCAAAGATATTGCATATTCGCCATTTATTTGAATTGAAAGAACGCTTTATTATAGTTCTCAAGGTATTTATTCTTCACAGGAAATGGAAGAATGGCGCCAGTTTATCTATGCATCCTCATGCTAGTTCTGGCCACAAGAATCGTATACCCATTATCTCACGATTTTCGCTTCATTTCTCGACAAGGTAAGTCAAATAAAGCAATGCACATAATATAATATGCTGGCACATTCAGAATTGATGAGATATCGAATAACAGATGAGTTGACTTCTCGGTCTGGATGAAAGATTTCACGACTACAAGCAAGATTACAAGTTCTTCTCATCTGGGAGTTCTATACTTCGAGATGATATAAGAATACGATGAATAAGTATTTTATAGAAGAGAATAGAAGTGTAGGTATTCAAAAAAGTTCATGCAGACAAGTATAGAAAAGATCAGCAGAACTCGCATAACCTGGATCGTTGAGATGGTTGAAACACAGCCGTCTTTATTAGAAGCCTGGAACGAGAGAAAACTGGCAACGTTGGACGGAGGGATATGGACCTTGGGGGCTTCGCATAATCGAGTTTTCAGTTCAACAAGTCGTAATAGGTTACGCACGTGTTATTGTTTGTGTTTTTGTGAATTAAATAAGTGTAATAAAGTTCAAACTGAAGTGTAATAGTGATTTAAGTGAAGTGAAAGAGTTGTTTTCAGTAATTTTGGTGGGTATATTTGAGATCATCTACTGAGAATCAAGATGGTAGATCGTGTTGTGTTCCAAATTGTAGAAGCAATTATTCGTATCAGAAAGATAGGAATTATGTAAGTTGTTTTAAATCTCCCAAAAATGAAGAGCTGAAGCTTCTATGGATAAAAGCTTTCCCAAGAAAAGATTTTATTCCGACCTCTTCTAGTTCAGTTTGCGAGAAACATTTCGAAGAAAGTGATATTATTAAGAATGATAAATTTTTAAAGCCAGATGGAACCATTCAATTGTTATCATTAAAATATCCTAAATTAAAAAAAAAACGCTATTCCCAAAGTTTTTCCAAATTTACCGAAGTATCTCACAAAATCAACTCCAAAACCGAGGACCGATCCTCAGCTTAGAAAAAATGAAATCATTTCTCGGCAGAATAATGAAATAGAAGCCTTTTTGAGTTCGGACATGATAAAAGATTTCGATGACCTAATCAATAATTATTCAATCAAAATTGATGGGAGATTAAGAAATTCGATGAAAAGATTCATTTTTATATAATTAATTTCGAAAAATCATTATCTGTGGATGTTTCAGTTCAAATAGATAGAGACCTTAGATTAAAATTATTTATTAAAAATATTCAGATCTCTCAAAATGATTTAAAATGGATTCTTCCGTACGATCTAACACTGAGTAGGTGGTCTCAAATTACAAATTTACTTTCTCGTAATAAAAATGTAAATAATGAAGATGCAGTACCTGAAGAATCTATGTCAGATTCATTGAAAAGTTCTTTAGCTTCCTTAGAGTTATTTTTAGCTGATAGAAATAATGAAAATTTTGACAAATTCAGACAGGTAGAAATCATTACAGACCAATTACGACAGGTCATAGCAAAAAGAATCAAATATTCATCAAGTACCTACTATAGTTATGTCATTTATATTATTTTCACAGTCACCTTCATGTTATGAATTAATGAGAAAATTTTTTATTTTGCCTTCTAAAAGGTATTTGAGATCAATTTCTTCGTCATTAGAAATATCCCCTAATTCTGACAGTGGAAATAAAAACTATCTCTCAAATGTAACATTCTAAATTCACTCTGCTCCATTTTCGCGAATTTACTGCTCAAAAATTATGTGAAAAATAGAAATAATGATTCAAAAGTCGAGCAAATGGAGAAGAAAAGAAAACATTTAGGAGATAGCAAAAAAAACCATTTAAGAATAAAATTCACTTTGTTATGAGTTTTTCGAAATTTTCATTACTTAATATATTTCTATATTTATTCATTTATTTGTTATGTTTGAGAGTTTATATTTATGTTGATAATTTTATTTAAGTTTTTTTTTTGGCAAGAGATGACCTTACACCTTTCCGTGGTTCTTGCTGAACAATAAATTGAATAAAAATTCAGAGAAATATCATTTCAATTTCAACTTTATCATGAGATTATTGTGCAAAACTAACTGAGATATTCAATTTATTGACTAAGTAGGGTCTTATGTTCATTTTTCTTCCAGCAAAAAATTAATTTGATGACTTGACTAGTGATTTGAATGTGAAATAATATTATATCTCGCGCTATCGCTCCGCACTAGTATACCTACCATTTACGTTCGGATGCGACGATGCCAGACTTCGTTCCAGGCTATCTATAAAGACGGCTGTGGTTGAAATCACCTGAAGAAATTCAATAATACCCTTTCCGCCTGCAATGAATGGCCAAAAAAAAAACAAACAATCTATTTATTTACAGTCTGTTCGAACATGTATTAAATCCCTCAAAATATTAATCAAGGTAACCCTAATGTTGATATGCATCAGGAATGGAGCAATATAGACTTTTGATCATATATATCTTATTTATTCACCTTCGACATAGCTTTTTCATAAATTTTACAAGTGTAAAGTAAATACCGCGCTGCTTATCTCTGAGCTAACACTTTTATTTATTCATTACATAATATGGAGAATTATATATTATTAATAGATATTGAAGTATTTTTCGATCACGTACAATTTACTCATTGATTAGTTTTGCGTGGAAAATTAATATTCCAGCTAAGAAAATTTCCGAGGAAAAATATATAGGTCATAGATCCATCTACTATATTATACATACTGTATTATACGGAGATAAAGAATCAGAGATGCCCTGAATCCCAAACAATCATAGGTTGTATACAGGGTGTCTCAGAATGAATGGATAATCCTATAACACTGTATAGGGGAGCTATTGGAATCTCTGAAAAAATTACAAAAAAAATTTATCCCCACTAGGAATATTTTTTTTCAAAATAATGATTTCTTGCACATCACGTTGCGTTTCTGTGTAACACGCTCACGAATGAATCAAAGCAATCAGTTTCTTCATGGTGAAATGAGTTATGAAAATATGTATATTGTATCATTTTGAAATTTACATGAAAGGCGCATATTTTTTTTTTAGTTGGCCACACAGGCTTTTTCAAACTTTATTTCCACCATGAACGATCAAACTTCCACATTATGGAATATTCATCACATTTTATGATGAAATTTGAAGTTGGAAATTTTTTTCCAAAAAAGTAACAACAGAGATATCTATTGGTATTTCGATGAAGAATATTTCCCCATGAAGAAACTGATGGATTTGATCCACTTGTGAGCGTGATACACAGAAACGCAACGTGATGTACAAGAAATCATTATTTTGAAAAAAAAAATTTCTAGTGGGGATAGATTTCTTTTTGTATTTTTTTCAAAGAGTCCAATAGAGTTTGAATATACAGACAATTACATTTAGTGCGGATAATAAAGAACAATGAAAGCACTGTAAAGATAAATCCTGAAAAATTAAATATTCGTGTACCTAATTTTCAATACTCACCAAGTCGTGTTTTGAGTGATAAATAAAAACATTTTTTTTAGATTTGGAATCTACAATTCAAACTTTCTCAAGTCCTGGGATCACTAATTATTTCCAAATGCTCTTTGATATCTCCAGCAATGAAGTCATCGTAAGTGCCAAGTAAGTGAACCCTCAGGTATATTTTGTCTCATAATTAATGGGTATATTAAATGTACTGTGATTCAAGCTATGTATTTCTAACTTTCTCTCGAGTTTTTAACCCACAATTACATGAATAACGGTTTATGACATTAAAGAATTTTATTTATGCAATAATAGACTATAGTTTGTGTAATGTATCAATAAAAAGAAATTTTATTTCTGTGTAATAGCCCAACATTCTATGTTATTTTACATGAACATAGAATGTTGGGCTATTACACAGAAATTGACAGAAATAAAACTTCCCTGTTAACTTAATGATATGAATCCCGATTAAACAGTTGGCGACATAAATATTATTTTGTTTCTCTCGTTAAAATTATAAAATTATAAACAGGTCGTGCTGCTTAACAGGGACTGCATATACATTTTACGTTTTCTTCATTTTTTAGGAATTCTCTTTTCCGCCTAACCCTTGAAGAATTGGACGTGTTAGAGAAGGTGACATGGAAAGCTTCTTATGAAAACGTCTCCCAGTGTATTGCAAAAGGTCAATCAGAAAATGTTTGCCAAAACTATGTTCAAGTTTTACAAAAGAAAGGAAACAAGCTGTTGGCCTGTGGGACTCATGCTTTCCTTCCACAGTGTACTTGGAGGAAGGTCAGTGTAGGAATACATTTATTTAATCTCTCAAATTAAGCCTGTATTCAGTTAAAGAATTAATTAAAAAAAAAATATGGTCTAGCATGGTTTATATGAAATTTTGTATAATGTTGAATGAGGCCCAATCTTAGACTAAAATAAAATTGCCAAAATTTATTCAAACTTGAATATTTTTCTATGTTATCTTAGAACTGTTATTATTTTATCATCTAAAGACAGAAGTGTTTACTAATATTTACTTTGCAACAACTAAAGAAGTGTAAACATTATTTTATAGCTCTGTCGGAGTACATCAACAATCAATTATATCATCCATGTTATTTAATTCGCCTGTATAACTTGCTTTCAGATCTACAATATTTCCCTAGTTACAGAATGGATGAGCGGCATCGCAAAATGTCCATACAGTCCACTCTCGAACCATACAAGCATCATCTTGGAAAATGGCGATTATTACTATGGTGGACCAACAGATTTCTCAGGCTCGGAATCTCTACTTTCCAAAACAACAGATGTTCACCATACTGTCAAAACGAGACCGTACAATCCGTTGTGGCTAAACCAACCACAATTTGTTGGTTCGTTCGAGACCAACGACTTCGTCTATTTCGTTATACGAGAAGCGGCCGTGGAATATATGAACTGCGGAAAGATAATATACTCCAGGATAGCGAGGGTTTGTAAAAATGACATGGGTGCGCACAACTTGTACGGAGATATATGGACCACTTTCATTAAAGCGAGATTGAATTGTTCGATAAGTGGAGACTACCCATTCTATTTCAATGAAATTCAAAGCATGTCTTACGAAGCTGAGGAAAATTTGGTGTATGCCGTTTTCACCACACCATATAACGGTATTGGCGGATCAGCTATTTGTGCCTTCAATTTAACAGCTATAAACAACGCTTTTAATGGACCTTTCAAGTACCAAGAAGGTATGGAAGCAGCATGGCATGCGTCATCAACCTCGCATAGGGAACATTTGGATTGCAAGCCCACCACGAGTAGACATCTAATAGAGACTACCAAGTACCAGTTAATGGACTGGGCAGTGCAGCCCTTGACTTTGGATCCTCTACATGTTGCGCAGAATGAGAGATACACCCATATCACTTCAGATATAGTGGCTACAAAGTTGCATAAAAGTGTCCACGTGCTCTATGTAGCTACTTTGGAAGGCTTGGTAAAAAAAATCGCAATTCTCCCAAGAACATTAGAAGCTTGTACAGTTGAAATGTGGGAAACTTCGGCTGACGTACAAACCCCAGTGAGAAATATGAAATTTGTTAAACAGACAAATTCGGTGTATTTTACAACAGATTCAAAAATGTTCCGCATACCTGTAGACCACTGTAAGAGACATATTTCGAAAAACAGCTGTTTAAATGCTATGGATCCTTATTGTGGATGGAACGAAAGGGATGAAACATGCTCATTGCCTCCTGATGGCAATCCTCTTGACAAATATTGGGAGCAATCAGTTGTCTCTTGTCCAGTACTCGATTCACCAGTAGATGGTGGTGAGGACCTTTCCCCAAGCCGAAATTCCAAACAATAATTAACATACTTTTTTCCCTTAGGATGGAGCAGCTGGAGCCCTTGGACCCGTTGCCTTCAAAAAGGAACAGAAGATCCCTCAGATACGTGTTTATGCCAGCAGAGATATTGTAACAACCCTGCTCCAGCTAATGATGGTAAACTTTGCAAAGGCATATCCTTGGCTGTAACGAACTGCACAGTCCATGGTGGATGGTCGGACTGGTCATCTTGGTCGGCTTGTTCTGCTACCTGCGGCCAAGCAACTAAAATCAAAACTAGAAGCTGCACAAACCCAGCTCCAGCATTCAGTGGTAGAGTATGCGTTGGCCAATCCATTATGGAAGCCTATTGCTCGGAACTTCTCCCATGTCCGATTCAACCTAAAAATGGAGGTTGGAGTGAATGGGAATCTTGGAGTGCTTGTTCTGTATCTTGTGGCATAGGATTCAAAAGGAGAAAGAGGAAATGTAACAACCCTCGACCGAAAGACGGTGGTCAGTACTGTGTGGGCAATGATACCGAATTCGAAGATTGCATTGAAAATGAATGTGAAGAACATAGGAAACATCATGTAACAGACTGGGCTAAAGATAAAAGCAGCGGAAGAGGAAGCTACACCCAAAAACGATACAGGTGAAATATTTTATTATTCCACTAGCAGGCCCAGCCACGTGTTGCTGTGGCTAAAGTATACGTTGGATTATTATTAACCCTAACCTAACCCAACCCTTACCTTTATTCTCAGCCTTATTTATGGGTCTCAAAAGAATTTTCATATTCGTAGGTAGGTATATGTTATGATCAATGTGTGAGATGTTCGATATAGAAAAAAAATACCTCAAAAGTTGGATTAAAACCTCCTCCCTCAATTATATTTATTTTATATTAAATAATGTCATAGAATGTTTAGATAGAGGTTCTTGTCCTGAAAGTAACGAATTCAAAGGTTCGGGTGGCGTTGTCAGTTGTTGCAATTTGATTTTTCCATTCAAACAACATAATCTTGGGGGTTCGTTTTGATATCTCAGGGCATTGCAGTATTTCCAAAAGCCACCAATATATTGTAGGTAGATTCGCATTTTCCAATTTTAGAAATCAATTGGAGGAATTTTCGACAACTGTCAAAAAAATTCTGAAACTTAGGCGAAACTCCAGACTTCATGTCAGTGTTTCAGCTGATCAATTTTTTTTCGATAATTCGCTAGAATTTTTTTACGGTATCTATGGTCTTGGTGATGAGATCTAGACAAAATTTTGCACGTAGTTTGAATACATTATTCCTCAGCTAGGTGCATAATTTCATTTCAATCCGATCAGTAGTACTATCAGGAAAAAATTATTTTGAAAGGCCATAATTACGGAACCCCTAGTCTAATTTTGCTTATTGATGAACGTAACCGCGATATTCGCGATCCAAACCCACCCTGAAAATTTCAAGTTCCTAGGCCTTTCCGTTCAAAAGTTACAATTTTCTATGGTTCTGGTCATGCGATCTGGACAAAATATTGCTTTAATATATCATTCTCGATTAAAATACAAGATTTCATCTCGATCGAATCCGTAGTTTCGAAATTATCGAGAAAACAAAATTTCAAATGACCGTATTTACGGAACCCCTAGTATAATTCTGCTCATTGATGAACGTGAACGCGACATTTCAGATCCACACCTATCCTGTAAATTTCAAGTCCCCAGGCCTTTCCGTCCGAAAGTTATGATTTTCTATGGTTTCTATGGTTCTGGTCATGTGATCTGGAGAAATGTAGCTTGAATATATCATTCTCCATTAGTATACAAAATTTCGTCACGATCGAATCTGTAGTTTTGAAATTATCGAGAAAACTAAATTTCAAACAACCATATTTACGGAACCCCTGGAATAATGTTACTCATAGATGAACGTGATCACGACATTCGAGATCCACACCTATCCTGAAAATTTCAAGTCCCTAGGCGTTTCCGTTCAAAAGTTACAATTTTCTATGGTTTCTATGGTTCTGGTGATGCGATCTGGACAAAATTTCACATGTAGCGTGAACACCTCATTTTACATTTGGGTGCAAAATTTCATCTCGATCAAATCTATAGTTTTCAAGTAATCAGAAAAACAAAACTTTGAAAGGCCATATTTACGGAACCCCTGGTGGAATTTGGCCCATTAACGAACTTAACCGAGGCATTCGGGAACTGAACCCACACTGAAAATTTCAAGTCTCTAGGTTGTTCCTTTCGAGAGTTATCGTGCTTACGGCCGGACGGACAGACTCGAATTTTCCGACGGATTCTTCATCAGTGAGTCGAACATAATCGATTGAGACCATTTTCGGCTCAAAATTCGAAAAATACAGACATCGTGACGAAATGATATAGCCCTCGTGTAAGTAGTACGAACGCTCAAAAACAGTGATAAACTTCTGAGCCATTTTTAGAAACACGATAAACTTCACTCACACAAGTGTCAAAATTTTCATGAAATTATGTAGTAATTAGGTAATCTATGATTGTTCGCATTGGTCGGAGGAAAAAAGAAAGCCTCGTACAACTTACACGAGGGCTATATCATTTCGTCACGATGTCTGTAATTTTCGAATTTTGAGCCGAAAATGGTCTCAAACGATAGAGTTCAACTCACTGATGACGAATCCGTCGGAAAATTTGAGTCTGTCCGTCCGGCCGTCCGTAAGCACGATAACTCTCGAACGGAACAACCTAGAGACTTGAAATTTTCAGTGTAGGTTCAGATCCCAAATGCCTCGGTTAAGTTCGTTAATGGGCAGAATTCCACCAGGGGTTCCGTAAATATGGCCGTTCAAAATTTTGTTCTCCTGATTACTTTGAAACGACAGATTCGATCAATATGAAACTTTGCACTCAAATGGAGAAAGAGGTGTTCAAGCTACATGTAAAATTTTGTCCAGATCGCATGACCAGAACCATAGAAAATTGTAACTTTCGAACGGAAACGCCTAGGTACTTGAAATCTGCAGGGTAGGTGTGGATCTCGATTGTCGTGATTACTTTTATCTATGAGCAAAATTATACTAGGGGTTCCGTAAATATGGTCGTTTGAAATTTGGTTTTCTTGATAATTTCAAAACTACAGATTCGATCGTGACGAAATTTTGTATACTAATGAAGAATGATATATTCAAGCTACACTTCTCCAGATCACATGACCAGAACCATAGAAACCATAGAGAATCATAACTTTCGAACGGAAAGGCCTAGGGATCTGAAATGTCGCGTTCACGTTCATCAATGAGCAGAATTATACTAGGGGTTCCGTAAATACGGTCGTTTGAAATTTTGGTTTCAAGATAATTTCGAAACTACGGATTCGATCGAGATAAAATTTCATATTTTAATCGAGAATGTTATATTAAAGCAATATTTTTTCCAGATCGCATGACCAGAACCATAGAAAACATAAAAAATTGAAACTTTTGAACGGAAAGGCCTAGGAACTTGAAATTTTCAGGGTGGGTTTGGATCGCGAATTTCACGGTCACGTTCATCAATGAGCAAAATTAGAAAAGGGGTTCCGTGAATATGACCGTTCAAAATATTCTGTTCCTAATAATTTCGAAACTACCGATTTGATTGGAATGAAATTTTGCACCTAGCTGAGGAATAATGTATTCCAACTACGTGCACCAAGACCATAGATACCGTAGAAAATTATAGCGAATTATCGAAACAAAATTGATCAGCTGAAGCACTGACATGAAGTCTGGAGTTTCGCCTAAGTTTCAGAATTTTTTTGACAGCTGTCGAAAATTCCTTCAATTGATTTCTGAAACTGGAAAATGCGAATCTACCTACAAGGTGCATGTACGAGCGCTCAAAAGCTCCTTCCTTCACGGCAGTGCTTTTCGTAATTTTTTTCTTTTCCGTTCGGTTTTTTTCGGGAATATTTCGTTGTATACAGTTATACATACAAGAATTATCAAATTTGGTGCAGTCGTTTGAACGTGATGCTTTTACATACATAAACCATAGATCCTGTTTTATTAATATAGATGTCTGGTTTAGAATTTCAATTCGCTCTTCTAACTTTTCAGGATAGCATGTAGAGCTAACGTCAGACAGTTAAGTGATATCCGTCTGAGCTTCAAAGAGGAAGTTCAATTTTGCAACAACAAGGACCAATGCTTTCAATCGGAAACAATACAAAAACCGAAATGGAGTCTTTGGTCGCCTTGGAATGAATGTTCTGTACGATGTGGCAGTGGTATTCAAAACCGCACCAGGTATTGTGAAAGCAGAGGATGTCAAGGTTCCAGTATCGAAATAAGACAATGCTCACGGTCTGCGTGTACAGGAGAATGGAAGTGTTGGTCTGAATGGTCCCCTTGTAACGTTTCTTGCGGATGGGGTGTTCAGACCAGAACGAGGTCCTGCTCAACAGAAAACTGTAGAGGTGCTGATAGAGAGACACAACCATGTGAACTAGTACCTTGTGAATGTGAGATTGTCATTATTGATTTAATCATTTATTTGTTCACCATGCAAATTTATTACAGCTCTCTTAGGCTGGGAAAATTGGTCTGCTTGGTCACTATGTGATGAAAATAATGAACAGCATCGGAAGAGGAAATGTAGGACGATAAATCCCGATACAGATGTTTGTCAGGGTAGTTCATTCGAAACTAGAATATGTGTCACTCGTGGACTGAATGGTAAGTTGGTAAAACATAATAATAAACATATCGGAGCATTTTTTGCAATACAAAAAATGGATGGTATTTGAAGCTTGACATAAATTATAGGTTTTAGCCAAGGAGAGTTGCAGCTACAAACAGGTTCCATGCCCATTGGTTTAGCCGTTGTCTATCTAATAATAGGAGCCATCCTAGGTGTAACTTGTGGTATTATCATCGCCCATATTCATTTAAAAAAGAAGAAAATGAAAATTCCCAGTTCCCCTCATTACATAAACGCTAAACAGAACCCTTATGTAACAGTGCCATTACATGATAGATCAAAAAAGAATAGCGCATCTACCTCAAACAATTTACTTAATAATTTCCATAGTGGAACATTGAAATCCACAAAGTGCTATGATTATGACACAGTAAAACGTACGAATCACGTTTCGGCTAATATACATCATAAGCAGGACTTTCTGAATGACGACAAATCTTATTATGACTGAATAAAAGGGGGAATGAATAGTATAAAATAAGTGAAGCTCGTGGCATGTCAAATACTTAACATCATGTGATATTGAAGGAGTAGTCTTAGGAAGAAAATATTTTACTATTGGTTAAGATGCTCTCTAAACTTGAGTTTACTATAATATTGTTGATATGTCAACAGTGTGAAATAACTATCTTCTATACTAACAAACTGTATGTTTATTTTACTCACACTGTACATCTATGGTGGTTTACTCAAAAGGAAATCAGATAATAAATAACCAATACTCAAACTGATGCTATATCTGTTGTTGATTTTGTAACTGTTATTTTTATGTATTGTATTTTATGTACTTTTATACATGTGCAATCATTTGTAACACAAATGTTATGTAATAATTTAAATTTCAATATTGATTGTTCATATTGAACAGATTTAAGAATACATCTTGTATAAATTCACTTGATTCTTGTTTTTTTTTTTCATTCATTCAGTGTGGTGTATTCTTCATTGTAGGGAGATTCAATATGTGAATGGAGAATAGAAGCAGCATCCTAATGTTATCAAAACACATATTCTGTTTTGTTTGTGAGACGTATCGACATACCCTTCGTTATATTTAATCGCACCTTTCAAATACTTCATAAATGATGTCTCCAAAACCTATATCGAATCAGTTTCCATTTTAAATTGGATGAATTTCGCAGTGATATTTCCACTACAGTTGGTAGAGTGGAAAAACATTTAATTCAGTATCCTATACAATCCACCCTGAAGCTGAATACTATTAATGAATAGAGAACACATTTTTACCTAAATTTATTGAGAACTGATCAAACATTTTCATTGGGAAAATTATATGAAAATATGTAGTAAGCTTTCAAGTTTTTTCATGGAGTGTGCATTTTGCGGTTAACATTTAGTACACTATAAGCACTGTCAAACACTTAGGCAGGCTGTATTTATGGTGAAGAAAGGCTCATTGGTGATATTCAATCTTCAACAGAACTTCTTCAGATGAAGACAGAGTGATTAATATTATTAATCAATCCTTATTTATGATATCTAGCAATACAACCTTATCAGATGATAGCTATATTTTGAAGATCTTTCAATAAATTTTGGGGATTGAAAAAAAATTGGTACATGTCTTAACATTGAACATATTACAATTCACAATAATGGTTAATAGAGTCAACGATCGTTTTATGATCAATTACAAATCCAAGCATCAAGATATCTACATGTGAATAAAGACATTTTGGGATACTCATCAGTTCAGGAGATTCTGTTTGATTTCTACAATCAATTAAATTTTCTTTGAGCCACTAGATGTTAATTCCAATATATATCCAAACTGATCTCATTGTGAATGCAAAAATGGCTTCAAATTCATTGAGAAAGCAATACTGATAAGTTCGAGGTCATGTGATTTCGAATTTCTTATTGTGGCTCATAATTTTAACTCAATCCCTAGAATTTCATCGATTTGAGTCTTCTGAAATAAATTGCAACATACAAAATTAATATTGGGTATTTAATTGGAGTTATACAAACACATTAGGAACCCGGAGGCTCACTTTTTTTTGATTTTGGGTGATGTGGACTGAAATACGCTAGATGCAGACATCAAGTTTTCTATATACTGACCAAGAACTTGATTCTCTGATCTTAACTTCAGATTTTCTTCTTTCACACTGTCGACTCTCTGCGACAGGTCATCCAGGGTGTTTTGGAGTTCTAAGACTTGAGATATAAGACGAGCTTTTTCTTCTTGTTCATCGGGACTAGAGTCAGGTTCTAAACTATTGGGTTGTGGACTTGAACTGCCATTAGTAAATGTCGACTGAATGGAATCCATACTTCTTCCATGCATCATGCTGGATGAATAATTGCCTTCCGAAATTGAGTTTTGTTCTGGTTCATCATTTATTATAACTGCAAAAGCATCAACAATGTTCAATGGTGAAAAAGAACAACTTTCGTCAATATACCTTGTGGATCATCATCAGCTAAAGGTATGTCGTCTTGTACCCTAACTCCTGCCATACTAGGATAGATAGAAGTCGGTTCTTATTTATTTATTTGAAGGGATTTATCAAAAGAATCAATTATCTTATTTTTAATGAACTATTTGAATACAATAACAAATAACTCGTTCCTGGACTGTCAATGTGACAACCTACTACACCTGAAACCTGAAACTCGATGAAGGAATCTGGAATATATATTCTGTTATCTATGACTTACCTTACCAACCATGAAGAACCAAGAGAGAATAGAGTAGGTGTCACCTGTCCGTAGATATCTGGAGTATGAGTGGATTTGTGCAGTTTTCTACGTGTGATATTTACTATAATGTAGTACATTTTGGGCACCGTGTTTAAACCACAGATCCATTACACATGTTTAAGATGGATCTTCTCCCTCCAGATAATTATTCGGTACAATAGGTACATGCGTATTCGTGGAAATGTATATTGTTGTCAACCTAAGCAGCTGAATACCCAAGTGAAGTTGTGTGATAAATTTCGAAAACCACCAGAAGCCATATTGCCCGTGAGTGTTTCAAAACGTGATATCATTAAAGACAATAAATTCATAATACTGTATTTATGAAAATTGAGAAATGTCGTCTCCGAGAGCAGGAAAGAGACGTTTGGACACAGATGTTATCAAGCTGTATCCTTTGTGTTATTATTGTATGATGTTTCTTTGTATCAGCTGATTTGCGATTGGCATTTTGCAGGTGATTTCCTCCCAATCATGCATGGTGTATGACATTGCTACAAAATTATACTCCCCTCTTTTAATGACTTCAACTTATTGCCATTCAAAAATATTGAAAATTAATCAGAATTAAATTGTGCACTTTCTAATTTGATGTCATCAACCACTTGAATTTCTAGTGATATAAATACGACGTATTTATTTTTTATTATTATGACGAAAAAGTATAAGATTTTATAAATCTTGCTATTATTAATTAGTATTTATCCTTCTACTTGTTTTTATCCTTGATTTTTCTCGCATTAACGTCAAATCTTTTTACCTGTATTCTAGAAATAGCATAGGGTATTACTGAATATATAGTAATTTTGGATAGGATGAAAGGAGTCCATTTTCCATTTGAACGTTTTACTCCTCAAATTCTTTGTAGAATAATTAGAAAACTTGTAAATGAATAGAGATCTGCTCCAATCTGATATAATGATTCATATCTGTTGTTGTCAGAAAAAGCAAGGTCATTAACTCTGAATGGTATGTAACCAGTAATTCGAATGCTTTTTCATGGAATTGTTGTATCCTGTAAAGGAATTGATAACAATTTCATGGAAATTGGTCATTCCGAATTGGAATGTATTTCATATTTTAATCCAAAATTTCCTTATTTAATGGGCAGTATTGAAAGTAAACATGAAGTTACAATACTGGGTGGACTGAATGAGTTTTGTGTCAAGTTTCATGGACCTAGAGGAAGTAAGCCAAAACAATGAAAAAGTTTTTAGTTCCCTAATTGATTTTTATCTTCAGCGCCATATGAAGGAGGTGTTTGGAAAGTAAGAGTGCATTTGCCAGAGCATTACCCTTTTAAATCCCCAAGCATTGGTTTCATGAACAGAGTATATCATCCCAATATTGATGAAGTATCTGGAACAGTGTGCTTGGACGTCATAAATCAGGCCTGGACAGCTTTGTATGGTAAGTCATTTCTACAACTTTTGGCCAACAAATATTTGAAATATCACTGGAAAGTTTTTTTTTTACATCAAACATATATCTTAAGGATTTTTGTGCCTGATGAGCACATCTAAAACCATTTCTGAAAAGAGTGCTGAATGAAAAACCCAATTACTATCCAAATTAATAATTTTCTGGTTCCATCTTAAGTTTAAGTCAAGAATTGTATTTATTGCCTTTTTTGGGAGACATTTCACAACTGAACTTCAAGAAAATAGTTACCTAATAGCTCTTTCAAATTAAGCATGCCAAAGGTGGAGTGGTTCAGAAAAATGTATTAAAAATTGAGAGCCCTGTCCTTCACTGATAATTTCATTCACAGACTGAAGAAAATAATTTCGTGTACCTCCAGGTACATTATAGAAATTGTTGAACTTATAATCAAAATACAATTGGCGTCGAGAATGATGTTCTTATCTGATTTAAAGTTTTTCATGTATTGTGATAGATAACCTCAATAATAATTTTTCAAATCTTGAATATATCTGTAATAAAACATCTCAAGATAATCTGTTAATGCTATTTTCAGTTGGCCTTGAAAATAATGAGTGATTTCATTTTCAGATTTATCAAATATCTTTGAATCATTTCTTCCTCAATTATTAACCTATCCTAACCCAATTGATCCTTTGAATGGGGATGCTGCTGCCATGTATTTACACAAACCTGAGGATTATAAGAAAAAGGTTTCAGGTAAGATAATAATTTTGG
Organism: Aphidecta obliterata; assembly: GCA_963966015.1. Classification (NCBI taxonomy): domain Eukaryota; kingdom Metazoa; phylum Arthropoda; class Insecta; order Coleoptera; family Coccinellidae; genus Aphidecta; species Aphidecta obliterata. The sequence continues at coordinate 5,263,817 of OZ014436.1, forward strand.
TATTGTCATTTTCTGAGTAGTCTGGATTTGAAAAAAAGGTTATTTGCTTGCTACCTTCTCAATTCCGCTGATCTGGACAAAATTATATTTTGCATGGGTACCGAACAAATTTATTTCCTGATTGTAAATATCGACTTCCAATTTTCAGTTAATAACTTAATATTTATTGTATCATAAACCGAGCTTTTGATTAAGGCAAATATATTTCATCTGATTAGTTATTTGATGGCCAGTAAAATACGGTTTTGCTAATGTTCCAAGGTTCTTTCAATTGTCCTTTTGATGATCAATAAAGAATTATTAAAATTTTTACAGAATATGTGAGGAAATATGCAACAGAGGAAGCGTTGAGAGGGCAAGAAAATGTTAGTTCAGACAGTGAATCAAGTATGTCAGATTTTTCTGAAAACGAAGCAGAAGATATGGAGTTATAACGTATGCTCTATGGGAGACAACTGTTCGCTCAATATCTCCATATAAATTTATATTTTCAGATTACATGTGATGTGCTTACGAGGGTGTTTTTTGGATGTCCATACCTTTTACATTTTTAGAGTTTATTTAAATGACATTACTATTGATTTCAAAACATATTCGTGTTGAAATCAAAAATTTACACCTTCACCTTCAAGATTTATCAAGTCAATAAATATTTTATCTATTTGGTTATTACCATTAGGTTTCCTAATTCTAAGCATTTTAATTTTTTGACATAATTTGGAAATTTACGTTTACCATTGAACCTTGAACCTAAATCCATAATGATTTGAGCCATAAAAGTTGAGATCATTTGTATCAATTAATTTATTTATGGAAGTTTTGTTTTACAATGTGCTTAAAATGTGGATATGTTTGTATATTTTGTTTTCAAGATGGATTGATTTTGTTGAGAGATGAAGATATCATTGCATTATTGTACCTTGCATAATTTTAACTCTGAAACCCAGAAGGTTTTCAAGAAATATCTAGATGTTATTATTTCCAGGAATATCGAGATTCATTAATTTCACTATCTGGGACATTTCATGCTCTTTTCAATTTAATTCTTCCTTGAAATGATAATAACAGAAACATAATCAGATTCTAAACTAATATAAGGATTGATTCCAAATTGGCACAAAAAGATTTTGGTCAAATATTGGTGTAAAATTTTCTGTTCAGTTTATTCATTTGATTATGTATTTTCAGGAGAGTTGATGAATATTTGAAAATAACTTAATTTTTTTTGGGTTAGGTGATTATACATATTTTCATTCATATTACTGGAAGTAATTACAAATCCTGAAATTCATTAAAAAGCGAATCATATTTCTTTTAATTATGGTGTAGTATCTCATTATTCTAAGTCACTAGAAGTTAAAACTGTTTATTCTTAGAAATCTCAAGTATGCAGTACTAATTCGATCACCTTGCTTCATTGAATTTAATGTTTGATGTAAATATAATTATAATTACCTATATGAAAAAAATTGGAGGTTATGAATGGATATTATTTTCAGTGCTGCATAATGTTCATATGAATATAAAGAATAATAAAAGAAGATTCAATTTATATTAATTTACTCTGAACTATGAGACAGATGCTCTGTCTTTTTGTTCAATATTTATTTTAATATCACAATGACGACTATACTTTGGATAATAAGATTTTTTTCTCAGCTGCATGCATGAAATATTTTTTTTTTAAATTTGGTTGATGTAGTAGATTGAAATCTATTCTTATAAGATTTTTTCTGTGATTAATATAATGTATTGAGGTTGAGCACACAAGTTCACAATTTGGTGGTTCAGTTCAAAGTTACATTGGGTAGAACAAAATTTTCAATTATGTGGCATTATAAAAGTGAGTACTGAATTTTACCATATGAAGTATATAACTAAAACGATCGAAAATTGAATCCATAAACACAATTCAAGTAAAATATACACACAAAATTTTGCACTCTCAAAATCATAACTTATGAACCTATACCTGTTATTGTAACTTTTGGCTGAACTCTTTTTAAAATCGGCAAACAGTAGGTACATCAAATCATCGATGACTTTTGACAAGCTACATTTTGTTTGTTTTTGTAATAATTTTTTATCAAAATCGATTTTCTTGTATATTTCTTATGTTGATGAGATTAAGTTTCCAAATTTGTATTATGAGTATTTCGCCCTTCATCTACATTATAATTTGATCGTCTGTTCAAATGGATTCTTCTTCTACTAATATAAATAAATCATTATGTTGTACATCAACTTTTACATCACATATTGGTGTAATTTTTGTCCTACAGCAAGAAAAATATCAAATCAACATACTTGAATAATTCTATTTTAATTTGTAAAAAAAAGTGATATGTTCAAAGTAGCCTCGAACGGCAAAAATAAAGAGCTGTCTTTTTCAAATAAGATGTGCTGCGAAAGTTCTACATTGAATTTTCTGAATCTCATCAACAGGTAATATTGAGAACTATGGATTTAATTATTAGGAATCTGTACAAAGTAATTTAACAGTTTATACAATTAACGTTACGTTAAGTGAATAATATTGTAGTTTTAAACTTTTATTTATTCAAAACAAGGTTTACTTTCCCTTAAACCATTTCAGTATAAAAAAAATGTTGGAAGTTTTTATTTCCGAATTGAATAACAGGTTGTAGGCAGTTTTCAAAGTAGTGTTTAGTCCAGTCCATTGGATCATAATTATCCGAACTCCGCAATGCTGCCGGATGCAGTTTCTGCGGAACAAGCCTGTTTTTCTGCTAATTTTAGGCGGTTGCATTCGAATCTGATATCAAATTCTAGCTCAGATAAATTGTCAGTGGTTTTATCTCGGGGGTCTCACAGAGACCTAGGAGAGTCGGGATATATACAATATAACGTTCATATTCATCTAATATGAAATTTAATACTACTAGCGCCATCTATACTTATTTTACTGAAGTGTACCTTCCTCGATTTCAAAAATTCCAGTAATCTATATGGTCGATGTGTTACTTTTACCATTTGAATTTAGATGGCGTACTATTTTAAACTGACTGAAAATTCCGCGAATTATGGAATTTTTCGTAATTCGTCTTAATAATAATTAATGTTCCCTCGTTTTTATAATACAGAGACTGTTTCCAATAGAAATTGAAGTTATTTCAAGTTTTCACTCTTAACGCTCAACCAATTGGATCGAGGATCATGATTACACTCGAACTCTTGTTCGTTATTTTGTATAAAACTGAAAAAATTGGCGATTCGGGACGTTTCAGGAAAGAACTGATTGCATTTTCGGATTCAGAATGGTCTTTTTCTCCTACAAGAGGGTTTTCGAGAAGATCCGTTCGAAACAATATTTTCTTCAGAAATTTATCAAAGGGGTTAACCTTAGAAATTTAGTTGGGTAAAAATCGAAAATTGGAAATATAACATATTAGGCACGGTTAAATCAGCCTTATACCTGAAAACCAAAGAGCAAGAATTAAAATCCACTCGATAGATTATATGAATACAGGTAATAAAATGATTTCCGAATTTGTTTAAATGAAATTACCAAAGTTTTCTATGAGCTAGTGTTTTTTCAGTACCAACCTGAATTCAGCAACCCAAAATATTACTGAATAGTCTACTACCAACTCAATTTCGATTTTACACAGCCTCCCGAGATGTCAATAATTCTTGAACGAAGTATAATGCATTTACTCAAGTTACTGAAATCAAATGGAAAATGTTTTTCTTGATGTTTGTGTTTTGTGCACATATTACAATAAAGAATCTGTTGTTGAGTGTTGGACTCGGTGGGAGATGAAAATTCATAAAAAAAAAATACACAGGATATTTTTTGTCGCTGTGTACGTCCTAATCCATTTTGGGTTTGTTATATGCAATAATAAACCAAGAAGTTGTATCGGGAAGATCTAAATGCATGGTATCCTTTTATATCGATGTGAGATGGCTAATTTAGTGAATGCAAGTCCTACAAGCGAATACTCTATGGTTTCCACGTTTATTGCACCGTTTCTTGTGAGTCATTGCTTTTGAGGTCAGTCATGTAATTATTGAAAAAAACCAAAATATAAGCAATATTTGGCGTCTTATCAACAATTTGTTGTTAATTTTCAATTTTTTGGAATATCATGAAAACAAGCCCCACTATTTCAGGTAATGTTAAATGCTTGAACAGAAGGTGATTAATTTGTGATATTGGTTATGAGTAAACTTCGAACGTCCTGCAAGAAGAACCGTAACATTTTAAGGCAAGATTTGGATATGGATTCGAGTATTTTTGAAACACTAGCCAAAATTTCTCCTCAACATTTCACTACCAAAAAAGTAAGACGATCTTAAAATGAACTGACAACTGTCATGGTATTGCGTTTTTTGTAGGATTTTCTTACTCAGAATATTGTACCAGCTTGCCCTATTGTACCACCAAAACTAAGGAGATGCTATGGAAAATGTTCATTGGTAACTGAAACCTATGGGGAGGCTAAACTTCTCAAATTTGAATGTGATAATGAAGGTTAGTTTTTGTTGTTAATTGAAAAAAAAACAAATGGATAATAATCGAGTTTTGTCATTAGCCCAACTGAGCTCATGGTATCGTAGAGATGTACAAGACACCTATTTTGATCAAGTATTCTACCGCAAGCTCAAGATAGGGGAAGGCAGCTTTGGAAGTGTTTACAAAGCAATTTGTAGAGATGACAATAAGTTGTACGCAATAAAGCATTTCAATGGAAACCATCCTAAAAGCAGCAAGTATATAGAAGTTGAAAATATGGGAAAAGTAGGTTCACACGAGAATATATTGCGTTTCTTTATGGCTTGGGAAGAAGGAGAAAATGTTTATATCAAAATGGAATGTTGCCAAATGAGCTTGGCACAGTATTCGAAAATAAATCATAATATTGAAGAGGACCAACTACATGAAATACTTCATGATGTTATTCAGGGATTAGTTTACCTCCATTCAAGAAATTTTGTGCACTTAGATTTGAAACCGGACAATATTTTGATAGATCGAGGCCATTATAAACTGGGAGATTTTGGATTGCTGTACCATATCAGATTGGTAAGATTGGATAAATATTTTTATTTCTTGTTATTATACATATATAGTTTGACTTTTGTATATCAACCACAGACTACAGACTGAAAGGTACCTGCCAAACATCGAAATAAGAGGAAAAAATATTTGAAATCAGTAATGTTTCCATTTTTATGAATGCCATTTCTTGATCTGCTCCGACTTTAAACAGCCTTATTTTTCATCATTCATATCATGATTCTCCAGAATCAAATATATTCATGCCCTACTTAATTTTTTTGATGTACAGACAGACAAAACCGATCGTATGCCATCTGAAGGAGACGCAAAGTATCTGGCTCCAGAAGTTCTAGGAGGTGTATACACTTGCAAGGCAGACATTTTTGCTCTAGGGGTGACTTTGGTAGAACTTGCAACCGACTATATTATGCCTTCAAATGGTTTTTTATGGCACGCAATAAGAGAGGGCCAGATCCCATCCATTTTGCCCGAAAGTAGGTGCGGTTTTGATGTTTGAAACTTTTTATTAATTTTTTTTTTTCAGAAATATCTCTGAGATTCTTGTCGTTGATTTATAGAATGATGGCTTATAACAAGGAAAGTAGGCCTAGTGCATCTCAGATAATAGAATGCCCATTGGTAACAGACGTTATGACTAGAGATGCGTTGAACGAGAGAACTGATTATGCGGTAAGCATTCTCTCCAATAAATCTTTTTATTATATCAAACTTATCTTGTTCAATTACTTCATTTGAAAAAAACCTTGTTTGAGCGAAAGACTAGAAATATCCTTCGTACAATTATTCTGACTAAAATAATTTTTTACAGAGACTTATTTCAATTGGAGGCCTTTCTTACCCCAATATTTTGAATGCTGATCTAAGAAGAGTTCTCAACGCCATTGCGGATGGTCCAGGAGATATGTTCCAAACACCTGTGAATCGTACCGTAACTCGCAAAATGTAAGAATATCTTTTAACTTGAAGAAATATTTGATGTTTTTGACATTGCATAAGAGAAATTCTGTGAGATATCTTGTTTAGGAAAGCTGTTTGGTAACAATTTTCTATGCGTTGTAGATGAATAACTTACCCCTTCATGGGGAGAGAGTGCCGCTTTATAATGGTCATTCTTGCAAAATGTATATCTTGTTCATTATGTTTCAGAGCATTCTCCGCTAATGGAGATTGTATTCCTAGGCGCATGAGCCCAAAGAATGGCACTCCTACAAAGGAATTTAGGCGCAGTCCACGTGTCAAGTTATTCTTGTAAGTCTCCGAGCAATCAATCACCAACACAATGTTTGATGCCACCCTTTTTAAAAGAAGCACTTATTGATCTCAAGACCAAAGTTTGTTTATTCTCATTGTTTTAGTGGTCTTAACAATTTTTTTTTATTTAAAAAGGCTGGTCTTTTAAAAATATTTATTTCAATGCATTTTTATGTTAACATAGTTATAAAGGTTTAAAATGTTTTTTCTAATATTTATTGATTGTTTGAAAAATTATCAATTTTAATCAAGTTTGTTGGCATTGAATAATATATATGCAGCTTCCATTGCGATTCAATATGCTAGAGGTAACTCTGTATTACCTGTTCTCTTCACTTTGCAAGTTGCGTATCAATTTTAATCCATAATATATGTTTTGTACTTATGCAATCATATATTTGTGGTGGAATAATGCTTGTTCAGGGTTCATTTTCAAGTTTCACTTCAAAGAAGTGGATGGTGCTTTTAAGCCACTTAATTTTTTTTGCCCTAAATGAGTTTAAGACCTCGCATTATTTCTTGATAGTTTGATTTATTGTCTGCTCTGATTGCGAATTGAATGATCAATTATTTTTACATAATTCCTGCAGGCAATTTGTCAAACTTCTGAACTCTTGAGGAGATTGGTGGTGATGAGATATCGCTCAATTTCTCTTCTTGGTTCCCTCACTTTTTTGGTTAGTTGCAGTTTCCTTTTTGATACTTCTGAACTACCTGATAGATCAAAGCAATTAACAATAATTGTTATTATCAGGCTGGTTGCCTTTTATCTCTACGTTTTGGTGCTCGAATTAATTATGTTAAACGCTAATGTAGGTAAAATGAGTGATATATCATTTGTTGTACATAAAATGAAAACAACTAGGGACCACAAATATAAGGAGGAATTCGTATAATTTTGGTTCTACTCATTTCCAAGAAAATTGAACATAGCATTCAGGTTAGTTATTGGTCATTAACGGCATTATCGCTCATTTGTAAAGAATTTCAAGGTTATTCTAAGTATCTACCAAATTAAGTAATTTAACTTCATTAAAACTCAGTGATTTTTATTATTGGGGTTATTTACATAATCTCCCAGAATTTATGACAAGAGATGTATTCCTAGAATGAAAAATTAATCCTAAGTTGAATTATTGTTAATTACAATTTTTGTGATGTTTTATTTATATTTCATATTGAAAAAAAAAACGACATTTCATTTATTATTCTATAACATTGTAAATTCATCTCCACTTCATCTGCAATCAGATCGAATTAATATGTAACCTAAAAATATAATATTATTTTTGTTCCAATCCTCAACTCTGATGGTATGAAAAATAATTTAATTCTCTTGTTCTAGTCTGAGTTTATTATTATATATTTGCATGATTTTAAATTATTTTGTCCTGATTAATTTCAAGTATTCATAATTAAATTTATATTGTTGTTATTTGCAAGTGATCATCGATTACAGTTTTAGCTCATTAGTAATCATTGTATTTATTTGCTAAATTTTCACATATCTACAAATAATATTTTGAAAAACTCACAATACATGATCTCTATGGAGGAGTTTAAGGGTTTGAAGGAGCTTTTCCAGTCTGTATGTATGTTTTCTTGCAAACATTTTTTTTTTATAATTTGAGTTGTCTTTTGCAATAAGTCTTATGGTCCAGAAAACTGTAGACTCCCAGTTCATGATGAACTAGTGAAACAATTCTGATTTTTGCACCTTGGTTATGGTCAAATCAGTAGCTTTAAAAAGTTGCAATAAGTGCCACATATTCAAGGCAAACTAGGAACGGTTCAAGGAAAATCTTGATAAAAGTTATTCAGAGTGTCTCGTGAGTTTGTTTATGCAATGTAACAAAACCTGTTCTATATTTCCATAGAACAATTTTTATTTAATTATCAATATTTTCCTTTTTCAAATACTTTTTTATCTTGAAATGTTCCACTTCTGATTTTAAATATATACTTGTAATGTGATTAATCTATTTCAACACAAATTAAGCTATATCTATGTTACAAGTGAACTTTTTTACTTTCCTAATAAATGTAATGTAAATCATGACTTCTTGCTTCAATTAATATCTAAGCTCACTGTGTAGGTCGTACTTGTTTTCAACGAGATGTGAGTTAATCCCAAACCGAGAGAAAGGAGATGAATCTTGAACCAAGATGCCTACAGCAATTGTAGGTGAAATGCTACTGGAAAAGCCCCGAACTATATGATATTCTCTCAAAGAATAGAAGAACTTGGCAGTTCCAATGAATCTCCATTTACTTTTTGAGAAATTGTCAGAGAAAATGCCAAAAATCACCATGGAGGGGTAATAGACAACGCTGACTCCGTATATTCAATCCGTTTTTTCCTCAAGCATCTTTTTTCTTCACTTCTAATTGACCCAATCTATCACTCTGATGAAAAGCATACTTTCCTACCTCATAGTGCAGTGTACCTATACTCAAATGTTCCGGAAAAGGACCAGAAAAAATCTGAGCTTCAAACGGCTATTAGATTCGCAATCTACGATTTCAAATTAACCGAAAACGAGGCTAGTTTTACAGAAAAAAACTCAAAGGTAAGTCACGTGGAGAAATTTTTGAGGGCAAGTATTTTCATGATCCTTGATCTATTTGCTAAATCGTCATAATTAACACATTCTCGAAATTATTTTCTGAGAGTTGTCTGAGCCTTAAACTGATGAGGCGTGATCTACATCCTCGAAAAACCCCAAAAACATGTTATAAGTCGAACCATTCTCGTTTTTTGTGAATCAAATTTCGAACGAAATATTTTTTTAACGGATCTTGAAAATCACCCTGTGAAGGAAATCGAAGCCCTCCAGAAGAAAACTAATTGCATTATCAGATTCAGCGTTGTCTGTTACTCCTTTGTCGTAATTTTAGGCAAGATCCGTGAAAAAAAAACATTCCCTCTGAATATATTTTTTTTAATCTGAGATATTTGTGAGAAATATGGATGAATGAAACCAAATGATGAATCTATGTGAATAATTTACAACTTTTTTTGAGCGCTCGTACTACTTACACGAGGGCTATATCATTTCGTCACGATGTCTGTATTTTTCGAATTTTGAGCCGAAAATGGTCTCAATCGACTATGTTCGACTCACTGATGACGAATCTGTCGGAAAATTCAAGTCTGTCCGTCCGGCCGTAAGCACGATAACTCTCGAACGGATCAACCTAGAGACTTTAAATTTTCAGTGTAGGTTCAGATCCCAAATGCCTCGGTTGAGTTCGTTAATGGGCCGAATTCCACCAGGGGTTCCGTAAATATGGCCGTTCAAAGTTTTGTTCCCCTGATTACTTGAAAACTACAGATTTGATCGAGATGAAATTTCGCACTCAAATGGAGAATGAGGTGTTCAAGCTACATGTGAAATTTTGTCCAGATCGCATGACCAGAACCATAGAAACCATAGAAAATTGTAACTTTTGAACGGAAACGCCTAGAGACTTGAAATTTTCAGGATAGGTGTGGATCTCGAATGTCGTGATCACGTTCATCTATGAGCAAAATTATACTAGGGGTTCCGTAAATATGGTCGTTTGAAATTCAATTTTCTTGATAATTTCAAAACTACAGATTCGATCGTGACGAAATTTTGTATACTAATGGAGAATGATATATTCAAGCTACATTTCTCCAGATCACATGACCAGAACCATAGAAACCATAGAAAATCATAACTTTCGAACGGAAAGGCCTAGGGACTTGAAATTTTCAGGATAGGTGTGGATCTGAAATGTCGCGTTCACGTTCATCAATGAACAGAATTATACCAGGGGTTCCGTAAATACGGTCGTTTGAAATTTTGGTTTCTGGATAATTTCGAAACTGCGGATTCGACCGAGATGAAATTTTGTATTTTAATCGAGAATGATATATTAAAACAATATTTTGTCCAGATCGCATGACCAGAACCATAGAAACCATAGAAAAATGTAACTTTTGAACGGAAATGCCTAGGGTATATAAATCACAGAAGAATGACCTTTCCGATGTCGGGGGTATAAAGAAATTGCTGAAAACCCCTAGGGTTTATAAATCTCCGAAGAATGACCTTTCCGATGTCGGTGGTGTCAAGAATTTGCTCAAAACCCCGAGGATACATAAATCCCCAAAGAATGATCTCACGAGTATTGGAGGTGTTAAAAAATTGCTTGAAAGTCCTAAGGTTCAAAAAGCTCCTAAGAATGATCTTACTGACGTAAGAGGTGTGAAGCAGTTGATAAAAACTCCTAAAATCCAGAAATTACCAAAGAATGACCTTACAAATGTTGCGGGCATAAGAAAACTTCTGTCTACACCCAAAACGCAGAATTCACCAAAGAACGATTTGACTCAGGTTGCTGGAGTGAAGAAATTGATGTCCTCTCCAAAACAACAGAGGACACCTAAAAATGACCTCACTGAAGTTAAAGGTAATAATAATAGTTATATTCATTCAGAACAGAATCAATGAAAATACTATTACCCTAGTAATAGGATAACAGTATGCCCTTATTTTATTTATCACACTTAAAACAATAAATCTTATATTTAATTTCAGGCGTGAAGAAAATGTTCAAGACCCCGAAGGAACAGAAAGAACCCAAAAATAACCTATTGGATGTTAGAGGCGTCAGACAATTATTGAGAACACCGAAGAACAAACCTGCTGATGAGAGCCACGACTTATCCGGAATTGATAACTTATTCAACGAATCGCAAGAAAAGCAGCCAACAAAACGGAGTAAAAAAGAAACTGAAACTACCAAGCGAAGCCTTATTAACACCAGAAGTAGGACAGCGAAAAAAATGGATACAAATGCTGAGCAGGAAGATCAACCAAGAACTACCAGTGAAAATGAAAAAAGGACCAAGGGGCAGCCAACAAAACGGAGTAAAAAAGAAGCTAAAAGTACCAAGCGAAGCCTTATTAACACCAGAAGTAGGACAGCGAAAAAAATGGATACAAATGCTGAGCAGAAAGATCCATCAAGAACTACAAAAGCAGATAGCAGTAAAAATGGAAGAAGTGTCGAGGAGCAAGATGACAAAAAAACACCAATCAAGAGAACCACAAGAAAAACAAAAAAAGAAGATACGAATACTGAGCAGAAAGATCCATCAAGAACTACAAAAGCAGATAGCAGTAAAAATGGAAGAAGTGTCGAGGAGCAAGATGACAAAAAAACACCAATCAAGAGAACCACAAGAAAAACAAAAAAAGAAGATACGAATACTGAGCAGAAAGATCCATCAAGAACTACAAAAGCAGATAACAGTAAAAATGAAAAATATATGGAGGAGCAAGTATTCGAAAAATCACCAGTCAAGAGAAGCACAAGGAGAACAAAAAAAGGGGATACAAAAACTACACGAGCAGGTAAAAGTGCAGATGAGAAAATTAACGAAGAGGAAAATGACAAGGAATCACCAATCAAGAGAAGCTCCAAAAGAACAATTAAAAAGAATACAGACGCAAAACAAAAAATTCAAAATAAAGAGGAGGAAGATGAAACTAAAGAATCCCTCACACCTCCAATACTCGTGAGATCATTCTTTGGGGATTTATGTATCCTCGGGGTTTTGAGCAAATTCTTGACACCACCGACATCGGAAAGGTCATTCTTCGGAGATTTATAAACCCTAGGGGTTTTCAGCAATTTCTTTATACCCCCGACATTGGAAAGGTTATTCTTCGGTGATTTATATACCCTAGGCGTTTTCAGTAAATTCTTTACACCTTCAATATCGGTAAGGTCGTTCTTAGGTGAATTTTGGACTTTAGGAGTGCCCATAATTCTTTTCGCACCAACAGGAGTTTCCGACATTCCTGCCACTTTCTTAGCCTTGGGTGTTTTAAAGAGCACTTCTAGATCTTTCGATTCCGTTCCATCCAAGCCGATATCCTCTGAATTGCCGAACGATGCATTTTTGGAGACGACAAGCGATAGACTCCTCGAACTGACCCTGGAATGACTGCTTTTACTTGCCGAGTAACTTTTAGGCGTTTCCAGGGCGTTTCTCAGTTTCGAATTTCCAGCTTCCGCTGTATCTTCGATGGTCTGCACCGATGCATCCTTCCTGAATTCAAATAGCTTGTTTGTTGAATCGTTGTATTCGGGTATGGAAGCATTCAATTTGGAGCCGAATAGTATGTGTACTTTGGAGTCTTTAGACTTTCTTTTTTGTAAGTTAGATTTTCTAGATATGGATGCTGAAAAAGATGTTATTGAAGGTTCCAAATCATGAGTAGAACTAGAGAGCGACTCATCAAGAATTGAGGCTGCTATAGAGGTTGAAACGTTTCTGCTCGAACGTTCAGCTTTCTCTAAACTATTCGTTAAATGCAAGGTTATTGTTTCGGAGTCAGTATTATCAGCTTCGGTCCTTAATGTTTCCGAGGTTTCTTTTGTATGAGATGTCGTTGAAAAATCTCCAATTTTCTCATTTGAACTTTCGTTCAAGTTGAGGTTATTCCCTGAAGAAAATCGCGTGGATATCTTGCTTTTCGATGGCGTTTCAGTCACATGAATGGACTCTGAGTCACCGGACATGTTCATATTTGTACTTGACATCTCGACATCCCAAGAAACTATAGATTGATCCTCTAGGTCTTGGGCTTCTTTTTCAGGGGAAATATTCTTTGTTGTCTTGCTGGAAGGGGTAACTTTTGCAAATCCGTTCGCAATGGAATTGGAATAGGTGTCCGATAAATTGTGTATTCCAGATAAACTCGAATTGTGGAGAGAATTTTGATCTTCTATATCCTGGAAGAATAAATAATCAACATTAGATATCTAGTTAGTTATATTATATATGTTTTGTTTTACATTTTTAAAAGCAAAATTTCTATTTAGATACCAAAGGGTATATCGAAGTTTCGAATTTATCGAGAAAACAAAATTTCAAACGTCCGTATTTACGGAACCCCTTGTATAATGTTGCTCATAGATGAACGTGATCACGACATTCGAGATCCACACCTATCCTGAAAATTTCAAGTCCCTAGGCATTTCCGTTCAAAAGTTACAATTTTCTATGGTTTCTATGGTTCTGGTCATGCGATCTGTACAAAATTTCGCATGTAGCTGAAACACCTCATTTTCCATCTGAGTGCAAAATTTCATCTCGATCGAATCTGTAGTTTTCAAGTAATCAGGGAAACAAAACTTTGAACGGTCATATTTACGGAACCCCTGGTGGAATTTGGCCCATTAACGAACTTAACCGAGGCATTCGGGATCTGAACCTACACTGAAAATTTCAAGTCTCTAGGTTGATCCGTTCGAGAGTTATCGTGCTTACGGACGGACGGACAGACTCGAATTTTCCGACGGATTCGTCATCAGTGAGTCGAACATAGTCGATTGAGACCATTTTCGGCTCAAAATTCGAAAAATACAGACATCGTGACGAAATGATATAGCCCTCGTGTAAGTAGTACGAGCGCTCAAAAAGATTCAATTGAAATGGCAATGAGTTCTAATTCTATGTGTATTTTAAATCGATTGAGGAATGAACGACAAAGAAATAGACTTGATACAATTATTTAATCTAACTTTTGTTTACAATGAAATCATAAATTTTTGTTCGTTGGTTGACGTGTTGAAATCGTTCTTTCTAAGTATAATTTTTCCTTAGTCCATCAGGCAAATATAAAGTGGGTGTTCTTCCATGAGAGTTCTCATATTCATATGAAGAATAATTTGGTGTTATCTTATGATTATCAGCATATACCACATTTGTATAAACCGTATACCGTTTATTGATAACTGAATTCCGAAATGAGAGAATTTTGGCCAACTCTTGTCGGATAAAAAGTCAGATCAGATCGAAAACAAGCATAAGATGAATTGCCTGTCATCCATTCCATTCCCAAAGATGGCATTTCAAGGAACAAAACAAGTATCTTTCGAGGGCTACACAGGACTGTACTGGGGTTCCATTATATGTCCATTTCTGTTTCTTACACTTCATTGGGGATGAATTCATGATAAACTTCCTTGCGGTATAAATTAAAAATACTTTCATATGCGCCAGTTCAACTTAATCAACAGTAACTTGTATCTGGCGAATTTGACATAAGATCTACTGGGTGACAGTAATGTCGAAAATATTACGCCCATAACCTTAATTTTCGACTGTTTTGATTAGTTATTTGATACTGTTTTCCTTCCCAAAGTGAAGATGAATAGGAAATCTTCTGTTCCAATGACAGGCGAAAGAAGAACCGTAAGTGAAGGGGGAAGAACTGCCTCAACTGCGAATTGAAGACCTCTATTGGATAAAGAGAAGAGAGAATTATAGTCGTTGATGAATAAATCACGGAGAACTCGAATAAAATTTAATTTTGGTAAATGTTGAGTTTTCTACGAAGAAAAGAGCAATTTCCAAGTATTCACATCGATTTTAGTGTTTCAAGGATAAAAAAACAATCAACATACAGAAAAGGATCAACTGTCAATCAAAAAAAGATTTCATCAACCATATGAAGGAAATGCTCGTTTCCTTTCTATCTCGCATACGGTTCTGATATCGGGTCAAAACAGCGGTTGAACCGTTCCTCCTCTCCATGCGAAACATCCAGTTTCAGTGCTTCTTGGTAGATAAACCGTTGCCGTAAAAAGTTCAAGAGGACATGCTAGGACATTGGCTTTCCAAAATATAAATAAACTAGATAACATTTTCATTGAATGAAAACTAACAGGACAATTCGAATGTATGCTAATCAACAAGTAGCAGTTTCGTGAATAAATCAGCGACACACCTCTAACAAATCAATTGGAATGGGATGATTTAATTAACATTTTTTTTTTGGTTTGATATGTTCAGTAGAAAAAAATCAGAACCGGTGAGGAAGTGAAAGTTAAAGATGTTTTTTTCGAATATAAACAAGGGTATCAATACGGGAGGGGGTTACTGCCTCCCTCAAGGCTGCCAAAATTCATAATAACGGAATAAATCTTATCATATTGCTATTATCATTATTTTTTTTTGTATTAATTTGTGTGTATCTAACACCCACCACGAAAAAAGTTATCGACGCCTATAGAGGGAAAGGTGTAATGTGGTATATAATTTCAAATTTTCGATCTGGAAAATTTCGAGGAAAAAATTTCAGAAAACCATCGGCTTCCAGAGAACTGAACAAAAGGGATGTTTTCTTGCAGCTTCAAAGATAAATGCTGCCCAAGGAAGAAAAAAATATTATACTGGACGATTTTTATTTTCAAGTTATCTGGGAAATTTCAGAAAACCATAGGCTTCCAGAGAACTGAACAGAAGGGATATTTTCTTACAGCTTCAGAGATGAATGCTGCCAAGGAAGAAGAACAAAACATTGAAACTGGACGATTTTTATCCTCAAGTGTCTGCAATGTATTCATAAAAAAAGTTATGCTATATTGTTGCCATAGTTTTTTTTTCAAATTTGTACAGGGGCGTTAATGGGGAGAAATTTACGGGGGTAACTACCCTTCCAAAAGTTACCAAAATTCACAATTACAGAATAATATTTCTCATTATTATTTGTATTTCCTTTTGTTGGAGGAATTTATAGGGGAACTTACTCTTCCAAGACTGCAAATATTCACAATTACAGAAAAAATATTACTCATTATCATTTGTATTTCTTTTTGTAGAAATATTTGGTGTGTTTTCAAACAAAAAATTTTTTCATTGACTTCCACAAAGAAAAATGTCATCGACGCTTATGAATGGAAATAGGCGTCGTGTGGTATCGAATGTCAAATTTGTGATGTGGACAAATTTTCAGAAAACTATGGGCTTCCGGAGAACTGAACAGGAGGGGTGTTTTCTTGCAGCTTCAGAGATAAATGCTGGCCAAAGAAAAAGAAGAAAATATTAAAACTGGTTTTATCTGTTTACATAGTTTTTTTCAAATATGTACAAGAGCGTCAATGAGGAAAAGTTTATGGGGTAACTACCTCTCCCAAAGCTACCAAAATTCACAATAACAGAATAATATTTCTCATTATTATTTGTATTTTATTTTGTTGGAGGAATTAATGGAGGAAACTTACCCTCACAAGGCTACAAAAATTCACAATTACAGAAAAATATTTCTCATTACTATTTGTATTTCATTTTGTTGTAATAATTTTTGTATATTCGACAAGTTTTTTTTGTTAACCCCACCATGAAAGAAATTCATAGTAATATGGTATCTTATTCCAAATTTTAAATCTGGAAAATTTCGAGAAAAAATTAAACAATACCATGGGCTTCCAGATAACTTAACAGGAGGGGTGTTTTCTTGCAGCTTCAGAGATAAATGCTGCCAAGAATGAAGAAAAGAAAATTGAAATTGGATGATTTTTGTTCTCGAGGTTCTGCAATGTACCTATGAAAAATAGTATACTGTTAAACATGGTTTTTTTTCAAATATGTACAAGGGCGTCAATGAGGAGGGATAACTCTCCCGAAGCTACCAAAATTCACAATTACAGAATAACATCCCATTATTATTTGTACTTTTTGTTGTTGAAATAATTATCGTGAGTTTAACCAAAAATATTTTTTGATTGGTCCCCACCAAGAAAAAAAGTTATTGACGCCTATGAAATGAAATAGGCGTCATGTGATATCTAATATCAAATTTGTGATGTGGAAAATTCTGTGAAAGAAAAATTTTTCTGCAACTTCACCAAGAACGAAAAATACCGCTTATTTTCACCTATGATTCCGAAGTACGGAACCCCCAATGTTTCAGTCCGACGAATTTTCCGAATAATTTCAGCCACACACACGCAATTTTCTCGAAAATCGTTTTCTGAGAATCTGCGGACCATTTTCAGGGACATGCTATAGAGATGAAAACGGCTTCAGGTTTACCGGCATCGAGAATAGCGGTTCTTCGGTATAAAAGCAGATAAACATAGGGTCTTCGCGTCGATACCAATTCCATCGTCAGCAATGAAGTGTTCGTTAGGTCTTCTAGCAACGCTGCTTGCAGTATGTTCAGCGCAAGTGCCAAGCTTCGGATGGTGTCCAGATTACGTGCCCATGTCTGATTTCGACATGGAAAGATTCTTGGGTAGATGGTATGAATCTGAGAGGTACTTTCAAGTTTCCGAACTGGGGACCAGATGTGTCGTTTCGGATTATGCCAAATCTGCGAACGGGAAAATCTTCGTGTCCAACGAAGTAACCAGTAGAATGTAAGTACCTTCCACAATAGAAAGAGATTTTTATGTATTTTTTCGAAACCTAATTTTTCTCGTTTTCATGAAAACACAATTGTTATATTGTTGCCTATTGGTGAAAATATTCGTTAATTATAGAACTGGGGTGAAGAGAATCCTCAGTGGAGATCTGGAATTGGTTGGAAGAGCTGGCGAAGGAAAAATCAAGGTTCGATACCAAACCTCCCCAATAAGTTCCACAACTACCATCAGTGTCCTCGACACAGACTACGACAATTATTCGGTTTTATGGAGTTGTAGCAGTTATGGACCAATATATACACGTAAGTTCCTAAATAACCACACCCAATGAAATTTTTTTCTTTCGGTTGTTTATTCCTCCCTGCCAATATTTTCTCTTAAACCAGTTTATCATATCGAATTAAGACAAAAAATCGTATCTATATTTTCAGAAAACGCATGGGTGATGACCAGGGAACGTTTGCCACCTGGTACCATCATGCAGAAAGCCTATGGAGTCTTGGATCGTTACAAGATCAGCAGAACATTCTTCCAGAGGACTGAACAGGAGGGCTGTTCTCTTGCAGCTTCAGAAATCAATGCCGCTCAAGGATTGGTTAGTGAGGCGAGCCAGTCGGTCGAAACAGGCACAGGGAAAATGGCTGGTCCAATTCTGGAAGACAGGATTGATGAAATCGAGAAAATTCCAAACAAAGAAACCCCCTCAGTCCAACTAGAGGAGGAATCTGAGAAAAAACCGTTGGAAGTTGCTGAACACATTATGAAGAAAGCTGAATCCGAGACGTCTGGGAAAAAGGAGCAAAAACTGAAAGACCAAAGCAAAACCAAGACGAAGCTCTGATTGGCCAATGTTCAATGAGGAACTGAATTGCAAGATATATCTAGACTGCAATCAACTGTAATTTATTTCTTAATTTATTTATGATAAATCAATTCAAATACACTTCGTTCGATGTTTTACGAATACTTGTTTTGCCAATTATTCGCTCCTAATTGTGGCGTACCATCAAATTTGCCCTTGTAATATCGTACATTCGCGAGACTTTGACATCCACAAAAACACTCAACAATTCGATTAATCGTAGTAAGAGTCGGTTAAATCTAACGAAGAAACATCGAATCAGTTCTGAAGTGACCAGAATTAGTGATTATGTCAGTGATTTTCTTACTTATATTTTTTTCTGCTGTCCAAGCACAAGTACCTTTTTTGGGACTATGTCCCAATGTAACGAGCATGGAAGGTTTTCGAGTTGATAGAGTAAGTACGCAAAAAATTTCAACTGAGAAGGAATAATTTGTGTTGTAGTCTAACAACAAATTGTGATCCGAAAAAAAATTTATCACCTTATTAGTGCCGAATACACTCCTGCACAAGTCTTCAGACAATTTCTTCAACCTTTGAATTGTCTTCTGTGAAGTGAATCTGTTTTGCAGATCATTTGGGGTCGTAGATTTCAAAGATGATATCATTTTACTTATTCATTATAAATTTGGACACCACTTGCGTCATCTATACTTGAAATATTGAAGTTTCCTTGCGGCTACTCCAAAAAATTACGGTAAACTGTATTGGTTGTGCATATTCTCGAGCGTTTCGGTGTAGATGGCGCAGATGACCATAAAAGCACGGACAGATTTGTGAAATATGCTTAATTGAAAGCCAGGAAAAAACTGATGGCATATTCGGATTCAGGATAGTCGATTTCCTATAAGTAGTGATTTTCGGGAAGATCCGCTGAAAAAGAACATTTTTTTCGAATATTCGTTCAAGGTTCTAACCATCGAAGTTTTTTCGAGAAAACACCCTGTTTTTCGGCTAATATGGGGTCGTAGATTCCTAACGTTCTGTTCTGGCAGTTTTGAGTCGAAAATGGTCTGAATTTACTACTCTACGTCGGAAAATTCGAGTCTGTCCGTCCGCCCGGCCGGCCGTAAGCACGATAACTCTCGAACGGAACAACCTAGAGACTTGAAATTTCCACTGTGGGTTCAGTTCCCGAATGCCTCAGTTGAGTTCGTTAATGGGCAGAATTCCACCAGGGGTTCCGTGAATATGGCCGTTCAAAGTTTTGTTCTTCTGATTACTTGGAAACTACAGATTTGATCGATATGAATTTTTGCAGTCAAATGGAGAATGAGGTGTTCAAGCTACATGTGAAATTTTGTCCAGATCGCATGACCAGAACCATAGAAACCATAGAAAATTGTAACTTTTGAACGGAAACGCCTAGGGACTTGAAATTTTCAGATTAGGTGTGGATCTCGAATGTCGTGATCACGTTCATCATTGAGCAAAATTATACAAGGGGTTCCGTAAATATGGTCGTTTGAAATTTAGTTTTCTTGATCATTTCAAAACTAAAGATTCGATCGTGATGAAATTTTGTATACTAATGGAGAAGGATATATTCAAGCTACATTTCTCCAGATCGCATGACCTGAACCATAGAAACCATAGAAAATCATAACTTTTGAACGAAAAGGCCTAGGGACTAGAAATTTTCAGGATAGGCGTGGATCTGAAATGTCGCGTTCACGTTTATCAATGAGCAGAATTATACTAGGGGTTCCGTAAATACGGTCGTTTGAAATTTTGTTTTCTCGATCATTTCGAAACTACGGATTCGATCGAGATAAAATTTTGTATTTGGACCGAGAATGATAAATTGAAGCAACATTTTGTCCAGATCGCATGACCAGAACCATAGAAACCATAGAAAATTATAACTTCCGAAGGGAAAGGCCTAGGAACTTGAAATTTTCAGGGTAGATTTGGATCGCGATTGTCGCGGTCACGTTCATTAATGAGCAAAATTAGACTAGGGGTTCCGAAAATATGGCCGTTCAAAATATTTTTTTGTGATAATTTCGAAACTACTGATTGGAGTGGAATGAAATTTTACAACTAGCTGGAGAATAATGTATTTCCACCCTAGTTAGAAGGGCTGTCCTGAAAACCGAAACATTGGAACAAATAGCTAATGGAAATCACTCAAATAACTTTTTTCATTAAACAGACCATGGTCGATAACATCGAGCGAACATAACTGATGTTGATGATGTTCATCTTTCTTGCAGGAAACGCATGGATCCTAACAAGAGCTAGAACACCAAATCCAGAGGTTATGAATAAAGCGTATAGCATCTTGGACAAAATGCGCATAGACAGAAGTTTGTTCATGAAAACTGAACAACAAAATTGTTCAGATCATACATAATTGTCAATTATGAAATTCTAATTTTTTTTTTATTTTTGAATTTATACAGTTTTTTGCTGGAGAAAATAAAAGGTACATACTCTTATGATTATTATTTTTGGGCGTTCGTTCTTCTTACACGAGGGCTATATCATTTCGTCACGATGTCTGTATTTTTCGAATTTTGAGCCGAAAATGGTCTCAATCGACAAGGTTCGACCCACTGATGACGAATCCGCGGAAAAATTCGAGTCTGTCCGTCCGACCGTAAACAAGATAACTCTCGAACAGAACAACCTAGAGACTTGAAATTTCCAGTGTGGGTTCAGTTCCCGAATGCCTCGGTTAAGTTCGTTAATGGGCCAAATTCCACCAGGGGTTCCGTAAATATGACCGTTCAAAGTTTTGTTCTCCTTATTACTTAGAAACTACAGGTTTGATCGAAATGAAAATTTGCACTCAAATGGGGAATGAGGTGTTCAAGCTACATGTGAAATTTTGTCCAGATCGCATGACCAGAACCATAGGAACCATAGAAAATTGTAACTTTTGAACGTTAACGCCTAGGGACTTGAAATTTTCAGGATAAGTGTGGATCTTGAATGTCTTGATCACGTTTATCTATGAGCAAAATTATACCAGGGGTCCCGTAAATATGGTCGTTTGAAATTTAGTTTTCTTGATAATTTCAAAACTACAGATTCGATCGTGACGAAATTTTGTATACTAATGGAGAATAATATATTCAAGCTACATTTCTCCAGATCGCATGACCAGAACCATAGAAACCATAGAAAATCATAACTTTGTAATGGAAAGGCCTAGGGACTTGAAAATTTCAGGATAGGTGTGGATCTGAAATGTCATGTTCACGTTTACCAATGAGCAGAATTATACTAGGGGTTCCGTAAATACAGTAGTTTGAAATTTTGTTTTCTCGATAATTTCGAAACTACGGATTCGTTCGGGATAAAATTTTGTCTTTTGATCGAGAATGATATATTAAAGCAACATTTTGTCCAGATCGCATGACCAGAACCATAGAAACCATAGAAAATTATAACTTCCGAAGGGAAAGGCCTAGGAACTTGAAAGTTTCAGGGTAGGTTTGGATCGCGAATGTCGCGTTCACGTTCACCAATGAGCAAAATTAGACAAGGGGTTCCGTAAATATGGCCATTCAAAATATTTTTTTCCGGATAATTTCGAAACTACTGATTGGATTGGAATGAAATTTTACACCTAGCTGAAGAATAATGTATTCAAACTACGAACGGAATTTTGTCCAGATCGCATTACCAAGACCATAGATACCGTAAAAAATTCTAGCGAATTATCGAAAAAAAAATTGGTCAGCTGAAGCACTGACATGAAGTCTGGAGTTGAGAGAATTTATTTTGACAGTTGTCGAAAATTCCTTCAATTGATTTCTAAAACAGGAAAATGCGAATCTACCTAGAAGGTGGATGTACGAGCGCTCAAAAGCCCCTGATTTCACGGCATTGCTTTTTATAATTTTTTTATTAACTTATTCGGGTTGATGCAACATGAGGAATTCATGGTTCATTACTATTTTCTGTAGAAAATATTTTGTTATTTATTCTGGTAGAAGTTTAGCATAACCACTAAAATTTCTCGGAATTTCGAATGTGATGTTGGCTAAGTCCGGTACTGTGCACGAGCTATTTTTGAATTTCCGGAAAACATCGGAAGCTTTCGTCTGCGTTCGGCGACACTGTCAGAAAGTCAGAAACACGCACCCACGCACATGGAGTTCGAGTTCGAGTGTTCGACTGATTTCGTCAACCCGATTCTGAGCCGATCTGATGCTGATGTTTTGATATAAGATAATTATTGTTCTGTGCTAATGCTGTTGTTGATGTGTTGTGGTTTTATCAAACGCGAATCAAATGAAAACAATGAATGAAGAGGCACTGAAAATGTAGCTTGAGCCGAGAGAAAAAGATATAGTGTTCAAAATGAACGGATACCCTGGAATTTGGTTCATCTTGTTGACCGTGTTGACAACCTACCCGTTTTCACATGGCTACCTAAATTTATATTTAAATCTACAAGAAGTACAGAGACTTCTTGGTGAGTATTGTTTTGCAGAGAATAACACGTAGTTCATAAACATTCATTGTTATGTTTTAGTTGGATTGAGTTAGTTTTTCCTCATTTTCAATCAGAATATACCCTAAATGGAATTTATTCAATTTGTGGATTTATTAAATTCACATTTTAGGTTTGGGAGCTGAACTATATTATGTGAGGGATGGCAGTATTAACGAATATGCCTTAAACTTCGTTGTTCCAGTTCCGTCCAAAGTTGACTCATCCCAGTTCACATGGGAAAATGTGGCTGGAGATACGGTAATGCACGAAAATAAGATCCAATCTTTTTTGTTCTACACTGATGAATTTTCCAGCTTCCATACTCGATTGAAGTAACTGCCAACAGTGGAGCCCTGTACCCTCCACAACTCAACATATCAGCAACAGGAAATGTTCCAACATCAACTCAAACATTTAGTATATCTTTCGCTTGCTCCGGTTTCTCAGCTGCTGAAGTAATGGTCGTCATAAAAATCAACATTTCAGTTGCTCAAAATAACGTGACCTCCCTTATTATTAAACGGAGGAAAATATGTACGAAGTTAGATGAATTTATGGGTTCCCAAGTTTTTATCGACACTGTGCCGAGTCACTCGAATTCAACTAGAATTTTCTACTTCGCTGTGGGTACTGCTTTGGTGATGTTGACAGTGTTGGCACTTTTTGTTATTTTGTTCTATGTCAAGAACAAGAAGGAAAGAAGAACAGTCGAACATAATAATAAACCATCTAGTTCTTACTTGAGTACAATGCCGAGAAATGCTGTGAATTTTACGTACAACGAAAGTTTCAGAAGCGCACCCAGTTATTCCTTGTTGGATGAACGATTCAAGGATCTACAAGAGAGAATTGCAGAGCTCACAGTTCAAAGGTAAGGTCACAAGGAATTATTGTTGTACAGGGTGTTTCATTGGTAAACGGAAAAACTTGAACAGTGAATAGAGGACACCGAGATGGTTCTAAATATACCCCATTTATTGGGTCTGACTGCCTTGGTTACCTTGTTCGCTTAGCTTGAATTCTTTTGGTTGCCTCAATAACCTCTTTTTCTGTTATTTCGAACAGAAAGAAAGTATGGTTGATTCTTTCATTGAATCCTGGTTCCGCAATGTCTTCATTTTATTGCTTTTGAATATTTACGCCAATTTGTGAGCTATAATTATTGAAATCTTCTGCGGAGAATGGTGTCTTTATGTCGGAGTATTGCTCCTTCTCATTTCTTGTAATTCCTTTAATTATTGAACATAGTGCTCTTTGCGTGTTTTCGGCCTGCGTTATGTACCGTTCAGTTGGTTGCTTTTTAGCTATTTTTATCTTCTCTCTGTATTCTTTCTTGAGCTTTCTGTACACATTGCTTTTTGATCTCGAAATAATTTCAACAGAATCGAGGGTGTTTTTAAGTTTTCTCAACTCTGCTGTGTACCAATTCATTTTCTTTTCCTGTGCTCTTATTTTGATCTTCTTGACGGGACATGATACATCAATTTCTCTGTTTAATATCTTCACAAACTGGTCAAAAGCTTTATCTGGAAATTTTTCATTTAGTTCCTCTAACCAGTTAATTTTTTCTAGCCCTGTGGTCAGTTTTTTCAAAGTTGATTCATTGATTTGTCTTACTTCCTTGAATTTAATTTTATTGTCAGTTTTCCTCAGCTGTTCTGTAGGAACTGTTAGTTCGTATGTCTCAGAATGATATTTTATGATAGAGCAGTTATATTTCAGATGTCGAGTTCGATTGAGCAGTGTTGTGATGGAAGGTACCTTTGGTAGAGTTTATCTTGGATCTTACACCACGGAAAATGGGAAAGAAGAAACGGTGATAATCAAAACAGTAACCGACCATGCCAGCGAAGTCCAGATCTCTCTTTTGCTCCAAGAAGGGATGTCGATGTACTCTTTGAATCATAAGAATATTCTGAGCATTCGTCGTGTTTCAATAGAAGATCATACGGCACCTTTTCTTCTTTTTCCGTACAAGTACACCAAAAATTTGAAAACTTTCTTACAAAAATGTAAACTGTCTCCTGAAGGTGTGTCCCACACTTTGACAACCCAAGAAGTCGTTGATATGGCCCTGCAAGTTATACACGGATTGAGTTACCTTCACAAAAAGCACTTGTTGCACAAGGACTTGGCCGCTAGAAACTGTGTGTAAGTAATCAATCAAGCTCCACAAAAGTTTAGGAAGTTCAGAAATTTCGAGTCTCTATCTAAGAAAACTTCAAATGATAATCGAGCAAATTCTGTTTAGGGTGGACGACAAGCTGAAGGTTCAAATCGCAGATAATGCCCTATCAAGGGACTTATTTCCATCGGACTACCATTGTTTAGGCGACAATGAAAACAGACCCGTCAAATGGTTGGCTATCGAAAGTTTGCTACACAAAACGTTCTCGACAAGTTCAGATATTTGGTCATTTGGAGTTTTGCTTTGGGAATTGACAACGTTAGCCCAGCAACCTTACATTGAAATTGATCCGTTTGAAATGTCGGCTTATTTGAAAGATGGATACCGACTTGCTCAGCCCATTAATTGTCCAGATGAACTGTAAGTATCTGGTCTGAACCCCAGTAACGATTGAAATTATTTTTATTCTTTATCGCGCTTCTGTGTTCATTGTCAGTATGACAAATATTATCATATTTTTTTTATAAACTGCAAAAGATGGAATCATCGAATTATATCGAATGAATCAGAAAATGTTTATGCTCCTAAATGAAATAATTCTTGAGTTAATAAGGATTTTCTGAATTTATGTCGTACGTAGAGACAAATTCATAAGATCTGTTTTATAACAGTAATTTGTGTTCATAGAAGATAAATTATCCTAATAATTCCCTATGAACACAAATTATTGTTATGAAACAGATTTTATGGATTTGTCTCTCTAAGTATAAGTAGGAATTATTTAATTTAGGAGCATAAACTACTCTGAACAGTATCATTATTTTTCTTCGCAGAATCCAACGCAATCATAAAAAAATTACGAAAAGCACTGCCGTGAAGTCAGGAGCTTTTGAGCGCTCATACATCCACCTTGTAGGTAGATTCGCATTTTCCAGTTGAAGGAATTTTCGACAGCTGTCAAAAAAATTCTGAAACTTAGGCGAAACTCCAGACTTCATGTCAGTGCTTCAGCTGACCAATTTTTTTTTCGATAATTCGCTAGAATTTTCTACGGTATCTATGGTCTTGGTGATGCGATCTGGACAAAATTTCGCACGTAGTTTGAATACATTATTCCTCAGCTAGGTGCAAAATTTCAAATTTTAAATCACTTAATAATATGTATCCTTGTCAAAACTGGTCGTACATGCCAAACTCTTTCTCATAATTTTTTTTTTTTCAAGGTTTGCTGTAATGGCATACTGTTGGGCTATGAGTGCCGATGAAAGACCCACATTGAACCAGCTTCAAGTGTGCCTGGAAGAATTTTATACACAATTGACTAGATATGTTTGAACTTGATAGAATACGTAGGGAATGTTCCTTTTTCAGTGTGCCAAATTTTTTGTTTCCTATTTTGTGGAATTCTTCTCTGAATTTGTTATATGATAATTGAATCAGTAGAATAGAAATGTAAGAAGAGCTATTTCAAAGCACCAAGCAAGTTTTCACCATCGAAGGCGAGTGTATTTACTTTATTGCAATAATCTTTTTAGTTTTACTTCAATATTGAATGAGTTGAAAATCGAATAATCAGAAATATTTGATGTTGCATCTTAGATTATTCAGGATTTCTTTTTTTCAACAAGTTCTAAAATATATGTGGAAAACTATTTGAGTGCTTTGATGAAATCTACTGTTTCTGCTAACCATTTTAAAATGTCGATTAAACAGTAAAGTGTTTGTTCACGACATTATTGAAGAACAATTCTTCAATTTTTTCTCACTATAAATGGGGAGGAACGAATTTGTATTCATGGCAGGTTTTTTTCCTGTAATAGCCGGAATTAAGGGCCTTTTTTCAATTATTTTGAATCGGTTCAATTGATAATTTGGAAGATGATGCTTGGAAGTATATAGGCCGGCTCAAAGAATACTTGACAAGGAAGTTTAAGGTGATATAATAAACTGCTTGGATAGCTTTACGGGGGATTCTCATCCCATTTGCAAGATGCAAACCTCCATGTCAAGTTTTTGTTGGGCCATCCTTCGTGAATAATATACACAATAGCATAGAATATTTGTATACAGGGTAAAATGAGTGTTGATTGATGTTTAAGAAATATTTGTAATAAGAAATGTTGATGAATTATTCATAGTATTCAATGTAGAGTTTAATAGACCACTGTCAATAATTGCTTTTCAGAAGAAACTTCCGTTCCAGACAAATTATGTTTTGTTTGGAAAGAACGTAAAAATAATTTTTTGAATTATAGTTTTTTATTTTCAATGAGTGAATTAACCTTATGTTCATAAATAGTATATTATTGGAGAGTTATAGTTGATTACTAATATCTTAATTATTTCAATACAAGGAAGTT
Source organism: Aphidecta obliterata (assembly GCA_963966015.1). Classification (NCBI taxonomy): domain Eukaryota; kingdom Metazoa; phylum Arthropoda; class Insecta; order Coleoptera; family Coccinellidae; genus Aphidecta; species Aphidecta obliterata. Next base: position 5,291,108 of record OZ014436.1, read on the forward strand.
GAATGATTTTTTATCATATCGTAATAATATTAGTTGATGTTAATCCTTTTGATTTCTAAAATCGAAATATTCATTGTGCAACAAATTTTATTTTTCAAGACTGACTTTAGCATCTTAATGTGTATTCCTCACCATGATCTCATTTTCTTCATGGCTTGTACGATTTTGAATAGATTTTTATTTTATATCATTTGAAGTTATAGAAGCGAATAAATATTGTATGTTCCCTATTGAATTAAAATATGCATGTTTGATGATTGTATTAATATTTTTATACCAAGAGATATTCAATAAAATGTTCACAAAATTTTATGCGAGGAAATTCTTACTGTAGATATCAGAAATTTCAGTTTCTGAATTTAATTAGAAATGAAAGTTTTTGACATTACACCAAAAATATGTTGGCTAAGCATGTTATTCAATTGAATTATTCATGTAAATAATAGAAAAGAAACTTGCATTGTTTTGGTTCTCGAATTCGATACCATAAGCGCCATCTATACTCATTTGCCTCAACATCACCTACAACAATGAAAGGTTTCTGTGCAGTTTATACGTTACTTCTTGCATTTGGGTCTAGATGGCGCCAGTGAGTAGCAAAAATTTTCTCGAATTTTCATCGGAATTTGGTGTACACTCGGGTAAAAAAGTGACATTTTTTGTGATATTTTTGGGAATAACTCGCGAATAAGATTTTTTAAAAATACACTGATTGCATATTCGGTTTCAGCATTGTCGAATACATATTCGTGGTGATTTTTGAGAAGATACGATGAAAAAAATTTCGGAAATTTATCCAATGGTCCCCCCTTTGAAGTGAAAAAATGAAAATTGGAAATATAACATATCGTGCATGTTTTCGAGATGATTTGGGGACGTAGATGACGAATCCAACATTAGTTCAGAGCTCAGACGTTTTTTTGCCTGTTTTCCAAGATTTTGAGTACACTCAAGTGAAAAAGTACTCTCGTCAGATAAATGTTGTGTTTACCAGTGATTTAGATTTTCTAAGAGAAAACTGGTTGCATATTAGGTTTCAACGTTGTCGAATACCTCTTCGTTGGTGATTTTTTAAAAGATACGTTGAAAAAAACTATGAGAATTTATCCAAAGAGACTTTGAAGATTTTTCGTTATAACTTATATGTTTCTAGACTAATTTGAGATCGTAGATTCCGAATCAGACATGAGTTTCGAGCTCATAACAACAAAAATATGTTGGCTAAGCATGTAATTCGATTGAATTATTCATGTAAATAATAGAAAAAAACTTGCATTGTTTTGGTTCTCGAATTCGTACAGTGACTAGATTAAACCACAGCCGTCTTTATTAGAAGCCTGGAACGAGAGAAAACTGGCAACGTTGGACGGAGCGATATAGAACTCGGGGGCTTCGCATAATCGAGTTTTCAGTTCAACAAGTCGTAATAGGTTACGCACGTGTTTTTGTTGGTATTTGTGTTTTTGTGAATTAAATGAGTGTAATAAAGTTCAAACTGAAGTGTAATAGTGATTTAAGTGAAGTGAAAGTGTTGTTTTCAGTAATTTTGGTGGGTATATTTGAGATCATCTACTGAGAATCAAGATGGTACGATCGTGTTGTGTTCCAAATTGTAGAAGCAATTATTCGTATCAGAAAGATAGGAATTATGTAAGTTGTTTTAAATTTCCCAAAAATGAAGAGCTGAAGCTTCTATGGATGAAAGCTATCCCAAGAAAAGATTTTATTCCGACCTCTTCTAGTTCAGTTTGCGAGAAACATTTCGAAGAAAGTGATATTATTAAAACAGATAAATTTTTAAAGCCAGATGTAACCATTCAATTGTTATCATTAAAATATCCTAAATTAAAAAAAAACGCTATTCCCAAAGTTTTTCCAAATTTACCGAAGTATCTCACAAAATCAACTCCAAAACCGAGGACCGATCCTCAGCTTAGAAAAAATGAAATCATTTCTCGGCAGAATAATGAAATAGAAGCCTTTTTGAGTTCGGACATGATTAAAGATTTCGATGACCTAATCAATAATTATTCAATCAAAATTGATGTATCAGGATGGGAGATTAAGAAATTCGATGAAAAGATTCATTTTTATATAATTAATTTCGAAAAATCATTATCTGTGGATGTTTCAGTTCAAATAGATAGAGACCTTAGATTGAAATTATTTATTAAAAATATTCAGATCTCTCAAAATGATTTAAAATGGTTCTTCCGTACGATCTAACACTTAGTAGGTGGTCTCAAATTACAAATTTACTTTCTCGTTATAAAAATGTAAATAATGAAGATGCAGTACCTGAAGAATCTATGTCAGATTCATTGAAAAGTTCTTCAGCTTCCTTCTGTTATTTTTAGCTGATAGAAATAATGAAAATTTTTACAAATTCAGACAGGTAGAAATCATTACAGACCAATTACGACAGGTCATAGCAAAAAGAATTAAATATTCATCAAGTACTATAGTTATGTCATTTATATTATTTTCACAGTCACCTTCATGTTATGAATTAATGAGAAAATTTTTTATTTTGCCTTCTAAAAGGTATTTGAGATCAATTTCTTCGTCATTAGAAATATCCCCTAATTCTGACAGTGGAAATAAAAACTATCTCTCAAATGTAACATTTTAAATTCACTCTGCTCCATTTTCGCGAATTTACTGCTCAAAAATTATGTGAAAAATAGAAATAATGATTCAAAAGTCGAGCAAATGGAGAAGAAAAGAAAACATTTAGGAGATAGCAAAAAAAAACCATTGAAGAATAAAAAATTATTCACTTTGTTATGAGTTTTTCGAAATTTTCATTACTTAATATATTTCTATATTTATTTATTTATTTGTTATGTTTGAGAGTTTATATTTATGTTGAGAATTTTATTTGAGTTTTTTTTTTGGCAAGAGATGACCTTACACCTTCCCGTGGTTCTTGCTGAACAATAAATTGAATAAAAATTCAGAGAAATATCATTTCAATTTCAACTTTATCATGAGATTATTGTGCAAAACTAACTGAGATATTCAATTTATTGACTAAGTAGGGTCTTATGTTTCTTTTTCTTTCAGCAAAAAATTAATTTGATGACTTGACTAGTGATTTGAATGTGAAATAATACTATATCTCGCGCTATCGCTCCGCACTAGTATACCTACCATTTACGTTCGGATGCGACGATGCCAGACTTCGTTCCAGGCTATCTATAAAGACGGCTGTGATTAAACACAGTGGCGACATTCGTGGTCTCATTTTTGATTGGCTGCCGGCTCAGCCGCCATATTCTTCCTAAATTCGTTTGTTTACATTCTTCGTTTACCTGAATTTTAGGTTTTATTCAAAATATAAGGCCCATTGTAGTGAGAAAGTAAGAAAATTTAATGGTTTAGAAATGTACCTGTTATATTTGACTGATTCTTTTTGGCCAAGTATCCCTTAACTATCAAAATTTTCTTGTTATTTTTCAGCCAAAGTGGTAAGTGTTGTCTTTTATATATGAGTATTCCTTACGTTTTCTTGTACCATTTGTTATTTAAATTATCCTTAAATCTTGGGTTCTTTACCTAGTATGTGATATCGCAGCCGAAACTTCGATTTGAAGAGTATATTTTTTTTTAGATCAATGGTTCACTTGATGACATCCAGACATCCATCTGCTGCAATAAGCAAATTTAACACTGATGTCGATAACGAAACGATAACATTTTCAGAAGAATTCATCAAAATATTCACCAATACGGAAGTAGGCTATAAGAAAATTTGAAAACCATCCCAAACAGGTGTTGTCATTTCGACACGATCCATTCTGGAACTCCAAACTGAATTGTTGGAATAGAGAGCATACCAATTTGTTTTAACAAGTCTATTTTCTCAAGATTGTTTGGGAAATTTATTCTGTGTATTGAGAAGCAAACAAATTGTGCCAAATGTGGTACAAGTGAAATACAACCTGAAATTGATCTCTGTGTCGGAATACTTGTTGAACGTAAATAATAGCAGCTACAAGGAAGATGACAGAGTTTCTTCAGGTTTTTTAGACAGTCTGAAAACATTGAAGCCACTTCATGGTTAAGTTATGTTGCCAGAAATGATAGAAACTCCAATTTTTAATTTGAATCGGAGGGACTTGAGTTCTCTTTATAATATATCAGGATATATTTTAAAAACTTTTAATACCATCGAATGTGTGAGTTCAGCAGTTTCCAAAAGGCCATTGCACAAAAAATGTAGTAAATTTATACTAATAAAGAGGTTCAACTAACAATCCTTATTTTTCACTTCAGAGGCAGTGTTTTGTTTTCTTTAGAGATGGAAAGTATTTTCAGAAAATATTCCATCTCAAATTATAGATCTGAAATTATTTTATTTTAAAGAAATGTCAGATTTGAGGCCAGATTGCCAGAATCTCAAAACCAAAATTATAAAAAGATTTATTATTTATAGATTGAAAATTAATTCGAGAAAATTCAAAGCATCCTAAAAAAAAATGAGAAGCTGGCAACTTATTCTGAATTATTTATGTTTCGATTAATCATTTATTAAAAGTCTTCAATTTGTTTTTTATTGTTATTTGTATCCTTCCAAAGGGAATGAATGAACGTGAAATCCAAAAGATTCTTTTCATTATAACACTGCGATACAGTACTATAAGTAATAAAATTTATGATCTGGATATTCTATTACGTTCTTACAATGATTTACCAGTAAATATTAGGGAAAAAATCATTCTATTTAATTATCATAAGTTTTTTATTACGATTTCCATTCAAATCCTATGGATTCACATTCAAATTTAGGAAGAATATGGCGGATGGGGCGGGGCTTAGCCAGAATGTCGCCACTGTGTTTAATCTAGTCACTGTAATTTTTGCTACAGTAGAATAGAATGATTTTTTTCCTAATATTTACTGGTAAATCGTTGTGAGAACGTAATAGATTATCCAGATCATAAATTTTATTACTTATAGTACTGTATTACAGTGTTATAATGAAAAGAATCTTTTGGATTTCACGTTCATTCATTCCCTTTGGAAGGATACAAATAACAATAAAAAACAAATTGAAGACTTTTAATAAATGATTAATCGAAACATAAATAATTCAGAATAAGTAGCCAGCTTCTCATTTTTTTTTGAGGATGCTTTGAATTTTTTCGAATTAATTTTCAATCTAAAAATAATAAATCTTTTTATAATTTTGGTTTTGAGATTCTGGCAATCTGGCCTCAAATCTGACATTTCTTTAAAATAAAATAATTTCAGATCTATATTTTGAGATGAAATATTTTCTGAAAATACTTTCCATCTCTAAAGAAAACAAAACACTGCCTCTGAAGTGAAAAATAAGGATTGTTAGTTGAACCTCTTTATTAGTATAAATTTACTACGTTTTTTGTGCAATGGCCTTTTGGAAACTGCTGAACTCACACATTCGATGGTATTAAAAGTTTTTAAAATATATCCTGATATATTATAAAGAGAATTCAAGTCCCTCCGATTCAAATTAAAAATTGGAGTTTCTATCATTTCTGGCAACATAACTTAATCATGAAGTGGCTTCAATGTTTTCAGACTGTCTAAAAAACCTGAAGAAACTCTGTCATCTTCCTCGTAGCTGCTATTATTTGCGTTCTTCAAGTATTCCGACACAGAGATCAATTTCAGGTTGTTTTTCACTTGTAACACATTTGGCACAATTTGTTTGCTTCTCAATACACAGAATAAATTTCCCAAACAATCTTGAGAAAATAGACTTGTTAAAACAAATTGGTACGCTCTGTATTCCAACAATTCAGTTTGGAGTTCCAGAATGGATCGTGTCGAAATGACAACACCTGTTTGGGATGGTTTCCAAATTTTCTTATAGCCTACTTCCGTATTGGTGAATATTTTGATGAATTCTTCTGAAAATGTTATCGTTTCGTTATCGACATCAGTGTTAAATTTGCTTATTGCAGCAGATGGATGTCATCAAGTAAACCATTGATCTAAAAAAATATATACTCTCCAAATCGAAGTTTCGGCTGCGATATCATATACTAGGTAAAGAACCCAAGATTTAAGGATAATTTAAATAACAAATGGTACAAGAAAACGTAAGGAATACTCTCATATAAAAGACAACACTTACCACTTTGGCTGAAAAATAACAAGAAAATTTTGATAGTTAAGGGATACTTGGCCAAAAAGTATCAGTCAAAGATAACAGGTACATTTCTAAACCATTAAATTTTCATACTTTCTCACTACAATGGGCCTTATATTTTGAATAAAACATAAAATGCAGGTGAACGAAGAAAGTAAACAAACGAATTTAGGAAGAATATGGCGGCTGAGCCGGCAGCCAATCAAAAATGAGACCACGAATGTCGCCACTGTGTTTAATCTAGTCACTGTAGCAAAAATTTTCTCGAATTTTCATCGGAATTTGGTGTACACTCGGGTAAAAAAGTGACATTTTTTGTGATATTTTTGGGAATAACTCGCGAATAAGATTTTTTAAAAATACACTGATTGCATATTCGGTTTCAGCATTGTCGAATACATATTCGTGGTGATTTTTGAGAAGATACGATGAAAAAAATTTCGGAAATTTATCCAATGGTCCCCCCTTTGAAGTGAAAAAATGAAAATTGGAAATATAACATATCGTGCATGTTTTCGAGATGATTTGGGGACGTAGATGACGAATCCAACATTAGTTCAGAGCTCAGACGTTTTTTTGCCTGTTTTCCAAGATTTTGAGTACACTCAAGTGAAAAAGTACTCTCGTCAGATAAATGTTGTGTTTACCAGTGATTTAGATTTTCTAGGAGAAAACTGGTTGCATATTAGGTTTCAACGTTGTCGAATACCTCTTCGTTGGTGATTTTTTAGAAGATACGTTGAAAAAAACTATGAGAATTTATCCAAAGAGACTTTGAAGATTTTTCGTTATAACTTAAATGTTTCTAGACTAATTTGAGATCGTAGATTCCGAATCAGACATGAGTTTCGAGCCCATAACAACAAAAATATGTTGGCTAAGCATGTAATTGTAAATAATAGAAAAAAACTTGCATTGTTTTGGTTCTCGTACCATAAGCGCCATCTATACTCATTTGCCTCAACATCACCTGCAACAATGAAAGTTTTCTGTGCAGTTTATACGTTACTTCTTGCATTTGGGTCTAGGTAGCGCTAGTGAGTAGCGGATATTTCTCGCATTTTCGTCACGATCGAATCCGTAGTTTTCAAATTATCAAGAAAAAACAAAATTTCGAACGATCCTATTTACGGAACCCCTGGTCGAATTTTGCCCAATAACGAACTGAACCACGGCATTCGACCTACCCTAAAAATTTCAAGTCTAGGTCTTTCCGTTAGAAAGTTATGACTTTCTATGGTTCTGGTCAAGCGATCTGGACAAAATTCGCATTTAGCTTGAACAAGTCATTCTCCATCTGAGTGCAAAATTTCATTTCTATCGAATCAGTAGTTTCGAAGTAATTAGGAGAACAAAATTTCGAACGGCCATATTCACGGAACCCCTGGTCGAATTCTGTCCAATAACGAACTTGGCCGCGGCATTCGAGATTTGAACCTACCCTGAGAATTTCATGTTTTTAGATCGTTCCGTTCGAGAGTTTTCACATATTCGTCATCAGTGAGTCGAACCTCCTCGATTGAGACCATTTTCGGCTAAAAATTCGAAAAATACATCGTGACGAAGTGTAAGAAGAACGAGCGCTCGAAAAAGGAGGAAATCAAGGAAATAGAAATTTTCTTCATTTAGCCTTACTGAACTAGGTATTCTTTTCTTATGTCTATTTGAAATACTGTACAAGTGTTTCCAGAAGATAATTCCTTATCAGCGTCAGCAATTTTCTGTGATCTTTTGGATTTTAATTGGGTAATGAAAAGAATATAATATTTCGGTTGAAAATTTCAGATAGTTCACTATTTCTCCATCAAGTCCTAGGAAATTTACGTAGATGCCTGATGCGTTTTTTGACCTTGATTCTTGTGAAATTTGTTTTACAAATTTTTGTGGAGAAATCCTCAGTAATGAAGGAGCACCATATGGACACAGCTTGGCTGTAGATATCTGCATTCTCGTGTCGATTTGCATTTGATTCTTTTCAATTTAATTTTCCAAATAAGATGATTCAGGAAACAATTCAAAACATTCGTTGATTCCATTCCACCTCAAGATAACAGGAAGTTCTATTTTGGGTTCGAAAAATATCGTCAAACCACAAACACATTTTTCCCTTTTTTAAGAATTCAATTTAATTCATAATGAACGAATTCACCACACCAGCCACACCGATAATCGGAACCCCTTCAAAGTGAGTTGCTCAATTTTATTATTGATTGTATATTCGATAATCAATCAAAATTACTTCCGACTTTTTCGTACACTGGGGTGAGAAGGGGGGTTCAATTCAGGGATTTTCTGTAGGTGTTCATTAACTTATTTCATCTAATAATTATTTTTTCATATATCACCAATATGTAAAAAATATAATTTTATGAATGAATAAATATTGTAGGGTACTTTGTTCGCAGAATTCCATCAGGTGAATATTCGCCAATGCTTTGGACAGAAGAAAAGAAACTGGTCGAGAACAAACAAAAAATGGCACAAAATTTAGGGGTTGTGAGTACTGTGAGTACGGAAATTGATCTCAACTGACAAAAAAGCTCGTCTCATATTTTTCAAAATATCTGTATTTATTGAAGAAAAAAACCGATGTATTCCGATTTCAGAATGGTGACTCTTCAAAATTGAAACATGATGCGAAAGAAAAACATTTTGGAACCGATGGAAGTTTAACCTTTTCTTGGAGTCATATAAATGTGAGAACTCGAAAAACTGAATTGAATAGCCAAATTTTGCGAGATGGTAAAACTTTTTGTGAAGATCCGAAAAATCAAATAAATGTTACATTTCAGTATCCGGTGTTGCTTATCCAGGTGAATTACTTGTTATCATGGGACCTAGTGGTGCTGGAAAAACCACCCTTTTGAATTGTATGACACTGAGAAACCTACAAGGACTCGAAGTATCTGGATCGACTTTCATTAACGATAAACCCATCAAAAAGGGCGAGTTGGCACCCCTATCGGCTTATATTCAGCAAGATGACCTTGTCATAGGATGTTTGACTGTGAAAGAACATCTGATTTTTCAAGTGAGGAAATATCATTTGGAATCAAAAATATTGTTATATTGAATTCAAAATACTATATCTCGTGTTCTTACTTCACACCAGGACCTGAAACGGTTATGTGATTAAAAATTACTTTTTTTTGTATTCAATGAGAAACTTAATTGATACAACACTTTTCGAGTGAGAATCTTCACCTATTTAGTGTATTTTTCAAGGCTCTGATGAGGATGACTTCCAGCTATTCGAAGAAGTTAGAACGAGTTGAGGAGGTCCTTAGACAGGTAGTCAATAATTTTGTCTCTTTTTTCAACGGTTAACTATAACTCGTCATATTTGGACGACCATCCATTTCCCAGTGGATAACCACAAATATCAATTGTTTAACAGTTATCCCTGGAGGACTGCGAGAACTGCCAGATCGGAATTCCTGGGATAATAAAGGGGATTTCCGGTGGAGAACGAAAGAGATTAGCACTCGCTACCGAGTTTCTGTTGAACCCATTTTTGATATTCCTCGACGAACCTACAACTGGTCTAGATTCTTTTATGTCACTGAACGTGCTTCAGATGTTGAAATGCATTGCTCGAGAAGGAAGAACACTTATAGCCACACTACATCAGCCATCATCCGAGATATTCCACCTCATTGACAAACTATGTTTGGTAGCGGAAGGAAGAATAGCCTTTTTGGGAACATCATCTCAGGCAAATGATTTTTTCACCAAGTAAGGGGAAAGACCTTTACTGTTTTGAATTGAACTCTCACCACCTGAAGGACCAACAAAAGATATTACGCTCATGACTAATTACGACATTTTCCGTAGACTGAAGATTCCTAGTCCTTCAAATTTCAATCCAGCTGACTATTATGTTCAACTTCTTTCCATAATACCAGGAAGAGAAGACAAATGCAAAGAATCAGTGGAGAAAATTTGTGACGCTTTCCAAGCCTCGCCTATGTCAAGAAAAATTGATAGTATTGCCGGAAAAGGAATGGTAAGATATTACACAGTGTGAAAAAACCAAATGGAATAAATTCATTATCTCGGGAACTGTAAATTTCCATGAAATATCCAGAAACACGTCGAATTTGAATTTCACAGTGTCATTCTTCTACGTAAAAATGCGAACCCTACCTACAACCCCCTTCGAAAGACAAGTACAACCCCCAATTTTTCAAATGGGAAGTATGCGCTTGTGATACATCGTGTGAACGGTCTCTTCATTCTTCATTCAGAAAAGTTATTGCTTCCAAGATTATTTTGCAAAAATAAAATTATAGAAAAAATAAAATCATGTGATTACCGAAATTCATTATAATATTCCCTCGAATATTCCCAAATCGTATCACAATAATACTGAACTTATTTGCCTTCAAGATGTGATCGAGAGAAAACCTGTGGGTAATTGTATGTAGAAATTTTTTCGACATAATATAAGGCGCATTTGTAACGGAAAATTGTCAGGATGAATAGTGAGGACTTTTGGTGAAACATTATATTTTGAGGAGACGAAACCTTGGCCGGGTTCTGTGAGAGACAAGGAAACCTACAAAAATGGATGGTACATTCAGTTCAAAGCGTTATTTTGGAGGAGCTGGTTAACTGTTGTAAAAAATCCAGAATCGACAACAATTAGATTACGTCTTGTGTTTGTGAGTAAAATTTTTTGGTTTTGTTTATTGAATAAGTTTTTACATTTTCAACTCCTAAAACGATGAGACTCAAAACAAATTAGGAATTATTTTTAACACTATATTCATCAGAACGTGCAAGAATGAAATTATTGAATAAAAAATAACATTCGAATTGCAGATGGAATCGATTTTAATTTTTATTATATACAATGGTCTAACTTTGAACCAAACAGGAATAGCGAATATAGATGGTATTTTGTCTTATCTTTCGATAACTTTGTCATTCCAAGAAGTTTTTCGTGCAATCAGTGTGAGTAATAACTGTGAAAGCATTAATTGTCGATCTATTCCGGATGATGATTCAAGTATATTTTTCCATGGACAATATTTTTTTAGTCTTGTTGTGGCGAAAAGGCATTATTCATGAAAGAACATAATAATGGATTGTACAGAACCGATATATACTTTTTATCCAAAATAATATGTGAAATACCCATGTCTGTTTTAAGCGACACTTTCCTCACAACTGTTTGTTACTCAACATTTGGACCAACTATAAAAGTAGGAGTTAATGAATATCTGACAGCCTTAATAATTTCAATATTACTTGGACAAGTTGCTCAAGGCTTAGGTGAGTAATTAGTTCATTTTATCGAATTGAATTTTTTTTTCCCGAAATGAAAATAAGTTGAACGTTATCAACATATTCAAGTCAGTCATTTTTGAGCGCTTACACGAGTGCTATACATCATTTCTTCACGATGTCTGTATTTTTTTAATTTCGAGCCAAAAATGATCTCAATCGACCAGGTTCAACTTACTGATGACGATAACTCTCGAACGGAACGACCTATAAACCTGAAATTTTCAGGGTAGGTTCAAATCTCGAATGCCGCTGTTGAGTTCTGTATTGGGCAAAATTTGACCAAGGTTCCGTAAATATGGCCGTTCGAAATTTTGTTCTGCAGATTACTTCGAAACTACTGATTCGATCCAAATGAAATTTGTACTCAGATGAAGAATGACGTGTTCAAGCTACACGGAAAATTCGCCCAGATCGTTTGACCACAAAAATTCTTGAAATTATTTATTAGAATAGGAAAAAAAATACAAATTTTCCATTAGACCAACAGACAATTTTTCGAATTCAATCTGAAATTTTCGACATTTTTGTGAATTAAGTGGAATTTCACTATCGAATTGAATCTTGCGACAAAAATTTTGATGGGTCAAATGTCGTGCGGGACACTGAAATCTACTGTTCCCAATGGAACACCCATACATTTATGGCAACATTGAATGTCCATATCTTTTTTAATAGGTACCTATTCTGTAACTTTTATGAGACGTTTTTCGTAAAGTGATTCCCGCTTAAAGAAAACAACCGTATGAAGAAAACTGAAAATCAAGTTCAAAAACTCACCAACAATAATATCACTTATCACATAACACATAACTCCACAAACACTTAATTCTTTCTGATTAGGAAGATCTCTCAACGAATTTCTTTCCGCGCACGATGTTGCTATAAATTTATAAATATGCGAAATTATTCAGCAAAAAGTCGAAGAAAAACACCAGTTCCTTCCAGATGTTCACGTATTTGAACGAAAAGTATCATATTCGACTTCAAGGATGATTACTAGTTCTAAAGTGGCGATATTTGGTGAAATGTGAACGAGTACTTTTTCTGTTGAAAAATATATGTAATAAAATGGGAAACAATTTTTTGTATTGCATGATTAAAGAACTTGAGTGGGTACCATTTTCGGAATTTCAGATTTGAACAAGATGAACATCCTTAATCTTTAATCAGTTAGACTGATAATGGTAGAAAAAAAATAAATCATACTGTTGATAATTTTAATCCCACCATTGAAAATACATGTATCAAAAAATATTTTATAAAAACCCTATAATAGAGAATTTTCATGTTATAGGCTTCATCATTTCGTATCTGGTTGCCGATGTAGAATTTGCATCGGTACTCGTCAATATATTCGTAGTCCCACTTATGATTCTTGGAGGTATTTTTCTGAATATCAGGTGAGCAATTTCATGAGCTTGTTATCATCTAAATCTATAAAGCTCTACAATGACACTTCACAAAAAAAATGGATAGATGTACAGAAATGACGAATCAAAGTATTTTTTTCAGCTCAATACCATTTTATTTGAAGTTGGTATCTGATTTGTCTTGGTTCAAGTATGCATACGAAGCTTTCATGATTAACTTATGGTCTACCGTTGAATACATACCCTGTGATAAGAATACAACCCTCTCCTACACATGCTTGAATGACGGTTTGCAAGTCCTGAACAGTTTATCTATCAGACTAGTGAGTGAACTGCTTCTGAAAACCTGAAATATGAACGATACCTCACAATTGTAACAATTATTTTCATTCTCACAGGATTCCTTCTGGTTATCGATTGGAAACCTCGTTATTCTGGCAGTAGTTTTTCGAGCAATTGCTTTTATCATTCTCCTACAGAAAGTGTCCAGATCCGATTTGTGAATTTTTTGATTTCCACCATAATTTCATTTATTCTAAATGAAAGAGAACATTCAATTTTGTAATATTTGTGGTTTTGGATAAAGGTGGTTTATCTTGAAAAAAAGTGTTATATGCTTCAATAAAAACTGAATAAGCATCTTTTGTTCCAATATTCACAATAGGTCCCAGTTTTTCCTAAAGTTCGAAATTCGCACCCTGAATTCTTTTTCCGCAAGACCATCAGTCTCCGCAATGGACAGGGAAAAGCAGAAATAAATATTCCCCATCAACTTTTTTCTGAAGACAACAGTAGATACCGAATGAATTAAAATAAAATAATTTCAATTGGTCGTTTCGAAGAATGGGGTCAACATAGTAGTTGAAGGTAGGGTTCACCTTTTTACGTAGAAGAATGACACTTCGAAATTTAAGTTCGACGTGTTTCAGGATATTTCATGAATATTTACAGTAACCGAGATAATGAATTTATTCCATTTGGCTTTTCCACACTGTATACACACTTCAAATACCTGAAACATGGTGATTAATAGGAAAAGGTCAAAGATTTCATCGTTGCTATAATCAATAACGACAAATGGGAAATATTAAATGGATTTGAGCTTTGTTATTATATTAAACAAATGAGAAATACTATTACATGAGAAGTTCGTACATTGAATTACATGGAGAAATGATGGCCTGCAAAAAACTAAGTATAAAACTAAGCATATGTGAAACAGTAAAAGCGCACAATTTCGATGAACAATTTGATATGTGACCTTTTATTAGAATATGGAAATTCGAATGAGCGTTTAATTTTCTTCATATCAATTTTTTCCCATCAATTGTATCAAAGAATTTCATGCAATACTATTCTTAAATTATTAACCTATCTAACAATTTCTACATGTAATTAAGGTTGAAAACTAAACTATTATCACATGAATGCACATTTTTGGCAATTATTGTTCTCGAATTTTGTCAAAGGAGTTGCAAATTTGAATTTCGAAATAATGAAATTAAAAAAAAATAAATTTTCAAATTTTTGATTATTACAGGAGAATGATATAGAAGGCATATCCTGCCATTTATTTCCTCCTTTATTTGCTCCTTCCAAATATTGAATGATAAGTTGATTTTCGAGTCGAAAAAATAAACATTTTTCAGATCATATAAAAAAATAGAAAATCATAATTATATTTGAGCATAATCAGTTTCTTCAGATTTGAAATATTTTGAAGTGCTACACAGAAAAATTTTCATTGATGAAATCAAAATGTTGATTAAAGTGGAGTGGAATTGAATGATTCACATATATATGAATAATTTTGCATATACAAATATAAATAAGTAACAATGAAATAACTTATGGAGAAAAGCTGTCTAGGCCATCTCTTCATTACTGTCCAGTTACTTTTGACGAAAGTATCAGTTCTCTTCGTTCAGAAGAAATGTCAGTGTCAAAAGTAACATTTATTCCAAAAATCCAAGGGTTGATGGAATCATCTAATCGTGATCGATTATGTAAATATATGAAAACTGTTTCAACTAGGTACATTATATTTTTACATTGATATATGATATAGTAAATATAATGATATGGAACAAATTTCTTCGCTTGAAGGTCGAATATAGTAAGTCAAATGCTTAACGATAAAAATTTACAATATTGCTTATTATGCATCACTATATGAGCACAGTATTGAATTTTAAAGACAAAATGAGCACACATTTAGTGAACCCAACAAATATACATACATCCAAATACAACCGGATGCAGCTGAACAGTTCTTCTCGAGAGTTAGCTGGACCAACTGGAACAGCGGCTAGAAACCACGAAACTCATAACAACAATTATTTTCTCCCGAGCTCTATTAATTTCTTTTTCAATTTTATATTTATATCAAAAAAATAAATAAAATAATTTTCTTGATATCCACAAATAATTGAATACAATTCTCCACGATTCAGAATCTATCGCACATGTTTTCTGGCCTCTGGTCATTGCTCTCGATATGTTCGTTTATGTTATCTAAAACATTCGGCACTGCCAAATTCAACACATAACAAATAACCCTGTATACTTAACAAAATAATTTTTCACACTGATCATCACATCATTTAATTATATAGTAATAACAGTAATTAAACACGCTTCATTAAGAGTAACTTGTCTATGTACACACTCAACTGTACAAATTTGGAGTCCAATGGGTCCTACTCAGTCCATTTTCTACATATTTCTTCTACCCTAATATAAGTCTACTGAAAAGTGAAGGTAAGTATTGAAGGTATTGAAGTACATTAAAAATTACTGAACTAACTGCATTCTTCAATACTACAACGCGATTTCATACAATTCCAATTGAAAAAAAAATTGATCTAAAGAATTTGTTGATATCGTGAACTCCAGAATCATTTGAAATCAATGTTTATTTTCAATATTGATATGTCTAAGAGATATTTACATTTAATTCATAATATGGAATAACATCGAACCTATTCGAAATTTTGCTTCGAATTAATTGAATTTTGGGAAAAATTTCTCAGAAATTCGATCCCAGTTGTCCAAACTTGAAGAGTTATTGAACACCATATTTTTTTCTCGACTTGAAACAATAATTCCAAATCTCAAAATTTTATTTGGCTTCTCGTTATTCCGCCTTTGATTTGACTGAATTAAAACTCTCTTGTTATGTGAAACTTAAATGATGAACTCTTGCTAATTCCACAGATTGATATTCAACCACTTTTGAGTTATATACTGGGTGTACCCAACAGCAAAAGTAAATTTTCGAATATCATCATTCAAAGCGGTGTCAAGTATTTCCAAAAATCTCTTTTCGCTCTGATATTTCTCAACTTCTTTCAAGTACTTCAATACCAACATTCCCATGTGTTCTCGATGGTCGTTTCATAACACACCTTCTTTCACGCACTACGCTTCCATAGCGTTCAAATTCTGCTCGGTTGACACACTCAGATCCTCGGCCATATTTTCTGATTGTTGTTCCCTTTTCACATCCTCCTGATCCGAATGGACCTCCCTTTTGATGAGGTGGTGGATTTGGTCCGGTTCTCGGAGTATATGATGCTCGTGGCTCATCATACCCTCCTGTTTAACGTGGAGTCCCCCGTTCATTGGAGACCTTCGGAAATATTCAGATGAAGGGTGCGTTTTTTCTTCTCGTTTTCAAGTTATTTCGACAATTACGTCTTTCTTTTTTTCAAAAGCCGTTGGAAATGTTGAACTTGTCATTTGTCAGTATGACATGTACTGTGATTTCATTTTTATAAACTTAAAAAAATTGTATATACCAAATTAAGGAAAAAGTTCAGATGGCATATTTGCTATGATTAAACCATACCATTATAAAATTTTGAAGACAATCCGATGGTATGGACGCCAAATCCGACCACAGAACAGTAGGATCGTTCATTGAGGTCTACTAGCTTTAAGGGGTAGAGGTGAAAAAAGCTTCTTTGCTTTTACGGTTGACAAAAATAGGTAGTTCCCAAGTTAACTGATACAGTCTTAAGAACTTAAGAAAACATTGAACGATGGCTCATCCTGCAGAAAGACTTACCTCAAATGCGAATCCATTGCTGGTGATTCCGATCTGTCCCTTGGTCTATTCATTATTGATGGAGCTCCAGTCATAAACGCAAAATTATTCTCATCCATGAGTGAAGCCTGTGTGGAATTTTACATTGAGAAATTAACTCAACCGAAACTTCAACATTCGATAGAGATTCTTGAATGAAGAATTCTTTCATATAATTCTGTACTGACCTGAATATTCGACGATAAATGGTCGCCGTATAACGTCGGGCTGTGGTTTGAAGTAGGACTTTTCGAAACACCCCTGTACATAAGAGATTCATGAGTGGTTGGTAAAGTCAACATATTTCAAAGAAAAATTACTTTTTCATGTTATTAAGTTAGATGCAACATTTAGATTTCAAAACGAGAAGGCAAAAAAGAGTTCAAAAATCCATACCCCAATTCAATCATGATGACCCTTATAGTGGCTATTGAGTGAGCTTTGAAGTTGAAAGGTAATTGATTGTGAGGCCAATAATTCGTTTGGAATAAAAATAAAGGATGCAATTTTTGGCCTCGCACTCAAAAATAAATGGTGGAAAATCCAAAAAGAAGTTATTCCCTGTACGGTGAACTTACCCCCTTTGAAGTCCAGTATGGTTTACTTTCTGATCCCACTTGTACACATATAAAAAATTAAAAATAATGTAAAAACCGTACAGGGTTCAAAATATTATCGACAAATAAATCTAAATTCATGCAAGATTTAAAAACATCGAGATGTTCGAAAGAGAAATAGGAATAATGGAATAGTTAAAAAAAGTATGTAAACATTTGGGGGGTTTACCTTCTTCTCACCGTTACAATTGCACTCCAAGTGAATCCGAAGCACTAGTAGATTTTATTTGTCATTTATTCTATCCATGCTTTCATTTGGAGTTCTTGTTCCATACCAAGAAGAATTGAGACTGAAGATTATTTGTTAATTTTTTCGAGGATTGAAATTTCTTCTGGATATGGAATAGTTAGGCACGAAAAGCGAGAAGCAAACTACGCCTAAACTACATACATATAACAGACTCGTTTCGAGGTTCTAGACGAGAGTAATCGTTATCAATGTTGTTCTTCGTGGAATGTTTTCCATTTTAATTTCAGATCCCAACGCTGCGAAACTATCACGTTATTATTTGAGCGACGAAGAAGTTTATATTCTGCTAATACCCCCTCCTCCCCCCCGTCTCGTCGTCCTTGTTACAACGACAGGTAAAGCTAGAACTTTGGCTATTGAAAATGGTATCAAAGGATCTTCGTTGTTTCCAAAATAAAGAGTCCTTTCGATTCAGCAGCCATTTTTCAGACTTTTTTATGTCCACTTCTTGTTGTAGTTAGGAAAGACCGAACTGTATCTCAATGTTCGTTCTAGTGCTCATAAATACTCAGAAAATGTTGTTGTGAAATGAAACTGAGTCTTTTAGAGTGAACTTGTTGAGAAGGAATGAATTCACCTCTTTTTGTGAACTCATTTGTTTCCACTCTCAAGATCTGCCTAGTAATAAAAAATGAAAAACATTCCAGTTGGAACATTGTTTTGAAAAATAACGAGATTATATTAAAGAATGAAGAGCTTATGACGAAAATATGAAACAATGAAGGATATCTTCAGATTTCATATCACCAACCGATAGCTCGAAAATAGTTATGGAAGGTGAATAATGATAGAGTTCCAATGATATATTCTCTCCGAATTCACAAAAAGTAAAACCCCAACCCGAACAAGTCCGAAGTCATTTAGTTAAATTCGAATGAAATTTAGTAAGATATTGAAAAAATCCATCATTATTACGTCTCAAATTTTATATAGAATTTAAATCCTTCCGAACCAAATTTTGAAATTTGATTTAAATCTAATATGTCCTAGTAAATTTGAGATTTTTTTTTGGTATTTCAGTAAAAATTATGCTGATTATGATCGCTTGATTTCTATACTGATCGAATTTTTATTTCGGAGTGAAGTAAATGAGAAAAAATAATATATCTGGGGTAGTAAACGGCGATTCACACTCAGCTAAATACAATAACGAAATCAGGTACTTTCTTAAGGAGAAAAAGGAAAAACATACATTAATGATCTAACGTGCTTCGATTGGAACAACCTAGAGTCTAGAGGCTTCGGTGATTTTTGATCATTGAATAAAGCAACCTGATCATGAAATATTGCATGCAATCATTCTGGAAATTGAATTTTTTTTTCCAATAGTCGGGTAAAAAGCTGCATCGATATGCACTAAGAACTGAAAATAATTAACCTATTCATTTCCGCTAGTGTATTTTGAATAACCAACAACGTAGACGGTGATGAGAAGACACATATCAAGTGATGAAGAGGAGAATTTGGTCTCCAGTGAAATACCACCACTGATGCTCTTAGTGTATCATGAGAAAGTACAGAAAACGAAGCATTCCGGGAGCAGTTTGAGGTCATCCTCCGCCAAGCTCAATATAAATTATAGAGAGAGCAATATTACTTTCGCGGATGCTGGATGCTGGATGCCACCATCCTTATGGAAAGACAATTTCACCTTGGCAGAGTCTTGATGATATCTCTTCTGGATGCAAGATATGACACTGTTTTTCATTCTTTGTCATTGGATGAGAATAACATGAACGTGGGAAGCTTTCTTCATGAGGAATCAAATGTAGCTAGAGGTGATGCTACTCATTATTCGTCGAAAAGGTGAAATAATCTGGTTTCATCAGAAGATACAGAGAGAAAAAGTATTGCTGGACCAGTAAAGGGTCAGCCTTTAACATTGGTCAAAGGGAAAACCAGATGCTATGAGTATAGAACCTTATGCAGAGACAATTTCACCCTGGCAGAGTATTGATGATATCTCTCCTGGATGCAAGATATGACACAGTTTTTCATTCTTTAACGTTGGATGAGATTAACATGAACCTGGGAAGCTTCTTCATGAGGAATTGAATGTAGCTACAGGTGATGCTACTCATAATTCGTCGAAAAGGTGAAATAATCTGCTTTTATCAGAATTTACAGAGAGAAAAAGTATTGCTGGACCAGTATAGGGTCAGCCTCTAACATTGGTCAAAGGGAAAACCAAATGCTATGAGTATAGAACCTTATGGAGAGACAATTTCACCTTGGCAGAGTATTGATGATATCTCTTCTGGATGCAAGATATGACACAGTTTTTCATTCTTTGTCGTTGGATGAGAATAACATGAACGTGGGAAGCTTTCTTCATGAGGAATCGAATGTAGCTAGAGGTGATGCTACTCATAATTCGTCGAAAAGGTGGAATAATCTGCTTTCATCAGAATTTACAGAGAGAAAAAGTATTGCTGGACCAGTATAGGGTCAGCCTCTAACATTGGTAAAAGGGAAAACCAGATGCTATGAGTATAGAACCTTATGGAGAGACAATTTCACCTTGGCAGAGTCTTGATGATATCTCTCCTGGATGCAAGATATGACACAGTTTTTCATTCTTTGTCGTTGGATGAGAATAACATGAACGTGGGAAGCTTTCTTCATGAGGAATCAAATGTAGCTAGAGTTGATGCTACTCATAATTCGTCGAAAAGGTGAAATAATCAGCTTTCATCAGAAGTTACAGAGAAAAAAAAGTATTGCTGGACCAGTATAGGGTCAGCCTTTAACATTGGTCAAAGGGAAACCAGATGCTATGAGTATAGAACCTTATGGAGAGACAATTTTACCTTGGCAGAGTATTGATGATATCTCTTCTGGATGCAAGATATGACACAGTTTTTCATTCTTTGTCGTTGGAAGAGGATGAAATGATCGTGAGAAGCTTTCTTCATGAGGAATCGAATGCAGCTAGAGGTGATGCTATCCATGATTCGTCGGAAAAGTGAAATATTCTGCTTTCATCAAGAATTACAGAGAGAAAAAGTATTGCTGGACCAGTATAGGGTCAGCCTCTAACTTTGATCAACGGAAAAACAAAATGCTATGAGTATAGAACCTTATGGAGAGACAATTTCACCTTGGCAGAGTATTGATGATATATCTCTCCTGGATGCAAGATATTACACAGTTTTTCATTCTTTGTCGTTGGAAGAGGATGAAATGAACGTGAGGAGCTTTCTTCATGAGGAATCGAATGCAGCTAGAGGTGATGCTATTCATAATTACTCGATAAAGTGGAATATTCTGCTTTTATCAGAAGTAACAAAGAGAAAAAGTATTGCTGGACCAGTATAGGGTCAGCCGTTAACATTGGCCAAAGGGAAAACCAGATGCTATGAGTATAGAACCTTATGGAGATACAATTTTACCTTGGCAGAGTATTGATGATATCTCTTCTGGATGCAAGATATGACACAGTTTTTCATTCTTTGTCGTTGGAAGAGGATGAAATGATCGTGAGAAGCTTTCTTCATGAGGAATCGAATGCAGCTAGAGGTGATGCTATCCATGATTCGTCGGAAAAGTGAAATATTCTGCTTTCATCAAGAATTACAGAGAGAAAAAGTATTGCTGGACCAGTATAGGGTCAGCCTCTAACTTTGATCAACGGAAAAACAAAATGCTATGAGTATAGAACCTTATGGAGAGACAATTTCACCTTGGCAGAGTATTGATGATATCTCTCCTGGATGCAAGATATTACACAGTTTTTCATTCTTTGTCGTTGGAAGAGGATGAAATGAACGTGAGGAGCTTTCTTCATGAGGAATCGAATGCAGCTAGAGGTGATGCTATTCATAATTACTCGATAAAGTGGAATATTCTGCTTTTATCAGAAGTAACAAAGAGAAAAAGTATTGCTGGACCAGTATAGGGTCAGCCGTTAACATTGGCCAAAGGGAAAACCAGATGCTATGAGTATAGAACCTTATGGAGATACAATTTTACCTTGGCAGAGTATTGATGATATCTCTCCTGGATGCAAGATATGACACAGTTTTTCATTCTTTGTCGTTGGAAGAGGATGAAATGAACGTGAGGAGCTTTCTTCATGAGGAATCGAATGCAGCTAGAGGTGATGCTATTCATAATTCCTCAAAGAAGTGGAATATTCTGCTTTTATCAGAAGTTACAGAGAGAAAAAGTATTGCTGGACCAGTGTAGGGTCAACCTCTGACATTGGTCGAAGGGAAAACCAAATGCTATGAGTATAGAACCTTATGGAGATACAATTCTACCTTGGCAGAGTATTGATGATATCTCTTCTGGATGCAAGATATGACACAGTTTTTCATTCTTTGTCGTTGGAAGAGGATGAAATGAACGTGAGAAGCTTTCTTCATGAGGAATCGAATGCAGCTAGAGGTGATGCTATTCATGATTCGTCGGAAAAGTGAAATATTCTGCTTTCATCAAGAATTACAGAGAGAAAAAGTATTGCTGGACCAGTATAGGGTCAGCCTCTAACATTGGTCAAAGAGAAAACCAGTTGCTATGAGTATAGAACCTTATGGAAAGACAATTTCACCTTGGCAGAGTATTGATGATATCTCTCCTGGATGCAAGATATGACACAGTTTTTCATTCTTTGTCGTTGGAAGAGGATGAAATGAACGTGAGAAGCTTTCTTCATGAGAAATCGAATGCAGCTAGAGGTGATGCTACTCATAATTCGTCGAAAAAGTGGAATATTCTGCTTTCATCAGAAGTTACAGAGAGAAAAAGTATTGCTGGACCAGTATAGGGTCAGCCGTTAACATTGGCCAAAGGGAAAACCAGATGCTATGAGTATAGAACCTTATGGAGAGACAATTTTACCTTTGCAGAGTATTGATGATATCTCTCCTGGATGCAAGATATGACACAGTTTTTCATTCTTTGTCGTTGGAAGAGGATGAAATGAACGTGAGAAGCTTTCTTCATGAAGAATCGAATGCAGCTAGAGGTGATGATATTCATGATTCGTCGGAAAAGTGAAATATTCTGCTCTCATCAAGAATCACAGAGAGAAAAAGTATTGCTGGACCAGTATAGGGTCAGCCTCTAACATTGGTCAAAGGGAAAACCAGATGCTATGAGTATAGAACCTTATGGAAAGACAATTTCACCTTGGCAGAGTATGGATGATATCTCTCCTGGATGCAATATATGACACAGTTTTTCATTCTTTGTCATTGGATGAGAATGACATGAACGTGGGGAGTTTTCTTCATTAGGAATCAAATGTAGCTAGAGGCGATGCTACTCAAATTCGTCGAAAATGTGAAATAATCTGCTTTCATCAGAAGTTACAGAGAGAAAAAGTATTGCTGGACCAGTATAGGGTCAGCCTTTAACATTGGTCAAAGGGAAAACCAGATGCTATAAGTATAGAACCTTATGGAGAGACAATTTTACCTTGGCCGAGTATTGATGTTATCTCTTGTGGATGCAAGATATGACACAGTTTTTCATTCTTTGTCGTTGGAAGAGGATGAAATGAACGTTAGAAACTTTCTTCGTGAGGAATCAAATGAAGATAGAGGTGATGCTACTCATAATTCGTCGAAAAAGTGGAATATTCTGCTTTCATCAGAAGTTACAGAGAGAAAAAGTATTGCTGGAACAGTGTAAGGTCAACCTTTGACATTGGTCGAAGGGAAAACCAGATGCTATCAGTATAGAACCTTATGGGGAGACAATTTTACCTTGGCCGAGTATTGATGTTATCTCTTGTGGATCCAAGATATGACACAGTTTTTCTTTCTTTGTCGTTGGAAGAGGATGAAATGAACGTTAGAAACTTTCTTCGTGAGGAATCAAATGAAGATAGAGGTGATGCTACTCATAATTCGTCGAAAAAGTGGAATATTCTGCTTTCATCAGAAGTTACAGAGAGAAAAAGTATTGCTGGAACAGTGTAAGGTCAACCTTTGACATTGGTCGAAGGGAAAACCAGATGCTATCAGTATAGAACCTTATGGGGAGACAATTTTACCTTGGCCGAGTATTGATGTTATCTCTTGTGGATGCAAGATATGACACAGTTTTTCATTCTTTGTCGTTGGAAGAGGATTAAATGAACGTTAGAAACTTTCTTCGTGAGGAATCAAATGAAGACAGAGGTGATGCTACTCATAATTCGTCGAAAAAGTGGAATATTCTGCTTTCATCAGAAGTTACAGAGAGAAAAAGTATTGCTGGAACAGTGTAAGGTCAACCTTTGACATTGGTCGAAGGGAAAACCAGATGCTATCAGTATAGAACCTTATGGGGAGACAATTTTACCTTGGCCGAGTATTGATGTTATCTCTTGTGGATGCAAGATATGACACAGTTTTTCATTCTTTGTCGTTGGAAGAGGATGAAATGAACGTTAGAAACTTTCTTCGTGAGGAATCAAATGAAGACAGAGGTGATGCTACTCATAATTCGTCGAAAAAGTGGAATATTCTGCTTTCATCAGAAGTTACAGAGAGAAAAAGTATTGCTGGAACAGTGTAAGGTCAACCTCTGACATTGGTCGAAGGGAAAACCAGATGCTATCAGTATAGAACCTTATGGGGAGACAATTTCACCTTGGCAGAGTATTGATGATATCTCTCCTGGATGCAAGATATGACACGGTTTCTTATTCTTTGTCTTTGAATGAAGATACAATGAACGTGGGAAGCTTTTTTCATAAGGAATCGAATGCAGCTAGAGGTGATGCTATTTATAATTCGTTGAAAAAGTGAAATATTGTGCTTTCATCAGAAATAACAGAGGAAAACATCAACTAACTATCGGACTAAGCTCAATTTGGGTTATTTGGAAATCAATTTCATCTTCGCAGATATGCCAGATATGAAACAGTTTTTCATACTTCATCGTTCGATAGAGATAAAGTGAACGTGAGGAACTTTCTCCGCAAGATATCAATACCAGCTAGAGATTATGCTATTTCTTACTCATCGAAAAAGTGCGATATTGTGTTTTATCAGAAATAACAGAGCATTGCTAGTCCGGTGCAGGGTCAGCCTCTGACATTACCCTTGGCAGGAACCAGAAAGTAGCTGGAGATATGTGTCTTACTCATACACCGACTTGGTTGCTTCTATGCAAGAGTTGAATCAAACCGTTACTATTTTCTAGAAAGGACATCTATCAAAGCTACACAATCATTATATTACTCCACGATTCTGGTTCATCATATTATGGACTGAGCATGTATTTTCTAGCGAAAAAACGTTCCTCGTTTGCAAAATGGGCTTCGGTCGAACCAGGAGCGTGAAATGAATATTCGCTTTGCAAAGCATAGTACACGGCACAGGGCACGGCACAGCATTAGAGCTGAGCAACACGCACGCGTAGAATGGTGCTTACTGTGCAAAGTAGGGTGGAGTGGGTGACGGGGTTGGGTCATATTTCCGCGGTCGCCCACGCGACAGGTGGCGCCGCTTGACGAATTCAGCGTCGTCGACCATCCAGAATGACCCAAAGTCGTCTTCATAACGCACAAAACACTTGTGGAGTGACAGATTGGTGCGTATCGCATTCTATACACCCATCAGAACCCAAGAAAGAGAAAGATAATAATCAAGTTAAGTCAAGGTTTATTGTTGTCTTGACACCTGGTGCTAAGATAATAATATACCTTCCGGTCTTCTGCTGCCAAAGCCAGCAAAGGCCTGTCATGCTGTTACTTAACTGGCACACAACCACTTTCTCGCCACAGAAGCCACACAATATATTAATATATTTTAAAAAAGATATGAAAAGAGGTTAGAAAAAGATGTCGAAAAATCACAAAATACACAATATACAAATGGAAAAAAAAAATAAAATTGTGGGCCCGTTGGCCACGTACCCAACGGATGGCTGGGACAGGGGACCTGAGGAGCATCTTTGCGGTCGTCTCTTGTAGAACTCCACCTCGTCCACGGTCCAAACTGCCCCCTTTACGTTCTCCACACGCATGAAACATTTGTGGAGAGATAGGTTGTGTCGGACCGCATTCTAACAACAAACCAAATCACTTTGTGATGGAGTTACAGGATTTACTGACTCCAACAATAAGAATTCCAAGACACTCAACATTTAACGCAGCGTTGAAAATACGACCAATCACTCCTTGCAAGCAGAAGTGATTAGTACAGGGACCAGCATATTTTCTATACAGGGTCAGGAGTGAGGTAAAAAAAACTTTTTCGATCACTGAAGATAACTTTGGCGGTTTCTGATAACATCACAGGCGCACACAGGGTGCGCAGGGCATCATTCCTAATTTAGAGGTGTCTAGGAGATCAGCCTTATTGATGAGTTCAACCAGTAATTCGAAACACATCCTAGCACTTAGCCAAGTAGCACAAGTATCTGTTGATCGCGTAGGATCACCACCGGAATTTCTGAATCACCCCTTGAATGTTCGAAAGATAACCTTTGAATTCAACAATGAACGTCGAGAATTACTGACCCTGTATGAACAGTATTATTTCTCCACTTGAATCAGGAGCTGGGAATCATTGATGAGAATTGTTTGTGGGAGGAGGTACCGAATGGTCTTTGATTGAGTATCTTAATATTCCTATGGAATAAAAATTTCCATACCGGAAATAATGATATTGAGTGTCCTGAAAATTCTTTGATAAAATATTGGAAACCAAATACTTATTCATTAGAAAAAATAAAAACATCGAGCATGCAAGCTGAGCAAACCTGGAACTAATTACAATTATGTTACATCAAAATGTTATGTATGTATTATACACACATATTCAATCAATACACCTTCATTATGTGAATGTTGCAAGTTCACAGTAAACCGAAGACTTACGCGGGCACGTCCAAATCCAGCCTCGGTATACTCAATACCATCATTAAATAGTCTCAGAAATTGATTGTGATTTCAAATTTTCATACAAGGGGACTTTTTCACGTGGTGAGATTAAATATGTTACATTATCCCATACTATTAACCAGTAAGGCTTGTTCCTACAAGCCCCGAAACCGCACAATAGGCAGTCCAACATATGCGCATTGAAATTAGACACAATTCACTGTCAAACCGATGCGTGGTCAGATGAAAGTAACGCTTTTTTAGTCTTGAGGCATGCGCGTTCGATATACTTTCATTTTGACATCGGTTTTGTACCGGCTGATTGTTTATATTTCACTCAATATCTATCTCAGTGAATAATGGTCCTACTAAAACGTTTGAATGGGCGAATATGAAGTTTTTTTTATGGGCATTCAGAATTCAGTACTAGAAAATGCAAAAAAGCATCGTGAAATTTCAAAATTTTTATGTAAACTGGTAATTTTCAAATGAAACACCCTGTATTTTATATTGCTAATCGGTAGAATTCTTTCTTCGGATTCCAAATATATACACCTTGAAGAGGTTATCTTTGTCAGTTACGTGATACTGCTGCAATGTTTGTATTTCAAGATTCCTAGGATAACGGAACAACTGGTATTTGTTTTATTTATTTATTAACAATAATTCGAATTAAGTGTTCAAATGGCCCCCATTTACTTACACACAATCGATATCTTTTTATTGAGTTTTCGAGGATTCTCCTTCTATTTCTGGTACTGAATTCTGAATGCCCATAAAAAAATACTTCTTATTTGCCTTCAAAAGTTTTTGTGCGACCAATATTAACTGAGATAGCTATTGAGTAAAATATAAACAATCATCTGGTACAGTCAGATCCGGACTGGAAATTTTTCAGATTCGCAGGTAACTCTGATTTCGAAATACCCGACCCTGGTGAATATTTTATATGAAGGGATTTTTGACTTATTTTGATGAGTTCTGGCACCTGTCAAAAAAACCTCATCTTTGAAAACACCTTGTATATGTACGTCTAGGAGTGAAACCATCTTGTGAGTATTTGGAAAAACTCGCACTATTTCTGAAATTTCTTTTCCATTGAAAATATCACCACTTGATCGAATAAAAGAATATGATTTTGTCTCCTTCTAAAACCGTCCAACAACATTTAATTATGAGCCGCTTATAACATGGACCTGCGCAGTAATTCAATGAACGGTCGAGAGTGACTTCTAGGAACAAACCTTTGTATCAGGAAAATAATAAGTCACTTAAAGTAACCAGAAAAACTGAAGATAATGTTTTTTTTGTTCTCTTATTGTTGATTGAACGTGCAACATTCGAGATATACAAATTCATGTTAGTAAAACTGTGATAAACAGCCTCGTTATTATCATTTGAAATTATCAAACAAGGACAGAATATTCATTGTTTTCATTATAGGTGATAAAAGAATAGATATGATATTCATTTTGGAAGAATGAGTCGTTATAATAAAAACAGCGAATAACTATCTCAATGCATAAACAAAACTGAACAATACCTTCCACGTAGCTGCGTTCCTTCTGAAATAGCAGAACGTATTTTGGAACCAATTGTAGATTTCGTTGAGGGTCAACTGTTTATCCGGCGATTCTATAATTGACTGAAAATTTTCATGTATAACTACAGAACCGATGGTTTTTGGGTAAACTCACCTGTCGTATGAGAGAGGCGTACGTGAATGGTGGCCTTACGTCAGCATTCTTGTAAAATTCCCTATTCCTTTGAATTTCTGAAAATTTCAGGAAAGAATTTTCACGAACGTTCGAATATATTCGAGAATAGTAGGTTAAATGAATTTAATTATTTATACCTTGTTGAACATCTAATCCAGCTCTCTCCAACATATAAGGTAAGCCTTCAGCAGCGTAACAGACATTTTTGAGTAAACTGAAAGATACAAAGGTTCAAGACTCACCTCCAGCCAAAGAAAGCGCTGATTTATCACTCAACCTCCTCCTGATAGGTCCCCCCATCTGAGGAGAGGCTGCATGCAAAACCGGTGACCTAATAGCCGATACCATGTGGTTCATGGAGACGGGGGGTTGAGGAGTTGTTGAGCCCACTGAGAGTTTTGGAGTGAGTTGGCCAGATCCTTCCTTGAGTGGGTCCATAGCACTCAGCTGTTTCGACAAATGCAGATGCTGCATCATCGCAGTCAGTCTATCCCGTTCCTTCTGGAGTTGAAGTTCTAATTGAGAAACTACTTGCATTTGAACACGAGCCTGAGCAGTCGATCTGTCGTCCAAGTTATGCTCGGTGTTTAAATGCCTGGGGGAAAGTACCATTGAAGGAAGAATTCGGATGAAGGTGAAGGAAGTTTCTTACTTGATGAAGAGCTGTAGATCTTCGCATATAGCTTCACAGCCAGGCCACTTGCATACGCCATGTCCATATAGATGATGGACTCTGTCGGGTGTTGTGGTTCTATCTGGTTTATCTTCTGAAGAGTCCTCTCTTTTTATTCTGTTAGGAGCCACCCCTAATAAACCTGGTGAATTATCTGTGAAGAATTTATCTTATGTGGATCTCCCATGACTGATCGATTTTCAATGAAGGATTCACATATTTTTTTCAACCCTCTATACAGGTTGTCCGAAGTTCGAGTGCCTACTAGACGTATAACTGAAAGTGTTCTGACTTCAAGGCTATTTTAGTTCAGTAGATAAAGTCGAACCAAATTTTTAAATTTCGGCTAGGTCTGGTTCTCAACAAACGTCTAGTAGGCACTCGAACTCGGGAAACCCTGTATATATTTACGGACAAAATGTGAAGAAACCTAGTCGTGAAATGAATTCTATAGATTTAGCGGGGGTTCTGTAATCTCTACATATTTCGGAGGGTGTGTATCGATTTTGTTGGACAACATGGGGGTTACCCCTGTGATTTGCTCGTTTTCACGAAGGGATCTAAATGTTTCCCCTCAGAATTTCCGATGGTCCAACTTCGGGATAATAGATGGCGCTCTTGAAAGGGTTCACCCATGGCTCATCTTGAATACCAATTTTTATTGCACACCTTCGGCCTAAGCTTTCAGTGAAGTTGAAATCGATTTTGATGCTGAGTGTTCAACTATTGTTTGAAAAATATAATTTTTTTTGGAAGTTTTCCAACAATACCCTGAAGAGAACTGGGGGAATTATATTTTCTTTAACGGAAATCCCCAACCTTTGCAATGAAAGCTTGTATTTTTTTGACTATAATTTTTGATATATATGATTTTTCGGAGTAACTTATTTTATTTGAATATAACTTTCTAGCAAGATCACCCATAAAAACTGAAACTAATATTTCGTACCAAGCCCATCAACTCGATTGTTCTCTGTTCTAAAATGCACCGTTATTGTTGGAGGGAACTCGAGGGTAGTTACCTGACAACCCTGATATTCTCATAAATCGACTTTGAGGGCACTTTCATATTATTCTCACATGATTAATAAAGTGACTTAGTATACATTTATTTTTCTGAGACACATTTTTCTGTACAGAAAAATTATTTGTGTTCACTTCACCTCAGATTTTTTCAGTCAGGTCAAGTCCTCCTGAAAATAATCAAATATTTTCATTATTCAGTTTGATGAAAAGGCGTTATGGATAGTTATAGTTTTTAGTTTGGTAAGGGGATTACATTTCACTGTGACCTCAAGGTCTTTTGTGCCCTTCATCAGAGCTGTTTTCGCAAATGCGCTACCTACAGCTCGCCCTCCCGCTCCAGAGCTCCAATGAACTCCAGTATCTAAGAGGGCCTCAAGGAGGTTAAATCCCCGTTCCTCCTGTGATTCTCTTGTCCGAGACATTCTTTGCGCTGGTTTGCAATGTCGAGGCCTTGCAGGTGAACAGGAGTTTCCTCCTCTTCCCCACAAAATCCACAATCGTCAGTTCGTGTTAAGCCAATTCTCATCATATGCTTTCTAAGGCGACAATGCCAGTGAGCAGGAGTAAGTTATTCTCACTGAGATCCAAATACATTTTGGATCTAGCACTTTGAAAGTTCCGGATCAACTTTTTAGAGTGATCCATTCCTGGAAGATTCCTCCAGATTGCTTCTCTTTCAGTCTCTTCCTTCTCCAAAAACTCTTCGTTACGTGCATTTGCTAATGCCACAGAGAGGTTCTGGGCTAGTAAGTGGCGTTTGTGCTTCCTTTCTGGCAAGTGTATTGACCTCTTCGTTTCCTTTGACTCCTGAGTGAGCAGGTACCCAGACTTAAAAGACGTTGTTGTTCTTGCCTACTTCATTAAGTTTTCTCCAGCACTCCCATATCAGCTTTGAGTCGATGATACAGGAGTTCAGTGCTTTGATAGCTTCACTATCAGAATGTATCACAATCAAACACCCTTGATAGTTTCTTTCCAGATTCATATATATGCATATTTTGGCGTTATGGATACTCCAGTATCTGAGAGGGCTTCAAGGAGGTTAAACCCTTGTTCCTCCTGTAATTCTCTTGTCCAAGACATTCTCTGCGCTGGTTTGAAATGGCGAGGCATTCTGTAACCAGCTGACAGGAGTTTCCTCCTCTTCCCCACAGATTCAGTTCCTGTTAAGCCCATTCTCATCATATGCTTTCTAAGGCGACAATGTCCTGTGAGGAAGCCACTGAGGAGGCGTAACTTATTCTCACTGAGATCCAAGTACTTTTTGGATCTTGAACTTTTAAAGTTTCGAAGGAACTTTTCGGATTGATCCATTCCTGGAAGATTCCTCCAGATTGCTTTTCTTTCAGTCTCTTCCTTCTCCAGAAACTCTTTCTTATAGGTGCATTCGCCTATGCCACAGAAAGGTTCTGGCCCAGTAAGTGGCGTTTGTGCTTCCTTTTCTTGCAAGTGTATTGGCCTCTTCGTTTCCTTTGATTCCTGAGTGACCAGAAACCCAGACTAAAGAAACCTTAATATTCTTGTCTACTCTTAAGGTTCCTCCGGCACTCCCATATCAGCTTTGTGTCGATGATACAGGAGTTGAGTGATTTGATAGCAGCTTGACTGTCAGAATGGATCGCAATGTCACACCCTTGATAGTTCATCCTTGGTTTATATCTATGCATCTCTTGGCGTTATGGATGAGAGACGATAAAGAAAATTTCATAATTTATTTGAAACGCTTACAGAATTATGTTCGAAAAAGAGCAATTTTCAAAAAATCTTCCAACTAAACCACGAGTGTCCTCTAATCGAGACTAATGGTACTATTCGATTCCTTATGGAAAAGGGTGTTTACATAAAAATAACTACCCCAAAAAGTCAAGCGGTCTTTACACTCAATAATACATCCATTATAGCTTCGTAGTCCACAAAATACCTGAAGAGCTCTGGAATGAGCAGAATTCGACACACCACGAGTTTCATAATTTCATGGATTCACCCCTTCGTACAGCAACTCCGCTCTTGAAATTCGATTGAGGGGAAGAGAACAATTTTTTCTTTATCACAACAATAAATAATTTTTGAAATGTGTTTATTCGTTTTCGAAAAATGGAATCCACCCAAGATTCAGTTCAGTTATATCAACCAATGAAAAATCAACGGAATGCTCACCATTTATATCAGATGGAGTCTTATTCGAAAGATGATGAGGTTCGCCGAGATCCTTCCAATGATTCGACACATCCCTGGCATTGAGACCTGCCGAATGAAAATCGAACTTGAGACAATCATTCTTTCGAAGGTGTAACGGCTTCACGACGATTTCGATTGCACACATCGGACAGGCCCAGGCATGATTATGTATGATCCGAAGGGAATAGGACGGGTGAAAGGGATGGGCAAGTACCAATAATCAAGACCGTACGTGAAGCCGTCCTCCACCGAAGGTGAAATTGGAAAAAAAATAATTTTCTCGTTCGGTACTAAGATCTCCATGAACTACAAATAGATTGAATATTCCAATGGCATTGCCCAATTTAAGGTTCTTTCACTTGATAAGGGTTAAATGGACAGGCGGGAACAGGATATACATACCTGCCTGGATCAATCCGATTTGCTTTTCTTCCCACGAAGTTTTCTTTCATTTCGTTGCCAAACATGCATTAATTGAATCAACTCAAAAATTTGACATGAATTTAAGAAAAATCTTCAAAATTTACTAATTTACTTATAAAGAAAGTATATTTTGATAACAATAATTTATCTTCATTTTCTTTCTTCTTTCTCTTCGTACCTTGACCAGGCGTTACAATGAGTGGTTGGATGCCTATGCCTTGATAACCAACATACTGTCTTTGCATAAGCTGCAGCTGTTGAATTATTTGTTGCTGTTGTAATCCAAGCTGCTGAAGAGACGCTGAAGCTTTCTTCTTATCTGGACTCTGGAGGATATGTGTTTGCTGGATGAGATTCAACTGGAGTTGTTCCTGCAACTGTTGGATAGTCTGTTCGATTTGTTTCTTTCCAAGTTCGACTAATTGGTGCTGCTATAAGAGGAAACACAAGACTACTAACTGTTTTCTTGTTCTAAAAGAAGATATTTTCGGGGGTACGAGATTCCTCAGTTGATCAAAGATTGTACTAATAATCAGAAAAGCTCATCGACAATGTTACCTGATGTTGCTGTTGTTGCAGAATCGTATGCTGCTTCATCAAATTTTGTAATTGAGAAGGACTGAGGACATGCTGCTGTAGAATATGATGTAAATTGGAGCTTGGTGCATTCATAATTTGCGCTTGGGGTAAAGGTGTTTGCGTCTGAAACAATTCTCAAGTTCAAGCCAACCGAAGTGGTGTAACAATATGGAAACGTTCCTCGTAAACAACGTTCATTTCAGGAAATTAAAATTGTTTTAATCAATAGTTAAACCTGTGATATTGGAGGGACTGTAGCATTGAAATTTTTCTGTGTTTCTGACGAAGGTGATGGTGTGGCCTCTTGCAATCTCGATTCTGATGTTGGAGTACTGTTGCCATTTCCCTTGAAGTCCCGTTCTTGGTCCCAACTGCGTTCTAGTTCGAGTTGTTGGTGCTGCTGTTGTTCTTTGAGAACTTTCTCTAACGATGCTGCTTGCTGTAATGGAAAACAGTTATAGGAGAGAGTTCGTGCAGAAAATTTCGTCATAGTTGGTTTAATCAGTGAAATTATCAGGATGTTCTAATAAATAATAGTTTGACAATCCCGGACTAATCCCAAACTTCTGATGCCCCCCTCTAAAGCAGTATCATCATTTGCTTTCAGAGCTCCCTTTCATTCTACACTGAAACTTCCATTGCACATGCGTCGCAGTTCGAGATTTCGAGTTCAAGCCCCTCGTTGTGCATGCGTACAAAAGTTCCAATGACCAAAGATGTCCAAATACAATTCGAAATTGACGTAGAAAGTCGAAATCTGACGGAAATGAGAGAATTTTACAATTTCCTCGCACCATCATGAGGAGGGCACGCAGGGTGTTTTGATTAGGCCTTGAGAATACGAAAACTCAAAATCCCCCCAGTGTTTGAACATCAGAAAGAAAAATAGAATTAACTACGTCACGTATGAAATGTGGAGTGTTTTCCATTTATTACGCCCTGAGAAACGCATATGTATAAGGAGCGAAAATGTGGTTAGGAGTATATTCATTCAGCACGAATAGCAAAAATAAATCCAATTTGGCGTCTTTTTATGCGGGGCGCCTCTATATTAGAGGAGGACGGACGGCCTAGCACTACGTCTAGATTATTTTACGGAGTGAAGGCAATATATTCAGCGAAGGTATACAGGTATTATGATCGGACCATTGCATCAAGACACATGGCTTCCGACGGTCTAATGCGTCCTCCACAGCTATGCAGGGGACAGAAAATCAATCACATCTTCCTAAGGATGAATTCCCCCTCGCCCTCTCTTTGTTGTACTTTACAGTTTTTTTATTGTTCGGGAGGAAAAGTTGAAAGCGAATTAAAAGTTAATGATCACAAATTGCAAGTTGCATCGTCGAATCGAACGCTTCTGATGGCCACAAAAAGTCGTTTTGTTGGGACCTCCTCAATAACATTCTCTGAATGTGAAACACCTACAGATTACTGTTTTTGAAATATGAAACATCAGGCAATTTGGAGACCAGTTTGGAGCTGAGTCATAATCAATGCCAGATGTTGAACTATTCAACATCTGGCGATATTTGATCTGGCATCATTGAAGTTATTTAGGGGATCTGATATTCCAGTATTTTTTCATATTATATATGAATTCTGTTTACGGACACTAGGCGCGATATTTTGTTGATTTAATTCTAAAAATAATTGGAATGTTTTTATGAGAAGCTACTGCTAAAATTAAGCAATAAATGTATATTATTAATTGTATATTTTCAGAAAATAATGAAAAATGAGGTACTAAGATCGACCGGCTATCATGCCACCTTCGCAATTTGAAAAAATGTTTTTGAGCATCAATAATGAAGACCGGTTTCAATAATAATATACATCATGTTCATTGTTGAATATCTGATTTATTAACTGAATTTTTTCCTCTACGATTTTGTGTCAACACATATGCAGCATGTATAGGGTATTTCATTGGTCAATGTACATACGTTAACCTGAGGTAGAGCTACCCTACACGAGTCCAAAAAACCTATATATGATAGGTCTAATCAACTTCATAGCCAAGATCCTGGGTGATTTATGTATTCGCCAATATTTCCAATTGATCATAACTTTTGGAACATCGAGTATAATAAATTGATATCAATAACAAGACAAATGAAATGTATACAAACAAACAAACCTTATTTTTTAACATTCTGAAGAGTTTGATTTTCACAAGATGTTCCAAAATGAAGGATTTATGACTCTTGCAGGTTTTGAACCAATTGAATTTTTGAGCGCTCGTACTACTTACACGAGGGCTATATCATTTCGTCACGATGTCTGTATTTTTCGAATTTTGAGCCGAAAATGGTCTCAATCGACTATGTTCGACTCACTGATGATGAATCCGTCGGAAAATTCGGGTCTGTCCGTCCGTCCGTAAGCATGATAACTCTCGAACGGATCAACCTAGAGACTTGAAATTTTCAGTGTAGGTTCATATCCCAAATGCCTCGGTTGAGTTCGTTAATGGGCAGAATTCCACCAGGGGTTCCGTAAATATGGCCGTTCAAAATTTTGTTCTCCTGATTACTTCGAAACTACAGATTCGATCGAGATGAAACTTTGCACTCGAATGGAGAATGAGGTGTTCAAACTACATGTGAAATTTTGTCCAGATCGCATGACCAGAACCATAGAAACCATAGAAAATTGTAACTTTTGAACGGAAACGCCTAGGGACTTGAAATTTTCAGGATAGGTGTGGATCTGAATTGTCGCATTCACGTTTATCAATGAGCAGAATTATACTAGGGGTTCCGTAAGTACGTTCGTTTGAAATTTTGTTTTCTCGATAATTTCGAAACTACGGATTCGATCGAGATGAAATTTTGTATTTTAATCGAGAATGATATATTAAAGCAATATTTTGTCCAGATCGCATGACCAGAACCATAGAAACCATAGAAAATTGTAACTTTTGAACGGAAAGGCCTAGGAACTTGAAATTTTCAGGGTGGGGTTGGATCGCAAATATCGCGATCACGTTCATCAATGAGCATGAGTTCCGTAAATATGGCCGTTCAAAATATTATTTTCCTGATATTTTCGAAACTACTGATCGGATTGGAATGAAATTATGCACCTAGCTGAGGAATAATGTATTCAAATTACTTGCAGAATTTTGTCCAGATCGCATCACCAAAACCATAGATACCGTAAAAAATTCTAGCGAATTATCGAAAAAAAATTGATTGAAGTTTCAGAATTTTTTTGACAGCTGTCGAAAATTCCTTCAATTGATTTCTAAAACTGGTAAATGCGAATCTACCTACAAGGTGCATGTACGAGCGCTTAAAAGTTCCTGAGTTCCGGCAATGCTTTTCGTAATGTTTTTTCTAAATATGAATATATATGTGTTCTTATTTTTGCCTCTTTGCCATGATCTAATTCGAATAGTTCGAAGCAAGAATCAAATTTATGGATCATGCTTCGTATAACATAGCTGAATTCTTCATTCGTTCTTGTATAAAAAATCGGTCTTTTTAATTACAGTGATCTGTATCTAAAGTTACAGTGATCTGTATCTACTGAACTGAAAAAAGGACGAGTACCACGACCCCTGGTTGTGACCAGCATGAACTACAATTTCGATCCCAGCGCCATCTAATTGTCATTCCAATTTTTGGACTCGTTTAGTCTCGTATCTTCACAAAATACTTCAATCAACGCTAGTACTATAATGTATGAACGATATAGTTCTGTTAAATCGATACTACAGTGCCGTTATGAGTACAGTAATTACTGTCCCTTAAATGTCCCTTGAACAGGAAATTCCTGTAAATAGTCATGCATATTCTGGTTTTCGTCACAGTATTTTTTTCCTGTTGAAATAATGAACTACAGTTTGGTTGCGTCAACTTATATAAAACTTGTTATTTCTAAAGGATTTAAACGACCGGAATTGTCACGTAAAATCAAAAAATATTCCTGCTGTCACTAATATAGGGGGAATTTCCTGTAGTAGTAACCGAATTCCTGTTGTATATCCTAGAAAATTTCTTTAAGTGCACGAAAGCAGCGATATATAAAAAAAAATCTGCGTCAACGTTTTTATAACATAATCAAGTAAGATTGGATAAACTATACAAAAACAGCGAGAAAAAAAGCTTTCTGTTAAAACAACTGTTAAATTGTTCACTATCAACTTGAGAATGATAATGTAACAGAAATGACCATATGCTATATGATAACCATTTATGCAAAAGATTTCCCAATCTGTTGAAGATTAAACTACCCAAAGCGTCATTGAAAAGAAAATATCCCAACTTGTTGGAAGTTCATAACTGAAAGAACATTCTAGCCTCACTGATTTTTCTTTTCAACGTCTGTTTTGAAAGAAGTGATTATTTGTGTAAATCGAGGAAAAATATTCTCATTACCGCATACAGCCGTCAATTTTCTCATTCACCATCATCTTGGCGCAAAGGAGTACCGCTTTGCCGAGCCATATCTCCAGGCAAGATTCTAGATTGGCAAACATTTCCACTGCTATTTATGTCTTAAGATATTTCAATGAAATATTAAATCAATCTGTAAATTGTAAGCGCTGCATCGAATTTTCATAAGACGACTTTTTTGTTCAGCTCCAAGATTGAGTTTATATAATTCAGTATACCGCTAATTGATATTGAATCATTAATGCGGGCAACAGTAGTATACCCTCTGTTTGTAATCTACAAGGGAGGGGTGGTTTTATTAGCTGCTACGAGAGCGGTTGGTAGACAATGTATCGGGCGATGAAATTGAAATCGACGAATTTTCGCCATCGAGAAAAATTTTTATGGAAATATTAAAGGAGAACTTCCAGACACTTTGTAGATGGAGTTGGAGACAAGTGTAAGTAAGTATGTTTTCATTTCATTTATTATCTCCAATAATGTGCAATCGTAACAAGACCAAGAGATACAAAATTACTCTAAAAACTATCCAACATCTAATAATTTTCTGATTTAGGTATCTGAAATTCTTAAATCTATCTAAAAACCTCCCTTAGGGCCATCAGTAACAAATCTTGCGATTTGTCACTAGGTCCAAGTAATTTAATTTGTCATGAGCAGTGCATGAAATTATGGCCCCAGTTTTGTGAGGGATACTTATGCAATAAATTAAGGGTCACGGGGTGCAAAATACCCTTACACGGACTGTTAGACCGGACAAACGGATAATGACTGGAATTGATAAATCGGTGGATTTAGTAAGTGTAAGGTAATCGAGAGTTATTAATATTTAGCAGTTTCCTGTTTAGTTGAGGACCACCCCAAGAAGTTACAAATGGAGGCTGTCGCTGGCACAACGACACATGGTGCATTGGCAGTTTTGCCGGACTTCAATAAATTAGGGCCATCGTTAAGTTCAGAAACGTTCTCATAAAGTGTGAAATTCAGCAGTCATGGTTGGTATTGAGACTGACCATTGTAAATTACGTCGCGCACCCCTGTTTCCTTTAAAACTGTACATTTGTCAACGGATATGTACGCGGTAAGCATGTTTTATTGGGTAATATAGTGTTCGGCCCCCTCTGTTTCCTCGGAAGTACGTTAAGCGTTTATCGGAAAACAAGAAAAGCTTCTCGACCAAATAAGAAATGATTCTACCGTTTATTTATTCCTAATTGAATACCTCTTTCGGGAAAAAAATATACACCTCCTACAGTTTTCACAGTTCACGTTTCACGAAATTCTGGTTTAGCCAATTCAGCTGAGAAACCCTTAAGAAACGATTCCTGCAAAGACAATAACTTTCCGGAGAAAAGCATACAAATTTGAAAAACAAATTTTTAATGACATAACTCCGATTGACTCAGCTAGAAACCTCACCGTTTTGGAACTTTTAAGAGAACACTGAAATTTATACTTTGTTCGAGTGTTCGACAGTTTCAACTGAATGGACTCGTGGTCATTATTTTTGAATTTTTCTTTCATAGATATCATTATGAACAAATGTCGAGTGCAAAAATGAACAAAAATGAAATAACTATAAATTTTGTATGATGAAAGTGGAATGAAACTCTGATTTTACTACAATGTACCAAAAATGGAGGGATTCCTTTTTGCGCGCTTGTTTCTATGAATGAGAGCGTTAACATTTTTCACATTCAGGCCAAATGTCTTTTATTCTCAAATTTTGAGCCAAAAATAGTTTCAAACTATTAGTTTGGACTCACAGATCTCCGAAAACCGAATAACTTTGGAAAAAATGGCCTAGAGTTTTGTAAAAAATATTCGATGAAATAACTTCCATTGGCTTTACGTTTTTGAGCGCTCCTACTAGTTACACGAGGGCTATATCATTTCGTCACGATGTCTGTATTTTTCGAATTTTGAGCCGAAAATAGTCTCAATCGACTATGTTCGACTCACATTCGAGTCTGTCCGTCCGTAAGCACGATAACTCTCGAACGGATCAACCTAGAGACTTGAAAATTTTAGTGTAGGTTCAGATCCCAAATGCCTCGGTTAAGTTCGTTAATGAGCAGAATTCCACCAGGGGTTCCGTAAATATGGCCGTTCAAAATTTTGTTCTTCTGATTACTTCGAAACTACAGATTCGATCGAGATGAAACTTCGCACTCAAATGGAGAATGAGGTGTTCAAGCTACATGTGAAATTTTGTCCAGATCGCATTACCAGAACCATAGAAACCATAAAAAATTGTAACTTTTGAACGGAAACGCCTAGGGACTTGAAATTTTCAGGATAGGTGTGGATCTCGATTGTCGTGATCACTTTCATCTATGAGCAAAATTATACTAGGGGTTCCGTAAATATGGTCGTTTGAAATTTAGTTTTCTTGATAATTTCCAAACTACAGATTCGATCGTGACGAAATTTTGTATACTAATGGAGAATGATATATTCAAGCTACATTTCTCCAGATCACATGACCAGAACCATAGAAACCATAGAAAATCATAACTTTCGAACGGAAAGGCCTAGGGACTTGAAATTTTCAGGATAGGTGTGGATCTGAAATGTCGCGTTCACGTTTATCAATGAGCAGAATTATACTAGGGGTTCCGTAAATACGGTCGTTTGAAATTTTGTTTTCTCGATAATTTCGAAACTACGGATTCGATCGAGATGAAATTTTGTATTTTAATCGAGAATGATATATTCAAGCAATATTTCGTCCAGATCGCATGACCAGAACCATAGAAAATTGTAACTTTTGAACGGAAAGGCCTAGGATCTTGAAATTTTCAGGGTAGGTTTGGATCGTGAATATCGTGGTCACGTTCATCAATGAGCAATTTAAGACTAGGGGTTCCGTAAATATGGCCGTACAAAATATTATTTTCCTGATAGTTTCGGAACTACTGATCGGATTGGAATGAAATTATGCACCTAGCTGAGGAATAATGTATTTAAACTACGTGCAAAATTTTGTCCAGATCGCATCACCAAGACCATAGATAACGTAGAAAATTCTAGCGAATTATCGAAAAAAAATTGATCAGCTGAAGCATTGACATGAAGTCTGGAGTTTCGCCTGAGTTTCAGAATTTTTTTGACAGCTGTCGAAAATTCCTCCAATTGATTTCTTGAACTGGAAAATGCGAATCTACCTACAAGGTGTATGTACGAGCGCTCAAAAGCTCCTGCCTTCACGGTGGTGCTTTTCGTAATTTTTTTTTTCAACTAGATTCCTGACCGTTTTGGAACTTTTATAAGAGAATACTGAAATTGCTTATTTGTTTGAGTGTTTGACAAATTTGACTGAACGGACTCATAGTCATTATTTTTAGTTGTTTTTCTGAAGTTGTCGTTATAGAATACTGTCGAGTGCAAAAATTAACAATACTCAAGATAATCATAAATTTTGTATGGTGAGAATGTAATGAAACTTTGATTTTACTACAATGTACCAAAAATGAAGGAATTCTTTTTTTGCACGCTTGTTTCTATGAACAAGGGCGTTAATATTTACCAAATTGAGCCCAAATGTCTATTATTTCCGAATTTTGAGCCGAGAATAGATTCAAAACGATTAGTTTGGACATACAGAACTCCAAAAACCGAATAACTTTCGAAAGAAACGGCCTGAAGTTTTGTAAAAAATATTACGATGAAATAACTTCCATTGGCTTCACTGTTTTATGTTTAACTAGATTCCTAACCGTTTTGGAACTGTTATAAGAGATTACTGAAATTGCTACTTCGTTTGAGTGTGCGACAAATTCAACTGGATGGACTTGTTGTCATTACTTTCAGTTGTTTCGGTCGTATTCTTCACCTCCCAAAACGAAAACTGAAAAAATTTCAGGAAACCCAAGGGGAAAGTTCTCATATATTTTTTAGTGTGATGTTTCAATGAAAAAAAGGGAATGATTTTCATCTAAAACTGAAATGAGTATTCACATGATTTTATAGCACCCTTGAATGAAAAACTTCCGAAGAGTTTTCAACATTCTGTCTCATTCAGTTCTTGAAGGAATTGATTTTCATCATAAAAGATTGAGACAACCGCATTCTCGCAGTTTCATCAGAATCCATTCGAATCTAGTTACTCTTAGGGTATAATAAGCGTGAAATATATTTCAAAAAATGAACGTCGAGGGAGGATATTTATGAGCGGAATATTAGAGCACCTAGGAAGGATATGAAAGTATATGGAATATAAATTACCTGAAAGTCAACCTCTAACAAATATTTACCGGTAGCTGTTTTCAAAGAGTTGCGAAGAGCCCCCAATGAATGATAAGACGTTAAAATGCATTGCCATGATGTCACATGGAATAAAACCCATATACAGAGACGCATTATGTGAAAAATATGGAAATAATATTGCCCTGGCAAGCAAAACAGCTCCTTGCATATGAAATATGCGATCATGGGTAAGGATTTTTTCTCGAGTTTTTGCGGAGAAGCCTTCCCTCCTTGAATATCAATAGTTGAGGTGTTTCTAAAAAGCAATTTCGCCATATTTATGTTAGGAAAGAGCAACATTCGAATTAGTAAATTCCGAAACCCTATGCCACAGCGATTTTACCCCCAAGAAGTTATTTTTACGACCCATTCACATTCGCTCTGAATTGCTCTGTTGACTCATAACTTTGTATTAAACTTTTAAGTGATACTTCCTTTTATTTTTTGATGATGTGGCTGGTTCATTTTTTATTGGGAATTGATTTTTATGGCTGATTATTGAAGAAATAAATTAAGGTATTCACTATCGAATGTAAAACATTTCTATGATGGTATAGTTCAAATTTTCGAAAAAAAAAATTGATGTGAAGGCTCAACTGAAGTTCGTATACAGGCTACTTCGAGTGGTGTGACCTATTAGCCGTTCGAAGAGAACCTTTTTCTTGGTAGAAATTCATATTCAGCTTCTGCGAAAAGTAAACTGATGTTCAAGTTTTACCATCAAAACGAAAACTTGATAAAAAGAATCATGAATAAGTCATTAAAAAGAAGGCAGGATTCCGTTAAAATAAACAATAAGTAAAATTCAGGAAGGGGGGCCATGCAATTTAGCATTTCATTAGGTGCATCATCCCATACATTCAAATAGAAAACTCGAAAGAAACATAAAACATCGAGCAGGAGTGAAAGAACAATGAAATTAAATGGCGGGAACGTAGACTAAAAAACTTCATCCGAATAATTCTCCGAAGAAAAATACAGTTGAGTAAATATCTGTATCTCTGATGAGGATGGCAGAGGAGCGGAATATTTACACGGGAAGCCCACCACTAGCAATTTAAATATAAAAGATTCCAACGAATCAGTTCACGCCGTGTTGCCGAAGCAATAATGAAACTTCGGGGTGAAACATTGACAGATGAAGGGATTCCGCAGTCCTTACACCCAGTTGCCTAATCATTCTTGTCAATTTCACCGGTTTTTTTTTAAATCCCTCAATATTGATATTCTCTTCTCCTTATTCTATCGATTCAAGACTCTGTCCTACCGATTCCTGTATTTGGCCTGGATATTCTATGGAAGGTGCATAAAAAATCCAATTGTCAAGTTATTCAAATATTAGGGAATCTATGCACGATACCAGGCAATTTTTTAACTAACTAGGCAGTGTATGAAAATATAAGGGATTAATGTTGTACGTGTTGGTACGGTTGATCGAAAGCTCATTTTTCATTAAAATTACATGTACAAAAATACATTCGGAAGAAAAAAAGAATTCATTCAATCGCAACCGATTATTTTGCGCATTCGCCATTTTGTGGCATGAAAAAGCACCTGGTATAGAAACTGTAATTCATATATTCAAAATGTGGAGTGGAAATCTAGTGAATGATATTTGTCATTTGAATTGGGCCAATGTTTTTCTCAGGAATTTTAAAGCATACTTTCTAGGTTTTTAGACAGGTGCAGAAATGGTTGGATAACTTACATCATTAGATTTGATTATGTTAGGATTCCTTGGAAACAAAAATCTGTACAGAAACATTTCTAAGATGAATTTTTAGACAAATATGCAGTTGTTTAGTCACTCAAATACATCGAACTGAACTCCTTATAGACTTATCACTGGAATAAAATATTTATTATTCGGTGGCGAAGAATTTCCAGTACTCAACATGTTGACACGATGTGGGTTAACATAATAGCATTTCTGATACTAATATCTAGTTTCTTCGACTTGAAACTCAGATAAATGAATAAAAGAATTAAATTCTATCAATTAAGTTCAATTCGATTGGTTTGTATCACATTAACCATTCAATAAAGGAATTTCTCGA
Source organism: Aphidecta obliterata (assembly GCA_963966015.1). Taxonomy (NCBI): domain Eukaryota; kingdom Metazoa; phylum Arthropoda; class Insecta; order Coleoptera; family Coccinellidae; genus Aphidecta; species Aphidecta obliterata. Next base: position 5,334,989 of record OZ014436.1, read on the forward strand.
AACGATAAATGGTATAATTTCCACTCCATATTTATAAGAGATTGAACTCTATTCAATCGATAAACACTTTCCAAAAACATCATATAAAAACTCATCCTCAACTTCACTTGGCATTTTTACGAAACTTTTTCATTCTAATGATTCAACATTCACCTGAAAGACTGAAACAACACAGATTGAATACTTTTGGATAATTTCTTAGGGATCATAGTGAATTTGGTCGATCGAAAGCTCATTTTTCAATAAAATTTTAATAACACCATGTACAAAAATACATTCGGATGAAAAAAAAGAATTCATTCAATCGCAACCGATTACTATGCGCATTCGCCATTTTGTGACATGAAAAAGAACCTGGAATAAAAACAGTTTTTCTATTATTCAAAATGTGTAGTGGAAATGTAGTGAATAATATTTGTCATTTGAAATGGGCCAATGTTTTTCTCATGAGTTTCAAAGATGAACATCATTAGAAGCATACTTTCTAGGTTTTTAGACAGATGCAGAAATGGTTGGATAACTTATATCATTAGATTTGATTATGTTAGGATTCCTTGGAAACAAAGATCTGTACAGAAACATTTCTAAGATAAATTTTAAGACAAAATATGCAGTTGTTTTGTCACTTGAGTACATCGAATTGAACTCCTTGTAGACTTATGACTGGAATAAAATATTTATATATTCGGTGGCGAAGAATTTTCCGTATTTAACATTTTGGCACGATGTGGGTTAACATAATAGCATTTCTGATACTAATATCTAGTTTCTTCGACTTGAAACTCAGATAAATGAATAAAAGAATTAAATTCTATCAATTAAGTTCAATTCGATTGGTTTGTATCACATTAACCATTCAATAAAGGAATTTCTCGAAACGATAAATGGTATAATTTCCACTCCATATCAATAAGAGATTGAACTCTATTCAATCGATAAACACTTTCCAAAAACATCATATAAAAAACTCATCTTCAACTTCTCTTGGCATTTTTACGAAACTTTTTCATTCTAATGATTCAACATTCACCTGAAAGAATGTGAGACAACAGAGATTGAATACTTTTGGATAATTTCTTAGGGATCATAGTGAGTTTGGTAGATCGGAAGCTCTTTTTTCAATAAAATTTGAATAACACCATGTACAAAAATACATTCGGAAGAAAAAAAAGAATTCATTCAATCGCAACCGATTATTATGCGCATTCGCCATTTTGTGACATGAAAAAGAACCTGGAATAAAAACTGTTTTTCTATTATTCGAAATGTGTAGTGGAAATCTAGTGAATAATATTTGTCATTTGAATTGGGCCAATGTTTTTCTTATGAGTTTCGAAGATGAACATCATTAGGAGCATACTTTCTAGGTTCTTAGACAGGTGCAGAAATGGTTGGATAACTTACATCATTAGATTTGATTATGTTAGGATTCCTTGGAAACAAAGATCTGTACAGAAACATTTCTAAGATAAATTTTTAGACAAAATATTCAGTTGTTTTGTCACTTGAGTACATCGAATTGAACTCCTTGTAGACTTATGACTGGAATAAAATATTTATATATTCGGTGGCGAAGAATTTTCCGTATTTAACATTTTGGCACGATGTGGGTTAACATAATAGCATTTCTGATACTAATATCGAGTTTCTTCGACTTGAAACTCAGATTAATGAATAAAAGAATTAAATTCTATCTATTAAGTTCAATTCGATTGGTTTGTATCACATTAACCATTCAATAAAGGAATTTCTCGAAACGATAAATGGTATAATTTTCACTCCATATCAATAAGAGATTGAACTCTATTCAATCGATAAACACTTTCCAAAAACATTATATCCTCACTCATCACTCATCACTCATCACTCAACTTCACTTGTCATTTTTACGGAACTTTTTCATTATAATGATTCAATATTCACCTGAAAGACTGAAACAACAGAGATTGAATACTTTTGGATAATTTCTTAGGGATCATAGTGAATTTGGTCGATCGAAAGCTCATTTTTCAATAAAATTTTAATAACACCATGTACAAAAATACATTCGGATGGAAAAAAAGAATTCATTCAATCGAAACCGATTACTATGCGCATTCGCCATTTCGTGACATGAAAAAAAACCTGGTATAAAAACTGTTTTTCTATTATTCAAAATGTGTAGTGGAAATCTAGTGAATTATATTCGTCATTTAAATTGGGCCAATGTTTTTCTGAGGAATTTTAAAGATGAACATCATTGGAAGCATACTTTCAAGGTTTTTAGACAGATGCAGAAATGGTTGGATAACTTACATCATTAGATTTGATTATTTAGGATTCCTTGGAAACAAAGATCTGTACAGAAACATTACTAAGATAAACTTTTAGACAAAATATGCAGTTGTTTTGTCACTTAAATACATCAAACTGAACTTTTTATAGACTTATTACAGGAATGAAATATTTATATATTCGGTGGCGAAGAATTTTCCGTATTTAACATTTTGGCACGATGTGAGTTGACATAATAGCATTTCTGATACTAATATCGAGTTTCTTCGACTTGAAACTCAGATAAATGAATAAAAGAATTAAATTCTACTAATTAAGTTCAATTCGATTGGTTTGTATCACATTAACCATTCAATAAAGGAATTTCTCGAAACGATAAATGGTATAATTTCCACTCCATATCAATAAGACATTGAACTCTATTCAATCGATAAACACTTTCCAAAAACATCATATAAAAACTCATCCTCAACTTCACTTGTCATTTTTACGGAACTTTTTTATTCTAATGATTCAACATTCACCTGAAAGAATGAAACAACTGAGATTGAATACTTTTGGATAATTTCTTAGGGATCATAGTGAATTTGGTTGATCGAAAGCCCATTTTTCAATAAAATTTGAATAACACCATGTACAAAAATACATTCGGAAGAAAAAAAAGAATTCATTCAATCGCAACCGATTATTATGCGCATTCGCCATTTTGTGACATGAAAAAAACTTGGTATAAAAACTGTATGAGTCAAAATGTGGAGTGGAAATCTAGTGATAATATTTGTCATTGGGATTGGGCCAATGTTTTTCATAGAAGTTTTGAAGAAAATCATCATTGAAAGCAAACTTTCTCGGTCATTAAGACAGGTGTAGAAATGGTTGGATAACTCACATCATTAGATTTAATCATATTGGGGTTCCTTGGAAACAAAGATCGGTACAGAAACATTTTCAAGATGAACTTTTAAACAAAATATATACTTGTTTCTTCACTTCAAAACATCGAACTGAACTCCTTATAGACTTATCACTGGAATAAAATATTTATAGATTCGGTGGCAAAGAATTGCTCGTGTTAACATTTTGGCACGATGTGGGTTAACATAATGGCATTTCTGACACAAATATCGAGTTTCTTCGACTTGAAACTAAGATAAATGAATAAAAGAATTATAATCTATCAATTATGTTCAATTCGAATGGTGTATATTACTTCAACCATTCAATGAAGGAATTTCCCGAAACGATAAAGGCATAATTCCCACTCCATATCAATAAAAGATTGAACTCTATTCAATCGATAAACACCTTTCAAAAACATCATATCGAAATACCAGTGGTGAATGATAATTCCTCGTTCAGCTGGAATTCCACGTTGAACCGGCCCCCATTCATGAGTATCATACTATTTTCACCCCAACCAGAGACTGCGCTGGAAAACTACGTGAATCGGGAAACTAGGCCGGAATGTTTATGTGTTGTGATCCCTGTATATACGTATACAACAAGCTACAAGCCCTCATCGAAGGCTCGTCGGAAATTCAGTTGAGCATCGTCGTTCGCGCCGTGAGGGTCGAATAGCGGCCCGACGGCCGTACAACAGCGTCGAAAATATTACTCCGCTTGGAATTTTATCTCAACGAGGAAAACATGGATATGAGTGGAATGAAATTTGTTTGTTTCGTTGTTTTCGTGTTTGAGGGGTGCGAGTTTCACTTCAGTTTCTTTCAGGGTAGGAGTTTACAAGCAGAAAATTTTCTAAGTATAGCAAGTAATTTTGCATTGACGTTTTCTCGAAATGATTGGAATTCAGTTTCCCCAAATAAAAAAATTATAGAAGTTTGATCGATAAAATTTCGAATGCAAGGGTTTGATTGATTTTGAAATATAGCAAGGATCTATTTGGTGGACTAATTTATAAGATATGATCGAGGTAATTGTATCATTCGATTGGACGAGTGTCCAGAAAATCGTGTCAATATTCCAAATATTTTTTCGTTAATATGTTTCACTTGTGCATCCAAAATTTCTAACGAAGTCTAAAAATAAAGGGATGTTACATGCTATTCAGAGTTCATTTGAAAATATCTGATCAAATTTCGAAATAGAATAACTTTTGGGAAAATTTTCGGTGAATTAATTTCGAATTTGTATAACAGTGGAGTGTTGTTTATAAATGTGTTCAAGCAATAAGTAAAATGATCAAAAACCTGTGCAAACGAAGCCAGCATCCGTGTTTCGCAGTACTTCATTCCTGCAGGTAAACACTCACTCACAGCACAACACCTAAACACAACTAAATACATAAACGGTAACAGCGCCTATTAATTATTTCTTTTTCGCTAGAAAGAACAAGAGTTAGTTGTGTTGTTGCGCAAAAAGGGTCATTGAAGTCGCCGAGATGGTATAGGAGAGTCGTAGGCGGTCCTGGCTCTCGCAGATGCGCCGATGCAGTTTGTGTTGTTTGTATGTGTGTATCTGTAGTGGCGGCAGAACGGGCGGAACCCAAGGTCTTCGCGCAATACCAACACCTACAATCTGCCACCTCCCACCTCTTCGGTTCTTACGTGCAGCACACGAACCTCTCAGCCTCCTCGTCCATAAACACAATCCTAAATCTTCAGAGGTCGCTGGACTGCACTCCCTTATATCAGCTTCCCCTAGAATCCCTTCACAGGCAGGAGACGTAATGTTCACTCGTGTACATATATAGCTGAGCCACCGGTTTCTTCGGGGTTAGTGCGATTAAGACTCGATCCCAAATCACTGTCGAGGAAGGGATATGTAGAAATATGAATTTATATTCAGGACTCAGCAAAGGTATGCACTAAGAAATATTTGATATCAATTCAAAAAAATTTTTGTGAGGAGATCGAAGGAAAATCCTAGCAAAAGAGGCCTTTGAGCTAGTAAGATTAAGAGAGGTCGCTAAATGGCGAAGGAGCCATATGAATATTACCTTTCGAGAAATGATCATGGTTTATATTCAACACGAAATATTCCCAGCTTCAAAAAATTTTTAAAAGCTATGTGTAAAACATTGCTTCAACCCATATCTTCCTCACCTTCGAAGAACTCGAATTTTTTTGAATTCTGTGTGAATCAATTTGCATACTTCAGAGTTGAATAGGTAGCAAGGACACTTTGAAAATAGCGCACATTCGCATTTTTGAAGTTTTTCCACGATACTTATTTTGGGATAAATGATTTATGTTTAGTTTTCCTGTTTTTCCAAAACTCCTATATCTATCGATTTTTTTGTTGCAAAATGGCGAAGGCGCTTCCCGTTTATTCCTTCACTCGTTGGAACAATTAATTTCATTGTAGGATTTGCATACTTTTTGAGTTAAAATAAGATGAATTTGAGGAGTACACAATACTCATCGTGACCGAATCGAAATAGGACTCCTAATTTTGTGGCCTTCACTTGAAACAATTATTTCAATAATTATGTGAACATATCCTTCGAAACAGGAAATCTTCTTATAAGCTTTGGATACGAAATTGCTTAAATCTTTATCTTTTTCACCCATGAAGAACCACCCGAAATTCATTCAATTCTCCAGTACACACAGAAGGAAGTGTTATGCTATTTGCATAGTCTGGAGTTGGATATCAAGGATGGACTCTTCGAAAATAACGCAAATGCACGTTTTCGAAATTTTCTCACGAAACTTCTTTCGGGATGAATGATTTCTGTTTTATTTTTTCTGTCTTTTCAAAATTCCTATAACTATGAATTTTTGGTTGCAAAATGGCGAAGGAGCTCCGCGATAATTCCTTCTCACGTTGGAACAATTCAGTTTATTGTAGGATTTGCATACCTTTTGCGTTGAAATAAGATGAATAAGGGGAGTACACAATACTCATCGTGATCAAATCAATATAGAACACTTAGTTTCTTGGCCTTTGCTTGAAACAATTATTTTCAATACTTATGTGAACATACCTTCGAAACAGGAAATTTTCCTATAAGCTTTGGATACGAAATTGCTTGAATCTATATCTTTTTCACCCATGAAGAACCACACGAAATTCATTTAATTCTCCAGTACACACAGAAGGAAGTGTAATGCTATTTGCATAGTCCAAAATTGGATACCAAGAATGGACTCTTCGAAAATAACGCAAATGCACGTTTTCGAAATTTTCTCATGAAAATTTTTCTGGGATTAATGATTTCTGTTTAATTTATCCTGTCTTTTCAAAATTCCTATATCTATGAATTTTTGGTTGCAAAATGGCGAAGGAGCTTCGCGATAATTCCTTCTCACGTTGGAACAATTAATTTTATTTTAGGATTTGCATACCCTTTGCGTTAAAATAAGACGAATTAGGGCAGTATACAATACTCATCGTGATTAAATCAACATAGAACACTTAGTTTCTTGGCCTTTGCTTGAAACAATTATTTTCAATACTTATGTGAACATACCTTCGAAACAGGAAATTTTCCTATGAGCTTTGGATACGAAATTGCTTGAATCTATATCTTTTTCACCCATGAAGAACTACACGGAATTCATTAAATTCTCCAGTACACACAAAAGGAAGTGTAATGCTATTTGCATAGTGCAAAATTGGATACCAAGAATGGACTCTTCGAAAATAACGCAAATGCACGTTTTCGAAATTTTCTCACGAAAGTTCTTCTGGGATGAATGATTTCTGTTTTATTTTTTCCGTCTTTTCAAAATTCCTATATCTATAAATTTTTGGTTGCAAAATGGCGAAGGAGCTTCGCGATAATTCCTTCTCACGTTGGAACAATTGATTTTATTGTAGGTTTTGCATACCTCTCGCGTTAAAATAAAATGAATTAGGGGAGTACACAATTCTCATCGTGATCAAATCAATATAGAACACTTAATTTCGTGGCCTTTGCTTGAAACAATTATTTTCAATACTTATGTGAACATACCTTCGAAACAGGAAATTTTCCTATAAGCTTTGGATACGAAATTGCTTGAATCTATATCTTTTTCACCCATGAAGAACTACACGGAATTCATTAAATTCTCCAGTACACACAGAAAGAAGTGTAATGCTATTTGCATAGTGCAAAATTGGATACCAAGAATGGACTCTTCGAAAATAACACAAATGCACGTTTTCGAAATTTTCTCACGAAACTTCTTCTGGGATGAATGATTTCTGTTTTATTTTTCCCGTCTTTTCAAAATTCCTATATCTATCAATATTTGGTTGCAAAATGGCGAAGGAGCTTCGCGATAATTCCTTCTCACGTTGGAACAATTAATTTTATTGTAGGATTTGCATACCTTTTGCATTCAAATAAGATGAATTAGGGGAATACACAATACTCATCGTGATCAAATCAATATAGAACACTTAATTTCGTGGCCTTTGCTTGAAACAATTATTTTCAATACTTATGTGAACATACCTTCGAAACAGGAAATTTTCCTATAAGCTTTGGATACGAAATTGCTTGAATCTATATCTTTTTCACCCATGAAGAACCACACGAAATTCATTTAATTCTCCAGTACACACAGAAGGAAGTGTAATGCTATTTGCATAGTCCAAAATTGGATACCAAGAATGGACTCTTCGAAAATAACGCAAATGCACGTTTTCGAAATTTTCTCATGAAAATTTTTCTGGGATTAATGATTTCTGTTTAATTTTTCCTGTCTTTTCAAAATTCCTATATCTATGAATTTTTGGTTGCAAAATGGCGAAGGAGCTTCGCGATAATTCCTTCTCACGTTGGAACAATTAATTTTATTGTAGGATTTGCATACCCTTTGCGTTAAAATAAGACGAATTAGGGCAGTATACAATACTCATCGTGATTAAATCAACATAGAACACTTAGTTTCTTGGCCTTTGCTTGAAACAATTATTTTCAATACTTATGTGAACATACCTTCGAAACAGGAAATTTTCCTATGAGCTTTGGATACGAAATTGCTTGAATCTATATCTTTTTCACCCATGAAGAACTACACGGAATTCATTAAATTCTCCAGTACACACAAAAGGAAGTGTAATGCTATTGCATAGTGCAAAATTGGATACCAAGAATGGACTCTTCGAAAATAACGCAAATGCACGTTTTCGAAATTTTCTCACGAAAGTTCTTCTGGGATGAATGATTTCTGTTTTATTTTTTCCGTCTTTTCAAAATTCCTATATCTATGAATTTTTGGTTGCAAAATGGCGAAGGAGCTTCGCGATAATTCCTTCTCACGTTGGAACAATTGATTTTATTGTAGGTTTTGCATACCTCTCGCGTTGAAATAAAATGAATTAGGGGAGTACACAATACTCATCGTGATCAAATCAATATAGAACACTCAATTTCGTGGCCTTTGCTTGAAACAATTATTTTCAATACTTATGTGAACATACCTTCGAAACAGGAAATTTTCCTATAAGCTTTGGATACGAAACTGCTTGAATCTATCTCTTTTTCACCCATGAAGAACCACACGAAATTCATTCAATTCTCCAGTACACACAGAAGGAAGTGTAATGCTATTTGCATAGTCCAAAATTGGATACCAAGAATGGACTCTTCGACAATAACGGAAATGCACGTTTTCGAAATTTTCCCACGAAACTTCTTCTGGAATGAATGATTTCTGTTTTATTTTTCCTGTCTTTCCAAAATTCCTATATCTATGAATTTTTGGTTGCAATATGGCGAAGGAGCTTCGCAATAATTCCTTCTCACCTTGGAACAATTAATTTCATAGTAGGATTTGCATATTTTTTGCGTTAAAATGAGATGAATTTGGAGAGTACACAATACTCATCGTGATCAAATCAATATCGAACTCTTAATTTCGTGGCCTCCGCTTGAAACAATTATTTTCAATACTTATGTGAAAATACCTTCGAAACAGGAAATTTTCCTATAAGCTTTGGATACGAAATTGCTTGAATCTATATCTTTTTCACCTACGAAGAACCACCCGAAATTCATTCGATTCCCCAGTACACTCAGAAGGAAGTGTAATGCTATTTCCATACTGCAAAGTTGGATAGCTAGCTAGGACTCTTTGAAAATATCGCACATTCACGTTTTTGAAGTTTCCTCACAAAACTTCTTTTGGGATGAATAATTTGTGTTTTATTTTCCCTGTTTTGTCAAAACTTCTACATCTATCAATTTTTGGTTGCAAAATGGCGAAGGAGCTTAGCGATAATTTCTTCTCATGTTGAAAAAATTGATTTTATTATAGGGTTTGCATAGTTTTTGCGTAAAATAAGATGAATTTCGAAATGACGCAATACTCATTGAGATCAAATCAATATAGAACTCTTAATTTTGTGGCCTTTACTCGGAACAATTTTTTCAATGATTATATGAACATATCTTTCAAAACAGGAAATTTTCTTTGCTTTAATCTTTATATTTTCACCTATGAAGAACCACCCGAAATCAATTCAATTCTCCAGTACACTCAAAAGGAAGTGTAATGCTATTTGCATACTTCAAAGTTGGATAGTAAGGAAGGACTCTTCGGAAATAACGCAAATTGTCGTTTTTGAATTTTCCTTACGATACTTCCCTTGGGACTAATGGTTTCTGTTTCATTCTTCCTGTTTTTTCAAAATCTCTATATCTTTCAATTTTGGTTGCAAAATGGCGAAGGAGTTCACGAGAATTTCTTCTCATGTTAGGAATTGCATAGTTTGTGCCTAAAAATAAGGTCAATTCATCACACTTCGTGATGAAATTAATATAGAACCCCTAATTCAGGTGGCCTCCACTTGGAACATTTTTTTCAATAGTTTTGTGAACATTTTCTTCGAAATAGGAAATTACTTCAATTTTTATATATCTCACCAATGAAGAGCTCGAAATCCATTCAATTCTCCAGTACACTAAGAAGTGAGATAAATAATTCCGACTCCATTCTCCTTTTTGTTTTCAACTCTTATATCCATAAATTTTGGGTTGCAAAATGGCGAATGCGCATCACTGGAATTCGTGATCATGTTGGATCAATTGATTTTATTGAAGAATTTCAATAGTTTTCGAGTGGGAATGGGGTCTACTTGGGAAGTCAGATTCCATATATGCACGTTTTTCATGAAAATAAACGGTATACCATTAAACTTATTAAGAAAAATCTGGACTAAACTATTTGGGGTATTTCAGAAGTGTACTGAAGCACCCAATTTTGTTAATGAATTTCAAAAAATTAAAAATTGTGATCTACCCTCTTTGATATATTTGAGTATTAAAACTCATTTTCAAATGAAGGTGAATCATCTGAAGAAGTAATAATACAGAAAAGATTATTGTGTTCCAACTCTAAGGTGGAAATCAACTATGCATTATTTTACTGGTATATCATTCAACTCAGGGCGTTAATCCCTTGGCTTCTTGAATATTCCCATTGCGTACAGTGAGAAACACTAAAACATCGAAATTTTAATATGATAGACGATCTATAACCTCCTCCTATGCGAAGTAACCCTCGGAATATCGAGAAGAAATATTATATAAAATTGTATCTCAAATTGCCCTTTTTCTTGGTTGACACCAGTGTCGATTATTTGTTGGGACAGCGGTCCGTGAATATTATGGGGGGATAACGTTATTCCTTGAGTTGCATATGTTACATCTGCTGGACTCCTAAATGTATAGAAAGGGGATTTGTGTATTATTGAAAATATACGGCCTCCAATATGAATTTATATGCAAGACTATCTTCCTAGATATATTTCGAAGGAATATATTCATGATAATATTTTTCTGAATCTTTCTCGTCACAAAGGTGATGGGGTTCTCATTTTATGCCCATTTTCAAACTGAGGCTTGACTTGTATCATAAGAATATTTCAGCACCATAGACAAAAATTGGTGAAAATATATAAAAATAGGGTTTGAATTCTTTTAACAGTATTCATTATAAGTGTCCATTTCAGTGGATTTTATACAAAACTGAAACTTTTTCTTGTTGATAAATCAGAAAAAATAATTCAGTAATTTTCCAACTGACCTTTATAAAATCGAAGATGAACTCCTAAAATCAGGGGGCACTAGACTTGCACGTTGCATTTGACACGTCATATAGCTACAGCTAATTCCCCTCAGCCAGAATGAGATTGAATATGATAATGAGAGATAGGGGTGGAACCGCAGAAGGCTGGAAAAGTCGCGAAGGGAGAAAGGACAGACTGCTGACGTGGCTCGGTCCGAGCCAAATGGACAGCGTTCTGGGCTAATGGCTCAGAGGGTGCCACTTACTCGCCTCTAACTAAATTGTTAAGGACGGCAAAAAACATCGAGCCAGCGTCGTCGGTGTTGCGAAGAAAAATCATCGAAGTCTAACGGAAATCATTTCAATTATCACCTCGTCTAACCGATCGATTTATCCCGGTTCGACAATAGTTTATTTTGAATATGCATCAGATATAAAGAAGTTTTCATCCTATGTGCTGTTTTGTTCGAGGGGGAAAATCCATAGAAGAAAAGCACTCAAAGAATAAACATTTATTTAAACAGGGTGTTTTTCAAGGTGGGGCTTTATTTTGACAGGTGTTGAACTCATCAAAAGAGATCAATCCGAAAAAAGTTCAAAAAATCTTGAGACGACTCTGGATCGTGTTATCTCTCTGTTAGAAGATCTGCCATGAATCGCGGTGCCATATGCATTCCAGCAAATAAATAAAGAGCTGGATTTTATAACAAATTTGTATATTCTCTTTCAACTTTTATTAGGGGATTTTTCTGAACGGTATAACCTTCTAAAGAGAGGAAAAATTACTGATTGAAGAGGTCCTATAAAAACAATCAGGAAGTTCACGAACTCACCAATAAAATTGATCCAAATTGTTGACAGAAGTTGTTTGATGTGCACAAAGTCTTAAAGAATTATTACATGCAGCTGAAATCACATCAGTTTGCTCACGAATAATGCCACAAGCATTTTCAATGCGTTGTTTTAATTTTTCAACACTATTCACCTCACCGTTACTGTACACTTATGTCTTCAAATGACCCCGTATGAAGAAATCGAAATCACAGGGGTTGAGATCCGGGGAGCATGCAGGCCAATAACTCTGATTCGGCGAATGTGATCGATTCAAGTGTAGTGAAAAAGTTTCAACATCTCAGCCAAACGAATTTTTCCATATTCAGCTAATACCTGAAATCGTTCGTTTCGCGAGAAATGGAGAAACTTTTTCTTCGACTTCCAATATCTCTGATTCGGCGAATGTGATCGATTCAAGTGTAGTGAAAAAGTTTCAACATCTCAGCCAAACGAATTTTTCCATATTCAGCTAATGCATGAAAACGTCCGTTTCGCGAGAATGGAGAAACTTTTTCTTCAATTTCCAATAACTCTGATTTGGCGAATGCGATCGATTCAGGTGTAGTGAAAAACTTTCAACATCTCAGCCAAACGAATTTTTCCATATTCAGCTAATGCATGAAAACGTCCGTTTCGCGAGAATGGAGAAACTTTTTCTTCGACTTCCAATATCTCTGATTCGGCGAATGTGATCGATTCAAGTGTAGTGAAAAAGTTTCAACATCTCAGCCAAACGAATTTTTCCATATTCAGCTAATACCTGAAATCATTCGTTTCGCGAGAAATAGAGAAACTTTTTCTTCGACTTCCAATATCTCTGATTCGGCGAATGCGATCGATTCAGGTGTAGTGAAAATGTTGCAACATCTCAGACAAACGAATTTTTCCATATTCAGCTAATGCTTGAAATCGTTCGTTTCGCGAGAAATGGAGAAACTTTTTCTTCAATTTCCAATAACTCTGATTTGGCGAATGCGATCGATTCAGGTGTAGTAAAAAACTTTCAACATCTCAGCCAAACGAATTTTTCCATATTCAGCTAATGCATGAAAACGTCCGTTTCGCGAGAATGGAGAAACTTTTTCTTCGACTTCCAATATCTCTGATTCGGCGAATGTGATCGATTCAAGTGTAGTGAAAAAGTTTCAACATCTCAGCCAAACGAATTTTTCCATATTCAGCTAATACCTGAAATCGTTCGTTTCGCGAGAAATGGAGAAACTTTTTCTTCAACTTCCAATAACTCTGATTTGGCGAATACGATCGATTCAGGTGTAGTGGAAGAGTTTCAACATCTCAGCCAAACTAATTTTTCCATATTCAGCTAATGCCTGAAATCGTTCGTTTCGCGAGAATGGAGAAACTTTTTCTTCGACTTCCAATATCTCTGATTCGGCGAATGCGATCGATTCAGGTGTAGTGAAAATGTTGCAACATCTCAGACAAACGAATTCTTCAATATTCATCTAATGCCTGAAATCGTTCGTTACGCGAGAAATGGAGAAAGTTTTTCTTCAACTTCCAATATCTCTGATTTGGCGAATGCGATCGATTCAGGTGTAGTGAAGAAGTTTCAACATCTCAGCCAAACGAATTTTTCCATATTCAGCTAATGCCTGAAATCGTTCGTTTCGCGAGAAATGGAGAAACTTTTTCGTCGACTTCCAATATCTCTAATTCGGCGAATGCGATCGATTCAGGTGTATTGAAAAAGTTTCAACATCTCAGCCAAACGAATTTTTACATATTCAGCTAATGCCTGAAATCGTTCGTTTCGCGAGAAATGGAGAAACTTTTTCTTCAACTTCCAATAACTCTGATTTGGCGAATGTGATCGATTCAAGTGTAGTGAAAAAGTTTCAACATCTCAGCCAAACGAATTTTTCCATATTCAGCTAATACCTGAAATCGTTCGTTTCGCGAGAAATGGAGAAACTTTTTCTTCAACTTCCAATAACTCTGATTTGGCGAATACGATCGATTCAGGTGTAGTGGAAGAGTTTCAACATCTCAGCCAAACAAATTTTTCCATATTCAGCTAATGCCTGAAATCGTTCGTTTCGCGAGAATGGAGAAACTTTTTCTTCGACTTCCAATATCTCTGATTCGGCGAATGCGATCGATTCAGGTGTAGTGAAAATGTTGCAATATCTCAGACAAACGAATTCTTCAATATTCATCTAATGCCTGAAATCGTTCGTTTCGCGAGAAATGGAGAAAGTTTTTCTTCAACTTCCAATATCTCTGATTTGGCGAATGCGATCGATTCAGGTGTAGTGAAGAAGTTTCAACATCTCAGCCAAACGAATTTTTCCATATTCAGCTAATGCCTGAAATCGTTCGTTTCGCGAGAAATGGAGAAACTTTTTCGTCGACTTCCAATATCTCTAATTCGGCGAATGCGATCGATTCAGGTGTATTGAAAAAGTTTCAACATCTCAGCCAAACGAATTTTTTCATATTCAGCTAATGCCTGAAATCGTTCGTTTCGCGAGAAATGGAGAAACTTTTTCTTCAACTTCCAATAACTCTGATTTGGCGAATGCGATCGATTCAGGTGTAGTGAAAAAGTTTCAACATCTCAGCCAAACGAATTTTTCCATATTCAGCTAATACCTGAAATCGTTCGTTTCGCGAGAAATGGAGAAACTTTTTCTTCAACTTCCAATAACTCTGATTTGGCGAATACGATCGATTCAGGTGTAGTGGAAGAGTTTCAACATCTCAGCCAAACTAATTTTCCCATATTCAGCTAATGCCTGAAATCGTTCGTTTCGCGAGAATGGAGAAACTTTTTCTTCGACTTCCAATATCTCTGATTCGGCGAATGCGATCGATTCAGGTGTAGTGAAAATGTTGCAACATCTCAGACAAACGAATTCTTCAATATTCATCTAATGCCTGAAATCGTTCGTTTATTTTGATGGGTTTTAGCACTTGTCAAAAAAAAGACTGTATACCCATATCAATCATAATTATGAGTGAAATTGAAGGTTTGAAAAGTATTTCCTGTTTGATAGCAATGATTACTTGATTTTTTTAGATTACTGTTTGAGAAGTTTTCAGGTATAAATTAGTTAAAGGGATGAAAGATGTCCTTTTTTGATTAAGTGGATACTAAGATAGGTAAAAATACCTGTTTATATCATATGAAATCAATAAATGGAGAATTGGATAGATCAATTTATGGAAAAAATGTATTTTCTACCAATTTTCTTCTTCTGCAGTGTTCCTCGTTGGATATCATGGAGGCTGTTTTCCTGTGTACTCTGTGCTATTCGAACCAGAAATGCTGAGATGGATTTTAAGTTATTCTCATTTATTGTATTGTATTGAGTATATCCAGTTCCACCAGCCTCAAGAACCTCCTGGCAGAGTTAAGCTGAAAGATTCCTGAAAAGATCGTTGTCCAAGTTTACGACAGATCTGCTAAGTGAGAATAGAAACACCATGAAGACAACAATGGACACACATGAGCAACATACGCCTGACAGGGCAAGCTTCATGTGGACTTTGCATGGCAAAAGAAGAATCTTCTTTCCATATTCAATACCAGCACATAGCATTGAGGAGAATGAGATCATTCCCTGAAAGGATCGAATATCTGGACGCGCAAGAGAGTCATTGTCACGAGTATAATAACTGATCAAAATTTAGTTAAATAGTTGGAGAGGACCACAATAGACCTTTATCAGGCTACGTGGCTAACCCTAAAGACATCTAATCTAACCATCTGGGCCATAGTCCTTGTCTCTTCGAAATAGTAAATTTTTGTGGTTCATCATGTTCATGTGGAGAGTCGGTATAGAAAGTGGCGGAAAGAGGAGATGTGGTCGATTCGAAACGCCGGGAAAAATAGGTTCGACGGGTGTATCTGGTGGTGTGAGCGGATCGTATATGAGATGTAAACAAGAGCGGGCGAGGCGCAGAATGGGATGCCGGCATCGGTGCGGAA
Source organism: Aphidecta obliterata (assembly GCA_963966015.1). Lineage (NCBI taxonomy): Eukaryota > Metazoa > Arthropoda > Insecta > Coleoptera > Coccinellidae > Aphidecta > Aphidecta obliterata. The sequence continues at coordinate 5,351,015 of OZ014436.1, forward strand.
GCGCGACTAGCGAAAAGTAATGCCGGAACGGGCTCTCGGTCACCATCTCTTATTATTTCGGTTAAACATTCCTCATTTTGCTGGCTCGCACCCGCTCCTCGAATACTAAATAAACATAAGTTTTAATTGAAGAATCTCGTTGTATCTCGGAGCGATGTGGACGGCATGTTCGAGTTCTCTGCCTCCCTGGAGTTATTATTAGATCGCTACAAGCTGATGCAAATACAGATTATAAAGATCGGCCAGATGAAAAATGAGATACAGCATTCGTATTGTCTTATATTATGACAATGGCAGTCCCTACTGCGGCCGGGGCCAAATATTTGTCTTCCACCATAATGCCGCTTTCTGGTTCCCGCTATACTCCCGCTCCATCCTGCATATTTATCATAACTACTGTTTATATACCTTTACCCTCCTCACACGACGCGCCGCATCTCGGACGACTGGTTACGTATGCACTCCTAACTCCTACGCCGCCTTCGATAATATTAAAATCTGATTCGTTCCTGGCTGATCGATAACCCCCTCGATTGATGGATTCAACGCTGTTGCCTGATTTTATGCCAGATCGACCTACCCCGAAGGGATTCTCCATCGGTTTCATTAATTTGCCATTCTCATTGACGAGACTCACCTAATTTTGTCTATACACGGGGAAGACAAATTACAGGAAGTGTTGGGAGTGTCAACTCAGAGATCTCACTATAAATGAACGAGCACATGACGCTTCTCTCAGAATATCTAAAGAAGCGGCAGTAAGAGATCAGAAAGCCTGATCATCTCTGACCAAACATACTACGGATATAAGCAGACAAAAAGACTAGAAAAGAAACACACCCCTATAACTGGTGTGCTACTGGTTAATGGTCTTATTATAATGCTCTTTGTGTATTATAATCTTCAACGGACTCCTTTCTGTCATCTGTTGATGGCATAATTCATTCCTTCTCCCATAGTTTCGAAGAAATTAGTCCTATTCTGCTTTTTGCAGTTGAAATATTGTGTGAGCGTGTGTACTGTTCAATAATGTAACGCCATGATGAGCCTCAAAATGACCCTTTCAGAGCCATTGGTATACTGGTGCTGAAATTTTTGAGTATCCTTCAGATTGAGAAATTTGTCACAATGAAATTGGAATCGTGGAAGGGCGACATAAAAGTCATACCAGAACAAATCTGAACTCAGCTTTCGCAAATGCGATACCTACAGCTCGCCCTCCAGCTCCAGAGCTGCAATGAACTCCAGTATCTGAGCTGGGCTTCAGAGGTTAAATACTCGTTCTTCCTGTAATTCTCTTGTCCAAGACATTCTTTGCGATGGTTTGCATTGGCGAGGCGTTCTGTAATCAGATGAACAGGAGTTTCCTCCTCTTCCCCACGGAATCTACACTCGTCAGTTTATGTTAAGCCCATTCTCATCATATGCCTTCTAAGGCGATAATGTCTTTTGAGGAAGACAGGGAGGAGGCGTAACTTATTTTTACTGATATTCAAATCCTTTTTGGATCTTGCACTTTTAAAGTTCCAAAGGAACTTTTTGGAGTGATCCATTCCTGGAAGATTCCTCCAGGGTGCTTCTCTTTCAGTCTTTTCCCTCCCCAAAAACTATTTCTTATAAGTGCATTTGCCTATGCCACAGAAAGGTTCTGGGACAGTAAGTGGCGTTTGTGCTCCCTTTCTGGCAAGAGTATTGGCCTCTTCGTTTCCTGAGTTACCAAAAACCTAGACTAAAAACCTTGTTGTTCTTGCCTACTTCATTAAGTTTCCTCCGGCATTCCTATATCAGCTTTGAGTCGATGATACAGGAGTTCAGTGCTTCGATAGCAGCTTGAAGATCAGAATGGATCACTTTTGATAGTTTCTTTCCAGGATTATATCTATGCATCTTTTGATTGCAAGTATTTCTGCCTCAAAAACACTCGAGTAGGAGCCTAACGATAGTGTACACTGGGTTCTTTCCCATTTTTCCTTTTAAAATAGCATAGTGTTGAAGTTCTTTCCAATGCTTATTTTTTTAATCATATCATAACAAGGCAGGTTCACTGATGAGATGTACTTGTTCAGAGAGAACCAGTCTACCTGACTTTTGACTCTCTTATTCCCTAGACTTCCCTAGATATTCTAAGAATAGCCTCATGGGCAACCCTGTTGATCGCTAGATGTAGAGGAGTGAGATCTGTGATGACCTCAAGTGCTCTTGATGATAGTAAGGTTGTTCAAATATTACAGAAAGCGCTGAAAGAAATCAACATCTAGACGACCAATGAGAGTTTCTTTTCAAATGCAGAAAATCATGCATGATGCCATAGTTCAAGCAGCTCGTTTTGAGCATACTGCTGAAGTTGTGTAGCAAGCCTGCTCTGTCTCCGGACGAGAATCTCTCTCGGATTCAGTAATGAAATTAGAAAAATTATACTAGATCAACTAATAGCAAACCAACAAAATAATTCATGTACACCAGAGACACCCAAAATTATCATTTGCATCTGTAGACCGGTTTCGATTCTCGTCAGTACAGTCAGCAAAATGACAAATTCGATGTGAGAAACAGAAAAACTTTGAAACAAAACGCAACGGTAATCCTAGAAAATTTCTCCAATCACGCTAACTGTCTGTTCCAAAAGCAACTGTCAAATATCTGTAGGTCATCTGTATCCATTACAATGTTTCAGAAATTAAGAAATTATTTTTATGACGCTCTTGTTTCTATGAACAAAAAGGTAATCATTCAGCTAGAATCTCTGTAATTGAGCGCTCGTACTACTTACACGAGGGCTATATCATTTCGTCACGATGTCTGTATTTTTCGAATTTTGAGCCGAAAAAGGTCTCAAACGACTATGTTCGACTCACTGATGACGAATCCGTCGAAAAATTCGAGTCTGTCCGTCCGTCCGTCCGTATACACGATAACTCTCGAACGGAATGTCCTAGAAACTTGAAATTTTCAGGGTAGGTTCGAATCTTGAATGCCGCGGTTGAGTTCGTTATTGGGCAAAATTCGCCGAGGGGTTCCGTAAATATGGTCGCTCAAAATTTTGTTTTCCTGGTTACTTCGAAACTACAGATTCGATCGAGATGAAATTTTGCACTCTGATGGAAAATGAGGTGTTCAAGCTACATGCAAAATTTTGTCCAGCTCGCATCACCAGAACCATAGGAACCATAGAAAATTGTAACTTTTGAACGGAAACGCCTAGGCACTTGAAATTTTCAGGATAGGTGTGGATCTCGAATGTCGGGATCACTTTCATCTAAGAGCAAAATTATACAAGGGGTTCCGTAAATATGGTCGTTTGAAATTTAGTTTTCTCGATAATTTCAAAACTACAGACTCGATCGTGACGAAATTTTGTATACTAATGGAGAATGATATATTCAAGCTGCATTTCTCTAGATAGCATGACCAGAACCATAGAAACCATAAAAAATCATAACTTTCGAACGGAAAGGCCTAGGGACTTGAAATTTTAAGGATAGGTGTAGATCTGAAATGTGGCGTTCACGTTTATCAATGAGCAGAATTATACACTAGGGGTTCCGTAAAAACGGTCGTTTGAAATTTTGTTTTCTCGATAATTTCGAAACTAGGGATTCGATCGAGATAAATTTTGTATTTTAAACGAGAATGATATATTAAAGCAACATTTTGTCCAGATCGCATGACCAGAACCATAGAAACCATAGAAAATCATAACTTCCGAAGGGAAAGGCCTAGGAACTTGAAACTTTCAGGGTGGGTTTGGATCGCGAATTTCACGGTCACGTTCATCAATGAGCAGAATTAGATTAAGGGTTCCGTAAATATGGCCGTTCAAAATATTTTTTTCCTGATAATTTTGAAACTACTGATTCGATTGGAATGAAATTTTGCATTTAGCTGAGCAATAATGTATTCAAACTACGTGCGAATTTTGTCCAGATCGCATCACCAAGACCATAGATACCGTAGAAAATTCTAGCGAATTATCGAAAAAAAAATTGACAGCTGAAGCACTGACAAAGTCTGGAGTTTCGTCTAAGTTTGAGAATTTTTTTGACAACTGTCGAAAATTCCTCCAATTGATTTCTGAAACTGAAAAATGCGAATCTACCTACAAGGTGGATGTACGAGCGCTCAAAAGCTCCTGACTTCACGGCAGTGCTTTTCGTAATTTTTTTTTAATTTAGTTTTCACTAATTTGTTTAAGGTTCAGCTTAAAACTCTACGATTATGGGACTTTCAAGAGAATTCTGAAATTGCCACTTTGTTCGAGTTAACTGAATATACTCGTTGTCATTATTTTCAGTTTTTTTTTTGTAGTTATCATTATAAAATACTGCCGAGTGCAGAAATAAACAATGCCTAAGATGTTAATCGATTTTGTGCGGTAAAACTGGAATACAACTGAACATGAAACATGAACTTTCCTAAATGAAGGAATTATTTTTTTGGTGCTCTTGTTCCTATGATTGAGAAGGTAATGGTTTCAAACGATCAGGTTCGATTCACAGATGTCCGTAAACACAATAAATTTCGCCTGAAATTCTCAAATAAATATTTGATCAAATGACATCGATTCTACCATTTTGGTACTTGAAGAGAATTCTGAAATTGCCACTTTGTTTGAGTGTTTGACAAATTCAACAGAATGGACTCGTTTTCATTATTTTTAGTGGTTTTTCTCAGAGTTATCTCTATAACATACTGTCGAGAGCAAAAATGAACAATGTCCTAAGAATCTCTTGAAAACTTCGGTATCCCAGAAACTATTCTTTGTTTCTACATAATATGGGGCATTGATAAAATGAGTTATATGAAAATTCAGCTTTACAGCTGTTTCACGTGAAAAAAAAATGGAATTTTTCTGATAAATTGCAAAACCTTCGAAATGATATGTCGCTCGACCCCTTTTGTCATTGAAAACTCTTGAGGGTAAATTTGCGATCAGAAAATGTATACAAACACAGTCGCTCAATGAATATTTTCAACAAATATACTCAATGAGAGCACACAGAATATTTTGCGTTTGTTCTTGAAACATTTCATAATTTTGGCCCATACTCAAATGAGAAATGCGTCATGCTTCCCATTTATAGACCATTAAAGCGCCTCCATTTTCAACTTCTAGATTTCGATGTTGTCAGGGGCCGAGATTTATCGGCCAGAAAAAGTCCCTTGTTTCAGTATAGTAGGACGTAAACAGGACGGAAGAGAATCCGCTTAAAAAAAAGCCAGAAAGAAACACTATTATGAGGATTTAGATTCGTTTTCTTTACCTTAATGACCTCAACGGTGTCAGCGTTAAAAAACATTTCACCATGAAAGAAGACGCGGACCCTCTTTTCGATCTATAGATTAGATGTCGGATAGGTTTGGATCGAATGTTCTGGACTAGAAGCTGGCTGTTCAGCGGTCAAGCCAAGGCCGTTAATGGTGATTGCCGTCCTTCGTCAGATGTCAACGACTAAGATTACGTACGTTCCACCACAACACTGGTCCCTGCTGCAAAAAATGCGAGGAAAAGGAATACCAATAAAACAAGAGGGCCGACTGCTAAAGCTCGCAGGACCCCGTATCGAACAAAAACTTCGCAGATTTTCATCTGACTAATACCTGACGAAATGTCGATGCGAGTCGAACGTCAATTGCCATCGTTCAACTGTGCCGGAAATGTGTTCGCCAATTCCATGAAAAATTACTCTTGAGAGCTTTGTTTGAGTTTGTTCTTAAGATCAGTTGCCTGTAGTATCACGATGGAAATTGTATCTGCTTCGACAATGATTAATAAAAGAACAGCAATGATTTATCTGTAGCGGATTAGAGGAATTGTCAGCTTTCAACATCAGTACTTATAGAGGGTGAGTCGTCGTCGTTCTGATCTGCATGAGGCTTTTGAAATGACTACCAATGAACAAACTTCTACCAGGAATTCTAGGGATGATTAGGATCAAGAAATGTTGGAAAGGTTCGTTCATGATTTCTATCAATGTCGGCAAATTAATTAAAAAAAAACAGACGCTAAAATAATACAATGGTGATAAAATTACAGTAAATCGGAATATTACCCAGAATAATCCTGGGGTTTATTCAATCAAAATCGAGAGATGAACGGAAGACAATACAATAACAGTATTATAATAATTTTGATGAAGATGTTGTACAAGTTGATCGTTACTTGAAGCTGGGTTATCGATTGCAAGCATTCATCTGTCTCTGCATGTACCGAAAGAGATCGGGCGAAAGGATTATCTTCTTGTTCATAGAAACAAGAGCATTTCAATGAATACAGAGTTTTATCCCACTTTAACCGTACAAAATCGATGGTCATCTTAGGCATTGCTCATTTCTACACTCTCTACGAAAAATCAACTGAAAATAATGAGAACGAGTACATTCAGTTGAATTTGTCAAACACTCGAACAAAGTAGCAATTTCAGAATTCTTTAGAAAGTAGAGTTTCTAGCTGAACCTTGAACACGTTAGTAATCGAAGTCATTTCATTGAATATTTGTTCCATAAGGCTAGGCCTTTTTTTTCGAGAGTTATTTTGTTTACGGACTTCTTTGAATCCAACCTTATCGGCTCTAAATTCGAGAATTACAGAGATTCGGGCGAAATGATTACCTTCTTGTTCATAGAAACTATGTGTGCGACAGTATTTTATAATGATAACTACGAAAAAAAAAAACTGAAAATAATGAGAACGATTCCATTCAGTCGAATTTGTCAAAGACTCGAACAAAGTAGTAATTTCAGAATTCTCTAGAAAGTCCCAAAACGGTTTCAAGTTCTTCTTCATTCTTACATTTCTGTAACATTGTTGAAAAATTACGAAAAGCACTGCCGTGAAGGCAGGAGCTTTTGAGCGCTCGTACATGCACCTTGAAGGTAGATTCGCATTTTCCAGTTTTAGAAATCGTTTGAAGGAATTTTCGACAGCTGTCAAAAAAATTTTCAAACTAAGGCGAAACTCCAGACTTTGTCTGTGCTTCAGCTGACCAATTTTTTTTCGATAATTCGCTAGAATTATCTACGGTATCTATGGTCTTGGTGATGCGATCTGGACAAAATTTCCCACGTACTTTGAATACATTATTCCTCAGCTAGGTGCAAAATTTCATTCAAATCAAATCGGTAGTTTCGAAATTATCAGGAACAGAAAATTTTGACCGGCCATATTTACGGAACCCCTAGTCTAATTTTGCTCATTGATGAACGTGACCGTGAAATTCGCGATCCAAACCCACCCTGAAAATTTCAAGTTCCTAGGCTTTTCCCTTCGGAAGTTATAATTTTCTATGGTTTCTATGGTTCTGGTCATGCGATCTGGACAAAATGTTGCTTCAATATATCATTCTTGTTAAAATACAAAATTTTATCTCGATCGAATCCGTAGTTTCGAAATTATCGAGAAAACAAAATTTCAAACGAACGTATTTACGGAACCCCTAGTATAATTCTGCTCATTGATAAACGTGAACGCCACATTTCAGATCTACACCTATCCTGAAAATTTCAAGTCCCTAGGCCTTTCCGTTCGAAAGTTATGATTTTCTATGGTTCTGGACATGCGATCTAGAGAAATGTAGCTTGAATATATCATTCTCCATTAGTATACAGAATTTCGTCAGATCGAATCTGTAGTTTGGAAATTATCAAAAAAACTAAATTTCAAACGACCATATTTACGGAACCCCTAGTATAATTTTGCTCATAGATGAAAGTGATCACGACAATCGAGATCCACACCTATCCTGAAAATTTCAAGTCTCTAGGCTTTTCCGTTCAAAAGTTACAATTTTCTATGATTTCTATGGTTCTGGTGATGCGATCTGGACAAAATTTCACATGTAGCTTGAACACCTCATTTTCCATTTGAGTGCAAAATTTCATCTCGATCAAATCAGTAGTTTTCAAGTTATCAGGGAAACAAAACTTTTAACGGCCATATTTACGGAACCCCTGGTGGAATTTGGCCCATTAAAGAACTTAATCAAGGCATTCAGGAACTGAAACCACACTGAAAATTTCAAATATCTAGGTTTTTCCGTTCGAGAGTTATCGTGCTTACGGACGGACGGACAGACTCGAATTTTCCGACGGATTCGTCATCAGTGAGTCGAACATAGTCGATTGAGACCATTTTCGGCTCAAAATTCGGAAAATACAGACATCGTGACGAAATGATATAGCCCTCGTGTAAGTAGTACGAGCGCTCAAAAAAAGTTACGAAGTGAAATAAATCGCGTTTGAATATGAAACAAGTTGTAAAATGAAACACCGATTGTGCTTCGAGTGCTAAAAACACTTCATTTTCCCCATTCGAAATTCAATTTCTAATTGGAACAAACGAATTCTTCCTCCCAGAAGTTGCAAAAATCCATTTCCACCTGAAATCTGGAAAATGAGGAGGTGCTCGAAGCAGACTCACTTCATGAAAAGAAGTTTCAGTCGTAATTTAACAAGCAGCTGAAGTGGCGTGTTTTTCCCAGCAGAAAAAACTATCGATCAGTTCCAAGGGAATGAGGCGTATAAAATTGCCGAAGTTCACCTGAGGGTTTCCAGAATACTGTTGTGTCTAAGCGAGATGTAATTCTGTTTCAGATACGGGCACTATCACTGTGAACTGTACTTCGTTATCTAGATAAATGGATGCAAAGCTACTTCTTGAGCCTTTTGAATATTTATGCGTTTTCTCCCTTCAATAAAACTTTCCTGATGTCTTGTTTTTATTTCGAATTTTCGGATCTATAGAATGCGGAAAGTCATCAGTCACAAGTTGGGTTTATACTTTATGCGGGAATTTCTCACCCGTCTTTTGAGGAGAAGTTGGTAAATTTGTGAATTATTATCGATAATTATCGGTTTTGATGATTCCATTTATGAAATGTTGATTTCAGATAGAAAAATTGAGGAAAAGTACTATAGTGTAGTTGGGAGCTTTTGAGCGCTCGTTCATCCACCTTTTAGGTAGATTCGCATGTTCCAGTTTCAAAAACCAATTGAAAAAATTTCCAAACTAAGACTTCACGTCAGTTTTTTTCGATAATTCGCTAGAATTCTCTACGGTATCTATGGTCTTGGTAATGCGATCTGGACAAAATTTCCCACGTACTTTGAATACATTATTCCTCAGCTAGGTGCAAAATTTCATTCAAATCAAATCGGTAGTTTCGAAATTATCAGGAACAGAAAATTTTGACCGGCCATATTTACGGAACCCCTAGTCTAATTTTGCTCCGCACGTAGTTTAAATATATTATTGTTCATCTATGTGCAAAATTTCATTCCAAACCAATCAGTAGTTTCGAAATCATCAGAAAAAAATATTTACGGCCATATTTACGGAACCCCTAGTCTGATTTTGCTCATTGATATACGTGACCGCGACATTCGAGAATCACACCAATCCTGAAAATTTCAAGTTCCTAGGCCTATCCGTTCGAAAGTTATAATTTTCTATGGTCATTTTAGCTAACAGTATTTTAATCCATGTTGTTCCATATGGTTGAAGTTGTTTGGAATAAAATATCGATTTCCGACGAAGGAACGAACATTTACCGTACCGTTCAACAGGGGCCACCGAATGAACAAAACTCGAAAGATACTACCCAACGGATTGAAAAGCCACCGAAAAGGTGTGAGCATTTATAGACAGTAATTCTGCTATCAACTTCGCTAATATGGGTCCAGAATCAGGAAAAAAAATTCCTCAATATTTATTATGGACTATCTCATTACTAGTTTCCAATGAATGTCTCTTCAAATCGTTTGAATAATGTAAAGATACTCTATAACGAATATAATATAAATTCTCCCCGTTCCAGGCACCTTTTCGCGAAGTCACTCTTTATCTTCAGATAGAATGCATTACTACAAAAATTTACTGTAGAATCTCAGGTTCTAAGCTCCGAAGACAACTAGTACTGTAATGTATGAACGATAGTTCTTCAATTCAACGGAAAATTCCTGTTATATCGATATTACAGTTCCGTTATGAGTAAGTAATTCCTGTTTTAGTTGAGTGTTCATTACTGAAAATTCAAACTGAAGTTTGAAGCTAGGAATACAACTATCTAGTTTGTTTAAAACAGGAAATTCCTGTAAATAGTCACGCATATTCCGGTTTTCGTCATAGTATTATTTTCCTGTTGAAATGACAAACTGCAGTTTGGTTGCATCAACTAATGTAAAACTTGTTATTTCTTGAGCAATTAAACGATCAGAATTGTCAGCAGAGGTCTAGCACCGAGCCCTTTGGTACTCCATCATGATTTTTACGTATTTTGGTTAAATGATTATAAATTGAAGCGCACTGTATTTTTTAAGTTGATTTCATAAAATTATCACGCCAAAATGGAGAATGCTTCTTCAATTGAGAACGAGCGTTCGAACTTATTCAGGGACAAATACTGCAGACGAGATCGATTCCAAGTGCTATCCATGTATTTATCACGGTTTTTGTCCCTGGAATTTATAATTCATCCGATTTCGGACTGTCTGCCGCTATATGAGGATGGAAAGAAATACAGAATGGGAGAGAATCGAAATTGAAGTCGTCGCAAACTGAGTGGCGGATTACCCAATCGTATACTAGAAATTATGATATTTTTTCATTCAGGGAAAACGATCAAGCTTTTCCGTTCGGGAAGGGTGAATTAAAATGGCCGCTTTCTCCACAGTGGTTTATTTCTATAACAAAAAGACAATAAGAGCGTAGACTGACAGCAGTATTTGTTTTACAGATGGAACTCGAAACCCAAACACAAACAAGCCGGGTGGAGCTACGCGGTTAGGGAAATGTGGCTAATCCGTTTGCGAGAAATAAGGGCTACGCTTAGTCATTATCGTTCGTTTTCCTCAGCGCTGTCGATATGGAGTTGGAGATGCATTTTTCCAGGAACATCCAATCCTTTCAAAATCAACGGATCCCGAACAAATACTCCACTTTTCCAAATCAGAAAATGTTTTTCAATTATGCTCGGCGGAAACAGTTCGATTTAGCAGTTCTATCTCATCTCTCGCGATCGTTACTTCGCCAACATTCCTGGAATAACTCTCATTTTTGTCTTCAATTTTGTTCAGATCGCATCGCCAAGACCATAGATACTGTAGAAAATCCTAGCGAATTATCGAAAAAAAAATTGGTCTTTGAAACACTGACGTGAAGTCTGGAGTTTCGCCTTAGTTTGAAATTTTTTCAATTGGTTTCTAAAACTGGAAAAGGCGAATCCACGTACAAGGCAGCTGAACAAGCGCTCAAAAGCTTCTGACTTCACGGCAGTGCTTTTTATAATTTTTTTGCAGTGTAGACCCTGAAAATTTGATTAATCTTGGTGCCTTCTTCCACAAAATGAATTCAGGATATATAATACCATTTTGAACAGTTACACCGATTCTAATTACCGCTTATTTTCAAACATAATGAATAAATATGTTTCAACGAAAACATTGTTTTCAAAATTGAAAAAGATAAAGTTATACTAGAATAGTTCCCAATAACGAAGTCAAGACATTCAAGAAAGTTCCCGAGGAAAGTATACGAAAATAAGAACCACCAGATTGGTAGCGAACATAAAGACGAATAACTTATGATTTTTCTCTTCTGTTGTTCGATTAGTGTGCTAATTTACGAGAATAACATTTCACGTCTGATGAATCCTTTCAATTAGGATAAACAACGGGGCAATAACTTGATCAAATGACCACGTCCAGAATTGCGAAGGGGCTAATATTTATTTGTTTACCACTTCACCAACAGGCCCCTTTTCCCCTGTCGGGTTCCTATTCTCTCTCTCGAACGAGCTACATAATAAAACCCTTTATTAAAACTGGAATTGAAACTTTCGCATTTTTCCTATTATATATGGATTGTTTGTCTATTCACCTTCAATATATAAGATTATTGTAATCTCCTTTTCCTTCGTATTCCAATAGAAAGATTTGTTGAGGAATATTGAATAAGGTTTTTATCAATCTCAGTAAAATAATCGAATATTTAAATTCCACAATTATTCACAAGGTTAATATGTCTATCCAGAAATCGAGGTGCCTAATGCGATATACCGAAAGAAGATATTGATGGCAAACCCGTGTTTGTTACACCACTTTAATCTTATCGATAAAACCTGAAAACCTCTTGTCATTGTGAGTATGAGAATAAGGCTTTGCCTCGAATCGAATCCTGCTATCATATATTTTCCGAGCATTAAGAAGTGACACACTGAGTTCACTCGTGCAGAAAATCTTGCAGCTGTTGTCTTGGAGTCAGTTTTCCAATACAACTCCGGAAATGTGGAGGAGATATGGAGATATTGAGTTTGCATATCTTGATTCATAAAAAAGTATAAACCTTTTCAACGTGGAGAAGATAGAATGGAGCAACGGAAATCTCACAGTTTGAAATGATAGAAATTTCTTTGATTTCATTTAGTTTTGGGAATTTTGAGAGAATACCGAAATTTATAGTTTGTGCGAGTGTTTGACAAAATCAACTGAATGGACTCGTTATCATTATTTTCAGTTGATTTTTCGTTGTTATCATGACGAAATAGTGTCGAGTGGAGAAATAAACAAAGCCTCAGATGATAATCGATTTTGTACGGTAAGAGTGGAATAAAACTCAGTTTTTTGAGCGCTCGTACTACTTATACGAGGGCTATATCATTTCGTCACGATGTCTGTATTTTTCGAATTTTGAGCCGAAAATGGTCTCAATCGACTATGTCCGACTCACTGATGACGAATCCGTCGAAAAATTCGAGTCTGTCCGTCCGTCCGTATACACGATAACTCTCGAACGGAATGTCCTAGAAACTTGAAATTTTCAGGGTAGGTTCGAATCTCGAATGCCGCGGTTAGGTTCGTTATTGGGAAAAATTCGCCGTGGGGTTCCGTAAATATGACCGCTCGAAATTTTGTTTTCCTGATTATCTTTAAACTACAGATTCGATCGAGATGAAATCTTGCACTCTAATGAAAAATGGGGTGTTTAAGCTACATGCAAAATTTTGTTCAGCTCGCATCACCAGAACCATAGAAACCATAGAAAATTGTAACTTTTGAACGGAAACGCCTAGGGACTTGAAATTTTCAGGATAGGTGTGGATCTCGATTGTCGTGATCACTTTCATCTATGAGCAACATTATTCTAGGGGTTCCGTAAATATGGTCGTTTGAAATTTAGTTTTCTTGATAATTTCCAAACTACGGATTTGATCCAGATAAAATTTTGTATTTTAACTAGAATGATATATTAAAGCAACATTTTGTCCAAATCGCATGACAAGAACCATAGAAACCATAGAAAATCATAACTTTCGAAGTGAAAGACGCGTGGCTTGAACAAGGTGATTTTTGGCTTGATTAAAGGTGAATAATTTGAGTTTATACATCAGATTTATTATAATATTTTTCGATAATTTTTTTTTATAAATTAGCATTTGTTTTTCAACATGGAAACTAGGAGTAAAACTTTGATTGGGGAAAAAGGAGATGAAGAAGATAAAATACAAGGAGAAGAACAAAACAAAACAGAATCAAATGTATTAATCAATTTATTAATGGAGATTAAACAAAAGATGGAAGATTATTCAGAAAGTTTGAATCAAAAGATGAAAGAAATGAAAGATAATTCAGAAAGAATGCAATCATGAGAAGATGGAAGAAATGAAAGATAATACAGAAAGATTGAAACTGGACATGAATAAAAAATTTGAGAAAATGGAAGAAATTTCAGAGAGGTTAGAGACTAAAATAGAAGAAAATCCAAGGGAACTGAAGAAAACCAGAGAAAGAATTGATTTATGGGAAAGCAGACTTGAGAATAAAATTGAAGAAGAAATAATTGATTTTGAGAAAGACAAAGAACTTACAGTAAAAATAGAAAATGCAGAAGAAAATATGAAATTGAATGAAATTAATATGCAGAAACTACAAGACTCATCATATAAGAAAGAAGAAAAAAATGCTTTTAAATCTAATGATGACAAGAAAGGAACTAAAGAGGTTAGTTCTGAAAAAGAAATAGGAAAATATTGTTTTGGAAATATTCATAGAATAGAAAATTCTATATACAGATTCAAGAAAGGGGATATCAAGTTGATATACAAAAAATCAGGCAAAATTGAGCTGATACAAACAGAAATTCAGAAATTTGATAGATTTTATTATACAAAATTAAGACAAAGAGGTGACAAACGTAAGAAGGCAAAATTTGATGACAGCGAAGATGAGAGTTCCCTAATGTATGATGAAATCGATGGTGATTCCCAGAAGCAAAAACGAGCTTATAAGATGAACAATAAAAAGAAAAAAATTATTAAAAGAGGTCATAAACCTGCGCCAAAGAAAACTTTCATTAAAAAAAAAGTAAAAAAGGAGTGCGGAGAAATATTATAAAAAAAAATTTCGACATAAATGATGTTCATATTGAAATCCAATCAAGAAACAAACAATGCTTATCAAGAAAATTTTTGTCATTATTAATGTTAATAAATTACAGATAAATCAAGAAATTTCGATATTTAAAATTATTTAAAAAAAAAAAAAAAAATTTATTAAATATTTAATTTGAGGAATTGTCATGGAAATCCAAAAGTGAAAAATAAATTCAAATTAGATCACCAAAATTCAAGAATTTCCTTTCAACATCGTATAAATTATAGTAAAATGATTTTTTTTTTAGAGGATTCAGAATAATTTAATTGTTACCATAGAAATCTATTGAATTATTAGAATTAAGCAAACCAATTTTTTTTGACAATTGAAAAAAAGTCAGTGTGGAAAAACTTCTTTGAATTGTATTATTGAAATTGAGATTTGAAAACGAAAGAGTATCAAAGATTTATGCAGCCTGACATCATGAAGTTGTTGATTTGGTGAGATTCAGATGGCTGTTGGTTGTTGAAAGCCTTCAAATTCGAGGTTCAAGGAGATACTGGAATCGAGCTGCAGTATATTCATTGCTGATTTCACAGTTTAGAAGAGAACTGTGGGATAAAACTGTCCCAACAGCTCATACCAGAAATATTAGTGGAACCCGAGGCAATAGATCTTATAGGATCAATCACTGAATTCAAAGATATTCTCTACGAAACGGAGGAGAAATTTGAAGCTTGCATTTTGATGAACTATATTTAGAGTAAGCAGTTCACTGTGAGTTTATAATTTATATCTTGTTCGATAGGAGTCATAATTTAGAATTTATAAAATTATTAGAATAAGTTTATTGAATTTAAATGATAAGTTGTTGTAAACAAAAATTATTTTATTTGTGCACCTTGAGAACCCTCATTAAAAAAGAGTCGCGGGAAAAATAAGAGAAAAATTAAAATACAAAATTATTTTTAATATTGTTAGTGGTTCTTTCTTAAAATTTCAATAATAAAATTTAAACATTATTAATATCAAAAATTGAACCATAACAAATTTTGGCCTAGGATCTTGAAATTTTCAGGGTGGGTTTAATCGCGAATTTCACGGTCACGTTCATCAATGAGCAAAATTAGACTAGGGGTTCCGTAAATATAGCCGTTCAAAATTTTCTGTTCCTGATAATTTCGAAACTACCGATTTGATTGGAATGAAATTTTGCACCTAGCTGAGGAATAATGTATTCAAAGTACGTGGGAAATTTGGTCCAGATCGCATCATCAAGACCATAGATACCGTAGAAAATTCTTGCGAATTATCGAAAAAAAATTGGTCAGCTGAAGCACAGACAAAGTCTGGAGTTTTGCCTTAGTTTGAGAATTTTTTGACAGCCGTCGAAAATTCCTTCAATTGATTCCTAAAACTGGAAAATGCGAATCTACCTACAAGGTGCATGTACGAGTGCTCAAAAGTTCCTGCCTTCACGGCAGTGCATTTCGTAATTTTTTTTGTAGTTTTGTAGCTGTCGCATTTCTCGATCGACAATCAAACATCTTACAATATTCACCAATATGGCATTCTTAATGAGGTACGAAAATCGAATTCCCCTGTACCGTTCCTATCACATTCAACTGAGTCACATCACAAATGCCCCCAAATCGCCCCTCTACCCCCTCATCATCCATCAAGTAGGACGAACGGCATATTGAGGAGAATCCCCGAAATTGAACCCCTTTGTTTGTTACGTCTATGAAGGTAGCCCATCTTCGAGGTGGCTTTCGAGCATCGTGTTGACGTTTTGCGATATAGCCGCATGCAAAGACTAAATTGAATTTAGGACTGGCCGGCCTGTTTGGATTCCAGGATGGTTGTTTAGTTTGCCGGAACAAAGAAAACAGCCATGTGTTTATTCTGCTTGAAATAGCAAGCCACTCCCTGGACCTGCTCTCGGCTGTTGTAAACACCTCAGCGAGCTGCACCCGTCGCCGATACATCCATCGTTGATACAAAACAGGGACGCATTATTTCGCTTTCTTTGGCACGGTCATGTCTGCACCGACACCCTCCTTCTCCGGCCCCCCTCTAAATTGGTAATTGACAAAAGGGTCAGTCGGAGCTCCGTTCTGGGGACTTTCTATTTCCATGACGTTTTCTTCAGATGTAAGACTTGAGCCTTGGAGGATCCTGAACTTGAACATAAAAGATTCCTCTCCCTTTTTATCGAGTTAAAATTGTTGTTTTTAATCTAAAAAAATCGAATGGACTTTCTGATGATGACCAAACATCGAAGGATATCGCATCGGCTAAGGAAATGACCCGAGGCATCCTGGAGGCTATTGTTTTTATTATCCCAAAAGAGCCATTCTTATTGAACGTCGAATCAAATCCAGCCATATCCGATGGTTGAAAGTTTCTCACTTCGAAAAATTCATTTATTACGATCGACTAATCCGATCAACGTTTGGGATCTATCATTTTTCAGCCTGATTGTTGATTCATTAGCGCTGGAAATTAACGATTTCGAAAAAGAAGAAATTAAGTGAGAGGGGAAATCTGCCTAGTAGACAATACAGGCATCGATCTTCAGTCAAATCGGGAGATAAGTCTAAAGTTCGAATATTAAAAATGAGTATCTTTCGAGGGGTGATGGATTAGGGTGAGCCTGCCGGTTCAGGGGGGGGGAGGGCAGTGTCCTTTCTAATCAAGACTTGCGGGCTGTCCTCGCCCTAGCACCCCTATACTTTATCCTGTATAATGTACTCAGATTTTTCATTCTAATTGAAAGAGTTTCATTCCAGATGTCTCTAATTCAAAATTCAGTATTTCCTAATGAAGGAATTTCAGACTTTCTGTCGACTGCAATAAATAGCGAGAAAATTGCATCCCGAATTTAGAGCTTCCTGATTCGTCGGAACTGAGCAATCGATATCTTTCTGATATTTTTCACGGCTTTTTTATGGTCTCCATCTGGAAAGAAACAAACAGGCGGATTTCCAAGTTGATTATTACATTTGAACAATTCCTGTGACTTCCTCCCTTCAAAATTTTCTTTAGGGAAAAATTCGATGTGGTCAAAAGAGGATCTTTTATACATTGAAAAGTTTTTCCTCTGTGTCTATATAGAGATGTAATTTCCACTGAAATACCACATAGCATACACCTCGAAATTCAAAATTTATACAATCCTGGAATTATTATTGTTTCCATTATATTCGAACACTTTTCCGAATTTAAATTTTTTAAGGCACTCCCTTGTCCAGCAAAACTGTTCAAGAATATTTCGAATTATTTCTACTAATTTTGTATTAATCATCATTGAATCTGTTTTTGTCTTTCGAATACATACCTATTCAAATAATGCTCCATTAATAAGTTTTTCCTTCTTTAGCGAAAATTCAACTTGATAATTGAGGACGTCCTCTTTTGAAAAATTATCACAAATGTATATCTATACAGGGTGTCCCAAGTTCGAGTGCCTATTAGACGTTTCTTGAGAACCTGACCTATTTGAAATCTGAAAATTTGGATTATGATAATGCTCGACTTTGTCAACTGAGCTAAAACATTCTTGAAGCCTAAACAATTTCAGTTATACAGGGAGTGGAAATAAATTTGTCGAAAAAATTTTTTTTGGATTTTTTCGTCTCTTATATGATCGGTTATTGAATTTTGAATATATTTCTATTCAAATCGTTCCATTCGTCAAAATGTCGAAAAAAAACTGAAAAAAAGGGAGATATGAGTAGTAAGTATTATCTTCGTTATTCCTATTCGAGCCTGAACTTTTTTAAGTAAAAAAATGGCGGAATATTGTGTATCTCCTAAATTTTGGAAAACTCGTCACAGGGTGTTTCAAATATTTTGTCAAAAATTGTGATCAGAATTTTCCCATAACTTTCGTTCTTCAAATTAGAAACCTATTTGTTTATGATTGCGTTGGATTCTGCGAAGAAAAATAATGACAGATGTTTATGCTCCTAAATTAAATAATTCCTGAGTTATTGAGGATTTTCTGAATTTATGTCGTACGTAAAGGCAAATTCATGAAAACTGTTTCATAACAATAATCTGTGTTCATAGAAGATAAATTATCCTAATAATTCCCTATGAACACAGATTATTGTTATAAAACAGATTTTATGAATTTGTCTCGACGTACTTCATAAATTCAGAAAATCCTTAATACCTCAGGAATAATTTAATTTAGGAGCATAAACTACTTTGAACACTATCATTATTTTTCTTCGCAGAATCCAACGCAATCATAAAAAAATAGTGTTTTACTTTAAAAAACAAAAGTTATGAGAAAATTCTGCTCACAATTTTTGACGAAATATTTGAAACACCCTGTGACGAGTTTTCCAAAATTTAGGAGATGCACAATATTCCGCCATTTTTTTACTTCGAAAATATAAAAACAGTTTATGCTTGAATTATTGACAATAGGAACAACGAGCATAATACTTACTCTGCATATCTCCCTTTTTTTTCAGTTTTTTTTCGATATTTTGAGAACTATTTTGACGAATGTAACGATTTGAATAGAAATATATTAATAATTGAATAATCGATCATATAAGAAAAAAAAATAAAAAATTTCGAAAAATTTATTTTCACTCCCTGTATAACTAAAAGTGTTCAGGCTTCAAAAGTATTTTAGCTCTGTAGATGAAGTCAATCAATATCATAATCCAAATTTTCATTTTTCAAATATGTCTATTTCTCTAGAATCGTCTAGTAGGCACTCGACTTTGCTGTATAAATCACTCAAATTTTGTTTTCATAATATACAAAACATATGACACAATTGAAAACAGAATAAACAAAACATCATTCAATATACAGGGTGTTCTTTAAAGTGAACCTTTTTTTTTGACAGTTGCTAGACCTCATCGAAATAGATCATTTCGCCGAAAGTTGATGATATAAAATATTCAATTTGAAAAAGGTGCAAAAAATCTTGGGTATCAAGATCTTAAAATGATTGCCATATGCGTTCCAGCAAGTAAATAAAGTGCTTGATTTTATCGCGTATTGGTATATTCTCTATCAACTTTTCATGATTATTCAAAAACCCAATTCTGATTTTTATCGCATATAGAAAAGAAAGGTCAGAAACTAAATCTTTCAGAATGTCTCGAAATAAACAGAGAGAGAATATTGCTATTGAATATATTTAATGACACTTTAACGAGCAGCTGCAAAAATCGGTTTATGACAATTCCTAGAAAAACATTGTACAGTAAATCTTCCAGAAAATCAACCCCGTCCTCTCTTCCACCTTATATTGATATATAGTAGGAACGTTTGAGACAGTGTTTCAGTTTAACCTCAACCACCTGATGATACTACTGTATAGCGAAACACCTGTCGTGAATCAGTGGAAATTCAATTAGTGAAAATCGTAGAAATGATGAAGCAAAATACCGGATAAGTTCTATTTCGAACAATTATAATAATTAAAAACAAATTTTCGGTTTCATTACCTGGAAATTTCATTCATTTATTTTGTCCTTTCGATCGATTTCCAAAAAAAAAATTAGGATTCGTAACTGATTTTTTCGAGAGCTACACAACGGATTATCATAATGTTCACTGAAATAAAAAGTTTTGAATTTGTTCACCAATGACTTCTGAGCGCTCGTTCTCCTCGAACGAGAGCTATATCATTTCGTCACGATGTCTGTATTTTTCGAATTTTATGCCAAAAATGATCTGAATCGACAGGGTTCGACTCGAATCCGTCGAAAAATTCCAGTCTGTCCGTCCGTCCGGCCGTATACACGATAACTCTCGAACGGAACGACCTACAAACTTGAAATTTCCAGGGTAGGTTCAAATCTCGAATGCCGCTATTGGGCAAAATTCGAGCAGGGATTCCGTAAATATGGCCGTTCGGAATTTTGTTCTCATGATTACTTCGAAACTACTGATTCGGTCGAGATAAAATTTTGCACTCAGATGGAGAATGACTTGTCCAAGATAAATATCCAGATCGCATGACCAGCACCATAGAAACCATAGAAAATTGTAACTTTCGAACGGAACAACCTAGGGACTTGAAATTCTCAGGATAGGTGTGGATCTCGAATGTCGTGGTCAGGGTTATCAATGAGCAAAATTTAACATGGGGTTCCGTGAATATGGCCGTTCAAAGTTTTGTTCCCCAGAATACTTGAAAACTACAGATTTGATCGAGATGAAATTTTGCACTTGAATGGAGAATGAGGTGTTCAAGCTACATGTGAAATTTTGTCCAGATCGCATGACCAGAACCATAGAAATCATAGAAAATTGTAACTTTTGAACGGAAACGCCTAGGGACTTGAAATTTTCAGGACAGGTGTGGATCTCGAATTTTGTGATCACGTTCATCTTTGAGCAAAATTATACTAGGGGTTCCGTAAAGATGGTCGTTTGAAATTTAGTTTTCTCGATAATTTCGAAACTACGGATTCGATCGAGATGAAATTTTGTATTTTAATCGAGAATGATATATTAAAGCAATATTTTGTCCAGATCGCTTGACCAGAACCATAGAAACCATAGAAATTTGTATCTTTTGAACGGAAAGGCCTAGAAACTTGAAATTTTCAGGGTGGGTTTGGATCGAGAATATCGCGGTCACGTTCATCAATGAGCAAAGTTAGGTTGATTGGATTGGAATTAAATTTTGCACCTAGATGAAGAATAATGTATTCAATTTACGTGCGCAATTTTATCCAGATCGCATCACCAAAACCATAGATACCATAGAAAATTCTAGAGAATTATGGAAACAAAATTGGTCACTTAAAGCACTGACGTGAAGTCTGGAGTTTTCCTTTGGTTTGAAATTTTTTTTGACGGCTGTCAAAAATGACTTCAATTGGTTCCCAAAACTGGAAAATGCGAATCTACCTTTACGGTGGATGAACGAGCGCTTAAATGCTCCCGATTTCACGGCAGTGCTTTTTATATTTTTTTCAGGAATAACTTTATTTGTAGTATTTGTGCAATTTGTGTTCTTACGAACGGTTTATAAAAGAAGTATGCTGAAGTTATAGTGGGAATTGTTCTAATTTCCTAAGACGAGTTCAAAATATCGATTTTTCAAGTTCGATGTAATTTTCAAATTTGCAATCCCTAGAGACATCTCAAATCTCATCCTCAAATACTATCGCGTCCTTTTTGACACCCTGTATAATTTGATTCTGGATTCAAGCTTTTCCAATCCAACTATGAGAATTATGAGTTATCAGGTTGAAAAAGTATGAATGTAACGTTAGTGGGTTAAATTAGATGCTGTAAAACTCAGGGTATTTTTTTCGGGGCATTTTACTGATCGATAAAAATGAAAAATTTATGACGATAGTGATTATTTTCTTCCGAGTTGTTCTAAATTTGGAGAATTTCCATATTTTATGCATTTTTATTACGTAGATTCAGTGTTGAAAATTCAGTACGAAAGTATTCACAACCCTTCCCCCGCTGCGAGTGGAAATAAAGAATATTCGAATTCATTATTGGAAACTAGGAGAAGGGGAAATTCGAAAGTTGATAAATTGAAATTAATTTAATTCCCGCATATTGAAGATTTCGACGTTTTCCACCAACTTCCTGGCCAACTCCCCAGACGCCAAAAATTGTCCAATATTGAAGCTGGACAGTTTCAAAGAGAAATGACACCCGAAAGTTTTGTTTTCAATTTAGAAGCGCCAAAGTTCGCAGAATTCATATTTAATTATATTCAAAACCGCTTTTTAATTCCAGCTTTAGGTGCAAAGTGAGACAGCTGACACCTGGTATTCATTAGAGTCCTTAATTGAAGTAAGTCCAAAAACAAAGAATGCAAAATGAGCTCCATTTCTAATTATACTTCGCAAATATCTCAATTTCAAAAAAGCGGAAAAACTTCATCGGAAATATTCATGGAACTCGGAAAGTTGAGATATTATTTCAATGGTTAATTAGCGCTAATTGAAAATAGGCTGCTGGAATATAATTTGAAGGATATATCGAGCGTTAGGGAAAAAAGTAGGTCTTGGACCTTCAAACGTATGGCTCAGGAGACTGGAATAGTGAAGAAAATTCAGGGATAAATCATAATATCGCTCGATATGAAAAAAGCTACAAGATTTTGTGCATTCGCATGCAGTCCAATGCCACTGCGAAAATAATGACTCGGAAAGCATTATTGAAAATCCATAAGGGCGCGTCGATACAGCACATGTTGCAAATTGCCTCTTTGCGAATGCAATATATTATCGATTGGACATCTCAGTACATTAAAGCGTTTTTTTTTCTCGTGGAAATCCCATTCTTTATGTATTCGGTGTCTCAGATCACGCTCTCTCGATCAAAATGAGGAATCGTGAAAACGTTCGTTGTTTATGAAAATACTACCAAGTTCCAAAGTTTTATCATCATGAATTTCAGACCGGAATATGCACTTTCTGTGAGAATATAAGGAGGTGTTACTGTCGCCCGAGGGCTTATTCGGTTATTTACACCGCTGAACATTCACATTAAATTTTTTTCATTCGTGATCTTCGAAACCATATAAAACAGTTGTGGATGAGATCATGGAAGTTATTTTATTTGCGAAACGTGACTGTCAATTCAAAATGAACTTCAATACTACATTCCATCACACTTGACCAAATCAATAATCGAATTATCCATACCTGTTCCATATCTTCCTGATGAACACTTTCATTTGGAGTTGTTGATGCCGAAGGTCTTTGAGATGTTGACAGATTGATAGCACCATCTCCTTCTATATCTTGGTCCATAATACCATCTTCCTGTAATGATTGAATATATAGATCGAACTCAGCAAAAAGCACAAAGAAGCATGGAGATACAGGGTTATTGATTATAAATTACCACCCCCTCATCATCGTTATTATCACATTTTGAAGAAAAGTTTCGAAGTTTGATAATTAAAAATTTGAAAAGCACTGCCGTGAAGTCAGGAGCTTTTGAGCGCTCGTTCATCCAGCTTGTAGGTAGATTCACATTTTCCAGTTTCAGAAACCAATTGGAAGAATTTTGACAGCTGTCACAGAAAATTTCAAACTAAGGCGAAAATCCAGACTTAATGTCAGTTTTTGGGGTGGTCTACCCCTTAGTTTTTTTCCAGTAATTTTTGAATGCGATTTTATTGGATGAGGATGAAGTGAGGAAGTCGCTGGTTAATAATCTGAAAACCACTATTGATTCTGACGAGTAGAATATGAGATGTGAAGGATTGAAAGTTGGAAAAATTCAATTTTCTAGTTGAAAAAATGAAAATTTGTAGATAGGGCCGCAATTTCATTTCCATCAGATTGCGCAACCTCGAAAACCTATATTTCCATACCAAACTTGCCAATATCTGGCTTAGTTTTCCCGAAAAAAAATTATTTAATTTTTCCAACTTTCATTTTCGAGTTGCGTTTGGAAGATGGTACTGGCGCGAATATCACTATGAGTTACCTACTGAGTGGTTTTGTGGAATCTACTCAATAGGTTCTATAACCACCATACAAAAAAATGTTTAATGATTTCCTATATTCTTTCTGAGAGAAGGAAATATAGCGTTTTTGGGGGGGTCTACCCCTTAGTTTTTTTCGAGTAAAAATTTCAAATTTTTGAATGCGATTTTATAAGATGAGGACGAAGTTAGGAAGTCGCTGGTTAATAATCTGAAAACCACGATTGATTCTGCCGAGTAGAATATGAGATATGAAGGATTGAAAGTTGAAAAAATTCAATTTTCCAGTTGAAAAAATGAAAATTTGCAGATGGGGCCGCAATTTTATTTCCATCGGATTGCGCAACCTCGAAAACCTATATTTTCATACCAAACTTGCCAAAATCTGGCTTAGTTTTCCCGAAAAAAAATTATTAAGTTTTTCCAACTTTCATTTTCGAGTTGCGTTTGAAAGATGGTACTGGCGCGAATATCACTATCAGTTATCTACTGAGTGGTTTTGTGGAATCTACTCAATTGGTTTTATAACCACCATACAAAAAAAGTATTATAGATTTCCTATATTTTTTCTGAGAGAAGGAAATATAGCGTTTTTGGGGGGGTCTACCCCTTAGTTTTTTTCGAGTAAAAATTTCGAATTTTTGAATGCGATTTTATTGGATGAGGATGAAGTGAGGAAGTCGCTGGTTAATAATCTGAAAACCACGATTGATTCTGACGAGTAGAATATGAGATATGAAGGATTGAAAGTTGGAAAAATTGTAATTTTGGAAAAAAAAAAATTAAAATTTGAAGATTAGGCTGCGAATTTATTTTCATCGGATTGCGCAACCTCGAAAACTTATATTTCCTTATTAAACTTGCCAATATCTACCTTAGTTTTCCCGAAAAAAAAATTATTCAGTTTTTCCAACTTTCTTCTCCCTAGTTTGAACTTTAAGAATTATACCGTTCAGGAAATATCTCCTAATGAAAGTTGAAAAAGAAAATACGAATTTGCGATTAAATCCACTACTTTATTTACTTGATGGAATGCATATGGCACCGTGATTCGTGGCAGATTTCCTAACAGAGTTGTATTTAAATGACTTTTTTCGAATTGAATAATTTATATGATCAAAGAAATGTGGCGAAATGATTTCTTTCGATGAATTCTAGCACCTGTCGTTAGATCGTTAATGGGTTCAATTCCACCAGAGGTTCCGTAAATATGTCTGTTCGAAATTTTGTTTTCCCGATAACTTAGAAACCACTGATTCAATCCAGATTTAATCAGATGGAGAATAACATGTTCAAGCTACATGCAAAATTTCGTCCAGATCGCATGACCAGAACCATAGAAACCATAGAAAATCACAACTGTCGAACGGAACGACCTAGAAACTCGAAATTTTCAGGATAGATGTGGATCTCGAATATCGCGGTCACGTTTTTCGACATTTGTCAAAAATTCCTTCAATTGGTTTCTTAAACTGGAAAATGCGAATTTGCCTACAGAGTGCACGAACGAGCGCTCAAAAACTCCTGACCTCACGGCAGTGCTTTTTATAATTTTTTGTGAAGAAACGAAGAATTTGTTCAAAATTTCCATAAATTCCGAGTTCATTCGAAAGAAAAAAATTATCAGCCCCGAAATTTCCACAGTAACCAGGAAGAACTGGAATCGGAATGTGGTGAAAAAGATGAGTGGATTTCTTGATTTCCGCTAATATAATTGTCACGATAAGCCGGGGCTAATAGTCATAAAAACTAAGAGTTAAACGGAGGATTGCGAATAGGTTTGAGGACATTTATACCAAATGGACGAGTGTCCTGGGGCCGATAAAATCAGGATAGGTGTCTTTTCCTATGGGATTTCACAGCCTCGTGCGTGCATCGGCTACAATCCGTGCCATAAAATTATATGTCTTATGAATATCTTGAACCGGAAATATTTAACTAGTTTCACCTCCTTGAGGGACGTGGAAAAAAATATTTTTCATCCAGGATATTATTCTGGACCTGAAGGTTTGTGATAAACTGAGGATCTGAGATGAAAAGAACGAATAACGAGGGGTTTCGGTGTTTTTACCTGGTTTTGGACCCATCGATATGGAATTCTTGATTTCAGGTCATGTATATTACGTAGAAGAGATTTTTTTTGTTAAATTTGAATGACCCATTCTGAACGATTAGAATCTATCCGCCCATTTTCAATGCCGAGATGAATATTTAGGTATTAATGGAATACCGGAATATTTTTCTCAATTCTAATCCCCCTCCAATAAATGACGTCTCTTAAAAAAGAAAGTCCTCACCTTCAATCAGCATTAGTGGGGAAGAAAGGGAACAGTTTAAGTTTAACGATTTCGGCGTGGTGCAATCATCTTATCTAGATACAAACAGCTCGTGCATTAAAGTACCCTCATTTTTCAACGGCTCACAATAGTGGCCCTTCCTTTCTCATACTACTTTTTTCGATTCCTTTCCCCAGCCACTCGATGTCAGATAAAGTAGTTGAGGAGGAAGGAGAGTGACCAGTTCACCGGCCATATTTACAATTTCAAATGGACAAAATAAGGGTGGAAAGCCCGATAAGTGGTTCGGATTTCGATATTTATATTTGTCAACTCGAGTAGGTATTTCTTTATTATTTTCCACTTGGGTTCATCGGAGGAATAACATCTTCAGGAATCAAGGGAGATTGACAGGTTTGACAACATTCATTGGCACAATGATTTATAAAACTCTCTGTTCGAAAATGATTTCAATAAAAGACTTTCTCAAATGATCCAATTGACTCTTGAGAAAAATTACACTCAAAGAAATTTTCCAGGATATACAACAGGAATTCGGTTACTTCCACATTAAATTCCCCCCCTGTCAACGAAACACCCTGTATAACTAAATTGAACGATCTCAGAATTCTTGTTTTATCCATTGGGATGAATCTACATTCGAAGACTTAAGCTATATACATAAGAAAAAATGTTTCATGAAGATAATCTGAAATCACCCAGTAGACAGAATTCGGAAAGAAAAAGGTTCGAGAGACTGTGAAATTGATCGTATTCGCAGGGATTTCCCATATCAGGTAATGCCTGGCTGCCTGCAGTTTTATTTTGATTTGATACAATCCGGTCCTTTTCTTGCCAGTGGCCACGGGTATTTAGTAAATCACTGCAATATAATACAGTCGACCAGTATAAAGAAGATAGCGAGAACCTATTATCTGGATTATCCTTCGGACGGAATAAATGACCGAAGGGACCCCGTTCACACCTTATCAACTTCCTTTCAACGCATTCTACGGCATGGTAGGGATGAAAAATAAATAAATTTAATTTTTTAACGCTTTGCCACGTTGCATTTTCAAGATAATTAAATAAATAGGAGAGTCATTAGGAACATTCTGAATGAGGATTATGTCCTTTTTTTATCGCAGTTAAATATTCTCATCCCTACTGAAAAGGGTCTCTTCCATCTTTGAATATTGAGAAAAAATCTGAAATCCAACAAAATAACACTACGAATAGATCAGGATGAAAAGAGGTATTGTAAAAAGTCCTTGCATCCTTGCGTCCTCGAATTTTATCGAAAAATGGAAAATCTTCGATGGTCAAATATATTCTTCCCATGTTCCAGATTTTGAAAATATGAGTTATGAATCCGGCGTTTATTAATTATTCCTAATTCGAATATATCAAGAATATCAGAGCAAACTCATTGCTTTTGCTAACTGAAATTTATCCTGGGGAAAATTACACGAAGTATGCATCACAGTGAAAAATATCGGTTATGCGTGAAACTTAGGGGTAGGTAGTATGACGATATTTCTCGGGAAAATAACGACAAAGATCTCCTAAAATATTGCCTACGTGGCGTGAATATCAATAGTGGTGATCAACGTAATCATAAAAAAGTAGACGACTAAACAGGATCGATATTTCATTACTTTGGAAGCATTTTTGTCTTTGGTGTATCACCCAGTATCTCTTTCATTCTATAATTGCCGAAAAGATGAAAATTTAACGAGGGGTGTTGATAACGTCATTTTTTTCAAATATTCGTCACACCCCAGTGAGCACCTTTTTATCAAAGCTAAAAAAGGGAATTCCTGGATATTAGAAGTTTTCCAAACAAATATTGAATCATATAAGAATGAACATTCATAATAGGGTAATCTTCATTCTATTTTTCGTATATTTGAAATTCGAATAAACGTATCTTTTACAGTATCACAAAACCTAACCAAAGAGGCTTTTACGCATTCTTTCGAAAGACCCCAGAAAGTAACCATTTACGATATTTTGTTTTTAATAAGTGTCCTGTTTTCGTGGTTTATGGATTACCATCATACCCAAGAATGGCAAATACTAGAAGATTATCGAAGACAAATCTCCAGCATAATCTTCCATCCAAGAATAATAATTCTATGTTTTATGATTTTGTTCATTTATTTTTTATTATTTATTTATTTTTTCTAAGTTTGTAGTACTTATATATTCTTGTCTGTAGAATAATTTTGTTGCATTTATATTCATATTTGTGCAATATTTCATTCATTCTGAAGGTTATGGTATATTCACTTCCGAACAATATTTTTTGAGCGCTCATACTACTTACACGAGTGCTTTATCATTTCGTCACGATGTCTGTATTTTTCGAATTTTGAGCCGAAAATGGTCTGAATCGACAAGGTTCGACTCACTGATGACGAATCCGTCGAAAAATTCGAGTCTGTCCGTCTGTCCGGCCGTATACACGATAACTATCGAACGGAATGTGCTAGAAACTTGAAATTTTCAGGGTAGGTTCGAATCTCGAATGCCGCGGTTGAGTTCGTTATAGGGCAAAATTCGCCTGTGGGTTCCTTGAATATGGCAACTCGAAATTTTGTTTTCCTGATTACTTCGAAACTACGGATTCGATCGAGATGAAATTTTGCACTAAGATGGGGAATTACGTGTTCAAGCTACATGCGAAATTATGTCCAGCTCGCATGACCAGAACCATAGAAATCATAGAAAATTATAACTTTGTAATGGAAAGGCCTAGGGACTTGAAATTTTCAGGATAGGTGTGGATCTCGAATGTTGCGGTCACGTTAATCAATGAGCAAAATTAGACTAAGGGTTCCGTAAATATGTTCGTTTGAAATTCAGTTTTCTCGATAATTTCGAAACTGTGGATTTGATGGTGACGAAATTCTGTATTTAAATTGAGAATGATATATTCGAACTACATTTTTTCTAGTTCGCATGATCAGAACCATAGAAACCATAGAAAATCATAACTTTCGAACGCAAAGGCCTAGGGACATGAAATTTTCAGGGTAGGTTCGAATCTCGAATGCCGCGGTTAAGTTCGTTATTGGGCAAAATTCGCCCATGGGTTCCGTAAATATGGCCACTCGAAATTTTGTTTTCCTGATTACTTCGAAACTACGGATTCGATCGAGATGAAATTTTGCACTAAGATGGGGAATTACGTGTTCAAGCTACATGCGAAATTATGTCCAGCTCGCATGACCAGAACCATAGAAACCATAGAAAATTATAACTTTGTAATGGAAAGGCCTAGGGACCTGAAATTTTCAGGATAGGTGTGGATCTCGAATGTTGCGGTCACGTTAATCAATGAGCAAAATTAGACTAGGGGTTCCGTAAATATAGCCGTTCAAACTATTTTTTTCCTGATAATTCCGAATCTATTTATTGGATTGGAATGAAATTCCGCACATAGATGAAGAATAATGTAAAAAAAACTACGTTGTAAATTTTGTCCAGATCGCATTACCAAGACCATAGATACCGTAGAAAATTCTAGCGAATTATCGAAAAAAAAAATTGGTCACCTAAAGCACTGAAGTGAAGTCTGGATTTTCGCCTTAGTTTGAAATTTTCTTTGACAGCAGTCAAAATCTTTTCAATTGGCTTCTAAAACCAACAAGGTGGATGAACGAGCGCTCAAAAGCTCCTGACTTCACGGCAGTGCTTTTCATCATTTTTTGTGAATATTTTTGTTTCTGTGATTATTTTGATGAGCCTTCCTCATTTTATTGAACCTCTTATCCTCTCCTTTATATATACAAATACAGTACATAACCTGACTTTATTGTTCATTTACAACGATTAGCAAAAATTATTGACGTTTCTTCATGATCTGCCCTCTTGAATGGAAGCGTTTTTTGAGTCCTTTATACAATTCTGAAGAGGTATTGTTATGATGTTGATAATTCTATGCATACAGTTGAACAAATTTTGAATTTTTGTAGGGAATGAATGAAATATGATTATCACGAATAACCAAATGAGTTGAGATCAAATTAAGACGATAACCAGCAAACCAAACTCGAATTGCAGAGCCATATTCTTTCTATTGTAAGAGAAGGAATGCTCATTATTTCATTTTACTCCTCTATAGAATAAATCCATTGACCATTGGTGGATGTACCGTTACGATAATAGAACATAACAATAAGTCTGGTTTGTTCTACATCATACGATGTCAATAATTTTCACGGTTTCGGAAAGAGAAGGTCGACGAATTTGAATAGGAATTGACATTGTAATAATTATGGCTGTTAGTTTTGGAATTTAGTTTGTAAAGAACTGATGGAAAAGACCAAAAATTATTCGATTCCGTGGAATAGTTGAAAAGTTCATTCCGCGATTCAATGATTTCCGGAAAAAAATTAATCGATCGGAGGAGCACATAAATTCTGGAAAACCAATAGAAAAGGGAAAAGATCAAGTGCATCATTTGCATTCATGAGGAATCCTCCGTCTTGGGCTTCACGCAATTACAAGATTCTCTCGCTTTTTCGGGCTAATTAAATGCAAGAAACAAGGAGTAATAATCGGTTTCTTTTGAACTGGCTTCAACATTTCGATTCCGCCTTCGTTATTCCTACGTGGATTCGGGATGTCGAATTTACACCGCAAATTCGGGTTTTTATCACTGAAAATATATGTTCTCGAAGCTATTTTATACCCAAAAGAAGAGGTTCCAAAAGGGGTGTCAAACATTCAAAGATCATCCCGAAATGTAAATAATATCAATGTATAACATTTGTACAGATGGAAATAAAATTGACAAACTGAAACAAAATTCAAAATTCATCCTTGGGCTTCCGACGTGAATGTACCAGAGATCGAAATGATCAATTCTAAATCAGCAGCTATCTGACGCCCAAGATGCCTCCGGAATATTCCGGTAAATACCCTCCCCAGCCCGAGCGGGGAAATCTGAATAACTACGTGGCAATTGAACTTCCCCAATTTAGAATAATCCGGATCTGCCAAACTCTAAATAGCAAGAAGAGTGAAAACGAATTAAAGAAAAAATCGAAAAGTATCCGGAAGTACCGATAGCATCTGATTGCTTTGGCATTTTTAAGATCCGGGAATAGAGGAATCGCAAATTGGGATGCAGGAAGCATCAGAGCGGGATGAGGTTGTCGGCTGAGGAGGCGAAAACAAAATTAAAATAAGTTCAACCAGAGGAGGGCAAGTAGATCGGGGCTCCCGATATAAAGAGGCGGCCATTCGAGAATATTATCGAACTCCTGATATGATTTTTCTAATTTATATACTCGATTACTTCATAATTTAGTAGCTATAAAAATGCACCCCAGGTTTTCATTTCGGGGCTCTTCGGATTTTCGTCTTTTTCCTATTCGATGCGTCTACCTGGGGCAGTAAGCAGCTTTTTAATACCACCTGAAACAATCTTTCAGAACTGGGACGAACTTTATTCACATCGATCATTCAAAAAAAATTGAAAGGAAGAAGGTTACCTTTTCGGTCAATAAAAGAAAATCAAGGTAGGCCAAAGGTAATACAGAGATATGAGGGAACGAGTGTTGGGGATTGAAGAATAGGTAATTCTGTAAAACCTGGATTTAATTATTGCTACTCTTCGAAATAAAGGGACACTAGTGCTCTTCGATCTGCTCCTCATCTTGTATTCGTATTAATTTTTCATATAATTCAGGTGTAGTTACACTTTTCTCAAATTATTGTTGAATCAAAGGAAATGAGATCCGACATTCATGGAAATATAGGATACATTGTTTTCAATTCCAGTCAGTGGATTACATTTCATTTTTGGTCAAATACAAACATAATATATTTTTTTATATTTTTCGATGCATTGATTCAAAAAATTACAAAAAGCACTGCCGTGAAGTCCACCTTGTAGGTTGATTCGCATTTTCCAGTTTCAGGAATCAATTGAAGGAATTTTCGACAGCTGTCAAAAAAATTCTCAAACTCAGACGAAACTCCATACTTTGTCTGTGCTTCAGCTGACCAATTTTTTTCCGATAATTCGCTAGAATTTTCTACGGTATCTATGGTCTTGGTGATGCGATCTGGACACGTAGTTTGAATACATTATTCCTCATCTAGGTGCAAAATTTCATTCCAATCAAATCGGAAGTTTCGAAATGATCAGGAACAGAATATTTTGAACGGCCATATTTACGGAACCCCTAGTCTTATTTTGCTCATTGATGTACGTGACCGTGAAATTCGCGATCCAAACCCACCCTGAAAATTTCAAGTTCCTAGGCCTTTCCCTTCGGAAGTTATAATTTTCTATGGTTTATATGGTTCTCGTCATGCGATCTGGACAAAATGTTGCTTTAATATATCATTCTCGTTTAAAATACAGAATTTTATCTCGATCGAATCCGTAGTTTCGAAATTTTCGAGAAAACAAAATTTCAAACGACCGTATTTACGGAACCCCTAGTATAATCTGCTCATTGATGAACGTGAACGCCACATTCCAGATCTACACCTATCCTTTCCGTTCGAAAGTTATGATTTTCTATGCTTTCTATGGTTCTGGTCATGCGATCTAGAGAAATGTAGCTTGAATATATCATTCTCCATTAGTATACAAAATTTCGTCACGATCGAATCTGTAGTTTTGAAATTATCAAGGAAACTTAATTTCAAACGACCATATTTACGGAACCCCTAGTATAATTTTGCTCATAGATGAAAGTGATCACGACAATCGAGATCCACACCTATCCTGAAAATTTCCAAGTCCCTAGGCTTTTCCATTCAAAAGTTACAATTTTCTATGGTTTCTATGGTTCTGGTGATCCGAGCTGAACAAAATTCTGCATGTAGCTTGAACACCTCATTTTCCATCAGAGTACAGAATTTCATCTCGATCGAATCTGTAGTTTCAAAGTAATCAGGAAAACAAAATTTCGAGCGGCCATATTTACGGAACCCCTTGGCGAATTTTGCACAATAACGAACTCAACCGCGGCATTTGAGATTCGAACCGACCCTGAAAATTTCAAGTTTCTAGGACATTCCGTTCGAGAGTTATCGTGTATACGGACGGCCGGACGGACGGACAGACTCGAATTTTTCGACGGATTCGTCATCAGTGAGTCGAACATAGTCGTTTGAGACCATTTTCGGCTCAAAATTCGAAAAATACAGACATCGTGACCAAATGATATAGCCCTCGTGTTAGTAGTACGAGCGCTCAAAAATATTCGAAAATATAAAAGAATGAAAAAATGACGTTCAGCTTGACAGCTACATTGAGGAAGCAATGAATTGTCAATCAGTATAAGATATTATTGAAAATCGTCAAAAAGAAAGGAAGAAGACACCTCCACCCAAACAGGAGCAGAAAAAGAAGCCCCAAAGGATGGAAAATCCAAGAAGAACAACCAAAGGAGAAAAGAACAGACCAACAAGACAGCACCTAAAACCACTGAGGATCTAGATACCTTCACCAAGAATAGCAAGCTCATGAAATTGCTGGAAATAGAGATGGACAAAAAATTCCTTAAACTCACTAAACCCAATTAATGGACTAACTAGAAGAAATCACAGACTGGCAAAAGTACAGTGAAATACTCCAGGAGAAAATTACTGAATTTCCACAGATAAGAACTCCTGAATATCTAGACGACAGTGCTGAAAAATTAGAAACCCGAATAAAAGAAAACTACGAGGAAGGTACCAAAAGAATCGAACGGCCAGCCTCGATGCATCCATATGGTGAAACTCCAAAAGAAATAAAAAAGCTTATAAAGAGGAATAGAACACTCAGGAAGAACTACAGAACTTCATATAGAAAAAAAAAAGAAAGATTGAATCAAGGGGTTAAAGAGCTGAACACTTTAGACCACTCAGCATGGGAGATGCAAAAGTGCTTACGACGCGAGAAAACCGAAATTCCTCCTCTATATGGAGCAAATGGGATGGCCTATTCAAAGCTTGAAAAAGCCGAAGCACTAGTCGACGAAATAGAAATAGAAGACGGTAACAATGAAGACTCAGAAGAAGAAGTCGGAGGAAATGAACAATAAAGCAAACTCAGTGATGAGAACAGAATACTATCCAAAAAGATGGAAAACAGCAGAAGTAATTGTGTTCAATAAGCCAGGAAAAAAAAACAAAATTCCCACAAAACTACAGGCCGATAAGTCTACTGTCTAACTGTCCTTCAACTGTTAAGGATCACTGAATATGTCACTGAAGGATTTCAGAATAAACAAGTCACAGGATTAGTGTCATTAAATGTCGAGAGAGCCTTCGGCCGAGTTTGACAAGAAGGCCTTGCCTACAAGATAATGAAGGCAGGCTACACTACCAAAACCTGCAAGGTAATACGAAACTACTTGGGGAATAGAAATTTTTATGCCAAAATAGTTGACGCCTCATCTTCTACCAGACTGGTAGAAGCAGAAGTGCCCCAAGGATCAGTTCTAGGACCTCGTATCTACAACATATATACCTACGATATTACTTAAAACCCAAGAAATCTGCTACCCCCTTATGCAGAAAACACAGGAATAGCCTTCAGACATCGACGATCAGATGTCATACACAGAAGACTGCAAGAAGCACAAGAAGATTTAGAAGAATGGTTCATTAAATAGAAAATTCAAATAAATAGCAAAAAGAGCCAAGCTATTCTACTACAGAAGTGAAGATCAGTTATGAATATGCTGTGGTTCGTAAGAAACCAACAAATCCAATAATGAGCTTAAAAGACTAGTTACCCTGCAGAAGATGTGATTAGGATATAGTTATAGTCAGGTGAGAGGGTTACATCTCACTGCGACCTCAAGGTCTATTGTGCTCCTATCAGAGCAGTTTTCGCAACCTACAGCTCGCCCTCCAGCTCCAGAGCTCCAATGATGAGAGGGTTTCAATGAGGTTAAATCCTCTTTCCTCCTGTTATTCCCTTGTCCAAGATATTCTTCGCGCTGGTTTGCAATGGCGAGGCATTCTGTAACCAGGTGAACAGGAGTTTCCTCCTCTTCCTCACAGAATCTACACTCGTCAGTTTCTGTTGAGCCCATTCTCATCAAATGCTTTCTGAGGCGACAATGTCTTGTGAGGAAGCCAGTGAAGAGGCATAACTTATTCCTCCTGAGATCCGAATACTTTTTGGATCTTGCACTTTTAAAGTTCCGAAGGAGCACTTTGGAGTCATCCATTCCCAGAAGATTCCTCCAGAGTCTCTTTCTTATAGGTGCATTTGCCTATGCCACAGAAAAGTTCTGGAACAGTAAGTGGCGATTGTGCTCCCTTTCTGGCAAGTGTATTGGCCTCTTCGTTTCTCTTGATTCTTGAGTGACCAGGAACCCAGATTAAAGGGACCTTGTTGTTCCAGCCTACTTCATTGAGTTTCCTCCGGCACTCCCTTATCAGCTTTGAGTCGATGATACAGGAGTTCAGTGCTTCAATACCAGCTTGACTATCAGGATGGATCACAATGTCACACCCTTGATGGTTCCTTTCCAGGTTTATATCTATACATCTTTCAATTGCAAGTTTGTCTGCCTTAAAAGTTATTAGGACACCCACCTAATGCAAAAGACCCATAGATCAACTACGTAAAAGCAGAAATTGAGTAAACTCAATTTAAAATAACAAGAACACAAAGATCGTGAAAGAGACACAAATATAAGAGTCAATAGGTTAATAGGCAAATATATGCCCGGAACCTCAGAACAGCAGGTTAGGTTGTGTTCTTCAAACACGAAGTCCCACACTGTTCAATCTGTTAAAGACACTTCGTCCATGAGGATTCCCACTGCTAGGACCGGTCCTGGGACCGTTGTTGTTCAACATATTCATGTCAGACATACTAAAGATTGTCCAGTTCGCAGATGACACTGCCGTCTACTACTCCAATAGAGTAGAATAAGAACATCCATAATGAAGCAACTTCAGATAGACTCAGACTGACTAATGAGCTATTTCAAGAAATGAAGGTTCAACATAAAAACGAAGAAAACAGTTGCCGTTTACTCCGGCGACACGAATATGAAGAGGTGGCATCGATCTGAGAACCACGCTCGAACGAGGCAGAACGAAACGGTATCGTTTCGAGATCGATAATATGTGAGACGTTTCTAAACGTTATCTTTTTGAGAAAAAAATTTTTTTTTTGGGGGATACACACAAAACTCAACCGTGACCACTGATATATGTCTGGAATCAGCTTTAGAAGGTTCTCCACATTCCTCGAGAACACTTGGACATCCATCATTTGTGAACCTCGAAATAGTAAGCTCTTGATATCACGTTCATTTTGAAGAACCATTTTCCGAAACTATCCAACACCAATTTTTTATATTTCACTGAAGGATGAAGTGATTTTGGGGAATTCTTGCCCTCGCGTAATTTGTTTCAGGGGTGTATTCTAGGGATTGAAATTTATCGTCTGGAAATTCCGGATGGAGATTAGCCCAAAAATCTTCCCACGCTCATGATTTGAACGGAGCAAAATATGCATTTGGGACAGACGCTACTTGAGGTATGCAAAAAGTGATGCCTGAATCGCAGCACAAACTCACGTAATCCAAACATAATCACGAACCAAAAAGCTGGAAAAAGGGCTGAGTCGTCAATTCCTTCACACAAAACACTGGCTCAAAAATCACCTACCTAGCAACATCATTGGAAGGAAATAGAAGTCGAAGGTACTAAAATTCCAAAAAAAACAATACTCATGCGAAATGCAGAAGTCATACTTCATGATCTCACGGAATAATCTTGTTTTGCTTCTTTGGCACAACAATAGTTAGGGATATAGCTATATATGACGTTTGCGCTTCTCGCATCGGGGATGTAGCCTCGCAATCTACAACTTTTTTTTCTTTATTTCCAAGAAGAACGAAATAGTATGAAATGTATTATTATGAGAAAAGCTCGCGCTTGGACTAGCGGATTCGTGGCTGGGCGGGCCTCTGTATTCTCTTGCCAACCAGGTGCCGATTCGAGTGCGCAGACTTGGTGCCCGCCCTCGCAGCCGCCGAAGCGGTCATCTACACCGGAGCACGGACACTTCTAGGAAAACGGCCGACGGAGATGGTGTCCAAGGGGGCCAATATTGGTTCTGGTACTCACCTCAACGCTTCCACTATTAGTCTATAAGTATTTTAATGTGGAAAAATGTTGTGAATTAAGGGTCGAATCACGCAAGGTGAAAAAATTTTCATGAAAGTATTCAAGAATTCTCCACCCTTCATTCGAAAAGGGGTACACTTTTTGAGACTTAGAAGCGCATTTATCATAAAAACTCGGTTGAAAAATTCGAAAAGCACTGCCGTGAAGTCAGGAGCTTTTGAGCGCTCGTTCATCCACCTTGTAGGTAGATTCGCATTCTCCAGTTTTAGAAACCAATTGAAGAGTGACCAATTTTTTTTTCCTCGATGATTCGCTAGAATTTTCTACGGTTTCCATGGTCTCGGGATCTGGACAAAATTATGTACGGAGTTTGAATACATTATCCCTCATCTATGTCCAAAATTTCATTCCAATCCAATCAATAGTTTCGAAATTATCGGGAAAAGAATATTTTGTACAAAAAGCAATTTTCAAAAACTATACGCAATATATCTTGCTGAAATTCCACTTAGGGCATACATAAAATAAATATTGTAGAAATTCACTTTGTTTTGCTGTTCCACGTGAAAAGAAAATTGTTTTCTGATTTGGTTCAAAAATTCCACTCTGTGAATTTTTTTATATCTCTAGAAGTGTCGTTGAGATTTGTCACTTCGTTCTTGATGAGATTTTATCTGAATAGAAAAACTTCAGTTACATCTGAAGAACCTATCGACGATAATGCAGTAGAGCAGGTGATGAAATTGAACCACTCTGGTGGGCTAATATTCAGCAGCATTGAAAATTTAGAAGACTTTCGTGGGAATAGTTCTTATATATACAGGGTCTTTCACGAGGAACCTCACCCATATTTATACGGGAAACTACTGAACGTATTTTCATGAAATTCAGCACTTATAAGTATTTCACGATGCTGATGAAATCTAAAATATTTTCAAGGCATGAGCACCTCCGGTTTTTCCGGAAATGACGTCAACTTCCGTTTTTCAAATTAGAACACCATTTTTTTATTGCAGAAATAGATTCCTTAGAAAATTTCAAGTTATTTTGATGTAACATTTTTCAGTTTTGGTTGGAAAATTCTGTCTGAGCGGGAAAATTCGAAAAAAAAATCGAAAATAGAGCTCCGCTGAAACAAGAATAACTTCGAGGTTTTTGGATGGAAAATTTTCATTTTTGGGATTTTTCAAGATGTAAGATTGATGTATCCACTTTGAAAATCGAAATCGCGATTCATGATACAGGGGGTGAAAAAATCGCTTTCAAAGTTAGGGATGACAAAATCGTGAAAAATCAATTTTTTCAAATTAGAACCCCATTTTTTTATGGCAGATATTGAATCTACGTAAAAAAATAATGTGAATGTATGCATCACACCCTTGCCCTAAAATGGATATTTTCTGAGTTATTCACAAAAAACTGTTTTTCGTCTTGAATTTTCAGCTATTTCTTTTCCCTTCACGCCAAAAAGATGAAATTTTCAGGAACTGTTACTTAAACCATGTTTTAGATTTTACTACCCTAATATGCGAGAGAAAAAAGTTACAGGTTGTTCCTAAATAGATGGCGAATTTGGATTCGAATTTGTATCGGAAACCTCTTTATTTCAACTAATCGGCCATCGGTTTTCTCTCCATGATAAATTCCGTGATAAATAAATAATTCCTTATGAACCATATGCAAAAACTTACCATGTTTTACATTCTTTTTTTTTAATGATAGATATCATTAATTACATCTGCCAAATTCCTCTTTATTCAGTAGCATTTTGTGTTTACTATTAATTTGGTGATAATTCGTATTAAGTTATAAAATCGATCACTATGCCTAATTTTACCAATGAAGATTATTTAAATCTCATTCTACTTCATGGAGAATGTAATAAAGTTGTAGATAGAACGATTCGACTGTTCATTGAGAGGTTTCTTGACCGACCCAGACCAACGAGAGATACCATTAACAGAACCATGACAAACTTGAGAAATGTCGGATCCTTTGTTAAGAAAACTATACACAGAGAAAAAAGTGTAGTAGAAGATGAGAACAACGAAATTACAGTTCTTGCATATTTTCGTGTGAATCCTCAAAATTCTCTCAAAGATGCCGAGATTGATCTGGGATTATCCCTATCGAGTGTTTGGAGAATATTAAAAAAACATAAAATGCACCCATATAAATTCAATAGGGTACAGCATTTGAAGGAAACTGATTTCGTCAGGAGAACAGAGTTTTGCGAAGCTATGATGATTCGATTTCAAGAGAATGAAAACTTTTTGGACTGTATAATTTGGACAGATGAATCTAAATTCAGAAAGAATGGTTCTTTCAATAGGCATAACAGTCATTATTGGGATGAAGAGAACAACCACCACTTCAGACAATGGAACTTTCAAGAGACCTGGAGTTTCAATGTTTTTTGCGCCATCAAAAATAATGCAATTCTCGATGTTCACATTTATGATGAGACTTTAACTGGTGAGATAGAACACTACACATGTTTGCATTATTTAAAGAATGTTCTCCCTTAGGAGATAGATATTCTGACATATTGACTCAAATTGAGCCGCTAGTACAGAACCATAATGACTTATGGTATCAACAAGATGGCGCGCCTCCACACAATTCACTCAATGTGTCAAATATCCTCTACAGGCTATTTGAAGATCGATGGTTGGCGAACAATGGTCCACATCTTTGGCCACCACGTTCTCCCGATTTAACTCCTTTAGACTATTATGTTTGGGGTAGGATAAAAAATATTGTCCACTCAACTCCCCTGACTGATAAAGAGGACTGCATAGAACGAGTCAGAAATGCGTTCAGGTTTGTTTAGATTTTTAGATTCATAGTTTTGAAACTCAATTTGGTTTTTAAACACTTTTGCAGATCTCTTCCTCCCGATGAAATAAGAAGAGCAACGCACGAAGCATTCCTGAGACGTATAAATAAATGTCTAGAAATTAACGATCAAAACTTTGAGCATCTTCTCTAGTTATAACTGCGAGAGTTTGCCATGGTTCTCCTAATAGTAACTTGAAGTCGGTTTCAAGAAGGGGTGAAAAATCTACAGCATGGTTCAAATAACAGTTCCTGAAAATTTCATCTTTTTGGCGTGAAGGGAAAAGAAATAGCTGAAAATTCAAGACGAAAAACAGTTTTTTGTGAATAACTCAGAAAATATCCATTTTAGGGCAAGGGTGTGATGCATACACTCACATTATTTTTTTACGTAGATTCAATATCTGCCATAAAAAAATGGGGTTCTAATTTGAAAAAATTGATTTTTCACGATTTTGTCATCCCTAACTTTGAAAGCGATTTTTTCACCCCCTGTATCATGAATCGCGATTTCGATTCTCAAAGTGGATACATCAATCTTACATCTTGAAAAATCCCAAAAATAAAAATTTTCCATCCAAAAACCTCGAAGTTATTCTTGTTTCAGCGGAGCTCTATTTTCGATTTTTTTTTCGAATTTTCCCGCTCAGAGAAAATTTTCCAACCAAAACTGAAAAATGTTACATCAAAATAACTCGAAATTTTCTAAGAAATCTATTTCTGCAATAAAAAAATGGTGTTCTAATTTGAAAAACGGAAGTTGACGTCATTTCCGGAAAAACCGGAGGTGCTCATGCCTTGAAAATATTTTAGATTTCATCAGCATCGTGAAATACTTATAAGTGCTGAATTTCATGAAAATACGTTCAGTAGTTTCCCGTATAAATATGGGTGAGGTTCCTCGTGAAAGACCCTGTATATGCATTGGAACCTCCAGCTGGAAGCTCAAGAACCACACAGTCAATGAGTAGTGCAGAAATGAGAACCTTGAGAAGATTACCTTAATAATATCAGTTCGAAAAATTCAAAGAAAACATATGAAAATTCGAAAAGCCTCAACGTGAAGTCAGGACCTTTTTTTGTAAAATTCGGAAATATCAAAAATATTATGAGGAAATGCTTTCAAAGTATCGAGTGGAGCCGTGATCGATCGTTCTCACCCATTATCCACCATAGATCGGTATACAGGGTGTCCCAAGTTCGAGTACCACCTAGATGTTTCTTGAAATCTGAACATTTGGATTATATAATGTTTGACTTTATCTACTGAGCAAAAATATTCTTGAAGCCCGAACATTTTCAGTTATACAGGGAGTGAAAATAAATTTCTCGAAACTTGTTTTTTTTGCATTTCTTCGTCTCTTATATTATCGATTATTCAATTTCAAATATATTTCTATTCGAACCGTTGCATTCGTCGAAAAAGTATTCAAAATATCGAAAATTCTCAATATTTCAGGCATAAACTGTTTTTAGATTTTTGAAGGAGAAGAATGGCGGAATACTGTGCATCACCTAAATTTTGAAAAACTCGTCACGGTGTTTCAAATATTTTGTCAAAAATTGGGATCAGAATTTTTCCATAACTTTTGTTTTTTGAATAAGAATCCTATTTTTTTTATGATTGCGTTGGATTCTGCGAAGAAAAATAATGATATTGTTCGAAAATGTTCATGCTCCTACAGTGAATAATTCCTGAGTTATTTAGGATTTTTTGAATTTATGTCGTACGTAGAGACAAATTCATAAAATCTGTTTCATAACAATAATCCGTGTTTATAGAAGATAAATTATCCCAATAATTCCCTATGAACATAGATTATTTTTATAGAACAGATTTCATGAATTTGTCTCTACGTACGACCTAAATTCGGAAAATCCTCAATGACTCAGGAATTATTTAATTTAGCATTAACTACTTCGAACGCAATCATAAAAAAAAATGGGGTTCTTATTTGAAAAACAAAAGTTATGGGAAAATTCTGATCACAATTTTTGACGAAATATTTGAAAGACACTTTGACAAGTTTTCCAAAATTTGGGAGATGCACAATATTCCGCCATTCTTCTACTTCGAAAATCTTTAAACAGTTTATGCTTGAAATATTGAGAGTAGGAAAAACGAACATAATACTGACTACGCATATCTTCCTTTTTTTTTCAGTTTTTTTTCGATATTTCGAAAACTATCTCGACGAATGCAACGATTCGAATAAAAATATTTTTGAAATTGAATAATCGATCATAGGAGACAGGAAAAAATGGCTAATAACTCAGGAATTATTCAACTTAGGAGCATAAACTACTTCGATCACTATCATTTTTTTTTGGCAGAATCTAACGCAATCATAAAAAAATTGGGTTCTTATTCAAAAAACAAAAGTTATGGGAAAATTCTGATCACAATTTTCGACAAAATATTTGAAACACCCTGTGGTGAATATCCCAAAATTTAGGAGATGCACATATCTAAAAACAGTTCATGCTTGAAATATTGAGAATAGGAATAACGAACATGATACTGACTACACATATCTCCCCTTTTTTTCAGATTTTTTTTATATTGTGAATACTATCTCGACGAATGCAACGATTCGAATAGAAATATTTTTGAAATTGAATAATCGATCATGGGAGACAAGAAAAAATGGCAAAACAATTGTTGGACAAAATTATTTTCACTCCATGTGTACTGAAAGTGTTCAGGCTTCAAGAATTTTTGAGCTCAGTAGATAAAGTCGAACAATATCATAATTCAAATATTCAGATTTCAAATAGGTCCGGTTTCAAGAAACGTCTAGTAGGCACTAGAACATGGGACACCCTGTATTTCACGATATTTCCATCCGAAATTCAAGGCAAATAATGATGTCATTCTTGAGCGCTCGCTTTTTATAATTTTATTCCTATAGACTTCAAAAGATGTAATACCTGAATTATTTTTCAATTTCCCAACACAATATCAGAAATACTAAATTTTCTTCTCATGTGGAACAGCTTGAATTTCTACATAACCCCATATTTAGGCCCAAAATTTCAGTAGTTTTCATGAATCGATTTCATAAGATTCCATTCAGATTTGATTTTAATGCTGATTTGAATTTTTAAGCATTGAAGTAATAAAGAACTCGAGTGTAAATCTGTCAATTTGTCTTATACCAAGAGTTGATGTTTATTTCGACGAAGTTTCAACATACCTGATGGCGTTCTCTAAGCTCGGGACAACATAACTGGGCAGACTCTGAACTCAACATCTCCACTAAACTCCTGAATATACACCATAAAACTAA
Organism: Aphidecta obliterata; assembly: GCA_963966015.1. Lineage (NCBI taxonomy): Eukaryota > Metazoa > Arthropoda > Insecta > Coleoptera > Coccinellidae > Aphidecta > Aphidecta obliterata. The sequence goes on from OZ014436.1 coordinate 5,394,346, forward strand.
TGTCCACTTCCACACTGAACAATGGTCAATTTCTATACTTAACGATTGAAGTTATCAATATAATATTTCCTCTTTCATGTAATGAATTCATTACGATTACTTTTCCATTCAAAAATCCATTATTCACACTTAAAATCAATGTGCGATAAACATAATCCAACTAAATTAATGATTTTTCATCGCAAAATTCCAATTCCCGATATTGGAAATATTTGTATTAGTTGTGCCACTATTCAAAATATACAACTAACAACGTAGGTGAAATCGTAATTATTGTTTTAGCATTATTGGGTTTATTTTGTTTTTCTTCTACGATTATTCGTGAATTTTCATTATTTCCATCTTTATCAATACACCCAATGTAATCATTATTGGCCAATATTTGCCATTATTTGCCATTGACATGAATCTACGTTCAAAACAATAACATCATTCTAAATATCGATTACCAATAAGTTTTACCTCGTCTCTTGTAGGTTTCTGTGAAACCGCTCATTCAAGAGCCATAAGAGAAGTGATCGTATTGGTTCTATGTACGCTTTGCTACTGTGTCCTTATATTACCTAGGGCACGTGCACTTTTATATGATCTTATATTCTTGTTTACGATGAACTAAATCATCATTCCTATTCCCTTTCATTGATATTTATTTCAAAATCAATGATTTTCAGAGTTACTCAGGTGAAAAGTTTTTTACTCAATTGTTATTCTTCCCATATGATATTCATAATTTTTTTCAACAAATCAGGACATGAATGATTTCCGAGATTTCATTCGGTGAGTTTCCTTTTCCAATTCAGATGATTCTCTCAAGACACTCGAGCTTTGATTTGGTCGTAGATCACGTATAAGGCAGTCGTATTTCACGTTGTGTTTATAATATTCTAACGGGAATTATCGAAATATGAACGACGCATCCTCGATTTTCCAACAAACATGTACACAAAATGAATGAGAAATTTTGATATAGTTGGCAAACACAGTGGAACTTCGGTTACGTTTTCCAATCAATTCCGCGAAAAGTTTTTGTCGTCACTTCAGCATATTGGAGTGGAAAACAGAAATATTTCATTGAGTAAGCTCGAAATGATTTTTTTTCGATCGACGTTCCCAGGAAGTAAATAAACTCTTATATATAGTATTATCATCATATTTCATTTCAACGTTTCTCCGTCGAAATCATCAGCGGTGGAACCTGAAATTGTGGGGATTTAAGCTGCACTGTTTCACTCAATTTCTATAAGTTTCATAGAAGAAAAAACATCAAAATTATCCTTATATAAATACTGAAAAATAATAAACCATATTAACAGCAAAAACCATTCTACAAGGGTTTTCTTCCTATGATTTGACTATTTTTTGTTGTTTTATGCTGTTATGTAATTTGTCTCGTTATCTCCAGAAATATATTTAATTTTGTTCATAATTCTGTGTTTTATGATTCAGTTCATTGTTGCTATGTATTTCAGTTACATATTTTCCTTTTTTCTAGTGAGGTTGGTCAATTTTTTATAGTTTGTAGTAGTTGATATTCTTCTTTCTGCGTTCTTTTCTTATTATGAATGTTATGTTTTCTATCTGGGAATTCACTTCGGAAATTTAAATTTCTGTGAATCATTCTCTGTTCTGTTATTTTGTTCATTCTTGTTAGGTTTTTTTCGATGAATAAATATTATCTCTAATTATTCGAATAAAGAAAATATATCTTCTTCTCGTACAAGCCAAATAATGCATAAATATTACACAATGAATATTGATGTAAGTCTATTTCCATAACACCTATAATCTTCTCCTTTATATATACAGGGTGTCCCAAGTTCGAGTACCTACTAGACGTTTCTTGAGAACCGGTCCTATTTGAAATCTGAAAATTGGGATTATGATATTGTTCGTTTATATCTACTGAGCTGGATTATTTTTGGAGCCTGAACACTTTCAGTTATACAGGGAGTGAAAATAAATTTCTCGAAAAATGTATTTTTTTATTTTTCCTTTTCTTATATGATCTATTATTCAGTTTTACATATATTTCTATTCGAATCGTTGCATTCGTCGAAATAGTTTTCGAAATATAGAAAAAAAACTGAAACAAAGGGGAGATATGCGTAGTCAGTATTGTTCGTTATTCCTTCTCTCAATATTTCAAGCATAAACTGTTTTTAGATTTTCAAATTAGAAGAATGGCGGAAAATTGTGCATCTCCTAAATTTTGGAAAACTCGTACAGGGTGTTTCAAATATGTTGTCAAAAATTGTGATTAGAAGTTTCCCATAAATTTCGTTTTTTGAATTAGAACCCCATTTTTCATGATCGCGTTGGATTCTGCGAAGAACAAAAACGATGAAACAGATTTTATGAATTCAACTCTACGTACGACATAAATTCATAAAATCCCTAATAACTCAGGAATTATTCAATTAAGGAGCATAAACTACTTCGATCACTATCATTTTTTTTTGGCAGAAACTAACGCAATCATAAAAAAATAGGGTTCTTATTCAAAAAACAAAAGTTATGGGAAAATTCTGATCACAATTTTTGACAAAATATTTGAAACACCCTGTGGTGAATATTACAAAATTTAAGAGATGCACAATTTCCCTCCATTCTTCTACTTCGAAAATCTAAAAACAGTTCATTCTTGAAATATTGAGAATAGGAATAACGAACATAATACTGACTACACATATCTCCCCTTTTTTTCAGATTTTTTTATATTTTGAAAACTATTTTGACGAATGCAACGGTTCGAATAGTAATACGTTTAAAATTGAATAATCGATCATATAAGAGGAGAATAAAAAAAAAAAAAATTTTCGAGAAATTTATTTTCACTCACCTGTATAACTGAAAGTGTTTAGGCTTGAAGAATATTTTAGCTCAGTAGATAAAGTCGGACAATATCATAATCCAAATATTCAGATCTCAAATAAACCGGTTCTCAAGAAACGTTTAGTTGGGACACCCTATACAGGGTGTTTTTTAAAGTTAAGGCTTTAATTTTGAAAGGTGCTAAAACTCTTGGACATCAAGATTTAAAGACGACTCTGGATCGTGTTATCTCTCTTTTAGGAGATCTGCTACAAATCACGGTGTAATATGCATTCCAGCAAGTGAATAAAGTGCTGGATTTCATCGAAAATTTGTATATTCCCTTTCAACTTTTATTAGTAGAATTTTCCTGAACGGTATAATTCTTAAAGTTCAAACTGAGGAGAGGAAAAACTACTGATTGAAAAGGTCCTATAAAAAAAATTAGGAAGTACACAAACTCACCGATAAAATTGATCCAAATTGTTCAAAGAAAACGTTCGAAATGGTCACCATTCGTTTGATGTGCACAAAGTCTTGCCCTGGGTTATAACGAATTATTACATGCAGCAACTATCCCATCAGTTTGTTCACGAATAATGTCACAAGTATATTCAATGCGTTTTTTTACTTCTTCAACACTATTCACCTCACCGTTACTGTATACTTATGTTTTCAAATGACCCCAAAAAAAAAATCACAGGGGTTGAGATCCGGGAAGCAGTCAGGCCAAGAAATAGACCAACCACGTCCCATTCACCCAAACTCACAAAAATCATACGCTCTGTCAGATGATTTCCCGCAAACTGAACGCATTCAATAAACATATTTAAACCTCAATATTTACCTAAATCAGATCCGTGCTCGGAATTTCTCAGATTCGCGGGTAACTTTGATTTCGAAATACTAGGCTTCATATAAAGGATGTATATGTCTATAGTTGATTTACTGCTACCTCCTTTTCTTAAATGAGCCGATTCTAGGGAAATTGAGAACCGAGAAAGAACTGAGCTTCAAAGTCCAATTTCTGCACTGCCCCGACCGAAATAATACTTCATCAAACGCCGAATTGGGGTGAAGTAATAAAACCGGGGTTTTTCCGCCAATTCAAAACGATATGCTAATGATGAAACGTGCGAAATACCTACACCCCGTGAAAAAGAGCAGGGAACTTCCGTTCGATCCAGATAAATTTTAATAAATTCCTGCGGGGTAACATCGGCAGTCTGGAATGTTTTTCTGATGTAGCAGTATTTTCACGCACGACACAATCATGCGTCTCATCCCAGACTCCCCATCTCCGGGAGTTATATCCCGGCATCGGCATAATTGCATTTTTATCTTGGCCGCTGCCCCAAATAAAGACCGAAAAGTGTAATATCATCGTTGTTTACCAAAATCTTACACTGAAAATGCTGATCTTAATGCACCAGTCATTTCCGATGCATTAAGAAACGTAAACAAACTCATCAATATGGTATTTATGTTGTGATGCAAAAATTAACGAGGATAAGTACATCCCAGCGTTACTTTGTAAAATATGGAATGATTCAGGGGACAATGCATATCGTTACTTGCATGAAATGAAGACATTGATTTCATGAGGGGCCTCGATAAAGAGTAATATTTTGTTGAATTAATTCGAATCTTTCGCGATTATATCCGCCAACAGCCGCGAGATCGTCAAGCGAAAGTGTGGAGTTTCGCCATTGTGTCATGCAAGCGTACAAATAAGTAGTTGCTATACTTTTTTTGTAAATATTCTATTTGAATTGATGAATTTACGGTTCCAAAAATTATATGTATTCATGAGTTTCATATATATTTTTTAAATAGCTGTTATTTACGATAGTTATAGTTATAGTTGTAGTTATAGTTTGGTAGGGGTGTTACATTTCACTGCTAACTCAAGGTCTATTGTGGCCCCCATAAGAGCTGTTTCTGTAAATTCGCTACCTAGAGCTAGCTCTCCAGCTTCAGAGCTCCAATGAACTCCAGTATCTAAGAGGGCATCAGGTTAAATCCTCGTTCCTTCTGTAATTCTCTTGTCCAAGACATTCTTTGCACTGGTTTGCAATGGCGAAGCATTCTGTAAACAGGTGAACAGAAGTTTTCTTCTCTTCCTCACAGAATCTACACTCGTCAGTTTCTGATGAGCTTATTCTCAACATATGCCTGCTAAGTCAACAATGTCCTGTGAGGAAGCCAGTGAGGGGACGTAACTTATTCTTACTGAAATCCAAATACTTTTCGGATCATGCACTTTTAAAGTTCCGAAGGAATTTTTTGGAGTGATCCATTCCTGGAAGATTCCTCCATAGTGCTTCTCTTTCAGTCTCTTCCTTCTCCAAAAATTCTTTCTTATAGGTGCATTTGCCTTTGCCACAGAAAAGTTCTGGGCCAGTAAGTGGGGTTTGTGCTCCCTTTCTGGCAAGTGTATTGGCCTCTTCGTTTCCTTTGATTCCTGAGTGACCAGGAACCTAGACTAAAGAGACCTTGCTGTTCTTGCCTACATCTTTGAGTTTCCTCCGGTACTCCCATATCAGCTTCGAGTCGATGATACAGGCGTTCAGAGCTTTGATAGCAGCTTGACTATCAGAATAGATCACAATGTCACACCCTCAATAGTTTCTTTTCAGGTTTATATCTATGTATCTTCTGATTGCAAATATTTCAGCCTGAAAAAAACTCGAGTATTATTTACGATGGAATGCTTCACAATGAACCTCACTTCGTGTGACTTACTATATACCTAGAAAGGAAGCTTGTGAGAAGGTGTTGAATATTCTCAAGATGAGTTTCTGATTTCTCAGTGATAAAGTTCCGAAGGAACTGTTTGTGATGCTTCAAACCTAGAAGATTCCACCAGAGTAGTTCCCTGTCTGCGAATGTTTAGGAATCTAGACCGAGGAGACCCTGTTATTCTTGCCTAGTTTGTCGAGTTAACCCAGGCACTACCATACCAACTTCGAGCTGATGACATTGGAGCTCAGCCCTTTGATAGAAGCTTGGCAATTAGAGTTTATCGATATGTAGCATCTCTGAAATCTTGATTGGATTGTGTACCTCTTCCAATTGTGTGAATTTTCGCCTGAAAGACACAAGGGAGAACTTATAGCTTTCGAGTATTCCGAATACTCCAATTTCTGTACCTTTAGTGCTCTTCGAAATACCATTTTATGGTATTCTCTTTGAGAGCATAGGTGCCCTACTCTCTTTTTCTGCTTAGCTCCGTGGTAAACCACCTTTCAAACCTAGTTTATAGTTTATAGTTTGGTAAGGGGGTTACATTTCACTGTGCCCCCATCAGAGCTGTTCTCGCAAGTGCGCTACCTTTAGCTCGCCCTCCAGCTTCAGAGCTCCAATGAACTCTAGTATCTAAGAGGGCAACAAGGAGGTTAAATCCTCGTTCCTCCTGTAATTCTCTTGTCCAAGACATTCTCTGCTCTGGTTTGCAATGGCGAGGCATTCTGTAACCAGGTGAACAGGAGTTTCCTCCTCTTCCCCACAGAATCTACACTCGTCAGTTTCTGTTAAGCCCATTCCCATCATATGCTTTTTAAGGCGACAATGTCCTGTGAGGAAGCCAGCAACGGGGCGTAACTTGTTCTAACTGAGATCGAAATACTTTTTGGGGCTTGCACTTTTGAAGTTCCGAAGGAACTTTTAGGAGTGATCCATTCCTGGAAGATTCCTCCATAGTGCTTCTCTTTCAGTCTCTTCCTTCTCCAAAAATTCTTTCTTATAGGTGCATTTGCCTTTGCCACAGAAAAGTTCTGGGCCAGTAAGTGGGGTTTGTGCTCCCTTTCTGGCAAGTGTATTGGCCTCTTCGTTTCCTTTGATTCCTGAGTGACCAGGAACCTAGACTAAAGAGACCTTGCTGTTCTTGCCTACATCTTTGAGTTTCCTCCGGTACTCCCATATCAGCTTCGAGTCGATGATACAGGCGTTCAGAGCTTTGATAGCAGCTTGACTATCAGAATAGATCACAATGTCACACCCTCAATAGTTTCTTTTCAGGTTTACATCTATGTATCTTTTGATTGCAAATATTTCAGCTTGAAAAACACTCGAGTATTATTTACGATGGAATGCTTCACAATGAACCTCACTTCATGTGACTTACTATAGTGCCTAGAAAGGAAGCTTGTGAGAAGGTGTTGAGAATATTCTCAAGATGAGTTTCCGATTTCTCAGTGCTAAAGTTCCGAAGGAACTGTTTGGGATCTTCAAACCTGGAAGATTCCACCAGTGTAGTTCCCTGTCTGCGAATGTTTAGGAATCCAGACCTGTCGAGTTCACCCAGGCACTCCCATACCAACTTCGAGCTGATGACATTGGAGCTCAGCACTTTGATAGAAGCTTGGCAATCAGAGTTTATCGATATGTCGCATCTCTAAAATCTTGATTGGGTTGTGTACCTCTTCCAATTGTGTGAATTTTCGCCTGAAATACACAAGGGAGAACTTATAGCTTTCGAGTATTTCGTTCCAGCCCCGAATACTCCGATTCCTGTACCTTTAGTGCTCTTCAAAATACCATTTTATGGTGTTCTCTTTGAGAGCATAGATGCCCTACTCTCTTTTTCTGCTTAGCTCCGTGGTTAACCACCTTTCAAACCTAGTTTATAGTTTATAGTTTGGTAAGGGGGTTACATTCCACTGTGACCTCAAGGTATACTGTGCCCCCATCAGAGCTGTTCTCGCAAATGCGCTACATTTAGCTCGCCCTCCAGCTCCAGAGCTCCAATGAACTCCAGTATCTGATAGGGCTTCAAGGAGGTTAAATCCTCGTTCCTCCTGTAATTCTCTCGTCTAAGACATTCTCTGCTCTGGTTTGCAATGGCGAGGCATTCTTTAACCTCCTCTTCCCCACAGAATCTACACTCGTCAGTTTCTGTTAAGCTCATTCCCATCATATGCTTTTTAAGGCGACAATGTCCTGTGAGGAAGCCAGCGACGAGGCGTAACTTGTTCTTACTGAGATCGAAATACTTTTTGGGTCTTGCACTTTCAAAGTTCCGAAGGAACTTTTTCGAGTTATCCATTCCTGGGAGATTCCTCCGGAGTACTTTTCTTTCAGTCTTCTTCTTCTCCAAACACTCTTTCTTATAGTTGCATTTGCCTATACCACAGAAAGGTTCTGGGCCAGTAAGTGGCGTTTGGGCTCCCTACCTGACAATAGTATTGGCCTCTTCGTTTCCTTTAATTTCTGAGTGACCAGGAACCCAGACTAATGAGACTTTGTTGTTTTTGCCCACTTCATTAAGTTTCCTTCGGCACTACCATATCAGCTTTGAGTCGATGATACAGGCGTTCAGAGCTTTGATAGCAGCTTGACTATCAGAATGGATTAAAATGTTACACCCTCGATAGTTTATTTCCAGGTTTATATCTATACATCTTATGATTGCAAGTATTTCGGCCTGGAAAACATTCGAGTAGGAGCCTAATGAAAGTGTAGACTTGGTTCTTGCCCCTTATACTCCAGCGCCGGTCCCTTTTAATGGTATTCACAAATTTTGGGTAGTGTATTCCTTTTCTCATTATTCCTTTTTACATAGCATAGTGTTGAAGTTCTTCTTATTGCTCACTTGTACCTGTACCTTTAGTGCTTTCCGAAATACCATTGTATGGTATTCTTTTCGAAAGCATTACTAAGATGTGTTTGATCAGAGATGATCAGGCTCTCTTATCCTTGCTCCATGAAATCATATTTGAACCAATGCAGTTCCTTCGAATTTTGGATTTGGATGGTAGGCTCCTGCCAAGAAATCTCTCCGTCAGCTCAAGAAAGGAGCACAATAGATCATTAGATCGCGATGTTAAGGGAAGTTCATACATTCATTCAGTCTCGGCCAAGACGAAATACTGCCTTCCTCGAAAACTCATATGAGCCGATCTTCAGTTGCAATATTGTATGCAGAATGTAATATGCAAAATGTATAAGGTCTGAGGTCCGACGTGCACCCCAACCTAAAAGAGTCTTGAACCAATATTTGGTGGGCAGAAGTGCAATTATCTGAATGTGCAAACTTGGAAAATTCGCGAGAATATCACAACCGCTACGGAATCGATCGTCTCCCACGATATGAGGAGGATCAGCTCGCCATATACAATTTTCATCGTGTATGCCGAACTGCAAAATATGGGGCGAAGCGGGTGTCTGGGTATCATGCTAATGATATTTTAGAGTTTGTTTGTATTGTTTAATATTCGTTTTAGGATTCTGCCAGCCGAGGAGTTAGTTAATGAATGCGTGTAAACGTGCATGGTTTCTACGTCCCCCCGTTTCCTCTTTGCATAGATGTAGTATTGACTGTTTTTCGTTTGTACAAATTGATGTGGAGGACCAGTCTGAACGATATTCAGCTCTGTTTGAACACTAAATTTTAGCCTTAGAATTAACGTCGAGAGTGCGACTTAAACTTGAACTACTCAGCGGATTTGAAAGCAAACAATTACGCGTAGTGATGTCTTCTAGCTTCTAAGAGTAGCCTTCTATCTGGCTCTGGCTCTTCTATCTATCACTTGATACAGAGGTGCGAGATCTGTTTTGGTCATTTCAAGGCCAATATTTCAGCATTATTTATTGTTGTACCAATTCTGATAAAAATAAAAAACTCATAAAGTTTACTAGAGGTGGATCCACACTCATCAAAACCCAATAACCTCATTCACCCAACTCAATCGCGAGCATTTTGAAACACCGAAGGCAGCAAAATCTACTTCAGATATTTCGTGAAGGAAAAAAAGAACAGAGAAAAATCATCAGCGATTATAACTTCCAATTACGGAAGAGTAAATAGTTGAAGAAGGATAGCAGTGTAGCTAGGCATTCACGCATTTTCCAGAAAGGAAACCAATTCGCAAATTAAACAACGACAGAAAGCCATTAGTGAAACTACTTCAATATTGATTGTTCTTTATTTTCTATCTCTGTTTTGGGTAAATTTGGAAGGTATAAAAAGCCGGCGAAAATACAAAAGTCTCCAGTGACCTGTGAAATCGAAATCAAATCAGAAAAGAGCAGGCACCGATGAGAAAAGTGGTGCGGTAAGGCGCAAGGGTTTGCAGATTTCTTAAGCTTTTGTCTTGTCCCAGGGTCTCCGAGAGAGGATTTAAAAGTGATAATTAAAAACTCCGCGCTGTCAAAGTGCAGTCTTCATTATTTCAAAAATTAACTCTAATCGATAATTGTCTTTGTTAGAGTTAGGGCGGAAAATAACTTTCCACTCTTGACAAATCCGCGAATTTTCGCAGATACTTCGCCACTAAACTCTTGGCAACCAGAATCTTTTATAGCCACTATATAATTACGCCATTACGATTTTTGCGCGCTGGTTTCGACGAACAATAACGTTATAATTTTGCTCAAATGTCGAAAATAACGACACGAAGGTTCATGTGAAATTTCGCATCAATAAAAAATTATTATAAGCACTGTTTGAGCGCTCGTTCATCCACCTTCTATTGAAAAATTTTTGATAACGTCAAAAAAATGAATCATCTTTTGAAGTTTTCGAAATAAAATGATAGTATTTGTCATACTAGCATAAACACTGAGGTCTTTTTGATACACAGAAATTCAGTAAGCAAAAGCAACTGAATTAACGTCAGTGCTTCTCGAATTATTTCTTACAGATTCGAAATTCTCAAAAGTAAATTCATTTTTTTTTATACTATAATATTATCGTTGATTCTGAACAATGGTTCTGGATAATATTTCATTTATAACTGTTTTCTACATATGAGACATTTTTGAAATGAGTTTAACAAGAATTCAACTCCACAGTTGTTTCACGTGGAAAAAATATTGAGTTCTTTTGATATATTCAATATAATTTGGGTGATTCCATCTTTTGAAGTTTTCGAAATGAAATGACAGTATTTGTCATACTGACATAAACACTGAGGTATTGTTTGATACACAGAAATGTATTGGGGAAAAGCTACTGAATTCAAGTCAGTGCTTTTCGAATTATTTCTTACAGATTCGAAATTCTCAAAAGTAAATTCATTTTTTTTTCATACTATTATATTATCGTTGATTCTGAACAATGGATCTGGATAATATTTCATTTATAACTGTCTTCTACATATGAGACATTTTTGAAATGAGTTTAACAAGAATTCAACTCCACAGTTGTTTCACGTGGAAAAAATATTGAGTTCTTTTGATATATTCAATATAATTTGGATGATCCCATCTTTTGAAGTTTTCGAAATGAAATGACAGTATTTGTCATACTGGCATAAACACTGAGGTATTTTTTGATACCCAGAAATGTATTGGGGAAAAGCTACTGAATTCAAGTCAGTGGTTTTCGAATCATTTATTACAGATTCGAGATTTTCAAAAGTAAATTCATTTTATTTTCATACTATTATATTATCGTTGATTCTGAACAATAGTTCTGAATAATATTTCATTTATTACTGTTTTCAAATTATGAGACCTTTTTGAAATGAGTTTAACAAGAATTCAGCTCCACAGTTGTTTCACGTGGAAAAAATATTGAGTTCTTTTGATATATTCAACATAATTTGGGTGATTCCATCTTTTGAAGTTTTCCAAATGAAATGACAGTATTTGTCATACTGGCATAAACACTGAGGTATTTTTTGATACACAGAAATGTATTGGGGAAAAGCTACTGAATTCAAGTCAGTGGTTTTCGAATCATTTATTACAGATTCGAGATTCTCAAAAGTAAATTCATTTTATTTTCATACTATTATATTATCGTTGATTCTGAACAATAGTTCTGAATAATATTTCATTTATTACTGTTTTCAAATTATGAGACCTTTTTGAAATGAGTTCAACAAGAATTCAGCTCCACAGTTGTTTCACGTGGAAAAAATATTGAGTTCTTTTGATATATTCAACATAATTTGGGTGATTCCATTTTTTGAAGTTCTCGAAATGAAATGACAGTATTTGTCATACTGGCATAAACACTGAGGTATTTTTTGATACACAGAAATGTATTGGGGAAAAGCTACTGAATTCAAGTCAGTGCTTTTCGAATTATTTCTTACAGATTCGAAATTCTCAAAAGTAAATTCATTTTTTTTTCATACTATTATATTATCGTTGATTCTGAACAATGGTTCTGGATAATATTTCATTTATAACTGTTTTCTACATATGAGACATTTTTGAAATGAGTTTAACAAGAATTCAACTCCACAGTTGTTTCACGTGGAAAAAATATTGAGTTCTTTTGATATATTCAATATAATTTGGATGATTCCATCTTTTGAAGTTCTCGAAATGAAATGACAGTATTTGTCATACTGGCATAAACACTGAGGTATTTTTTGATACACAAAAATGTTTCGGGGAAAAGCTACTGAATTCAAGTCAGTGCTTTTCGAATTATTTCTGACAGATTCGAAATTCTCAAAAGTAAATTCATTTTTTTTCATACTATTATATTATCGTTGATTTTGAACAATGGTTCTGGATAATATTTCATTCATAACTGTTTTCTACATATGAGACATTTTTGAAATGAGTTTAACAAGAATTCAGCTCCACAGTTGTTTCACGTGGAAAAAATATTGAGTTCTTTTGTCATATTCAATATAATTTGGGTGATTCCATCTTTCGAAGTTTTCGAAATGAAATGACAGTATTTGTCATACTGACATGAAAACTGAGGTATTTTTTGATACACAGAAATGTTTCGGGGAAAAGCTACTGAATTCAGGTCAGTGCTTTTCGAATTATTTCTTACAGATTCGAAATTCTCAAAACTAAATTCATTTTTTTTCATACTATTATATTATCGTTGATTCTGAACAATGGTTCTGGATAATATTTCATTTATAACTGTTTTCTACATATGAGACATTTTTGAAATGAGTTTAACAAGAATTCAACTCCACAGTTGTTTCACGTGGAAAAAATATTGAGTTCTTTTGATATATTCAATATAATATGGGTGATTCCATCTTTTGAAGTTTTCGAAATGAAATGACAGTATTTGTCATACTGGCATAAACACTGAGGTATTTTTTGATACACAAAAATGTTTCGGGGAAAAGCTACTGAATTCAAGTCAGTGCTTTTCGAATTATTTCTTACAGATTCGAAATTCTCAAAAGTAAATTCATTTTTTTTCATACTATTATATTATCGTTGATTTTGAACAATGGTTCTGGATAATATTTCATTCATAACTGTTTTCTACATATGAGACATTTTTGAAATGAGTTTAACAAGAATTCAGCTCCACAGTTGTTTCACGTGGAAAAATATTGAGTTCTTTTGTCATATTCAATATAATTTGGGTGATTCCATCTTTCAAAGTTTTCGAAATGAAATGACAGTATTTGTCATACTGACATGAAAACTGAGGTATTTTTTGATACACAGAAATGTTTCGGGGAAAAGCTACTGAATTCTGGTCAGTGCTTTTCGAATTATTTCTTACAGATTCGAAATTCTCAAAACTAAATTCATTTTTTTTCATACTATTATATTATCGTTGATTCTGAACAATGGTTCTGGATAATATTTCATTTATAACTGTTTTCTACATATGAGACATTTTTGAAATGAGTTTAACAAGAATTCAACTCCACAGTTGTTTCACGTGGAAAAAATATTGAGTTCTTTTGATATATTCAATATAATATGGGTGATTCCATCTTTTGAAGTTTTCGAAATGAAATGACAGTATTTGTCATACTGGCATAAACACTGAGGTATTGTTTGATACACAGAAATGTATTGGGGAAAAGCTACTGAATTCAAGTCAGTGCTTTTCGAATTATTTCTTACAGATTCGAAATTCTCAAAAGTAAATTCATTTTTTTTTCATACTATTATATTATCGTTGATTCTGAACAATGGATCTGGATAATATTTCATTTATAACTGTCTTCTACATATGAGACATTTTTGAAATGAGTTTAACAAGAATTCAACTCCACAGTTGTTTCACGTGGAAAAAATATTGAGTTCTTTTGATATATTCAATATAATTTGGATGATCCCATCTTTTGAAGTTTTCGAAATGAAATGACAGTATTTGTCATACTGGCATAAACACTGAGGTATTTTTTGATATCCAGAAATGTATTGGGGAAAAGCTACTGAATTCAAGTCAGTGGTTTTCGAATCATTTATTACAGATTCGAGATTCTCAAAAGTAAATTCATTTTATTTTCATACTATTATATTATCGTTGATTCTGAACAATAGTTCTGAATAATATTTCATTTATTACTGTTTTCAAATTATGAGACCTTTTTGAAATGAGTTCAACAAGAATTCAGCTCCACAGTTGTTTCACGTGGAAAAAATATTGAGTTCTTTTGATATATTCAACATAATTTGGGTGATTCCATTTTTTGAAGTTCTCGAAATGAAATGACAGTATTTGTCATACTGGCATAAACACTGAGGTATTTTTTGATACACAGAAATGTATTGGGGAAAAGCTACTGAATTCAAGTCAGTGCTTTTCGAATTATTTCTTACAGATTCGAAATTCTCAAAAGTAAATTCATTTTTTTTTCATACTATTATATTATCGTTGATTCTGAACAATGGTTCTGGATAATATTTCATTTATAACTGTTTTCTACATATGAGACATTTTTGAAATGAGTTTAACAAGAATTCAACTCCACAGTTGTTTCACGTGGAAAAAATATTGAGTTCTTTTGATATATTCAATATAATTTGGATGATTCCATCTTTTGAAGTTCTCGAAATGAAATGACAGTATTTGTCATACTGGCATAAACACTGAGGTATTTTTTGATACACAAAAATGTTTCGGGGAAAAGCTACTGAATTCAAGTCAGTGCTTTTCGAATTATTTCTTACAGATTCGAAATTCTCAAAAGTAAATTCATTTTTTTTCATACTATTATATTATCGTTGATTTTGAACAATGGTTCTGGATAATATTTCATTCATAACTGTTTTCTACATATGAGACATTTTTGAAATGAGTTTAACAAGAATTCAGCTCCACAGTTGTTTCACGTGGAAAAAATATTGAGTTCTTTTGTCATATTCAATATAATTTGGGTGATTCCATCTTTCGAAGTTTTCGAAATGAAATGACAGTATTTGTCATACTGACATGAAAACTGAGGTATTTTTTGATACACAGAAATGTTTCGGGGAAAAGCTACTGAATTCAGGTCAGTGCTTTTCGAATTATTTCTTACAGATTCGAAATTCTCAAAACTAAATTCATTTTTTTTCATACTATTATATTATCGTTGATTCTGAACAATGGTTCTGGATAATATTTCATTTATAACTGTTTTCTACATATGAGACATTTTTGAAATGAGTTTAACAAGAATTCAACTCCACAGTTGTTTCACGTGGAAAAAATATTGAGTTCTTTTGATATATTCAATATAATATGGGTGATTCCATCTTTTGAAGTTTTCGAAATGAAATGACAGTATTTGTCATACTGGCATAAACACTGAGGTATTTTATGATACACAAAAATGTTTCGGGGAAAAGCTACTGAATTCAAGTCAGTGCTTTTCGAATTATTTCTTACAGATTCGAAATTCTCAAAAGTAAATTCATTTTTTTTCATACTATTATATTATCGTTGATTTTGAACAATGGTTCTGGATAATATTTCATTCATAACTGTTTTCTACATATGAGACATTTTTGAAATGAGTTTAACAAGAATTCAGCTCCACAGTTGTTTCACGTGGAAAAAATATTGAGTTCTTTTGTCATATTCAATATAATTTGGGTGATTCCATCTTTCGAAGTTTTCGAAATGAAATGACAGTATTTGTCATACTGACATGAAAACTGAGGTATTTTTTGATACACAGAAATGTTTCGGGGAAAAGCTACTGAATTCAGGTCAGTGCTTTTCGAATTATTTCTTACAGATTCGAAATTCTCAAAACTAAATTCATTTTTTTTCATACTATTATATTATCGTTGATTCTGAACAATGGTTCTGGATAATATTTCATTTATAACTGTTTTCTACATATGAGACATTTTTGAAATGAGTTTAACAAGAATTCAACTCCACAGTTGTTTCACGTGGAAAAAATATTGAGTTCGCTTGATATATTCAATATAATTTGGATGATTCCATCTTTTGAAGTTTTCGAAATGAAATGACAGTATTCGTCATACTGGCATAAACACTGAGGTATTTTTTGATACACAGAAATGTATTGGGGAAAAGCTACTGAATTCAAATCAGTGCTTTTCGAATTATTTCTTACAGATTCGAAATTCTCAAAACTAAATTCATTTTTTTTCATACTATTATATTATCGTTGATTCTGAACAATGGTTCTGGATAATATTTCATTTATAACTGTTTTCTACAAATGAGACATTTTTGAAATGAGTTAAACAAGAATTCAGCTCCACAGTTGTTTCACGTGGGAAAAATATTGAGTTTTTTTGATATATTCAATATAATTGAGGTGGTTCCATCTTTTGAAGTTTTTGAAATAAAATGATAGTATTTGTCATACTGGCATAATCACTGAGGTCTTTTTTGATATACAGAAATTCAGTAAGCAAAAGCAACTGAATTCACGTCAGTGCTTCTCGAATTATTTCTTACAGATTCGAAATTCTCGAAAGTAAATTCATTTTTTTTCATACTAATATATTATCGTTAATTCTCAACAATGGTTTCGAATAATATTACATTTATTAATGTTGTCCACAAATGAGACATTTTTGAAATGAGTTAAACTCCACAGTTGTTTCACGTAGAAAAAATATTGAGTTTTTTTGATATATTCACCATAATTCCGGTGATTCCATCTTTTGAAGTTTTCGAAATAAAATATTTTTCATACTGGCATAAACACTGAGGTATTTTTTTATACACAGAAATGTAGTGGGGAAAAGCTACTGATTTCACGTCAGAGCTTTTCGAATTTTTGTTAAAGATTCGAGATTCTCAAAAGTAAATTAATTTTTTTTCATGCTATTATATTATCGTGGATTCTCAACAATGGTTCTGAATAATATTAATAATAATTCATTTATTATTTTGAAGTAATATTTTTCTCAGATTGGTCGTTGTGGTCGAAATATACAGGGTGACCCAGGGGTGCGTTCATGCTCCATGATATTTTTCTATGCCAGTTATAATGTGGCACATTTTGAAAAAATTTTTTATATGCAGGTACATATTACAAAATAAAATACTAAATATAGGGTTGCCTATTGATAAAAGAGAACTTATCTCAATATCTCATTATGAGACACCTGTATGCAGAAATAATATGCCACATTATCAGACTTAGCGTTTGAAGAAAGATCTAAGTGGAAGTTTAGACAGAAAAAATAGAGTTTGCACGCACCCCTGGGACATCCGGTATACGTTGAAAAGAATTTCGAATATGCTCTATTATGAACTATCAGTTCAGAATGTGATACCTGATTAATATGCAGTTCAACATGCATTAACAATTTATCGCTCATTATGAATGTGAATATTTGAAAAGGACTTTGAATGGGAACATTGAATAGTCCAATTAATTATCTAATTCGATTGAGAATTCAATAAACTGTTTCAAATTCCAGAATTCCTGGGTGGTTTGCACATTTGCACAAATGTCATGTTCACAACCTGAGGCTGAGAATTTTGAGGTTCTTTTCGTATGATATTCTTATATGATTTTATCGATTGAGGCCAACACAATCTTTTTCCTGTGAAAAATGTTTTTCTCTTGTTTTAATCTCAGTGTCTGAAGAATTATATTACATATTATGAATAGAATATTCGCATCCACCAAATTTCCTTCGGAATAAAGAAACATAATCAAGTAGAGGTACCAAATAAATATGTGTCAGTTCGAATGAGTTCCCATCGAAATCAATTGAAGAATATACAGGGTGGCCCAAGGGGAGCTTGCAAGCGCCAAACCTTTTTTCTATTCAATCAATGACTCAGATCTTTATTCAGACGATAGGTCCGATAATGTGACGCATATATGGCCTATTTTACATCTAGAAATACAACGTTATCCAAAATAAGGAAGAGTTGATAATTCCCTGCTTGAGAAAGATCGTTCGCGTGTATTTCGAGAGAGAGGAAAGACAGCACTCTAAAAAATATTTACCCGTATTCTTGTATGCAATCACATCGGTTTACTTCAGCCGTTCTCACAATCCAAACAAAGGGTTTGCGGCTTCGAAGAAATATTTAACAAACATTTGTTGTGTGTATTTAAATATATTAACAATAGCGGCATCGTTTGGTTTGTAATTATTCTAACGAGTTTTTTGTTTGAACTTTGGTGAAGTGAAGGTGAATATTGAAAAACAAATAACTATTAACAGCAATACAATGTCACAATACTGTGCATATAAGTAGATTCCCCGACGACTGGAACTCACGGAGTAGCTCCTAATTCTGATGTGGCCTTTCTTCTGATTCCACCTTGTATACAACGATGGACAATTCACTACAAAGGAAATGATTCGATCCGTGGAATTATTCGAGCTCATCTCAGAAAATTCGGGAGATACTCTGTGTGAAGAGACTCAATTTAAATATTTCATCCAATATAAATTAACTGAAATTTTCTAGTCCATCGGCCAAAGGGAAAACTTGGGGAACACCAGAGGGATAAAACAGAATTCGGATGAAAATTCAATTATCGCGTGCAATCCACCGAATTATTGAATGCATAACCTTCTGATATTTCTAATTTCGTTATGTGTAAACAGCTGACGTCAGTCATCATAAACAAATAAACACGATGTGGAGATAAAAGATGTTTACTCTGTATACACGAAGTGGAAGGAAATCTAATGGAACGTATGCTATCTCTCGTGTAGGCCCAGTTCCAGACATTTTTTTTTTCTCCATCCCCACTCTGAATACGCGGACTGTCCAATATTCAAAAAAACTCATAGAAAAATCTTCATAAACACCACAAAATTCGACGTTATCATCTGGAGGTTGACTCATTCGAGATTAATTTATTCCTCAAAATTACATGCCTATGAATATAGTTTTTTTCTTTCGCTGAGTAAACCTTAGGATTAAATGAATTGGAATTAAAGACAAATAGATATCGAGAATAAGGGAAACTGGAAATTATACTTACATAATTGCTAGTTTTTAGTGGAAATTATGGATTATGCATAATTGTCAGTTCAAACTGAAAATTATACCTAAATGATTGCTTATTTGAACTGGAAATTATCAATAGCTGCCAGTTCAAACTGAAGATTATATGTACATAATTTGCTAGTTTCAACTGGCAAACATCAATTATGCATAATTGTTAGTTCAAACTGGAAATGATATCTACATAATTGCTAGTTTTGTCTGTCAATTATGAATTATGCATAATTGTCAGTTCAAACTGGAAATTATACCTAAATAATTGCTTATTTGAACTGGCAATTATCGATAGCTGCCAGTTCAAACTGAAAATTATATTTACCTAATTTGCTAGTTTCAACTAGCAAACATCAATTATGCATAATTGTTAGTTCAAACTGGAAATTATATCTACATAATTGCTTGTTTTCTCTGTCAATTATGAATTATGCATAATTGTCAGTTCAAACTGGAAATTATACCTAAATAATTGCTTATTTGAACTGGCAATTATCGATAGCTGCCAGTTCAAACTGAAAATTATATGTACCTAATTTGCTAGTTTCAACTAGCAAACATCAATTATGCATAATTGTTAGTTCAAACTGGAAATTATATCTACATAATTGCTTGTTTTGTCTGTCAATTATGAATTATGCATAATTGTCAGTTCAAACTGGAAATTATACCTAAATAATTCCTAATTTGAACTGGCAATTATCAATAGCTGCCAGTTCAAACTGAAAATTATATGTACCTAATTTGCTAGTTTCAACTAGCAAACATCAATTATGCATAATTGTTAGTTCAAACTGAAAATTATATCTACATAATTGCTTGTTTTGTCTGTCAATTATGAATTATGCATAATTGTCAGTTCAAACTGGAAATTATACCTAAATAATTGCTAATTTGAACTGGCAATTATCAATAGCTGCCAGTTCAAACTGAAAATTATATGTACCTAATTTGCTAGTTTCAACTAGCAAACATCAATTATGCATAATTGTTAGTTCAAACTGAAAATTATATCTACATAATTGCTTGTTTTGTCTGTCAATTATGAATTATGCATAATTGTCAGTTCAAACTGGAAATTATACCTAAATAATTGCTAATTTGAACTGGCAATTATCAATAGCTGCCAGTTCAAACTGAAGATTATATGTACATAATTTGCTAGTTTCAACTGGCAAACATCAATTATGCATAATTGTTAGTTCAAACTTGAAATTATATCTACATAATTGCTTGTTTTGTCTGTCAATTATGAATTATGCATAATTGTCAGTTCAAACTGGAAATTATACCTAAATAATTCCTAACTTGAACTGGCAATTATCAATAGCTGCCAGTTCAAACTGAAGATTATATGTACATAATTTGCTAGTTCCAACTGGCAATCATCAATTATGCATAATTGTCAGTTCAAACTGGAAATTATATCTACATAATGGCTAGTTTCAACTGGCAGTTATGAATTATGAATAATTGTCAGTTCAAACTGGAAATTACACCTAAATAATTGGCTAATTATCGATAGCATCCGGCTCAGTGAAAATGGTTCTCGTACTTTTCTCATCGTTCTGGAGGTTGTGACATATTTCTTCCAGGAAATAGTGACCTTCCCCATAATATTATTCAATAAATTTCAGCAAATGGAGTTGTTGAATTTTGATACGTTCAACTGGATCCACTTCGAATGAACCTTTCAGAACAAACCTAATAACATCGCAATCGTGAATTTAAACAAACTCAAAACGAAATAATCGTTTTATTCATACTGTAAATAACAATAGTTGTTTATTATCTTGGGAACAATAAATTTTATCGTAATTTATACACAAACGCTATTACAAACAATGGATAATAGCGTTCCATTTGTGTCAGTACACGTTTTTCTGATGCTTCGAAAATAGATTCATAAAAACAACTGAAATATAATATTTTATTTCGATCCGAATTATAAATACAGTTATCGAGCTGAATTGAAAACTGTAATAGAATGCCCATATCTGTTTTGATAATTTTTTTCTGTAAACACACTTCAATAAGGAATCTAATGGTACCAGTCTCTGAGGAAATTTTCTTCATAAAATTGAATATTGAAAATTATTGTTTTCGGGAGAAGATATCCGATTTTTTTTGAGAATTATATTTAATACTCTCCTAACATAACGAATTTATTTTGAAATTATATTTGACACCGGCAGACAAATTTGCGTCAACAATAGGGTTCCGTTCCAACCATAAAAACCTATCGA
Organism: Aphidecta obliterata; assembly: GCA_963966015.1. Lineage (NCBI taxonomy): Eukaryota > Metazoa > Arthropoda > Insecta > Coleoptera > Coccinellidae > Aphidecta > Aphidecta obliterata. The sequence goes on from OZ014436.1 coordinate 5,415,523, forward strand.
ATAAAATAGATTATCAACAATCTACCAGTTACCATTCATAACTTGTCGAGCGAAAATTTAACAACACTCTTCAACAAAATATAGCTGAAAACGAGGCTCCAGAGAAAACATTCGAGAGTTTATGTACTGGAAGATCAAAAAGAGCTCGTTAGAATCCTTCAGAATGATTTATCAATTCAGTGGTTCACCTGTGGCTGAAAAAACAGATAGAGATAGTCTTTTTCGACAATGGTCACATGTATCGAGATCGTTTGAAGCGTGAATATTAGATCTTAAACAACCACTATTACCTCCTCATTCCCAGAGACTGCAATTCTCCGAGAGGAAAAGTTTGGCCCTTGCAAACTTTATACACTGAATATTTTATAAGTTATAAAACCGCAGAACGAAATACCATGTTTACACTACGAAAGTCGAGAAATATAAGAGATTATGTTAATGTTAAACATTCAGTTCATATTTATGTGACGCTTTTGGTTCCATATTTATGGACACATAAAATATGAAGCTCTACGCGTATCATAAGAATCGAGAAACACATTCTCGATACTCTATCAAATAAATTTCCATTTCCAGATCATAAAGTATAGCATATTGAGAGTGATCAAACTTTAGTCAGAGCGATAGTGTTGACAATGGAAGTCATCCTGTTCAACCAAACATTCGAATGTCCACTACGAGAATGAAAACGATGCAAATTTTGCACAAAGAAAAATATTACCCCTTATTACTGACAAAATTCTACGTCAACAATAGGCTAATCTACATACACTTTTCTTGTGTAATTTGTGGAATAATTTAGATGCGCTAAGAAATGATAATTTACTGCGACAGTCGATTTTTACCGTTCTTGTGCCATATGAACAAATTCTCATCATTTTTCGATAGGCCTTCTACTGATTCGAGGTCCGATCGCAAAATGAGTGTTTTCGAACAAAAATCCTTTGTCGCTATCCATCCCTTCGGAAAAACGAGGTCAATTCCTCCTGAAGGGCCATAAACGATTCGTTCAGTTTTAAATCTTGTGTACAAACAAGACTTGCTTCTGAACTTATTATGATACTATTATGGTGTAAACAACAAACAAGGGGATGCGCTCACGGACCTTAGCCAGGAGCTATTACTTTCTACCCTTCCTCCTATTTCTATCGATTTCTTCTCTTTGCTGAATATCGGGAAGTTGGTGCTGAACAGGATCGTTTCTGCAGACGATTTTAGTGGCATGAGGAGCTTTTTGAAAAGTTGCTACAAGGAATGAATGATGGCGCACTACGCATTTTAGTTTTCGGTGAAATTTTAAGCTTAGAAGAGAAACTTATAAATCTGCAAATTCCGAGACCTTGAATCCGCCAGTGCTTCACCAGGCCTCGAAATAGTGTAAAAACATTGTCCTTTTATCAAGTTCTCGGAATACAAGGAATTGGAGTCAACGAATATTTCAAAACTACAACAAAAATCCAAAAAGCACTGAAGTTGAACCAGGAGCTTTTGCGCGTGTATCAAAACGGCCTTCAGTGTGTGCATTATAGGTATGACAAATACTGTCATTTTATTTTTATAAGATGGAATAACCGAATTATAATAAATATATGAGAAAACTCAATTTCTTTTCTGTGTACCAAAATGACCTTCAGTTCTTATTGTCAGTATGATAAATACTATCATTTTATTCTTATAGAGTTTTGATAAATGGAATCACCGAATTGTATTGAATATTTCAGAGGTACTCAATTTTTTTTCTGTGTACTATTGTGAGTATTACGAATACTGTCATTTTATTTTCATAAATTTAGATAGATGAAGTCATCGAATAATATTGAATATAACAGAAATAATTAATTTCTCTTCTGTGTGCCAAAATGACCTTCAGTGTTCATTTTCAGTACAATTTATACTATCATTTTATTCTTATAAAGTTAAATAAATGGAATCACCGAATTGTATTGAAAATTTAAGACAAACTCAAATTTTTTACTGTATACCATTGTGAGTATTAAGAATACTGTCATTTCAATTTCATAAATTTCGATAGATGGAGTCATCGAATAATATTGAATTTAACAGAAATAATTAATTTATCTTCTGTGTACCAAAATGACCTTCAGTGTTCATTGTCAGTATGATAAATACGATCATTTCATTCTTATGAAGTTATAATAAAAGGTATCACCGAATTGTATCGAATATTTCAGAAAAATTCAAACATTTTTCTGTATACCATTGTGAGTATTAAGAATACTGTCATTTTATTTTCATGAATTTCGATAGATGGAGTCATCGAATAAAATTGAATATAACAGAAAGAATTAATTTCTCTTTTGTGTACCAGAATGACCTTCAGTGTTCATTTTCAGTATTATAAATACTATCATTTCTTTTTTATAAAGTTTCAATGAATGGAATCACCGAATTGTATTGAATATTCCAGAAAAATCAGAAAATCAGGATATAACATTATAATCATTTTATTCTTATAAAGTTTCAATATATAAAAACTTGGAATTTTATTAAATATTTCAGAAAAACTCTAATTTTTTTCTGTGTACCATTGTGAGTATTAAGAATACTGTCATTTTAATTTCATAAATTTCGATAGATGGAGTCATCGAATAAAATTGAATATAACAGAAAAAAATTATATCTCCTGTGTGTACCAAAATGACCTTCTATGTTCTTTGTCATTATGATGAATACTATCATTTTATTCTTATAAAGTTTCAATAAATGGAATCACCGAATTATATTGAATATTCCAGAAAAACTCAAATTTTTTTCTGTATACCATTGTGAGTATTACGAATACTGTCATTTCAATTTCATAAATTTCGATAGATGGAGTCATCGAATAATATTGAATTTAACAGAAATAATTAATTTATCTTCTGTGTACCAAAATGACCTTCAGTGTTCATTGTCAGTATGATAAATACGATCATTTCATTCTTATGAAGTTATAATAAAAGGTATCACCGAATTGTATCGAATATTTCAGAAAAATTCAAACATTTTTCTGTATACCATTGTGAGTATTAAGAATACTGTCATTTTATTTTCATGAATTTCGATAGATGGAGTCATCGAATAAAATTGAATATAACAAAAAGAATTAATTTCTCTTTTGTGTACCAAAATGACCTTCAGTGTTCATTTTCAGTATTATAAATACTATCATTTCTTTTTTATAAAGTTTCAATGAATGGAATCACCGAATTGTATTGAATATTCCAGAAAAATCAGAAAATCAGAATATAACATTATAATCATTTTATTCTTACAAAGTTTCAATATATAAAAACTTGGAATTTTATTGAATATTTCAGAAAAACTCTAATTTTTTTCTGTGTACCATTGTGAGTATTAAGAATACTGTCATTTTAATTTCATAAATTTCGATAGATGGAGTCATCGAATAAAATTGAATATAACAGAAAAAATTTATATCTCCTGTGTGTACCAAAATGACCTTTAATGTTCTTTGTCATCATGATGAATACTATCATTTTATTCTTATAAAGTTTCAATAAATGGAATCACCGAATTATATTGAATATTCCAGAAAACTCAAATTTTTTTCTGTATACCATTGTGAGTATTGCGAATACTGTCATTTTATTTTCATAAATTTCGATAGATGGAGTCATCGAATAATATTGAATTTAACAGAAATAATTAATTTATCTTCTGTGTACCAAAATGACCTTCAGTGTTCATTGTCAGTATGATAAATACGATCATTTCATTCTTATGAAGTTATAATAAAAGGTATCACCGAATTGTAACAAATATTTCAGAAAAATTCAAACATTTTTCTGTACACCATTGTGAGTATTAAGAATACTGTCATTTTATTTTCATAAATTTCGATAGATGGAGTCATCGAATAAAATTGAATATAACAAAAAGAATTAATTTCTCTTTTGTGTACCAAAATGACCTTCAGTGTTCATTTTCAGTATTATAAATACTATCATTTTATTTTTATAGAGTTTCAATAAATGGAATCACCGAATTGTATTGAATATTTCAGAATATTCAGAAAATCAAAATATAATAATATAATCATTTTATTCTTATGAAGTTTTAATATATAAAAACTTGGAATTGTATTAAATATTTCAGAAAAACTCTAATTTTTTTCTGTGTACCATTGTGAGTATTAAGAATACTGTCATTTTATTTTCATGAATTTCGATAGATGAAGTCATCGAATAATATTGAATATAACAGAAATAATTAATTTCTCTTCTGTGTATCAAAATGACCTTCAGTGTTCATTTTCAGTATAATATATACTATCTTTTTATTCTTATAAAGTTAAATAAATGGAATCACCGAATTGTATTGAATATTTCAGAAAAACTCAAATTTTTTTCTGTTTACCATTGTGAGTATTACGAATCCTGTCATTTTATTTTCATACATTTCGATAGATGGAGTCATCGAATAATATTGAATTTAACAGAAATAATTAATTTATCTTCTGTGTACCAAAATGACCTTCAGTGTTCATTGTCAGTATGATATATACGATCATTTCATTCTTATGAAGTTATAATAAAAGGTATCACCGAATTGTATCGAATATTTCAGAAAAATTCAAACATTTTTCTGTATACCATTGTGAGTATTAAGAATACTGTCATTTTATTTTCATGAATTTCGATAGATGGAGTCATCGAATAAAATTGAATATAACAGAAATAATTAATTTATCTTCTGTGTACCAAAATGACCTTCAGTGTTCATTGTCAGTATGATAAATACGATCATTTCATTCTTATGAAGTTATAATAAAAGGTATCACCGAATTGTATCGAATATTTCAGAAAAATTCAAACATTTTTCTGTATACCATTGTGAGTATTAAGAATACTGTCATTTTATTTTCATGAATTTCGATAGATGAAGTCATCGAATAATATTGAATATAACAGAAATAATTAATTTCTCTTCTGTGTATCAAAATGACCTTCAGTGTTCATTTTCAGTATAATATATACTATCTTTTTATTCTTATAAAGTTAAATAAATGGAATCACCGAATTGTATTGAATATTTCAGAAAAACTCAAATTTTTTTCTGTTTACCATTGTGAGTATTACGAATCCTGTCATTTTATTTTCATACATTTCGATAGATGGAGTCATCGAATAATATTGAATTTAACAGAAATAATTAATTTATCTTCTGTGTACCAAAATGACCTTCAGTGTTCATTGTCAGTATGATATATACGATCATTTCATTCTTATGAAGTTATAATAAAAGGTATCACCGAATTGTATCGAATATTTCAGAAAAATTCAAACATTTTTCTGTATACCATTGTGAGTATTAAGAATACTGTCATTTTATTTTCATGAATTTCGATAGATGGAGTCATCGAATAAAATTGAATATAACAGAAATAATTAATTTATCTTCTGTGTACCAAAATGACCTTCAGTGTTCATTGTCAGTATGATAAATACGATCATTTCATTCTTATGAAGTTATAATAAAAGGTATCACCGAATTGTATCGAATATTTCAGAAAAATTCAAACATTTTTCTGTATACCATTGTGAGTATTAAGAATACTGTCATTTTATTTTCATGAATTTCGATAGATGGAGTCATCGAATAAAATTGAATATAACAGAAAGAATTAATTTCTCTTTTGTCTACCAGAATGACCTTCAGTGTTCATTTTCAGTATTATAAATACTATCATTTCTTTTTTATAAAGTTTCAATAAATGGAATCACCGAATTGTATTGAATATTCCAGAAAAATCAGAAAATCAGAATATAACATTATAATCATTTTATTCTTACAAAGTTTCAATATATAAAAACTTGGAATTTTATTGAATATTTCAGAAAAACTCTAATTTTCATCTGTGTACCATTGTGAGTATTAAGAATACTGTCATTTTAATTTCATAAATTTCGATAGATGGAGTCATCGAATAAAATTGAATATAACAGAAAAAATTTATATCTCCTGTGTGTACCAAAATGACCTTCAATGTTCTTTGTCAGTATGATGAATACTATCATTTTATTCTTATAAAGTTTCAATAAATGGAATCACCGAATTATATTGAATATTCCAGAAAAACTCAAATTTTTTTATGTATACCATTGTGAGTATTGCGAATACTGTCATTTTATTTTCATAAATTCCGATAGATGAAGTCATCCGAGTGATCGAATTATATTGAATTCAACAGAAATAATTCATTTCTCTTCTGTGTACCATAATGACCTTCAGTGTTCATTGTTAGTATAATGAATAGTGTAATTTTATTCTTATAAACTTCAAAAGATGGTATAAGTTTGGAAAAAAGACAATAGGAATATAAGGAAACAGATTTTTTCAAATATTTTCAATATGTGGTTTTTGATATTATATGATCATCCATAAAATTCCCTTTTTTTTCCATCAATTATTTTGATATAGCTTGATTGCCGAATTGCATATTAATCTGTAAATAATGTGGTTGTATAAACTTGGAAGGGTGGTTCAAGATGCTAGAATGGACGCAAATACTGAACAAGCAGTTTAACGAGCACTGAAAATATCCGTAGGATTAACTCAGTGATTGAAAGATGTTCAGAATATACCGTGTGTTTGTAGATAAGAAGCAGAGGAATTCAAAATTTGCGACTTATGATTTTGGATTATTTCGAAGATTTTTTCGAATTAATTCAAGACGGACGCTTTCTGACGAATTCATGGGAGATGATTGCCTTTTACTAAGGTTCTGTGGTGGTCTTCGAACATCTGAAGTTTCAGGAATCATCGCGAATCCGGTTGAAAAACCCTTCCAGTCGGAGAATATTGAATATTTAAAAAATCAGAAATTCCTTATTCGATGGTCGAATTTCCCTCGAAATAATTTCATAAAACAAGCATGTTTCAATCCTGATAGAACAGCGGAAATATCCAATTTGAAAGTTATGTAGTATCCTAATGAAAGGAGAAATTTTCATTTGAAATTTTTTCCTGATTAATAATCAATTCGCAATTAAGTTGCTCAGCAAGAACCGCACTAATTATGAAACTGGGCATGCTTTTCTGTTCTCCGCGAGCCTTTTTTCGATCGGAAGTCCTCGGAAAGGAGGAATCGTTTATAATTTCGTGTAAACAACCTCTGAAAGCGTTGAGAACTTCGTTTCTTTGTTAGGGCTTAAGCCGTGGGGGATTCTTAAAATGCTCCTAAGATGCGAGTAAACACTTACAGATATTTATCGAAAATTGCATGCACATCTCCAGAATATCATCGGAGAATACCCACTCGACCATTCCTTTCGGTTTGCTCCTACGTTTTTTTTTCTTTTGTGAGTTGTTTACAGAAGGATAATTCCTGATTCGAAATATTATTCTGTTTATGGATGGAATACAAAGGTTCACGACGAGCAGAAGATCGAAAAATATACAAGAAAACATAAAAATGCAACTGCAGATAGGTAAAGGGTGAGATTATCCTGGAAAAACTACCTTTGTACCTGTTTTCCCCGGATATTCGCCAACCAAGCCCGACCCATATTCTCGAAATTTATAAGAACATACGCTCGGTATTTCATCAATCCTAGCGGGAATGTGAACCAGAAGAATGAGACGTTCGGAAATTAACAAACATTGTAGTGGAGCACAATAAACAACTGGGACTGATTAATTTTCGCTTGTAAACAGAAAGAGAATACGTGGCTGCAGCATCGGTTTGTTATAAATATGCTGACCGTTTGTTTAGAGTGTATACATTTTTTAACACGATCGTAAATAGTTTTCCACGCGATTTATGTCTTTATTATAAATAATCGTGGGAAATGATAAAAAGTTGCTACTGGTCCGATCACGTTTTCATCTCTCGTAAGATTACAGAGAGGCATTCCCCATTTGAACTGAATCATTGGCATACTTTACGTGGTGATTTTCTGGGTTATGTTATTTCTTGAGCTGTGACTATATTTCACTAAGTATCGAGTCAGGCAATTAAAGCTTGCTCTGTTCTCTTTCGTGCCCAAATAAGAATCTTGATGTAACTGACGATGTTCGGTTTAATTGAAAGTTATCTCTACTCTTTCATATTTCATTTTAATGCTCCATTCAAAAAAAAAAACAATATTACAATAGAAAAGTACTCACACTATACCTCGACTGCCTCAGAGCAGGATACCAGGGGCTCGTTCCAGAAAAATGATTTTTCATCCAACTTACAGCACTTTCGAAGGGAACGTCTCCAATATGACCCTGAAAAAGGAATATTGTATAACTCTCAACTTTTTGATAGATCTGCCAATTTTTGAATAATTTTAGTGACCTATGGATCATTTTTTGTTTGTCATCAAATGTCATCACATACATTATTTATTTCAAGTTCTAAGTGGAAGGTGTTCTATTTTTCATATAAATAACTACATATTGCCATGATTAATTCGATTCTTCGTTGATTTTTTTTTATTTGTTCTCCAGCAATCTAACAAAGGAATTGAAGATGTAGATTATTATCAGAATTATTAATGTTGTTCCGTCAGGAATAATACTCATTCGTGAATTAAAAATTACGAAAAGCACTGCCGTGAAGTCAGGAGCTTTTGAGCGCTCGTACATCCACCTTGTAGGTAGATTCGCAATTTCCAGTTTTAGAAATCAATTGAGGGAATTTTCGACAGCTGAAAAAAAAATTCTGAAACTAAGGCGAAACTCCAGACTTTATGTCTTCAGCTGACCAATTTTTTTTCGATAATTCGCTAGGATTTTCTACGGTATCTATGGTCTTGATGATGCGATCTGGACAAAATTTCGCACGTAGTTTGAATACATTATTCCTCAGCTAGGTGCAGAATTTTATTCCGATCCGATCAGTAGTTTTGAAACTATCAGGAAAAAAATATTTTGAACGGCCCTATTTACAAGTTCCTAGGCCTTCCCGTTCAAAAGTTACAATTTTCTATGGTCTCTATGGTTCTGGTCATGCGATCTGGACAAAATATTGCTTCAATATATCATTCTCGATTAAAATACAGAATTTCATCTCGATCGAATCCGTAGTTTCGAAATTATCGAGGAAACAAAATTTCAAACGACCATATTTACGGAAACCCTAGTATAATTTTGCTCATAGATAAACGTGATCACGACATTCGATATCCACACCTATCCTGAAAATTTAAAGTCCCTAGGCGTTTCCGTTCAAAAGTTACAATTTTCTATGGTTTCTATGGTTCTGGTCATGCGATCTGGACAAAATTTCACATGTAGCTTGAACACCTCATTCTCCATTCGAGTGCAAATCTCGATCAAATCTGTAGTTTTCAAGTAATCAGGGAAACAAAACTTTGAACAGCCATATTTACGGAACCCCTCGTGGAATTCTGCCCATTAACGAACTCAACCGAGGCATTTGGGATCTGAACATACACTGAAAATTTCAAGTCTCTAGGTTGTTCCGTTTGAGATTTCCGATATGATTATGGAGATTTTAGCTGTAATGTACAACTTCAAAAATCTTCAATCCATTTTTTTTTTGCCGTAGTATAAACATGAAAATATTTTACATAATCAGCACAAACCTTCACCAGGAGTTCTTTCGTCTTTAACTATTTTTGTAATTTTAACTGTGCTTTGTGATTTGTCAGAAATATAACTCTGAGTTCTTTGATTTTGTTCATTTTTTCAATGTGGTTTTATTATATCTCGGTTTTTTCTTTTGGGGGTTGTTCTTTTTTCTGTAGTTTGCATAACTCATATATTCTTTTCCCTGCAATATTTTTTTCGTAGTCAAATTCATATTCGTGCAATATTTCTCCATTGGAAACGTTATGAATTCCTATTGGTATATTCACTTCAGAACATTATTTTTGAGCGCTCGTTCTACTTACACAAGGGCTATATCATTTCGTCGCGATGTCTGTATTTTTCGAATTTTAAGCCAAAAATGGTCTCAATTGACATGGTTCGATTCACGGTTGACAAATCCGACGAAAAATTCAAGTAGTTCCGTCCGTATACACGATAACTCTCGAACGGAACGACCTAGAAACTTGAAATTTTCAGGGTAGGTTCGAATCTCGAATGCCGCGGTGAAGTTTGTGATTGGGCAAAATTCTACTAGGGGTTCCGTAAATATGGCCGTTCGAAATTTTGTTATCCTGATAACTTCCAAACTACTGATTCGATCAAGATGGAAAATGACGTGTTCAAGCTACATGCAAAATTTTGTCCAGATCGCTTGACCAGAACCATAGAAAATTATAACTTCTGAACGGAAAGGCCTATGGACTTGAAATTTTCAGGGTAGGTTTAGATCTTGAATGTCGCAGTCACATTCATCAATGAGCGAAATTAGACTAGTGGTTCCGTAAATATGGCCGTTCGAAATATTTTTTTCCTGATAATTTCGAAACTGCTGATTTGATTGGAATGAAATTTTCCACATAGTGAAAGAATAATGTATTCAAACTACGTGCGGAATCTTTTCCAGATCGGATCACCAATATCATAGAAACCGTAGAAAATTCTAGCGAATTATTGAAAACAAAATTGGTCACTTAGCACAGACGTGAAGTCTGGAGTTTCGCCCTAATTTGAAATTTTTATCGACAGCTGTCAAAAATTTCTTCCTGAAACTGGAAAATGCGAATCTATCTACAAGGTGCATGAACGAGCGCTTAATAGCTCCTGACTTCACGGCAGTGCTTGTTATAATTTTTTCTTCGGGCATATTTGAGAATTAATTTTTATTTCATTTATTTTCCTGATTTTAAGTTCCCACATTCTCAGTTTCTTAGTTTCCAAGAACAGTTTTGAATTCTTGTAATTCGAAGGGTGAACTGTGAAAATTCTGGAGATCTTCTACTATTGGATGTAATAATTCGAAACCAGTTTTAATTTCACATATTTCCATTTCGCGAACAAATAATCGGCAAAGACTCCAGAAAGCGATAGCTTTTCGGATTTGTATTTCAGACCAGAAAACCAAAATTACCCCTACCTAAATAATGATTTTCATTTAGCGATATTCAAATTAATCGGATGTTTCTACAGTTACATGGTTCGTGAACAAACACCTACACCAGAAAATTCGGATTTTCTGTTGGGTCGGAATTGCCAACTGAGCGCGCTCCGTATATCTTGGAAAATATTTATAGAGTGTGTTTGATCTTTCGCATGTTTTCGAACCCTTTCATCAATCCGAACACCGCAGAAGATTCGGGGTGTATTTATTAGGTACAGTTTCTAGCGCGAACAAACAAACCATATATTTTTCTGGGCAACCGCGTACTGGACTGGACGAACAAATTCTCAAAACTTCACGAGAAATCATCTGATTTTTAATGATTAAAATTTGTGCATATCATAATATTAAATTCTGGTCTCATCAAGTTGATGTTGAAATGAGTCACTCCATTCTCTCGAGTTTTTGGTCGATCGAAACTAGGAAGATCGCAAATAGAAAAAGTGAGATAATTCAGAAGTTCGCTGTTTCTTAGTTGGAGATTTGTTAAACACAGTGGAAGGGAAACATCGAAATAGCTGGGAAGAATGGTAGGGAGAGACTCGAGATTTATATATTTCATGGATTTAAAGGCGAGTTTCAAGAAATTTATCCAGGACATTGCATCCAGTCGGAGAGATACGCGCATTATGATTTCATTTTCAGCTCGCCACAATAAAACATTTTCTGGACAGAAGTAGATCCCGCTGGACCATCCAAAAATTCTCGCTATATTTTCTCGGATAATTCACACAGCTATCACTTCAGCAAAATGAAAATTCATAATTTATGACCGGGGTTCTTTCGTTCCAGATTCTTTCGTGATATGTTCATTACGACCCGCTGTGGATGTTTTTGGAGTGTGCCTTCTCAGAAATAGACCATCGGCTGATTTATATTTGAAATTAATATGCCCATCTGTAAATTAAGGATCCACGAACATTTATTCGTTATTATTGAATAGTAACGTAACGAAATGAAAATAAATTGTCATGTCGAAGTTTTTAGTTCTGAATAGTCTCGTGGAAAATATTTTTTGGCGACACTTAAGCGTATAATCTTAGGTGGGCTCGTTCGGTTCATAAAAATTATAATAATAATCTTCGTTTCAAATGGGTTTTAAAACAGAAAAAAAAATTTAAAAAAAAATTGCCGTGAAGTCAGGAGCAGCGCTCGTTCATCCACCTTGTAGCTAGATTCGCATTATCCAGTTTCAGAAACCAATTGAGGAAATTTTCGACAGCTGTAGAAAAAATTAAAACTAAGGCGAAACTCCAGACTTCACGTCAGTGTTTTAGGTAACCAATTTTTTTTTCCGATAATTCGCTGAAATTTTGTACGGTATTTATGGTCATTATGTTTTTATTTAACAATAAAAATTCAGAGAAATCGAACCTTCGTTTGAATGATCAATAAGTGAACTTCTTCTAATTTGTGCAATAATTCAGCTGAAACAGATTTTTGTAAGGTATGATTTTACATTCTTTTTGAGATGAAACGAAAATGAGTAAGTGAGATGGAAATAATTAACCTTAGACGAACTACAGATTCGATCGAGATGCAACTTTGCACTCAAATGAAGAATGAGGTGTTCAAGCTACATGTGAAATTTTGTCTAGATCGCATGACCTACCATCAGGGTAGCTTCTGGAATATGATGACGTTCATCTATGAGCAAAATTATTCTAGGGGTTCCGTAAATATGGTCGTTTTAAATTTAGTTTTCTTGATAATTTCAAAACTACAGATTCGATCGACACGAAATTTTGTATTTAAATGGAGAATGATATATTCAAGCTACATTTCTCCAGTTCACATGACAAGAACCATAGAAACCATAGAAAATCATAACTTTCGAACGGAAAGGCCTAGGGACTCGAAATTTTCAGGATAGGTGTGGATCTGAAATGTCGCGTTCACGTTCAACAATGAGCAGAATTATACTAGGTGTTCCGTAAATACGGTCGTTTGAAATTTTGTTTTCTCGATAATTTCGAAACTACGGATTCGATCGAGATGAAATTTCGTATTTTAATCGAGAATGATATATTAAAGCAATATTTTGTCCAGATCGCATGACCAGAACCAAAGAAACCATAGAAAATTGTAACTTCTGAACGGAAAGGCCTAGGAACTTGAAATTTATGGGTGGGTTTGGATCGCGAATATCGCGGTCACGTTCATCAATGAGCAAAATTAGACTAGGGGTTCCGTAAATATGGCCGTTCAAAATATTTTGTTTCTGATAATTTCAAAACTACTGATCGGATTGGAATGAAATTTTGCACCTAGCTGAGGAATAATGTTTTCAAACTACGTGCAAAATGTTGTCCAGATCTCATCACCAAGACCATAGATACCGTAGAAAATTCTAGCGAATTATCGAAAAAAAATTGATCAGCTGAAGCACTGACATGAAGTCTGGAGTTTCGCCTAAGTTTCAGAATTTTTTTGACAGCTGTCGAAAATTCCCTCAATTGATTTCTAAAACTGGAAAATGCGAATCCACCTACAAGGTGCATGTACGAGCGCTCAAAAGCTCCTGCCTTCACGGCAGTGCTTTTCGTAATTTTGTTATTTCATCATCTTGGAAGTGTTTTGATGAACTGGTTCATTTTCATGGGATCTACCTTCTGTTAAAGAAACACTCGCCTTCAGAAACACCCTGTATACAGGGTGTCCCATGTTCGAGTGCCTACTAGAACTAGACGTTTTTTGAGAACCGGTCCAATTTGAAATCTGAAAAATTGGATTATGATATTGTTCGACGTTATCTACTGAGCTGAAATATTTTTGAAGCTTGAACACTTTCAGTTATACAGGGCGTGAAGAAAAATTTCTCAAAAAAATTTTTTTTATTTTTTCTTTTCTTATATGATGGATTACTCAATTTTCAATATATTTCTATTCGAATCGTTGCATTCGTCGAAATAGTTTTCGAAATATAGAAAAAAAACTCAAAAAAAAGGAGAGATGCGTAGTCAGTATTATGTTCGTTATTCCTAATCTCAATATTTCGAGCATAAACTATTTTAAGATTTTCGAAGTGCAAGAATGGTAGAAAATTGTGCATCCCCAAAATTTTGGAAAACTCGTAAGTTTTTCCAAATATTTCGTCAGAAATTGTGATCAGAATTTTCACATAACTTTTTTTTTTAAATTAGAACCCTATTTTTGAGCGCTCGTACTAATTACACGAGGGCTATATCATTTCGTCACGATGTCTGTATTTTTCGAATTTTGAGCCGAAAATGGTCTCAAACGACTATGTTCGACTCACTGATGACGAATCCGTCGGAAAATTCGAGTCTGTCCGTCCGTCCGTAAGCACGATAACTCTCGAACGGATCAACCTAGAGACTTGAAATTTTCAGTGTAGGTTCAGATCCCAAATGCCTCGGTTAAGTTCGTTAATGGGCCAAATTCCACGAGGGGTTCCGTGAATATGGCCGTTCAAAATTTTGTTCTCCTGATTACTTCGAAACTACAGATTCGATCGAGATGAAACTTTGCACTCAAATGGAAAATGAGGTGTTCAAGCTACATGTGAAATTTTGTCCAGATCGCATGACCAGAACCATAGAAACCATAGAAAATTGTAACTTTTGAACAGAAACGCCTAGGGACTTGAAATTTTCAGGATAGGTGAGGTTCTGGAATGTCGTGATGACGTTCATCTATGAGCAAAATTATACTAGGGGTTCCGTAAATATGGTCGTTCGAAATTTAGTTTTCTTGATAATTTCAAAACTACAGATTCGATCGTGACGAAATTTTGTATACTAATGAAGAATGATATAGTCAAGCTACATTTCTCCAGATCACATGACCAGAAGCATAGAAACCATAGAAAATCATAACTTTCGATTGGAAAGGCCTAGGGACTTGAAATTTTCAGGATAGGTGTGGATCTGGAATGTCGCGTTCACGTTTATCAATGAGCAGAACTTTACTAGGGGTTCCGTAAATACGGTCGTTTGAAATTTTGTTTTCTCGATAATTTCGAAACTACGGATTCGATCGAGATGAAATTTTGTATTTAGATCGAGAATGATATATTAAAGCAACATTTTGTCCAGATCGCATGACCAGAACCATAGAAAACATAGAAAATTATAACTTCCGAAGGGGAAGGCCTAGGAACTTGAAATTTTCAGGGTGGGTTTGGATGGCGAATGTCGCGGTCGCGTTCATCAATGAGCAAAATTAGACTAGGGGTTCCGTAAATGGCCCTTCAAATTATTTTTTTGTTGATAGTTTCGAAACTATCGATTGGATTGAAATGAAATTTTGCACCTAGCTGAGGAATAATGTATTCAAACTACATGAAAAATTTTGTCCAGATCGCATAACCAAGACCATAGATACAGTAGAAAATTCTAGCGAATTATCGAAAAAAAAATGGTCATTAAGTCTGGAGTTTTGCCTAAGTTTCAGAATTATTTTGTTTTTGACAGCTGTCGAAAATTCCTTCAATTGATTTCTGAAACTGGAAATGCGAATCTACCAACAAGGTGGATGTACGAGCGCTCAAAAGATCCTGACTTTTCGGCTGTGCTTTTCGTAATTTTTATTTTTCGATATTTTGAAACCTATTTCGACGAATGCAACGATTCGAATAAATATATATTTTAAAATGAAGAATCGATCATATACGAGACGAAAACATGCAAAAACAAATTTTTCAAGAAATTCATTTTCACTCCCTGTATAACTGAAAGTGTTCAGGCTTCAAGAATATTTCAGATTTCAAATAGATCAGGTTCTAGTAGGCACTCGAACTTTGGACACCCTGTATTCATGACCTGACGGACAAGGTTCACTAGTATAGGAAAGGGGTTCTTGGCTTGAGGACTGCTTGTGGGGTGAATAATACACTCTCTTTGAACTGTCAACGTTTCGATCCTTTTTGGGATCTTCTTCAGGACTAAAAAATGTTTATTAAAATTCAGACAAATGCACAATCTGGTTACAATAACAATAACACAACAATCCATAAAATATCGAGAAAACGACTTTTGAACGGTCAATCAGTTTTTTCTGAGGAAACAAAAAATGACCTTAGATCCTCTTTCACTAACATCACCACAAATCATTACAACAAAATGAAAAGAAATAGCAAACAGAACAATTTATTCTTGAGTAATCTTATTGCAACAAAAAAGTTTCTTCGGGATCATCCTGAATGCATTGTATCTAAATCAGACAAGGGAAACAGCACAGTTTTCATGTATAGGGATGATTACATGACAGCCATGAGTGAATTAGTAAATGATGAAACTACATATAAGAACCTCAATAAGGATCCCACCTCTATTTTTCAAACAAAAAGTAACGAGTTAGTAAAAGACCTTTTCAACCAACATATAATAAGTGAACACACAATGAAAAAACTTAGAACACATAACTCCTTACCACCAAGAATGTATGGACTGAGAAAAACGCACAAACCTAATCTCAGCATGCGACCTATCGTCAGTTGTTTAAATTCCCCCACATATAACTTATCCAATTATATTCACCAAATTTTATCTCCTTGGACTACAACTTTTGACTATAATGTGAGGAATTCATTGGAGCTTGTTGAATTTGTGAAGACAGTGCGGTTACCACCAGGCTATGTTTTGGTGTCATTGGACGTCGTCTCGTTGTTTACCAACATACCGAAACAGTTGGTGTTGCGCGTTATACAGGAAAATTGGTCACATATATCAGCCTACACAGAATTAAGTAGAACTATGTTATGTAGGATTATAGATTTCATTTTTGACTCCAGTTATTTTACGGTTAATGGACAAAGTTACCTACAGATTGAGGGCACTGCGATGGGTAACCCGGCGAGTCCTACCATAGCCAACATAGTGATGCACTATGTCATTTGTAAATGTGTTAAAAAGCTTACATTCATAATACCGATTTTGAAGTTATACGTGGATGATACAATCATAGCAGTTCCTTATGATAAAATAGATGAACTTATCAATACATTCAATTCTTTCCATCAACGAATTCAGTTCACTTTAGAGAAGGAAACACAAAACAAAATATCATTTTTAGATGTCCAACTTACCAGACATAATGATGGATCAATCTCAACCAATTGGTACACCAAACCAACTTCTTCAAACCGCGTTCTTAATTACCTTTCACACCACCCACAAATACATAAAAATAATACAATCAAGAATCTGTTGTTTAGATGTTACAGTCTTAGTAGTAGAGAGTTTTGGTCAGCTAATGAGAACAAGATAAAAAATATTTTAAAAACAAACAATTACCCCAGAAATTTAGTGAACAAAACTATGCATCTCTATAAAAGCAATTTTATTAAAACAACTATACGGAATGAGGAACTGACTGAAGGCCATAATAACATCTATTATAAATTTCCATACATTCAGGGATTATCCGAAAAGATTGAAATTTTGATAAAAAATCACTCCACTAACATCAAGCTTGCTTTCTATCCGCTCGCAAAACTGGAGATAATATACACAAAATTGAAAGATTCTCATCCGAGATTGATGACCTCTAATGTAATATACCAAGTTCCATGTAAAGATTGCAACCTGTCGTATGTCGGCATGACCAAACAATACCTGAAAAATCGTATACGACAGCATACATATGATTGCAGAGAAAATAACAAAGATAAAAACGAAAAAACCGCGCTGGCTTTACACCATTTTCAGGAAAATCACAATTTTGACTTCAATGAGGTTAAAATTTTAGATAAAGAGAGCAACTATCACAAAAGGTGTATCAGTGAAATGATACACATTTTCTCAAATGACACAGTAAATGTTCGCACGGACACTCAAAAATTGAGTATTATTTACAACAATTTAATGCGGGAAATCAACAGAAAATGAATTAGCGTCGTGGGAGATTCACAGCAACAGGTTTGGGGAGGAAGACGAGACAACAACGATCAGTACCATATTGGCGGAGCTAGAAGTAACATCACATAAGGTTGACAATAATTTTATAAAACTGACGAAAAATAGTATTCATGGCATAGTCCCAATGAGAGTAAATAAATTCTACCACATCTCAATACATTTGACCGAATTGGTAAGTTTAATACGGTAAAAAAATGAAATAACAAAAAAATCAAAAAAAAAAAAAAAAAAAAAAAAAAAAAAAAAAAAACAAATTCCACCTGAATGTGAGTCGTTTTCTCGATATTTTATGGATTGTTGTGTTATTGTTATTGTAACCAGATTGTGCATTTGTCTGAATTTTAATAAACATTTTTTAGTCCTGAAGAAGATCCCAAAAAGGATCGAAACGTTGACAGTTCAAAGAGAGTGTATTATTCACCCCACAAGCAGTCCTCAAGCCAAGAACCCCTTTCCTATAGTTAACTGCAAGGACGAGATTGTTTGATATGGAAGTTCACTAGTATATTTTGTTAGAAAATGTAGCGCTAGATTTTTTTCAATTTAATCCCCTCCGAAAGTTGGATATCGGGTATTCCTGGACTAATACTTCCCGAGAGTAAAATCAGCATCCTTCAGTCCGTCCTATCTCCGGATCTAAAAACGGTTAACCAATTGTCACTTCCTGGCTTCGCTGCGACAAGCTAAAATATAGAATGTCTGGTCCGAGGGTCATCATGGATTGGGCAGAAGGGGAGCATCACCGCAACACAACAGCTATCAGCTATCGTCAGCATTCATCGAATGAGATGCCGAATTGCTATTCCGAATAAAACTCGACTCCCGCCGTAAGATACAGATTTCGGTTTCCGGATAATTTACGATTTTCACGAAACACTTTGTTCTTTGTCATTCTGGTGCCTTTTATATTTTATGGCTCCTTCCTAACTCGATTCATTTTAATTTGGGCGGATGTCAATCGGCTGATGTTTTATGCATTCAAGCCACGGAGGTGTATGGAAGAATGTTTTGCGAAAGGGAAATCCGGAAAAGATGGTTTTACTTCATTTCGATATTTTGCAGAAATTTTTTTTTTTAACACAGGCTATATATAAATATGAATATAATTCCATTCTTAATGGCGAAGAGAACAAAAAACAGAAAATGAATCTTCATTATCGAATGCCTATTGTGTGCGACAAAACCCCAAGGAATAAATCATGAACTGTGAAACCAGCTCCTTTCCAGAAGTCCCGAAGACAGTCATGTGAAAAACATCCCCCGACTTATTCAAATGGCTGAAAAATATTATCTTGCGATGTAACAAAAATATTTAGGAAACTTTGTTCATTATGGTAAATAATAGACCTTAAATCATTGCAGATAAAAATGCGTGAAGTTGTTTGATAAATCAAAAATTTAAGAATTCACGAGTGCTCTAAAATTACGTCTCCGAAAGTCTGGGAAAGAAGACAGCCACACCATAAAAACGATTCCACTATGCTATTAGGAGCAGCCACCGAAATTTTGCTCTTATTTTCTTATTATAAGGGGATCAACTCGCCCCTCTAAAATGACCTTGAACTGTATAGACTTTCCGAGGAAACAAGGGGGAGAATAGAAGTTTTTCAGGCGTTGTAGCGTGCCGCTTCGAACATTGATAATAGATGCATTCAAAGAGCGTTTTTTTTACGCCATTCGCACTATAGACGATCATAATCGACATTACTTCTTTGGAAATTCTTCTATCCTACCATGCTGAATTTCGAAACAATCCAAATTACACAAATATGTGCTTTCCACTTATTGGGACAATGTCCTTTCCACTTTTTAGGGAAAGTGTAGAATCTAAAAACCGAATGAACCGATCTTCATTCGTTGTCTAGAGGATTTATCGGGAATTTCTTTCACTAAATTCCAAGCCTTCAATTTTTGTTTCAATGAGTTTTGTACAAGTTCACCGGCAAGCTAGCTCATATCTTGAGAACTCTTTCAATTATGACTCAATGTTGATGAAACAAACGCTCGAACTAAGTGTAAACTATGTGTTATTTGCGTAAGAACCCTATTTTTCAGTGTCCCCTCAATTTTTTTTTATATGAATTGTACTGGTTTGCCGGGCAAGCAAGCACAATTCTTGAAAGAACTTTTTCATTTATCTCTCAATTTTGATGAAACAATTATTGGTGAATTATGTATTATTGAGTTATGAAGCCAGTTTTATTTTAAGGCCTTTAATTCCTGTTTTATTGAGTTTTGTACTAGTTCACTGGGCAAACTAGCATATATCTTGAGAACTCTTTTATTTATGACTCAATTTTGACAAAACAAACGCTCGAATTATGTGTAAACTATGTGTTATTTGCGTAAGAACCCTATTTTCCAGTGCCCCCTCAATTTTTTTTTATATGAACTGTACTGGTTTTCCGGGCAAGCGGGCACAATTCTTGAAAGAACTTTTTCATTTATCTCTCAATTTCGATGAAACAATTATTGGTGAATTATGTATCCATTGAGTTGTGAAGCCAGTTTTATTTTAAGGCCTTCAATTCCTGTTTTATTGAGTTTTGTACTAGTTCACTGGGCAATCTAGCACATATCTTGAGAACTCTTTCATTTATGACTCAATTTTGACGAAACAAACGCTCGAATTATGTGTAAACTATGTGTTATTTGCGTAAGAACCCTATTTTTCAGTGCCCCCTCAATTTTTTTTTATATCAATTGTACTGGTTTGCCGGGCAAGCAAGCACAATTCTTGAAAGAACTTTTTTTTTCATTTATCTCTCAATTTCGATGAAACAATTATTGGTGAATTATGTATCCATTGAGTTGTGAAGCCAGTTTTATTTTAAGGCCTTCAATTCCTGTTTTATTGAGTTTTGTACTAGTTCACTGGGCAATCTAGCACATATCTTGAGAACTCTTTCATTTATGACTCAATTTTGACGAAACAAACGCTCGAACTATGTGTAAACTATGTGTTATTTGCGTAAGAACCCTATTTTTCAGTGCCCCCTCAATTTTTTTTATATGAATTGTAGTGGTTTGCCGGGCAAGCAAGCACAATTCTTGAAACAAATTTTTTTTTCATTTATCTCTCAATTTTGATGAAACAATTATTGGTGAATTATGTATTATTGAGTTGTGAAGACAGTTTTATTTTAAGGCCTTTAATTCCTGTTTTATTGAGTTTTGTACTAGTTCACTGGGCAAACTAGCATATATCTTGAGAACTCCTTTATTTATGACTCAATTTTGACGAAACAAACGCTCGAATTATGTGTAAACTATGTGTTATTTGCGTAAGAACCCTATTTTTCAGTGCCCCCTCAATTTTTTTTTATATGAACTGTACTGGTTTGCCGGGCAAGCGGGCACAATTCTTGAAAGAACTTTTTCATTTATCTCTCAATTTCGATGAAACAATTATTGGTGAATTATGTATCCATTGAGTTGTGAAGCCAGTTTTATTTTAAGGCCTTCAATTCCTGTTTTATTGAGTTTTGTACTAGTTCACTGGGCAATCTAGCACATATCTTGAGAACTCTTTCATTTATGACTCAATTTTGACGAAACAAACGCTCGAACTATGTGTAAACTATGTGTTATTTGCGTAAGAACCCTATTTTTCAGTGCCCCCTCAATTTTTTTTATATGAATTGTAGTGGTTTGCCGGGCAAGCAAGCACAATTCTTGAAACAACTTTTTTTTTCATTTATCTCTCAATTTTGATGAAACAATTATTGGTGAATTATGTATCCACTGAGTTGTGAAGCCAGTTTTATTTTAAGGCCTTCAATTCCTGTTTTATTGAGTTTTGTACTAGTTCACTGGGCAATCTAGCACATATCTTGAGAACTCTTTCATTTATGACTCAATTTTGACGAAACAAACGCTCGAACTATGTGTAAACTATGTGTTATTTGCGTAAGAACCCTATTTTTCAGTGCCCCCTCAATTTTTTTTATATGAATTGTAGTGGTTTGCCGGGCAAGCAAGCACAATTCTTGAAACAACTTTTTTTTATTTATCTCTCAATTTTGATGAAACAATTATTGGTGAATTATGTATTATTGAGTTGTGAAGACAGTTTTATTTTAAGGCCTTTAATTCCTGTTTTATTGAGTTTTGTACTAGTTCACTGGTCAAACTAGCATATATCTTGAGAACTCTTTTATTTATGACTCAATTTTGACGAAACAAACGCTCGAATTATGTGTAAACTATGTGTTATTTGCGTAAGAACCCTATTTTTCAGTGCCCCCTCAATTTTTTTTTATATGAACTGTACTGGTTTGCCGGGCAAGCGGGCACAATTCTTGAAAGAACTTTTTCATTTATCTCTCAATTTCGATGAAACAATTATTGGTGAATTATGTATCCATTGAGTTGTGAAGCCAGTTTTATTTTAAGGCCTTCAATTCCTGTTTTATTGAGTTTTGTACTAGTTCACTGGGCAATCTAGCACATATCTTGAGAACTCTTTCATTTATGACTCAATTTTGACGAAACAAACGCTCGAATTATGTGTAAACTATGTGTTATTTGCGTGAGAACCCTATTTTTCAGTGCCCCCTCAATTTTTTTTTATATGAATCGTACTGGTTTGCCGGGCAAGCAAGCACAATTCTTGAAAGAACTTTTTCATTTATCTCTCAATTTTGATGAAACAATTATTGGTGAATTATGTATTATTGAGTTGTAAAGCCCGTTCTTCTTTGTGGGCCTTCAATTCCTGTTTTATCGAGTTTTTTACTAGTTTACTGGGCAAACTAGCACATATCTTCAGAATTCTTTCATTTATGACACAATTCTGACGAAACAAACGCTCGAATTATGTGTAAATTATGTGTTATTTGCGTAAGAACCCTATTTTTCAGTGCCCCCTCAATTTTTTTTTATATGAATCGTACTGGTTTGCCGGGCAAGCAAGCACAATTCTTGAAAGAACTTTTTCATTTATCTCTCAATTTTGATGAAACAATTATTGGTGAATTATGTATTATTGAGTTGTAAAGCCCGTTTTTCTTTGTGGGCCTTCAATTCCTGTTTTATTGAGTTTTTTACTAGTTTACTGGGCAAACTAGCACATATCTTCAGAATTCTTTCATTTATGACTCAATTTTGACGAAACAAACGCTCGAATTATGTGTAAACTATGTGTTATTTGCGTAAGAACCCTATTTTTCAGTGCCCCCCCTAATTTTTTCTATATAAATTGTACTGGTTTGCCGGGCAAGCAAGCACACTTCTTGAAACAACTTTTTTTTTCATTTATCTCTCAATTTTGATGAAACAATTATCGGTGAATTATGTATTATTGAGTTGTGAAGCTTATTTTATTATAAGGCCTTCAATTCCTATTTTATTGAGTTTTGTACAAGTTTACTGGGCAAACTAGCACATGTGATTTTTGACTCAATTTTGACGAAACAAACGCTCGAATTATGTGTAAACTATGTGTTATTTGCGTAAGAACCCTATTTTTCAGTGTCCCCCCAATTTTTTTTTTATATGAATTGTACTAGTTTGCCGGGCAAACTAGCACAAATTGTGAAGCCATTTTTTTTTGTACGCCTTCAATGTTTTTTTATTGATTCTCCGGATAAGCTAGCACAATTCATAATAACAAATTCATTTATCACACAACGGCAATGAAATCATACACAAAAAGGCCAACAACTATAAATGATCTATTTTCGACGCAGCATAACGAGAAAATAAATAACTGTGAATGAACCCGAAATCAGAGTTTTTGATGTTGGCTGTTTCCTAAATCTCAATCTGACTAGTTTCAAAAGTTGAAGGGTCAATTTATGAAAAAAAAAGCTAACGTGAGTCGAACATTCGAATGAATGAATCTATGATGAAATAAGAAAACAATTCCATCATAGCTTTTCTACACATGGGTCTGAATAAAACAGCCCACTGTGATATCAATTTTCGTGATGTATAAACATAGATAATATTTATGTAGATGTTCGTATAAATTTCGTCTCACAAGAAGTATTCGTATCTCAAAAATTTTATTATCGCGTTGACAATAAGGAGTATTGGCTTTAAAATTTATTGTTTATCGAATACGAGCTTGGTATAATGTGCCATTGAATTCCCTTTCAGATGCGTTCAGAGTATCGCATCGAGTTTGAAGGCGAAATATTGAATCAGGGTATTTCCCTCCTATGACATTTATTTATATGTTTGTTGAAATTTATAAATCAATCTTTTCTGGAGATCGATACGATCGGACCCATTATTTACCGAAAAACTCTGCAATTTAGATTCTGATCATCCATTTTTCTTGAAAATTTTGCAACAACGCATGTGAGTTCTTATGTGCAATATGTAAAATAACAATTTTGCTGTTTATGCATTAGAATCCGAATCTGATTTCAAAAACGCAACAATATTGCAAGATCGCCTGCAACAAGTTCACGAACCGATTTCTCGAATGGATATTATTGGTTGATGAATCTAATTCTGCTGAACAAGTGAAAATTTTCAACCTATAAGAATGTTGGAAGATGTTTTGTTTGAAAATATGTAATTCATCTAGTAATTAATTCGACCAGAGTGTTTATATTTACAATAATTTGTTTGTTTGTGAAACCAGTCACACGACTGAGTAAATACGCTTCCACGAAATCAATTATTCCGGTAGAATAAACCAATCTGACTGGATAATGATAACAAATTTGAAACTTGTACCTTCTTGTATCACACGAGTTATCTATTTTATTTCATTAGGAGAACGCAGCAAGTTTCAAACAAAGATTTATTATTTACACCTCACCTTGGTTTCTATTCAGACTTCACGAGATACGCCAACAATTATTCTATTTTTTCTAAAAAACGATGTTGAAGATTCTACATTTCTTTTAGTAGTCAATTCCAGAATGAAATTTTCAGAAAATTTCCGAGGGGGCCAGATAAACATATAATGATTACAAATTTGAATTCAAAACCTTCTTGTGGTACAAGGGTTGAGTATTTCATGAAGAAAATACGGCAAGTTTCAAATAAAGTAATATTATTCACACATCACCTTGATTTCTATTCAGATTTCATGTAGTACACCAATTTTTTTCTGAAGAACGATTTTTATCGTCTTCCACGAAATTTTCACAGATTTTTTGGCCATTCAAAAACGTGGACTGTAAAAATTTCAGGGAGGTGGCGAATAGTGATAACAAATTTGAATTTTAAACCTTCTTGTAGTAACAGAATTGAGTATTTCATGAAAAAAATACAGCAAGTTTCGAACAAAGTAATATTATTCACACATCACCTTGATTTCTATTTAAATTTCACGAAGTACACCAATATTTTTTTCCAGAAAACCGATTTTTATCGTCTTCCATCCCGCTCCTACTATCAAATATTTTCTGGGGCACTACCCTACTGATTTGATAGGGATATTGACGTTTCTTAATCCTTTTATGTTGTCAATTCCGAAATTCATAAGAGGAAAAAAAATTATTGACCTCCCACGAAATTTCACAGATTTTTTGGCCACTCAAAAACGTGAACTTCAAAAATTTCAGGGAGGTGGCTAATAATGATAACAAATTTGAATTTTAAACCTCCTTGTATTACCAGAGTTGAGTATTTCATGAAGAAAATACAGCAAGTTTCAAACAAAGTAATATTTTTTACACATCACCCTGGTTTCTATTTAGATTTCACGAAGTACACCAATATTTTTTTTCTGAAAAACGATTTACATCGTCTTCCATCCCTCTCCTACAATCAAATATTTTCCGGAGCAATCCCCTTCTGATCTAATAGGGATATTGACGTTTCTTAATCCTTTTATGTTGTCAATTCCGAAATTCGTTAGGGAAAAAAAAATGTTTATCTCCCACGAAATTTTCACAGATTTTTTGGCCATTCAAAAACGTGAACTGTAAAAATTTCAGGGAGGTGGCGAATAATGATAACAAATTTGAATTTTAAACCTTCTTGTAGTACCAGAATTGAGTATTTCATGAGAAAAATACAGCAAGTTTCGAACAAAGTAATATTATTCACACATCATTTTGATTTCTATTTAGATTTCACGAAGTAAACCAATTTTTTTTTTCTGAAAAACGATTTATATTGGCTTCCATCCCGCTCCTACAATCAAATTTTTTCCGGGGCACTACCCTACTGATCTTATAGGAATATTGACGTTTCTCAATCCTTTTATGTTGTCAATTCCGAAATTCGTTAGGGAAAAAAAATGTTTATTTCCCACGAAATTTTCACAGATTTTTTGGCCACTCAAAAACGTGAACTTTAAAAATTTCAGGGAGGTGGCTAATAATGATAACAAATTTGAATTTTAAACCTTCTTGTAGTACCAGAATTGAGTATTTCATGAAAAAAATACAGCAAGTTTCGAACAAAGTAATATTATTCACACATCATTTTGATTTCTATTTAGATTTCACGAAGTACACCAATATTTTTTTTCTGAAAAACGATTTATATCGTCTTCCATCCCGCTCCTACAATCAAATTTTTTCCGGGGCACTACCCTACTGATCTAATAGGGATATTGACGTTTCTTAATCCTTTTATGTTGTCAATTCCGAAATTCATAAGAGGAAAAAAAATTATTGATCTCCCACGAAATTTCACAGATTTTTTGGCCACTCAAAAACGTGAACTTTAAAAATTTCAGGGAGGTGGCTAATAATGATAACAAATTTGAATTTTAAACCTCCTTGTATTACCAGAGTTGAGTATTTCATGAAGAAAATACAGCAAGTTTCAAACAAAGTAATATTTTTCACACATCACCCTGATTTCTATTTAGATTTCACGAAGTACACCAATATTTTTCTTCTGAAAAACGATTTACATCGTCTTCCATCCCTCTCCTACAATCAAATATTTTCCGGAGCACTCCCCTTCTGATCTAATAGGGATATTGACGTTTCTTAATCCTTTTATGTTGTCAATTCCGAAATTCGTTAGGGAAAAAAAAATGTTTATCTTCCACGAAATTTTCACAGATTTTTTGGCCATTCAAAAACGTGAACTGTAAAAATTTCAGGGAGGTGGCGAATAATGATAACAAATTTGAATTTTAAACCTTCTTGTAGTACCAGAATTGAGTATTTCATGAGAAAAATACAGCAAGTTTCGAACAAAGTAATATTATTCACACATCATTTTGATTTCTATTTAGATTTCACGAAGTAAACCAATATTTTTTTTCTGAAAAACGATTCATATCGTCTTCCGTCCCGCTCCTACAATCAAATTTTTTCCGGGGCACTACCCTACTGATCTAATAGGGATATTGACGTTTCTCAATCCTTTTATGTTGTCAATTCCGAAATTCGTTAGGGGAAAAAAAATGTTTATCTCCCACGAAATTTTCACAGATTTTTTGGCCATTCAAAAACGTGGACTGTAAAAATTTCAGGGAGGTGGCGAATAGTGATAACAAATTCGAATTTTAAACCTTCTTGTAGTACCAGAATTGAGTATTTCATGAAAAAAATACAGCAAGTTTCGAACAAAGTAATATTATTCACACATCACCTTGATTTCTATTCAAATTTCACGAAGTACACCAATATTTTTTTTCTGAAAAACGATTTATATGGTCTTCCATCCCGCTCCTACAATCAAATTTTTTCCGGAGCACTACCCTACTGATCTAATCGGGATATTGACGATTCTTCATCACTTTATGTTGTCAATTCCAAAATTCGTTAGAGGAAACAGAAATGTTTGTTCTCCAACGAAATTTTCACAAATTTTTGGCCACTCAAAAACGTGAACTGTAAATATTTCAGGGGGGTGGAGAATAATGATAACAAATTTGAACCTTCTTTTGGTACAAGAATTGAGTATTTCATGAAGAAAGTACAGCAAGTTTCAAATTATTCACACATCACCTTATTTTTATTTAGACTTCACGAGATACGCCAGGAATTATTATATTTTTTCTAAAGACGATGTCTTTCAACCTCGAATAATGATAACGCATTCGAATTTCAAACCTTCTTGTAATACAAAATAGTTAACTAACTCATGAAGAAAATGCAGTAAGTTTCAAAAAAAGGTTTATTTCTATTCTGATTTGTTTCTGAAAAACGATTTATTCCAACCCGTTCCTACAATGAAATAATGGCACATTCTGGAAAAAATTCTTGCAAATACAGGTGTCCCAAAATATACACGCCTAAATTCTTTTTTTTCAAATAGCAAACCCCAATTTGAGTTGTTGGTTCCCTACTAGATTGTGTATAAGACGCATCCGGATTTCCGAGTCTTATTTGCAATATTTTTCGACTTATTCTAGTTAAGCGTCGTACATATGCTCACAGAAAAAAAATAACTTCAGAACCAATCAACATAACTTGATCAATTCTTTTCGAATCGAGTCTCCAAGATTTGGCGCATCTTTTGATATGCGCGTGAACTCGAACGAAATGTTCCACCGCCTACTACGATTTTTGGAAAATGATACATTGAAAATTGAATATTTTATTGCATCATTTCATTGCATTTTTTACAATATACATGTGCTAACGCTTGGAGAATCGAATGGAAAAAATTAACAAGCTTGGTCGATTTCCGGTGTTTATTAGGACTGCGTATTGCGAGAAAAATTAGAATTTTATTTAGAAAAAACAAAAGTTTCACCTATGATTGTTGTTCATTTGAAGTTTCGGAACTTTTGTGTCGAACGTTTAGAACTTGATTATAGTTGTTGTCTAGGCAACGAACTCCGCGCTGAATTCCGAATAATGAACGACTATTTTTATCTGTCTCTTCCTTTTTACCTGAGGATCTGAAATAAATCGAATCCGAGATATTCGTCCAATTTCCCAACTCACTAACGGTACTCTCAATGGTCATCGAGTTCAGGAAAAAAGTCACTCATATTCGACAGGAGATATTACGAGCATAAGCGTTCCACTATTTCACAGATGTAAAAAAAATCGAACAACATTTTGGCGGGAAAGTCATCGGCACCGAACAATGATCTTGATTGTTACGTAATGTTCAAGCGGGAATTTGAATTGTGAGGTTATGGACCGCCGACCAAAGCGAGGAAACCATACTACCAAAGACCGAAAACATACTGACTATATAGAATAGCATACGTCTGTGCTGGATGTAATGTTGTTTACTATTTACTTGTCTGTTGCCTCGCCCGTATGAGAGATGTTGTTTACTCAGTTATATTTAGATTTTAGAGAAATGCAAAAGCAAACTCACTACACCTGCCTCGAAAGGAGGCACAGGGGCGGATTCCGTTTTTTTTTTATTGTTCATCGGACGCGTGCACGGCATTCGCAAACAGCAAAGTCTCGCGCTATTCTGACTTAACGAGTGAAAACTATGTTAGAGCCTTTTGGCGGTTGGAATATATTAAATAAGCACGCACAACTTCGCGCACGACAGATTTCCCGCTACGTAACGAGAGAAAATATGTGTATTCCATGAATAGCTGAAGCTCTATTCAAATTTGAAATGGAAACTTTCCATCAGAATAAACGACCTACGAAAAACTGTCAACAGTTTTCTCTACTATCGTTTATGCCCAACTTTTCTCGTCGATATTTCCTAAGATGTAGTCCTGTATAAGAAATTGTTTACTTTCAGACTCATTGGATACTTTTAATTCAGGAGATTATTAAAACTGACGAATGACAGTTGACAGGTCGGGTTATGTTAGGTTCAAAATCTTAGCTCCGAAAATTTAAGTTTCCTTACAACGAAATTAGATTCAATCGATTTATTATAAAAAGATTACGAAAAGCACTGCCGTGAAGTCAGAAGCTTTTGTGCGCTCGTACATCCACCTTGTAGGTAGATTCGCATTTTCCAGTTTTAGAAATCAATTGAAGGAATTTTCGACAGCTGTCAAAAAAATTATCAAACTTCGGCGAAACTCCAGGCTTCATGTCAGTGCTTCAGCTGACCAATTTTTTTTCGATAATTCGCTAGAATTTTCTACTGTATCTATGGTCTTGGTGATGCGATCTGGACAAAATTTTGCACGTAGTTTGAATACATTATTTTTCAGCTAGGTGCAGAATTTCATTCCAATCCGATCAGTAGTTTCGAAACTATCAGGAAAAAAATATTTTGGAGGGCCATATTTACGGAACCCCTAGTCTAATTTTGCTCATTGATGAACGTGACAGCGATATTCACGATCCAAACCCACCCTGAGAATTTCAAGTTCCTAGACCTTTCCGTTCAAAAGTTACAATTTTCTATGGTCTCTATGGTTCTGGTCATGCGATCTGAACAAAATATTGTTTTAATATATCATTCTCGATTAAAATACAAAATTTCACCTCGATCGAATCCGTAGTTTTGAAATTATCAAGAAAACTAAATTTCAAACGACCATATTTACGGAACCCCTAGTATACTTTTGCTCAATGATGAACGTCATCACGACATTCCAGAACCTCACCTATCCTGAAAATGTCAAGTCCCTAGGCGTTTCTGTTCAAAAGTTACAATTTTCTATGGTTTCTATGGTTCTGGTCATGCGATCTGGACAAAATTTCACATGTAGCTTGAACACCTCATTCTCCATTTGAGTGCAAATTTTCATCTCGATCGAATCTGTAGTTTCGAAGAAATCAGGAGAACAAAATTTTGAACGGCCATATTTACGGAACCCCTGGTGGAATTCTGCTCATTAACGAACTTAACCGAGGCATTCGGGATCTGAACCTACACTGAAAATTTCAAGTTTCTAGGTCGATCCGTTCGAGAGTTATCGTGCTTACGGACGGCCGGACGGACAGACTCGAATTTTCCGACGGATTCGTCATCAGTGAGTCGAACATAATCGATTGAGACCAATTTCGGCTCAAAATTCGAAAAATACAGACATCGTGACGAAATGATATAGCTCTCGTGTAAGTAGAACAAGCGCTCAAAATCACAGACATTTGGGCAAAACAATACCGCTCGTGTCTTCTGAAGCAAAAAAGAATGACGGGACAAAGAATGATTCACAAGAAAAAAAATTCTGACTGAAAACAGAACGTTAACAATAAAAAAATACACCAACACAAAAAGGAAAAATAATAATACTAAAACCGCGAAGACAATGATGAACAAATACATAGGACACAGAACACATTAACAGAAAAATATTCATTTCTGGAAATAATAGAAGGGAATCACAATAATAGTAAAACAACCAGAAAATAATCAAATTGAAAAGAATCAATATTAATTATTTTTTTCGATATAGAACAATTCATTGTGACGAAATGATATAGCCCCCGTGCAAGTAGAACGAGCGCTCAAAAATCACAGACATTTGGGCTTAATTATACCGCTCTGCTTCACAGAAACAAAAAAGAATCACAGGACAAAGAAAGATTTACAAGAAAAAAACTTCGGACTGAAAACAGAACGTTAACAACAAAAAAAATTACCAACCACAGGAAAAATAATAATAATAAAACTACGAAGACATTGAACAAATACATAGGACACAGAACACATTAAGAGAAGAAATTATATTTCTGGAAATGACAGAAGGAAATCACAATAAGAGTAAAACAACCAGAAAATAATCAAAGTAAGAAGAATTATACAGGGTGTTTCATTGGGAAAGAGAAATAATTAAAACATGGATAGATGGCACCGAGGTGATTCTAGAAATACCACATCTTTTGGCTCTGACTGTCTTTGTGAGATACAGGATGTCATGCGATCTGGACAAAATTTTGCATCTAGCTTGAACACGTTATTCTCCATCTGAGTGCAGAATTTCATCTCGATCAAATCAGTAGTTTCGAAATTATCAGGAAAAAATAATTTTTAACGGTCATATTTACGGAACCCCTGGTCGAATTTCGAATATGGTTCTGTAACATGTAACATTCTAATAAAGTTAATCAGTTCACCATACTAATCTAGCAGCTAGGTCTACCCCCTTGCTAATGTAGCGCAGAATGTGATTTTTTTTCCTCCAATAATACACTCATGTAAAAATGGAGCGGCGGAAATGGCTCATCGCCGAAAGTGAAATCTTACGGAAAAGATCAAACGAGATGCAGGAAGTGAAACGTAGCCAATACCCCTGGGAAAAAGAAATCAGTATTCATATTAACTGTTCGCAATTGAGGATACCCACCCCTGCGCCACAAAGGTGCTAACTTATTATAAGGGTGTATCGGTGAAAAGCCTACATTATGAGACCCCTGATACCGGCGTGAATGCTCTCGACTGTGAAATACTCCAGGAAACTCTTCTAATCAAAAGGGACACTTTGAGAATAAAAATATCACATCCGATATCTCACCCTGCATATTTATGCCCCGTGTGAAGAATGAATGTCAATAATCCCAAATTTGATTGTCTGAGAAAGTGTTCCACGCTTTTCTTCGTTTAACTTCCTCTCTCATTTCGGATGGAGCCTTGAACGTATACTAAGCCGATATGTACAAGAATAATAAAATTGTCTCTTCTGATTATGTTTCTTTCGTTAATAAGGGGGGATGAGGATTTAGGGGATGAATCTTTCTGTCGAATAGTTTTCTGGAATACATAATATTAAGAAGATCGACCGACAAATATTTGGAAGGATTTATATGAGTTATTGAAAAAAAAAATGATATTGATTCTTCTAAAATTGATTATTTTCAAAACTACGGATTCGATAGTGACGAAATTTTGTATTATGATGGAGAATGATATATTCAATCTACATTTTTTCCAGATCGCATAATCAGAACCATTTTAAATTCCAACGAATTATTGAGAAATAATCCTTACATTTCTGTAACAGCTGATTCGGCATTATTGACAAAGAGCTGCTGTCATTTTTTCTGACAGCTGTCGAAAATTTCTCCAATTAGTTTCTGAAACTGAAAGATGCGAAATGTTCACGACCGGCCGGACGGACAGAATTTAATTTGATTACGAATTCTTCATCACCAACAAGCGCGTGGAAATACTTCAATAGGTAAAACGAAAACTTATCTCTCGTAGAGCAGGTGTTACTTCTTTCGAACTAGAATCTTTTTCTTCACCCCTTCAAAGTGAATGTTCATGGAGAATTCCTAGCAATCCTAGCAGATGATACCCCCAATATTCAATGTTTATTTATTTATCTTACCAGAAGGGTTTTACCTGCTCAAGAGGGCAGAGTGTTGGATCCAATAGGTACCTAATATTCTCATACGTACAATAGAATATATAAGAAAGACCTCTGTTATTGTATAGTGTCAAACATTTTTTGAAAATTGTTCAATTGTGACCCATATACTGGGGATTTCGTATAATTAGTTTTAGGCGAAATTAAGTTTTCAGGCTATTCGTCACGATGGATTTCATTCATGAGTTACCTATCAAGAGGGCACCGAGGTGGTTCTAGAAATACCACATTTTTTGGCTCTGACTGTCTTTGAAACCGAGATACAGGATGTTTTATGAATATTGCTCATTTCTTCTTGAGGTCATAACAAACGAACCACCTGGTATATTTTCTTCATATTTGGCACACATGTTCCTTATTTGAAGCTTAAATAAATCACCCAATAACCATAAGAAAAATCCAGGTCCAGGTTAACAAAAAATTATGAAACGTCCGAAGAGGAGTTTCCTCCTCTTCCCCACAGAATCTACACTCGTCAGTTTCTGTTAAGCTCATTCTCTCCATATGCTTTCTAAGGCAACATGTCCTGCGAGAAGGCGTACCTTATTCTTACTGAGATTCAAATACTTTTTGGATCTTGCACTGTTAAAGTTCCGAAGGAATTTTTTGGAGTGATACATTCCTGGAAGCTTCCTCCAGAGTGCTTTTTTCTCAGTGTCTTCCTTCCTTTTCGGAATTATTGTTATATATAGTTATAGTTTGGTAAGGGGGTTACATTACATTGCGACCTCAAGGTCTATTGTGCCCCCCCATCAGAGCTGTTTCCGCAAATGCGCTACCCACAGCTCGGCCTCCAGCTCCAGAGCTCCAATGAACTTCAGTATCTGAGAGGGCTTCAAGGAGGTAAAATCTTCGTTCCTTCTACAATTCTCTTGTCCAAGACATTCTTTGCGTTGGTTTGCAATGGCGAGGCATTCTGTAACCAGGTGAACAGGAGTTTCCTCCTCTTCCCCACAGAATCTACACTCGTCAGTTTCTGTTAAGCCCATTCTCTCCATATGCTTTCTAAGGCAACAATGTCCTGTGAGGGGGCGTAACTTATTCTTACTGATATTCGAATACTTTTTGGATCTTGCACTTTTAAAGTTCAAAAGGAACTTTTTGGAGTGATACATTCCTGGAAGATTCCTCCAGAGTGCTTCTTTCTCAGTGTCTTCCTCCCTTTTCGGAATTATTGTTATATATAGTTATAGTTTGGTAAGAGGGTTACATTTCATTGCGACCTCAAGGTCTATGACGCCCCCCATCAGAGCTGTTTTCGCAAATGCGCTACCTACAGCTCGCCCTCCAGCTCCAGAGCTCCAATGAACTTCAGTATCTGAGTGGGCTTCAAGGAGGTAAAATCTTCGTTCCTTCTA
This sequence comes from Aphidecta obliterata, assembly GCA_963966015.1. Taxonomy (NCBI): domain Eukaryota; kingdom Metazoa; phylum Arthropoda; class Insecta; order Coleoptera; family Coccinellidae; genus Aphidecta; species Aphidecta obliterata. The sequence goes on from OZ014436.1 coordinate 5,449,894, forward strand.
CAATTCTCTTGTCCAAGACATTCTTTGCGTTGGTTTGCAATGGCGAGTCATTCTGTAACCAGGTGAACAGGAGTTTCCTCCTCTTCCCCACAGAATCTACACTCGTCAGTTTCTGTTAAGCCCATTCTCTCCATATGCTTTCTAAGGCAACAATGTCCTGTGAGGGGGCGTAACTTATTCTTACTGAGATTCGAATACTTTTTGGATCTTGCACTTTTAAAGTTCCGAAGGAACTTTTTGGAGTGATACATTCCTGGAAGATTCCTCCAGAGTGCTTCTTTCTCAGTGTCTTCCTCCCTTTTCGGAATTATTGTTATATATAGTTATAGTTTGGTAAGAGGGTTCCATTTCATTGCGACCTCAAGGTCTATGACGCCCCCCATCAGAGCTGTTTTCGCAAATGCGCTACCTACAGCTCGCCCTCCAGCTCCAGAGCTCCAATGAACTTCAGTATCTGAGAGGGCATCTGAGAGGGCTTCCTTCTACAATTCTCTTGTCCAAGACATTCTTTGCGTTGGTTTGAAATGGCGAGGCATACTGTAACCAGGTGAACAGGAGTTTCCTCCTCTTTCCCACAGAATCTACACTCGTCAGTTTCTGTTAAGATCATTCTCTCCATATGCTTTCTAAGGCAACAATGTCCTGTGAGGGGACGTAACTTATTCTTACTGAGATTCGAATAATTTTCGGATCTTGTACTTTTAAAGTTCCGAAGGAACTTTTTGGAGTGATACATTCCTGGAAGATTCCTCCAGAGTGCTTCTTTCTCAGTGTCTTCCTTCCTTTTCGGAATTATTGTTATATATAGTTATAGTTTGGTAAGGGGGTTACATTACATTGCGACCTCAAGGTCTATTGTGCCCCCCACCAGAGCTGTTTTCGCAAATGCGCTACCTACAGCTCGCCCTCCAGCTCCAGAGCTCCAATGAACTTCAGTATCTGAGAGGGCTTCAAGGAGGTGAAATCTTCGTTCCTTCTACAATTCTCTTGTCCAAGACATTCTTCCGTTGGTTTGCAATGGCGAGGCATTCTGTAACCAGGTGAACAGGAGTTTCCTCCTCTTCCCCACAGAATCTACACTTGTCAGTTTCTGTTAAGCCCATTCTCTTCATATGCTTTCTAAGGCGACAATGTCCTATGAGGAAGCCAGTGAGGAGGCGTAACTTCCAAAAACTTTTTGGAACTTGGAAGTTCCGAAGAAGCCATCCATTCATGGAGATTCCTCCAAAGTGCTTCTCTTTCAGTCTCTTCCTTCTCCAAAAACTCTTTCTCATAGGTGCATTTGCCTATGCCACAGAAAGGTTCTGAGCCAGTAAGTGGCTATTGTGCTCCCTTTCTGGCAAGTGTATTGGCCTCTTCGTTTCCTTTGATTCCTGAGTGACCAGGAACCCAGACTAGACCCAGAGACCTTGTTGTTCTTGCCTACTTCATCAAGAGTCCTTCGGCACTCCCATATCAGCTTTGAGTTGATAATACAGGAGTTCAGTGCTTTGCTAGCAGCTTGACTATCAAAATGGATCACAATGTCACACCCTCGATATTTTCTTTCCAGTTTTATATCTATGCATCTTTTCATTGCCTGGAAAACACTCGAGTAGGAGCCTAACGATAGTGTACACTTGGTTCTTGCCCGGTTAACTCCAGCGCCGGCACCTATCGTGGTTTTAGAACCATATGGAAACCATTTAATGGTATTGACTTTGAAATTTTGGGTAGGTTATTCCTTTTCCCATTCTTTCTTTTTACATGGCATAGTGTTGAAGTTCTTCTCAATGCTTACTTTTTCAATCGTGACATCACTAGGCAGGTTCGCTGATGAGATGTACTTGTCAGAGAGGACCAGGCTCCCTTACTTTTAATTCTCTCGTTCCCTGTACCTTCCCTAGATATTCTAAAAATAGCCTCATGGGCTACCCTATTGATCACTAGATGTCAAGGAGTGAGATCTGTGATGATCTCAAGTGCTCTCATCGAATACTCTGGGTTGACTTTTTGACTAGCTTGGCTACAGTCAGTATTCTTGGTGGTATCACTGAATACTCATGTTCTTCCTTTGTAAACTTCTTAATATAAAACTCAGAAATAACAAAGCCACGTGAGGAATATTTATATAGATATATCAAATTATAGGTTCAGGTTCAGCCGCTTCATTATATGACTGCAACATGACAAGCAAGCAAGAAGTACTAATCATCATAAATTCACAGCCAATTTAACCCGCATTATGGGAGTTACATATGATTGAAGTACATGAGGGAATTCAGGGGGGCTGTTTGCCAAGAAACAGTTTGATAAGTCAGCAAACTCGGCTAACTTGAATTCAACAACAGCCAAGTGGTTAGTTAGTAGTGTAAAAGTACAAATACAACGGCTTCCCTTGAGGTTAAATGGCAAGGTACATACACGCTTTGTTACCGAGCAGGCAATGGCTCGAAAGGATATTACCGCGAAAAAGGACAAACTTATCGAAGCGCATAGTTCAACAAAGTTTTCCCAAGTTTTGGTCTACGTAACTAGTAAACGTCTTTCAATATACATGTCCGTAATTTAGCCGAATATAAGCTCTGGAAGTGGGGCGAGATCGCTGAAGTTCCTAGATGATTGTTCCCCTAGGCCTGACTTAATTGTGTTGTAATAGCAAGAAGCAAATGAAAGCATTTGCAGTAGGGTTATATTATTCAGGTACACTGAAAATCCTTATTGCTCACATATAACATTCTCCATCGTTGTTCGTAGATGCTGAAAGTATGTCGTTTTACCATTCTGTCCTCTCAGGAGACTTAATAAATTTCAAGATGCACCGTCGAACCTTTATTGCTGAGAAATACTAAAACCAATTTCATCACTTAGTTAATTCGGTTTGAAGTTCGAACCATCACACAAAATTGTAAGAAAATTTGAGAAATAATCTATAATAATATAATTAAGGATGAAATTCGAAAAATTATACTAGATAAACTAATAGCAACCCAACAAAACAATTAATTCATCCCAGAGACCAACAAATTTATCATTTGCACCTGTAGACCAGTTTCGATCCATATCAGATCTCGTCAGTACAGTTAGCAAAATGATAAATTCGATGTGAGAAACAGAAAACCTTTAAGACATAAGGCAAAGTGGATTTGAGAAAATTTCCTAAATCACGCCACCTGTCCGTCTCAAATATCTATAGATCATGAATCGCCTTATCCCAAGACAAAGACACATGTTTGACGCGTCGTAAACATTACGAGCGTATATGGTCACACATAGAAATTACAGGTTCAAGCTTCAACCTTATTCGTCTGAATAATTGACTGAAATAATATACGGGTGTTTATCTGAAATTATTAAATCCAGGAATTAGAAAAATTATAAAATTAGGCTTGCTATTAGTTTATCTAGTATAATTTTTGAGCGCTCGTACTACTTACACGAGGGCTATATCATTTCGTCACGATGTCTGTATTGTTCGACTCACTGATGACGAATCTGTCGGAAAATTCGAGTCTGTCCGTCCGTCCGGCCGTATACACGATAACTCTCGAACGGAATGTCCTAGAAACCTGAAATTTTCAGGGTAGGTTCAAACTTCGATTGCCGCGGTTAAGTTCGTTATCGGGCAATATTCGCCGAGGGGTTCCGTAAATATGGCCGCTCGGATTTTTGTTTTCCTGATTATTTCGAAACTATAGATTCGATCGAGGTGAAATTTTGTACTCAGATGGAGAATAACGTATTCAACCTACATGCAAAATTTTGTCCAGCTCGCATAACCAGAACCATAGAAACCATAGAAAATTATAACTTTCGAACGGAAAGGCCTAGAGACTTGACATTTTCAGGATAGGTGTAGATCTCGAATGTTGCGGTCACGTTCATCAATGAGCAAAATTAGACTATGGGTTCCGTAAATATGGTCGTTCAAAATTCAGTTTTCTTGAGAATTTCAAAACTATGTATTTGATCGTGACGAAAATTTGTATTTGAATTGAGAATGATATATTCGAGCTACATTTTGTCCAGATCGCATGATCAGAACCATAGAAACCATAGAAAATCATAACTTCCGAACGGAAAGGCCGAGGGACTTGAAATTTTCAGGATAGGTTCGGATCGCGAATTGTGCGGTCACGTTCATCAATGAGCAAAATTAGACTAGGGGTTCTGTAAATATAGCCGTTCAAACTTTTTTTTTTCTGATAATTTCGAAACTACTTACTGGATTGGAATGAAATTTCGCAAATAGATGGAGAATGATGTATTCAAACTACTTGGGAAATTTTGTCCAGATCGCATTACCAAGACAATAAATACCGTAGAAAATTCTAGCGAATCATTGAAAAAAATTGGTCACCTAAAGCACTGACGTGAATTCTGGATTTTCGCCTCAGTTTTAATTTTTTTCGACAGCTGTCAAAATCTTTCCAATTGGTTTCTAAAACTGAATAATGCGAATCTACCTGTACGAGCGCTCAAAAGCTCCTGACTTCACGGCAGTGCTTTTCATTCCTGAATTTCATTCCTGAATTTGAAATAATCTATGACAACGTTTTACGAAAGAGTCCTCATGGTTTGTTTTCTTCTGCAAAGGTCTACTCTCCAAATGGTTCTGGACTTTTTTCAAGCTGATGATCTGAATCTGTGGATAACGATTAGGAGCGATACTGAAAGAGCGCATCACATATTATACCCCAACGAATAAAAATTTCCAACCGAATCATATCATAAATTCAATCGAATCAGGTTGGATTAAACGATAAATACTGTGTTGATTAAATTTGAAGGGGAATGACAAATCAATTTAATTCCTCTAATCCCCTTCCTGATCCTGAAATATGTCTGTATTTCAACCGGGGCGAATATACACGTTCGTAGATTCACCAAAAACACTTCATTTTTGACCTGAATAAAATTCACACCTGATGGGGCAAAAGTTTCAAATTGGATTTCCTTTTGAAACCTAATAAAATCGAAGCAGAAGGTAAAGTATTCTCGAAGTCACAATGGCACATCCTTGTTAGTTTCTTCAATTATACCCAATGTGAAAACTTGAGTTTAAACTCGAACTATTCTGATGTATGGCCTCATCAAACATTTATCCATTGAAAACCATGTCTGCGGGTTAAAAACTAATCGAATAGCAGCTTCTACACTTTAATGGAAATTGTTTCTGAAGCATAACAATTTGTTTTATGTTTTTTCTAACTTCCTGAAAACTCTATTACGCGCATGATATATTCTAATAGCCCCGAGAAATCGCTTCAGAACCTACAGCTAGAAAACATTCAAAACCCCCAATTATCTTCCCTCGATAATATATTTTCGCCTCTTCATTTTCCAAGGTTCTTTCGTTCGGTAATGCGTTATCGTTTCTCGAAAAACAGTTATAAAGTTATTACGTTATTAATAGCTTTCCCTTGTGGAGCCTGCAGAGCGCAACGAGGGTTTCGTGGCCTCTCGTTCCACACAAGTCGATATATTTCAAATAGTTCGTACTTTTGTTAACAGTAAACAAATTTCTTGGGTACACTTGAAAAATGTTGGGGCAAGATCTGCAGAAGCTACAATTTAAGAAAACAGTCGGTCAAGTCCTCCACTGAAGGTTTGTGATAGAATACAAATATTTCTGTTAAGGGTTAAGGGTCGAATCCAATCAGTACTTTCGAAATTATCAAGGAAAAATTATTTTGAACGGCCATATTCACGGAACGCCTAGTCTCATTTTGCTCATTGATGAACGTGACTGCGACATTCGCGATCCAAACCCACCCTGAAAATTTCAAGTCCCTAGGCCTTTCCGTTCGAAAGTTATAATTTTCTATGGTTCTGGTCATGCAATCTGAACAAAATGTAGCTTGAATATATCATTCTCCATTAAAATACAAAATTTTGTCCCGATCGAATCCATAGTTTCGAAATTATCGAGAAAACTAAATTTCAAACGACCGTATTCACGGAACCCCTAGTATAATTCTGCTCATTGATAAACGTGAACGCGACATTTCACATCCACACCTATCCTGAAAATTTCAAGTCCCTAGGCCTTTCCGTTCGGAAGTTATGATTTTCTATGGTCTCTATGGTTCTGGTCATGCGATCTGGAGAAATGTAGCTTGAATATATCATTCTCCAATAATATACAAAATTTCGTCACGATTGTATCTGTAGTTTTGAAATTATCAAGAAAACTAAATTTTAAACGACCATATTTACGGAACCCTTTGTATAATTTCGCTCATAGATAAACTTCATTACGACATTCGTGATCCACACCTATTCTGAAAATTTCAAGTCCCTAGGCGTTTCCGTTCAAAAGTTACAATTTTCTATGTTTTCTATGGTTCTGGTCATGCGATCTGGACAAAATTTCAAATGTAGCTTGAACACCTTATTTTCCATTTGAGTGCAGAATCTCATTTCGATCGAATCTGTAGTTTCGAAGTATTCATGACAACAAAATTTTGAACGGCCATATTTACGGAACCCCGGGTGGGATTCTGCCCATTAACGAACTCAACCGAGGCATTTGAGATCTGAACCTACACTGGAAATTTCAAGTTTCTAGGTTGTTCCGTTCGAGAGTTATCGTGCTTACGGACGGACGGACAGACTCGAATTTTCCAACGGATTCGTCATGAGTGAGTCGAACATAGTCGATTGAGATCATTTTCGGCTCAAAATTCGAAAAATACAGACATCGTGACGAAATGATATAGCCCTCGTGTAAGTAGTACGAGCGCTCAAAAACATGGTTTAATTGAGAAATAGAAATTAGTATGTAAAGTTCGATAATTATACGAATAACCATTTAGATTTAGCTTTTTCGAATAGGAAATGCATGCATAAATTTGAAAGAAGTCATAGTTCTTAAGATTTGAGTGAATATTCTCAGAATTTAATTAGACATGTTGAATAATCTGAATGTAAACAAATTTTTTCTATAGAAATCAGGAAAATTGACATTCAATTCAGAATATCAAATACTTAGAATTGACTAATTGAATAGTCTAATGATGATTTATAGAGTACTAAATTTTCATATAATGATCAAAAAAGATGGTTTATATTGAGAAATAGAAATTTGTATGTAACGTTCGACAGTAATACGAATAACCATTTACACTCAGCTTTTTTCAATAAAAAATGCATGCATAAATTTGGAAGAAGTAAAAGTCCTCAAGATCTGAGTGAATATTCTCAAAATTTAATTGGATATGTTGAATAATCTGAATGTAAACAATTTTCTTCTATAGGAATCAGAAAAATTGACATTCAATTCAGAATTTCAAATACTTAGAATTGACTAATTAAATCATCTGATGATGATTTATACAGTCCTAAATTTTCCTATTATGATCAAAAAACATAGTTTATATTGAGAAATAGAAATAAATAATCTTAGAATTTAACTGGATATGTTGAATAATCTGAATGTAAACCAAATTTTTCTATGGAAATCAGGAAAATTGGCATTCAATTCAGAATATCAAATTCTAAGAATTGACTAATTGAATGGTCTTATGATGATTTATAGAGTACTTAATTTTCATATTATGACCAAAAAATCACGGAAAGCACTGCCGTGAAGTCAGGAGCTTTTGAGCGCTCGTTCATCCACCTTGTAGGTAGATTCGAATTTTCCAGTTTCAGAAACCAATTGGAAAGATTTTAACAGCTGTCAAAGAAAATTTCAAACAGAGGCGAAAATCAAGACTTCACGTCAGTGCTTTAGGTGACCATTTTTTTTTTCGATAATTCGTTAGAATTTTCTACAGTATCTATGGTCTTAGTGATGCGATTCCAATCCAATGAGTAGTTTCGAAATGATCAGGAAAAAAATAGTTTGAACGGCTATATTTACGGAACCCCTCGTCTAATTTTGCTCATTGATGAACGTGACCGCGAAATTTCGCGATCCGAAACTATCCTGAAAATTTCAAGTCTCTAGGCCTTTCCGTTCGAAAGTTATGATTTTGTATGGTTCTGATCATGCGATCTGGAAAAAACGTAGCTCGAATATATCATTCTAAATTTAAATACAATATTTCGTCAGGATCAAATCCATAGTCTTAAAATTATCAAGAAAACTGAATTTCAAACGACCATATTTACGGAACCTATAGTCTAATTTTGCTCATTGATGAACGTGACCGCAACATTCGAGATCCACACCTATCTTGAAAATTTCAAGTCCTTAGGCCTTTCCATTACAAAGTTATAATTTTCTATGGTTCCTATGGTTCTGGTCATGCGAGCTGGACAAAATTTTGCATGTAGCTTGAACACGTAATTCTCCATCTGAGTGCAAAATTTAATCTCGATCGAACCTGTAGTTTCAAAGTAATCAGGAAAAGAAGCCATTTTCAGACCCTTAGAGTGAAAGTAGAACTTGATGAAAATAGGACAGGAATAGATTAACATGAGCTATAACGTATGGATTTTCGAAGTTTCGAACTTCCTCCACCTGTTAAAGAGAAAATCAAGTGATGTGTTTTATGGCATTTCCTTTTAGTAAAATAAATTAACAATGCTTATAAAGATGAACATGACACAGGGATATGCATATTAATGGATCACCATGAGCTATACCGTATTGAATTCCGTACACTATTCAATGGTTGATATAAAAAAATTGATTTGGCCACAAGCGATATCTGAAGCAAATTCCGAATCGAATGATCTTCGAGATTAAAAAACCTCCAACACAAATCCGAAAAATTTGCATATCAGAGCATTGCTTAATATTTCAGGGAACAGATTCAATAACTCAGTTCAACTTGTTTCTTCCGATCCCCCCATGGGAATTTCGATAATACCACCCATCACTAACTCCAATAATGCAAATATCAAATATCTGAATAAAACAAAAATTCAGAGTCCTCGTTCATCTCTCTAACTTTATGAACTTTTGAGGTGAATCTATAATTCAGAAAAATGCGGTTTACTATTTCTCCTGGCGATTGAGAGTCAATATGAGAGGGGAAAGTGTTGCAATAACCGATTTAGAAAGAGACAGTTGTCGCGGAAAAGGTAGTATATAAAGTAGCCAAGTTAAAATGGTGTGGAAGAATCAAAAGAACTGCCAACCCCAGCGTATTTTAGTATTCCCCTCGCCCTCAGTGAAACTCTGTCCCGTTCCCTCAAACAGCACGAAATCAGCCTCTCCTTATTTGTTAGCAGAAGAGCAGGACGCCGGGATATTATTTCTTATTTCAAGTCACATTCTCGTAAGTAGGTGGCACAAATTAGGATATTCGTGGCTTTTGCATCCCTGTGATATGCAAGGATAGCTTTTATTGGCGGAACCGACGTGTGCGGTTGGAATTTCCAATGAAAAACTGGAAAGTGTAAATCAAAAGTTGACAAACGTAGTCCGAATCTGATGAGCGCATTCATGCGATCTGACAAGGAGGCGCCCTCCTGACTTCTTGAGGGAACGGTCAGTCCGACTGTCATAACTAATATCTCAAATACACTATCGGGAACTCGAAAAAGGCATATTTGGGTGTCGTCTGATTCTGATTGAATTTATACGGTGGAATGATCAGTCGCTCGAATTTGATTTGCACGTTTTCGCAAGGTTGCAGCGCTATGAATTATTGATGTCCTTCGAGAAGTCGACGACGCAAACTTCCATCCTGACTGTGAAAAAAGTTTCAAAATTTAATCCTTGAAAAGGTAATGAATTTGGATATATTCGCGACTAACTAGAATAATAGATGGATAGCAATCAGAAAACAGAAATAGAAATTCTGAGAATCGGTATTAAGGAAATAACTAAAACTAAAAGACTCCGTTGAGCGAAATGGACTGTTGATTCGATTTTAATAAAATCAAAGTTCCATCTGTGAATTAATTCAGTTAAAATGATAATAGAGTCAAATCCAGCTTTTAGAAAACAATTTCCGTCGTGGTATATGCGTCGTCTCAACCGAACAATTTTCAAATTCTGTTGTTCGAACTTCTAATTAAACGCTCTGGCTCTTCAGAATTATTGTGATAACTTTTGGTGGGGAATCTTCGAAAGAGGCATTAAAATTTGCGATCCGAATGTTGGTGCGTTAAGGGGTTTGCCAATCTTCTATCTGGAGTAATAGCCCGGTCGTTTGCGTGTAGTCAGGATTCAGGGTCTGAAGACTACAATTTCGTGAATGTTGCTCATATTTTATATCACTCAATGGTCTCAAATTCGCATTTTACGCAACTCGGTTTTCTTACCCCTAACCGAATCATCCCGAAGTAATTACAAGATACGTTAATTTTTAACGTTAGGAACAGCTTCACCCCTCTTCGCCATTCTAACCGATATGAACAGTACGAAAGTATGGAAGTTATCGGATTTGATTAAATAATTTTTCAGGCATTGTACAATCTTCTTCAGAATGAAGGAAAAATTAAGCTCTACTTTTTCTCCCCCATCAGTGGTTTTACATTATAGAATATTATATAGAATACTACCTATGGCCTTACAATCACTTTTGATATTGAACTGGTTGCTGGGATGATAACGAACAACTTCACCCTAGTGAGATTTTTACGAAATTTTCAATTTTCCTTCCAATTTTCGAACCACCAGGAAAGTTGTGAACTTCGAATTTCAATACGTCCTCGATCATTTTTTTATTTGTCACTCAATATTGATTGAAAAAATATCAGAATTCTGTGTCATTGACGAGCGAAGCCACTTATTATGTGGAACTTCCTTTTTTTCAAATTGGGCTAGATTGCCTGGAAAACTAGTACAATTCTGGATAACTCCTTTATTTGTGTTTATTCAAAAATGCCAGAATTATGTGTATTTTATGTGCGGAGCCTGATTTTTCCGTGTGCCAACCGTTTTGAACCGAATAAAAAGTGTACACAATTCTTCGATAATATTTTCATATGTCACTCAATATTGATTGAAAAAATTTCAGAATTATGTGTAATTGGTGAGCCACTTATTATTTGGAACTTCCTTTTCTTTTCAAATTGAGCTAGATTGCCTGGAAAACTAGCACAATTCTGGATAACTCCTCTATTTGTCATTTAGTGTTTATTCGAAAATGCAAGAATTATGTGTATTTCATGTGTGGAGCCAGTTTTTTCTGTGTACCTACCTGTTTGACCGAATAAATAGTGTACACAATTCTTCTATAATGTTTCTATTTGTCACTCAATATTGATTGAAACAATATCAAAATTATGTGTAATTGATAAGCCACTTATTATTTGGAAATCCTTTTTTTTTCAAATTGATCTAGATTGCCTGGAAAACTAGCACAATTTTGGATAACTCCTTTATTTATCACTGGTGAGTGTTTATTCAAAAATGCCAGAATTATGTGTATTTTATGTGCGGAGCCTGATTTTTCCTTGTGCCTACCTTTTTGAACCGAATAAAAAGTGTACACAATTCTTCGATAATATTTTCATATGTCACTCAATATTGATTGAAAAAATTTCAGAATTATGTGTAATTGGTGAGCCACTCATTATTTGGAACTTCCTTTTCTTTTCAAATTGAGCTGAATTGCCTGGAAAACTAGCATAATTCTGGATAACTCCTTCATTTGTCACTTAGTGTTTATTCGAAAATGCCAGAATTATGTGTATTTCATGTGTGGAGCCAGTTTTTTCTGTGTACCTACCTGTTTGACCGAATTGATAGTGTACAGAATTCTTCTATAATTTTTCTATTTGTCACTCAATATTGATTGAAACAATATCAAAATTATGTGTAATTGATAAGCCACTTATTATTTGGAAATCCTTTTTTTTTCAAATTGATCTAGATTGCCTGGAAAACTAGCACAATTTTGGATAACTCCTTTATTTTTCACTGAGTGTTCATTCAAAAATGCCAGAATTATGTGTATTTCATGTGCGGAGCCAGTTTTTTCTGTGTGCTTACCTGTTTGAAGCAAATTAATGGTGTACACAATTCCTCGATAATTTCTTTATTTTTCACTCAATATTGATTGGAAAAATATCTCAATAATGTGTAATTGATGAGCGAAGCCACTTAGTGTTTATTGAAAAATGCCAGAATTATGTGTATTTTATGTGCGGAGCCAGTTTTTTCTGTGTGTCTACCTGTGTAAACCGGATTAATAGTGTACACAATTCTACAAGAATTTTTTTATTTGTCACTCAATATTGATTGAAAAAAATATTTCAATTATGTGTAATTGATGAGTGAAGCCACTTTTTATGTGGAATTTCCTCTTTTTTTCAAATTGAGCTAGATTGCCTGGAAAACTAGCACAATTTTGGATAACTCCTTTATTTTTCACTGAGTGTTCATTCAAAAATGCCAGAATTATGTGTATTTCATGTGCGGAGCCAGTTTTTTCTGTGTGCTTACCTGTTTGAAGCAAATTAATGGTGTACACAATTCCTCGATAATTTCTTTATTTTTCACTCAATATTGATTGGAAAAATATCTCAATTATGTGTAATTGATGAGCGAAGCCACTTAGTGTTTATTGAAAAATGCCAGAATTATGTGTATTTTATGTGCGGAGCCAGTTTTTTCTGTGTGTCTACCTGTGTAAACCGGATTAATAGTGTACACAATTCTACAAGAATTTTTTTATTTGTCACTCAATATTGATTGAAAAAAATATTTCAATTATGTGTAATTGATGAGTGAAGCCACTTTTTATGTGGAATTTCCTCTTTTTTTCAAATTGAGCTAGATTGCCTGGAAAACTAGCACAATTCTGGATAACTCCCTTATTCGGTACTCAGTGTTTATTGAAAAATTCCAGAATTATGGGTATTTCATGTGGGAAGCAAGTTTTGTCTGTGTGCCTACCTGTGTGAACCGGATAAATAGTGTACACAATTCTTCGATAATTTTTTTATTTGTTACTCAATATTGATTGAAAATTATCAGAATTGATGAGCGAAGCCACATATCATATGGAACATTTTTTTTTCGATTGAGCTAGATTTCCTGGAAAACGAGCCCAATTCTGGATACCTCCTTCATTCAGTGTTTATTGAAAAATGCCAGAATTATGTGTACTTTATGTGCGGAGCCAGTTTTTTTTGTGTGCCTACATGTGTAAACCGGATTAATAGTGTACACAATGATTCAAGAATTTTTGTTTTCGTCACTCAATATTGATTGAAAAAATATCCCAATGCCATATAAGTCATTATTTGATTTTTCCTCTCTATCAGGTGGAGGAAGTTGAAAACTTCGAAAATCAATAAGTTACAGCTCGTGTTAATCCATTGATGAGCACTATTCCTGTCTCATTTTTCCCTCTTTGGGCTAGCTATCACAATCCTTAATAGAATCAACCATGATATGATCAATTCTTTCCAAATTGAAATCGCGATATTTTGTGAAATAAGGAGAGAGAGACCTGGACTGATCTTTTGTGCGAGAATTGCAACGTTCTTCAACCACAGATAGATTTAAGTTTGTATCAAGTATGAGGAATCAACATTATAAGTCTTCAGAAGATATGAGAAGGGTTATATCCGATCTCTTCTACTTCAAGATAAGATAATATCTATTTGTGTTTCTTACAAGACCCAATGTTATTTCCGTAGAGATTTTTATTGGAGTAGCTGAGGGAATATTACGAATAACCCGAGGCGAAGCGACGATTAGGGCTTCCCACCCTTAATGAAGTAACCATAGCAAAACTTTCCAACGCGCTTTAATGTTCTTTCGTGTTTTTATAATGACACGCCTCGCCGATGATGTGTCACACCAAAGTTTCTATAGTCTGGAATGAAGGAAATTACCACAAATTCCGCAGGCAGCGGCCCCAGTCAAAAGCTAAACAGACCAGACTCGAGTGCCCTCAATCACTTGCATCAATTTCTGGGATCAACTCCTCCTGGCTACCACTCCTCGCTGTCGAATCGCATTCTTTATGAAATTCAACATTGGCAAAGTTCAAAATCTTCACTGTTCGAGTAATGATACGGCAATATTTCTGAATAGAGGTTGAGCTTGCCTAATTATAAAAATCTGGAGACAAAAATGATCAACATAAGCTGAAGGTATAGAATTTCGAAGTTTTGAACTTTCTCCATCTGATAGAGAAAAAACTCCGAATGGAGCAAAATGAACTATAACGTATTGAAATTCGAAGTTTTGAACTTTCCTGATAGAGAAAAAATTCAACAATGACTTATTGGCATTGCCTTCCATTCCTATGCCAACAGTTAAATAAATTACCAATGCTTATGAGGAATAAAATGAGACAGAAATAGTGCTCATCAATGTATTAACATGAGATATAACTTAGTGATTTCCGAGGTTTTTGATTTCCTCCACCTGATAGAGAAAAAAAATTAAATAATGACTTTTATGGCATTGCCTTTTATCCCTATACCAAAAGTTGAATATATAACAAATGCTAATGAAGATAAAAATAAGAAAGGGATTTCCTACATTAATGGAGCAAAATGAACTATAACGTATGAAATTCAAAGTTTCGAACTTGCCTGATGAAGAAAAAACTAAATAAGGACTTTTTGACATTGCCTTTTATTCCTATGCCGATAGTTAAATAAATTACCATAGCTTATGAGGAACAAAATGAGACAGGAATAGTGATCATCAATGGATTAACATGAGCTATAACTTATTGATTTTCGAGGTTTTTAATTTCCTCCACCTGATAGGGAAAAAATCAAATAATGACTTTTATGTCATTGCCTTTTATCCCTATAACCAAAGTTAAATATATAACAAATGAAGATGAAAATGAGAAAGGGATATCGTTCATTAATGGAGCAAAATGAACTAAAACGTATTGAAATTCGAAGTTTTTAACTTGAAATGCACATGAAATACACATAATTCTGGAATTTTTGAATGAACATTAAGTGAAAAATAAGGGAGTTATCCAGAATTGTGCTAGTTTTCCAGGCAATCTTGCTCATTTTGAAAAAAAAATAGGAAATATCATATAAAAAGGGGCTTCGCTCATCAGTTACATCTAATTGGGATATTTTTTCAATCAATATTGAGTGACGAATACAAAAATTCTTGAGTAATTGTGTACACTATTAATCTGGTTTACACATGTAGGCACACACAAAAAACTGGCTCCGCACATAAAATACACATAATTCTGGCATTTTTCAATGAACACTGAGTAACGAATGAAGGAGTTATCCAGAATTGGGCTCGTTTTCCAGGAAATCTGGCTCAATCGGAAAAAAAAAGTTCCACATGATATGTGGCTTCGCTCATCAATTCTGATAATTTTCAATCAATATCGAATAACAAATAAAAAAATTATTGAAGAATTGTGTACACTATTAATCCGAGTCACACAGGTAGGCACACAGAAAAAACTGGCTCCGCACATGAAAAACACATAATTCTGGCATTTTTCAATAAACACTAAGTGGCTTCGCTCATCAATTACACATAATTGGGATATTTTTTCAATCAATATTGAGTGAAAAATAAAGAAATTATCGAGGAATTGTGTACACCATTAATTTGCTTCAAACAGGTAGGTACACAGAAAAAACTGGCTCCACACATGAAATACACATAATTCTGGCATTTTCGAATAAACACTAAGTGATAAATGAAGGAGTTATCCAAAATTGTGATAGTTTTCCAGGCAATCTAGCTCAATTTGAAAAAAAAAGGAAATTCCACATGAAAAGTGGCTTCACTCATCAATTACACATAATTGGAATATTTTTTCAATCAATATTGAGTGACAAATGAAAAAGTTCTTGTAGAATTGTGTACACTATTGATCCGGTTTACACAGGTAGGCACACAGAAAAAACTGGCTCCGCACATAAAATGCACATAATTCTGGCATTTTTCAATAAACACTAAGTGGCTTCGCTCATCAATTACACATAATTGAGATATTTTTTCAATCAATATTGAGTGAAAAATAAAGAAATTATCGAGGAATTGTGTACACCATTAATTTGCATCAAACAGGTAAGCAGGTAAGAAACTGGCTCCGCACATGAAATACACATAATTCTGGCATTTTTGAATAAACACTCAGTGATAAATAAAGGAGTTATCCAAAATTGTGCTATTTTTCCAGGCAATCTAGCTTAATTTGAAAAAAAAAAGGAGTTCCAAATAATAAGTGGCTTATCAATTACACATAATTCTGATATTGTTTCAATCAATATTGAGTGACAAATAGAAAAATTATAGAAGAATTGTGTACACTATTAATTCGGTCAAACACAGAAAAAACTGGCTCCGCACATGAAATACACATAATTCTGGCATTTTCGAATAAACACTAAGTGACAAATAGAGGAGTTATCCAGAATTGTGCTAGTTTTCCAGGCAATGTACCTCGATTTGAAAAAAAAGTTCCAAATAATAAGTGGCTTATCAATTACACATAATTCTGAAATTTTTTCAATCAATATTGAGTGACAAATGAAAATATTATCGAAGAATTGTGTACACTCTTTATTCGGTTCAAAAAGGTAGGCACACGGAAAAATCAGGCTCAGTACATAAAATACACGTAATTCTGGCATTTTTGAATAACCACAAATAAAAAAGTTATCCAGAATTGTACTAGTTTTCCAGGCAATCTAGCTCAATTTGAAATAAGGAAGTTCCACATAATAAGTGGCTTCGCTCGTCAATTACACAGAATTCTGATATTTTTTCAATCAATATTGAGTGACAAATAAAAAAATGATCGAGGACATCGAAAATTTCACTAAACTTAGTAAGTGGTAGAAGATGTGAACTCACGTATTCTGGCATTTTTATAATTCGCCAAAACGTCACTACACCATCACTACGAAACGTTGAAAAACTTCTACCACACAGAGCACAGAATGAAACTATCGAAATGCCATATTCCTGAATGGACGTAAACTTTTCTACCAAATTGCGGAAAATCCGGTTGAACGGTTTTCTGACATATTCAAATTCCACACCCACACGACATCAACAAAATGTTTTTTTGGTTTTGAAAATACACTTTTCAACTATATTGATAAAAATTGTTTTTGCTCTCGCACAATTTTTCGAACACACCGGAGATCATGCGCACTGGTTTCCACTTATTCGAAAGAAATTGAGCAGAAAGTTCAAATTCCCAACCCGAGAAAAAAATAACGAGCAGAGTACGATTCACGCAACCTAAATGAAATAATGTTTGTTCGCGACTGTTGTGTAGTGTATTTTCTTACTTATACACTGTATTGTTTGCTAGGGATGGGGTAAATAAATCAATACTGTAGTATATTTGTACTAAAGCAAGACGAACCGATGGGGTGAAGGGAGTTGCATGCATGTTGTTTACAGGGGAAAGAAAAACAAACAAAAAATGTTAGCTAGTTGTGAGCTCAGGCGGGCAAGATCTAGAACGGACGTACCATTATATCACTTTCTCACATGGAGGGTAAACGTATGTGTTTGCTCGTTCCCCTTCGTACGATACCATTTCCACTGGACTTTTTAATTATAACATTATCGATTCCTGTCATTTATATCGTCCGGAAACTTACACGGGGACAATTAAAAGTCGTATTGAACTGAATCGATATGATTAATAACAAGGGAACAAGGGAATAATTCTTTTCCGCAGTTCGAAATGTTACCAGAGCATTTAGAATAAACCCACTAATTTTCTGATTTCAGATTTTGATATTGTATCTGAAAAAAATAGATCAATTTATGGAAAATTCTAGGTGTCAATTTTTATGGCAACGTGTCTTATGAAAATCAATCCTATGCTGATTTCAAACCTTCGGCTGATTTTGCTCAACAAAGAACTCAACTAGCGTATTAAGACCTCGCACGTACCCTGAATGTTTAAAACTCTAGGCTTCTTCTTTCCAGTGTTATCGCGTTTACGGCCGGACGGACGGACTAAATTGAAATTGACCACAACTCCTTCATTGGAGAGACCGATTTGATCGTTTTAGTCCATTCTGGAATTCGAAAATTACAGACATTAAGGCAAGATTATAACGCTCTTGTTCATAGAAACATTCGCACAAAAATGAAAAAGACATTAATATTTTAAACCAATCATGGTTTCCATTTTACGAACAATACACGTAAGCTTGAAGTATTTTTCTCATAAATGACCATCGATAAGGAATTTTGAAATTGCACACAAATCTCATGACTGTTTGTTTTTTCGCAGTTTCGCATTCCAATATCTTCGATTTGCCTGAATCGATCGATTCAAGTGTAGAGAAAAAGTTTCAACATCTCAACTAAATGAATTTTTCAATATTAACCTTTGCACGAAATCGGCAGTTTCCCCAGAAATGGAGTAACTTTTTTTTCAACTTCCAATATCCTCGATTTGCCTGAATCGATCGATTCGACTGTTATGAATAAGTCAGAACATCCCAACTAAATGAAGTTTTCAATGTTTACCTAATGCATGAAATCGTCCGTCTCGCGAGAAAAGGAGTATCTTTTTTTGAGCGCTCGTACTACTTACACGAGGGCTATATCATTTCGTCACGATGTCGGTATTTTTCGAATTTTGAGCCAAAAAGGGTCTCAATCGACTATGTTCGACTCACTGATGACGAATCCGTCGGAAAATTCGAGTCTGTCCCTCCGTCCGGCCGTAAGCACGATAACTCTCGAACGGAACAACCTAGAGACTTGAAATTTTCGGTGTGGGATCAGTTCGTGAATCCCTCGGTTAAGTTCGTTAATGGGCCAAATTCCACCAGGGGTTCCATAAATATGACCGTTCAAAGTTTTGTTCCCCTGATAACTTGAAAACTACAGATTTGATCGAGATGAAATTTTCCACTCAAATGGAAAATGCTCAAGCTTTATGTAATAATTTGTCTAGATCGCATGACCAGAACCATAGAAACCATAGAAAAATGTAACTCTTGAACGGAAACGCCTAGGGACTTGAAATTTTTAGGATAGGTGTGGATCTCGAATGTTGTGACCACGTTCATCTATGAGCAACATTATTTTAGGGGTTCCGTAAATATGGTCGTTTGAAATTTAGTTTTCCTGATAATTTCAAAACTAAAGATTCGATCGTGACGAAAGTTTGTATACTAATGGAGAAATTTATATTCAAGCTACATTCCTCCAGATCACATGACCACAACCATAGAAACCATAGAAAATCATAACTTTCGAACGGAAAGGTCTAGGGACTTGAAATTTTCAAGATAGGTGTGGATCTGAAATGTCACGTTCACGTTCATTAATGAGCAGAATTAAACTAGGGGTTCCGTAAATACGGTCGTTTGAAATTTTGTTTTCTCGATAATTTCGAAACTACAGATTCGATCGAGATGAAATTTTGTATTTCAATCGAGAATGATATATTAAAGCAATATTTTGTCCAGATCGCATGACCAGAACCATAGAAACCATAGAAAATTGTAACTTTTGAACGGAAAGGTCTAGGAACTTGAAATTTTCGGGGTGGGTTTGGATCGCGAATATCGCGGTCACGTTCATCAATGAGCAGAATGAGACCAGGGGTTCCGTAAATATGGCCGTTCAAAATATTTTTTTCCTGATAGTTTCGAAACTACTGATTGGATTGAGATGAAATTTTGCACCTAGCTGGGGAATAATGTATTCAAACTACGTGCGAAATTTTGTCCAGATCGCATCACCAAGACCATAGATACCGTAGAAAATACTAGCGAATTATCGAAAAAAAAATTGTTCAGCTGAAGCACTGGCATGAAGTCTGGAGTTTCGCCTCAGTTTGAGAATTTTTTTGACAGCTGTCGAAAATTCCTTCAATTGATTTCTAAAACTGGAAAATGCGAATCTACCTACAAGGTGGATGTACAAGCGCTCAAAAGCTCCTGACTTCACGGCAGTGCTTTTCGTAATTTTTTCAACTTCCAATATCTCCGATTTGCCTGATTCGATCGACTCAAGTGTAGTGAAAAATTGCTACATCTCAACTGAATGAATTATTCAATAGTTACCTAATGCATGAAATCGTCCGTTTCACGAGAAATGGAGTATTTTTTTTTAAACTTCCAATATCCTCGATTTGCCTGAATCAATTGATTTATTATTTTAATTTCATCCGTTCGCCGTTATTTATAACGTTCATTGATCCATCCCTAAATGAGGTTCTAATTAACCAAAAAATAACCTAATTAGTCCGTCAGAGTTGATGATTCCGAAATATACCGAAAGTGAAAATCTGTGTAGAGACAATTAGATATCCTGAACGTTTCTCACTGAATTGAAAGATTCTAATTACCGAATCAAACTTTATAATGAATACTTCGGTGTTTTCATTTATTCCTGCACCCTTTGAGGTAAATGAATATTTCGGCATCAGAATATTCTACCTTAAGGCGCGAATTGTGTGATCCTTCGAAACCGAAGGAATACGAATTATTCTCCTAGAATCAAACTTCCGTTTTCGACATTACACAAGGGGAATTTTTTTCGACGTTTTTATCGTCCCCACATACTGATATTCCTATAGTATTTGATCCCATTCACAGAATTCGGGAAACGGAATCCAGCAACAGGTGGGTTCTGTTTTGTTATGTTGCCGGCGCGTCACATGTGTACTGCTATGCTATTAATTTCACCCCGAAATTTAGGGTTCAAGCGCCCGAGTAATTTGTCCCAACAACAAAATTTGTCCCAGATTAATCAAGTTCAAACGAACAACTTCGTGACACTTCATGACACTAAATTGCAGACGGCTGTTATCGGGAGAATTATGTCGAACTTGGAGAAGTGAAGGATTGCCACTAGTGGAGAAGGTTTAATTCGTCGTATTTTTCGAATTGAAAGACGAATATTTACTCGTTCGGTAACACAACTAGTTGTTCTCTCATGAAGTCAATCTGAGTAATCCCAGAGAGCATCAAAATCATCATTCGCAAGCTGAAGACGAAGTCTAACTCTCCCTCGAGTACTGGTAGGAGAAGTGACCAAGTTCATGTCAGACCTTAAAAACTGAAGGGTTCCGTAGTAACAGCCTATGTTACAATAACAGAAAAAATGCCTCATCTCAGAAACATAGGGGGCACACCAACCCCATATCTCACCAATGATTGACCTAAACAATTTAGTTAATAATTTCTAATCAATTTTAAATTACAAGCCTTAATTTTTTTCATCCCCCATGTACATGAAGGTATAGCGAGTGACCCACCTAATTTTTTCTCGAAATTTCCCAGTCATCTCTCGATTCCTAGTGCCGAAAATTTGGGAGTATTGAAGTGGCAGACGAATATTCTCAACATTTTACCCATTGCGGTGAGTCCTGTCGCTTCTGAAGCTGTCAGTGCGAAAAGCGGGGCTCTGAACTGGGAACCGGGAGGGACGGAAATTTAATTATGATGGAATGTGAGAGCGACATCACAAAACAACCACCTGTTGTGGCTTCCACTCCTGGGAATATGAAGAGTTGTATGTATGAAAAATTTTTCGCCTTTTTAGGCTTTTTGATACAGTTCATGTGGGTATCTCGTTACACTATCCGCGTATTTTGGCATTTTAGCACCTTATCCCAAGCTCACATGTTAATTCGTAGAAACAGACCATAAGAAAAATAGTTTCAGAGGGAAGGAAAAAATCAGTCTTTACTTTTGACGAAGTATCCAGAAATTCAGGAGAACCACCTACCAATTTTTCTTCAGTTGTACTGTTTCCTGAGTAATTCTAACCACGGATAAAGATCCAAATTCTACCGGTGTATAGTTTCTAGATTACCAACATACCCAAGAATGGCAAAACTAGGAGATCATCGGAGAATAATCTCCAGCTTCGAAATGAACCGTCATCAGCCATCAAAAAATTTTAACAAAGCAATCTTGAAACATCCGCCATTGTAGGTATAATTAATAAATTGATCATCATTATATTCATACAACAAATCATCCAGCCTCTCGGATCATGGACTTCACCTGGCAAAGTGGAATAATATATACAGGGAGTTTTTTAAGGTGATTCTTTTTTTGGCAGGTACTAGAACTCATCGAAAGAGATCATTTCGCCGGAATAAAATGTTCAATTTGAAAAGATTGCAAAAAATCTTGGCCATGAGGATTTTGAGGCGACTCTGGATCGTGTTATCTCTCTGTTTGGAGATCTGACATGAATCACGGTGTCATATGCATTCCAGCAAATAAATAAAGTGCTAGATTTCATCGCAAATTTGTATTTTCTCTTTAATCTTTCATTAGGAGATTTTTCCTGAACGGTATAATTCTTAAAGTTCAAACTAAGGAGAGGAAAAATTACAGATTGAAAAGTTCCTATAAAAACAAAATTTCAAACGACCGTATTTACGGAACCCCTTGTATAATGTTGCTCATAGATAAACGTGATCACGACATTCGAGATCCACACCTATCCTGAAAATTTCAAGTCCCTAGGCATTTCCGTTCAAAAGTTACAATTTTCTATGGTTTCTATGGTTCTGGTCATGCGATCTGGACAAAATTTCGCATGTAGCTGAAACACCTCATTTTTCATCTGAGTGCAAAATTTCATCTCGATCGAATCTGTAGTTTTCAAGTAATCAGGGAAACAAAACTTTGAACGGCCATATTTACGGAACCCTTGGTGTCCCATTAACGAACTTAGCCGAGGCATTCGGGATCTGAACCTACACTGAAAATTTCAAGTCTCTAGGTTGATCCGTTCGAGAGTTATCGTGCTGACGGACGGCCGGACGGCCGGACGGACGGACGGACGGCCGGACGGACAGACTCAAATTTTCCGACGGATTCGTCATCAGTGAGTCGAACATAGTCGATTGAGACCATTTTCGGCTCAAAATTCGAAAAATACAGACATCGTGACGAAATGATATAGCCCTCGTGTAAGTAGTACGAGCGCTCAAAAATTAGGAAGTACACAAACTCACCGATAAAATTGATCTAAATTGTTCAAAGAAATTGTTCGAAATGGTCACCATTCGTTTGATGTGCACAAAGTCTTGCCCGACGTAATAATGAATTAGTACATGCAGCAACTATCACATTAGTTTGCCCACGAATAATGTCACAAGCAATGAGTTCTTCAACACTTTTCACCTCACCGTTACTGTACACTTATGTTTTGAAATGACCCCGAAAGAATAAATCACAGGGGTTGAGATCCGGGGAGCGTACAGGCCAAGAAATCGACCCACCACGTCCTTTCCACCTATTTGGAAACGCATTACGAAATTCGGAAAAGTCACAAAAATCATACTGTCTGTCAGATGATTTCCCGTAAACTGAACGAATTTGATAAACACATTTAGATCTCAATACGTACCGTCACATCCGGGCTGAAAATTCCTCAGATTCGCGGGTAACTTGGATTTCTGAATACTCGGTCCTGGTGAATATTTTATATGAAGGATTTTTGGAATTTTGACTTATTTTGATGAGTTCTAACTCCTGTCAAAAAGCCTTACCTTTGCAAACACCCTGTATATCACTTGTACTATTTATTTTGAGTGGTTATTTTTCATATAAACAGTTATTCATTAGGTTTTCGTTAATGTTTTTTTTTTACAGCAGCAATCTAAAGAAGAGAGACATCTACAAGGAATCGAACTTTCAGATATGACCGTTGCTTCATCAGGTATAAATTTTATCCGTATGTTTGAATTCATTCTTGCTCTTTTTGCCTGATGTTGCAGTTAAAATTGTTGATATAAATGTGTAGTTTTCGAATGATTAAGGGGATTTCAGCTGTTATGAAGAGCTTCAAAAATCTTCCATTAAATTTTTGAGAGTTTGACAGTAATGAGAACATCAAAATGTTTCCTATATGAATATTCAAAAATTACGCAAAGCACTGCCGTGAAGGCAGGAGCTTTTGAGCGCTTGTACATGCACCTTGTAGATAGATTCGCATTTTCCAGTTTTAGAGATCAATTGAAGGAATTTCCGACAGCTGTCAAAAAAATTCTGAAACTTAGGCGAAACTCCAGACTTCATGTCACTGCTTCACCTGACCAATTTTTTTTCGATAATTCGCTAGAATTTTCTACGGTATCTATGGTCTTGGTGTTGCGATCTGGACAAAATTTTGCACGTAGTTTACATTATTCCTCAGCTAGGTGCAAAATTTCATTCCAATCCGCTCAGTATTTTCGGGACTATCAGGAAAAAAATATTTTGAACGGCCATATTTACGGAACCCCTAGTCTAATTTTGCTCATTGATGAACGTGACCGCGATATTCGCGATCCAAACCCACCCTGAAAATTTCAAGTTCCTAGGCCTTTCTGTTCGAAAGTTATGATTTTCTATGGTTTCTATGGTTCTGGTCATGTGATCTGGAGAAATGTAGCTTGAATATATCATTCTCCAAACGACCATATTTACGGAACGCCTAGTATAATTTTGCTCATAGATGAACGTGATTACGACATTCGAGATCCACACCTTTCCTGAAAATTTCAAGTCCCTAGGCATTTCCGTTCAAAAGTTACAATTTTCTGTAGTTTCTATGGTTCTGGTCATGCGATCTGGACAAAATTCCACATGTAGCTTGAACACCTCATTCTCCATTTAAGTGCAAAATTTCATCTCAATCAAATCTGTAGTTTTCAAGTAATCAGGGGAACAAAACTTTGAACGGCCATATTTACGGAACCCCTGGTGGAATTTAGCCTATTAACGAACTCAACCGAGGCATTCCGGAACTGAACCCACACTGAAAATTTCAAGTCTCTAGGTTGTTCCGTTCGAAAGTTATCGTGCTTACGGACGGACGGACAGACTCGAATTTTTCGACGGATTCGTCATCAGTGAGTCGAACATAGTCGATTGAGACCATTTTCGGCTCAAAATTCGAAAAATACAGACATCGTGACGAAATGATATAGCCCTCGTGTAAGTAGTACGAGCGCTCAAAAAAAATGAAAAACACTATGATTTGTCTTCTGTAATCTTCAATAATCTGTCTTATTCTGTTAATAATTCTAAGTGGTTTCATTATTAATTTTCCTTTTGTTAGAGTTGGTATTGGTATTGGTTTTTGTGGTTTGTAATACTTATATTTTCTTCTTTGTGGAATATTTCAGTTATATTCATATTTGTGTTATGTTATATTTTTTTCATCGTAATCGTATATTAGGAAATGAAAAATTTCTGTGAATTATTCTTAGTTCTGTTATTTTGTTTATTTTCATTAGGATTATTCTGATGAATAATTAAATTTTCTTATTATAAGAATAAAAGAATTATAACTGCTTTTTGAAAAATATTGATAAATATGACTCCATAAATAGATACATTTTGATGTGAATCTTTTTAATTTTTTTTCAACTTCTAATCCTGTCCTTCATGTATAAAAATGTAAACATATTCGAAATTTCTCTGACATATACGTTATGAAACGAATCCTCAATATTCACATCACAAACATGTATCAGTGATAGAGCTGGGATGTGAAATATTTCATAATTGAAGCACATTTGAGACGCTTTATAGAGTGTTACCTTGCAATTTTTCAGTTGTAGTCATATTTATATTTGTGCTATAATTTTTTCATTGTAAACGTATATTAGCTAAGGATTTTTATAAATCTTTCTATTTTTTTTCAAACTCCAATCCTGTCCTTCATGTATGAAAAAGTAAACATATTTGAAAATTCACGCACAGATACGTTATGACACGAATGCTCAATATTAACATCACAAGTATGTATCAGTGATAGAGCTGGGATGTGAAAATATTCCCTAATTAAAGCACATTTTGACGCTCTATAGAATGTTACCATTATTCTTCACAATACCTCAACGAAATTTGGTATACTGCACCAAATTTTATACTTCGAAGTTCAGTGATATTCCTATCAATATGTGTATACCGACATTGTTCTGATGTTTTCTTGAAAATTTCAAATGATATACAATGAAATACCAACAAGCATCAGAGATGATAAAAATTCTGTGATGATCATTTGATTTCTCAGTTGCTCCAATGAAAGAAAAAATTTGGGGGTGTTCGAATCGTGAGGTTCAAATAAAATTTCCATTATTTTTCTGCGCCCAGAAGACAATTCGTATTTCTTGGCTCTCCATCATTCAGTGATAAAATCTGGATTACATTTTCCGAATTATATCGCAAGACATGCGCCAGTGCACATTAAATGCGGGAAGAAGAAAAACGCATTAGTTAACGCACTGAGGTATTTCCCACAATTTTAAACAAGAGTGTTGTTCACGCAGTGCCCTGCATTTAGATACGGCGGGATGGGAATGCAGAACTTCCACCGTAACTTTTAGGACATTGTCCCGACTTTTTATAACCCGAGAAAAACTTTTAATTATTAGGGTCCTTTATTTATGACGAAGATAAAACCTCCTGAATTATTGCTACGCAAATATTCTTTCAGCGAATATCGGTTTTTTAATTATAACATGGACGAATAATTTATTGAAATTCATTATTTTACTCCCTCGAAAAACCTTAAAGAAACGCCAGTTCGAGGTGTTTTATGAAATTATCATTTCTTTAATTGGTTTTTGGCCCTGAATTAATCATTCCCGAACTGGGCAATATAAGTTACCTGCACCGCGTCTCGAAGTTATTAATTAATTAATCATAAACCAGGAGGGAATTACTCTCTCTCGATTATCGGAGTTCAGCTCGAATTTATCAATTCTTAAAATAACTTTAGTTCTAATTTCAACAGCAACTCTGTATTGTCTGTAATCAAAGAATTTTGACGAATACAAATTTTAGACAGCATAAGTTAATTGAGGGGGTAATAGTTATATTATTTAACGAGCGGCAATGTAGGTCATAACTCACGCAGATGAAGTTTGCAGCACGAGCCGAAGGCGAGTGCTGTAATTCATCAAGTGAGTTATGACCATTACTGCGAGTTGAATACTATACTTTATCTACGACTATTACAATAAATACTAAGATTCAAGTACAGAGAAAGAACTTTATTTACAAATCTTAATAGTTACTTATAAAAATGCATTAATTATGTTGATTGTGCTTCTTAGCATGGAGTAGAAAGTCCATAGGGACGATGCTTTGTATTTAGTGCTAAGTTCACTAAAATATGCCAAAAAAACATTCTCTGTGAACGATGACTTGACATTCTTACTGCTGATGTATACAACAATTTTCAAGACTAAATACAAAGCGTCGTCCCTATGGACTTTCTACTCCATGCTAAGAAGCACAATCAACATAAATAATGCATTGTTATAGGTAACTATTTAGATTTGTAGATAAAATTCTTTCTCTGTACTTGTATCTCAGTATTTATTGTTATAGTCGTAGATATAGTATAGTATTCAACTTGCGGTAATGGTCATAACTGACTTGATGAATTACAGCACTCGCCTTCGGCTCGTGCTGCAAACTTCATCAAGTGAGTTATGACCTACATTACCGCTCATAAAATTATATACTATTATTAACTTCCCTACCTCTATTGCTGGGATTGATTTGTGCTGATTTTGAACCGTTTTCGAACTGTTTCAGATCTTGGAAATCAAATACAGCTGTAATAATGGCCTTCCTCTTTTTTTTCCTTGATGATTTCTCTTAAAAATTCTGGATGGATAATATGAGTTTCTGCAAAGCCCACTTTTTCATAATGTTTTTATTTCATTTCTGAGATTATCTAGGGTTATTTTTTATAGAAGGCGATATAAGGGTGGGGAAATAGCGAGAAACCAATCAAAATACAATGAATCGGTTGGCATCATCAGTGAAACTACTTTAATATCCCTCTCCGGAACGAATGCATCGTAAGCAACATTGTGCACACGCAAATAACTACAAAAAAGCCCCTCGTATTCTACCGCCTCTCACCCTCCAACCCTTTTCAGTTCCTCGCCCCTTTTGTGAGTCACTATGTATATTTACGTCGTTGTTTTCTATTGATAATACCATTCTTATTCCCGTCCACCCTTCTAGATTGAGTTTCATGCTTTTCTAAACAAAGATTAAATGTTGACAGTTGTGTTTATTTTTAATTAAGTGCTTCGATATTGAAATTTCTCCCGATTCTCGATGCAAACTCGCGGTGTGGTGAATTATTTTTTCACGAATAAAAGTTGTAATATTCGATGTAATATTTATCTTCATTTCGAAAAAACGAAATCAAAGAAACCCGAAATTCGGATTCTTCATCCAAAGATGAACGATATGCCAGTTCTCTTCTTTCTGTCATGCGCTCTACGGATGTTGGTCTCGAGGCCTTAAGCCCACATTTGAATTTCTTGCCGAAGTTCCGGAATAAATCTTCTGGAATCGCAAACGGGATATTTTTCCCGCGATTTCATGGGACACGTAAATTGCATCTGCTGCGTCATGATCTCCAGGCGTTCTTTCGTGCACAACCAAAACACAAAATAATACGTGGGGGTGACGGGGATAGTGTAAATACGCTTCTGGAAATATGAGCCTTCTTCGTTCAGGGGTTCGCACTCGCTAAACGCTTCTCTGCTCACGTAGTTCAGAGATTATCGCTGCTGATACTTACAATATAATATATAATAAACGTTTGCCTTTAAATTCTCATTCATGAGTTGCCATTCTCCACAACTGGAGAAAGAAGTTGCCGGTGGCGCAGTAAGGGGGAGTGAGAAAGAACGAATTCCCCCTGTATAAAATAAACCGTTATGTTATTATCTTGGCCAATTATACTCACCTACAATTCCAGACAAATTACAAACTATTACAAAGTTTCCGCAGTCGCCGTTTCTTGGTTTCCTCTTTTCAGTCTTTCGAGGCCAATACACCAATCCCCCTGTTAATTACTCGAGTTTGTATTTTTATATCTCATGTTTGCCAAATTTACTGCTAGGTATTTTCTTCCCATGTAATATATTTCGGTGGTTTATTATAATCACATTGTTCTCTTTGTATATTGCTGAATAAGCGTTGTACTCTTTTCTCCTGTTCAGCCTATTTTATCCTTGAAAAGAAAAAAAAGCATCGTACTTTTCTACTTGATGAATAGTTTTGATTGATGGAGCATTCGCCAATTTGTGTCTAGAATTGAATATATTTCGTTATTTCCACTGGCGGATTCAAGCTGGGTAATAAACAACTATCCATTCATTTCAGAAATGAATGCTCCCAAAATATCGTGAGTATTTTGGGAGCATTCATTTCTGAAATGAATGCTCCCAAAATATCTTCTAAAAACAACCAATCAAAGTGAAAATGAAAGGTAAGAAACGACTTTTATCGATTTCCCAGACTCACGATACTTATTTTCCACATTTTCAGCTTTAGAAAAAGTGATATCGATGTATTTTGAAAATTAACAGATATTTCAGGAAAGAATTCTTCAGAAATATCATCGAAAAAGAAGCCATCAAAGTGGAAATCAGAGGTCAGTAATGATTTTCATCGATTTCCCAGCTTCACGATCCGTATTTTTCACATTTTCAGGTTTTTACGAGGTAATTACGATATGGTGCGAATCGACAGATATTTCTGCTCCCGAATTATCTTCTAAAAACAACCAATCAAAGTGAAAATGAAAGGTAAGTAACGACTTTTATCGATTTCCCAGGCTCACGATACATATTTTCCACATTATCCGTTTTCGAAGAGGGGATATCGATGTACTGGGAGAATTAAAAGATATTTCAGGAAATAATTCTCCAGGAATATCATCGAAAAAGAAGCCATCAAAGTGGAAATCAGAGGTCAGTAAAGATTTTCATCGATTTCCCAGCTTCACGATACGTATTTTTCATATTTTCAGGTCTTTACGAGGTAATAACGATATGGTGAGAATCGACAGATATTTCAGAGATGAATGCTCCCGAATTATCTCCTAAAAACAAGCAATTAAAGTGAAAATGAAAGGTAAGTAACGACTTTTATCGATTTCTCAGACTCACGATACTTATTTTCCACATTTTCAGCTTTAGAAAAAGTGATATCGATGTATTTTAAGAATAAACAGATATTTCAGCAGAGAATTCTCCAGAAATATCATCCAAAAAAAAGCCATCAAAGTGGAAATCAGAGGTCAGTAACGATTTTCAACGATTTCCCAGCTTCACGATCCGTATTTTTCACATTTTCAGGTTTTTACGAGGTAATTACGATATAGTGAGTATTGACAGATATTTCAGAGATGAATGCTCCCGAATTATCTTCTGAAAACAACCAATCAAAGTGAAAATGAAAGGTAAGTAACGACTTTTATCGATTTCCCAGGCTCACGATGCTTATTTTCCACATTTTCCGTTTTCGAAGAGGGGATATCGATGTACTGGGAGAATTAACAGATTTTCAGGAAATAATTCTCCAGAAATATTTTCGAAAAAGAGCCCATCAAAGTGAAAATCAGAGGTCAGTAACGATTTTCATCGATTTCCTAGCTTCACGATCCGTATTTTTCTTATTTTCAGGTTTTTACGAGGTAATAACGCTATGGTGAGAATTGACAGATATTTCAGAGGTGAATGCTCCCGAAATATCTTCTAAAAACAACCAATCAAAGTAAAAATGAAAGGTAAGTAACGACTTTTATTGATTTCCCATCCTCACGATACATATTTTCCACATTATCCGTTTTCGAAGAGGGGATATCGATGTACTGGGAGAATTAAAAGATATTTCAGGAAATAATTCTCCAGGAATATCATCGAAAAAGAAGCCATCAAAGTGGAAATCAGAGGTCAGTAAAGATTTTCATCGATTTCCCAGCTTCACGATACGTATTTTTCATATTTTCAGGTCTTTAGGAGGTAATAACGATATGGTGAGAATCGACAGATATTTCAGAGATGAATGCTCCCGAATTATCTTCTAATAACAACCAATCAAAGTGAAAATGAAAGGTAAGTAACGACTTTTATCGATTTCCCAGGCTCACAATACTTATTTTCCACATTATCCGTTTTCGAAGAGGGGATATCCATGTACTGTGAGAATTAATCGATATTTGAGGAAAGAATTCTCCAGAAATATCGTCGAAAAAAAACCATCAAAGTGAAAATCAGAGGTCAGTAAAGATTTTCATCGATTTCCCAGCTTCACGATACGTATTTGTCATATTTTCAGGTTTTTACGAGGTAATAACGATATGGTGAGAATTGACAGATATTTCAGAGATGAATGCTCCCGAATTATCTTCTAAAAACTACCAATCAAAGTGAAAATGAAAGGTAAGTAACGACTTTTATCGATTTCCCAGACTAACGATACTTATTTTGCACATTTCCAGCTTCAGAAGAGGTGATATCGATGTACTTTGAGAATCAACAGATATTTCAGGAACGAATTCTCCAGTTATATCTTCGAAAAAGAAGACATCAAAGTGGAAATCAGAGGTCAGTAACGATTGTCATCGATTTCCCAGCTTCACGATCCGTATTTTTCACATTTTCAGGTTTTTACGAGGTAATAACGATATTGTGAGAATTGACAGATACTTCATAAATGAATGCTCCCGAAATATCTTCTAAAACCAACCAATCAAAGTAGAAATCAAAGGTTAGTAACGACTTTTATCGATTTCCCTGCCTTACAATACTTATTTTCCACATTTCCAGCTTTAGAAGAGGTGATATCGATGTACTTTGAGAATCAACAGATATTTCAGGAAATAATTCTCCAGAAATATCATCCCAGCCCATCTTTTACTTTGATGAATATATAAATTTTTATTACTCGGAGTGCCAATTTGTTACTTTTTATTCACAAAAATTCCCATTCAATTTCAACTGTATTTTCAACATTTTAGCAATATCAACTGTGAATTCTTGTAGAGTCCAAGAAACATCATTATACATTTGGATTTATTCATGTGTTTTCCTGCCAGGAATAAATCAATAAATTATTGTTATCAATTATCGTTACACTAGCGCACGTGAGGCATCTTGAATGAGTATTTTACCTGCAGACGAACAAGAAAAAGGACGAAATTTTTGGAGGAAAGCTTTGTGTTGAGTTGTTAACTGTGAACATTCCAAGAGAGTGAAATTTTTCTCCTCGATAGATTCCAAAGGTTTCTATTGGAAATAATAAGCCAAAAGAGGGATAATAACCGGATCATCCCATACAACTTTTCCAGCGATGAAAATCGATTTTCCCTGTACGATTCAAAGTACGATTCCGTGTGCAGATCCCTTTTCACGATCTGCAGCCTGGATAAGCAAAACGATGCGGATATATAGTCGGGTAAATTCTTAATTCAATGTGCTGGGGCAATATAACGCTACAGTCAATTTGTTTGTGCAGAAGAAACCACGTTGGCGCTGTGGTCAGTGTTATCGCTTCACACTCCATTTAGTCAGCTACTATGATCCGGTCGAGGAACAATACAAATACGATGCACGCAAGTGACCATCACAGACCACCGCCAGGCCTACGCCTTATCTGCCAAGAAGTCATTATTTCGATGACAAAGGCCCGGCCCGCCATTTCTCACTGGCCCATTGACAAGACGCGAATTCTACTGACCACATATATCTTCGTTAATTCAAAACGGAAACGGATGTGCCTGAGTCCGACTCACTTTAATGCTGAAGCGATTGTTTTTGATAAATTGCCTTTATTATAATATCGATTACGATGCATATATTCCGGATACCCATGAATTTATACCTCTTTGTTCGAATATACATGCCGATTATCGGGTCATAGGATTTGGGGCCACGGCCAGAAGTGAACTGCGGAAATTTTTTTCGAAGTTAGAAGCTATGTTTAGAATTCAGTCCCTTCGTTATGAGTTGTTCAGTAGTCTATGACCACCAAGGGAAGTTATAGGGTTGAAAAACGTGCGCAAATCATCCATGCTGATCGAAATCAGAGTCGACTATGCGACGTTTTACAATACCCGTAGATCACCGAACTCAATTGCTCAATTGGTTATCTAAGATTCTAGGAAGGAAATGAGTTTCTAAAGTTTCTAGTTTCCTACTTTCTGCGCGCTTTCATAGTAAAAAGGGTTCTCATTTAAAAAACAAAAGTTATGGGAAAATTCTGATTACAATTTTTGACAAAATATTCGAAAGAATCTGTGACGAGTTTTAAAAATGATGGAGATGCCCATTCTTCTACTTCAAAAATGTAAAAACAGTCTATGCTTGAAATATTGAGAATAGAAATAACGACTTTAATCGATCAATCGAAGTGAAAATGAAAGGTAAGAAACGACTTTTATCGAGGTACTAACGATATGGTGAGAATTGACAGATATTTCAGAGATGAATGCTCCCGAAATATCTTCTAAAAACAACCAATCAAAGTGAAAATGAAAAGTAAGTAACGACTTTTATCGATTTCCCAACCTCACGATACTTATTTTCCACATTATCTTTTTCGAAGAGGGGATATCGATGTACTGTGAGAATCAACAGTTATTTCAGGAGAGAATTCTGCAGAAATATTGTCGAAAAAAAAACCATCAAAGTGAAAATCAGAGGTCAGTAACGATTTTCATCGATTTCCCAGCTTCACGATCCGTATTTTTCACATTTTCAGGTTTTTACGAGGTAATAACGATATGGTGAGAATTGACAGATATTTCAGAGATGAATGCTCCCGAAATATCTTCTGAAAACAACCAATCAAAGTGAAAACGAAAGGTAAGTAACGACTTTTAGCGATTTCCCAGGCTCACGATACTTATTTTCCACATTTCCAGCTTTCGAAGAGGTGATATCGATTTACTTTGTGAATCAACAGATATTTCAGGAAAGAATTCTCCAGAAATATCTTCGAAAAAGAAGACATCAAAATGGAAATCAGAGGTCAGTAACGATTTTCATCGATTTCCCAGCTTCACGGTCCGTATTTTTCACATTTTCAGGTTTTCTCGAGGTAATAACGATATGGTGAGAATTGACAGATATTTCAGAGATGAATGCTCCCGAAATATCTTCTGAAAACAACCAATCAAAGTGAAAACGAAAGGTAAGTAACGACTTTTAGCGATTTCCCAGGCTCACGATACTTATTTTCCACATTTCCAGCTTTCGAAGAGGTGATATCGATTTACTTTGTGAATCAACAGATATTTCAGGAAAGAATTCTCCAGAAATATCTTCGAAAAAGAAGACATCAAAATGGAAATCAGAGGTCAGTAACGATTTTCATCGATTTCCCAGCTTCACGGTCCGTATTTTCACATTTTCAGGTTTTGACGAGGTAATAACGATATGGTGAGAATTGACAGATATTTCAGAGATGAATGCTCCCGAAATATCTTCTAAAAACAACCAATCAAAGTGAAAATGAAAGGTAAGTAACGACTTTTATCGATTTCCCAGGCTCACTACACTTATTTTCCACATTTCCAGCTTTAGAAGAGGTGATCGATTTACTTCGAGAATCAACAGAAAAGGCTTCTATTTTAAAAAACAAAAGTTATGGGAAAATTCTGATCACAATTTTTGACAAAATATTCGAAAGAATCTGTGACGAGTTTTAAAAATTATGGAGATGCCCAATATTCCGCCATTCTTCTATTTCAAAAATGTAAAAACAGTCTATGCTTGAAATATTGAGAATAGGAATAACGAACATAATACTTACTACGCATATCTCCCTTTTACAGTTTTTTTTCAAAATTTTGAAAACTATTTCGACAAATGCAACGATTCAAATAGAAATAAATTAAAAATTGAATAATCGATCATATAAGAGACGAAAAAATACAAAAAAAAAATTCTTCGACAAATTTATCTCCACTACCTGTATAACTAAAAGTTTTCAGGCTTCAAGAATATTTGAGCTCAGTAGATAAAGTCGAGCAATATCATAATCCCAATTTTCAGATTTCAAATAGGTCCGGTTCTCAAGAAACGTCTAGTCGGCACTCGAACTTGGGACACCCTGTATTTTGCATTGATCAAAAACAAAGCCTTCTTAATAAAAGAAACCAAATCATATATTTGTCTTTACATCAAGGCAAACTGTCACAATACAGAAGAAAATGAATGGAATAGAATCAACATAAAACACGCTGCAGATCGCTAGATCGATATTAAGAGATGAGTAATCTAAGATTGTGTTACGTTGAAATAATACACTTCAAGAACTAAAACATACCCTCGGTTCAATTGAACCCATTTTGGATCTTCCCCACAACTCCAGATGAACAAGACTTTGTCAAATATCGCGTGGTGGATTCGTGACATGAAGCATCTTAAGCTCGTCGTGAACCTCAGAGCACCCAGTATCTATACAGTTTTCATATCTGAATTACAACTTTTCCAATTTTGTCGGTCTGGAATTGGAGCGAGTAAGCTAAAATGTAAATATTCCAGACGGAATCTCACAAGCCAAGTCTGTGTAAGAATTTGGATTATTTAACTTCGCCACATTTCCCGACGATACGACTCATCCCAGTGCATCCTCCTCCTTTCATTACTTCTGCAGTTCATCACTCAGACACTTCACCTGTAATTCGTTACGTCAAATGAGTGCTCCTCTTGGCTTCTCAGGAAGTTATGGCTTCTTTTATGCTTCACGCTCAGTTCTGCCGGTGCGTTTGCGAATAAACACTTCAAGTACAGGGCAATTTTTTAAAATTAACTCCGGCGAAATTTCGACAGGGCTCCCCCGTTTCCTTATCAAGTGACACATTCTTTTCTTCTTTACGTATAAATAAGGTTGAATTGAATTACGCTTGATGTATTTGGTTTTTCCAGTTGACAGTTTCAGTGGAACATTCTAAACTAGAAGTTTTCTGAATTTTTTTTCAGAATTGCCTCTGAGGAAAAATCGTTGACGAAATCTAAGGTGGGCACCAAAGTTAACACAAGCTCGTGGGAGTGGGCCATTGAAAACGAAACCGCAGCTCTCTTTTGTTAGTCAGGGGGGGATCCTCATGGCCGAGCTAACTCCGATGAATAGAACAGTGTGAGACTTCGTGTGAAGCGCGACCTGCTCGAACTAAACCTTACGTGCTGTTTTAGATTCCAGGCTTCTATTGTATTTTGACTCTTTTTGTTTGTATCCCTTTCACGATCTTTGTCGTCTAATTCTTGTGTTACTATGACTTCCAAAGGAGAGTCTCCTGTTCTTGATATTTGAAAGTGATTTTTCAATCACTTTCTGTTCCTACGTAGTTGATCTCTGGGGCTTTTTTGATAGGTGGGTGTTGACTTGCTTTCTCAAATATCTTCTCGTCCTTCTATTTAAGGAAATCTGTGAAATGAATATCAGGTCCTAATACTATGGCATTCAGTTTTTCGGCATACTTCCTTAGCTTCTTCCCATTTTGGTTTCCTGTTCTGCTGTTCCATTCTATTGATTTGCAATTTATATAACCAATAATGATTTGTTTCGTTTTCAAAAGCCCACTCTGTTTGGTAGTAGTAGACCAAGTGAGTTTCTCCAACCATGAGCCTCGTCGATGATGAAACAGATCAGATATGCTTCCAGAAAGAGATGAATCCTCATAGAAAGCTCTATTCATCCCCTGGATAAGTTTCCAACCCAAATATTCTTTGTCATAT
The DNA here is from genome assembly GCA_963966015.1 of Aphidecta obliterata. Lineage (NCBI taxonomy): Eukaryota > Metazoa > Arthropoda > Insecta > Coleoptera > Coccinellidae > Aphidecta > Aphidecta obliterata. The sequence goes on from OZ014436.1 coordinate 5,486,244, forward strand.
CGCATCATAATCCATTTTGCATGGTTATCAGATTCAATGGAGTTTTGTTTTGCAATGAACGCGAATCACAACTGTTGTTTACTTTTTCAACATGTGTCGACCATGTGTATACGAGTTCGCTCTTCCGAAATCAACAGCAATTGTGTAAAACCAAATAGCTCTCGTCAATGGAAACCTGTTAAACTTTAAACATGACGGGCCTACGGTGTATTCCTGATTGGAGTGCTTCTATATTTTCGCCGAGAATGCCATGAGGTATTCGACGATGGCAATATTCAATCGAATCTGTTCAAAATCGAAATTCAGATGGGTCGTCTAAATTGGAATTCTTGATATCAATTGAGTACTTTTCCTCCTCTTATGAGCAGAACACATACTTTTTAACAATCGAGAATTTAAGAGATGTATCGCGCGTCCCATATTTCGACCCCGAAGCAGAAGACATTGATTTCAGAAAATCACCAAAATCGGTCGAAAACATTTATTGACAGCGTCTTGCAGGAATTGGTTCTCCCGAAAAATCGTCGCAAAAGGAGGAAAAAAAAGTAAAAATCAATGTAAAGTATGTACCGATTTTTATCGATTTCCGAGCTTTTCAGCTTTTTACTAGGTAATACTGATATATTGTCAGAATTGGGTAAGAAAAATTCAAAAAGATTTTGATCACTCGTTCATCCACCTTCTAGGTAGATTCGCATTTTCCATTTTCAGAAATTTCATTCCAATCCAATCAGTAGTTTCGAAATTATCAGAAAAAAAATATTCTAGATATCATTCACCAACTCGGATGTCACAAATTTCCATCGTCAAAAATGAAACCGAGTTTCACGAGGGAGTGATTATAACTTCAGAAATATTCAACAGATTTAAATAATTTTTTGTACGATTGGTAGAATTACAGATTTGTATTCGTGAAATTTTTTTTCCACCGATATTCCAAGTCTGTAATCGGGAATTTCATTTTTCCAGGGAATTTTCGAAAATCAACATTATGTGTTTTCGTTTAAAATATCAGATTCTAGATATCGAAGGAGTAGATAAAATGCTCCCAGCTTCGTTCATCAACTCGGATGTCACAAATTTCCATCGTCATAACCTTACCTCACAATTCTCCCAGTCGTCAAAAATGAAACCGAACTTTACGTGGGGGTGATTATAACTTCAGAAATATTCAACCGATTTGAATAATTTTTTGAACGATTGGTGAAATAACAGATTTGTATTCGTGAAATTTTTTTACCACCGAAATTCCAAGTCTGTAATCGGGAATTTCATTTCTCCAGGGAATTTTCGAAAATCAACACTATGTATTTTGTTTAAAATATAAGATTTTAGATATCGAAAGAGTAGATAAAATGCTTCCAGCTTCATTCATCAACTCGGATGTCACAAATTTCCATCGTCATAACCTTACCTCACAATTCTCCCAGTCGTCAAAAATGAAACCGAGATTTACGAGGGAGTGATTATAACTTCAGAAATATTCAACCGATTTGAATAATTTTTTGTACGATTGGTAGAATTACAGATTTGTATTCATGAAATTTTTTTTCACCGAAATTCCAAGTCTGTAATCGGGAATTTCATTTTTTCAGGGAATTTTCGAAAAACAACACTATGTGTTTTTGTTTAAAATATTAGATTCAAGATATCGAAGGAGTAAATAAAATGCTCCCAGCTTCATTCATCAACTCGGATAATCGGAAATTTCACTTTTCCATGGAATTTTCGAAAATCAACACTATGTATTTTGTTTAAAATATAAGATTTCAGATATCGAAAGAGTAGATAAAATGCTTCCAGCTTCATTCATCAACTCGGATGTCACAAATTTCCATCGTCATAACCTTACCTCACAATTCTCCCAGTCGTCAAAAATGAAACCGAGATTTACGAGGGAGTGATTATAACTTCAGAAATATTCAACCGATTTGAATAATTTTTTGTACGATTGGTAGAATTACATATTTGTATTCATGAAATTTTTTTACCACCGAAATTCCAAGTCTGTAATCGGGAATTTCATTTCTCCAGGGAATTTTCGAAAATCAACACTATGTATTTTGTTTAAAATATAAGATTTAGATATCGAAAGAGTAGATAAAATGCTTCCAGCTTCATTCATCAACTCGGATGTCACAAATTTCCATCGTCATAACCTTACCTCACAATTCTCCCAGTCGTCAAAAATGAAACCGAGATTTACGAGGGAGTGATTATAACTTCAGAAATATTCAACCGATTTGAATAATTTTTTGTACGATTGGTAGAATTACATATTTGTATTCATGAAATTTTTTTTCACCGAAATTCCAAGTCTGTAATCGGGAATTTCATTTTTTCAGGGAATTTTCGAAAAACAACACTATGTGTTTTTGTTTAAAATATTAGATTCAAGATATCGAAGGAGTAGATAAAATGCTCCCAGCTTCATTCATCAACTCGGATGTCACAAATTTCCATCGTCATAACCTTACCTCACAATTCTCCCAGTCGTCAAAAATGAAACCGAGTTTTACGATGGAGTGATTATAACTTCAGAAATATTCAACCGATTTAGATGATTTTTTGTACGATTGGTAGAAAAACAGATTTGTATTCGTGAAATTTTTTTTCACCGAAATTCCAAGTCTGTAATCGGGAATTTCATTTTTCCAGGAAATTTTCGAAAAACAACACTATGTATTTTGTTTAAAATATTTTATTTTAGATATCGAAAGAGTAGATTAAACGCTCCCAGCTTCATTCATCAACTCGGATGTCACAAATTTCCATCGTCATAACCTAACCTCACAATTCTCCCAGTCGTCAAAAATGAAACCGAGTTTTACGAGGGAGTGATTATAACTTCAGAAATATTCAACCGATTTGAATAATTTTTTGTACGATTGGTAGAATTACAGATTTGTATTCATGAAATTTTTTTTCACCGAAATTCCAAGTCTGTAATCGGGAATTTCATTTTTTCAGGGAATTTTCGAAAAACAACACTATGTGTTTTTGTTTAAAATATTAGATTCAAGATATCGAAGGAGTAGATAAAATGCTCCCAGCTTCATTCATCAACTCGGATGTCACAAATTTCCATCGTCATAACCTTACCTCACAATTCTCCCAGTCGTCAAAAATGAAACCGAGTTTTACGATGGAGTGATTATAACTTCAGAAATATTCAACCGATTTAGATGCTTTTTTGTACGATTGGTAGAAAAACAGATTTGTATTCGTGAAATATTTTTTCACCGAAATTCCAAGTCTGTAATCGGGAATTTCATTCTTCCAGGAAATTTTCGAAAAACAACACTATGTATTTTGTTTAAAATATTTTATTTTAGATATCGAAAGAGTAGATAAAACGCTCCCAGCTTCATTCATCAACTCGGGTGTCACAAATTTCCATCGTCATAACCTAACCTCACAATTCTCCCAGTCGTCAAAAATGAAACCGAGTTTTACGAGGGAGTGATTATAACTTCAGAAATATTCAACCGATTTGAATAATTTTTTGTACGATTAGTAGAATTACAGATTTGTATTCGTAAAATTTTTTTCACCGGAATTCCAGATCTGTAATCGGGAATTTCATGTTTCCAGGGAATTTTCGAAAATCAACACTATGTGTTTTTGTTTAAAATATTAGATTCAAGATATCGAAGGAGTAGATAAAATGCTCCCAGCTTCATTCATCAACTCGGATGTCACAAATTTCCATCGTCATAACCTTACCCCACAATTCTCCCAGTCGTCAAAAATGAAACCGAGTTTTACGAGGGAGTGATTATAACTTCAGAAGTATTCAACTGATTTAAATAATTTTTTGTACGATTGGTAGAATTACAGATTTGTATTCGTGAAATTTTTTTTTTACCGAAATTCCAAGTCTGTAATCGGGAATTTCATTTTTCTAGGGAATTTTCGAAAATCAACACTATGTGTTTTTGTTCAAAATATCAGATTTTAGATATGGAAGGAGTAGATAAAATGTTCCCAGCTTCATTCATCAACTCGGATGTCACAAATTTCCATCGTCATAACCTCACCTCACAATTCTCCCAGTCGTCAAAAATGAAACCGAGTTTTACGAGGGAGTGATTATAACTTCAGAAATATTCAACCGATTTGAATAATTTTTTGTACGATTGGTAGAATTACAGATTTGTATTCGTAAAATTTTTTTCACCGGAATTCCAGATCTGTAATCGGGAATTTCATGTTTCCAGGGAATTTTCGAAAATCAACACTATGTGTTTTTGTTTAAAATATTAGATTCAAGATATCGAAGGAGTAGATAAAATGCTCCCAGCTTCATTCATCAACTCGGATGTCACAAATTTCCATCGTCATAACCTTACCTCACAATTCTCCCAGTCGTCAAAAATGAAACCGAGTTTTACGAGGGAGTGATTATAACTTCAGAAATATTCAACCGATTTAGATGATTTTTCGTACGATTGGTAGAATAACAGATCTGTATTCGTGGTTTTTCCAAGGAAATTCCAGGTCTGTAATCAGGAATTTCATTCTCCCAGAAAATTTTCAAAAACCTCAACTATATCCCATTGTTTAGAATTATTGGAATCCAGAGTAGATAAAAATGCTACCAGCTTCGATAATCAAATTACATGACACAATTTCCATCGTCATTACCTAATCTCACAAGCACCTCAGTCGTGAAAAAAGGAGCCTAGTTTTACGAGGAAGAGAAAATAACTTCTGAATTATTCAACCGATTTGGATGATTGGTCGAATGGTGGAATAACAGGTTTTAATTCGTGATGAAATTTTTTTTGCTCAAATTCCAGGTCTTGAATCAGGAATTTCATTCTTCCTGAAAACTTTCAGAAATCAATACTATGTATTGTTTGTTCAATTTTTTTTGAATCCATATATCGAAGAAGTAGAGAAAATGCTCCTAGATTCATTCATCAAATCAGAAGTAAAATTTGCATCGTTTCTTCTCAGCGAAGGCTCGTTGTTTTCACTCGATACATCAACACAAAGATCATTTAAAATTATGGGATTGGATGAAAAACAGATGCCCCTCTCTACCTAAACACAAACAACACAGCCAGCGTCTTCGAAGTTACACCCGAATCCAGCGACAAACAAATAAGTCGAAGGAACAGGTCTAATGCATCTCTAAATAGGTCCTAAATGGCCCTTTAAATATATGAATGTAAATTAGGGACAGTGGACCACTTCGAGTAACACTAAGTTTGTAAAGGACAATACTATCGCCTGAAGACTTCCAGTTGTTTGCCTCACGTGTAAAGGAACTTTAGCCAGAAACTTCCCATCCGCCTAGCCGTCCGATTGAAATTAGTACCGACTGTTTCAGTATTAATGGCGAATATATGCGGATTCGAATATAATATCAACCCCGTGCTCAAAGTCACATTGAATAATATCCCTCTCTAACGCAAATACGGAAGACGGAGATAGCGAGCAAAAACGCCAATATATAGCTTGTTCGCCCCTATTCAAGGCCCGATCTAAGACGGACTATGCATAAGAATCAGGTACAACCTCACCCTTTACTTTCCGCTTAAGACTCGCCAATTTTCGTATAATTCGGTTTTTTCAACTCGAAATTCCTCCTTAACAGTTCCCTGTTTCTCTGCTGCCTTCCCGATGAATAAATAGTTTGCTGTTTCATTTTATCGCATCTTTATGGCGTGGACGTTTTCTGCTCTGAATTTTTATTGCAAATTATCGCGAGAAATATGAATTTGTAAAAACAGGGTGAGAAATATTTTCTCATATACAGAGGATTATAATGGTCTCGGGGCTGCTCAAACAACACGGGCGCAGCACTTGTTCAGCGAGCACACACTTCCCTCGAGGTGTCTACCCCTAATTACAATAAAATATAATTTTTTTGTTTGATTGAAGAATCGCTCTATTTGTATTTCAGGGAAATTTTCTTCGTATTGAATGAAATTAGCTCCATTATAGTCAGGCTGGGAGTAATGATGATAGGATTTTGTGTTGCTTTTCGAGCGCTCGTTCTACTTACACGAGGGCTATATCATGAAAAAGGTCTCAATCGTCTATCTTCGACTCACTCATGACAAATCTGTCGAAAAAATTCGAGTCTGTCCGTCCGAATACACAATAACCCTCGAACGGAATGACCTAGAAACTCGAAATTTTCAGGGTAGGTTCAAATCTCGACTACTGCGGTTGAGTTCGTTTTTGGGCAAAATTCGACCAGGGGTTTCGTGAATATGGTCGTTTGAAATATTGTTCTCCCGATTATTTCGAAACTACTGATTAGAGCGAGATGAAATTTTGCACTCAGATGGAGAATGACATGTTCAGGTATATGCAAATTTTGTCCAGATCGCATGACCTGAAGCATAGAAAATCATAACTTTCGAACGGAGAGGCCTAGAGACTCGAAATTTTCAGGATACGTGTTGATCTCGAATGTCGCGGTCACGTGTTATGACGATGGAATTTTGTGCCATCCGATTTGATGAATGAAGCAGGAAGCATGTTATCTACTCTTTCGATATCAAGAATCTTATATTTATAACAATAATACATAGTGTTGATTTTCGAAAATTCTCTGGAAGAATAAAATTCTCGAATACAAATCTGTAATTCCACCAATCGTACAAAAAATTATCTAAATCGGTTGAATATTTCTGAAATTATAATCACTCCCTCGTAAAACTCGGTTTCATTTTTCACGTTCATTTGTGCAATCCGATGTGATAACTAAATCTGACAGTATTTTCTCTACTTTCTCGATTTTGGGATTCAAACATTCTGAAACAATAATTCATAGTGTTGATTTTCATAATTTTCTGGAAGAAAAATTACGAAAAGCACTGCCGTGAAGTCAGGATCTTTTGAGCGCTCGTACATGCACCTTGTAGGTAGATTCGCATTTTCCAGTTTTAGAAATCAATTGAAGGAATTTTCGACAGCTCTCAAAAAAATTTTGAAACTTCGGCGAAACTCCAGGCTTCATGTCAGTGCTTCAGCTGATCTTTTTTTTCGATGATTCGCTACAATTTTCTTCGGTATCTATGGTCTTGGTAATGCGATCTGGACAAAATTTCGCACGTAGTTTAAATACATTATTCCTCAGCTAGGTGCAAAATTTCCTTCCAATCCAATCAGTAGTTTCGAAACTATTAGAAAAAAAATATTTTGAACGGCCATATTCACGGAACCCCTAGTCTAACTTTGCTCATTGATGAACGTGACCGCGATATTCGCGATCCAAACCCACCCTGAAAATTTCAAGTTTCTAGGCCTTTCCGTTCAAAAGATACAATTTCCTATGGTTTTTATGGTTCTGGTCATGTGGTTTGGACAAAATATTGCTTTAATATATCATTCTCGATTAAAATACAAAATTTCATCTCGATCGAATCCGTAGTTTCGAAATTATCGAGAACACAAAATTTCAAACGACCGTATTCACGGAACCCCTAGTATAATTCTGCTCATTTATAAACGTGAACGCGACATTTCAGATCCACACCTACACTGAAAATTTCAAGTCCCTGGGCCTTTCCGTTCGAAAGTTATGATTTTCTATGGTTTATATGGTTCTGGTCATGTGATCTGGATAAATGTAGCTTGAATATATCATTCTCCATTAGTATACAAAATTTCGTCACGATTGAATCTGTAGTTTTGAGATTATCAAGAAAACTAAATTTCAAACGACCATATTTACGGAACCCCTTGTATAATTTTGTTCAAAGATGAACGTCATCACAACATTTGAGATCCACACCTGTCCTGAAAATTTCAAGTTCCTAGGCGTTTCCGTTCAAAAGTTACAATTTTCTATGGTTTCTATGGTTCTGGTCATGCGATCTGGACAAAATTCCACATGTAGCTTGAACACCTCATTCTCCATTCAAGTGCAAAATTTCATCTCGATCAAATCTGTAGTTTTCAAGTATTCTAGGGAACAAAACTTTGAACGGCCATATTTACGGAACCCCAGGTGGAATTCTGCCCATTAACGAACTAAACCGAGGCATTTAGGATCAGAACCTACACTGAAAATTTCAAGTCTCTAAGTTGATCCGTTCGAGAGTTATCGTGCTTACGGACGGACGGACAGACTCGAATTCTCCGACGGATTCGTCATCAGTGAGTGGAACATAGTCGTTTGAGACCATTTTCGGCTCAAAATTCGAAAAATACAGACATCGTGACGAAATGATATAGCCCTCGTGTAAGAAGTACGAGCGCTCAATAAAATGGCTCATTACATATCTGTAATGTCACCAACCGTCCAGAAAATTTTAGGTAGAATATTTCTGAAGTTGGGGCCTTTTGAAATTTTTTCAATTTTCGGAAAACATCCTGTACCTCTCAAACAAGAGTCCTGAGGCGATTCTATATTCCCCTGAGGGTTGTCCCACTCGTCACCAGACACCCTAAACAGAGTGTTTTCAAAGGTGAGGCTCTTTTATTGACAGGTGCTAAAACTCATCAAAATAAGTTGAAATTCCAAAAATCCTTTATATGAAATATTCACCAGAGCCGAGTATTTCGAAATCAAAGTTACCCGCGAATCTGAGAAATTCCCAATCTTGGTCTGACGGTACGTATTGAGATCTAAATGTGTTCAGTTTACGGTTAATAATCTGACAAATCTTATTATTTTTGTGACTTTTCCGAATTTCGTAATGTGTTTCCGAATGAGTGGATCGATTTCTTGGCCAGCACGTTCCCCGGATAACAACCCCTGGGATTTCTTCTTTTGGGGTAATTTGAAAACATAAGTGTACAGTTACGGTGAGGTGAATAGTGTTGAGGAACTAAAACAACGCATTGAAAATGTTTGTGACTTAATTCGTGAGCAAACTGATGTGATAGTTACTGCATGTAATAGTTCGTTATTACGCCAAGCAAGACCCATACAATTGAATGGTGACCATTTCGAACAACTTCTGTAAACAATTTTGAACAATTTCATTGGTGAGTTTGTGAACTTCCTAATTTTTTCTTGAAGGACCTTTACAATTATTAATTTTTTGTCTCTATTAGTTCTTGAATGGACTAAAAATTCATATATTTATTTAGAATATTGAATGACATTTTCGAGGAAGAGAACCCAACCCTTAATTTCTCACTCCGTGCTCACTGTTCTCCTGGAAGTTTTTCTGTTGCTTTTCATCTAAAATATCGAAGTCCTTTTCGAATTATCATGTGGCTCCATTCATCGATTTGCATAGAACGGGGGGCTCTTCATTCTGGCCTCTCGGTTATCCTCTGAAATGTGTTACGGAGCGGCCGAATCTGAGATTCGAGTATATCTTTCTGGTACTGTTCGTAAATAAGTTCCCAACCAGAGCGATTATATGTATTTATCTTCACGATTTAAGCCCGAAATTCAGCGACTTAATTGCCAAACTGAAACGGATTATGGAAATTGGCTCTCTTATTTATCGTTATAGCAATAAATGCATACTGCTTATCCATTAGTCGGGGATCATCAAGGAATTTATTCATGAATACTTCTACTACATGAATTATTTCATACTTCAGGTGATGTGTTGAGCATTGTGATGGAAGATTCGATAAATTCATACAAGATTTAATTTGGCGACGAACAAAGGAGCCCGTTCTGAAACTTCTATACGCCATTCCTCTTGGGGAGATATAGGAAATACCATGCAAAACGTGTGTTCTTGTTGGAATATTGTAACGCCTAATAAATGACCCGACTCAGTATTCCGCTGCTAACCTAACTATCTCCATCATTTATAACATCCTATAAAGAGACACCCGGAGGTAAAACTAACTAAGAAATGACACAAGAGGTATTTGGTAATATATTCCAACCCTAAGATGCTCAGCGACAATATACCTCGAACTAATGCTTTTCTGACCAACTACATAAATAATCTTCTGAGGGCAATTAAGATAAGAACGTGTTTAATATTTCAATGCGTTTATAGGAACTGATATTTGGAAGGTAGGACGCGGAGGTGTTAAGACTATTGTAAAGCCCCTTTGCTTTAATTAATTTCGAATGTTCCCTTATTGCTTCATTCCGTACACAACTATATAAATTGTTCAGTTGATTGGGTTGTATGTTATCGCAGTTCCCAACTTCAAGACCACTTCTCTCACCCAGCTCGCCACCCTAGTGTGTGTATTTTTATTAGGGGTTATCTAACCTGCTACATGGTCAAAAGCCGAGATAAATGCGCGACAAAATAAAATGGCTTTCATTAATTAATTCTAACCTTGTTGTTTTTTCAGCACGTCGCTTTTTGCTCTTGTACTCGTACATATACGCAGAGATGAAAATGTTGAACAATATCCGTCGCCGAAGTTTTGTACATTTTTTTTGGCAGCAGAAGTCGAAGATACCGATTAATTCAAATTAGCTTTTTTCACATTTTACAACATAAACTGTGATTTTTGAGCGTTGAGTTCTACTTACACAATTTTTTTTTTCGGTGAATCGTTCTGGAATTATTCATATAAGTCAATCCAACTGCGCTGATTTGAAAAATGCTGTTGATTTCTCCATAGGCTCCACAGTTTTCACGTAGGGTAGGTTGAAAATTCGAAATTCACAAGAGTTATTGAAAAAAATCTAGAAACTTGAACATCCTGTAGCTTGGTCACGAAGCGCTTGGAAAACTAGGTTTACGAGATATTTTTGTCCTGAAATTGAACATTCTATCGTTCCCTGAAGTGGTTCTACAAAAAAGTTGAACAACCTGTACAAAAAGCCAATTCTGACTTTTCATTTTTATTGGAATTTTTCCTAGACATTTTTTTTTCTGCGAATCGTTCTGAAATTATTCATATAAGTGAATCCACCTGCGCTGATTTGAAAAATGCTGTTGATTTCTCCATAGGCTCCTCAGTTTTCACGTAGGGTAGATTGAAAATTCGAAATTCACAAGAGTTATTGAAAAAAATCTAGAAAATTGAACACCCTGTAGCTCGGTTACGAAGCCTTTGAGAACCTATGTTTGCGAGATATTTTTGTCCTGAAATTGAACATTCTATCGATCCTTGAAGTGATTCTACAAAAAAGTTGACCAACCTGTCCAAATAGCCAATTATGTCTTTTCATTTTTATTGAATTTTTGCCTTTATTTTTCTGCGAATCGTTCTGAAATCATTCACATTCATATAAGTGAATCCAACTGCGCTGATTCAAAAAATGCTGTTGGTTTCTCCATAGGCTCCTCAGTTTTCACGTAGGGTAGATTGGAAATTCGAAATTCACAAGAGTTATTGAAAAAAATCTAGAAACTTGAACACCCTGTAACTCGGTTACGAAGCGTTTGAGAACCTTTGTTTGCGAGATATTTTTGTCCTGAAATTGAACATTCTATCGATCCTTGAAGTGATTCTACAAAAAAGTTGAACAACCTGTACAAACAGCAAATTCTGACTTTTCATTTTTATTGAATTTTTGCCTTAATTTTTCTGCGAATCGTTATGAAATCATTCATATAAGTGAATCCAACTGCGCTGATTCAAAAAATGCTGTTGATTTCTCCATAGGCTCCTCAGTTTTCACGTAGGCTAGATTGAAAATTCGAAATTCACAAGAGTTATTGAAAAAAATCTAGAAACTTGAACACGCTGTAGCTCGGTTACGAAGCGTTTGAGAACCTATTTTTGCCAGATATTTTTGTCCTGAGATTGATCATTCTATCGATCCTTGAAGTGATTCTACAGAAAAGTTGACCAACCTGTCCAAATAGCCAATTCTGACTTTTCATTTTTATTGAACTTTTGCCTTAATTTTTCTGCGAATCGTTCTGAAATTATTCATATAAGTGAATCCAACTGCGCTGATTTGAAGAATACTGTTGATTCCTTTTTAGGCTCCACAGTTTTCACGTAGGGTAGGTTGAAAATTCGAAATTCACAAGAGTTATTGAAACAAATCTTGAAACTTGAACAGCCTGTAGCTCGGTCACGAAGCCTTTGGGAACCTATGTTTACGAGATATTTTTGTCCTGAAATTGAACATTCTATCGATCCTTGAAGTGATTCTACAAAAAAGTTGAACAACCTGTACAAATAGCCAATTCTGACTTTTCATTTTTATTGGAATGTTTCCTAAACCTTTTTTTTTTCTGCGAATAGTTCTGAAATTATTCATATAAGTAAATCCAACTGCGCTGATTTGAAGAATACTGTTGGTTTCTCCATAGGCTCCTCACTTTTCACGTAGGGTAGGTTGAAAATTCGAAATTCACAAGAGTTATTGAAAAAAATCTAGAAACTTGAACATCCTGTAGCTCGGTTACGAAGCGTTTGAAAACCTATGTTTGCGAGATATTTTTGTTCTGAAATTAAACATTTTATCGATCCTTGAATTGATTCTACAAAAAAGTTGACCAACCTGTCCAAATAGCCAATTCTGACTTTTCATTTTTATTGAATTTTTGCCTTAATTCTTCTGCGAATCGTTCTGAAATCATTCATATAAGTGAATCCAACTGCGCTGATTCAAAAAATGCTGTTGATTCCTTCATAGGCTCCACAGTTTTCACGTAGGGTAGGTTGAAAATTCGAAATTCACAAGAGTTATTGAAAAAAATCTTGAAACTCGAACACCCTGTAGCTCGGTTACGAAGCGTTTGAGAACCTATGTTTGCGAGATATTTTTGTCCTGAAATTGAACATTCTGTCGATCCTTGAAGTGATTCTACAAGAAAGTTGAACAACCTGTACAAATAGCCAATTCTGACTTTTCATTTTTATTGGAATGTTTCCTAAACCTTTTTTTTTCTGCGAATAGTTCTGAAATTATTCATATAAGTGAATCAAACTGCGCTGATTTGAAGAATACTGTTGGTTTCTCCATAGGCTCCTCAGTTTTCACGTAGGGTAGGTTGAAAATTCGAAATTCACAAGAGTTATTGAAAAAAATCTAGAAACTTGAACACCCTGTAGCTCGGTTACGAAGCGTTTGAGAACCTATGTTTGCGAGATATTTTTGTCCTGAAATTGAACATCCTATCGATCCCTGAAGTGATTCTACAAAAGAGTTGAACAACCTGTACAAATAGCCAATTCTGACTTTTCATTTTTATTGAATTTTTGCCTTAAATTTTCTGCGAATCGTTCTGAAATTATTCATATAAGTGAATCCAACTGCGCTGATTTGAAGAATGCTGTTGATTCCTTCATAGGCTCCACACTTTTCACGTAGGGTAGGTTGAAAATTCGAAATTCACAAGAGTTATTGAAAAAAATCTACAAACTTGAACAGCCTGTAGCTCGGTCACGAAGCCTTTGGGAACCTATGTTTACGAGATATTTTTGTCCTGAAATTGAACATTCTATCGTTCCTTGAAGTGATTCCACAAAAAAGTTGAACAACCTGTACAAATAGCCAATTCTGACTTTTCATTTTTATTGAATTTTGGCCTCAATTTTTCTGCGAATCGTTCTGAAATCATTCATATAAGTGAATCCAACTGCGCTGATTCAAAAAATGCTGTTGATTTCTCCATAGGTTCCGCAGTTTTCACGAAGGGTAGGTTGAAAATTCGAAATTCACAAGCGTTATTGAAAAAAATCTAGAAACTCGAACACCCTGTAGCTCGGTTACGAAGCGTTTGAGAACCTATGTTTGCGTGATATTTTTGTCCTGAAATTGAACATTCTATCGATGCTTGAAGTGATTCTACAAAAAAGTTGAACAACCTGTACAAATAGCCAATTCTGACTTTTCATTTTTATTGAATTTTTGCCTTAATTTTTCTGCGAATCGTTCTGAAATTATTCATATAAGTAAATCCAACTGCGCTGATTTGGAAAATTCTGTTGATTTCTCCATAGGCTCCTCAGTTTTCACGTAGGGTAGGTTGAAAATTCGAAATTCACAAGAATTATTAAAAACAATCTAGAAACTAGAACACCCTGTAGCTCGGTTACGAAGCGTTTGAGAACCTATGTTTTCGAGATTTTTTTGTCCTGAAATTGGACATTCTTTCGATCCTTGAAGTGATTCTACAAAAAAGTTGAACAACCTGTACAAATAGCTAATTCTGACTTTTCAATTTAATTGAATTTATGCCTTAATTTTTCTGCGAATCGTTCTGAAATTATTCATATAAGTGAATCCAACTGCGCTGATTCAAAAAATGCTGTTGATTTCTCCAAAGGCTCCACAGTTCTCACGTAGGGAAGGTTGAAAATTCGAAATTCACAAGAGTTATTGAAAAAAATCTAGAAACTTGAACACGCTGTAGCTCGGTTACGAAGCGTTTGAGAACCTATTTTTGCCAGATATTTTTGTCCTGAGATTGATCATTCTATCGATCCTTGAAGTGATTCTACAGAAAAGTTGACCAACCTGTCCAAATAGCCAATTCTGACTTTTCATTTTTATTGAACTTTTGCCTTAATTTTTCTGGGAATCGTTCTGAAATTATTCATATAAGTGAATCCAACTGCGCTGATTCAAAAAATGCTGTTGATTCCTTCATAGGCTCCACAGTTTTCACGTAGGGTAGGTTGAAAATTCGAAATTCACAAGAGTTATTGAAAAAAATCTTGAAACTTGAACAGCCTGTAGCTTGGTCACGAAGTCTTTGGGAACCTATGTTTACGAGATATTTTTGTCCTGAAATTGAACATTCTATCGATCCTTGAAGTGATTCTACAAAAAAGTTGAACAACCTGTACTAATAGCCAATTCTGACTTTTCATTTTTATTGGAATGTTTCCTAAACCTCTTTTTTTTCTGCGAATAGTTCTGAAATTATTCATATAAGTGAATCCAACTGCGCTGATTTGAAAAATACTGTTGATTTCTCCATAGCCTCCTCAGTTTTCACGTAGGGTAGGTTGAAAATTCGAAATTCACAAGAGTTATTGAAAAAAATCTAGAAACTTGAACACCCTGTAGCTAGGTTACGAAGCGTTTGAAACCCTATGTTTGCGAGATATTTTTGTTCTGAAATTAAACATTTTATCGATCCTTGAATTGATTCTACAAAAAAGTTGACCAACCTGTCCAAATAGCCAATTCTGACTTTTCATTTTTATTGAATTTTTGCCTTAATTTTACTGCGAATCGTTCTGAAATCATTCATATAAGTGAATCCAACTGAGCTGATTCAAAAAATGCTGTTGATTTCTCCATAGGCTCCTCAGTTTTCACGTAGGGTAGGTTGAAAATTCGAAATTCACAAGAATTATTAAAAACAATCTAGAAACTAGAACACCCTGTAGCTCGGTTACGAAGCGTTTGAGAACCTATGTTTTCGAGATTTTTTTGTCCTGAAATTGGACATTCTTTCGATCCTTGAAGTGATTCTACAAAAAAGTTGAACAACCTGTACAAATAGCTAATTCTGACTTTTCAATTTAATTGAATTTATGCCTTAATTTTTCTGCGAATCGTTCTGAAATTATTCATATAAGTGAATCCAACTGCGCTGATTCAAAAAATGCTGTTGATTTCTCCAAAGGCTCCACAGTTCTCACGTAGGGAAGGTTGAAAATTCGAAATTCACAAGAGTTATTGAAAAAAATCTAGAAACTTGAACACGCTGTAGCTCGGTTACGAAGCGTTTGAGAACCTATTTTTGCCAGATATTTTTGTCCTGAGATTGATCATTCTATCGATCCTTGAAGTGATTCTACAGAAAAGTTGACCAACCTGTCCAAATAGCCAATTCTGACTTTTCATTTTTATTGAACTTTTGCCTTAATTTTTCTGGGAATCGTTCTGAAATTATTCATATAAGTGAATCCAACTGCGCTGATTCAAAAAATGCTGTTGATTCCTTTATAGGCTCCACAGTTTTCACGTAGGGTAGGTTGAAAATTCGAAATTCACAAGAGTTATTGAAAAAAATCTTGAAACTTGAACAGCCTGTAGCTTGGTCACGAAGTCTTTGGGAACCTATGTTTACGAGATATTTTTGTCCTGAAATTGAACATTCTATCGATCCTTGAAGTGATTCTACAAAAAAGTTGAACAACCTGTACTAATAGCCAATTCTGACTTTTCATTTTTATTGGAATGTTTCCTAAACCTCTTTTTTTTCTGCGAATAGTTCTGAAATTATTCATATAAGTGAATCCAACTGCGCTGATTTGAAAAATACTGTTGATTTCTCCATAGCCTCCTCAGTTTTCACGTAGGGTAGGTTGAAAATTCGAAATTCACAAGAGTTATTGAAAAAAATCTAGAAACTTGAACACCCTGTAGCTCGGTTACGAAGCGTTTGAAACCCTATGTTTGCGAGATATTTTTGTTCTGAAATTAAACATTTTATCGATCCTTGAATTGATTCTACAAAAAAGTTGACCAACCTGTCCAAATAGCCAATTCTGACTTTTCATTTTTATTGAATTTTTGCCTTAATTTTACTGCGAATCGTTCTGAAATCATTCATATAAGTGAATCCAACTGAGCTGATTCAAAAAATGCTGTTGATTTCTCCATAGGCTCCTCAGTTTTCACGTAGGGTAGGTTGAAAATTCGAAATTCACAAGAATTATTAAAAACCATCTAGAAACTTGAACACCCTGTAGCTCGGTTACGAAGCGTTTGAGAACCTATGTTTGCGAGATTTTTTTGTCCCTAAATTGGACATTCTTTCGATCCTTGAAGTGATTCTACAAAAAAGTTGAACAACCTGTACAAATAGCTAATTCTGACTTTTCAATTTAATTGAATTTATGCCTTAATTTTTCTGCGAATCGTTCTGAAATTATTCATATAAGTGAATCCAACTGCGCTGATTCAAAAAATGCTGTTGATTTCTCCAAAGGCTCCACAGTTCTCACGTAGGGAAGGTTGAAAATTCGAAATTCACAAGAGTTATTGAAAAAAATCTAGAAACTTGAACACGCTGTAGCTCGGTTACGAAGCGTTTGAGAACCTATTTTTGCCAGATATTTTTGTCCTGAGATTGATCATTCTATCGATCCTTGAAGTGATTCTACAGAAAAGTTGACCAACCTGTCCAAATAGCCAATTCTGACTTTTCATTTTTATTGAACTTTTGCCTTAATTTTTCTGCGAATCGTTCTGAAATTATTCATATAAGTGAATCCAACTGCGCTGATTTGAAGAATACTGTTGATTCCTTTTTAGGCTCCACAGTTTTCATGTAGGGTAGGTTGAAAATTCGAAATTCACAAGAGTTATTGAAAAAAATCTTGAAACTTGAACAGCCTGTAGCTTGGTCACGAAGCCTTTGGGAACCTATGTTTACGAGATATTTTTGTCCTGAAATTGAACATTCTATCGATCCTTGAAGTGATTCTACAAAAAAGTTGAACAACCTGTACTAATAGCCAATTCTGACTTTTCATTTTTATTGGAATGTTTCCTAAACCTCTTTTTTTTCTGCGAATAGTTCTGAAATTATTCATATAAGTGAATCCAACTGCGCTGATTTGAAGAATACTGTTGGTTTCTCCATAGGCTCCTCAGTTTTCACGTAGGGTAGATTGAAAATTCGAAATTCACAAGAGTTATTGAAAAAAATCTAGAAACTTGAACACCCTGTAGCTCGGTTACGAAGCGTTTGAAACCCTATGTTTGCGAGATATTTTTGTTCTGAAATTAAACATTTTATCGATCCTTGAATTGATTCTACAAAAAAGTTGACCAACCTGTCCAAATAGCCAATTCTGACTTTTCATTTTTATTGAATTTTTGCCTTAATTTTACTGCGAATCGTTCTGAAATCATTCATATAAGTGAATCCAACTGCGCTGATTCAAAAAATGCTGTTGATTCCTTCATAGGCTCCACAGTTTTCACGTAGGGTAGGTTGAAAATTCGAAATTCACAAGAGTTATTGAAAAAAATCTAGAAACTCGAACACCCTGTAGCTCGGTTACGAAGCGTTTGAGAACCTATGTTTGCGAGATATTTTTGTCCTGAAATTGAACATTCTATCGATCCTTGAAGTGATTCTACAAAAAAGTTGAACAACCTGTACAAATAGCCAATTCTGACTTTTCATTTTTATTGGAATGTTTCCTAAACATTTTTTTTTCTGCGAATCGTTCTGAAATTATTCATATAAGTAAAGCCAACTGCGCTGATTTGGAAAATGCTGTTGATATCTCCATAGCCTCCTCAGTTTTCACGTAGGGTAGGTTGAAAATTCGAAATTCACAAGAGTTATTGAAAAAAATCTACAAACTTGAACAGCCTGTAGCTCAGTCACGAAGCCTTTGGGAACCTATGTTTACGAGATATTTTTGTCCTGAAATTGAACATTCTATCGTTCCTTGAAGTGATTCCACAAAAAAGTTGAACAACCTGTACAAATAGCCAATTCTGACTTTTCATTTTTATTGAACTTTTGCCTTAATTTTTCTGCGAATCGTTCTTAAATTATTCATATAAGTGAATCCAACTGCGCTGATTTGAAGAATGCTGTTGATTCCTTCATAGGCTCCACAGTTCTCACGTAGGGAAGGTTGAAAATTCGAAATTCACAAGAGTTATTGAAAAAAATCTAGAAACTTGAACACCCTGTAGCTTGGTCGCGAAGCGCTTGGGAAACTAGGTTTATAAGATATTTTGTCTTGAAATTGAACATTCTATCGATCTTTGAAGTGATTCTACAAAAAAATTGACCAACCTGTACAAATAGCCAATTTTGACTTTTCATTTTATTGACAAATTTTTGTGTGATAATTCCTTCTTCTAATTTCCATATAAACTAGAAGTAACACCTGGACACCTGGACAGACTCGAATTTGACCACGAATTCTTCATCTGCGAGTCCAACCTAATCGTTCAAGAATGGTCTTGTATCGACTCAACATTCTTAAATTACAGGGCAACATGATAACGCGCCTCTTCATAAAAACAAGCGCGCAAAATAATAAACGATTTATAAAAATGTCAGGGTCCAATTAGGTTGAAACAGCAGGTAGAATCTTCCCAAAGTCAGAAGAAGCCCCTGACCGTTCCATAAAATAGAATGGTACATTATATTCTTCACTATAGGAGTGAAAAGTCACCTTAATATCTATGCATTTATTTCAATACAAGAAAGCGAATCGGAAATTTCGTTCTTGCGAAAACTATCAGGAGTGAAAGATGCTGCAAGGTGCCATCTTACAGCCCCTATATATCTCTATAATGTCGTCACATTTGTATGGACTCTTACTGGGATTGTTAGTATAGTCAACAAGGCAAGGATTTACGTGTAGGGCACGTCTTATTCCAATCGGCCTAGCCTCCTGATATCCCTCTTGGGTAATGTTATGACGTCACCGGGGACGTTTCGGCCTTTTATTTTATCTCTTTTATCAACAGAGGATCTACATAATATTGATATTCAATGTACATGGCCATTGCTTTTCAGTTCAACCGGGAAAACTTTTCGAGAAAAGGTGGTAGTTATTTTGGGGACGGTCTATTTTCGGTCCTTCCTTTTATAATGGGTTGAAGGATATTGGATGTCGAATATTAAAAACGATATAAGCGGTTTCAGTAGTCAGATCCCAAATGTATTCCCCCAAAAATACAATCAGGAAAAAAACACCCCTGAAATCTATACAGTTTAGTAGTCTGATTGGCGATTGGAAAAATCTATCCAACCACTTCAGTTTTATTGTCAAAATAAGGGAATTGGGGACATGAGATTTTACAGGAATTTTCTGTATTAATGCATTTTATCTGAAGATAAAGAGTGACTTCGCGAATAGGTGTCTGAGAGGGGGAATTTATATAATATTATATTCATTAGAGAGTACTAAAGTCCCCTAGACAGTTTTTTTCGAGTTTAAATTTCAAATTTTTGAATGCGATTTTATTGAATGAGGATGAAGTGAGGAAGTCGCTGGTAAATAATCTGAGAACCACGATTGATTCTGACGAGTAGAATATGAGATATGAAGGATTGAAAGTTGGAAAAATTCAATTTTCCAGTCGAAAAAATGAAAATTTGCAGATAGTGCCGCAATTTTATCTCCATCAGATTGCGTAACCTCGAAAACCTATATTTCCATACCAAACTTACCAATATCTGGCTTAATTTTCCCGAAAAAAAATTATTTAGTTTTTCCAACTTTCATTTTCGAGTTGCGTTTGAAAGATGGTACTGGCGCGAATATCACTATGAGTTATCTACTGAGTGGTTTTGTGGAATCTACTCGATTGGTTTTATAACCACCATACAGAAAAATTATTATAGATTACCTATATTTTTTCTGAGAGAAGAAAATATAGCGATTTTAGGGGGTTCTACCCCTTAGTTTTTTTCGAGTAAAAATTTCAAATTTTTGAATGCGATTTTATTGGATGAGGATGAAGTGAGGAAGTCGCTGGTTAATAATCTGAAAACCACTATTGATTCTGACGAGTAGAATATGAGATGTGAAGGATTGAAAGTTGGAAAAATTCAATTTTCCAGTCGAAAAAATGAAAATTTGCAGATAGTGCCGCAATTTTATTTCCATCAGATTGCGTAACCTCGAAAACCTATATTTCCATACCAAACTTACCAATATCTGGCTTAATTTTCCCGAAAAAAAATTATTTAGTTTTTCCAACTTTCATTTTCGAGTTGCGTTTGAAAGATGGTACTGGCGCGAATATCACTATGAGTTATCTACTGAGTGGTTTCGTGGAATCTACTCGATTGGTTTTATAACCACCATACAGAAAAATTATTATAGATTACCTATATTTTTTCTGAGAGAAGAAAATATAGCGATTTTAGGGGGTTCTACCCCTTAGTTTTTTTCGAGTAAAAATTTCAAATTTTTGAATGCGATTTTATTGGATGAGGATGAAGTGAGGAAGTCGCTGGTTAATAATCTGAAAACCACTATTGATTCTGACGAGTAGAATATGAGATGTGAAGGATTGAAAGTTGGAAAAATTCAATTTTCTAGTTGAAAAAATGAAAATTTGTAGATAGGGCCGCAATTTCATTTCCATCAGATTGCGCAACCTCGAAAACCTATATTTCCATACCAAACTTGCCAATATCTGGCTTAGTTTTCCCGAAAAAAAATTATTTAGTTTTTCCAACTTTCATTTTCGAGTTGCGTTTGGAAGATGGTACTGGCGCGAATATCACTATGAGTTATCTACTGAGTGGTTTTGTGGAATCTACTCAATTGGTTTCATAACCACCATACAAAAAAATTATTATATATTTCCTATATTTTTTCTGAGAGAAGGAAATATAGCGTTTTTGAGGGGGTCTACCCCTTAGTTTTTTTCGAGTAAAAATTTCAGATTTTTGAATGCGATTTTATTGAATGAGGATGAAGTGAGGAAGTCGCTGGTTGATAATCTGAAAACCACGATTGATTCTGACGAGTAGAATATGAGATATGAAGGATTGAAAGTTGGAAAAATCGAATTTTCCAGTTGAAAAAATGAAAATTTGCAGATTGGGCCGCAATTTTATTTCCATCAGATTTCGCAACCTCGAAAACCTATATTTCCATACCAAACTTGCCAATATCTGGCTCAGTTTTCCCGAAAAAAAATTATTAAGTTTTTCCAACTTTCATTTTCGAGTTGCGTTTGAAAGATGGTACTGGCGCAAATATCACTATGAGTTATCTACTGAGTGGTTTTGTGGAATCTACTCAATTGGTTTCATAACCACCATACAAAAAAATTATTATAGATTTCCTATATTTTTTCTGAGAGACGGAAATATAGCGTTTTTGGGGGGGTCTACCCCTTAGTTTTTTTCGAGTAAAAATTTCAAATTTTTGAATGCGATTTTATTGAATGACGATGAAGTGAGGAAGTCGCTGGTTAATAATCTGAAAACCACGATTGATTCTGACGAGTAGAATATGAGATATGAAGGATTGAAAGTTGGAAAAATTCAATTTTCCAGTTGAAAAAATGGAAATTTGCAGATAGGGCCGCAATTTTATTCCCATCAGATTGCGCAACCTCGAAAACCTATATTTTCATAACAAACTTGCCAATATCTGGCTTAGTTTTCCCGGAGATATTTGATGAAAACTAGTGCTGAGAGACTCCATAATGAAAATAAAGAAATGTTTTTCCCTGATTCAAGACTCATATTAGCGTATTAGCTTTTCTGTCGCTTTTCAATCCTTTGGGTAGTATCTTTTGAGTTTCATCTATTCGGTGGCGCCCTCTGTTGAGCAGTATGGTAAGTGTTTCTTCGTCGGAAACCGATATGTTATTCCAAACAACCATATGGTACAACATGGATTAAAATATTGTAAGATACACACGAATTGGCATGTTAGATGGCAAGAACAGATTGTTCTCAGAACGGTCTTTTTTTTTTGTGATAACAATAGTTGCGTTTAAACAACAGGAATTCATCTAACCGGAAATTCTCGGGATTCGTTTTTTTTTAGTGTAGGCCTCTTCTTTCGAAAGTTATTGTTCTTAGGGACAGACGGACGGACAGACATATTTCAATTTGACCACGAATTCTTCATCTGAAATCCAATCTAATCGTTTGAGACCTTTCACGCCTAAAAATTCGAAAATCACAGAAAAGTCCATAGAAAAATGCGATCAAAAAAAGATCGCCAACTAAAAGAAAAGGGCTACAGACATAATTATGCCGGTTTGGCTAGCTTAATGTGGGTGACGTTTCTGCATTACTTCTTCGAATATCTCAAACTTTTCAACACCCTGTATATTCGAACGGGATATTGTGTAAAGCTATAATTATTCGTTCAGCAAAGGAGATGATAAATATTGATCGATCCTCCACAGATAGAGCTGAATATTTCGAATAACAACTCGATTCAACCCTATCTCCACCAACCCCCTTCACCAATAAAGCCGGAGATAAACAACAACGTCAATATAAAGAATAACAGGGAAACGAGGGAGCTTGCCAACCTGGCATGGCGAAAATTAAATTAAAGTAACAAATCGCAAAGTTAGAGCTTCGCTAGCATAAACATGTAACTCGAAATTAACGTGCTTGTTATACGTCTTGTGTCCCGTCTTGAGATTTCGACGAACAAACAAGAACAAATGCAAATTAGTTGGGAACATTCATTCAACGATTAGTCGGTTAGATATGCCTCCTGCGAATACGTAAATAAAAACAGTATGGCAGAACTGCTCATCTATTCAACCCTATCTGTTCTTGTATCTTGGCGCAAGTGAGTACACCCCCGAGATCGTGGTAGGTGAGTTTAAATGACTCTGAGACTCCGAGGCTGATAAAGATACGCACAAATTTTCTGGAATGGGTTGAGTGGCTCCAGTAATAATTTTATAGTCTCTTCTTGTGTGTTGATGGGAGCCGGTGCCTGTAATTATTCAGAGTTGCGGAGTTTGTCCTGCGCCATCAAATGTGGAATTAATTTGAATTTGCAATTTTGAATTTCAGATTGAGAAAGTAATAATAAATTTCACCGACTGCATATGAAATTCGGGGAGATATAAATCTATCAATATTTATCAGTCTCTCCGCGACTTCAAAACATTCTGGAAGCGTAACGTCGAAAGACACGTCGATTTTAATTCGAAGGGGACGTCAATTTATATCACTAGTGTTATGGTTCGTTCCAGATATTCATATTAAATTTTGAAATTTCCAAAAAAAAAACACTAACAATTTTCAAAGAATTTTGTTTCAATTTTTTTTTCCCGTGACTCCTTTTCGAAGAGGGTTCTAAAAGTGAGCAAACAAAGAAAATTTTTCACAACAACATATAATCTGAAAACCACGATTGATTCTGACGAGTAGAATATGACATATGAAGGATTGAAAGTTTGAAAAATTCAATTTTCCAGTTGAAAAAATGAAAATTTGCAGATAGGGCCGCAATTTTATTTCCATCAGATTTCGCAACCTCGAAAACCTATATTTCCATACCAAACTTGCCAATATCTGGCTTAGTTTTCCCGAAAAAAAATTATTTAGTTTTTCCAACTTTCATTTTCGAGTTGCGTTTGAAAGATGGTACTGGCGCGAATATCACTATGAGTTATCTACTGAGTGGTTTTGTGGAATCTACTCAATTGGTTTTATAACCACCATACAAAAAAATTATTATAGATTTCCTCTATTTTTTCTGAGAGAAGGAAATATAGCGTTTTTGGGGGGGGTCTACCCCTTAGTTTTTTTCGAGTAAAAATTTCAAATTTTTGAATGCGATTTTATTGGATGAGGATGGAGTGAGGAAGTCGCAGGTTAATAATCTGAAAACCACGATTGATTCTGACGAGTAGAATATGAGATATGAAGGATTGAAAGTTGGAAAAATTCAATTTTCCAGTTGAAAAAATGAAAATTTGCAGATAGGACCGCAATTTTATTTCCATCAGGTTGCGCAACCTCGAACACCTATATTTCCATACCAAACTTGCCAATATCTGGCTTAGTTTTCCCGAAAAAAAATTATTTAGTTTTTCCAAATTTTCATTTTCGAGTTGCTTTTGAAAGATGGTACTGGCGCGAATATCACTATGAGTTATCTACTGAGTGGTTTTGTGGAATCTACCCAATTGGTTTTATAACAACCATACAAAAAAATTATTATAGATTTCCTATATTTTTTCTGAGAGAAGGAAATATAGCGTTTTTGGGGGGGGGTCTACCCCTTAGTTCAACTTCGACTTCAAAACATTCTGGAAGCGTAACGTCGAAAGACACGTCGATTTTAATTCGAAGGGGACGTCAATTTATATCACTAGTGTTATGGTTCGTTCCAGATGTTCATATTAAATTTTGAAATTTACAAAAAAAAAACACTAACAATTTTCAAAGAATTTTGTTTCATTTTTTTTCCCGTGACTCTTTTTCGAAGAGGGTTCTAAAGGTGAACAAACGAAGAAATTTTTCCACAACAACATATAATCAGCAATCTTATTCTAAAAACCAAACCCAACTATTAAAAGAAACTAAAAAAAAACAAAGTTCGATCGGTGAGTGCACTCACTTCAACTTTTCCTCAGCTAGAAAGATTTATATGACACCCGCAGTATTCAAAAATCCGCGAATGACGAATCAAAACTTTTACATATAAAGAATTTCGTCATGATGAAAAATATTTGATCGAATACAATTATCGTTTTGAATAATTTTGGCTGTTTATCTAATTCAAACGAAATAAAAGAGACAACATTTTTTGAGAAGAATAATCGTTCCTAGATAATCTAATAAGCAGAACACCAAACTAATCCATGTACTCGCCACAGAAAATCAAATTCATCATTCACAACTGTCGACTGGTTTCGGCTTATTAAGCCTCATCAGAACAGTGAATTGTCAATTATTTGAAATTCGAATGAACAGATATCTTTTACAATTGTCATTATTCAGTGAACTGCACTGATTCAATGAACTGCAATGTATCAGACCTGAGTGAAAGGAAAGTAAGATAAAAGTACTGTTTACTAAATCGAAACAACAAGGGATCTCAGTAGCATCTTCAGCAGGAAGGTCCAGAGAAGCATTGTAAAAGGGTAAACATAAATGTTATAGCGGTACAAGTCTAAACGACTCCAATATCGGTAAAACTATCAGTTAAAGGAAGGAAACAACAGCTCCTAATAAATAACTAATCCCTATAACGGGAAATCGAGCTATTAACGACTGTAGATATTTCCTGCCGAGTCTAATAGGCCCCCCCATTTCAGCATGGAACCAAACAATCGACAATACCTTCTATGCCATTTGTATGGCGCGATATTCAACTTTTGCCGAAATAGCAATTCTTAACACAAAAGTTTCCGAACTTATATTGCCGGGGATAAAAACAAGATCCTATATATTTTATAAGCAACCAGTCTGAGTTGCTTTTACAACGTTGAACTTGATCGATTGACTTTATATAAAACAAGTCTCTCGATTGACTAATTCGTTGAATTGGGGTCCGTATTCTAAGCAGCCACATAATTCGATACAATAACTACACTT
Organism: Aphidecta obliterata; assembly: GCA_963966015.1. Taxonomy (NCBI): domain Eukaryota; kingdom Metazoa; phylum Arthropoda; class Insecta; order Coleoptera; family Coccinellidae; genus Aphidecta; species Aphidecta obliterata. The sequence continues at coordinate 5,512,094 of OZ014436.1, forward strand.
CCGCTTTCAGCTTGGGGCGTTATTCATTCCGAAATTTCATGCTTTAGAATTTTCATCTTCTCTGCGACAGAAGAAGCGAAGCAAAACACTGGTCGATGAGTTTCTCTTTTGGTGAAACAGCATCAACCCTCATTTTATTTATAGCTTTGCGATATTCGTGGATCCACTGTTTAGTATCATTCTTTTTCTTCACAGAAGAATCTGATGAGAATCAGTTTTTCACGAACACGTCCAACTCTTACAATTCAATTTTATCAGAATCTCGATCATTTTTCTCTTTCCACTCATTAATCAACTTGTCATTATAACAAGAAAATACCATTCTGAGAACAATCAGTACTTGCAATCTAACATGCCGATTCCGGTTGAAGTGACTAAACGATCGAATCTGTAGTTTTGAAATTATCAAGAAAACTGAATTTCAAACGAACATATTTACGGAACCCCTAGAATAATTTTGCTCATAGATGAACGTGATCACGACATTCGAGATCCACACCTATCCTGAAAATTCCAAGTCCCTAGGCCTTTCCGTTCAAAAGTTACAATTTTCTATGTTTCTATGGTTCTGGTCATGCGATCTGGACAAAATTTCACATGTAGCTTGAATACCTCATTTTCCATTTGAGTGCATAATTTCATCTCGATCAAATCTGTAGTTTTCAAGTAATCAGGGGAACAAAATTTTGAACGGCTATATTTACGGAACCCCTGGTGGAATTTGGCCCATTATCGAACTCAACCGAGGCATTCGGGAACTGAACCCACCCTGAGAATTTCAAGTCTCTAGGCTGTTCCGTTCGAGAGTTATCGTGCTTACGGACGGCCGGACGGACAGACTCGAATTTTCCGACGGATTCATCATCAGTGAGTCGAACATAGTCGATTGAGACCATTTTCGGCTCAAAATTCGAAAAATACAGACATCGTGACGAAATGATATAGCCCTCGTGTAAGTAGTACGAGCGCTCAAAAAGAATTTGAAAAGAGTTTGATGTTTAGAAGAATCCAATATTCCCTGAAAGAATATCCCATTTCCTTCTATGATAATGAAGATTTTGGTGATATCTGATATACCATTTCAATTTTGATTTGGCTTGTGACAGTCAAGATTTTATACTTTCGCAAATTGCATCATTGCTGCCGGTTCCAAAATTTTACAAAATTTAATCAACTTAAAACTTTTCAGACATGGAAGCTATCTCAAAAAAGATATATCATTCATTTCCATTCAAAATATGAATATTGAAGGATTGTCCTGTCTTTGCAATGATATACCTTGTGTTTATAAATTGAAGAATTAAATTATTAATAAGAGTCTCATCATTATTTTGCAATGATTCCTTTACATTGTTTTCACAAATTGAAGAATTGAATTATTAATAAGAGTCTAATCAGTATTTTGCAATGATATACCTTGTTTTCATTAATTGAAGAATTAAATTATTTATAAGAGTCTAATCATTAGATAAATTCTGTACACAATGGTATAATCATACAATATTGAAAAGTGCCATCAAAGGATAAGCGAATAAGACGGTCGTTGCACTTTTATTTCAGATATTTAGAGTTTGAATACTTTTTCTATTAAAAGGCAATGATCAAGTAACCTTTCAAATTATAACTTGAGTTGCAAATGAAAATTCGAAGGTATTCATCAGTTTATATCTGAATATTTCGTTGAAAACACTGCTATTCCAGTAACATTTCATTTGAATTTTGACGCATCATGGCGGGTGTGCGGAGCATATATCCCTATTGTCGCCACTGTCTTGTATAAAGTCACGGTAGAGCAAATTAGAGCAAGGAAGATAAGATCTGTAGCGATCTGCAACGACGGACCAACATTTACCGTACCGCTCAACAGAGGGCGCCACCGAATAGACAAAACTCAAAAGATACTACCTAAAGGATTAAAAAGCGACAGAAAAGGTGCAAGCAATAGTAGACAGTAATTATGCAATCAAATTCGCTAATATGAGTCCGGAATCAGGGAAAAAATTTCTTTACATTTATCATGGAGTCTTTCATTACTGTCTCTCTTATTCATTGGGATAATGTAAAGATGCTTTATAATGAATATAATATAATATAAAGTATCCCCATTCCAGACAACGCAAAGACACTCTTTATAATTAGACAGAATGCATTACTATAGAAAATCCCTGTAAAAGCTCAGGTTATAATCTTCGAATACTACTAACTTGTACTGTAATATATAAGCGATAGTTCTTCAATTCAACGGAAAATTCCGTTACCACAGTTCCGTTATAAGTGAAGTAATTCCTGTTTTAGTTTAGTGTTCATTACTGGAAATTCGTGTATAAACTGAAGTTCAAAGCTTTAAATACAGCTATGTAGTTCGTTTATTAAACAGGAAATTCCTGTAAATAGTCACGCATATTCCGGTTTTCGTCACAGTATTATTTTCCTGTTGAAATGACACACTGCAGTTTGGTTGCATCACCTAATGTAAAACTTATTATTTCTAGAGGAATTAAACGACCGTAATTGTCACCTTGAATCAACGAATATTCCTGCTTTCGTTTATATAGGGGGAATTTCGTGTAGAAGTAACCGAATTCCTGTTGTATATCCTGGACAATTTCTTTGAATAAACCAGTACGTTATCATAACGGAAAACGTGTTATGAGAGTACTCTAAACCAATCATTCTAATGAAAAACCAAAGAAAAGTGTATTCTGAAGAACAAACTTACGGCATAGGGTAGATTATTCAAGCATACTTATGTCATGAGAAAACTCGTATTTTTCTGTCGGGTAAGAGAGAATTATTAGCGGACACTCCTGGTCAATCAGTGTTAATAATTCGAGGATATTATCTGACGAGGATGGAGAAAGGCCTTCCGCATTCCGCCTGTCCGATTTATTTATTCATTCACATAAAACCCGATGTCGTTATGGAATCCTTGCCTAATTTCCAAAGATCAGGGAGACGGGAACTTCACAGAAGAAAAGGCGGTCGGAGTCTGCGACAAAACGGCAGAAATTAGCTCTGATAATTAAGGTGCGCTATTAAATATTCATCTATAGCGGCAAACTTAACAAACTTGAAAATGCAAGACGTGCCACAGAATCGGATATCTATATTCAGCTTTGCCGATCCCACTGCACAGGCTGCACGTATTAAGCCCTGATTAATTAATTGACACACTTATTGTTATGCCGGAGTTTGTTCGATTCTCCGCCTTTATCGGTGGCAATCTTTATGCCGCTCCTATCGATCTGCGCGGGCCGATTCCGTTATGGTTTTAATCGAATTTTAAATCAACGCAAAACGGCACACATCGCTTCTATTTGTTGTCCTAACTGCAGTTAATTTTACATATATTGGTACTGTAATAGCTACGGCTTCCGCCGATAGTGCTTCAACTTCAGAATCCCATCAGTTTTTATTATTATTTGCTTTTTGAAGTTGGCAATATTGGATACGGAAGGTTTCGTATGATGAGCGTGTATTCGATAATTGGAATCCTTGAGAACGATGCGAATTTTGAAAAAAAAAACTATTACATTCGAATGAGTACTCATTACTAGATCTACAGATTAGAAAACAGATAAATGTCAGTTGACTACAAATTGAGCTTTTAATACGAACTGTGCTAATAATAATGTCTTTCTTAAAAAGTAAACTATTGTTCTTACGCGAGAGAATGCGCGAACTTGCACTATCCGCACGGTTTCCGCTTGTCCTACGGTTTCTAGGAATGTCCAGGATTGTGCTTTGCCTCGGGTGAAGTTCCTTGAAATAGGTATCACTTAATAATATTCCTTCAGACTGGCAACGTAAACAAGGTAAAACGACAGGATGACCTCAAGTTCCTAAAGAAGTTGTGAATATCTTAGGACACGAGTTGACGACAAAGAGTGGGTATTAACATAAGCGACACATTCAAGAATGATGGAATCTTGATGCTGACTATTGGTTTTTTCAATTTAAATCATTCAATTCAGCTAAAAACATACAACCATTACAACAATAAAGTTTGATTCTTATCTAATACCAGAAATTTTCCGATTTTAATATCATCAATAGTCTCTTGCCTCTTTCAACATGAAATGATCTATTTTCCAATAAAAAGAATATGGATCTGCAATAAAAGTTTAGTTTACTGGTTATCTCCTAATTTTTATCTCAACTCGTTTAAGTATTTCAAGAGATTATCAACTTTCATTCATTCGTTTAGAATGAATCACCTACAGAAATTGAAAATTAGTTCAACTGTAAGCATACAGTTATCAACATAAGAACAATATCTCTTCAGAATTCAAGAAAGGACTCAAGAAACGCTGCCATTCGAGCACAAGGGGCAGATGATGAAAAAACGTCATTTATTATTGCTAATGTAAATGAACAAGGAAATGAGATTATGTTTGTCATGCGCGCAGAAAATGAATTCTGTGGTTGGAATTGCAAGTGTGAACAGTATGCATATGAAGCGGAAAAATAGGAATATTTCCAAGCCCACTGCGATGTTACAATCATTTTTGAATCCCCCTATAGGAAGCTTTAGCACAAAGCGTTTTTGGGTCTATCTTGACATAAATTTTTCTCAAAAATTCAGCTATTGTTCTTACGCGAGAGAATGCGCGAGCTTGCACTATCCGAACGGTTTCCAATTGCCCCACGGCGTCTTAGGAATGTCCAGGAATGTGCTTTGGTTCGTGTGAAGTTCCTTGAAATAGGTATCACGTAATAATATTCCTTCAGACTGGCAACGTGAACAAGGTAAAATCGACAGGATGACCACAAGTTCCTAAAGAAGTTGTGAATATCTTAGGACACGAGTTGACGACAAAGAGTGGGTATTAACATAAGCGAGTCATTTAAGAATGATGGAATCTTGCTGCTGACTTGGGTTTTTTCAATTTGAATCATTCAATTCAGCTAAAAACATACAACCATTACAACAATAAAGTTTGATTCTTATCTAATACCAGAAATTTTCAGATTTTAATATCATCAATAGTCTCTTGCCTCTTTCAAGATGAAATTATCTCTTTTCCAATAAAAAAGAATATGGATCTGCAATAAAAGTTTAGTTTACTGGTTATCTCCTAATTTTTATCTCAACTCGTTTAAGTATTTCAAGAGATTACCAACTTTCATTCATTCGTTTAGAATGAATCACCTACAGAAATTGAAAATTAGTTCAACTGTAAGATACAGTTATCAACATAGGAACAATATCTCTTCAGAATTCAAGAAAGGACTCAAGAAACGCTGCCATTCGAGCACAAGGGGCAGATGATGAAAAAACGTCATTTATTATTGCTAATGTAAATGAACAAGGAAATGAGATTATGTTTGTCATGCGCGCAGAAAATGAATTCTGTGGTTGGAATTGCAAGTGTGAACAGTATGCATATGAAGCGGAAAAATAGGAATATTTCCAAGCCCACTGCGATGTTACAATCATTTTTGAATCCCCCTATAGGAAGCTTTAGCACAAAGCGTTTTTGGGTCTATCTTGACATAAATTTTTCTCAAAAATTCAGCTATTGTTCTTACGCGAGAGAATGCGCGAGCTTGCACTATCCGAACGGTTTCCAATTGCCCCACGGCGTCTTAGGAATGTCCAGGAATGTGCTTTGGTTCGTGTGAAGTTCCTTGAAATAGGTATCACGTAATAATATTCCTTCAGACTGGCAACGTGAACAAGGTAAAATCGACAGGATGACCACAAGTTCCTAAAGAAGTTGTGAATATCTTAGGACACGAGTTGACGACAAAGAGTGGGTATTAACATAAGCGAGTCATTTAAGAATGATGGAATCTTGCTGCTGACTATTGGTTTTTTCAATTTGAATCATTCAATTCAGCTAAAAACATACAACCATTACAACAATAAAGTTTGATTCTTATATAATACCAGAAATTTTCAGATTTTAATATCATCAATAGTCTCTTGCCTCTTTCAAGATGAAATTATCTCTTTTCCAATGAAAAAGAATATGGATCTGCAATAAAAGTTTAGTTTACTGGTTATCTCCTAACTTTTATCTCAACTCGTTTAAGTATTTCAAGAGATTATCAACTTTCATTCATTCGTTTAGAATGAATCACCTACAGAAATTGAAAATTAGTTCAACTGTAAGATACAGTTATCAACATAGGAACAATATCTCTTCAGAATTCAAGAAAGGACTCAAGAAACGCTGCCATTTGAGCACAAGGGGGCAGATGATGAAAAAACGTCATTTATTATTGCTAATGTAAATGAACAAGCAAATGAGATTATGTTTGTCATGCGCGCAGAAAATGAATTCTTTGGTTGGAATTGCAAGTGTGAACAGTATGCATATGAAGCGGCAAAATAGGAATATTTCCAAGCCCACTGCGATGTTACAATCATTTTTGAATCCCGCTATAGGAAGCTTTAGCACAAAGCGTTTTTGGGTATATTTTGACCCAAAAATAATTATAAACAAGCGTTTTGGTTTCAATTCACCACTGTAGGCGCTCGTTGAGAAAATAGAAGACCATATGTGGAGAACATTATCTAAACATAAGTTCAGTAAAATCTGTTGGATCCGAATCTGCATCATTGAAACATTAAGCAATACGTGTTTCCAGGAACCCTTCTTTCAATCGGCCTACATTCCATTCTCCCCTCGTTTAGCTAGTGCACCTAGTAACCCAGTTATGATCCTCTCCTGGTTCGGTGGAGTGACAGAACATCGACGTATGACCCTCTATCTATAGCATCGAGCTCCTTTATTACCTTATCCCTTTTTTCAGTCTGCGAAAATTTGATTGGAGTTTCACGGTTCATTGTACATTGCCAAGATTTCGCGGAATAATATCCATTTAAATAATGATAATGTTATTGATTCATATTGGATAGGAAACCTACTGACGTTCAATATTCCGTCGACTTCGTTTACTGTGATCAGTTGAAAAAAAATACTTTATAATTTTGATAAGATGTGACACCAAGGTCTGATATACGCTGAAGATGTGGAAGTTTTCAGACGAACTGACGAGATTGATAAAAGCATACTTGAAAAAAAGAAAATTCAAAATCAACATAGATGGTACGAGTTCAACGACTTGGAAAATTAAAGCATCACAAAAAAGGGTTTGGTTATTCATAAAGGTCTCCTTTCACTCTAAATAAAAAGGATATCCTTCATTTTTTCCAAGTAAAGCATAACCTTTTTTTATGAATACGGCCCCTTGTATCGAGGCGCGTCTTCTGGTTTTGAATATATGTTCTGCATTTCATGTTATCGAGCGATAACTGTGCTATTTGTGCCTAAATTGTCCATTTTCCAATGAACTATATTCAATTTATTCGACGTCATTCGATAACGTTACATCGGACTAATCCAAAACCCTTATTTCAAATCGATGTATTTACTGTTAATGTTGTTATCCCGTTGTTTCGACAAGTGAGTGATACCAACTGTCCGTTTTCGACAAACCAGTCACCTGTTGATCCCCTGCAATAATTTGTCCCATTAAGCGAAAACTGGAATGAATATTGTTGCTAATGGCGCCTAAATGATACTAGACACGTAAGCTGTGGAAACTCGACGCATTAATACCTCGAAGCAGCTTCCGGCCTCAACACAACACCGCCGTGTTTAGTATATCAGCAACACAAACAACCGGTATTCTGTTTTGCTTCACCCCAAATTCTCCCGGCTTACACGATTTCACGAGTTTTTAAAACATTATACTCGTTATCCTCATGACATACACAATTGCGATTCGTTCTGTATTTGCGGATGTAATTGAGCTGAAAGAACATTTTCATCAGAGTGGTTTACGTGATTGTTAATCCTTCTGTGATTGAACCTTGCTTTACCGGAGGATTGAAAAAACGACACTTGGCAAAAGGGCTATACTGCTTCTTCCTAGATTATTTTTGTTACGATCAGAAATTTTTTTTGAAGTACCGGTAAATTGGGGTGGATGGAAACTGTGTGGTGAATAGAAACAAAAATAAGAAGGTTGTTATAATTCCTTACTCTTAAACCATATCATTTCTGAGGGAACAAAGAACGCCAAGCGATTTCCAAGAGTGTAACCAACGACCTTTACGAAAACCAAAGTTTCAAACAGTAGGTAACACTGCCCAACTGAGAACTAGATTCAGTTGTTCATTCGGTGAATTTTTTGAACGAAATTAACTTTGCTTGGTAGGTGTCGAAAAACATAGGTTCCCGTGTCAATTTTTCTATTAGTTGTAGTAAAAAGCATAGTGTTCATGTGAGTATAATCATTTTTCGTGATATTAATACCAGATAAGAAGAAAATTAGTTGTGAGCAAACTGTGGCCTGTGGTTAGAGTGGGGTCAATAAAAACACTTGTTTCTTTCGTATATGTCATCACCTGATGAAGCCATGGCAATGGCGAAACACGTGTAGTGGTTTTGTGAAACTCGTAGGCTAAGTTGATTAGTTAATATTGAGTTGATTTTTGAAAGCATAAAACCTCAAATGTGGGTCCTTGATAGTTAAAGGCCGAAAAGTTCAAATGCCATATTGGAAGAGTAAATTCTTGTGGATAGGAAAACATTGAGGCAAGTTTCCTCAGATCGAAACAATCTGAAAAAAAAGATTTATCCAAAATGTTTCCATTCATCCCATTTTACGGTACCAAATTTGGTAGAAATCCTGTTTCGTTATCCGTCTTTAGCGTTGGAAACCTTGCATGAAGGTTTGTCTCCGATATTTATCAGCAGACATATCGGATATCGGAATATTCTTCGCCATAAAAGGAACTATTGTGTAATGATACAAAAAACAACTTATCATTCGAAGAAACAATAGCTTTTATTTCCAACGGATGTTTATGCTTTCTCAAATGACACAATTTTATAACTGATAAGCTATATTTCTCATAAATGTGAGGCACAACATTTTTGATAACAAAAATACTGAGAAGTTGAATAATCATTATAAAAATGAAAAATCTTAGAAAAGCACTGCCGTGAAGTCAGGAGCTTCTGAGCACTCGTTCATCCACCTCGTAGGTAGATTCGCACTCTCCAGTTTTAGAAACCAATTGGAAAGATTTTGACAGCTGTCAAAGAAAATTTCAAACCAAGGCAAAAATCCAGACTTCAAGTCAGTGCTTTAGGTGACCAATTTTTTTTCGATAATTCGCTAGAATTTTCTACGGTATCTATGGTCTTGGTAATGCGATCTGGACAAAAGTTTCCACGTAGTTTGAATATATTCTTCATCTATGTGCAAAATTTCATTCCAATCCAATAAGTAGTTCCGAAATTATCAGGAAAAAATAGTTTGAACGGCTATATTTACGGAACCCCTAGTCTAATTTTGCTCATTGATGGCTATGGCTCTGATCATGCGATCTGGAAAAAATGTAGCTCGAACATATCATTCTCAATTTGAATACAAAATTTTGTCACGATCAAATCCATAGTTTTGAAATTATCAAGAAAACTGAATTTCAAACGGCCAAATTTACGGAACCCCTAGTCTAATTTTGCTCATTTATGAACGTGACCGCGACATTCGAGATCCACACCTATCCTGAAAATTTCAAGTCCCTAGGCCTTTCCATTACAAAGTTATAATGTTCTATGGTTTCTATGGTTCTGGTCATGCGAGCTGGACATTCTGTAGCTTGAGTACGTAATTCTCCATCTGAGTGCAAAATTTCACCTCGATCGAATCAGTAGTTTTGAAGTAATCAGAAAAACAAAATTTCATGGACATTCCGTTGGAGAGTTATGGTGTATAAGGATAGACGGACGGACAGACTCGAATTTTTTGACGGATTCGTCATCAGTGAGTCGAACTCTATCGATTGAGACCATTTTCGGCTCAAAATTCGAAAAATACAGACATCGTGACGAAATTATATAGCCCTCGTGTAAGTAGTACGAGCGCTCAAAAATGACGAAACGTTTCCGTTGACAAAAAACACAGGAAATTTCCTCAACATTGGTAGTCCAACATTTAACTGACAACCTTTGATCATATTGCAAAGATCATTACAATTAGAAAATACCCACTACGTTTTTTTTTAGTCAGGGGAAATCCCCATGGACGAAATATGTCCGATAGATAGAACAGTGTGAGACTTTGTGTGTTGTACGACCTGCTCCACTCAACCAAACCTGCTGTTTTAGATTCCGGGCATCTATTGCCCATAAACCTTTGGACTCTTTTTCCTTGTAACTCTTTCACGATACCATTCATCTAAATCTTCTAGTACTTCTTGCAATCTTCTCCATATAACGTCTGGTCGTCGATGTCTGACGGCTATTCCCGTGTCGCCTGCATAAAGGGCTAGAAGATTTATGGGGTTTTTAGGAATATCGTAGATAAAGATGTTGTAGAGTAGAGGTCCTTGGAATGAACCTTGAGGCACTCCTGCTACCACTTGTCTGGTGGAAGATAATGTTTCATTCATTTTTGCATAAAAATTCCTGTTCCTCAGGTAGTTTCTTATCATCTTGCAGTTTCTGGTAGTGTAGCCTATCATCACCATTTTGTAGGCAAGTCCTTCGTGCCAAATTCGAAGGCGCTCTCACCATCTAAAGGCACTCATCCTGTGGCTTGCTTATTCGGTCAACGGCCAAAGTTTTTTGAATGCTGGGACACCCTGTATATATTGCGGTTCAAAACTTCGGACACTAAAATATCGTTCGATATTTTCGAAATGGCTGAAAATATTAGAGATGCAAATAATCAAATATAATCCTCGCGAACTGGCTTTCATTGGTGAATAACAAACTGTATAATTAATTATTCTTGAATAATGAATCCAAATTAATCTCGAGGTGTTGAATGAATGGAAACGAGGAAGAAGTCGGAAAATCTTTCATCACACTCGACATGTTCCATTGAATTGTATATGTTCGAAAATGAAGATTAAGATTGTCAAAAAAAAATTATGAAAAGCACTGCCGTGAAGTCAGGAGCTTTTGAGCGCTCGTTCATCCACCTTGTAGGTAGATTCGCATTTTTCAGTTTCAGAAACCAATTGAAGAAAATTTTGACAGCTGTCAAAAAAGTGACCAATTTTTTTTCGATAATTCACTAGAATTTTCTACAGTACCTATGGTCTTGGTAATGTGATCTGGACAAAATTTCGCACATAGTTTGAATACATTATTCTTCATCTATGTGCGAAATAACATTCCAATTCAATGAGTAGTTTCAAAATAATCAGAAAAAAAATATTTTGAACAACCATATTTGCAGAACCACTTATCTAATTTTTCTCATTGATGCACGTGAACGTGACATTCGCGATCCAAACCTAACCTGAAAATTTCAAGTCCCTAGGCCTGTCCGTTCGAAAGTTATAATTTTCTATGGTTTCTGTGCTTCTGGTCATGCGATCTTGACAAAATTTTGCACTGAGAAGGAGAATGACATGTTCAAGTTACATGCAGAATTTTGTCCAGATCGCATGACCAAAACCATAGGAAACATAGAAAATTATAACTTCCGAACGGAAAGGCCTAGGGACTTGAAATATTTAGGGTAGGTTCGTATCTCGATTGCCGCGGTTTATTTTGTTATTGGGCAAAATTCGACCATGGTTTCAGTAAATATGGTCGTTTGAAATTTAACTTTCTTCATAATTTCAAAACTACGGATTCCATCGTGACGAAATTTTGTATTTTCATGGAGAATGATATATTTAAGCTACATTTCTTCCAGATCGCATAACCAAATTCCAACGAATTATTGAATAAAAAATCCTTATATCCTGTAACAGCTGATTCGGCATAATTGACAAAGAGCTGCTGCTTTTTTTTGACAGCTGTCAAAAATTTCTTCAATCGGTTTCTAAAACTAGAAAATTCGGATCTACCTACAGTGGATGAACGAGCGCCCAAAAGCTCCTGAAATCACGGTGGTGCTTTCAATAATTTTTTGAATACTTTCGGAATGAGCTACCGCATGGTCCTATTCACAAAAAACTGAATAGTAGAATCATGGGTGAAGATCGACCAGCTTCAGGATTTTACCCAAAATTCGACGAATTTATTCCATAATTCAGCCCCTCACTGTATAGCTTCCATTGAAGAAGAAATTCAAATATTCCTAGACACATCTCTGGTTAACTCCAACCCATCTCCTAGTTGGTGTTATATTCATCAACTTCATTTAATCCCGTTCTCAAATCAAACTCTCAACTCTAGCAGAACTGGTCTACCCTGTTTTCCGAAGACGTGGGGGTCATACAGCGGAAACTTCAAGAATAAGAAAGGAGACCACCAAGGTAATCTATCAAAAAAACTGGGTAACTTCGGCAATTGCAGTGCAAGCTGAGTCACACCATCTAGCTCTGGTCTTGTCCAGAATTTCATTTGAAGGTGTTGACTGCATATTTTGAACACTGGTAAGTGATTTCCATTCTACCAGACATTGCCAAACAAAAAGTTGAATGTTGTCACCACTGAAAAGAGGGCAAACTAGGGAAGACACAAACTTGAGAATACACTATGAGCCTCCTTCTAGATTCGTGACAATCAATATAATCATTTTAACGACTGAAGACGCTATGTTGAGGCAGGTCATACAACTAGGTCATCTCTTAGTTAGGTCGGTGAACATCTAGCATTATCCTCAACTGCCTTTTGGGAAAAAAGGACAACATATCCTAGTGTAATTCAACCTCGAAAATTATTGAACGACACTTTTCCGGAAAAGATAATGTAATATTGACTGAATATAATTCTGCTATATCTTGAAGAAGACCGAAACAATACTTCAACCGATATTCGTGGGTATCATACTGTTTACAAGAAACAAGCAGAATAATTTTTTCTTCCAGGAAAAAAATTTCCACTAAACTAAGATGCATTCTGCATCTCTGACATGAGTCCCTCTAAGCTGAAATATCCGAAAACATTTTCCCTCCCAATATTCACCGATGTTGGAGGGTCATGTGAACGTCACATATGCTCGATGGCCATCCCGAAAAATGAACAGGATTAAAAATGCAGCTGCGATGCGACGAACAGTTCTGTAAATGATAGCAGCGCCGAAATGTGGGAGAGACGGGAGTCTGAGACGCAACGAGGAGTGAAGGAGTGGGAGGCAAGTAGGAGGAGTAAGGAGAGATCCACCTCCAAGGGAGGTTAGCTTTCCCGCCCAATGTCTATTAAAAACTAAAATAATAGGGATTGAATGAAGTTACCTGAACGGGCCTCCAGCGCGGCTCGAGCATCTTGATCGATGTCCTGTAGGAGGCGAGAGGAGTGATAAAAGCGTGGAGAGCGTCTGTATCGAGAAACAGTACACGGCGTAACCGTGGCTGATGTCAGACTGTGGACGCCTCTACTAAGAGCTGCTGGTTTCTCGTTTCAACAGCGGCGGCGCACTTTAAGCTAACTGCCTTGAACAACACATGCCAATCATCAGGCCATGAAGGATACTCCACGCTCTGAGGACCTAGGATACATATCCATACTCCTCGCATTCTTCTTCGTCGGTAACCATGCATTAAGAACCACCCTATCTCAATTGGTTTGCTCTTTTCCACTCTCTTCATTCGAGCTCCTTTTATGTTTTTTTCTGCGTACAATTACTTATTCGCCGAAGAATTTTCGAACGGAATCGTTGAACAAACAGTGACCAGCAGATTTTCGGGAGATCTGAAGGATGTTTATTGCCATCAATCAGGAAATTCCGTTCTCGATAGCAGATTACTCATATTGATTTCTCAGGTTTCTTCGCGATTCTTCTTCTCAACTCTATTTCTACCTCTTTATTTGAAATGGATGACATTTGTTCAATAACACCATATACAATGAATGTACGAAAAAAAATATTTGGAAGAATAATCTTTTCCTATGATGAGCAGGTCAAAAAGTCAATCCAAGTAAACCCCAGAGAACAACAAAATCATCAAACATATATAGTTATAGTTAGGTAAGGGGGTTACATTTCACTGCGACCTCAAGGTCTACTATGCCCCCCATAAGAGCTGTTTTCGCAAATGCGCTACCTACAGCTCGCCCACCAGCTCCAGAGCTCCAATGAACTCCAGTATCTGAGAGGGCTTCGAGGAGGTTGAATACTGGTTCCTCTTGTCCAAGACATTCTTTGCGCTGGAATCTACACTCGTCAGTTTTTGTTGAGCCCATTCTCATCACATGCTATCTAAGGCGACAATGTCCTGTGAGGAAGTCAGTGAGGAGGCGTAACTTATTTCAACTGAGATCCAAATACTTTTTGGATCTTGCACTTTCAAAGTTCCGAAGGAATTTCTTGGGGTGATCCATTCCTGGAAGATTCCTTCAGAGTGCATTTCTTTCAGTCTCTTCCTCCTCCAGAAACTCTTTCTTATAAGTGCATTTGCCTATGCCACAGAAAGGTTCTGGGTCAGTAAGTGGCGTTTGTGCTCTCTTTCTGGCAAGGGTATTGGGCTCTTGGTTTCCTTTGATTCCCGAGTGACCAGGAACCCAGACTGAAGAGACCTTGTTGTTCTTGCCTACTTAACATGGATGTAACAAACCAATAGATCAAAACCATCATTCGCAACTGCATATTGGGGTCACTGTGTCTTTCTAAGAACCTGCAGAAATGTGGGGACTGGGAAGGGTTTCTGAGTGAGTGATGAAATTTTCTCTGATTTACACAGCGGTTTGTTCAGAGTTCGGGTATTTTATACTTGAACAGTAAAAAATTCAAAGTGAACATAGATGGTACCAGAAAAATTGAAGCTGGCGTACCGCAAGGATCGGTCCTAGGACTGTTGTTCAACATACCAGAAAATACAACATGTAAGTTTGTCAAGTTTGCAGTCTGCTGTCTATTACTCGTACTCTAATATAGATTTATACTGACTTATGGGCTATTTCAAGGAATGGTTCAAGACGAATACGAAGAAAACAGTTGCCATTCTCTTCGGCGGCAAAAATATGAAGAAAGAAACCAAAATACATACTCGAGAGATGAAGTAAAATATCTGGGCGTAACTCTAGACGAAATACTGAAATCAAAAAAACAAATGGAAGAAGCTAGAAAGAAGAACAGAAAACTACTCGTTCCTCAATTCAAGCAGCAAACTATCACTGGACAATGAAGATAATGTTGAAAGTAACAGAAAAAAATATTCACAAATAACATTGAAAAAAATATCAAGGACACCTATAGGTGTTCCATGGTACCTCAGCCATAAACAAATCAGGGAAACTTTTGAGGAAATAATAGACAAACAAACGAAGAAAAAAATAACAAACGTTGAAGGAACTACCCTCTTGCAAAGGAGCGAATAGACCCAAGTAAAAAAATTATAAAAAGCACTGACGTAAAGTCAGGTAAAGTGAAGTAAAGTCAGGTCAAGTCTTCCTTCTGAAGAAAAATTTTTTCAGCTGTCAAAAAATGACATCAGCACTTTGTCAATTATGCCGAATCAGCTGTCACAGGAATATGAGGATTCTTTTTCGATAATTTGCTAGAATTTTCTGCGGTTTCTATGGTCTTGATATGCGATCTGGACAAAATTTGGCACGTGGTTTGAATACCATGTGCGAAATTTCATCCTGTATCAGGAAATTCGGTATACAAACCTATCCTGAAAATTTCCCTAGGCCTTTCCGTTTGGAAGTAATCATTTTCTATGGTTTCTATGGTTCTGGTCATGCGATCTGGACAAAATCTAGCTTGAATATATAATTCTCCATTAAAATACCATTTTTGGTCACGATCGAATTCGTAGTTTTGAAATTATAAAAAAACTAAATGTCAAACGGGCATATTTACGGAACCCCTTGTCTAATTTTGCTCATTGATAAACGTGAGCGTCCCTAGGCATTTCCATTCGAAAGATATAATTTTCTATGGTTTTTATGGTTCTAGTCGTGCAATCTGGGCAAAATTCTGCATGTAGCTCAAACACGTAATTCTCCATCTGAGAAAATTTCACCTTGATCAAATCAGTTGTTTCAAAGTGATCAGGAGAACAAAACTTCGAACGGCCATATTTACGGAACCCCTGGTCGAATTTTGCCAAATAACGAACTCAACTGCGGCATTTGAGATTCGAACATACCCTGAAAATTTCAAAATTCTAGGTCGTTCCGTTCGAGAGTTATCGTGTATACGGACGGACAGATTAGAATTTTCGACGGATTCGTCATCAGTGAGTTGAACCTTTTCGGCTCAAAATACAGATTACAGACATCGTGATGAAATAATATAGACCTCGTGTGAGTAGAACGAGCGCTCAAATACTTCTCAACTTCATGTATTTGTAACACATGTTATATATGAATTTTGGCTTTATGCACTTCTTTTCCAAATTAACTTCATGTAATCCTGATCTCACAATTCTCCGTGCAAGCAATTTGCTCAAAAAGTGGTGCGAATTTTTTTCTTCTCGTATTAATAAGCAGAAGATGATAATTATGAATTATCGTGACTTAAAGTCGATATACGTAAATATAAATGTAATGTTTTCGTGGATTTTATTCAACACACTCTTGACGAAGATCAACCTAACCTAACAGCCTCCTTACTCAACCTAACCTACCCTAAATATGAATTCATTTCGAGAATTATATTCAACCCAGTCAAACGTCAAACTAACCTAACCTAACCTAACCTTATTATGAATTTATTTTGAAATTTGAATAAACTCACAAGGAAGTTTTGAACGTTCAAATTTCAAGGATATGGTGGAAAATAGTGTGATTCAACGTTTTATTACGTTGGCAACATAATGTTCGGTATATTGGAGAACCTGAAAGGTAACTACCAAATACTGCCATAAAAAAAAATCACATCTCCTGAACCAGAAGTTTTCACAGATTCATTAGATCAACCAGTACACATGAAAAAATTTTATTCTTTTTTTTGTAACACATGTGTGTTACATCAATTTTTCTAACCGACATCCTTCACACAGCCCACCTGCATGAATACCCCAATCAATTTCAATTTGAACCGGATATATCCAATCAGTATAAAGGAAGTAAACGCTCTTCATAGTCATGTGCCAAAATCTTTCGTGTTTGGCTCTTATTTATAGCTCTATTGCGAGCACCCCACTTCAATACTACTCGGAGATAAGATTTAGGAGGCCCAGAGCTCCGCAGGAATTGTCGGCCATCAATAGATCCATTCCTTTAACGAGCTATACTTGTTTTCCTTTTGGATTTCTCTTCTGCCTCCAGGCTACTCTAATGCGTATTTTTACAGCTTATTCATCGAAAGTTGCCACAGTGCTATAAAACGTTCTAACGAATTAACCATCAACAAGGTTCTCCAGCGGGTCAAATCTGCTGAGTCCTAGGATACAAATCGAGGACTCGTCGGTGGGAAGTTAATCCTTCGCTATAAGGTATATCCAGAACAACAATAAAATACTGGGTGATAACATCGCAGTGGGCTTATACACTTGCAATTCCAGCCACAGAATTTATGTACAGTAACGGTGAGGTGAATAGTGCTAAATTATTTTCAATCAGTAATTTTTCCTCTCCTTAGTTTGTACCTTGAGAATTATACCGTTCAGGAAAAATCTCCTTATAAAAATTTGAAGAGAATATACAAATTTGCGATAAAATCCAGCAATGTATTCACTTGCTGGAATGCATATGGCACCGTGATTCATGGCAGATCTCCTACCAGAGAGATAACACGAACCAGAGTTGTATTAAGATCAACTTCCGGCGAAACGATCTCTTTTGATAAGTTCTAGCACCTGTCAAAAAAGGAGCCTCACCTTAAAAAACACCCTGTATATAAATACAGGTTGCAGCATTCAACTTGAGACAGTAAATTATCTCAAAAATATGTACTTCAGAAAAAAAAATTTCAAATGAAAGTTGGCAGGTATCAAGGGGGAAAGAAAATGAACATATTTAATTTCAACCTTGACAACTTCAAGGTTATTTCAAGGTCAACATAATTTTTTTTTATGGAAAGGTTTATTTTTAGTGCCGATTCTTATTCTTCATAAAAAAGGAGTACTTTTGTTTGAAACTTTTCTTCATCGGATTACAAATTCAAAAGTATTCCCAAACCAAAGCATCACCGAAGAAAAATCTACTCGTCTGTTCTATGATTAAAAATACTTCAGATTGTGGTCATGAATAATAAGCAAATTAAAAAAATTACCAAAAGCACTGCCGTGAAGTCAGAAGCTTTTGAGCGCTCGTACATCCACCTTGTAGAAAGATTCGCATTTTCCAGTTTTAGAAATCAATTGAAGGAACTTTCGACAGCTGTCAAAAAAAATCTCAAACTCAGACGAAACTCCAGACTTTGTCAGTGCTTCAGCTGACCAATTTTTTTTCGATAATTCGCTAGAATTTTCTACGGTATCTATGGTCTTGGTGATGCGATCTGGACAAAATTTCGCACGTAGTTTGAATACATTATTCCTCAGCTAGGTGCAAAATTTCATTCCAATCAAATCGGTAGTTTCGAAATTATCAGGAACAGAATATTTTGAACGGCCATATTTACGGAACCCCTAGTCTAATTTTGCTCATTGATGAACGTGACCGTGACATTTGTGATCCAAACCCACCCTGAAAATTTCAAGTTCCTAGGCCTTTCCCTTCGGAAGTTATAATTTTCTATGGTTTCTATGGTTCTGGTCATGCGATCTGGACAAAATGTTGCTTCAATATATCAATCTCGATTAAAATACAAAATTTCATCTCGATCCAGTCCGTAGTTTCAAAATTATCGAGAAAACAAAATTTCAAACGACCGTATTTACGGAACCCCTAGTATAATTCTGCTCATTGTTGAACGTGAACGCGACATTTCAAATCCACACCTATCCTGAAAATTTCAAGTCCCTAGGCCTTTCCGTTCAAAAGTTATAATTTTCTATGGTTTCTATGATTCTGGTCATGTGATCTGGAGAAATAAAGCTTGAATATAAATTTCTCCATGAGTATACAAAATTTCGTCACGATCGAATCTGTTGTTTTGAAATTACCAAGAAAACTAAATTTCAAACGACCATATTTACGGAACCCCTTGTATAATTTTGCTCATAGATGAACGTGATCACGACATTCGAGATCCACACCTATCCTGGAAATTTCAAGTCCCTAGGCGTTTCCGTTCAAAACTTACAATTTTCTATGGTTTCTATGGTTCTGGTCATGCGATCTGGACAAAATTTCACACGTAGCTTAAACAGCTCATTCTCCATTTGAGTGCACAATTTCATGTCGATCAAACCTGTAGTTTTCAAGTAATCAGGGGAACGGCCATATTTACGAACTTAACCGAGGCATTCGGGAACTGAACCCGCACTGAAAATTTCAAGTCTCTAGGACGTTCCGTTCGAGAGTTATCGTGCTTACGGCCGGACGGACGGACAGACACGAATTTTCCGACGGATTCGTCATCAGTGAGTCGAACATAGTCGATTGAGACCATTTTCGGCTCAAAATTCGAAAAATACAGACATCGTGACGAAATGATATAGCCCTCTTGTAAGTAGTACGAGCGCTCAAAAAGCAAGTAGATCAATGTGTGAATAGTTTAGGAATCGAAGTCCAAGGTCATCATTTTGAACATTTACTGAAATGATATGAAATTAATAAAAACATGATCATTATTGAAATTATTTTCAATTTTTACCCAACCGTTTGAATAAAATTTTGTTAAATATTTTGAAATCTGATGAAAAAAAAATTCAAATCGAAGTTACTACTTCTTTTATAAACAATAATAATCTCTACTTCAATTTGAAGAAAATATCTTCATACAATTATTTTATCAACAATTAATTTCTATAAAACAAACTCTAAATATCATATGTAACTAAAGAAAGACCAATGAGTGCACTCACGGAGAAAAACTTTGTCCAAATATATTTTTTCACTTTTCCTCTATGAGAAAACTGCCACGCTCCTCTTATTCTTGAATCTTGAAATTTACTTTTCGTGGTTTCAAAATTGCACTTATACTTCTTGGTAAGGTTTTTAAATTTGAATTCTTTCTTCTCAAACCAATTTCAAACCAAAACTTTCTGACCAATTAATTCTTACTCTAACATTTCTTAATTGTCACACTTTTTCAAATTGATTTTTTCATCAAATTTTTCATGGAATGAAGCATTTTTGATAGATTCTTTCCAGCTTATGATTCTAAATTGCATTTTTATATACTTCATAAACATAACTAACTAAACTAAACTATTTAAAATAAATCATTTCAACAACTTCATATTCTTCTTCTTAAATAAAATGAACCCTCTTTGAAAAAATATTACAATAATTTATGAATCAACTATGAGATGTTTGAAAGTTCTTGAATTTTTTGTGATTCATTTGAGTTTAATCTTAAAAAAAATGATTATATTTTGATTTCTATAACAATATATATATAAGATAAAAAAATATCTACTATCATATTTCAGTCATGAATTACAACCATTTTAGGTCCCGACCCTTTCTTCTGCCGACAAATTTATACTTTTCAATTTGGCACCGCCAAAAGACGTAACAACCTTACATTTAAAGCCTCCAGGATTAACAGTAATTAGATATTCAGGACTCCTGGAACATTAATAAAACGGGGCAATCTTTCACGGGAAAGACTTATCGCAGCTTCGTTTTTGACAAATAACACCACAGATTTAGCCTCTGGGACGAAATATACACTTTGGCATTTCCCAAGACGACAGTCCGGAATGAATTTTTGTGTTGAAATGACTGTGCTTACTAATAAAGTTATCAAAGTTGTTAAATATTAACTCATGCGTCAAGTCTTGATTATCCCTCCTTCGAGGAAGCAATGCCATTCCGCAAGTTACAAGGGAGGAAGACTAACGAATTATGCAGGCCTCTCGTGAAATCGATAACGTTAAATTGATTTTGTCGCACTAGGTCAAAAAAATATATTTCAAATATTCATTTTTGGAACCACTGTCATTGCATCCCAAAATTAAATAGAAAAACTGTCAGAACAGTCAACTGAAATAAGAACAACGAAAAACTACTACAGTCATGCATGGAAGTTATTGAGGACAAATAAACGAAAACAGAAAGGAATACAGGAGAAAAAGTTGAGTCAGTAACAAATAAACAACACACAAAAGTAATTGACCTTGGGAAAACAGTGATAGACTTGTCCAGTAAACAAATGAGCGAAGATGCCATCAAACTACCATCAGCGATTTTTGAAGAAATTGATCATTTTAATGAGTTCTACACATTCTGTATAGACTGACCATTGAAACACCCTGTGGAGTCTAGAATTGTATACAGGATACTTGGAGGATATCCAAGCTTGTTACATTTAGATGAATCAATAAACCATCAGTGTATATTAGTTGATTATTGTGGAAGTAGGATATTTGCTGTTTCACATTACGCCTAACCTAAATCAACAAGACACTCAGCCCGACAATACTGTTTTCTACCACGATGAGTTTACCTAGAGATGCCAGGCTACCAGGAAGTAACGTAAACAAAGCATCCCGAAAAACAATCTCCTGACTTGATTATAGGTAGACCTATTTATATACAGTGTCCCCTGAAAGTATTTGAAAACAGTTGTTATCATATCGTCCAAATAAGAGAGGACTGGCTTGAAAGTGGATTCACGAATGCATCCCTTTTGCTCTCCATGGGAACAAAACACCTTGTGTATAAAGTGAGCCAGGAAAAGGATAATTCTCAAATCGGAAAAACCTTTTCTGCGGCGTTTCTCATGCAAATCAGGTGGATGACAATGGCTTTTTTCGTGCTAAGGGCGGGCATTAAGGAACTCCTAAACAACATCATCCGCAAATTACGTGGAATTTGAACAAGGCCATTCCAGAATTATGAAATTATGAGGCGATTTCCATACTCCCCGCTTTCTGCGTTGAGTTTCCTTATTTCCCTTGTTCGGATTAATTTTTTCCTGCGGTTTTATTCTGCATCTTAATCACTTGTTGAGTTCGAGTAAAGGAATGTCTCCTTTTTTCAGAATTCGCAAAATAATAGGCAGCAGGGGATATTGAGGGGTCATTACGCCAAAACACCCTGTATATAACCATGGTTCGATGTTTACAATGTGAATCCAATGTTGAAATATCTGTTCTAATCAAAGAGTCATTTTGTGAAGTTTCAAAGATATAATAGATATAGTGGATAGTTCAGAGGATTCGCGACACGTGACTGCATCAGGCAATGCGGGACAATGTGGAAGAGCTGGCCAGCTGTAATCATTTGCAGCACTTTTGAGTGTGACACCAATCTGTATTCGGAAGAAATGACGTTCTTTGAACGCCCGCATGCCTGAGGCTCTTCCAGATGACTACAATCGGAATCATTATACGAATATAGATACGTATCAACCTATTTGCGTCTTCACTTTGATGGGGCTCTGTCTTTTGTTGTATTCCCCAAGCCGCTGATTAATACGCGGACCTTTTTGCTGAATGCGGAATTTCTGTGACGTTGCACGCTTGATTATGCGACTCCTAAACGTTCCCGTTACAAACGAAAATTCGAAGCTAGGAATGTGACAATCTTTAATGATATGGCACAGTGACAATTTGATATTTTTGTTGGCTTCTATATGAAAATACTTTTTGAAATTCAAGGGTTGAAAATTCAACTCCTGCATCCCAAGGGAAGTCAAAAAATTTTTCACGAAATGATAATATTGCAATGAGAAACCTTCTGTAAAAAAACCGGTGATGCTAGAACAACGGCTTCTATATATAAATAATTTTTTTGATTCGAAGGTTGAAATTTCTATCCCTTTATCCCAAGGGAAGTCAACCACTTTTTTCACGAAATGATAGTATTGCAATGAGAAACATCCTGTAAAAATCTGTTGATGCTAGAACCGCGGCTTCTATATGAAAATAATTTTGGAATTTCTAGGGTTGAAATTCCAACCCCTACATCCCAAGGGAATTCAACCATTTTTTTCATGAAATGATAGTATTGCAATGAGAAACATCCTGTGAAAAACTGGTGATGCTAGAACCAAGGCTTCTATATAAAAATAATTTTTGAATTCCGAGGGTTGAAATTTCAACCCCTGCATTCCAAGAAAAGTCAACCATTGTTTCATGAAATGATAGTATTGCAATGAGGATCATCCTGTGAAAATCTGGTGATGCTAGAACCAAGGCTTCTATATAAAAATAATTTTTGAAATTCGAGGGTTGAAATTTCAACCCCTGCATTCCAAGTGAAGTCAACCATTGTTTCATGAAATGATAGTATTGCAATGAGAAACATCCTGTTAAAATCTGGTGATGCTAGATCCAAGGCTTCTATATAAAAATAATTTTTGAAAGAGTGTTGAAATTTTTACCCCTGTATCCCAAGGGAAGTCAACCATGTTTTCACGAAATTATAGTATTGCAATGAGAAACATTCTGTGTAAATCTGTTGATGCTAGAACCCCGGCTTTTATATGAAAATAATTTTCGGAATTTAAGGGGTTGAAATTTCAACCCCTGCATTCCAAGTCAGGTCAACCATTCTTTCACGAAATGATAGTATTGCAATGAGAAACACCCTGCGAAAAACTGGTGATGCTAGAACCAAGGCTTCTATATAAAAATAATTTTTGAAATTCGAGGGTTGAAATTTCAACCCCTGCATTCCAAGTGAAGTCAACCATTGTTTCATGAAATGATAGTATTGCAATGAGAAACATCCTGTTAAAATCTGGTGATGCTAGATCCAAGGCTTCTATATAAAAATAATTTTTGAAAGTGTGTTGAAATTTTTACCCCTGTATCCCAAGGGAAGTCAACCATGTTTTCACGAAATTATAGTATTGCAATGAGAAACATTCTGTGTAAATCTGTTGATGCTAGAACCCCGGCTTTTATATGAAAATAATTTTCGGAATTTAAGGGGTTGAAATTTCAACCCCTGCATTCCAAGTCAGGTCAACCATTCTTTCACGAAATGATAGTATTGCAATAAGAAACATCCTGCGAAAAACTGGTGATGCTAGAACCAAGGCTTCTATATAAAAATAGTTTTTGAAATTCGAGGGTTGAAATTTCAACCCCTGCATTCCAAGAGAAGTTAACCATTGTTTCATGAAATGATAGTATTGCAATGAGAAACATCCTGTTAAAATCTGGTGATGCTAGATCCAAGGCTTCTATATAAAAATAATTTTTGAAAGAGTGTTGAAATTTTTACCCTGTATCCCAAGGGAAGTCAACCATTTTTTCACGAAATTATAGTATTGCAATGAGAAACATCCTGTGTAAATCTGTTGATGCTAGAACCCCGGCTTTTATATGAAAATAATTTTTGGAATTTAAGGGGTTGAAATTTCAACCCCTGCATTCCAAGTCAGGTCAACCCTTCTTTCACGAAATGATAGTATTACAATGAGAAACATCCTGTGTAAAACTGGTGATGCTAGAACCAAGGCTTCTATATAAAAATAATTTTTGAAATTCGAGGGTTGAAATTTCAACCTCTGCATTCCAAGAAAAGTCAACCATTGTTTCATGAAATGATAGTATTGCAATGAGAAACATCCTGTTGAAATCTGGTGATGCTAGATCCAAGGCTTCTATATAAAAATAATTTTTGAAAGAGTGTTGAAATTTTTACCCCTGTATCCCAAGGGAAGGCAACCATTTTTTTTTTCAAATTATAGTATTGCAATGAGAAACATCCTGTGTAAATCTGTTGATGCTAGAACCCCGGCTTTTATATGAAAATAATTTTTGGAATTTAAAGGGTTGAAATTTCAACCCCTGCATTCCAAGTCAGGTCAACCATTCTTTCACGAAATGATAGTATTGCAATGAGAAACATCCTGTAGAAAACTGGTGATGCTAGAACCAAGGCTTCTATATGAAAATAATTTTTGAAATTCGAGGGTTGAAATTTTAACCCCTGCATTTCAAGAGAAGTCAACCATTGTTTCATGAAATGATAGTATTGCAACGAGAAACATCCTGTAAAAATCTGGTGATGCTAGATCCAAGGCTTTTATATAAAAATAATTTTTGAAAGAGTGTTGAAATTTTTACCCTGTATCCCAAGGGAAGTCAACCATTTTTTCACGAAATTATAGTATTGCAATGAGAAATATCCTGTGTAAATCTGTTGATGCTAGAACCCCGGCTTTTATATGAAAATAATTTTTGGAATTTAAGGGGTGGAAATTTCAACCCCTGCATTCCAAGTCAGGTCAACCATTCTTTCACGAAATGATAGTATTACAATGAGAAACATCCTGTGTAAAACTGGTGATGCTAGAACCAAGGCTTCTATATAAAAATAATTTTTGAAATTCGATGGTTGAAATTTCAACCTCTGCATTCCAAGAGAAGTCAACCATTGTTTCATGAAATGATAGTATTGCAATGAGAAACATCCTGTTGAAATCTGGTGATGCTAGATCCAAGGCTTCTATATAAAAATAATTTTTGAAAGAGTGTTGAAATTTTCACCCCTGTATCCCAAGGGAAGTCAACCATTTTTTCACGAAATTATAGTATTGCAATGAGAAACATCCTGTGTCTTGTTGATGCTAGAACCCCGGCTTTTATATGAAAAAAATTTTTGGAATTTAAGGGGTTGAAATTTCAACCCCTGCATTCCAAGTCAGGTCAACCATTCTTTAACGAAATGATAGTATTGCAATGAGAAACATCCTGCGAAAATCTGGTGATGCTAGAACCACGGCTTCTATATGAAAATAATTTTCGACATTTCAGGGTTGAAATTTCAACCCCTGCATCCCAAGGGAAGTCAACCATATTTTCACGAAATGATAGTATGGAATGAGAAACATCCTGTAGCAATCTGGTGATGCTAGAACCACGGCTCCTATATGAAAAAAATTTTTGAAATTCGAGGATTGAAATTTCAACTCCTGCATCCCAAGGGAAGTCAACCATCTTTTCACGAAATGATAGTATTACAATAAGAAACATCCAGTGGAAATCTGTTGATGCAAGAACCACGGTTCTATGTGAAAAAAATTTTCGGCACGTCACTGGTCGATCGGGTATTTCTGGGGATTTGGTCTGCTATATTTGGCTGCTCTTTTCGAACCGGTACCCAAAATGTGATAATTTCAGACTAAAGGCGACTCGGTCATTTCAAAACAGCAGGTTAGGTTTAGTTCGAGAAGGTCGTGCTTCACACGGAGTCTCACACTGTTCTATCTATCGGAGATAGTTCGTCCATGAGGATTCCCCTGACTAGCGCAAACCAGCTCAAATCATTTTCCATTAATCAACCATCGTCAATAACACCGAGGAAATATCGGAGGTATTTAAAATTAAAAACAACTAAATTGGAATAGTCAAAATTTAAATTTCCTCCGACAATTCATAAACACGCAATGTATAAGATAATAATATTCAAATTTCTTTTGCTGAGAAAGACATTTCTTCCTATAATTTTTCTGCGTGGCGCATATTGGGTGCTTTATGGGCTTGTAATTTGTTCCGCAGCCTCCCTCAACTTACTAAGGGCCCATCTCGAGATGCTTATTCTAACTGCGGAAGCGACAGGGATAATCACATCCGAAACAAGAGACAACAAATCATTCCGCCGCAGAGTTTCTTAATCGTTCTCCATTGTGAAAGAATGTCACATTCAAGAATAACGGAGTCGGAATTATACCCCTGAGTGAAATTCTACCTTAATCATTTCATTCTAGTAAAGTACTTATGTGTACGTTAATTTTTAGGTTACGCAGCTTCTTGTCGGAAGTTAACTGGTTTGACTTCCCCATAAATGAGCCGAACAACCCGTGAGTATCCATTTTAATGCGGTGTATATTGCCTATTAACCCCTTCTGAATGAGCCTATAAAACATTTGAATTTTTTCTCGGGGGATTGCATCAACTTGTTTGCTGTTTTTTCTTGGCCCATTGACTACCCTAACTCGAGAAAGGGTTGGGATTATGCCGAAGAAGTCTGGCCAGAATATATCATTTTCGAAGAATGCTTCGTACCTGAAATCTCGATGTTCGTATTGACTTTTTGGAAGGAAAGACTCGAGATATGAGACTTATAACAGTTCAGCTAAATATTGAAATGAAAGAAAGACTCACATTTTCGTTCAAAAAGCCTGGTCAGCTCATCACTTACATCGGGATCTCTCATATTCTTTCAATTTCGCACAAACAACAAACAATTTTCTCACTCACACCGAGATACACGAATTGGAGACTGATCACTGACCATATGTTTGAGCAAACGATCACATGTATTGAAAAAAAACGATAAACGAACGATAATCTTGCAATGCCAACTGTTCACATAATTTCATTCTAGGGAATAATTTATCGTGTGATGAATGATGATTCACATTCACAGGTGTTCATTTTTCAGTGGTAGATAGAAAGAACTATTCCGCGTTCATTTACTTAAATAATATTTTGTTAGGATATAAATCAAGAATATTTTATGATTGTTTTCGTTTTTGAGCGCTCGTTCTACTTACACGAGGGCTATATCATTTCGTCACGATGCCGGTATTTTTCGAATTTTCAGCCGAAAATGTTCTTAATCGACAAGGTTCTACTCAATGATGAAGAATCCGTCGAATTTTTTTTGCATTTTTTGACTTGTCCTATACATACTTTGTTATGTCGGAAAAGATTAATAAATTGTTATATTTATTATTATTATTTCAAATCTACGGATTTGATCGTGACGAAATTTTGTATTTGCGAATTTCGCGGGCACGTTCATCAATGAGCAAAATTAGACAAGGGGTTCCGTAAATACGGTCGTTTGAAATCTTGTTTTCTCGATAATTTCGCAACTACGGATTCGATCAAGATAAAATTCTGTATTTTAATCGAGAATCATATATTAAAGCAACTTTTTGTTCGAAACCATAGAAAATTATAACTTTCGAACGGAAAAGCCTAGGGACATGAAGCTTTCAGGATCTCGAATGTCACTGTCACGTTTATTAGCAGAATTGGACCAGGGGTTCCGTAAATATGGTCGTTTGAAATTTAGTTTTCTTTATAATTTCAAAACTACGGATTTGATCGTGACGAAATTTTGTATTTTAATGGAGAATGATATATTGAGGCTACATTTCGTCCATATCGCATGACCAGAACCATAGAAACCATAGAAAATTATAACTTTCGAACGGAATGGCCTAGAGACATGAAATTTTTAGGATAGGTGTGGATCTCGAATGTTGTGGTCGCGTTTATCAGCAGAATTGGACCAGGGGTTCCGTAAATATGATCGTTTGTAATTTAGTTTTGTTCATTATTTCGAAACTACGGATTCGATCGTGACGAAATTTTGTTCTTTAATGGAGAATGATATATTGAAGCTACATTTCGTCCAGATCGCATGACCAGAACCATAGAAACAATAGAAGATTATAACTTTGTAATGGAAAGGCCTAGGGACTTGAAATTTTCAGGATATATGTGGATCTCGAATGTCACGGTCACGTTCATCAATGAGCAAAATTAGACTAGGGGTTCCGTAAATATGGCCGTTTAAAATTCAGTTTTCTTGATAATTTCACAACTACAGATTTGATCGTGACAAAGTTTTGTATTTAAAATGAGAATGATATATTCAAGCTACATTTTTCTCAGATCGCATGATTAGAACCATAGAAACCATAGAAAATCATAACTTTCGAACGGAAAGGCCTAGGGACTTGAAATTTTCAGGGTAGGTTTGGATCGCGAATTTCGCAATCACGTTCATCAATGAGCAAAATTAGACTGAGGGTTCCGTAAATATGGCTGTTCACACTATTTTGTTCCTGATAATTTCGAAACTACTCCTTGGATTGGAATGAAATTTCGCATAGATGAAGAATAGTGTATTCAAACTACGTGGGAAATTTTGTAGAGATCGCATTACCAAGACCATAGATACCATAGAAAATTCTAGCGAGTTATCAAAAAAAAATTGGTCACTTAAAGCACTAACGTGAAGTCTGGATTTTCGCCTTAGTTTGAAATTTTCTTTGACAGCTGTCAAAATCTTTCCAATTGGTTTCTAAAACTGGAGAATGCGAATCTACTGACAAGGTGGATGAACGAGCGCTTAAAAGCTCCTGACTTCACGGCAGTGCTTTCTCAATTTTTTTACTTATAATGAAATACCTCGATTCTTTCAGAAATTCGCTCAACTGTTTCTAATATAAAATTACCCTCTTTCAGTTAATAAAATATTAACTCTCTTGAAATTCTTTTTGGGCCCTTGTTTCTATGAACAAGAGCGTTATCTTCTTGTCCAAATGTGTGTACATTTCGAATTTTCAACCGAAAAAAATCTTAAACGATCAGGTTGGACTCGCAGAAGAATTTGTGGTCAAATTCAATCCCGTCTGTCCGTCCGTCCGGCTGTCTAGGATAACTTTGGAAGACTTAGTGTTTTGTAGTTTTCAGGGTGTGTTCAAGGTCTGAATGCGCCAGTTGAGTTCGTAAAAGGGCAAAATCTGCCTGTGGAATCCGCAGTCATCCGAATTCTTGTTTTCAATGAATCGAAAAATACCAACTCGATAAAATTGGAACATTGTATTTAATTCTAAAATAACGAAACGAGAGTTCATGTGAAATTTCTTGAAATTATAGCAAGAGAAGAATTAAAAATTATTGAAAACACTGTCGTGAAATCAGGAGCTTTTAAGGGCTTGTTCATCCACCTTGTAGGTATATTCGCATTTTCCGGTTTTAGAAACCAATTGAAGAAATTTTTGGCGAAACTCCAGACTTTACGTCAGTGCTTCAGTTGACCAATTTTTTTTCCGATAATTCGCTAGAATTTTCTACGGTTTCTATGGTCTTGATGATGAGATCTGGACAAAATTTCGCACGTAGTTTGAATACATTATTGTTCATTTATGTGCAAAATTTCCAATCCAATCAGTAGTTTCGAAATTATTAGGAAAAAAATATTTTGAAGGGCCATCAACTTATTGAATTTTGAATATTGGAATCGACAACTCAGGCAAATTAGAATATTTTGGAAAATGAGTACCAATTTTTTGGGAAATAAAATCCTGGTTTGGAAATAATGAACTTTTGTGTAAATTCAACATCTTTCGGAACGTCTAGTATTTACATCAATCCCGAAGCGCTGAGACGCCGCCAATGCCAAAACAAAACGCTTCAGCCGATAAAAATCGATCTCTGAAATTATAAAACAACACTTCACAATAGGGAAACGTCTCTCAAAGCGTCGCGCAGATAACCATTCAAAGTTTTTGCTAATTATGTTGGTTAATTTCTGAACGAAGATTTCGACCCCCCCAACATTATTCTTATAATTGCAAGAAAGAAACTGGAGGGGTTGGAAAAGAGGGTTCTAATGCGCGTCGCCTTTTGATCGGCAATAAAATTAGTATACCTTGTGTGCGGACGTCAGCAAAGCGTTTGGAGTTTTTGATAAAGAATAGGGCTCCCCTGTGGACAGACAATAGCTTGCGGTAGGTTCATCCGATGCGTGTCCTTACTTCCATGGTTCAGACGAGGGGGTGTATTCCCTTCCTTTTCTATCCCGAAACAATGAATATAATCCTGTGAAAAACATTTCCAGAAACTGCGCATTCCAACCGAAACTGGTCTGCGAGAACTTTCTGATAGTTTTTCGCCTTGTATGACCACAAATAGGGTTAATATTCGTTACTTCGTATTACTTTATATGCAAATTTTTTTCCTCCCTTGTTTTTTGATGAACCAAAAAGTAAAACAACCAAACTTGTTTATAATTTTTATTCTTTGTATATCTTCTTTTTGAAGTTCAACAAGCATTTAGTCTATGAATTATGTGTTCTTCATGTGTGAAGCATTTTTTTGTGTGCACTTTTATTTTTTTTATTACAATTCTGCAGCCAAATTAAAGATAGCTCTTCATTCATCACCCAAGTTTTGTTATGTTTTTCATAAAGAATTTTGCTAGCTAGTAAAATAAAGCAATAATAGCCCATTTAAATAACACATAATTTACACACAATCCAGGCATTTTCCTTGAGATTTGTGCTAGCTTTATTCTTCACTTTTGATATCCTGCACATTTTGTGTAATTCATATATGCTAACTAGAACAATTCTTGATGAGAAGCACAACAAAACTGGCTCCACACAAAAATTACACATAATTTTGGTTCCATAAAGATTGAGTGATAAATGGAAGAGTGCTTGAGAATTGTGCTAGTTTCATTTCACATTTATTATAGTTCACAATGAAATCAAGCTGGCACAATTCTCAATTCCTCATTTATTTATCACTCAATTCCGATTGAAAAAGTGCCCGAATTATGTTCAAATTATATAAAATTTTTTGTGGAGCCAGTTTTGTTGTGCTTTTCACTAAGTATTGTTCTAAATAGCACATATAAATAACACATAATTTACACATAATCCAGGCATTTGTTCAATTGAAATAGGATGATAAATTAATGAGTGATTGAGAATTGGGCTAGCTTACCCTTGATTTCAATGTGAATAAGATTGAATGTGCAAAAAACGCTAGAACAATTCTTGAGAACTCTTGCATTTATAACTGAATTTTGATGAAGATAATGCCTGAATTATTTGTATATTATGGGTTATTTATGAAGCCAATTTTTATGCGTCCCTACTTCTTGCATTAAGAATTGTACTAGTTTACCGGGCAAGCTTGCCAATTTCCTAACAAGTCTTTCAATCATTACCCAATTTTGATGAGACACATAAATAACTCATAATTTACAAATAATTCAGGAATTTTATTTATCAAAGTTGAGTGATTATGAAAGAGTTCTTGAGAATTGTGCTAGCTTTATGTTTCACTTCTGATATCGTGTACATTATGTGTTATTTATATATGGTAACTAAAACAATTCTCAATGAGAAGCACAACAAAAGTGGCTCTACACAAAAATTACACATAATTCAGACATTTGGTTCATGGGGATTTATTAATTAGTTATTGATAATTTCGATGGCTTGCCCGGTGAGCAAGCACATTTCACACAAAAAATGGATTTACACATAAAAAACACATAATTGACAAATAATTCTGGCATTGGTTCCATAAAAATTTAGTGAAAAATGAAAGAGTCCTTGAAAATTGTGCTAGTTTCATTTCACATTTATTATAGTTCACAATGAAATCAAGCTGGCACAATTCTCAATTCCTCATTTATTTATCACTCAATTCCGATTGAAAAAATGCCCGAATTATGTGCAAATTATATACAATTTTTTGTGGAGCCAGTTTTGTTGTGCTTTTCACCAAGAATTGTTGTAACTAGCACTTATAAATAACACATAATTTACACATAATCCAGGCATTTGTTCAATTGAAATAGAGTGATAAGTTAATGAGTGATTGAGAATTGGGCTAGATTACCCTTGATTTCAATGTGAACAAGATAAAATGTGCAAAAAACGCTAGAACAATTCTTGAGAAGTCTTGCATTAATAATTGAATTTTGAGGAAGAGAATGCCTGAATTATTTGTATATTATGGGTTTTTTATGAAGCCAATTTTTATGCGTCCTTACTTCTTGCATTAAGAATTGTACTAGTTTACCGGGCAATCTTGCCAATTTCCTAACAAGTCTTCCATTCATTACCCAATTTTGATGAGACACATAAATAACTCATAATTTACGAATTATTCAGGAATTTTGTTTATCGAAGTTGAGTGATTATGAAAGAGTTCTTGAGAATTGTGCTAGCTTTATGTTCCACTTCTGATATCGTGTACATTATGTGTTATTTATATATGGTAACTAAAACAATTCTCAATGAGAAGCACAACAAAAGTGGCTCTACACAAAAATTACACATAATTCAGACATTTGGTTCATGGGAATTTATTAATTAGTTATTGATAATTTCGATGGCTTGCCCGGTGAGCTAGCACATTTCACACAAAAAATTGATTCACACATAAAAAACTCATAATTGACAAATAATTTTGGCATTGGTTCCATAAAAATTGAGTGATAAATGGAAGAGTGCTTGAGAATTGTGCTAGTTTCATTTCACATTTATTATAGTTCACAATGAAATCAAGCTGGCACAATTCTCAATTCCTCATTTATTTATCACTCAATTCCGATTGAAAAATTGCCCGAATTATGTGCAAATCATATGTAATTTTTTGTGGAGCCAGTTTTGTTGTGCTTTTCACCAAGAATTGTTCCAACCAGCACTTATAAATAACACATGATCTACACAAAATCCAGGTTTTTGTTCAATTGAAATAGAGTGATAAGTTAATGAGTGATTGAGAATTGGGCTAGCTTACCCTTGATTTCAATGTGAACAAGATAAAATGTGCAAAAAACGCTAGAACAATTCTTGAAAACTCTTGTATTGATAATTGAATTTTCATGAAGAGAATGCCGGAATTATTTGTATATTATGGGTTATTTATGAAGCCAATTTTTATGCGTCCTTACTTCTTGCATTAAGAATTGTACTAGTTTACCGGGCAAGCTCGCCAATTTCCTAACAAGTCTTCCATTCATTACCCAATTTTGATGAGACACATAAATAACTCATAATTTACAAATAATTCAGGAATTTTGTTTATCAAAGTTGAGTGATTATGAAAGAGTTCTTGAGAATTGTGCTAGCTTTATGTTTCACTTCTGATATCGTGTACATTATGTGTTATTTATATATGGTAACTAAAACAATTCTCAATGAGAAGCACAACAAAAGTGGCTCTACACAAAAATTACACATAATTCAGACATTTGGTTCATGGGGATTTATTAATTAGTTATTGATAATTTCGATGGCTTGCCCGGTGAGCAAGCACATTTCACACAAAAAATGGATTTACACATAAAAAACACATAATTGACAAATAATTCTGGCATTGGTTCCATAAAAATTTAGTGAAAAATGAAAGAGTCCTTGAAAATTGTGCTAGTTTCATTTCACATTTATTATAGTTCACAATGAAATCAAGCTGGCACAATTCTCAATTCCTCATTTATTTATCACTCAATTCCGATTGAAAAATTGCCCGAATTATGTGCAAATTATATGTAATTTTTTGTGGAGCCAGTTTTGTTGTGCTTTTCACCAAGAATTGTTCTAACTAGCATATATAAATAACACATAATTTACACATAATCCAGGCATTTGTTCAATTGAAATAGAGTGATAAACTAATGAGTGATTGAGAATTGGGCTAGCTTACCCTTGATTTCAATGTGAACAAGATAAAATGTGCAAAAAAACGCTAGAATAATTCTTGAGAACTCTTGCATTAATAACTGAATTTTGATGAAGAGAAAGCCTGAATTATTTGTATATAATGGGTTATTTATGAAGCCAATTTGTATGCGTCCTTACTTCTTGCATTAAGAATTGTACTAGTTTACCGGGCAATCTTGCCAATTTCCTAACAAGTCTTCCATTCATTACCCAATTTTGATGAGACACATAAATAACTCATAATTTACGAATAATTCAGGAATTTTGTTTATCAAAGTTGAGTGATTATGAAGGAGTTCTTGAGAATTGTGCTAGCTTTATGTTTCACTTCTGATATCGTGTACATTATGTGTTATTAATATATGTTAACTAAAACAATTCTCAATGAGAAGCACAACAAAACTGGCTCCACACAAAAATTACACATAATTCAGACATTTGGTTCATGGGAATTGATTAATTAGTTATTGATTATTTCGATGGCTTGCCCGGTGAGCTAGCACATTTCACACAAAAAATGGATTTACACATAAAAAACACTTAATTGACAAATAATTTTGGCATTGGTTCCATAAAAATTGAGTGATAAATGGAAGAGTGCTTGAGAATTGTGCTAGTTTCATTTCACATTTATTATAGTTCACAATGAAATCAAGCTGGCACGATTCTCAATTCCTCATTTATTTATCACTCAATTCCGATTGAAAAAATGCCCGAATTATATGCAAATTATATCTAATTTTTTGTGGAGCCAGTTGAGTTGTGCTTTTCACCAAGAATTGTTCTAACTAGCACATATAAATAACACATAATTTACACATAATCCAGGTATTTGTTCAATTGAAATAGAGTGATAAGTTAATGAGTGATTGAGAATTGGGCTAGCTTACCCTTGATTTCAATGTGAATAAGATTGAATGTGCAAAAAACGCTAGAACAATTCTTGAGAACTCTTGCATTAATAACTGAATTTTGATGAAGAGAATTCCTGAATTATTTGTATATTATGGGTTATTTATGAACCCAATTTTCATGCGTCCTTACTTCTTTCATTAAGAATTGTACTAGTTTACGGGGCAAGCTTGCCAATTTCCTAACAAGTCTTCCATTCATTACCCAATTTTGATGAGACACATAAATAACTCATAATTTACGAAAAATTCAGGAATTTTGTTTATCAAAGTTGAGAGAATTATGAAAGAGTTCTTGAGAATTGAGCTAGCTTTATTTCTGATATCGTGTACATTATGTGTTATTTATATATGGTAACTAAAACAATTCTCAATGAGAAGCACAACAAAACTGGCTCCACACAAAAATTACACATAATTCAGACATTTGGTTCATTGGAATTGATTAATTAGTTATTGATAATTTCGATGGTGAGCTAGCACATTTCACACAAAAAATGAATTCACACATAAAAAACACATAATTTACAAATAATTCTGGCATTGGTTCCATAAAAATTGAGTGATAAATGGAGGAGTGCTTGAGAATTGTGCTAGTTTCATTTCACATTTATAATAGTTCACAATGAAATCAAGCTGGCACAATTTTCAATTTCTCATTTATTCATCACTCAATTTCGATTGAAAAATTGCCCGAATTATGTGCAAATTATATGTAATTTTTGGTGGAGCCAGTTTTGTTGTGCTTTTCTCCAAGAATTGTTCTTACTAGCACATATAAATAATACATAATTTACACATAATCCAGGCATTTGTTCAATTGAAATAAAATGATAAATTAATGAGTGATTGAGAATTGGGCTAGCTTACCCTTGATTTCAATGTGAACAAGATTGAATGTGCAAAAAACGCTAAAACAATTCTTGAGAACTCTTGCATTAATAACTGAATTTTGATGAAGAGAATGCCTGAATTATTTGTATATTATGGGTTATTTATGAAGCCAATTTTTATGCGTCCCTACTTTTTGCATTCAGAATTGTACTAGTTTACCGGGCAAGCTTGCCAATTTCCTAACAAGTCTTCCATTCATTGCCCAATTTTGATGAGACACATAAATAACTCATAATTTACGAATAATTCAGGAATTTTGTTTATCAAAGTTGAGAGAATTATGAAAGAGTTCTTGAGAATTGTGCTAGCTTTAAGTTTCACTTCTGATTTCGCACAAATAAATAACACATAATCCAGGCATTCGTTTTATCGAAATTGAGTGATAAATTTATGAGTTATCAAGAATTGGGATAGCTTGCCCTCGATTCTTGACTAGCACATTCCTTAAGCACTTTTTCATTGATCACTCTTAATTTATGAAAAAATGCCTGAATCATTTTTTAATTATGTGCAACTTTTTGCGGAGCCAATTCTGTTGTGCTTCTCACCAAGAATTGTTTAAGTTAGCATAATAATAGAACATAATACTAATATATTATAATTAACACATAATGTACACGATATCAAGAAATAAAAATAGAGCCAGCATAATTCTTAGAATCTCTTTCATTCATCATTAATTTTGATGAAACAAATTCCAGAATTATGTGTTATCTATGTGCCAAGCCAGTTGTTCTGGGCGTCCTAACTTTTTTCATCAAGAATTATGCTCGTTAACACAAAAAATTTATAAAGCAGAATTCTCTCAAGTATGAATAATAACAATCACGAACTAACGTATTATATCAGTTGTGAATAATGAATTGAAATAAGAATATTCGAACGCAGAACAGCTTTTATCGTATCGAGATCTTCACCCCGGATTGGACCTATTCGATCTAGTGAGCTTTTGCGGTGGATGACTCGCCTCTGGC
The DNA here is from genome assembly GCA_963966015.1 of Aphidecta obliterata. Taxonomy (NCBI): domain Eukaryota; kingdom Metazoa; phylum Arthropoda; class Insecta; order Coleoptera; family Coccinellidae; genus Aphidecta; species Aphidecta obliterata. The sequence continues at coordinate 5,548,971 of OZ014436.1, forward strand.
TGATTGTAAACAACCCTGCGATGCTGTCTTCGATTTCATCCCCATGTTCGCACTGACCATCTTAACCACGGACGCGTCAACAACTAGAAATTCCGTATCAATAGTCCAATACTGAATTAAGTATTATTTGACCAATGCATTATTCATCTCCATTGGAAATTCTGCAAATAGAATGTTCTCAATCAGATGAAGCTCTTACACAATTGCATCTTCCTTGCGGAAAATTGATAGATAATATAGAATTCGAGATGGAATTTGGAAATATTTAGAATCCAGCATTATCAGACCCTTCGAAGTTTTTTTTCTATTTAAAGTATATAAGCTAAAGAGCGTAAAGGGTTTTGCCGAAACTCTAAGTTTGTTTTCAATTATATCCAGTCAACTTCTCGTTTCGTATTTAACAGGGGAACGACTGTTACATAAATGAAATATATATGATTGTGTTCCCAGATGAATATTCATCAAATCACGATAAGCCACTTCAATCTGAAGATTTCCTCTCTGCTTAATTCGCAAGTCCCATGCAGAATGTTTGCGTCATAAATAAAATACAAATTAAGTTAGGAGTACTCCTTGACGTGATACGATGCAGATTATTGCAAATTTATTTCTCTAGGTGGCTGAGGTATGGCAACCCGCCAGAATACCAATGTGCATAGTCGAGGGGGGGTTGGAGTGGAACGGAAAGGAGGGTGGCGACCAGGTCGCCCCTTCAAGCAGACAACGACATAGTTTATGTTTTTGAACGATTGAATCGTTTAACGTCCTAGCGTAATCCTTTCTATGCGAATCCCTGAATGAATTAACTGTTTGATATATCCTGGAGGAATACTTGGGCGTATTGTAACTACGCCGAGCATTTCGAGAAGGTATTATTTCCGATGATAAATCATTGGAATCGTCCGAGGAAGAAAAAGTTTCAATCCTCATGAAATGTTCACATTCAAGTAATGTGAAAAACAAAATTTTTTGAGTGAAGGGGTGAAATTGTGTTTTTTTTATTGGGAGTTGTCCTAGATTTTTGTCAATTCACAACTTTTTCATTCAACACTCAATTTTTATGAAATGATTACCATCTCATTTTCAAATTCCTGATAGTGTTTTTCATTCGAAACCCACAATAGAACTGAATTTATTTCTCACGCGAATGGAGCGAAGTTCTCAAGTTTTTGTGGGCATTCTCTTATTAATCATTCGACAATGTACGAGTAGTGGAAGCCATTAAGGATTGTCTACCAATATGACGATAAAAAGTAATTAATCTGAAGTGTTTACATCGCGTCTGAAATTAATGATTCAGCAAATTACTCGTTTTGGAACATATATCCGTCGTGCTACCCCTAAACGTTGGAATTGCTAATACAAGACAGTGAGCGTAATGTTATTAAGGAAGAATCATAAAGTAGCTCGATTTGTCGCAAAATGTAAAAGCTTCGGCTTCTCTAATAAATATTTGACAGGGATCTGCCTTCTCAGTTAGGATGGATATATTGTTATCCTTGTTTTAATGCTTGCATCTGTCAGTTAATAGCGGCAAGAGCTGGAGAGGAAATTAATATGGGTTACACTTGTAACAAGTTTCCTCAACAATATGATTCCTCACTTTATGATCTCTTAATAGAGCAGCCAGTTTCTTGGGAGATCCAATAACATGTTTAGATTGTTCGAGGAACTCGAGATTAATCTGTGATTTGATTGGAATTTACACCTCCGACTGGAATAATTCATTATAGTTTCTTATTCTCAGTAAATAATCAAAAATGTGTTGTGATTTGTTTCATTCTTTTCTTGGAATGGAAAAAAGTCAATCAACTGAAGAATTTATAAACTTCCAAACCTGGTGAAATTTGTGCTACTCCATTTCTCGCGAAACGGACAATTTCATGAATTTCCTGAACATTGAAAAATTCGTTTGGCTGAGATGTTGCAACTTTTTCACTACACCTGAATCGATCGCATTCGCCAAATCAAAGATATCGGAAGTTGAAGGAAAAGTTTCTCCATTTCTAGCGAAACGAACGATTTCAGGCATTAGATGAATAATGAAAAACCGGTTGGCTGAGATGTTGCAACTTTTTCACTACACCCGAATCGATCGCATTCGCCAAATCAGAGGTATCGGAAGTTGAAGGAAAAGTTTCTCCATTTCTCGCGAAACGAACGATTTCAGGCATTAGATGAATATTGAAAAATTCGTTTGGCTCAGATGTTGCAACTTTTTCACTACACCCGAATCGATCGCATTCGCCAAATCAGAAATATTGGAAGTTGAAGGAAAAGTTTCTCCATTTCTCGCGAAATGAACGATTTCAGGCATTAGATGAATATTGAAAAATTCGTTTGGCTGAGATGTTGCAATTTTTTCACTACACCTGAATCGATCGCATTCGCCAAATCAGAGATATCGGAAGTTGAAGGAAAAGTTTCTCCATTTCTCGCGAAACGAACGATTTCAGGCATTAGATGAATATTGAAAAATCCGTTTGGCTGAGATGTTGCAACTTTTTCACTACACCCGAATCGATCGCATTCGCCAAATCAGAGGTATCGGAAGTTGAAGGAAAAGTTTCCACATTTCTCGCGAAACGAACGATTTCAGGCATTAGATGAATATTGAAAAATTCTTTTGACTGAGATGTTGCAACTTCTTCACTACACCTGAATCGATCGCATTCGCCAAATCAAAGATATCGGAAGTTGAAGGAAAAATTTCTCCATTTCTCGCGAAACGAACGATTTCAGGCATTACATGAATATTGAAAAATTCTTTCGGCTGAGATGTTGCAACTTTTTCACTACACCCGAATCGATCGTATTCGCCAAATCAGAGATATTGAAAGTTGAAGGAAAAGTTCCTCCATTTCTCGCGAAACGAACGATTTCAGGCATTAGATGAATATTGAAAAATTCGTTTGGCTGAGATGTTGCAACTTTTTCACTACACGCGAATCGATCGCATTCGCCAAATCAGAGGTATCGGAAGTTGAAGGAATAGTTTCTCCATTTCTCGCGAAACGAACGATTTCAGGCATTAGATGAATATTGAAAAATTCGTTTGGCTGAGATGTTGCAACTTTTTCACTACACCCGAATCGATCGCATTCGCCAAATCAGAGGTATCGGAAGTTGAAGGAATAGTTTCTCCATTTCTCGCGAAACGAACGATTTCAGGCATTAGATGAATATTGAAAAATTCGTTTGGCTGAGATGTTGCAACTTTTTCACTACACCCGAATCGATCGCATTCGCCAAATCAGAGATATTGGAAGTTGAAGGAAAAGTTTCTCCATTTCTCGTGAAACGAACGATTTCAGGCATTAGCTGAATATTGAAAAATTCGTTTGGCTGAGATATTGCAACTTTTTCACTACACCTGAATCGATCGCATTCGCCAAATCAGAGATATTTGAAGTTGAAGAAAAAGTTTCCCCATTTCTCGCGAAACGAACGATTTCATGCATTAGCTGAATATTGAAAAATTCATTTTGTTGTGATTTTGCAACTTTTTCAGTACACTTGAATCGATCAGATCAGGCAAAAAAGTAACTCCATTTCTCGTGAAAACAATTTTTATAATGGTCGAAAGAATCTCATTCGAAGTCCACATCGAGCAAGCATAACTAAGCGATTTTTGTGAGCTTTTCTTGATAAAAAAATTATGGGCGCAACGAAAACATTGACTTATCACATAAATTACAAATTCCGGCATTCATTCACTCGAAATTAAGTGATAAACGAAAGAGTTGTTGAGAATTCTGCTCAGCACATAAATATCCGTTTGAATCTCCAAAAAAGCGTGATTCCAAGCAAATATGTCACTTTTTTAGGTCACAAAGTATTACTTATTATAATAATAAAATTAAATGTCTTTATTTCAATCTCAAGGGGAAGTTCGCCCAAAGATGCTCTACCACTCAACCCTTGTAATCTGCAAACAAACAGAAAATACATTTGAGTATACATAACTCAATCAAAAATAGAAGTACAAAGGAATCAAAAGAAAGCGAAAAAAACACATATATCAGCAAACACAATTCAAAGAGACACTCGAGAAGTCACACTGAAGATGAATTGTAACTGAAACTCCTTCTAAAAGTAGACGTCCTGTGCTGAGGACATGGTAATACTTTTCTACGACTTAATAGTATTCACATTTATTAAGGCTTCATCAACCATTGTAATATTTGCGTGTGGTTCGACCCTCTTCAAAATGGGCGTGTTGAGAAAGAGGAGTTTCTTCAGGGAGATGAGGAAATAATCTTTTTACCTGTGCTCCAACCACTCTTTCGAACTTCATAAGCAACTATCTCTGTCCTTTCACCTTTTTTTTTATTTTCGTAGTTATTCATCATTGTTTTTTTAGGATCTAAATTGAGTACTTTAATTTCCAGAGAAACAAACAAACAGAAGAACATTCATGAATTTAGTTCTCTCCAAGTATTGTGGTAAGAGTTTTCATGATTTGATAATCTCAGCAACTTATGAACCTTATCAGAAAATGTAGTTCTTATAGTAATAGAAAGGTAAGGGGGTTACATTTTACTGCGAACTCAGGGTCTATTGTGCCCCTTATCGCAAATGCGCTACCTACAGCTGGCCCTCCAGCTCCAGAGCTCCAATGAACTCCAGTATCTGATAGGGCTTCAAGGAGGTTTAATCCTCGTTCCTCCTGTAGTTCTCTTGTCCAAGACATTCTTTGCGCTGGTTTTCAATGGCGAGGCATTCTGTAACCAGATGAATATGAGTTTCCTCCTCTTCCCCACAGAATCTACACTCCTCTGTTTCTGTTGAGCCCATTCTCATCATATGCTTCCTAAGGCGAAAATGTCCTGTAGGGAAGCCAGTGAGGAGGCGTAACTTATTCTTACTGAGATCCAAATACTTTTTGGATCTTGCACTCTAAAAGATCCGCAGTGATCCATTCCTGGAGGATTCTTCCAGAGTGCTTCTCTTCCAGTCTCTTCCTTCTCCAAAAACTCTTTCTTAAAGGTGCATTTGCCTGTGCCACAGAAAGGTTCTGGGCCAGTTAGTGGCGTTTGTGCTCCCTTTCTGGCAAGTGTATTGGCCTCTTCGTTTCCTTTGATTCCTGAGTGACCAGGAACCCAGATTAAAGAAACCTTGTAGTTCTTGCCCACTTCATTAAGTTTCCTCTGGCACTCCCATATTAGCTTTGAGTCGATGATACAGGTGTTCAGTGCTTTGATAGCAGCTTGACTATCAGAACGGATCACAATGTCACACCCTTGATAGTTTCTTCTCAGGTTTATATCTATGCAACTTTTGATTGCAAGTATTTCTGCCTGAAAAACTCTCTGGTGTTCCACCAGTGGTTTTGACAGAGTTGGTTTGATTGTAGTTCTTATTGTTGGTATCAATTATAATAACTCGTAAATATATTATGACCCTGCTTTCTGATAATGCAATCATGAGAAAACGTGCCTTATTGGCTGGCCAATGACCGATTCCAAAAGTGTTTTAATCGAAATATACAATACGAATTTCATCCTTGTGTGTGGTGTATAGCTAAATATCTACTCGTGTTTTCAACGTAGCTTCATCAGGATTAAAGAGCAGATGAATGTATAAATTACGTCACGGGCACCCAGATTAAAAAGATCGTGAATCATTCTTTGCCCCGTTTCGTTCGTTCACTCCACATTGATTTATTTATATATTTATAAGAAGGCGTCGGAAATAATTGCATCCGAAGTAACTAAGGTGGCAATTTAAATTCAATAGGATGCTTAAGTAATTTTTAATGTGGAAATAAATCTTCGACGCAGCGGAGTTTTCTTTTCTGCCTCTAAAAGGGAGGCAAATGTGCAGGACGTGCATGCATGACGCAGATAACCGCTAGCTACTTTATCTCCGACCCCTGTTGCTAAATGCCGGCCAGCGCCTATCTTCTATCTCGAATTCTTTCATCCGCCCCGACCTAGATACCATTTGTTTTATATATGGTGAAGTGAGCCAGAACTTCTCAAAATGTTTCCAGTTAAAATTTTATGTAATTCAATAGCGCACACTCAGAGAAATTTTCTAGGATATACAACAGGAATTCGGTTACTTCTACAGGAATTTCCCTCTATATAAGCGACATCAGGAATATTTGTTGATTTCACGTGAGACTTCCGGTCGTTTAATTCCTCTAGAAATAACAAGTTTCCCATTTGTTGATGCAACAAAACTGCAGTTTGTGATTTCAACAGGAAAATAATAGTGTGGCGGAAACCGCAATATGCGTGACTATTTACAGGAATTTCCTGTTCAATAAACAAACTAGATAGTTGTATTCTAAGCTTCAAACTTTAGTTTCTACAAGAATTTCCAGTAATGAACACTGAATCAAAACACTTATAACGGTAGTATCGATTTAACAGGAATTTTCCGTTGAATTAAACAACTATCGTTCATATATTACAGTACTAGTTAGTTGTATTCGAAGCTTATAACCTGAGATTTTACAGAAGTATTTCGTAGTAATGCATTCTATCTAAATATAAAATTGAAAATAAAAAAATTAAATAAAATAAATGAAGAGTGACTTCGCGAATAAGTGTCTGAAAGGGGGAGAATTTATATTATATTATATTCATTATAAAGTATCTTTAAATTATTCTAACGAATTAAGAGAGACATTCGTTGAAAAATAGAAATGAAACAAACTCCATATAACAATAGTTGCGTTTAAACAACAGGAATTCATTCAACCATAAATTGTAGGAATTCGTTTTTTTCAGTGAACTTCGGAATTATCGAAAATATGGATAGGTTTCAAATAAAAAAGTGTTAGGCCGACATAAAGGTTCATCTGAAATTTCGTTAAAATAGTATCATTTGATTTCCAAAAAATTATTGATTAGATCTTAGGTATCTCAAAAACTGTCCTTCATATCCTGCTGAAATGTTTGGTCCATGTGGCATCGATTGAATGTGTAATTTGGATGTTCAGCCTTCTAGCTGTTCCATGTGAAGAGAAAATTGAGTTCTTCTGATATATTCAATATTGATCGGTGGTTCCATCTATTGAAGTTTGAAAAATCAAATTACATTCTGCTGGTAAGCATAAGAAACCAAATTGAGTTTTTTCAACATATTCAATATAATTCGGTCATTCCATCTTTTATAGTTCATAAAAATAAAATGACAGTACTGGTCACACTGACAATGAGCACTAAAGTCTGTTTTGATACAAAAAAACAAAACTGATTTTTTCTGATATATTCAATATAATTCGTCCATCTTTTATAGTTCATAAGAATGACAATTAAGATCACGTTCGACTTCTTGACGGAACATTTTGGAAAGCGCTGATGCTTGATATAATATACATTTTATAACAACCCTTAAACGGCACTATCAATCTGAGAGTTTGGCAACACAATGCAAATTATTTTGAGGAAAATGCGAATTCTTGCAACCTTTCAAAGTAAACGACTTTTCGATAATATTTTAATTCCATCGCTGTATATATTGCATCTATATCATTTGGTGATGGTGCTTTTTTTCAATTTGGGATATATATGGTTTTTCTAGAAGTGGCAGAAGGATTAAATTGGATTGAAGAGTTCGGAACAAAATATGAAGCTTTATAATTCACACTTAAAGGAGAAGTGAACATGATAAAGAAGAACATTTGAGGAAATTTTTCCCTCATTCCAGACTTATATAAGCGAATTTGATTACAGAATTACTGTCTTCAAATGCTCATAACTTTCTGTCGATTTTCAATCCTCCGCGTAGTATCTTTTGAGTTTTGTCTATTCGGTGGCGCCCTCTGTTGAGCGGTATGGTAAATATTAGGCCGTCTTTCTTCCTTCCTCTGATCTGATCTAACCTGACTTTAACTACTGTTTACCTGTTAAACCCCTATTTCCCTGTTCCTTACTACACCATGTTTCTTACTCATATACTGACCCTCTTTTTTTGTATTTCCTAGGAAAAGTTATTCAAGAGTTAGTTTCAATCTCAGATCGAAAATAATTAATTCTAGGTAGCAGGCCAAAAAATGCTAAAAATTATAGAATCGCTTTTTAATCATGTTCGTTCCTTCGTCGGAAACCGATATTTTATTCCAAACAACTGCAACCATTTGGTACACTCAAATCGGAATCGGAATCGGCATATTAGATTGCACGGTCTCAAAACGGTCTTTTTCGTTGTGATAACAATAGTTGCGTTTAAACAACAGGAATTGGATTAACTGGAAATTCCCGGGATTCATTTCTTTCAGTGATGTTGAGAGGAAATTGATCTGATTCCGGCACTGTACACATGGTATTCCCAATAGACCTCATGGCTTTCATTATTCTCGTAAAAACTGAATACCGAGCGACAATATCTAATGAAACTATGTTTCATAAAAATATCCGGCGTGCCTCCCAAATCAACGGATATGCATCGACCATTTGGATGGTGAATGAAAAAAGCGTGAAATATTTCATGAATTCGCGTCGTCAAATAAAAACGCTAGTTATGTGTAAAAAAAGACTTGACATTGTCTAATGAAGTGAAAATCGACTGACGCTGATCCGCATATATGCATGCCGTTTTTTTTTTATTTTTCATGTTTAATGTACAGTTTCCGTCGAGCTATCAATTGAACGTATCCAACGCTGGAGAATAGGCGTTGCATCGTAACTAAGTTTGGATTTTTCCAAAAATGTATGTGATTGGGATTTTATGACATGAATATTCATTTCAGATTTTGGATTGTTAAAGTTCAGGATCATTATCTCCAGACAGATTCCAATGAAACATCTATCTCCTTGCAATGATCTTCTTGAGGTATACAGGATGGCCCAAGGAAAACTTGAGAAGTATAACCTTTTTGAGCGCTCGTAAATCTTACACGAGGGCTATATCATTTCGTCACGATGTCTGTATTTTTCGAATTTTGAGCCGAAAATGGTCTCAATCGACTATGTTCGACTCACTGATGACGAATCCGTCGGAAAATTCGAGTCTGTCCGTCCGTCCGGCCGGCCGGTCGTAAGCACGATAACTCTCGAACGGAACAACCTAGAGACTTGAAATTTTCATTGTGGGTTCAGTTCTCGAATGCCTCAGTTAAGTTCGTTAATGGGCCAAATTCCACCAGGGGTTCCGTAAATATGGCCGTTCAAAGTTTTGTTTCCCTGATTACTTGAAAACTACAGATTTGATAGAGATGAAATTTTGCACTCATATGGAAAATGAGGTGTTCAAGCTACATGTGAAATTTTGTCCAGATCGCGTGACCAGAACTATAGAAACCATAGAAAATTGTAACTTTCGAACGGAAACGCCTAGAGACTTGAAATTTTCAGGATAGGTGTGGATCTCGAATGTCGTGATCACGTTCATCTATGAGCAAAATCATACCAGGGGTTCCGTAAATATGGTCGTTTGAAATTTAGTTTTCTTGATAATTTCAAAACTACAGATTCGATCGTGACGAAATTTTGTATACTAATGGACAATGATATATTCAAGCTACATTTCTCCAGATCATATGACCAGAACCATAAAAACCATAGAAAATTGTAACTTTTGAACGGAAAGGCCTAGGAACTTGAAATTTTCAGGATGGGTTTGGATCGCGAATATCGCGGCCACGTTCATCAATGAGCAAAATTAGACTAGGGGTTCCGTAAATATGGCTGTTCAAAATATTTTTTCCTGATAATTTCGAAACTACTGATTGGATTGGGATGAAATTTTGCACCTAGCTTAGGAATAATGTATTCAAACTACGTGCATTTTGTCCAGATCGCATCACCAAGACCATAGATACCGTAGAAAATTCCAGCGAATTATCGAAAAAAAATTAATCACCTAAAGCACTGACATGAAGTCTGGAGTTTCGCCTAAGTTTCAGAATTTTTGTGACAGCTGTCGAAAATTCCTTCAATTGATTTCTAAAATTGGAAAATGCGAATCTACCTACAAGGTGCATGTACGAGCGCTCAAAAGCTCCTACCTTCACGGCAGTGCTTTTTATAATTTTTACAATAAGTATCAATAATTTCAGTAGTTCCTGCAATAAAAATTTTCGATTTATTATGAAAATTGTAGTCGATCAGAAATTTTTATTGCAGGAAGAACTGAATATAATACTGAAATTATTAATACTTTTCGTAAAAATGTGTATGAAAAAATATCTGAAAAAATTCTTCTGACTCTTACTCTGACAACATACTTTGAACAGAGTAGTACGAAACACTATAAAAGCCCTTTGGTATAGAACTAACGAACAAATCAGAAAAGAACCCAAAATCGAAACGTCAGAAGAAATGGTAAACAAACAGAAGCAGAATTTGAGAGAAGCGATACGGAAACACAAGAACAAAACTCTGAGAAACATTCTGAAGATTCCTGTACGAAAAACGGACAAGAGGAGATACCTGATGAAATAAAGGAAGATGAGGAGAATAAAAAACGAAGAAAGATAAACGAGAAAAAACTGAGGAAAGGAGACGAGAATATCGAAGAAAGAAGAGAAGAGATCTTCTCACCATCCAAATGCAGGAAAACCGGAAAATTAAAATGAGACGCGTATGGATGAAATTCCGGTCCTCGTACAAGACCAAAGGTCTAAGGGTGAGCATTTGAAGACAGTTATTTTATAATTAAATTCGCTTATATGTATATATTCAAACAAAAAACACTTATTATTCAAATCCTTCTTTAACTAAATTGTCAAAAATTAGTAAAATGGTGGAGTATCAAAAAATTTTATTGCGGGTACTACTGAAAATAAAAGTGAAATTGATAATACTTATTGAAAAATTATCTAAATAAATTCTTCTTGACTCTCGACTCTTGACCGAGTCCGGAATCAGGGAAAAAAGTTCCTTTTTTTTATTATGGAGTCTACCAATATTAGTTTTCAACGAATGTCTCTCTTATTCGTTATAATAATGAAGAGATACTCTAAAATGATTATAATATAATATAAATTCTCCCAATTCCAGACACCTATTCGAGAAGTCACTCTTTATCTTTAGATATAATGCATTACTACAGAAAATTACTGTAAAATCTCAGGTTATAATCTTCGAATACAACTAACTAGTACTGTAATATATGAACGATAGTTGTTTAATTCAACGGAAAATTCCTGTTAAATCGATACTACCGTTATTAGTGAAGTAATCCCTGTTTTAATTCAGTGTTCATTACTGGAAATTCTTGTAGAAAATAAAGTTTGAAGCTTAGAATACAACTATCTAGTTCGTTGATCGAACAGGAGATTCCTGTAAATAGACACGCATATTCCGGTTTCCGCCACACTATTATTTTCCTGTTGAAATGACAAACTGCAGTTTCGTTGCATCAACAAGTGCAAACTTGTTATAGTACTATATACTAGTACTGTAATATATGAACGATAGTTATTTATTAAACAGGACATTCCTGTAAGTAGTCACGCATATTCCGGTTTTCGTCACAGTATTATCTTCCTGTTGAAATGACAAACTGCAGTTTGGTTGCATCCACCAATGTAAAACTTCTAGAATTTCTAGAGGAATTAAACGACCGAAATTATCACGTAAATTCAACAAATATTCCTGCTGTCGCTTATATAGGGGAATTTCCTATAGAAGTAACCAACTCCTGATGTAAATCTTGGAAAATTTTTTTGAGTGCGAATGTCGATATCAAGTATTGAAATATATCAATACATTTTTCGACAAATTTTCGGAAAAACTGAGTCAATTTCTGTGCATGATTGTTCGTGGTTTTATAATTGTTTTATTGAGGAATTGGTGTGTTACGGATCTGGCCGGAGAGCTTTCGGAACAGTTTATCAGGACCATCCGTTCAATCAGAAAGACAGCGAATGCAGGTCGATATTCCTTCCGTAAGGCCTTAATATCTTTCTTCGGCGTATGTTCTGCGAGTTGAAGTGAAACAGAAGACTGTGTAGTGAAGTATGTAGCCTGGAATGGGTCGTCTGCCTGCATTTGCTTCCACCTCAATGGGTTCCAATGCCGCCTAAACGCCACCGAGCGTCGAAAATCATTGCAGGATAATGATATTAAACTCATTAAATCAGAATAAGAAGCCCCGGCGCTTTTTACCGGATTTATAAGCTTGGCTGACTCGCTGAGTAGTTTCGCGAAAAATACGAGGCGAAGGGAAATAAAAAACCGAGGAGAATACGTACTGCTAATTTTTTAAATCACTGTCACGTATTGGGTATCACCCCCGATCCCCTATCGATAAGGAACTTATTTAGCTTTCCCTTTTGCCTCCCATTTTTCCAGCGTTTATCACTCGATAAATTTTATTCAAGCCTGGTGTAATTGATCCCTTTGTTCTCTTCTCTTCAAGCCAGCCGAACTTTCTGGAATAAATCCTTGAGACTTCTGATTATTGTATTGCTTTGGGCAAGTTCGATTACTGCTATCGCCCCTCTTATATTCCATGCGATTTATTTGTTTCCCCTTTTCTTGACGCAACTGATGAATGTGATTATATTCGGGCGTACCGAATTACTTTCATGAGGTGGGGTAGCGATTTTCGGACACCCTGTGTCTGTGTCTGTGTTTTTGAACGAGAGCGTTCATTTTGCCCAAATGTCTTTAAGTTTCGAATTTTGAGCCGAGAATGGTCTCAAACGATAAGGTCAAAATTGTCAAAATCTGTCATTGGCTTTAAAGTGGAAGAAGCCGAAGAAGTTTATAGAATGGATTGAAGGCAAGAAATTTATCGCTGAATATCTGTTTAATTAGCTCAGGAAAAAATCCAATATTATGGTCCTCGTTGCAAATTGCCGGATGCGCCGGTCTTACTTTTTTATTTGAAATCTATCCATTCGGATAACTCCATGGAAAAACTAACATCTGATTGTTATTTGAGAATATATGTTTTCTTGTGAATGAGCTTTCAATTACTGAAGAAATATTTGCTTATTAAAAGTGCCCTTCCAGTTTTCAAAAGTTACTTAACAGTATTCACATTCAAGCTCTATCTACCACTATGATATTTTTGTGTGGTTCAACCCTTATGTAAATGTGCCAATAGAGACAGAAATTTTTGCGTTTGTTCAATCCGAACTGATTGATTATTATACTAGTCTTGACAACTGACACAATTTTGAATGAAAAAGTAGACGCAAGATGAATAAAATAGTTATTGAGACAAGAGTGATTGAGAATTTATCTAACTTGACGGAAAACTAGCACAATTCTCAATGGAAACATAAGTGGTGTAACGTTATAATTTCACATCATTGTTTATTTCCACCATGCACTATGGAAAATTGCGAAATTCCACCTAACGTTATCATTTCTATTTTCAATGTTTGAATTCGTTCCTCTTTGGTACGTTATATTATTTATCATCTCGCTAATGTAATGTGATATTTCCTGAATCTCCGTGCTTGAATTACTGAAATTCGTTCCTTCTTATAGCCGTTACCATGGATTTGAATTTACAGAATGCCTCATTTAGTATATGCAAGATAGAACATCTCAATGGGAATTACCGGAATAGCATTATCAAATAATTTTCGATTTCTTTTTGAGCGCTCGTACTACTTACACGAGGGCTATATCATTTCGTCACGATGTCTGTATTTTTCGAATTTTGAGCCGAAAATGGTTTCAATCGACTATGTTCGACTCACTGATGACGAATCCGTCGGAGTCTGTCCGTCCGTGTAAGCACGATAACTCTCGAACGGAACAACCTAGAGACTTGAAATTTTCAGTGTAGGTTCAGATCCCAAATGCCTCGGTAGAGTTCGTTAATGGGCCAAATTTCACTAGGGGTTCCGTGAATATGGCCGTTCAAAGTTTTGTTATCCTGATTTCTTAGAAACTACAGATTTTATCGCGATGAAATTTTGCACTCAAATGGAGAATGAGGTGTTCAAGCTACATGCGAAATTTTGTCCAGATCGCATGACCAGAACCATAGAAACCATAGAAAATTGTAACTTTTGAACGAAAATGCCTAGGGACTTCAAATTTTCAGGATAGGTGTGGATCTCGAATGTCGTGATCACGTTCATCTATGAGCAACATTATTCTAGGGGTTCCGTAAATATGGTCGTTTGAAATTTGGTTTTCTTGATAATTTCAAAACTACAGATTCGATCGTGACGAAATTTTGTATACTAATGGAGAATGATATATTCAAGCTACATTTCTCCAGATCGCATGACCAGAACCATAGAAAATCATAACTTTCGAACGGAAAGGCATAGGGGCTTGAACTTTCCAGGGTAGGTTCGGATCGCAAATTTCGCGGGCATGTTCATCAATGAGCAAAATTAGACTAGGGGTTCCGTGAATACGGTCGTTTGAAATTTTGTTTTCTCGATAATTTCGAAACTACGGATTCGATCGAGATGAAATTTTGTATTTCAAACGAGAATGACATATTAAAGCAACATTTTGTCCAGATCGCATGACCAGAACCATAGAAACCATAGAAAATTATAACTTCCGAAGGAAAAGGCCTAGAAACTTGAAATTTTCAGGGTAGGTTTGTATCGCGAATTTCGCGGCCACGTTCATCAAAGTGCATATTTAGACTAGGGGTTCCGTAAATATGGCCGTTCAAAATATTTTGTTCCTGATAATTTCGAAACTACTGGTTGAATTGGAAAGAAATTTCACACCTAGCTGAAGAATAATGTATTCAAACTACGTGCGAAATTCTGTCCAAATCGCATCACCAAGACCATAGAAACCGCAGGAAATTCTAGCGAATTATCGAAAAAAAAATTGGTCAGCTGAAGCACAGACAAAGTCTGGAGTTTCGTCCAACTCTGAGAATTTTTTTGACAGCTGTCGAAAATTCCTTCAATTGATTTCTAAAACTGGAAAATGCCTACCTACAAGGTGCATGTACGAGCGCTCAAAAGCACCTGCCTTCACGGCAGTGCTTTTTGTAATTTTTATTCTTTGTCTTGGTTGTCAAATTCGACAGTTGGTATCTCTGTGTGAACTTCAGGAATTAGGTGTCAATGGGATATTCTTTCAATTCTGTGTGACTGTCAGATTGGTTGAAGATATTGAAAAACGTGGAGGAGGTTTTTGAATTGAAAGAAATTGTGATCTAGGATCAACCTTGTTATAGGCGATTATAATTTCAATTTGAAGAATTACCTGTCAGGTTTACTGGAATATTTCTGGGATTAACGTTTCATATTTTTCCACGATGACTGCTTTTCTTGCATATCAACTCTTGGACACAAAAAACTGACTTTGCACCTGAAATGCACATAATTTACACATTATTCTAGCGTTTGTTGTGATAATTATGCTATCTCTCCTGACAAACTTGCACAATTCTAAATAGAAAAGTAGACGCAAGAAATAATTGGCTTCGCACTGTGCCAGCTTGTCAGACAATATACTGTATACTGAACGTCACCTTCGAATTTAACTTGACTGTTGTTGAATATGATAGTAAAACATGCTGGAGCATAAAAAAACGGGGGGATTCATTGAAAAACTCGGTATAGCTTCATAGCACCCCTGTGTTAAAGTACGTCGGTAGAAATCAGATGAATTAACATTTTGAACGGGAACTGAGTTCTGAAAACAAGCTGCATTAAGGGAAACACTTTATTATTCCGAACTCATCCGACTGAAATGAAATTTGATTTTCCTATCGAGCCACGACCCAAATCGAAATTCTGAATTTTAATTGACACCGTCTTCGGGAAATTTGCATATCCGACTCTAACCTACTGCAACTTACCACTCCTAAATTCGTTTCTTTTCTTTCCAGAAGCAGACCTGATCAACATGAATAAATAAGAACTTCACCGATATCGTAATTTATTCTTTCATTCGTTTCCTTTCCCGAGCTTGGGGCTTCCATTGAAATCAAATGATTATCTGTAGAGTATTCTTGACGTATCAATTATGAATTCGGCCGATTTATTCGCACTGGGATTGTATTTGGAAATTAGGTTGGATTGTTGGGGATAAAGATACTCAATGTGATCCGTATACTTCGACAAGGAAGAACCGAATGAGCATCAGCTATTTATTCCCCTATATTATGAGGGGGTTCTTCTTTCTTATCTCGAAAGGCGAGAAAAAATATGCCAGTGATGGTTAAACATCGGAACTGATCACCTGAATTTTTCCTCACCAAATGCAGAAATAGTTGGGCTAGTTGAGTGAGGTCATTCTGATACACAATTATAAAGAACAGTTGTAAAAATAGGTTTATGAAATAATAATCGGGGACCAGAAGATGTAAAATCAACTTCTTAATCCTTCTCGACTACGATTTCCAAATTTTTTAGTTTTCCTTCGATAACTCACCTGTGACACAAGTGAAGGTGATATAATGACAATATGGTGACAAAAATGAATCATATATCACTGTCCTCCGTTCGAAGCCCATTTAATGGCAAGGATTCAGTTTGGAGTTAATAATGAATCCTCCCCCAAATAAGAGGGGACAAGTTAGTGTCACTGTTTTCAGAACAAGTCGTGCGTATGACGTGCATTTCGAATAGAAGTCGTGCGAGTCAGCCAATAGCTTTTTAAACTTTTGGGAAAACGCATTATACGAATCTTTGGCTACGCTTCTTCCGGGGGAGATAGATCCCGAAAGTTCATTTCGAGTTGAGGAATTGAATCGAGGGGTATTTACCTATTCCAACTTCAGCCATCGAATTTCCCCGATATTTATTCATTTACCTGCACCACGTTCCTACTTGTTTTGGAGTACAAAGAACGGGTCATTTTTTTTCTTGAATGATTCCAAATAACCTTTTCTTCATTCCCATGATTTTTGTCATGAAATTGTTTTATCAATCATAATAAAAAGGGGAGTATACATTAATAATTATTGAATTTTCTTTGTTCGTCCATGAATTAAACTGTTTGAGGGTGGTGTTGTTCTAGGTGGTGAATTTCAGTGGGAAAAGCCGGTATTCGCAGGGCGCACTCCATGAATACAACTGGGCTCTCGTGTATCCCGAAAGAAATAACAACAGGTTCGCTTAGTTTGGAAGATTTTCACATCCACCGAAAACACGATTGACTTTAACTTTATTCATTTGACGTTTCCCAGGAATGAATTTTAAGGGATAATTCGATTAGTTACTACGAAAATATTTTTCCAATGGCATTGCCAAAAAGGTTTGCGAATTCAATTTGGCGAAACTGACCAATTGGACTTCGGACTGAATTCATTCCTGAACGAATTACCATTCGAGCGAATTGGCACGAGGAGGAATTGTTTCTCGGCTTGGAAAAAACTTAATTTTTTTTCTTCGTTCTTCCCCAAATTCAGTTCCACTGGGAATTATAACTCCATATGTTTGATGCATATTATTTTTTCAATAACTTGAAAAGCACTCTCAATAACGTTGGTTTCGACCGATTCCTCCAATTTTATGCGCACTACAGGGTCTTTCACGAGGAACCTCACCCATATTTATACGGGAAACTACTGAACGTATTTTCATGAAATTCAGCACTTATAAGTATTTCACGATGCTGATGAAATCTAAAATATTTTCAAGGCATGAGCACCTCCGGTTTTTCCGGAAATGACGTCAACTTCCGTTTTTCAAATTAGAACACCATTTTTTTATTGCAGAAATAGATTCCTTAGAAAATTTCAAGTTATTTTGATGTAACATTTTTCAGTTTTGGTTGGAAAATTCTCTCTGAGCGGGAAAATTCGAAAAAAAAATCGAAAATAGAGCTCCGCTAAAACAAGAATAACTTCGAGGTTTTTGGATGGAAAATTTTCATTTTTGGGATTTTTCAAGATGTAAGATTGATGTATCCACTTTAAAGATCGAAATCGCGATTCATGATACAGGGGGTGAAAAATCGCTTTCAAAGTTAGGGATGACAAAATCGTGAAAAATCAATTTTTTCAAATTAGAACCCCATTTTTTTATGGCAGATATTGAATCTACGTTAAAAAATAATGTGAGTGTATGCATCACACCCTTGCCCTAAAATGGATATTTTCTGAGTTATTCACAAAAAACTGTTTTTCGTCTTGAATTTTCAGCTATTTCTTTTCCCTTCACGCCAAAAAGATGAAATTTTCAGGAACTGTTACTTAAACCATGTTTTAGATTTTACTACCCTAATATGCGAGAGAAAAAAGTTACAGGTTGTTCCTAAATAGATGGCGAATTTGGATTCGAATTTGTATCGGAAACCTCTTTATTTCAACTAATCGGCCATCGGTTTTCTCTCCAGTGATAAATAAATAATTCCTTATGAACCATATGCAAAAACTTACCATGTTTTACATTCTTTTTTTTTAATGATAGATATCATTAATTACATCTGCCAAATTCCTCTTTATTCAGTAGCATTTTGTGTTTACTATTAATTTGGTGATAATTCGTATTAAGTTATGAAATCGATCACTATGCCTAATTTTACCAATGAAGATTATTTAAATCTCATTCTACTTCATGGAAAATGTAATAAAGTTGTAGATAGAACGATTCGACTGTTCATTGAGAGGTTTCCTGACCGACCCAGACCAACGAGAGATACCATTAACAGAACCATGACAAACTTGAGAAATGTCGGATCTTTCGTTAAGAAAACTATACACAGAGAAAAAAGTGTAGTAGAAGATGAGAACAACGAAATTACAGTTCTTGCATATTTTCGTGTGAATCCTCAAAATTCTCTCAAAGATGCCGAGATTGATCTGGGATTATCTCAATCGAGTGTTTGGAGAATATTAAAAAAACATAAAATGCACCCATATAAATTCAATAGGGTACAGCATTTGAAGGAAACTGATTTCGTCAGGAGAACAGAGTTTTGCGAAGCTATGATGATTCGATTTCAAGAGAATGAAAACTTTTTGGACTGTATAATTTGGACAGATGAATCTAAATTCAGAAAGAATGGTTCTTTCAATAGGCATAACAGTCATTATTGGGATGAAGAGAACAACCACCACTTCAGACAATGGAACTTTCAAGAGACCTGGAGTTTCAATGTTTTTTGCGCCATCAAAAATAATGCAATTCTCGATGTTCACATTTATGATGAGACTTTAACTGGTAAGATAGAACACTACACATGTTTGCATTATTTAAAGAATGTTCTCCCTTAGGAGATAGATATTCTGACATATTGACTCAAATAATTGAGCCGCTAGTACAGAACCATAATGACTTATGGTATCAACAAGATGGCGCGCCTCCACACAATTCACTCAATGTGTCAGATATCCTCTACAGGCTATTTGAAGATCGATGGTTGGCGAACAATGGTCCACATCTTTGGCCACCACGTTCTCCCGATTTAACTCCTTTAGACTATTATGTTTGGGGTAGGATAAAAAATATTGTCTACTCAACTCCCCTGACTGATAAAGAGGACTGCATAGAACGAGTCAGAAATGCGTTCAGGTTTGTTTAGATTTTTAGATTCATAGTTTTGAAACTCAATTTGGTTTTTAAACACTTTTGCAGATCTCTTCCTCCCGATGAAATAAGAAGAGCAACGCACGAAGCATTCCTGAGACGTATAAATAAATGTCTAGAAATTAACGGTCAAAACTTTGAGCATCTTCTCTAGTTATAACTGCGAGAGTTTGCCATGGTTCTCCTAATAGTAACTTGAAGTCGGTTCCAAGAAGGGGTGAAAAATCTACAGCATGGTTCAAATAACAGTTCCTGAAAATTTCATCTTTTTGGCGTGAAGGGAAAAGAAATAGCTGAAAATTCAAGACGAAAAACAGTTTTTTGTGAATAACTCAGAAAATATCCATTTTAGGGCAAGGGTGTGATGCATACACTCACATTATTTTTTAACGTAGATTCAATATCTGCCATAAAAAAATGGGGTTCTAATTTGAAAAAATTGATTTTTCACGATTTTGTCATCCCTAACTTTGAAAGCGATTTTTTCACCCCCTGTATCATGAATCGCGATTTCGATTTCTAAAGTGGATACATCAATCTCACATCTTGAAAAATCCCAAAAATGAAAATTTTCCATCCAAAATCCGAAGTTATTCTTGTTTCAGCGGAGCTCTATTTTCGATTTTTTTTTCGAATTTTCCCGCTCAGAGAGAATTTTCCAACCAAAACTGAAAAATGTTACATCAAAATAACTTGAAATTTTCTAAGGAATCTATTTCTGCAATAAAAAAATGGTGTTCTAATTTGAAAAACGGAAGTTGACGTCATTTCCGGAAAAACCGGAGGTGCTCATGCCTTGAAAATATTTTAGATTTCATCAGCATCGTGAAATACTTATAAGTGCTGAATTTCATGAAAATACGTTCAGTAGTTTCCCGTATAAATATGGGTGAGGTTCCTCGTGAAAGACCCTGTATATCGTCATATCGTTTCATTGAATTCAATTTTCCATGTTATCGAAACGCTTAACCCGTGCTGAGTTACAAAGCCCCCATCTTAACAACACGAGATTAAATGGAATCAGGGTCCATCTCTAGGTATCTACCGAAGGGATAATAAGTTCCAGAGGCTCGGTACACATAACAAAGTCACCCAGTGTCCGTTACAAGCAATCGTTTTCCAGCTTGATTAGCAAGACATGGTCAGGTAATCTGAGGATGAGAGCCAAAGCTGCATCCTTTATGGTTGTGAGCAGATGTTAAGAGGATTAATAAGTCTGTTATTCATGCTGAGATCAATCTTATTAGATAGAATCATCGGGGAGTTTATTCAGCGAAGGTCTATATCCAAATCAGATTTTTCTTGGAATTACGAAAATTATTTTCAGTTGAAAATCTTCAGACTGATATTTTGGGTGACAATAATCGCGGAAACCAATGAAAGAAATGAATGGAATCGGTTCTATTCCTATTCGAAAAATTATGATTGATATATTATGTAATATATTTCCAGAGAAGCCAAACACCCTCAACAGCCTCGACAAATTTATGTATAATCGAAGCTCAATAGCGTTTCACAAGAGGGGGATATACTATATTTTGCAGAGGATCTGTTTCTTGAATTGGTAAATACCGAGATTGGATGCACCTGTTACAAGTTGTTGATGAGAGCTACAAAACTGAAATTAGTCGAATGCTTGCTTAGATTTCTGTCATTAGCATTCTGCAACCATCCGGTGGATATGAAATTAGAATCCTCGCAGAGGTATATTGCGTATCATCATCCCATACGAAGATTCGGGAGATGATTAATGATTATCATATTATAGAATAGATCGGTTATTAAAACTTTTTATTGCTTGGAATGGATGAAGCATCTTGAAATTTGGTCAAGAAATGATTTCGCCTTCCAAAAACTAAGGAACGTAAACATGAAAAATCAGGTTATCCGAATGCCAACACGCATTATTTTTTATATGTTTTCCTTCGGTATTTTGAATTGAAGTTTCATCCTGAAAACATATTGCTCCGCTTCTTTCCGAAAGAAAAGTTCTCGCTGCACAGTTCGGATCGTCTTTAAAGTCCCTCCTTTCGAAAATTGATGAAGCGATTAGCATAAGGGCAAGTTGACAATATTTGCCTGTAGTTTCGTTACAAATAAATGCTCGAGCACAGTTTCGCTTGATCCGAGCAAATGCGCTAATAGCATTTACATAGGATAAACACGGCCTACTATTAATCTTATGAACTCATCCCAAAAACTGTTCGCGCTTAAGAGGATGAATATGGACTTCTCTCTTCGGAATGCTGCACAGCTCAGGAATAAAATACTATATTTATAAGGAGTTCTGGACTATCAATCTTGATAAACCATTGAGTAATCCAGGTGCTTTACATCCAAGGGGCTGATAGCGAACAGTTCCGTTAACGTTGTGTTTTCCACCTAATCGTACAAGATATATCGACAAGCCCCTATAGACAGCTATTTCATTAGCAAGAATGGCATATCAACACCATTCTGAAGAGAATTCCCGATTTTTTCAATATAGCCGCACTCAATCTACAGGGTGTTTTCGAAGGTGTGAATTTTTTCAACAGAAGGTATTGGAGCATCCTTTTTGCCACCATGTAGGAAAGAGATGGACCAAATTGTATAGATTCAATCCATCCAAAAAATGAAATATTATAAGTGTCACTTATGTGAGTGTGCTGCAGTTCCGGAATTAAACTCCAAAATGCATTAAGATTCAGTCCATTCAAACATACATAATGAAATATTAATATCACTTAAGTGGGTTTGCTTCAGCTTGAAAGAATATGCTCAAAAGGCATGGAGTTTCAGTCCATTTTAATAGGAAGGAACACAAGTGCTACTATCCTAAAAGGAAAATCTATTTCCTTCTTATTATTCCATTGTTGTACTAAATATTGTTTGTATGTAACTCATGGCACTTTCAAAAAAATCGAGGATCGCTTTATTCCCTATTCAATGTACCAATTATGTGATCCGCCACTGATCCAGTTATTCCCCTCCGGAAAAATAATCTATAAAAGGAAGCGGAAATAGCTCTGAATGCCTTAAGAACCACTCTAAGACCCATTTTCAATTCATATTCTCCTCGAAATATGACAATAAAACAATAAATCAGTTTCTCAAATAAGAAAGAATGACAAAATGCAAATGATGGGAATAACAATGCGTCTCAAAATACATCAAAACAATTCGGGACTTCTATTTCACGCCAGAAAAACGACCAGAAGATTTGGGAATAATTATTACCCCTGGAATTTGCTCGCCCTCTCACCTCCTGCTACCCTCAAGAGAAAATCGATTCGGCTTCGAGAAAAATAAACACATGATGAATGGAGATTGTCGTCAATGGTTTTCAGCAGTCCTTGTGGGGTTATCCTCGAAGATTTCTTGAATTTCATTTCCGTTTTGTTCGGCAAGATGTAGCAGGCAATTTTGTTACCATTTTTCCCCAGAGCTTCACAAAGCAATTATGAATTCGCTGTTAAACTACGAAAATAAGAAGGATGAAACTTACTCTTCAACTGAATCTTCGTGGTCGATTTTCTTTGAGCATTGAATGATTGTAAAATTTAAGTGTTTTTTGCTATAATACTTTTTCTTCGAAAGGGGAATAGAATGCATGCAATAAATGTTCACAAACGCTGTTTCTATGAAAAAACAATTTTTTTCGCCCCTTCAAACCTAATAATCATGAACCAAACAAGGGGCATTATTCCAAAATCAGTTCGACGAAAGTTGGACTTATCCCTCCAACTGAATGAATCAAGTAAAATCTCCAAGATCTGATATTCAAAGCCCCGAAATATCGCAGCATTCGGATATTGTGTAAGGGGTTGTATCCAATTGCTTTCGAGCAGCTACTCTAATTAACACAATGTAATTAAATCAATTATGGCCACAGGGTCCGTGGGTTTCTGAGCGAATTATACTGAATTCCCTGCAAGATGTTAACTCCTCCTCAAATTTGAATGCCCATATTGTCTAAGATTGCGGCTTGTACTTATGTAAGATTTGATGATACATTGCCCTCTTGATTTTCTTGGGATTGTAGGGGTTTGGTGAAGGGATGTCAAATGGAGTTCTTTGACCCTCCATTCCTAACATTTGGAAATATCGTTTCATTTCAGATGAGATGAATATTGTATATATATATCGATATTTCTTGGACACATCTCAATACTCTCAACTAGATTTTTTAGTGCTTTTTTATGTAATATGAAGTGATTATAGTCCCCGCTCCAGGCAAGCATACAAAGGGTAGCTCAACCACAAAAAGAATCAGATCTTATAAACCGACGAGACCACAAGGGAAGAATATGGAATAAGCAAGTTTTATTCGACGTACGCAGGAACCTTCAGACTGAAATGCTGGTGGTGAAAAAGTGTGCCAAAGTTCGCAGGCAGTGAAATATAGGGGAATTTTCATTACCACTGGAGGTCAGGTGACCTTAGGCACTGTTAGTCGAAAACCTGCGAAAAATCACCCTTGAAGCTGACAGAGAGCAACAAACCCACTTTAGTTTGGAAGCTAGCTAACTAGGGTAGCTGAGAAAACTTCAAAGAAGTTACCCTCGATGGAAAAATATATCAAATAAAATTTTTTAGAACTAGATCCTCGTGGAGGAATCACTGCCTTCGAAACAGCCCTTTCCAAGCCTTCAAACTGAAATCTTGGTTTGCAGTTTGCAGGCAGTAAAGCGTAGAAAGAATTTCCATTGCCACTGATAACCAAGAGACCATGAGGCACTTGTTAGTCGAAAACCTACAAAAAATCACTCTTGAAGCTGACAGAGAGCAATAAACCCACTTCAGTTTGGAAGCTTGCTAACCAGGGAAGCAGAAAAAACCTCATAGCGCATACCATCGCTGAAAAAAGATCTCAATAAACGTTTATGAAATCAAAATCTTCGAGAGGAAATCACTGCCTTCAAAAAAGCCTCTTTAAACTGAAATACTGGTTTGCAGTTTGCAGGCAGTAAAATATAGCAAGAATTTTAATAACCGACGGAGGCCAGGTGACCCTGAAGCTCTGTTAGTCAAAAAAATGCGAAAAATCACCCTTGAAGCTGACAGAGAGCAACAAACCCACTCCAGTTTGGAATCTGGCTAACTGGGGTAGTAGAGAAAACTTCAAAGCAGTTACCCTCGATGAAAAAAGATCTCAAACAACATTTTCCAGAACGTGATCCTCGTGGAGGAATCACTGCCTTCGAAACAGCCCTTTCCAACCCTTCAAACTGAAATCTTGGTTTACAGTTTGCAAGCAGTAAAATGTAGAAAGAATCTTCATTGCCACTGACAGCCAAGTGACCATGAGGCACTTGAAGGCCACTGTAAGCCGAAAACCTGCAAAAAATCACTCTTGAAGCTGAAAGAGAGAAACAAGCCCACTTCAGTTTGGAAGCTTGCTAACCAGGGAAGCAGAGAAAACCTCAAAGCGCATACCATCGCTGAAAAAAGATCTCAATAAACGTTTATGAAATCAAAATCTTCGAGAGGAAATCACTGCCTTCAAAAAAGCCTCTTTAAACTGAAATACTGGTTTGCAGTTTGCAGGCAGTAAAATATAGCAAGAATTTTAATAACCGACGGAGACCAGGTGACCCTGAAGCTCTGTTAGTCGAAGAAATGCGAAAAATCACCCTTGAAGCTGACAGAGAGCAACAAACCCACTCCAGTTTGGAATCTGACTAACTGGGGTAGCAGAAAAAACTTCAAAGCAGTTACCCTCGATGAAAAAAGATCTCAAACAACATTTTCCAGAACGTGATCCTCGTGGAGGAATCACTGCCTTCGAAACAGCCCTTTCCAACCCTTCAAACTGAAATCTTGGTTTACAGTTTGCAAGCAGTAAAATGTAGAAAGAATCTTCATTGCCACTGACAGCCAAGTGACCATGAGGCACTTGAAGGCCACTGTAAGCCGAAAACCTGCAAAAAATCACTCTTGAAGCTGAAAGAGAGAAACAAGCCCACTTCAGTTTGGAAGCTTGCTAACCAGGGTAGCAGAGAAAACCTCAGAACGGTTACCTTCGATGAAAAATGGTCTCACACAACGTTTTTCAGACAGAGATCTTCGTGGAGGAATTACTGCCTTCGAAACAGCCCTTTCCATCCCTTCAGACTGAAATCCTAGTGGCAGAAAGGTGTGCCCACTTCTGCAGGGAGTAAAATGTAGCAAGAATTCCCATTGTCACAGATAACCAGGTTGCTTTTTTCACCGCCTTTTCGAAATGAGTATTTACTCTACCATACCCTTGTAGAAGTCAGATAAAATAAATTAAAATTCGTATAAGGAATATCTCGAGAAATTCAAGAAACTTCCCGATCCAACTCAGGTACATTATTTTTCTCCTATGAATAGAGACAAATCCCCCGATAACATATGATTAGTTTTCCGGAGACCCCTCTTCCCCGAAATCATTTGAACCTGAAAAGGGTCTGAGCCATTTATTACAGGCAAATGGACGTCTACAAGTTAAAGGCGGCCGACGAGCTCTTTTCCCATCTTCATTTACCTAATCGAAGCAAAATCCCAGCCATGTTCCAAATCGTAGAGGACAGTCTTGTGATTTTCCCGCGAATTAATCTTGATAGCCGATAGAACCGATTGCGGCCTGTACTCTTAATATTCAAAATTGGCAGTAAGCGATAAGGATACATCGAATATTTTATGTGTCGTGCTAGTGTTTAGGTAAGTAGCTGCTATTATGCTTTTGTAAATATTCTATGAGAATAACTCGAACTTTTGTGCATAATTTGCAGCAAAACATCAAGGATATCGAAGAAGAAACAACGTTATAGAACAAGCCAAAATTTTCTCGAACAATTTTTCATCGATCAACCCCTCAAATATAATGTAAATAGAATTTTTCAGGTTTTCGTTCTTCGGAAAATGAAGCGTTGATTCTCCCTCGGATGAATTCCATATTTGTATTTTAATAGGCATTGACCTGGCATAGGATAATATGGAAATGAAGTTGGAGGGTTAAGAAGGGGCAGTGGCTAAAAGCTCATATGGGCAATTTCGAACGACTTCAAGTAGATAAGTGGTTTTGGTGGTAGGGTGGCTTTCTGCTAAATGACCGGTAGTGAGAAACGGATACCAATCCGATCGACCATGAATCTATGGGGTCACTCTGTACTTCCTTTCAAGTATTTGAAATAAATTTGGGGAGAAAGCGCGCAGGGTATATCTCGGAGATCGTTTTACACTGAATGTTTCAATTCGAAACAGTTTTTGATATATCAACCAGCATACCAGAATTTTTTTCTTATAGCTGTTGAATATTGAAGGAGAATTTGTATGGCTTACTATTCGTGAAAATTAAACGAAATACATTTTTTATGAAATATAATATCATTTTTTATCTGATATAGCTGGTCCTCGGTCGTTAACTAGTTTCTATCGCTTACATTCATTTCGTCTAGTGTCTGTTCAAACTGATGGGGAAACTAATTGAAAATTCAGTGTTTCCCAATTAGAAAATATGGGGCGCTGAATCCTCCTACAGCTGTGCTACGATTATTGGTGTGTACTTTCAATTTTGGACAGTCTCCTTTTTTTTTATACGGATAAAATTGGCGATGCAGACACTGTTCCAATTCAGGACATGGAAAAGATCAGAAAGTACTAACATAACACTTCGTTTTTTATTATGAATGCAACAAAATAAACGAAATGAAACCCTCAACGTGTATTAAATCACCAGCACCTTCGCCATTTTGCACATATGTAGCAAATTTTATTTTCAGAAACTCACAACAATCACGACTCTGACCATACGGATAAATGGTGCCTCTTGCTGATAATGCAGCCAAAACAATGAGCGTAAGACGTGAAGAAAACGTTGGCACACCTCGGAAATGGATCTTCGAATAAACCTGTTAATCAACAAAATAACAGTTGTAACGACATCCCTTTGAAGTGTAAAACCGATGCTGTAAATATACAAACAAACTTCAGACATGTACTCAATTACCAGCGCATTCGCCATTTTGTATCAATTGAATTGTATTTTTCAAAAAAGTCTAATTTTTTTTAAGTTTTTTGCTATAATGAAATTTTCTTCGAATGAATCTAGAATATTGAATGAGGAGGAATATTTAGCCTATAGATTAGTACGAAAAACTGTATAGGAAAGACATTTAAATGCATAGCAACTGAAGGCGAATTATTACCTACCAATTATCAAATTGACTATTCTATTGAAACAATTATTTTCAATTTATTGCTGTAATAGAACTATACCCAAACCGATTAATTCTCTACACAACTCTGAGTGTATTTCTCCATAAAGATAGTGTGGAAGTTCAGAATGTAAAAAAAAAGATTATGAAGAAAAAATAACATCATTCAATTTTCCCTGCACTGTTCGAATCGATAAGTTAGGGGGATCGTAACGGTTGAGTAACTGATTTCCTCCACCCATTTTCATGAAATTAGTTCTTCAAATTTCCAAGAAAAGACGTAAGTAGGGAAAATCTCATTGAAAGTCAATTTTTTCAAAAGTTCATCATTCGAAATAATGATAAAAAATCATTTTTCACATTATGTAACTATGAAAGAAGCCCAATCTTTCTAGAAATTCTTGAACTAGGCGAAGAACTGTTGCAGCAACTCACAACAATATCATCTCTGACCATAAGGATGAATAGTGCCTCTTGCTGATAATGCAGCCAAAGCAATGAGCGTAAGACGTGAAGAAAACGTTGGCAAACCTCGGAGATGGATCTTCGAATAAACCTGTTAATCAACAAAATAACATTTGTAACGACATCCCTTTGAAGTGTAAAACCGATGCTGTAAATATACAAACAAACTCTAAACATGTACTCAATTACCAGCGCATTCGCCATTTTGTACCAATTGAATTGTATTTTTCAAAAAAGTCTAATTTTTTTTGAGTTTTTTGCTATAAAGAAATTCTCTTCGAATGAATCTAGAATATTGAATGAGGAGGAATATTTAGCCTATAGATTAGTACGAAAAACTGTATAGGAGAGACATTTCAATGCATAGCAACTGAAGGCGAATTATTACCTACCAATTATTAAATTGTCTATTCTATTGAACGAATTATTTTCAATTTATTGCTGTAATAGAACTATACCCAAACCGATTAATTCTCTACACAACTCTGAGAGTATTTCTCCATAAAGATAGTGTGGAAGTTCAGAATGTAAAAAAAAAGATTATGAAGAAAAAATAACATCATTCAACTTTCCCTGCACTGTTCGAATCGGTAAGTTAGGGGGATCGTAACGTCTAAGTTACTGATTTTTTCCACCCATTTTCATGAAATTAGTTCTTCAAATTTCCAAGAAAAGACGTAAGTAGGGAAAATCTCATTGAAAGTCAATTTTTTCAAAAGTTCATCATTCGAAATAATGATAAAAAATCATTTTTCACATTATGTAACTATGAGAGAAGCCCAATATTTCTAGAAATTCTTGAACTAGGCGAAGAACTGTTGCAGCAACTCAACAATATCATCTCTGACCATAAGGATGAATAGTGCCTCTTGCTGATAATGCAGCCAAAGCAATGAGCGTAAGACGTGAAGAAAACGTTGGCACACCTCGGAGATGGATCTTCGAATAAACCTGTTAATCAACAAAATAACATTTGTAACGACATCCCTTTGGAGGGTAAAACCGATGCTGTAAATATACAAACAAACTCTAAACATGTACTCAATTACCAGCGCACTCGCCATTTTGTACCAATTGAATTGTATTTTTCAAAAAAATCTAATTTTTTTAAAGTTTTTTGCTATAATGAAATTCTCTTCGAATGAATCTAGAGTATTGAATGAGGAGGAATATTTAGCCTATAGATTAGTACGAAAAACTGTATAGGAAAGACATTTCAATGCATAGCAACTGAAGGCGAATTATTACCTACCAATTATTAAATTGTCTATTCTATTGAACGAATTATTTTCAATTTATTGCTGTAATAGAACTATACCCAAACCGATTAATTCTCTACACAACTCTGAGAGTATTCCTCCATAAAGATAGTGTGGAAGTTCAGAATGTAAAAAAAAAGATTATGAAGAAAAAATAACATCATTCAAC
The DNA here is from genome assembly GCA_963966015.1 of Aphidecta obliterata. NCBI lineage: Eukaryota > Metazoa > Arthropoda > Insecta > Coleoptera > Coccinellidae > Aphidecta > Aphidecta obliterata. The sequence goes on from OZ014436.1 coordinate 5,578,404, forward strand.
TTTCCCTGCACTGTTCGAATCGGTAAGTTAGGGGGTTCGTAACGGTTAAGTTACTGATTTTTTCCACCCATTTTCATGAAATTAGTTCTTCAAATTTCCAAGGAAAGACGTAAGTAGGGAAAATCTCATTGAAAGTCAATTTTTTCAAAAGTTCATCATTCGAAATAATGATAAAAAATCATTTTTCACATTATGTAACTATGAGAGAAGCCCAATATTTCTAGAAATTCTTGAACTAGGCGAAGAACTGTTGCAGCAACTCAACAATATCATCTCTGACCATAAGGATGAATAGTGCCTCCTGCTGATAATGCAGCCAAAGCAATGATCGTAAGACGTGAAGAAAACGTTGGCACACCTCGGAGATGGATCTTCGAATAAACCTGTTAATCAACAAAATAACATTTGTAACGACATCCCTTTGAAGTGTAAAACCGATGCTGTAAATATACAAACAAACTCTAAACAACTACTCAATTGCCAGCGCATTCGCCATTTTGTACCAATTGAATTGTATTTTTCAAAAAAGTCTAATTTTTTTTAAGTTTTTTGCTATAATGAAATTCTCTCCGAATCAATCTAGAATATTGAATGAGGAGGAATATTTAGCCTATAGATTAGTACGAAAAAACTGTATAGGAAAGACATTTCAATGCATAGCAACTGAAGGCGAATTATTACCTACCAATTATTAAATTGTCTATTCTATTGAACGAATTATTTTCAATTTATTGCTGTAATAGAACTATACCCAAACCGATTAATTCTCTACACAACTCTTAGAGTATTTCTCCATAAAGATAGTGTGGAAGTTCAGAATGTAAAAAAAAAGATTATGAAGAAAAAATAACATCATTCAATTTTCCCTGCACTGTTCGAATCGGTAACTTGGGGGGATCGTAACGGTTGAGTTACTGATTTTTTTCCACCCATTTTCATGAAATTAGTTCTTCAAATTTCCAAGAAAAGACGTAAGTAGGGAGAATTTCATTGAAAGTCAATTTTTTCAAAAGTTCAACATTCGAAATAATGATAAAAAATCATTTTTCACAAAGAAAGAAGCTCAGTCTTGCTAGAAATTCTTGAACTAGACGAAGAACTGTTGCAGCAACTCACAACAATCTCGTCTCTGACCATAAGGATAAATGGTGCCTCTTGCTGATAATGCAGCCAAAACAATGAGCCTAAGACTGTAAAGAAAACGTTGGCAGAGCTCGGAGATGGATCTTCGAATAAACCTGTTAATCAACAAAATATCAGTTGTAACGACATCCCTTTGAAGTGTGAAACCGATGCTGTAAATATACAAATAAACTCTCAACATGTACTCAATTACCAGCGCCTTCACCATTTTGTACAAATTGTATTGTATCCTTTATAAAAATCCTGATTTATTTCCAATATGAAATTAATCAATCAGATATAAGCAATGAATTTTCCTTACGATAATTTAGAGCAGATGAGACACGCGAACGAGATGTTTTCATGAAGACAGCTTCTACATTTAAATAGAGAAAATTTCAGAGAAAGTCGAAAAAAATTTTTCGAGCAATTCAAAAGGTTCATCATTAGGAATAATAAACCAAAATCAGTTTGCGAAGAAATTGCTGCGAATATGTTCCAGTGATTCAGGACGCTTCGAAGGGAATAATCGTAGATTTGGCGAATATCGGAAGGGTCTGAGAGAGCAGAAAAGACCCAAGCAGGACTTTCCCCTATATATATACTTTATATTTTATTATGTTTCTTTGTGAAAATATCATAAATCGAACCGAAAGTGTCTTTTACGTTCGATTATTCTTATAGAATATAGAAAATTTATTCTGGATGGTGAATGCCCTTAATAAAAAACAAAAGTGTATTGTATTGTAAGAAGTCCGGTTTTTTATAGCATCCTTGATTTCACCGCAATTCTTTATAATAACGAGACGTTGGTCTTTCGGTCGTAATATATACAATTTCAAATCGAAATCCTTCGCACTATTGAATGAGGGTTGGGGTGAGAAGTTTGATTTATTGAGTACCAAATTTCTTACAATTCGCTCTTATTGTTTTGTTATATTCGATTTTTATATTCCACCCTACCCAATACGTAAACTATGATAAATCAGAAGGAGGGGGTGGGTCAGGGATTATTTTTCTAGAAACGATTGAGAGTTGATTTTCAGGTTTTTCAGCATGCCATAAATTCATCGAGAGGTTGAATGAATTTTAATAACAATTTTTTATATCCATATCTAGAAATCCGTAGCCAAAGTGACTCACTACTTAATCACGTTTACTTTTCAATGCACATTTCAGAGAAACTCTAGCAATTTTAATTTCCGAAGGAATCAAATGATTCGCGTAACTTCTGGAATCCAAGTTTTTATGGGCCACACAGAAAATCTCGTAAAACTGAATAAGCGACAAAGAGATTTTTCCCTGAATCTGCAATTATATTTTCCGTTCTAAACTGACGTGAAGGGGACGGAAAAATCCCTTGGAGAAAATATGATCGGAGCTGTATCAGTAATTAATGCAAAAGTTCGTTAAGATAAAAAGTTGTCTCCAACAAAATGAGATTGATGAAGGAGTATTTAACATGGACTATTTTCCTCATCTTTTCAAGGTGGCGTTCAGACCGGAAGAGCTAAGTCAAGACAAAATGAACGTTGTTTTTAATTATTGCCGGGAGATTGAAATATGCAGCCAAAATGCAAAGGATATTACCTCATTTATAACGTTCTAAAGGAGGAAACACAACGCTCAAATTATACAGACTTAAGAAATTTCGGGCAGGATCAATTATAAACTCATTTCCCCTTAATTTTGATGTTTTCCAAGTAACTGAACTGAGTCACGAATTCAAATCAAGGTCTTATTTAAGCTCTACAATATTGGAGGTGTCTTACCGCGAAATTAAACTTTGCTTCTTACTTAATCACAAAGAAAATTTTTACTCCACTCCCCCAAGCATATTCGGGATTCTTATATACGTTCGTAGGCTTCCAATAGAACCCAACTGTTTTGTAAATAATCTTTCTGTCTGTCTGTCACAACATGAAATCGATTTTCTTTTCTTCTATCATTACTTTCGAGTTCATACGACGTGTGGAGGTTACCAATCCAGATCCGGAGGTGTCTAAGGCAGGAGCTACTGGATATGCCTCACTGACGAGTTCAGCCAGTAGCTCTGGGACGAAACACCTATTCGTTTTCTCATTGGAGAGCGCGACCACCTCGCCAAAAACCGTTTCGAGTAGTATTTCGAAAACAAAAAATATTTTGAGCGGTGTTTTTCTGAATGTAAAAAAGGCTTTCGATAAATATTTGCATACTGATTTGCTCAACAAAATGAAGCATATCTCCTCAAATAGCATACTATTTCATTTTGAAAGCTTACTTGAATGAAATAACTCAACAAAATTTGTTGGACACCAAAACTCATTTTTTTTAACTTTATGGTATTTTTCTTATTTTTTCAAGTGGATGGGTGTTTTCCATATCGCCAATATTGTTCCCAGATTCAATTAAATTTTTGTGAGTGAATTTCATAATATTGATTAGTGCGTTTGTTCCAAATTTTTTGTTTCTTCTAATTTCGAAACTACTGATTGGATTGGAATGAAATTTTGCAAATAGATGAAGATTAATGTGTTCAAAATACGTGCGAAATTATGTCCAGATTGCATTACCAACACCATAGATACCGTAGAAGATTCTAGCGAATTATCGAAAAACAAAATTACCTAAAGCACTGGCGTGAAGTCTGGAGTTTCGCCTTCAGTTTGAAATTTTTTTGGACAACTGTCAAATATTTCTTCAATTAGTTTCTGAAACTGGAAAATGCGAATTTACCTACGAGGTGGGTGAACGAGCGCCCAAAGCTCGTGACTTAACGGCAGTGCTTTTTATATTTTTCTTCTTGCTATTTTCGAATATTACCTTCAAATGTTTCCTTTCTTCTTTTCCTATTTCCACGCATTGAATTTTCTCATTTTCCGAGGATACTTCAAGCTTTTCAGCAATTTTTAGAACCTTTGATTTCAGCTGTCCGTTATTTTCTTCTTCACTTGGTAGCCCACTGATAATTATATTATTTTTCGAACTATTCTCTAAGTTTCACGAATTGGATCTCCATCTAGCGGAGATAGACCCAACTCGAATGAACTGTGGGCTGAGCCCTATAAGAAAATATGTAGATTTTCACCTATCTGCAAGAAGTGATCTATACAGTGTATATTAATTTTTTTCTTATAGAGATCTTCAGTAAACCTTCAATAGCCAATCTGAGAGATTGTATTAAAATAGGTTATTTTTATATGTAGACGGTATATACAGGGTGTCCTGATTCGAATCATTTTATGGTACGAGTACATATGCACCCCTTTCTTTTTGGAGCCCTTCAAATGTGTCGACTCCATATTCCTAACACAAATAGGTTTTTTTCAGAATAGGTACCATTCCTTATGTAGTGGTCTACGAGTTTCAAATTTTCAAGTTATGTGGGGCTAAAGGGGCTGTAGGATTTGGTCTCATCCAGGGGGCCGTCGTCTTGAGTATAGAAATTCCCCTTTTTTGTAGACAAAACACACCTTGAACATTTTTTTCAGTTGGGGGCAAAATATGTAATGCTCTTCTGCAGCAAAGCGGGGAACATACCTGGTGACCCTTCTAGAAATTTTAGAGAACTTTGCAATTCTAAAACGGAGCTTTATTGAGTAACATGGAATATTTACAGAATTGTTGAGATATGCATCATGCAATAATTAGGTCAAATTTACATCGTTAACACCTTGACTGCATAGGGAAATGGAAAAATTACACTTTCCAATGCTTTGCTAATCCTAAATATTTCGTTTTTGAATAATTATCTTTAGTGGTATACAATGTATTTTTAATTCAGATTGAAGAGTTGTTCAATCAACTCTTTTTCTCTTCGGAAGTTTCCTTGTGAAACTTTTCCATTTCTATCTGAGTATTCTAAATTTACATACCGCTTCTGATTATGGACTGGCAGTTGATTCACTCCAAATGTTTTTTCATCTTATCCTATTTGCAAATTCATTCAAAAATTAAAAGAATAAATTTAAACAATATACGGTACGACTACTTTTATTCCACTAGAAAATCATCAAAAATTGCGGCTTCGTTGATTAGTTATTTCGAAATTATTCAACATAGATAAATCTTGAATAGTCTTTTTTGTAGAAATCGGTTAAAAATCGCAATAAAATTTTTTACAACCAGTCAGCAAACGACTTTCTACATTTCTAATGAAAAACATTCAATAGCCATCCACCAATTCCTGACCTCTTGTGTTTAAAACTTGAAAAAATTCAATTATATATATTTAATATATATTCAATTTTTTTTAGATTGATTGTGATATACGTGAATTATTTGACATTTCCTGAAACTAACAGCCTTTCTGAAAAATGCGATACAATTTGAATACATAAAAATCGATACTCTGGTACGTTTCAGTCTAATTGTGATATAATCAACAAATCACAAGGCAAACAAGATCGATCAATAAATACATCAAGTAATGAATGGGATTATCTTATTATTAATTTTATTGATAACAATAATTTCAGATTATACAAGGTGAGTCTTCAAATTTTACATTCATTCAGTAGATTACAGTTGTAATTTTGCAAGATATTAGTTAAAATGAAACTGTTCAAGTATTCGTAAAAGTCTTAGATCCGACTTGAATTTTTCCGTGTTCACAATTTGATCGAATTAGAGCATTTTCTGAACTTCATGAAGAGTTGATATTCACTTCCAACTTACTTTTATTTAATTCATTTTCTCGAAATTCAAATCAATTCACTAGAATAGTTTAGTATTTCTTCATATAAAGGGTGTTCCAAACTCGATGGCCTATTAGACGTTTCTGGAGAACACGAGAGGATAATTTTGAAAATTTGGTTTTCTCTTATTTGAAAGAAACTCTAGAATTTTTTTCCACGGTATTGGAAAATATAAAGCGCGTTCCATTTGAAAAAAATTTCTTCTCTTCACCTCATACTGGATACACAGGACATTGTCGAACACCAAAAATTTCAGCTTTCTACGATTTCAATTAACGCAGTAGAAAACACTGAGTTAAAGCCATGTATCAAAGAAATTCTCGAAAATCGCTGGAGATAACTATAAAGTACACAAAAATAAACGAAAAACAATAGCGAAGCGAAAAATGCAATGATATAGAGGGTTTTCAACTCTTGAAATATCAAAGTTGTTGCTACTTTTCAATATAAGCGGCAACGCCGAAAATATTTCAAATTTATAGAGCAAAATTATCCAAAAAATCAAATTTTCGAAATAATCGTATGTCAAATAGGCAATAAAGTTTGGGACATGCTGTATCTATATAAATGTTAATGGGTTTAGTAACAAAATTGATTGAATTATGCTTGAATGGTCCAAACTGAATTTAAATAAATAATTTTCGATTATTTTACAGGGGGTTTCCTTCAACACCTCGTATATAGCTGCAGCTATAGATCACCTAATAGCTACGTCAAACTTCGTTCAGAATTCGAATTTCTTTATTCCTCTTCTCTTTGAAATTTTTATTTCGAAGGAAAAGAAGTATCGACTGAGGAATCACCCTGTATTGCTGCAAATATGATGAATAAGCCCTCGCAATACCAATCGAAATACATGGAATGTTATTGTTTATAAATTGTTTATTAAAAGTCTTTACTTGTATACCTTCTATTATAAAACAAGCTAATATCATAATATGCCAATTAAAAGTAAATCTTAACCTGGATTCCTCTAAAAAACCTAAATCAGCCAAGAAAAGGAACTTTCAAGTGGCAACAATAAAATTTCAAATAAACACAACAATTAAATAAACCAACATTGCGTTCTGAGAACCCCTTAACGCAAATCTGGACTCTCATTCAGTTGCTTCTTGATACGCAACAGTATTGTGGTATACCACTGATCTAAACGGGAAACAGAATCATAATCCTTCACCGCATCGGTGAATCCGTCTATGTTTTGTTCTTCCAGTTGTTCAATCAGGACGTTAATTAGTTTAAATTCCCTCGAATCTTGGAATGCCGGATACATCTGGATATATTTCTCGAGAGCATGCTGAGCATTCAATAAATCTACACAAAGATGACATAAGGCTGCACGGAAGAGATATTCCTTAGCACTATATTTCAGGAGAGAACTTTCTAGGGCGGAAGTCGCGACTTCCTCGTAAATTTGTATTGCTTTCTCATATTTCTCAAGTTGGGCAGCATATTGGGCTACTTTAAGAAGACACTTATTAGCGGAAGAATTACTTTCTTCTCCGCGGAAATAATCAGCAGCTTGTTCGTAATGCTGCACTGCCCTTTCCAAGTCCACTGCGTCAATTTCAAACATTTCAGCAATTGTTTGATGATGTTTCGCTGCCATGGTAAATCTACCCATGTCTGTGTAAATTTCAATCGCCTTCATCAAACAGCTCACAGCCTCTGTAAAAATGCAGATTGGGTTTATAATCTCACCACATAATGAGCATGGATTTATTGCGGAATTAAAGTAATGACCTGAGAAAGCAATAAAAGAATTCCCAACAAATTCGTATAAGGAATGAAGTTTTGACTCGTCACAATTAACAAATACATTTGCCGACAAGAATCAAATTGAAATTAATATGGGTACTTGTCTCATTCTGATACTGGCTTTAAGAAAAATGGCAAAAGGCTAAGCGAATCCTTCATAACCATAAAGCATTCTCATATCAATGGAACAAAATGACTAAACAGCTATTAGTATTCATTAGTCATATTGATAGTCTTCCATATATCGTCACATTCAGATAATTAAGAAAACTTGATAATACAAATTTGTGGAATCAATTGAGTTTGAGATTGTAGCTCACCATTGATATCGGACTTCTTATAGCAGTTAGCAGCGTCCACATAGTTGGTAGCTGCATCGTGCCGAGCTCCCGATCTCAAATGCAAGTTGGCAGTTTCGCAAAATGCACTTCCAGCCTGGGGCCAATTTTTGGCCATCTTGAACAAATTGCCAGCCCTTTGATAACATTCTATTGCGTCTTCAACCCTACTGTTTCCCCTGTTGTAAAAGAATGATTCTTAGTGATTTCGAAAAATTCATTTCACATAACAAAAGAACGTACCCGAAGAAGGATCCGAAAAATCCTTTGGTAGTGTTCAATTTTTTCTCAGCTTCTGCGATTAGTTGTTGAGCTTTCTGTTCGTTGCTTGCCATTTTTGCTAATTAACTTTATTTACATGAAACACCTAAACACTTCCCTAATCGACACAAATATTGACGTTATGATTTTATGACAATCTGATAGGGGGAGCTTCGATCGCTTGAAAGATTAGTATTCATAGAATTCTAGCTTTTCTTCATATTCACTGCTGAGAAAAATCAATCAGCAAACAAATTGTTTTTTTTCCACCTCTTTCCTCGTAAAATTAATTGATTTATGAATCTTGAATACTATTCCAAAATTCAGGAGAGGAGCGAATATATGTTGATTATAAAATTTCGTTGCAAAAAGGTGGAAAATAAACGTTCTGATGTCAGATCTAACAATCATGTACCTAATAAATTACTTCATCCAAAATTTCGAATTTGTTCTGTTAATTGAATCACTCATTGTTAGATCAGAGGACGACAAGAGCCGATGTGTTCCGAATAGTATAGAGATTTTTCATTCTTTACTACTGGCTATACTGAGTGGAGGGAGGTTATTTTATGACTGCGTTCTGTGGGTGTTCAGTGAGCAAATGTTGTGATTTATATTTAATAAAAATTAGGTAATAATCCATAAAAATCCTTAATTTTAATGATAATAATCCCGACTGAAATTACTGGCTCGTCTAGTAGGGTCTATGGATACAAAAGAGAATGTATGATTTCATTTGACAAAAATGTTTATTTACTATGAAGAGGTACTATAATAACATTCCATTCATAAAATAGCATTTGTTTATTGGACATAGTAGCAATTGTAGGATAATAATTTGTATCGTACTGCATTTTCATTAGATACATTTTTTCTTTTCAGAATGATTATGTGAAAAATGAGCCAGAAAACTTTAGTGTATATAGAAATATACACTTTCAGGTGATGAATATACAAATTAAACCGAGATGTCGTACATTAAAAATGCGAACAAAGCCCCTTTGGATTCACAAAAATTTCTCATTAGTTGAAATTAATGTTTGAATATGTCAAACATGGATATGTGTGTACGAAAGCTTCCCAAGAAGAGAAAATTCGATCCGTCTGAATTGGAAGAAAACAATATCCAGAACTTGGGTACTCCATGCATTCCTGTATCTGTTGTACAAAGTGTTATAACTACACCACAATCGACTGCTGTGGACTATTCTTGTCCCCCCAGATTGGTCGAAGGAAGTACATTCAATAACAAGCAAAATGTCATCGATTTGAGTGAATGGTGCGACCATCGGGTTCTGGCGAAACAAGGGGATTGGTATTATCCAGGAGTTATTCGTGATGCTAACGGAACTAATGTGAGTATGCTATTATTTTTTTTCAAAACTTAAATGATGAACCATAGTTTTTGCTAAGTATGGGGGTCAAAAATTAGACGATAATAACTGGACGATACAGAACATATTCTTGATATTCACATTACGTCAGTGTACAGACTCATTCTCAATTCATAAATAAATCAATGGTTTTAATTTAAGTTCACTTGAATTCTCAACTCTTATCTCTATACTCACATGTTTTTAATTTTTTCTTTATATTTTTGGATATGATTGTGTAAATAGTATGTATTGCAGCAAGGAGTTCAGTGGTTCCTATGTTAGTTGATATCACTCTAAATTGTATATATTTAGCTTTTTCTTCTTTCGAAAAGCTTCTCAAGCCCAAACTATAATGCCATAAATTTTATTACTTTTTTTGAACCTTCAATAGAAATTTTTCTCAAATTCATGTCATAATTTAATGATATACCCTTGGTCTTTGCTCTCTTCAAAAGTTGACTATAAATTATTATATGAATTGAAAATTGTTTGTGTAAAGAACTTCTTCAATCATATTCATTGGTGAATACCTTATATTACTTCAAAACTAGAACATATTGAACCCTTGAGTAAGTTCAGCAGTTCATGAGTTGTCTAGAAGATCAGGGGAATGTGAAATACAAAGAAACAAATACAACGACTTCAAAGTAATTCTAGGCATTTAATGTTTGTTCATGGAATCATCTTAATTGAAAGTTGGCCAAAATTGGTTTATGAAACGTAATACTTTGAAATGTGGAGGTTGAATTCTGGCTAGTATTTTCCATGTAAGTGAATAACTCGTTGTTCCAATTAAAATATAATGAAACAGCACTAACATGTGAAATGAGCATCAGGATGAAATTCTGACCAACTTTGAGACACATTGGAAGTCGCTAAAAAATAAAAAAGAACATTTTTTTGAAAATCACTTTGTCATTGTTTGGATGTCATATTTTCGTAATATTGCGAACTGAAAAGGGCAATTTTGTGTATAACCAAAACTTAATAATAAATAGTTTTCGACTTGAATGGTAGAGGACAGTTTACAGCAAATAATAAAAGTTACAATGTATAGTGGTTGGAAATCAGCTGATAAAATTCTGAAAAGATTAGTTGAACTATCTAACGTACAAAAAATCTTGAAGTTTTAAGACAACACAATTTGCCATGAAATTTTTATGATTTTTAAAGGTGTACACTTTTTTCCATGACCTTAGTAGTCGAATGTTTAAACTTATAATATATACATGGTGTCCCAACGTCTATGGTCTTATCAACCATTCTAGGTTTCGTACAATTTGAGCTTATCTTGTGGATGTTGAAATCGAGTTTTGAAAAAATTAAAAAATAAAACTCCTCGATTTTCAATCTTAGGCGGGTATCTGTTTTTTTTTTTTAATTTCGAATGACCTCATATTCAGGTGGAAAGTTTTATATACAGGGTGTCCCAAGTTCGAGTGCCTACTAGACGTTTCTTGAGAACCGGACCTACTCTGAAAATTGGGATTATGATATTGTTCGACTTTATCTACTGAGCTAAAATATTCTTGAAGCCTGAACACTTTCAGTTATACAGGGAGTGAAAATAAATTTCTCGAAAAATTTGTTTTGCATTTTTTGTCTCTTATATGATCGATTATTCAATTTTAAATATTTTTCTATTCGAATCGTTGCATTCATCGAAATAGTTGGTTCGTCGAAATATTCTTCAAAATATAGAGAAAAAAAAATGAAAAAAAAAAGGCAGATATGCGTAGTCAGTATTATGTTCGTAATTCCTATTCTCAATAATTCAAGCCCAAACTGTTTTTAGATTTTCGAGGTAGAAGAATGGCGAAAAATTGTGCATTTCCTAAATTTTGGAAAAGTCGTCACAGGGTGTTTCAAATATTTCGTTAAAAATTGTGATCAGAATTTGTCCATAACTTTTGTTTTTCAAATTAGAAACCTATTTTTTTATGATTGTGTTGGATTCTGCGAAGAAAAATAATGATAGTGTTCAAAGATGTTTATGCTCCTAAATTTAATAATTCCTGAGTTATTAAGTATATTCTGAATTTATGTCGTACGTGCAGACAAATTCATGAAATCTGTTTTATAACAATAATCTGTGTTCCAGTGGCGGCTCGTCAGGGACGGCAGGGTCGGCACTGCCGACCCTAAAAATCTCGATCAGCAAAAATGCAAATTTTCACTTCTGTCAAATTACCGCTATATACATGACTCCCAATAGTCCCAATCCATTTTATAAAAATTAAAAAAATCAGGTACGTGATACCTGTGCAACTTCTTGAAAATATTACGCTCTTCCAAGTCCAATCCCGCATCGTATACTCGGTCCGTAGACAAAGTAGGCCCATCTCGAATACACGAAGAACGTCGTTCGATGAGGTACATCTTTGCTCATATTGCCGACCCTATCTAGATATCTTTCGACGAATCGTTAATAACAATGAATCGAATTAGTTCAAAGTTGAATTATTCCTGTTGGAATTTTATTCAGAAAATGATGAATATTAAGGTTTATTTTTATCGAATATCCGATATTTTCTGTTTCACATAACAAATAACATAATAATTACAAGAGAGTATTGTTGCTTGAAATGAATATTTGTCGTATTTAATATTTTTCATAGACGTGCATGCTGCACATATATGTAATACTTATAAATTTCCGACAAGTTTCAAACATTTTTTGAAGGAAAAAAAATGTTGAGCGACCAGAATTAAACTCATATTGTTGGCCCTATATATCCTGGGTACGGCAATCGTCAATTTGCCGACCCGGTACCGCTGTATCTCGATTCACGAGGATTGTTCGGAAAACCTCGTTCTGCTCTCTATCGTTTACGGCTTGAGAGACGAGTTTCGAAATTTGTTTTTGTTTCTCGCCCTTAAATGAGTCGCAATATTTTTTGTTATTGATAAACCGTTAAGTTTTTCCGTTTGTTTGGCTCATAAAGGGTAAGTGATTTTTACGTGAGCAAAATGGCCATAAATCCGGTTAGAGAATATGTTGCTTCTTGTGAAACTCCGACAAAGTGAAATTTTTGATTGATGCGATTGAAAATGTATCATACGAGAATAGGCTACTTTTGGAAAACATGCCATTTTTTTCACCATTATACCTATATATGTATATATTTTTTTATATGTGTGTTCGGATAGGCTTCCGCGGACCGCGGTTTATATATATGTATATATATGAATCCGTAGTGCGTTGTCCCCTCCGTTAAGTTCATTGGGCGACCTGACCTCCGGGTGAAGGAGGTGTGCAATTGAAATAATTTTTGTCGGTATATGTAGAGGGGAAGCCAAATAATAAGGGTACCTAAAGAGGGGAAAACATTTCTTTAAAAAAAATTTTATTTGAATTGATCAGACCTTGTCACCTCCGCATATATTTCGTAATGGTAGTGCGCTGTAACCTCCTGCAGGGTTGCCAGGTTTTCGGAGGACAGAAGGTGAAATAGTTCGAAATGATCATATATGAAATACAGATGTTCTTTCGATTCGCTCATGCGGCAATAATAAGAACAATTATAACATCTGCTGCCCCGATAAGGCCACTTCAAACATTTCGGAACAAGATGCTACGCTTGAAAACAAACAAAAACAGGTATAAACGGATCACGGAACTTCTAGAATTGGCAGAAATCCCAACCATAAGGGAGTATGCTGACAAAATATCACCAACATTTTATGAAAAACTGAATTATGTGAGTGATATTACGAGGAATATTAGCAGAACCCGTTACCACAATCGAAACTCCAATGATAATACATACTCTGTCATATGAAAATCATCCGATTAAATTCCACAGAATTGAAATTTTTGATATTTATTCTTCAAAAACGATACTCCTCATCGAAGGCCCTAAACTTATCCATTTTATAGAAAATAATTTTCAAGAATTTTGATATTTTATTGTTCCTGGAATTCAAGCAATTCAAACTAGATGTTCTAATAGAAACTGATATTTTCGATTAAAGTATCCCCCTCAAATGTTTAGTAACTTGTCAGAAATGATTTCATCTTCAACGCTCTCGGAAGTGAAATGAGTTAGCACCCATGTTTTTCAAGAGAGGACGGGAAGTGTCGGTGAGAAGGAATCTTCTTTCCTTCTTCTCACATATTACAGATTGACACGAACAACAAAGCAATGAAAATTGAATTCAGAAATAATTTTCCCCAAAAGAATTCATTAACGAATATTCGATATATAGGAGAAATTGTGCAAATATTGAAGCTTTTTATTGATACCCAAAATCCGCCTAGTGAAATTCGTTATCATATGGTACCTGTCCCAGATATTATTTTTTGCCTTCGACCCTACATTTTTTTTTCTGTACATCCGTTTGTTGTTGAATACAGAATGCGGTCCAGTAGGCTTATTTGAGTTTTTGATTTTTATAGAAAATAGTTCTTGTCAAAATATAACAAAACTTTTTCTTCAAATAAATTTTTTCTCAAAAAAATTAATAATCGACATCACTTCCGGTCTCGAAAAAATTGACATGCGATCCTTAATAATGTACGAGTACTAGCAATATATTTCTGTGTCGAGTTCATAAAATATGGAACAATACGTCTAGCATGTTTTCATTTAAATTATTAATTCTGGAAAATAGTGATAATTTTTCCTCATAAAGACAACGCAATTACATATTATTGAAAAAGTATTAGTTTTTAGTAATTAGATTATACTTTTATGATGTATTGAAATACCTAAATCAAATTTTCAACAGAGACCCTCTTATAAAAACAGATTTCACATACAGGGTGTTTCACCGGTGATGCGGATCTTGATTACGCTTAAGAAGTACCTAAATTTTTCGTATTTCTTTCTCAACGTGGATTCATCAAGGTGGGGGGGGGCTATATTGTGAAATTAATTTGAAATTTAGTGTCTTAGGAAAATGGTAGGCACCAAACATATCCGTACCTCAGAGCAAAAGGATATTAAGTCCAATTCCAAATTCAAATTCAATTTTCGGGTTTTTTGGCTCACCTACATTTAAATTTCGGGCTCTATTTAGTGGTCTACCTTCAAGACGATTGGACTTAAAATAACGAAAATAACATAGTATCAAGTCCTTAATCACAACGCGAATCAAACGAAAAATGCAAGTATTTTATGCTCTCCTGTCAAACTGACATTTTGTGACTCAATACCCTTTAGCTCTGAGGTACGGATGTGTGTTTTTTGAGCGCTCGTACTACTTACACGAGGGCTATATCATTTCGTCACGATGTCTGTATTTTTCGAATTTTGAGCCGAAACTGGTCTTAAACAAATATGTTCGACTCACTGATGACGAATCCGTCGGAAAATTCGAGTCTGTCCGTCCGGCCGTCCGTCCGTCCGTCCGTATACACGATAACTCTGGGAGGGAATGTCCTAGAAACTTGAAATTTTCAGGGTAGGTTCGAATCTCGAATGCAGAGGTTAAGTTCGTTATTGGGCAAAATCCGCCTAAGGTTTCCGTAAATATGGCCGCTCGAAATTTTGTTTTTCTGATTACTTTGAAACTACAGATTCGATGGAGATGAAATTTTGCACTCTAATGGAAAATGAGGTGTTCAAGCTACATGCGAAATTTTGTTCAGCTCGCATGACCAGAACCATAGAAACCATAGAAAATTGTAACTTTTTAACGAAAACGCCTAGGGACTTGAAATTTTCAGGATAGGTGTGGATCTCGATTGTCGTGATCACTTTCATCTATGAGCAAAATTATACTAGGGGTTCCGTAAATATGGTCGTTTGAAGTTTAGTTTTCTTGATAATTTCCAAACTACAGATTCGATCGTGACGAAATTTTGTATACTTACGGACAGTGATATATTCAAGCTACATTTCTCTAGATCGCATGACCAGAACCATAGAAACCATAGAAAATTATAACTTTCGAACGGAAAGGCCTAGGGACTTGAAATTTTTAGGATAGGTGTAGAACTGAAATGTGGCATTCACGTTTATCAATGAGCAGAATTATACTAGGGGTTCCGTAAATACGGTCGTTTGAAATTTTGTTTTCTCGATAATTTCGAAACTACGGATTCGATCCAGATAAAATTTTGTATTTTAAACGAGAATGACATATTGAAGCAAGATTTTTGTCCAGATCGCATGAACAGAACCATAGAAACAATAGAAAATTATAACTTCCGAAGGAAAAGGGGAGGATCTTGAAATTTTCAGGGTGGGTTTGGATCGCGAATTTCACGGTCACGTTCATTAATGGGCAAAATTAGACTAGGGGTTCCGTAAATATGGCCGTTCAAAATATTCTGTTCCTGATAATTTCGAAACTACCGATTTGATTGTAATGAAATTTTGCACCTTGCTGAGGAATAATGTATTTAAACTACGTGCGAAATTTTGTCCAGATCGAATCACCAAGACCATAGATACCATAGAAAATTTTAGCGAATTACCTAAAGCACTGACTTGAAGCCTGGATTATCGCCTTAGTTTGAAAATTTGTTTGGCAGCTGTCAAAAATTTCCTTAATTGGTGTCCAAAACTGGAAAATGCGAATCTACCTACAAGGTAGAGTGCTCAAAAGCTCCTGCCTCCACGGCAGTGCTTTTCGTAATTTTTATTACAGAACATTCTGTAGTTTACTGCATATTTGGAAAGCATGATAAAAATGAGACTGAGTTCATTTGACGTTTCATATGCTTAAGATTTGTCGTTTTTGAGATATTTCGCTTTTTCGTAAATTTGAGCATCGCGAAAAAAACTCGATAACTTCGACTTGATTGAATTTGGTGGAATGAGATTTTGGCTGTGAATAATAGAATAACGGAAATGAATACTGTATTTATCATAATCAATCAAAACTCTAATAGTGTTAAAAATGAGACAAAGCATTGACGACATATTAAACTATTATTTCGTGCTCATTTCATATGGAACATCCGATATTTCTATATTCCAGAAAATGACCAAAATTTCATTTCGTTAAATTCAGTATGATCATGGTTTGTATAAATTCACCAGATTCAGAGATGAAATATGAGCATATTAAAATTGTCTGATGAGATGAAGAAGTCACAATTGCCTTTCTTTCACATCGCATCATTCTCCTACCAAATATGCGATAAAACCCCTTTGAGATATGCCGCTTGTCCACATCTGCTTTGAAAGTACAAGGTTGCCATTTTTGGAGGCGACAGCGGGCGAAGAGTCTCTCAGGGTTATTCTTCCATATATAGCTCCGCACACTAGCGCCAGTGATATACACTCGAACTAAAAGATTGTTCAGTACATAAATGGGGTGCGTTGTGACCTCAAAACGATTTTTTGATATGTTGATCCCTGAAGCATCCTGAATCCAACAAGCTAAAAAACAAGGCGAAACGTTGTCACCTCCGATTTCGGAGGTGACAACGTTATATATGAGGCGACAGCGTTAAATGAGTTACTGTTTTGGAGGTGGTATTGACACTTTATAACTATATATATATATATATATATATATATAGTTATAAAGTGTCAATACCACCTCCAAAACAGTAACTCATTTAACGCTGTCGCCTCATATATAACGTTGTCACCTCCGAAATCGGAGGTGACAACGTTTCGCATTGTTTTTTAGCTTGTTGGACTCAGGATGCTTCAGTGATCAACATATCAAAAAATCGTTTTGAGGTCACAACGCACCCCATTTATGTACTGAACAATCTTTTAGTTCGAGTGTATATCACTGGCGCTAGTGTGCCGAGCTATATATGGAAGGATAACGCTGAGAGACTCTTCGCCCGCTGTCGCCTCCAAAAATGGCAACCTTGTACTTTCAAAGCAGATGTGGACAAGCGGCATATCTCAAAGGGGTTTTATCGCATATTTGGTAGGAGAATGATGCGATGTGAAAGAAAGGCAATTGTGATTTCTTCATCTCATCAGAAAATTTTAATATGCTTATATTTCATCTCTGAATCTGGTGAATTTATACAAACCATAATCATACTGAATTTGACGAAATGAAATTTTGGTCATTTTCTGGAATATAAAAATATTGGGTGTTCCATATGAAATGAGCACGAAATAATAGTTTAATATGTCGTCAATGCTTTGTCTCATTTTGAACACTAGTAGAGTTTTGATTGATTATGATAAATACAGTATTCATTTCCGTTATTCTATTATTCACAGCCAAAATCTCATTCCACCAAATTCAATCAAGTCGAAGTTATCGAGTTTTTTCCGCGATGCTCAAATTTACGAAAAAGCGAAATATCTCAAAAACGACAAATCTTAAGCATATGAAAAGTCAAATGAACTCAGTTTCATTTTTATCATGCTTTCCAAATATGCAGTAAAATACAGAATGTTCTATAAAGAAACACATATCCGTACCTCAGAACAAAAGGGTCACAAAATGTCAGTTCGACAGGAGAGCATAAAATACTTGCATTTTTCGTTTGATTCGCGTTGTGATTAAGGACTTGATACTATGTTATTTTCGTTATTTTAAATCCAATCGTCTTGAAGGTAGACCACTAAATAGAGCGCGAAATTTAAATATAGGTGAGCCAAAAAACCCGAAAATTGAAATTTTGGACTCAATATCCTTTTGCTCTGAGGTACGGATATGTTTGGTGCCTTCCACTTTCCTAAGACACCGTGTAAATTTCAAAATAATTTCACAATAAAGCCCCAATTGACCTTGATGAATCCACGTTGAAAAAAAAAAATACGAAAACTTTAGGTACTGCTTAAGCGTAATCGAGATCCGCATCACCGGTGAAACACCCTGTATATGAAATCTGTTTTTATAAGAGGGTCTCTGTTGAAAATTTAATTCAGGTATTTCAATACATCATGAAAGTATAATCTATAAAACAAAAAACTAATACTTTTTCAATAATATGTAATTGCGTTGTCTTTATGAGGAACAATTATCACTATTTTCCAGAATTAATAATTTAAATGAAAACATTCGAGACGTATTGTTCCATATTTTATGAACTCGACACAGAAAAATATTGCTACTACTCGTACATTATTAAGGATCGCATGTCAATTTGTTCGAGACTGGAAGTTATGTCGATCATTAATTTTTTTGAGAAAAAATGTATTGGAAGAAATAGTTTTGTTATATTTTGACAAGAACTATTTTCTATAAAAATCAAAAACTTAAATAAGCCTACTGAACCGCATTCTATATTCAACAACAAACGGATGTACCGAAAATAAATGTAGGGTCGAAGGCAAAAAATAATATCTGGGACAGGTACCATAATATGATAACGAATTTCACTAGGCGGATTTTGGGTATCTATAAAAAGCTTCAATATTTGCAGAATTTCTCCTATATATCGAATGGTCGTGAATGGATTCTTTTGGGGAAAATTATTTCTGAATTCAATTTCCATTGCTTTGTTGTTCGTGTCAATCGGTAATATGTGAGAAGAAGGGAAGAAGATTCCTTCTCACCGGGTGTTCCCCGACACTTCTTGTCCTCTCTTGAAAAACATGGGTGCTAACTCTTTTCACTTCCGAGATACAGAGCCTTGAAGATGAAAACATTTCTGACAAGTAACTAAACATTTGAGGGGGATACTTTCATCGAAAATATCAGTTTTTATTAGAACATCTAGTTTGAATTGCTTGAATTCCAGGAACAATAAAATATCAAAATTCTTGAAAATTATTTTCCAGAAAATGGATAAGTTGAGGAGTATCGTTTTTAATAATAATAATGTCTTTATTGAGGACACAAAAGAAAATAGTTATAAAGAAAATCAATCAACACAAATTACATTTCCTCAAGTGAGTTTACGTTTGGCGCCAGTCTAGCTCAAGGCTACTCAACTGAACCAAACGAAAACCGTTATTATTTTACAATGTAATTGTCAATCACCAGAAAAAAAAAATTGAAAAAATCTTCAACACTCTACATTCAAAAGAAATTGCAAAAGAATAAAATAAATACCTAATAAAAAAAAAAAAAGTTTTTGAAGAATGAATATCCAAGATTTTAATTCTTTGGAATTAAATCGGATGATTTTCATATGGCAAAGTATGTATTATCATTGGGGTTTCGATTGTGGTAACGGGTTCTGCTAATATTCCTCGTAAGATCACTCACATAATTCAGTTTTTCATATAATGTGATGATATTTTGTCAGCATACTCCCTTATGGTTGTGATTTATGCCAATTCTAGAAGTTCCGTGATCCGTTTGTACCTGTTTTTGTTTGTTTTCAAGCGTAGCATCTTGTTCCGAAATGTTTGAAGTGGCCTTATCGGGGCAGCAGATGTTATAATTGTTCTTATTATTGACGCATGAGTGAATCGGAAGAACATCTGTATTTCATATATGATTGTTTCGAACTCTTTCACCTTCTGTCCTCCGAAAACCTGGCAACCCTGCAGGAGGTCACAGCGCACTACCATTAGGAAATATATGCGGAGGTGACAAGATCTGACCAATTCAAATAAAATTTTTTTCAAAGAAATATTTTCCCCTCTTTAGGTACCCTTATTATTTAGCTTCCCCTCTACATATACCGACAAAAATTATTTCAATTGCACACCTCCTTCACCCGGAGGCCAGGTCGCCCAATGAACTTAACGGAGGTGACAACGCACTACGGATTCATATATATATATATATATATATCTGCCGACCCACGATAAATGTCCACCAGCCGCCACTGCTGTGTTCATAGGGAATTATTGGGATAATTTATCTTCTTATTGTTATAAACCAGATTTATGAATTTGTCTCTACGTACGACATAAATTGAGAAAATCCTCAATAACTCAGGAATTATTTAATTTATTAGCACAAACCAACACTATCATTATTTTCTTTCGCAGAATCCAACGCATTCATAAAGAAATTGGGTTCTAATTTGAAAAACAAAAGTTATGGGAAAATTCTGATCACAATTTTTGACGAAATATTTGAAACACCCTGTGACGACTTTTCCAAAATTTAGGAGATGCTCAATAATCCGCCATTCTTCTACTTCGAAAATGTAACAACAGTTTATGCTTGAAGTATTGAAAATAGGAATAACGAACATAATACTGACTACGCATATTTCCTTTTTTTTTCCAGTTTTTTTTCTATATTTTGAAATTTTTTTTAGATGAATCCAACGATTCGAATAAAAATGTACATATTCGAAATTAAATAACCGATCATATAAGAGACGAAAAAATCCAAAAAATATTTTCGAGAAATTTATTTTCACTCCATGTATAACTGAAAGTGTTCAGGCTTCAAGAATATTTAACCTCAGTAGATACAGTCGAACAATATCATAATCCCAATTTTCAGATTTCAAATAGGTCCGGTTCTCAAGAAACGTCTAGTAGGCACTCGAACTTGGACACCCTGTACATATTTTTCAACAAAAAAAACAAAAAGAGTCGACCAATAGCCATGAAATTTCCTATAATCCCCTGTTTTGTCTCTAATTATAAAACAGTACGGACAAAATTTTTTACAGGCGTACCTAAACTTTTCTAGTTTCATTTTCTCAAAAAAGTTTCTTTTGACATTTTCGTTTCCATCAATAATTCTGTTGCACCGCCATACCTCCGAGGGTTAATTCAGCCCCTTTTCCAAAAAGGCGACGTACGTTTTCGTACACCAAGGGTTATTTCGAGGTTCTTGCAAATAAATGACATCTCCATAGGAGTCGGCTGTGCAAACTGACAATGAATATATACAAGGTGTCCCAGTATCTATGGTATTATCACTCAATTTGAGCTCATTTTGTGGAGGTTTGAATCATAGTACGTAGTGGATTTATTATAGTAATTAATAATCAGTTGAATTATTTGCTGGCGCAGTTATCTTCCACAAAATGATTTGGGTTAATCAATAGTTTGGGTAGGAAATTGAAATTTGTAATCATATTGTAATACATGGTCGATAAGGATTTCGAATTGATTCACCAGTTTTCTTTACCAAGACACAGTTTTCGATAGATAATATTATGTTATTGGTCTGTTCATTTTGTAGAATTTGTAATCTACGTACGATAATAGTATATTTTCGGACGATATTTCAACGTGCTTGTGCAGAAATGAAGTGGATCAGTACAGATGTTTTTTTTATCGTCATAATTATCGTTTAGCTTATAGCTTATAACCGCTGGCTCTGCTCGAGAGTCAGGTAATATTCGAGAGACCTCAACTTATGAGTCACAATTTACATACGTAACGCTTACAATTTATAGTAAACAATGTTTGAAGAAACTCGAAGTGCACTGTAGTAGATTGATATCGATATACATTTCAATGGTAATCAAGGATACCTTACTTGATTTTACAGAAGACCGACTGAAAGATTAATTACACCTTTACGAAACAGGGCCGGCTTCCAAGTGATTTAAAAATAACTTCACTGAATTCAACAAATTAGATACGAGATGACACTAAGGGAATTAAAACAAAAGTGGCGAAACCTTTTTCAGTCATAACGATGAGAATGCACATGAAAAACTGCCTTCTTTAGTATTCATCTCATTATAATAATTTAGCACTTTTCCGAGAATATTTTGAAAAACGAGGTTGAAAGTGTAACAAAATATAAACCAATTTTCACACAATCGAGATGAGATTCGAAGAAGGGTAATTCATTACCCATGAATGACAATGGACAAAGTATATCATTTGGTTAATGAAATATTCGCTCCATTTTCGGCGTCACTGGAATATTTATGGACACCCCATATTTAGTTCAGAAATCATGTAAAATGAAAGCACTATAATTTGATATCCGAAAGGTAATTTATGTTTGCAATCAGTATATATGGAGAATAATCCTTGGTCCTTTATCTGGTGATATGAGTTTTTTTTTAGAAAGGATTGATTATTTTATGATTTATTTCTTTTTACCCTTATCTAGTGTCTGGCCAAAATAAGGGATTTTCCCTTCAACGAGTGATGTCATTTTAGGGGGTGAAGGTAAAACTCGGGATTCTATTTTTTCTAGCAATAATGGACAGAGATCTGAAATAATCAGATATCGCTTCTCACTGTAATCAATTTATTTAGTCCTTAAAACACTCCGCTCATTTTCAAGATCCAGTCAAATTCCGGTCTTTCGAACCCAACAAGATATATCTGCAAAATGCAATACTATTTTTAATTTGACATTGAATTTAATGGTCGGTAAACTGAATGTGGTATGTTATTCGATAACGAAAAAAATCACGTTTTGCATTTTGCCGACTAGATGCTATTTGTGAATATACTGCGCTAGTAAGTTTCTTGTGTCTACTTTTCAATATTAATAGGACGTGAATTTCAGGAATTTCGTGAGGCGCTATGATTCATTTATGGAATTGTTTATATTCACATTAAAGCATGCCACACACTTGACGATGTACCTGCAACTTCATGATAAAAATCAACTTCATCATTATTTCGTGCGAAAATTATTCAAAAACTATAGTAAATTTACAGACAGGCCAATATACATGGTTACAATTTTTCATGTGGCGCAAATTCTATTACTCATCAATTCAGAATATTCCGTCTATTTCGAAATAATTGAATTTACATGAAACTCGATATAACCCAATTTAAATTAATTAATGTAATACCTACTGATTGAAACCCGAGAATTTCGAGCATCGATGGCTTGTCGAGGGTTTGCTTTTGCACCAGTTCTTAGTTCATTTGAAAATTGAACGAAAGAACTGAAATTAGAAAAGATTCTTCTCAAAATACTATAACCATGAAACAATGGTGTTATAATCGTGAAGTTATGATAAGATGGATATTAAAAGTTCATTTGTCGGTCAGTTCAAAATGTGTCGGTGGCTAATTTTCTTTTAAATAATTTTGAGTATGTTATAATTTCCACGTTGATGAAATTACAGATTGAATAAACCTTCAGCATGGAAAGGTGCATCTTTGCCTTTGGTGAAATCAATCTTTAGGAAAATATCACCTTATCGTGGTCTACAGTCTCAATCAAAAAAATGTTGTTCATCCATAACTTTCATCTCTGAAACCGAAAGTAATAGTTGTTTCTATTCATTACCTTTTGAATAGTCCGAGGAATCTCTTCGAATTTTCACATATCACAATTTGGATAGGTTCTGTTCGAGAATCGCATTCATGGATTTCGAAGGCTGAAAATCGAGGGTATATCTGGGAAAGTATTCAACATAGAATCAGTTTTTCTGGTGAAATCAAAGTGTTACATCGATAATCGCTATCACTATCTACTACCGTCTCGAACACGGAAGCGTCTTCCTCATCGGAAAACGGCAGTTTGCTATCCGAAACAATTTCCGGGTCAAAATTAAAATTTTCAGTATCCTCATCTTCCCCGTACCGAGCCAACACTCTTCAATTTCAGCTTCCGTTAGACTGTTTCATTTTCCCACAGAAAAAGTGCTCAAAACTCCGAAACCTTTCTCGCATATATCGAAGGTTAAAAAAAAAATTGGTCAAAGTAGGATTAGGGAAGATTTGATTGTGTTTGGCCAAGGGTCGAGATATTTACGGAATGACAGGATGATAATCAACCTTTGTTCAAAATTTGAAGGTTGCATAATTCCAACATTTTTTATATGAAATGGTTCGATAAAAAAATTCAAAAGCGCGTCAATTAATTGGTACGAATAAATAATTGTGATATATGTATGATGAACATTACAGAAATTCCGGATATGGGGTTAAGCATCTGAAAACATTTGCGCCTCAACTTGTGCAAGGACAATAAAGATTTACGTGTACTGAAGTTGAATGAACATGCATAGTGTAAAAATCAATTTGAAATTTACCGAGTTCTCCATGCAGAGATAAATGGTGTTATTAGCATATACACATATAATTTTGTGACATCTATTTGAATTTTAATCAAACCTGATCGATATATTGATAACATGAATAGTAATTCTAATGTGAATATTTGATTGTTATTATATCCTTGAATTATTTATTTTATACAGGGTGAGTTCAAGAAAATATTTTGAACGGCCATATTTACGGAACCCCTAGTATAATGTTTCTCACTGATGACATGACCGCGACATTCGCGATCCAAACCTACCCTGAAAATTTCAAGTCCCTAGGCCTTTCCGTTCGACAGTTATAATTTTCTATGGTTCTGGACATGCGATCTGGACAAAATGTAGCTTTAATATATCATTCCCCATTAAAATACAAAATTTCGTCACGATCAAATGCGTAGTTTCGAAATTATCAAGAAAACTAAATTTCAAACGACCATATTCACGGAACCCCTAGTCTAATTTCTCCTAATTATAACTCATCTTAAATTTTGATTTTAATCATGTTGTTGGAAAAGTCATGTGATTTGAATCGTGATTTCAATCTTGTATCAATTAATTCAACTCCTTTCAACCCTGCATTCAGCTTGATTATCCAATATCAAACAGCATCTCTCTTATGGTTTCCAGCAATTATAAGCATCCCAATAAGTAGCAATTACTACACTAGACATCGAGTGTGGGTATTTTTTTATTTCACTCCAGTAAACAGCCTGATAGGGGTTTTAATCTTAAAAACATTGCTATAAAATTTCCATGATCATACGCAAATTAATATGCATGTCTGAGATCAAATTTGAACTGGAAAAAAAGTATAGCAGAAGTAGAATGGCTGACCTATGCGAAATGTTCGAGGTCTGAATTCGGAAAATACTGATATCGAATTGTTACTTTGTTGTAAGATAGGTTCATGTAAAATGTTGTCCAGATCGCATCACCAGAACCATAGAAAATTGTAACTTTTGAACGGAAACGCCTAAGGACTTGAAATTCGTCGTGATTACGTCTATCTATGAGCAAAATTATACTAGGGGTTCCGTAAATATGGTCGTTTGAAATTTAGTTTTCTAGATAATTTCAAAACTACAGATTCGATCGTGACGAAATTTTGTATACTAATGGAGAATGATATATTCAAGCTTCATTTCTCCAGATCGCATCACCAGAACCATAGAAAATCATATCTCTCGAATGGAAATACATAGGGACTCGAAATTTTCAGGGTGGGTTCGGATCACGAATTTCGCTGGCATGTTCATCAATGAGCAGAATTAGACTAGGGGTATCCAATAATAAATTCGGCTATTCGATCTTTTGAAGTCTATGAAAATAAAATGAAAGTATTTGTCTCGCTTCCTTTACGTCAGTTCTTTTCAAATTTGTTTGTTATTCTTCCATACAAAATTTAACCTGATTTCTTACTGAAGTTTTGAAGAGAAAGAGGTCCCGGATTGAACATCCTTAAATCTATATATTCTTCTTATTTGATGTCTCTCCTTGAATCTAATTTAAGGTCTGTTGGAAAATATATATATACATATTTCAAAATTAAAAGTTATGTTTCTTTAATATTCGAAAATATGCAGTTGACAATTGTAATCGGTTGGTTGAGTGACTGATACATTCCATATAAATTCTCATTGCGCATTTTTTCTTCCAGATAACTGTGGCTCTCGATAGTAAGGATGAAAGAGTTCTGCACTATAGTAACGTACTCGACAAACAATGTTATGATATAATAGGAGATGCTAGTCCCTCTTTCAATCAAATAACTCTAGGAGCAAGGGTTTGCGTCAGACACGACCAGTCGATGTTTGTAGAAGGAGTAGTTTGTAAAATAGAACCTACACCGCCAAAATTTCTGGTTGCTAAGTTGGGCGAGCAGCAGTGCTATATTACAGTGAAAAGATCGGAATTGAGGCTTCTGCGTCCACCATGGTTCGATGAAATAGAGAATTTGGAAGAACCGACAAATATAATTTCACCACCTCAGCATCAACCGGAATATTACCCTAGGAATGTTTCGCCACCCCGATTACATACGCCAGTTTCTGTGAGCACCCCAGTGTCGACGTCTAGAAATTATGAAGATTTCAACGAGAGTGACGATGAGCTGAGGAGAGAAGATATTATATTTCCTTCAGAAGGCAATGATAAGTTATCCGGAAGTAGTAAAAGGAGCAGTGTACATAGTCGAGGTAGTTCCTCTAGCAGTATAACGCCAAGATCCCAACCGACAACACCTAGAAGCCAAGCTGCAACTCCACACAAGTACAAAAAAGGTGACATTGTTTCAAATCCGAACGGTATAAGGAAAAAATTTAATGGAAAGCAATGGAGACGGTTATGTTCGAAAGATGGTACATGTAATAAAGAATCACAACGAAGAGGTTATTGCTCTAGACACCTCAGTCTTAAGGGTAGTAGTCTTCGAAGTAATTCATCATATCCCAGATCTAATAGCAAAGGAGATGGTGAAGATACTTCCCGAGATTCTGAAACATCACCTAACTGTAGTGAAAGACGTATCACTGGTCGTTTTGATCAAGATGAAACAGATGTAGCTAATATGTTAGGTATGTTAATGAATTATAAAGAAATATTGATTGCTTTCAATTATTCTGCAGTTAATTCGAGTTTGAACTGAACACAAAATTATTTTACTTAGAAATTTGTACTTAACCAGTTTCCTTGTTTTCTAATTTTGAAATTTTCTCCTCTTCTTTTTGTGCTTCATTCAATATGTGTTTTTGGATCGCAATTCACATGTACAAATGAATTACAAAAAGGGGAGAACTGTAAAGTTTATTATTTTGTTATTTGCTGTTAACTCTGCATTTGGCTTAATTTCAAAAAGAAGAATTTAAAATTTTGTTGTAGTTTCCTTGGGGAGTTCGAGGTCAGCAACTCCAGTTTTCTCACCAAACGGCCAGGGTTCTTCACCTCATCATATGCAGTCACCAATAACTGTAGGTTCTAGACAAAATGTCTTCATGCCAATTAGTAGTCATTCCCATACGCTTCAGAAAAGGACATCTCCTGTTCCTCCCGGATATAATACTCCCTATCATCAGCCTGTGATACGGTAAATGTCATGTTTGTTACTTACCAACTCTTCAAAATTTTAAAAGGAACTGTTTTTTAACTTTGATCAAGTTTTCATTAATTTGTTAAAATATATCAAATTAACATTATTTCCTCATGTGTCCAGACCTGAGTTGGTACGACCTGTCCAAGGAACCACTAGCGTTATAAGGGTTTCTCCAAATCCTAGACAGTGGAATGCTGTTACATCTGAGCAGCATAACGTCATTCTTCAACATGGTCTTAGCAACACGACTGCCCAGACGATGGAAATCGAATCACATCAACCGCAAGGTATGTTATAACATGCCCATTCAATATTCGTGTTTGTGCGCTCGTTTTCATTAACATTTTCGAATTTTGATCCGAGAATGGTCGCAAACAATTAGGTAAAACTCACACATAAAGAATTCAAGGTCAAATTCAATTCTATCCAGAAACACGGCGACTCTCGAAAGAAGAGGCCTAGTGTTTTGTTATATAGTTATATACTGTTATGGTTCGTTCCAGATATTGATAATATCGTTTCGTATTTCTTGATTTAAAGTCAACGGTTTTTGGATTGATGATTTATTAGTTTTATAATATGCTTATAACGAAAGATTAAACTATCAAGTATTAAGTGTACGTTCCTCGATCGATGTAGGAGGAGTACTGGCGGTTCCCGCTTCCCTCATCGGGACTCGGGATATTCCACTTCGGTTCGAGGTGGGGTTCTTCCTTCCATTCGGGTATCGTCGTACTGAACAAATATTAAATTTTGAATTTTATAGAAACCACTAACAATATTCAAAGAATTTTGTTTCAATTTTTATTTTTTCCCGTGACTCTTTTTCAAGGAGGGTTCTGAAGGTGAACAAACAAAGAAATTTTTTCACAACAACATATAATCTGCAATCTTATTCTATAAACCAAACCCAACTAGCAGAAGAAACTATAACTAATAATTCTTAACTCCAAAACAAAGTTCGATTGGTGAGTGCACTCACTATATGGAATTTTCAACTTTTCCTCTTCTAAACAGCACGCCGCTTCCAACTTCTCCTTCTCTCCTTTACTTGCCAATTTCACTCCAACAACTCAATCTACGAAAATCCACTCTTGACCAACTTTCGAATACCATTCATTATATCTTCTTTCTTACAAAACCAATCTTTCTGCCAACTTTTTCAAAATTATCCATCTTTCCGCTTGACGTTTATCCCTCAACTGTTCATTCGCCTGCTTTTTTCATCCATATTATTTCAAAATCTCGTTTCCTAAGTAACATACTTGATACAATCTTTTCTATAATCTAAACATAACTAACTAAGCTTAACTATTTACAATGAATCATTTGAACCCTCTTGAAAATATAATATTACAATAATTTATATGTTGATTGAATCTACTGAATTGACTAGGTATACGATGTTTGAAGGTTGGTTGGTGATATAATTTGAATTAATTTTTTTAATTTCTTGAAACCTTAGATATATGATCATTTTCAATTTCTATAACAATACATCCAAATTTGTTCTTCTCAATTTTTCGGAAAATACCGATCCTATCGAATTAAATTTGAAGTTAGATGGAAGCAGCACTCTGACGATAAATATTGAAAAAAAAAATAACGAAAAGCACTGCCGTGAAGTCAGAAGCTTTTGAGCGCTCGTACATCCACCTTGTAGGTAGATTCGCATTTTCCAGTTTAAGAAATCAATTGAAGGAATTTTCGACAGCTGTCAAAAAAATTCTGAAACTTAGGCGAAACTCCAGACTTCATGTCGGTGCTTCAGCTGACCAATTTTTTTTCGATAATTCGCTAGAAATTTCTACGGTTTCTATGGTCTTGGTGGTGCGATCTGGACATAATTTTGCACGTAGTTTGAATACATTATTCCTCAGCTAGGTGCAAAATTTCATCCCAATCTAATCAGTAGTTTCGAAACTATCAGGAAAAAAATATTTTGAACGGCCATATTTACGGAACCCCTAGTCTAATTTTGCTCATTGATGAACGTGACCGCGATATTTGCGATCCAAACGCACCCTGAAAATTTCAAGTTCCTAGGCCTTTCCGTTCAAAAGTTACAAATTTCTATGGTTTCTATGGTTCTGGTTATGCGATCTGGACAAAATATTGCTTCAATATCTTGATCGAATCCGTAGTTTCGAAATTATCGAGAAAACAAAATTTCAAACGACCGTATTTACGGAACCCCTAGTATAATTCTGCTCATTGATAAACGTGAACGCGACATTTCAGATCCACACCTATCCTGGAAATTCCCTTGGCATTTCCGTTCGAAAGTTATGATTTTCTATGGTTCTGGTCATATGATCTGGAGAAATGTAGCTTGAATATATCATTCTCCAGTAGTATACAAAATTTCGCCACGATCGAATCTGTAGTTTTGAAATTATCAAGAAAACTAAATTTCAAACGACCATATTTACAGAACCCCTAGTATAATTTAGCTCACACATGAACGTCCCTAGGCGTTTCCGTTCGAAAGTTACAATGTTCTATAGTTTCTATGGTTCTGGTTATGCGATCTGGACAAAATTTCACATGTAGCTTGAACACCTCATTCTCCATTTGAGTGCAAAGTTTCATCTCGATCGAATCTGTAGTTTCGAAGTAATCAGGAGAACAAAATTTTGAACGGCCATATTTTCAGAACCCCTGGTGGAATTCTGCCCATTAACGAACTTAACCGAGGCATTTGGGATCTGAACCTACACTGAACATTTTAAGTCTCTAGGTTGATCCGTTCGAGAGTTATCGTGCTTACGGACGGACGGACAGACTCGAATTTTCCGACGGATTCGTCATCAGTGAGTCGAACATAGTCGATTGAGACCATTTTCGGCTCAAAGTTCGAAAAATACAGAGATCGTGACGAAATGATATAGCCCTCGTGTAAGTAGTACGAACGCTCAAAAAAGATATTTCTACCGGGGATAGATATTTTTTGTATTTTTCTCAGAGCGCCCTATAGCTCTCTTTTACAGTATTTCAGGATTATCCAGTCATTCTGGGACACCCCGTATAGAAGATAATAATTCATGGTATATTTCAAAAATTGAAAAAATTTAGACTAAGACTTCCATTATAATAGGTAGTTTAAAAAAACCTTCTCGTCCTAGTTTTCAGATTTCAGAGATGGCAACCCTACATCCACCCCATTTTACCGGTACTCTGAAGAATATATGAATTCTCACCCATCTTTCATGTTGTTTTGTTTATATTATTGATTGTTTTTGAAAATCACTTCACGTCAGTGCTTTTCAAATCGTTTTAATTTCATATCATTTCAGTTTCAAATGCCGTTTATCGTGTTACACCACAGACGATTGATAGAAATATATTAATCATCAAAAGTGAAGAGAGCGAATCGAAGGATATCACTTCCTTCCAAAGACAGGTTAGTTTCCCTTATTAACATTCAAGACTCCACTGTGTTTATAGTTATCAGTATGAAATTTATTTGTTATGTCCCAAAATTCACTTTTTTTCTAGGTAATTCAAAGTGATCATATACAAGCTGCGTCGACAATAAGAGTAGCGACTAATGCCATGAGTAACATGAATAGCGGTCACACAAATAACTCAGGATTACTTCAGGCTAACTCCCTTGGTACAAACCTTTTACCAACTCAGCTGGTTCCTGTTTTGCCAGCTGCAACTCAATCGGTTGTGAAGAGGGTCTCCACTGCCACAGTTCATCATACACCATCACCTCCCATAATAATGAAGCAAGAACAAGGTGAGCATTAGAGATAAATGAAAATTGTGTGGATTTCCGACACAGCCTTCTAAATTAATTTGGGACCCCTATTCCATGTTGCCAATTTTCTTGTGCAGGGCTGGGGGTTGTAGAGGGCTGTTTCTGGGGATCAACTATGAAAGAAATCAGAATGTTGATTTCTGTTAACTTTTAATAACCAACCTTAAGAACAGTTTTACACCATTTTCAGTTTCACCAAACCTCATTAACCATAAGGAGCACATAGTTCAACATGTAACCACGCCATCTCAGCAACATTTGTCGTTACAAGTTCAACAACAGGTTAGGATACCCATGCAGCAACAAATTTCGCCATCCACGCCGTCTCTGAACCAGAACAGGTTGTTGATGGCCCAGCCTAAAGTCTCGACGCCAAATAATAACAATAATCAAATGCAGCAATCTGCATTCGTAATCCCTTGGCATACTCTAGTTCCGATTTTAACAACAACGACAGGACCTATATCTCCGCCTTCTTCTGAGTTGTCGCCTCCGCTTTCTGCGCCACCTGTACCAATAACAAGGACTGGAATTGATTTGAACGATGAGGAACACGAAATCGATTCGTTGCCTGTTACTATCGAGGAGGATGATGATGTTTTCGAACCTGAAACAACTGATTCTATTGATGCGGCTGCTGGGAATAAAAGAAGGAGTCAGAGTCTCAGCGCTTTGCCCAATAACAACAAAGACGGAAGTTTAGTTAAGGTACGATTATCATTTAACAATTAGAACTATCGATACATTATTTCTTCGATTTCAAGGCCAAAGATAGAATAAGACGACCAATGAATGCATTCATGATTTTTTCGAAAAGACATAGGGCGATGGTGCATCAAAGACATCCCAACCAAGATAATAGGACTGTGTCCAAGATTTTAGGTGAATGGTGGTATGCATTAGCACCTGAACGAAAGAAAAAATATCATGAATTGGCTTCGGAAGTCAAGGAGGCCCACTTCAAAGCTCATCCAGAATGGAAATGGTGAGTTGAACTTGACGTTTTTCTCATACAATCAAATTGTCTCTGAATAACTAACGAATTCATTTGTCCAATTTATATCACACAATTAATTATATGCGGGATGATTCTTAGAACAGTTATAGCACTATAACGCTCAATATTACCAATTTTTGTCCCAGTTGTGGCGACCATAAACATCGCGTAATTTGCGAAATACATTCCTCACAGAACGACCATTTTCATAGAAAAATTAAATAATCTCAGTACGTTTTTGTATTAATGGCAAACCTTCAGCTGTCAATATGACATATAATATGGGTGCGTACTGCGTTTGAAGTTTGGAACACAGGCGCGTAGTTTTAAAAACTCAATTTGAAAGACCCTTTAGCAGAGTTCGAAAGGCATGAGAAGAGCTCTAAAACAGATTTTGTTAGGAACTTCATTGCCAAAATGTATAGACTACTAAGTATCATACTCTCACGTGCAAAATAGACTGGTCGTCAAAAAATCGTCGTGCGCCTTCATCCAAAAATTGTCCAGTTTTTTTTTCAAATATCAATTTTCCACAGGTGCAATAAGGATAGGAGAAAATCATCAACTGGTTCAGTAAGAGGTAAATTGAACTCTTCTAGTGATATGGGTGACATTGGTGAAGCCTTAGCAAGTCCTCAGGCTTTACACACGCCCCCGCCAACAATGGAAGTGCAACGGCAACCTCTACAAGAACAGGAGAATCCTGGTGATGGTTCGGATGATGATCAAATGGTGATATGCGAGGACACAGGTCCGGAGATTGATCTCAAGTGCAAAGAAAAAGTAACCGATTCTGATACGGAATCTCATAGTGATAATGAAACTGCTGAAAATAAACCATATTCTCAGCAACAGTATAGTCCAATTAGTGGTTGTGTCGATATTACATGCAGACCGAAACCGATTAAAGCTAGGTTATCTTCCTCGGAATGTCCCAAATATAGCCCAGTATCTACGCCGAACACCCTCGGTCTACATTATCAGTCGCCAGTGAACCCCAGTGGGGTTTCTGGTTTTCAACCCACAGGGGGTGCTTTCCAAAAGATGCCGATATCTCCCAAAATCGTCAAGTTGGAGAAAGTGGAAGGCGGTACAGAGATGGAGACTTGGTCTGGTGGAAGTTACAAAACTGACATTTCTGCGAATATAGCCGTGTCGAAAGCTTTGGATTCTTCTAGTAATCCATGGAACAGTATACCTCCCAGACAGACTGGGACAAATTTGAGCAGAATGAACAACAACCCAACCCTCATACTTAAGCAGCAAGTCAAACCAAATTCTATAATTCACGTGAGTGATAGTCAAAATAGTCAACCGGTTGTTGCAATATTCAATTCTACGACAATCGGAACTAGACCGACCGGGCTGTGCTTGACCAATGATCCTGAAAGGTCTCAACCTGTAGTTATGGTTTCTTCGTCTGCCTCGGATCATCCAGTGCAATATGTTATGATGCAGAATTCTTACGCCATAATGGGCGATTCGGGTGTCAGAGGTCTGTTGCCGACTTTGCAATTACTACCGAAGGCTGCGCCGACACAGTCGGTCATTGTGAATCAACAACAGAACAAGATTGTTAACTGTTCGCAAGCCGATTACTCTACAGCTCATAGTCATCAATTATGTGCCACTACTACATTCGCGAATAATACAGGTAAATATAACATTTTATGAAAATCAATTGCGGCGCGTTAGTCTCGCAAAATTTTGATAAAAATTTTTCGTATTTTCAAGTTTTTATGTATATCTTAACATGTAAAATTTGTGGCCTTCCAGGAGTAATGGTTAGGATAGACCCAAAAGATTCCCATTCAGTCGACAATGAGTTCAAGGCTTCGCATTGCGATGTTTCGCAATCACCTCACATAAGTAATAACGAATCTTCACCGATGTCTGAAGGAAATAAGGAATTCAAGCTTGCTCCCACTCCAGCACAGTTAGGTAAAGCTCCGTTGCAGAGGCGTCAGTCTTTAGGTATACACAATATTTTTTTTCGTCCAAATTTTTTTCACAGTGTTTTATTTTTATAGCTGTCTTCAGTAACGTTTGTCAGATGCAAAATTCCAAAGAGAATTCTTCGAGTAACCTTGGGAATGAACAGCAAATGCAACAGGAACAACAATTAACACCTCACCAGCAAAACATGGAAGGTCCACTAACATCCCCATCGCAGAGAAAGAGTTTCTTCAAGAGAAACATCGAAGATGGAATGGACAGGTAGGAGTTTCCTCGAAATTTCCGAAATGAACAGGAATAAATATTAATTATTGGATCCTTTTTTCAGAGTGTTGGAACAAGTCAATTTCCAAAAGAAATTTTCTTCCTTACCTCAATTCAAACCGGAGGAATGTCAATCACCAAGTTCAATAACAGTACAGAGTCCTAGTATATTCAACTACAAAAAGGCAAGAAATATACTTAATACCAATCGTCTATCAGTTGAAGAAGAATCAGAACCTGAAACTCCCCAGTCCGTTCCCAAATCTGCTTCTTCTGCAAAACCCATAGTGATTGGTAATCAGTTCTTCGGGCCAGATTTCAATATTGAGAATGTTCGAGGTATTTATACATTTAATTACTTTCAATTAATGTTTTATTCATTGATGTTTTCTTGTGGAATAACATATAGTCCATTTAAGAATTATTGACATCGAAGCAGGCCATGAACGTCCAGTCGAGGCTTTATTTCTAGTTACTAAAAAGTAACTAAATTTTATCATAGAACATAAATATAACCTAGAAAAGTGTTGAGTACAGGGTTGCCAGGTCTACTGATTTTTCAGTAGATCCTGATTTGCATGTTGATCTACTGATCTACTGAAACATTTCATAATCTACTGAAAAAAATTATGACACTTATTTATTATTATTACCTATTATTATTAATATCTTTCGTGATATTTCAGCACGTTCTGTTTGAAAAAAATTTCGGGCGCAACTGATTATGAAATAGAATGCATCTAAGCGCTGGATATGTTGGTAATGTCACATCACCACGCGGGGAATCCGGGGAATCACCGGTTATCGGCGGTTATAAGGATAAGACGATAAGATACGTAATTCAGATTAAATTAAATTCTTCATATACCTCTCCAATAATCGTTTGTTCCGTTTCATTTTTTGGATTTGTTGTTTTTTTTTCTATTTGTTCCTCTTTTTTATTTAGTCGAATCTGTTAAGTACAAGTTCCTATTCAACTTCATTTTGTGATATTCATGATTTGAAATTGAGAATAGGTTATATTTTTATTTTTTTTTATAAAAACGTTCGTTTTTCATTTTGTTGAAAATAGGTAACTTTTTTTTTCAATGAAAATACATGATTTTTTG
Organism: Aphidecta obliterata; assembly: GCA_963966015.1. NCBI lineage: Eukaryota > Metazoa > Arthropoda > Insecta > Coleoptera > Coccinellidae > Aphidecta > Aphidecta obliterata. The sequence continues at coordinate 5,613,885 of OZ014436.1, forward strand.
GCGTCATAGGTTCATTTCATTATCCATTCCTGAAATTTGAAGAGCATTAAATGAATCTACTGAAATCTACTGAATTTTTGACAAGGTATCTACTGATGACATAAAAATCGGACTGGCAACCCTGGTTGAGTATACGAATATTACGAATTATCGAATAATTAAGCCGGAATATTTCGATTGCAGTTCAAACATGGGAATTCAGGTTTGAAAGCGCAAAAATATCGTGGAATGCTTTCATATGAAATTATCTGAACTTATCGTTCATATAAAAGTCAACCATGGAAATTTGAAGATCATTCAAATAAATATTTATTTTCACTCAGGACCATGCAATATTTATTGGTATTGGAATTCTTGCAAAATTCTAACCATATAATTATAAGAGTACCATTTTATGTCAGGATTCAAGAAGGATAATTAATGGAATTCTAGCAAATAGGTACTATAGCTAGTGCTGCAACAGAAAAAAATTTTTGGATACTTCGCAAGCACAGGCCCAAAAGAATGGATTGGAAAAAACGTTATAATGTATTAAGAAATAAGAGAGAAACAAAAATTAAGAATCTATGTAGTACATGAAGAATTTTGACATTAATTTTGTACCGAACTATCAATATATGAACCAATTTGTGAATTATTTATTGCTCGGTGTTGAATACTTTGAGAAAATCAATTTTTATTTTCATTCATTAAAACTGTCCATGAATTATTGAAAATATTATAATTGATGAGCAATTTTACAATTATTCAGTATACTTTTGAATTGGGAACAATATAGCTTGTGAACAGGGTACCATACAGTATAAGTATAATAAATAAACTTAAAATATCTATGAATGATACAAGAGCAAAGATAAAAATATCATTGAAAACTTTGTTTCCTCGTAGTGTAGTGATTTGGATGTGTTTATTGAATAAGCTGACATAATCCTATTGATGGGCATCCTTTTGCAGGGAAGGTTTCAATAACCCATTTATGAAATAATTCACCATTCATAGTAATCCTTATCATTAATACCACTGTCAAGAATCGGATCAAATCCAGGTAAAAATCCATCAATTGTTCCAGCATTCAAAATAGTGCACCTTCTGCCTTGAATATACTCGGCATACCTTTTGGATTATTTTCTAGTGTCCACTGCCGAATTTGAATAGCCAAATTTCATCTAGATAAATGAATTTTATGTTTTGTTCTATGTATTCTCGGTATTTATCACAATATCGTACTATTTTTATTATATTTTTCTGTTTATCAGTAAGAATATTCCTTCGATCAACTTTTTTGTATTTGTATCCAATTTTTTTTATATATAATATAATGTTGACTTCGATCAATTGAAATCTAGGTGCTCTTTGGCCAGTTCGAAAAGGATATCTAAACTGATATATTCATTGTTTTCAATTCTAGCAAAAACAAAGTCATTCAATGTCTCTTTGAGGGAATAATCATATCGCACAGGTTTTCTTCCACTGCTAATTCCAGGCTAATATTCTACGGACAGGGCTTGGTGAAATCTGAAAATTTAAGAGACATTGATCAATCAGAATACACTTTGAGTAGGTGAATATCAGTTTACCTGAAATATATGCCAAATCTTTGAAAAACTCGAAGTAACACCGATGAACTGCCTGGCGTTCTCTTGTAAGGCGCGATGTATCCTGGTCAATTCCAGCCATTTTAATAGCATAAGACAAAAAATACTCAAATTCAGAGCAAATTTTTATAATTACATATTCACCAATATCTTCGATAAAATCATCAAAGCAAGATTTCTATGGGTAATGTTAGTGTTATTCCTATACCAACCTGAATTCAGCAACCCAAAATATTACTGACTAGTCTATTACCAACTTAAATTCGATTTTTCACAGCCAACCGAGATGTCAATAATTCTTAAACGGACTATAACTATGAAAAAAGTCAGGAGCTTTGGGTGTATGAACGAGCGCCCAAAAGCTCCTGACTTCACGGCAGTGCTTTTAAATTTTTCCCAAATGTATTCAGAATTTTTGGTTGTTCATTTTCAAAATTGGGCTGTTATTATTTTTGTGTTCGCAGAGTTGACTGACATGAGCGAGGGAAACTCGCCTAGGACACCTAGAACCCCAGGAACTTCTAGGGAATCAGATAGGGGCCATCGCAAAATATTAGAACAAAGGCGTCAGTTAGTCTTGCAGTTGTTCAAAGAACACAATACCTTATTTCCTTCGACACAAGCAACTTCAACATTTCAAGCACAGCATTTGGATATATTCCCAAATAAGATGAGTTTGCAATTGAAGATTCGGGAAGTCCGCCAGAAAATGATGGCTCATAATAATCTTACACCGCATAGTGCAAATAGTCAAAGTAGTCCTTTAACTCCTGCCGAACCTGTAAGAGTTACATCCAGCAGTTAGCTAGCAATGTGCAATAGTGTTTTGTCTTCCTTTTCATACGTTATTCTTAAACTGACTGAAAATGACAATTAGTAATCATAAAGCTTTATCAACAGAGTTTATTTATACAAGTAGCATTAAAAACGATAGAGAATCCACACAACTACAAATTTAACTGAAAGTCGCTTTACAGTCAGCAATTTATTAGGAAAATATCACTACTAAAATTGCCGTAATTCTCATTGCGACCATACCCAAAAATCACGGCAGTTCTATCGTGGCCATTATTTTTTCATACAAGTTGATTTTTTTGCATATTTGAAAGTATAAATCAGTTTATAGAGAAATATCGTATATTATTGACTGTAAATCGACCAGAATTCAACAATGAAAAGAAGTCGTATTGAAATCTACAATTAAATTCTCATTATTTAGTAGATAATTTTGCAATCGGATAACGTCAAATAACATTGAATGCCGTAATGAACTTCTTCTTATCTCATTTGACTTTTCACGCTTAAAATAGTAGTTTACTAGGATAAAAATTTGGTCTTTCACAAATAATTTTTTTGGTTAATTTTATGCAGTAGTTATATCACTTATGACTTTTCCCCATTCTGAAGGCAAATTGAATTCTCATTTTATACATATTTATGTTCTTAGCCATCAAATTCAATAATATCCCAATCTGAACAATTTGTATTTCATACAATTCATATTGAATCTGTTTCATTTTGTTATGAAAGTATGAAAGTTCAATTTGCTTCAGAATTCCTGGATATGATTTCCATAATCGAATTGAAGAAAACCTTATTAATCGATATACAGGATTGGCAAGGGTACATCTTGGTAAAGTAATCATCAATTCGAGTTATATTGACGAGATCAAGATTTCCCCTTCAAAAATGTTCTGCTTTTTGTATGCATTTCTCTCCAATGCATTTATGCCGAATTGTATCCTTGCCCAAACAATATATCTGTATGTTAAATTTCATAACTTTATTTATTGTTTTACTATCGAGAATTGAATGAATTCCCTTTTAAAATTTTTTGCACTCACTGTTGTGATAATTGTATATTAGTTTATTCATTTCCAATCTTTTTCTTCGATTTGAATGAGACTCAAGTAAATGACATGTAGGTAGATGAATATTATTGTGCATAACGCCTATTTGAGATCTGCTGGGTATGACCTTTTATACATTCTTTATTTATTGAACAATCAGATGTAAATACGTAATTTTGTATCAAATATTCCATAGAAAAAGCGGAGAATTTATTTTTATATTCTTTGATTTACTTTTTGTAGAGGATCCTTAATATTTAAATTCAGGGTGGTCCAGTAAAACTTGACTTAATGCCGTAGATGGTGGTACTATACATACCTTATCTACGGTGTTATCACCTCAAACCTTCATGTCAATTGTCAGCCTGTATATTCATTCATTCACGAGTAATATTTTATTTATTTAATTCGAAAATGATTGCTTCGATTTTAGATTTTCACGTTTTTAAGTTTATATTGGCTCACTTTCATTAAGTAAATTTTATTATTAATATTTTTGTCTCAACCGACAAAACAACAACTAGCAGGTCTTTCATAGTTAACGCACATAACTCAATCAGTTCAAAGGGCAATATAAAAGACGGAACCAAGAGTTTTCACTCATCGTATATTGTAAAGATAACATTGGAAAGCCTTCATTATGCACAAATGTTAAAAAGTCTGTTGTTGTTTTTATAGTGATATAGTATCAAGTGTAGAAAAATAATTGTTAACACTGATGTTTTAATGAATAAGTAATTTCAATTAAACTGTGCTTAAGGTAGTCATATTATGATCGAGGCAACTAATCAATAGTGAAGTCCAATAGTCGTTATCCAATCAAGAGTTATGAAGTTTTGATTTCGAAATTAAAGTTTCTGGAATATCAGATGAAGAGAAAACATCTTGAGCTCTTCGATTTTCACAGTGTTATACTACTATTGCAGATTTTTCGTTTAGGCTTTCTCAAAAATTTGTTTGAAGAAAACAAAATACTATTTGAATTTATTAACAAAGAGGTAACAATTAATAGCCAATGAAAAAATTTAAAACAACATAAAAACTACATGTACAAAAAAAAACATAAATTTGAAAAGGCTTTTGTAGAATTATACTTGGAAGAAAAACTGTAATAATCGATAGTTGAGGGTGTTTTGTGTTTAGCTCTATTCTAAAAAAAATGTATATGAAAGCCACCCTTTTCTCATATATATTTTTGGCATAAGTTTGATATTAGTTACTAATTTCTTGCTTATCAGAATAGTGTTTGCGCGGCAATCATAATTCCTGTTTGATGGACATTCAGCTGGAAAAACTTTAAAAATTTTGGTGCTAATTTGCAGAAACATTTGTGTTCTCCGACTTTTTCCTCAATCGATATGTTGTAAAAAATTAAGTTAATGATTTAAGAGTGAATAATTATTCTATTTGTTTCTCTTATGATTTCTGGATAATGTCCGAGAGTACAAGATATTTTCTGCTTTTTCATGTAATCAGTTCTGTAGGGCAGGTGCATCTGTGTCTTCTCATAAGGCTTTATTTTTAGTTATGTTAATGTTTGAATCACTTTATTACAGAATTTGATGAAGCAATTCAAAAACACCATTTGTAGTTTATAAAGAGTTGTATATTTATTGTTGTATTTTTTAATGTTCTAAAATATTTGTAAATTATATTTCATTAGTTCGTTTATTATGATGACAATGTAGATATTTCGAAGATTTCTTTCAATAAAATTTTTAGTTTTTAACGTGAAGATATCCGTGCTGATTTTAACAATATATTATACATTTATTATTTGATACCTTTGATACGGTAATGTCTTATTTTATTATCGCTGTATTGATAAATTATGTGATGTACTTAATTATATGATTATCTTTATTTTTGTATATATGCCAAATTGAATTTTATTTTTGGTTGGATGATAGTTGAATAAAAATTTATATAAGTGCAGTGATTCCTTATGAATTATTGTGTTGGACGGGAGAAACCTTTTTCGTATTCAATACGAAAAGTCTTATTTCTGAATTCATTTGTTAGCGAAACACAAATCTTTCTTTTCTAGAAAACCAAAAAAATCATTGTACAGGGAAATGAAATAGTTATTGCTCAACATAATTTCATTTGCTATCATATTTTTCCTGCACTAGATTTGAAGATTTTTGTTTCTCATTCATAGATGTCGACGTAGTGATGATTTGTAATAATCGCAAAGAATTATTTTGATTCTTCCAATTTTTCAAATGTCAGATGAAAATTATGACCCTCCAATGAAATTAATGACTTGAATAACTGGTCATACTTGTTGCAAGGTGTTAGCATTTTACATAGCAAATTGATCTCGTTAGTGAAAACACATAGTGTATATTATGCACATTTGGTGTTCTAATTTGAGCACATAATTACATTTCATGTACATAAATACCCTCATAGGTACCATTTGTACTATCATATTCTATTTTATTCAAAGAAACAATTGTAAAGATCATATCTAAATCACAATAAATGTAACAGTGTTCATTTTGTCCTTATTCGCGTTTCAATAATCGACTAATGAAATAACTGAACTCAAATTTGGAGAGATATCATGAGAGGAAAATAATCCTTGAGGAGCTTCGATTGATCTGAACGAAATTCTCGAATCTTTCATTTGAAAAAATAACCTTAAATTAATAACTACATGGCTACTGGAAGAATTCATCGGCTGTTTTAAGGCTGTGATTCTCTGTTACTTGGGCCATATACAGGTGTCCCAGAAATGCCGGAATCGGGTAACAGGCTTTTATCCTTCAATATTTGAAATTAAAATACACAACTTGATGCTCTTTGACCAGGCGGGTTTTTCAACCAGACTCGCCCATCCAAGTGGTGAACTTCAGATGTTAGAAATCCCCAACAGGACCTTAATGAAAGGCAATTTTCCTTCAGTGAACTCATTAGACTCTGGGAAGTAATAATGGAAATTCATTTATTTCATAAAATATATTTGTCACCCACAACATATAACATTTTATATATAAATGTGATAAAAAATTAACAATAAAGAATATATTTAAGCCAGACACCATATCAAATCAAAGAATTTATAATTTCGCTGTTATATTCGCAATTCTTTGTTTTGCAATCTTCTGTAGTTCAGTCGCCTTCATTGCAAGACCTATATTACCTTGAATTTTAACTTTCCCCTGGAAAAACGCCTTCTGGGGATTCAGCTTACCAGAAAACAACTCTATCACATCTTTGTCATTAACAATTATTGTCACATCAGGTTTAACTGAAACAGAAGAAACAAAATAAAAATATTACAAAGATTACGACCAAAATTGATAAATTAAATTATCCAAAGTACTACTTCGATTGAGTTGATTGAACTTTGGAAAAAAAATTTAACCTTTTGAGTTGAATTCAATTGTTCCCTTTCCAGTCTTTGTATTTATAACCCAAAAACCTTCCTCTCCATTTTCCTTCTTGACCTTAAGTCCATATACTCCTCTAAATTTATCCACAGTGTTCTCATGGTCAATCAGCATTATTTGTTCCAAGATTTTGAGATAAGGAGTTACAATAAAACCTTCACCATTACCAGAAGCACTCGTTTTTCGCACTCCAATAGACGTAGGGAATCCCTTAGCATAAAGAGCTACCACTACCGCTCCACCAAGTCTGAAAAGCGAAAGAAATGATAGTTTCAGTTTATATTCCTTATACAGGTTTGGCAAGGATAAATCTTGATATAGTAAATATCTTACAACTACAAAATTTTATTTCGTATTTTTTGAATAATTGAGGGGGAAAAAATTCAGATGGCTATATCTACAGAACCCTTCGGCGAATTTCCTCCATTAACGAATTAACCGGCGCCTTCAGACCTCGAACTTACCCTCTATTCTTCATCTATTAGTTCAACCCAATTTGTGGCCAATCTCGGTTCAAAATTAAAAAATTATAAAAAGCACTGCCGTGAAGTCAGCGGCTTTTCAGCGCTCGTTCATGCACCTTGTAGGTAGACTCGTATTTTCTAATTTCTAAATTCTACCAATTGAAGAAATTCCAGACAGCTGTAAAAAAATTCCCAACTAAGGCGAAACTCCACACGTCAGTGCTAAGTGTTTGAGTTTGAGTGTGTTTGAGTACATTATTCTTCATCTATGTGCGGAATTTCAATCCAATCATTATCAGAAAATTGAACGGCCATATTTACGGAACCCCCAGTCTAATTGTGCTCATTCATGAACGTGACCGCGACATTCGAGATCCACACCTATCCTGAAAATTTCAACTCCCTAGGCCATTCCGTTCGAAAATTATAATTGTCTATGGTTCTGGTGATGCGATCTGGACAAAATGTAGCTTGAATGTATCATTCTCCATTAAAATACGAAATTTCGTCACGATCGAATCCGTTGTTTTGTAATGATCAAGAAAACTAAATTTCAAACGACCATATTTACGGAACCCCATGTCTAATTTTGCTCATTGATAAACGTGACCGCGACATTCGAGATCCAAACCTATCCTGAAAATTTCAAGTCCCTAGGCTATATTTTTGTCTCAACCGACAAAACAACAACTAGCAGGTCTTTCATAGTTAACGCACATAACTCAATCAGTTCAAAGGGCAATATAAAAGACGGAACCAAGAGTTTTCACTCATTGTATATTGTAAAGATAACATTGGAAAGCCTTCATTATGCACAAATGTCTGTTGTTGTTTTTATAGTGATATAGTATCAAGTGTAGAAAAATAATCGTTAACACTGATGTTTTAATGAATAAGTAATTTCGATTAAACTGTGCTTACGGTAGTCATATTATGATCGAGGCAACTAATCAATAGTGAAGTCCAATAGTCGTTATCCAATCAAGAGTTATGAAGTTTTGATTTCGAAATTAAAGTTTCTGGAATATCAGATGAAGAGAAAACATCTTGAGCTCTTCGATTTTCACAGTGTTATACTACTATTGCAGATTTTTCGTTTAGGCTTTCTCAAAAATTTGTTTGAAGAAAACAAAATACTATTTGAATTTATTAACAAAGAGGTAACAATAAATAGCCAATGAAAAAATTTAAAACATAAAAATTACATGTAAAAAAAAAAACATAAATTTGAAAAGGCTTTTGTAGAATTATACTTGGGAGAAAAACTGTAATAATCAATAGTTGAGGGTGTTTTGTGTTTAGCTCTATTCTAAAAAAAATGTATATGAAAGCCACCCTTATCTCATATATATTTTTGGCATAAGTTTGATTTTAGTTACTAATTTCTTGCTTATCAGAAAAGTGTTTGCGCGGCAATAACAATTCCTGTTTGATGGACATTCAGCTGGAAAAACTTTAAAAATTTTGGTGCTAATTTGCAGAAACATTTGTGTTCTCCGACTTTTTCCTCAATCGATATGTTGTAAAAAATTAAGTTAATGATTTAAGAGTGAATAATTATTCTATTTGTTTCTCTTATGATTTCGGGATAATGTCTGAGAGTACAAGATATTTTCTGCTTTTTCATGTAATCAGTTCTGTAAGGCAGGTGCATCTGTGTCTTCTCATAAGGCTTTATTTTTAGTTATGTTAATGTTTGAATCACTTTATTACAGAATTTGATGAAGCAATTCAAAAACACCATTTGTCTAATTTTGCTCATTGATAAACGTGACCGCGACATTCGAGATCCAAACCTATCTTGAAAATTTCAAGTCCCTAGGCCTTTCCGTTCGTGAGTTATGATTTTCTATGGTTCTGGTCATGTGATCTGGGAAAAATGTAGCTTGAACACATCATTCTCCATTTGAGTGCCAAATTTAATCTCGATTGTATCAGTAGTTTCATTTACGGAACCCCAATAACGAACTTGACCGAGCGCTCAAAAATAACATAAATTTGGGCAAAATGATTACGCTCTTGAACAAGCGCCAAAAACAGTGTTCCATAAAATAATAATTTTGTATTTTCTCACCCAATGTTGTGTTGAAGAGCAAGTCTAGCTCCAGGCACTTGTCTGGCTCCAGCCTCCCCTCTGAGTTGCCAACAAAGTTCGGCGCACTGCGCCAAACCAGTAGCTCCAAGAGGATGTCCTTTGGAAATGAGACCACCGCTTGGATTTATAACATATTTTCCACCATATGTGTTGTCACCTCTATCAATGAGTTCACCAGCTTTACCGGGAGGGCAAAGACCAAGAGCTTCGTAAGTTATCAACTCATTTGCTGAGAAACAATCGTGCAGTTCCACTACTTGTACATCTGTAGGTTTAAGACCAGTCTTATAGAATAAACGTTCAGCTGCTTTTTTAGTCATGTCATAGCCAACCTTTAATAAAATTCAAGGTAAATAATATATATTCTTTGGGAGCTTTTTTACTCACAAGCTTCATTAAACTTTTTTCAGCAAAAGTAGAAGGAGTATCTGTTGCCATTTCCATCCCAAGAATTTCTACTGCTTGACTCTCAAGACCATGTGACCTGACGAATCTCTCAGAAACTACGATAGCAGCTGCAGCTCCATCGCTGGTTGGGCAACATTGTAATTTAGTTAAAGGCCCAAATACTTTGGGGGAACTGATGATTTTTTCCAGTGAATACTCATCTCTAAATTGTGAATTGCTGTAAAGGATTGAGATTTGAGTGGCCCCTTCAGTCTCATTGTTTATTATAACTTACGGATTATTGACTGAATGTTTATGATTTTTGTAGGCAATTTTAGCAAAATGTTCAGCCTTTGTGCCATATTTTTTCATATGCTCTAATCCAGCATTGCCGAACATTTGAGCTGTTATTGGTGCTTCGTTGAGACCAACAAGATCAGCCATTAAAGTAACATGTTTATCCATAGGATTCGTTCTATCCGTGAACTAGAATTATTTGTATCTAATGAGATCATATAATACAGGGTGTCCCAAGTTCGAGTGCCTACCAGACGTTTCTTGAGAACCGGTCCTATTTGAAAACTGAAAATTTGGATTATGATATTGTTCGACTTTATCTACTGAGCTAAAATATTCTTGAAGCCTGAACACTTTCAGTGGTAATACAGGGAGTAAAAATAAATTCCTGGAAAATTTTTTGCGTTCGTCGAAATAGTTTTCAAAATATTGAAAAAAACTGAAAAAAAAAAGGGAGATATGCATAGTCAGTATTATGTTCATTATTCCTAATCTCAATATTTCAAGCATAAACTGTTTTTAGATTTTCGAAGTTGAAGAATGGCGGAATATTGTGCATCTCCCAAATTTTGGAAAACTCGTCACAGAGTGTTTCAAATATGTCGTCAAAAATTGTGATCAGAATTTTCCCGTAACTTTTGTTCTTTAAATTAGAACCTTTTTTTATGATTGCATTGGATTCTGCGAAGAAAAATAATGATAGTGTTCAAAATAGTTTATGAACACAGATTATTGTTATGAAACAGATTTTATGAATTTATCTCTACATACGACATAAATTCAGAAAATCCTTAATAACTCAGGAATTATTTAATTTAGGAGCATGAACATTTTTGAACACTACCATTATTTTTCTTCACAGAATCATAAAAAAATTGGGTTCTTATTTGAAAAACAAAAGTCATGGAAAAATTCTGATCACAATTTTTGACGAAATATTCGAAACCTGTGACGAGTTTTCCAAAAATTAGGAGATGCACAAAATTCCACCTTTCTTCTACTTCGAAAATGTAAAAAACAGTTTATCCTTGAAATATTGAGAATAGAATAACGAACATAATACTTACTATGCATATCTCCTTTTTTTTTTTCGATATTTCGAAGACTATTTCGACGAATAAATATATTTAAAATTGAATAATCGATCATATAAAAGACGAAAAAATGCAAAAAAAATTTTCAGAGAAATTTATTTGCACTCCCTGTATAACTGAAAGTGTTCAGGCTTCAGGAATATTTCAGCTCAGTAGATAAAGTCGAATATCATAATCGCAGTTTTCAGATAGATCCGGTTCTCAAGAAACTTCTAGTAGGCACTCGAACTTGGGACACCCTATATATGAACAGAATTTTCAAATGAGAGTTGATTAATATTTCTGATTTCAGATAAGGACACTAGCTGTTTCGCTGGTTCCCTTCAAAACTTGTTTTGTATTTGGGGAGGTTTCCTAGAAACCTAAGTTTCAATTTTGTAGATTTTTCACTTACTTTTGGGAATTAAGTCTTAAACTTATTCCAAAAAAATAATGAGCTTTATTACCATAGGTCAGTGCGTAATCAATTAAAAACTTTCCATTTCAGATAAACTTCTATTATTGTCAATAGGGCTTATCAGTTGAAAAACAAATTGAGTTTTTGTACCCAGCAAACAAATTAGATCGAAAAACAAGAAACATAAACTGGATTAAATGACCCATGCAAGATATAATTGATACAATTTCATTCAATAGAAACTAATGGTTCAACATTACAAGGATTACGGTAATGAATCCATTACATTTGAGTTCAACAACTTACTTTTGATGTAAGACTTCCTCTTTCCATTTTTTCAAATCCCACAGCGAGAACACAGTCTTTGCCAGATTCAATGAATTCTCTGGCAATCAATAAGGCACTGGATCCAGTGGAACAATTATTATTTACATTAAAAATTGGAATTCCTGTCATACCAACTTCGTAAATTGCCCTTTGACCACATGTTGAATCTCCTGTGAAACAGAAGAAGTTTCCAATAAAATTCCACGTAATGAACAAGAAAACTACCTACTTCAGTATGAATTTATAATAAGTATTGTCGTTTCTTCCTCTTTATATTATCAGAAGCAAATAAACTATATTATGCTATTAATAACGAAGCCTACCGTAAACATATCCAACTGTAGCCAGTTCAACATCAGTCATATTGAGTTTAGAATCAAGGAAAGCCTTTTCTATTGCTTCCTTCGCAAATTCAGGATAATCATCTTGTCTCACACCAGGTTTTTCGAACTGCAGTAATGAAATTTATATTGCTCTTGCTCAAAACATAATGATAACGGTAAATTCATCATGAATTACGTAGCAAAAACTTACTTTGGTCATTCCTACGCCAACAACAAATACACGAACCATTTTGAAGAAATGAGAAATACAGAATACGAAACTTTCACAAAAATTGGATGACCGCTGAACGGAAGGAAAAGTTATCTAATAGAAATTGAGTACCCAACACTTTGCAAATGAGCTGTCGAAATTATATGTTGAAGTTGAAGTGGTGCAATTTGCCACTTTTTTGAATAGGTACAAACTCCAATGTTATGAGAAAAATTCTATACAATACAGACAGCAAAAACAGATTCCCATTTTCCCCACTGAAATCCCAATTCCCCAGCAACTTGTAGAATCCTGCAACTTATCAGTATCACCATAGAACACTATCTATCTTAATTATCTGTTCCCAACCGTTCGTGTCATAGAACGCACAGAACACTTTGTGACAGTTCTGGACCAGAACTCGTGGTCGTGGAACCAAGTTCTCCCTGAACTCGTGAACCCACTGAACCCAGAATAACAAGGGAACAGGGAACAACGACGCGAACAAACCTTTCATTTCTGGTTACAAATGTAGCTTTCTTTTTGGCTCTCTGAGCTCCTCCAGTGTACGAAATATGACATCTGCGCATTCGATTTGCCCCGAAAAGCGTGCGCAATCAACAAAAACGGTGCACGAAACCCCAAAAAGAAAGCGCCTAAACAGTAACTGTTCAATTTCATCATAGAAATAAAACGTTAATATAACCTAGTGTTTAGCAAATTACTTGAGAGTTTTTAGCTTGCAAAAAATGTTTTTAAATCTCGCATACGATTACGATAATATAAACCTGTATACCAACAGTATTTTAATTTGATCATTGTTGTCTTGACGAATTATCGAACAAGTGCACTAAGTGCAGTTCAAACATGGGAATTCGTGTTTGAAAACGCAAAAACATTGTGGAATTTCACGAAAGGCCAATGTTGAGATATCATTCATTTGAAGATCATTAAAATATTTATTCCGTTCACCGAACCCAATTCAATAATTATTGCATTCTTTATGGGTATTGGAAATTTTGCAAAATTCTAACCATATGAATCGTATTTTATGAGAAGAATGCTAGAATTTCACGAGAATTGTTTTCTCAATCTGATACTCATTTTAATTTTCTTTATTCTTCTGTTGCTAGTTCACCTCTGCAGTCAGTGAACTGCTGATTGTCAAGAAGAAATTCGACCATGATATCGACGACTAGAATGAGCATAACTGAAGAGTGGAGACAGGCAGATTTAATCTAGGAAATTATATTCAGTACAGGGAATACTGACCTATTAGGAATAGTTAGGAGGTATTTTATTTTTTATTTGAACTGGGATTGTTATGGCTTGGTTAGTCTTCCGGGAAGTTAGGAGGTATAATTTCATATCATAATCGCCATTAATGCGATATTATACTTTGATCATCTTTCATTTGCGTTGGATATCTATAACGAAGCAATTTCTGTATCTCCTCTATATATCCATTCATTGGTGGTCACATATCTATCGAAATTAATGCAAAATTACAACTCCTAAGTCTCTATTGACATTTGGTGTCCATAGTCAATGCAACTTTCACATTGGTTCATGTGCACAAATGACACTGATTTCGAAAACTACATCCTCGAATTTACCTTTAATCAGGCCGGTGATGTTCCCACTTTCCCAGATTTTCACAGAAATGATTGAACATTCCCAAAGTAAATGTTTTTCCAACAGAGAAAACTAGTTGAGCGCTGCCTGTAAATATTGAACTTCTTTTTGTATGGGTATATTAATGCCGTGATATTGATAACAATACAATTTTTCAGATTCGAAGGCGTTCTATTTGTGCCATCATGCTTGAGGATTCCTTTCCAAAACAATGATGATGTTTGCCAACACAATAAGGACTATACATTTTGAAGGAAATCTAGGTTACTGAAGGTATGATTTCACATTTTCCTTAACTTTTATTTGCATTGTAATCATCATTGTTAGATATCGATGATTACAGCAATTTCTGCATGTGTTCCAAGTCTTCTGCGGACAAGTGACACATAGATTATTACATACTTCCATTCAATGAAAGAGAATATCTTTTTTGGCGTGGTGGGATCATGAAAGAAATCGACAGGAAATTATTACTAACCTACTATAATTCATGTATACGTTCACTCATTTCTATTCCCAGAATCCTTCTTAACATTAACATTAACAAATTTTTACTTGAAATTGAAATGATGATCGTTATCTTTCAAATAATGGTAAAATATCTAACGAAATTATTCCTTGTAAGTTTGGTGTTCATAGTCCTAGTCAATACTACTTTTACTTTTATCAAATGATACTTGAGGGCCCCATGCATTATTAGTCTTAGTTGACAGTTTTAATTGCACAACTAAAGTTGTGCACTTGAGATTGTAATGTTTGTGGCACATTCGGGATGTCAATTTTCATTTGAAGAATGTTATTAGTTTAGTTATTAAATTTCTTTTCGAATCGATGAAGATAGGTCGGTCCTCTCCTCAGATTGAAAAAAAATTGATATCGGGTTTTTAATAAGGGCTGGAATTAACTTTTCTTCGCCTTCAGTCTCATTTTGCCACTTTTCTTCTGTTATTTACTTAGAGAAGTCCTCCCTCATATTTAAAATTCTTTATTGTGGTGCTTTCCATAGCTCTTCGAAGTTAGAATCTGCCCATAAATGACACATGGTTGGATTTTTATCATTTTTTCAATCTTCAATTAACTTTCTTCAATCTCCAATTAATTCTAGCTATCCAATATATGAAAATTTCATATTTGAGTTAACTTGGCCGCCATCTGTACTTGAATGCAAAAAAATCGTACCCGACTTACAGAGTGCTTTTATTTTCTTAGGGCCGGTTTCACAATGTCTGGTTACCAATACTTAACCTGAAGTTACTGCTGCTACTGGCACTAACCAATGGCTAATGTACCGTTAATATTCTTCCTAACCGAAACTTTAACCCGAATAGTGTTTGGTCAAGTTACCTGAAGAATAACCAGACATTGTGAAACCGGCCCTTAGTTGCAGAAGATATACTCTTGCCAGTTGCGTATAGATGGTCTATTGGTGATCCTGGAGCAGTTCCAAGTTGTTCCGGTTCAGTTTCGAAGGAATGACAGTTCCACGAAACTGTTCCACACCAACTATGATCATATCATAGACCTAATGGTCTATTGGTTATCCTGGAGCAGTTCCGAGTTGTTCCGGCTCAGTTACAAAGGAATGGCAGTTCTACGAAACTGTTCCATCTATGATCAAACCATATACCTAATGTTCAATGGTCTCTGGGTGATCCTGGAGCAGTTCCGAAGGAATGACAGTTCTACGAAAATGTTTTACACCATCTATGATCAAACTATAGACCTAATAATCTATATATGGACTACAGAGTTAATGAAATTACGCAATCAATTTTTAAATAAATAAAAGAAGTGTGAAGTGTTATTGAATAAGAATTGTCGAAAAACGTCCGTAACAGCCGTTATGAACAATAATCTAAATCTAAAGGAAATACAATGTTCTTATACTCCGTTCAAGAATTGACATCTCGGGAGCCTGTGGAAAATCTGATTTCAGTTTCGAAAACTACGTGCACGAATTTACTTTCAATCAGGCCGGCCATGTTTCCACTTTCTCAGATTTTCACCGGAATAATTAAACATTTTCAAAGAAAGTGTTTTTCCAACAGGTAAACTACTTGAGCCATGCATGTAAATATTGAACCTATTCTTTTATGGTTATCTAAATATTGATGATGATTTGTGCCATCATGCTCGAGGATTCCTTTCTCAAAACAAAGATGTTGTTGGCCAACACAATAAGGACTATACAGTTTGAAGGAAATCCAAGTATGCAAGGCTGAGAATACGGAGGTTACTGAAGGTATGATTTCATATTTCCCTTGAGTATTATTCGCATTGTAATCATCGTTGTAAGATATTGATAATCAATGCAATTTCTGTATGTCTTCCAAGTCCTCTGCGGACAAATGACAAAAAGATTAGTGAATACTTTCATTCAATCAAAGAGAATACCTTTTATAGAGTGATTGGATTCTAAAAGAAATCGATAGGGAATTACTACTCACCTACTATAATTTGTGAATATTCCCAGAGTCCTTTTTAACATTAACAAATTTTCACTTGAAATTGACATGATCATCATTATCTTTTATATAATGATCAAATATCTATCGAAATTATACCTCGTAAGGTTTTATTTACGTTTAGTGTCCATAATCATAGAGAAGGCTACTTTTACATTGGTTCATATGCAAGTATCGAAAGACCCTTCAGGGCCCCATGCATTATCAGTCTTAGTTGACAATTTTAATTGCACAACTATAATTGTGCACTTGAGGTTGTAATGTTTAGGGCACTTTCGAGATGTCAATTTTTATTTGAAGAATGCTTGAATATCGAACGTTTAGTTATTAGATTTCTTTTTTAATCGATAAAGATAGGTCGCTCCTCTCCTCAGATTGGTGATCCTGGAGCAGTTCTGAGTTGTTCCGGTTCAGTTCCAAAGGAATGAGAGTTCTACAAAACAGTTCCACACATCTCAGGAGGTTGTGGAAAATTGAGTTGGTAATAGACTATTCAGTAGTATTTTGGGTTGGTGATTTTATCAAACAAATTCGGTAATCATTTTAGAAAAATATACCTATATCATCGCTTAAAAATTTTCTCAAGTTTTCAACTGATTTCAGTTTCGATAACTTCGTCCTCGAATTTACCTTTTCAGACCGGCCATGTTCCCACTTTCTCAGATTCTCACCGAAATAATTAAACATTTTCAAAGTGAATGTTTTTTCAACATAGAAAACTACTTGAGCGCTGAATGTAACATTGAACTTGTTCTTTTATGGGTATCTAAATGAGGTGATATTGATGATGATACAATTTTTCAGATTCAAAGGCGTTCTATTTGTGCCATCATGCTTGAGGATTCCTTTCCAAAACAATGATGATGTTTGCCAACACAATAAGGACTATACATTTTGAAGGAAATCTAGGTTACTGAAGGTATGATTTCACATTTTCCTTAACTTTTATTTGCATTGTAATCATCATTGTTAGATATCGATGATTACAGCAATTTCTGTATGTCTTCCAAGTCTTCTGCGGACAAGTGACACATAGATTATTACATACTTCAATGAAAGAGAATATCTTTTTTGGCGTGGTGGGATCATGAAAGAAATCGACAGGAAATTATTACTAACCTACTATAATTCATGTATACGTTCACTCATTTCTATTCCCAGAATCCTTCTTAACATTAACATTAACAAATTTTTACTTGAAATTGAAATGACCATCGTTATCTTTCAAATAATGGTAAAATATCTAACGAAATTATACCTTGTAAGTTTGGTGTTCATAGTCATAGTCAATACTACTTATACTTTTATCAAATGATACTTGAGGGCCCCATGCATTATTAGTCTTAGGTGACAATTTTAATTGCACAACTAAAGTTGTGCACTTGAGATTGTAATGTTTGGTGCACATTCGGGATGTCAATTTTCATTTGAAGAATGCTTGAATATCGAACGTTTAGTTATTAAATTTCTTTTCAAATCGATGAAGATAGGTCGGTCCTCTCCTCAGATTGAAAAAACATTGATATCGGGTTTTTAATAAGGGCTGGAGTTAACTTTTCTTCGCCTTCAGTCTCATTTTGCCATTTTTCTTCTGTTATTCACTCAGAAAAGTCCTCCCTCATATTTAAAATTCTCTATTGTGGTGCTTTCCATAGATCTTCGAAGTTAAAATCTGCCCATAAATGACACATGGTTGGATTTTTATTATTTTTTCAATCTTCAATTAATTCTAGCTATCCCATATATGAAAATTTCATATTTGAGTTAACTTGGCCGCCATCTGTACTCGAATGCAAAAAAATCGTACCCGACTTGCAGAGTGCTTTTATTGAGCGCTCGTACTACTTACACGAGGGCTATATCATTTCGTCACGATGTCTGTATTTTTCGAATTTTGAGCCGAAAATGGTCTCAAACGACTATGTTCGACTCACTGATGACAAATCCGTCAAAAAATTCGAGTCTGTCCGTCCGGCCGTATACACGATAACTCTCGAACGGAATGTTCTAGAAATTTGAAATTTTCAGGGTAGGTTCGAATCTCGAATGCCGCGGTTAAGTTCGTTGTTGGGCAAAATTCGCCAAGGGGTTTCGTAAATATGGCCGCTCGAAATTTTGTTTTCCTGATTTCTTCGAAACTACAGATTTGATCGAGGTGAAATTTTGCAGTCAGATGGAGAATTACGTGTTCAAGCTACATGCAAAATTGTGTCCAGCTCGCATTACCAGAACCATAGAAACCATAGAAAATTATAACTTTGTAATGGAAAGGCCTAGGGATTTGAGATTTTCAGGATAGGTGTAGATCTCGAATGTTGCGGTCACGTCAATCAATGAGCAAAATTTGACTATGGGTTCCGTAAATATGGTCGTTTGAAATTCAGTTTTCTTGACAAATTCAAAACTATGAATTTGATCGTGACGAAATTTTGTATTTAAATTGAAAATGATATATTCGAGCTACGTTTTTTCCAGATCGCATGATCAGAACCATAGAAAATAATAACTTTCGAACGGAAAGGCCTAGGGACTTGAAATTTTCAGGATAGGTTCGGATCGCGAATTTCGCGGTCACGTTCATCATTGAGCAGAATAAGACTAGGGGTTCCGTAAATATAGCAGTTCAAACTTTTTTTTTTCCTGATAATTTCGAAACTACTTATTAGATTGGAATGAAATTTCGCACATAGATGAATAATGTATTCAAACTACGTGAGAAATTTTGTCCAGATCGCATTACCAAGACCATAGATATCGAAAAAAAATTGGTCACCTATAGCACTGACGTGAAGTCTGGATTTTCGCCTTAGTTTGAAATTTTCTTTGACAGCTGTCAAAATCTTTCCAATTGGTTTCTAAAACTGGAGAATGTGAATCTACCTACAAGGTGCATGTACGAGCGCTCAAAAGCTCCTGCCTTCACGGCAGTGCTTTTCTCAATTTTTTTCTTAGGGCTGGTTTCACAATGTCTGGTTACCAATACAAAACCTGAAGTTACCTCTGCTACTGGCACTAACCAATGGCTAATGTACCGTTAATATTCTTCCTAACCGAAACTTTAACGCGAATAGTGTTTGGTCAAGTTACCTGAAGAATAAACAGACATTGTGAAACCGGCCCTTAGTTGCAGAAGATATACTCTTGCCAGTTGCGTATAGATGGTCTATTGGTGATCCTGGAGCAGTTCCAAGTTGTTCCGGTTCAGTTTCGAAGGAATGACAGTTCTACGAAACTGTTCCACACCATCTATGATCATACCATAGACGTAATGGTCTATTGGTTATCCTGGAGCAGTTCCGAGTTGTTCCGGTTCAGTTCCAAAGGAATGGCAGTTCTACGAAACTGTTCCATCTATGATCAAACCATATACCTAATGTTCAATGGTCTATGGGTGATCCTGGAGCAGTTCCGAAGGAATGACAGTTCTACGAAAATGTTTTACACCATCTATGATCAAACTATAGACCTAATAATCTATGCTCTACAGAGTTAATGAAATTACGCAATCAATTTTTAAATAAATGAAAGAAGTGTTATTGAATAAGAATTGTTGAAAAAAGTCCGTAACAGCCGTTATGAACAATAATCTAAAGGAAATACAATGTACTTATACTCCGTTCACGAATTGACATCTCGGGAGCCTGTGGAAAATCTGATTTCAGTTTCGAAAACTACGTGCACGAATTTACTTTCAATCAGGCCGGCCATATTTCCACTTCCTCGGATTGTCACCGGAATAATTAAACATTTTCAAAGAAAGTGTTTTTCCAACAGGAAAACTACTTGAGCCATGCATGTAAATATTGAACCTATTCTTTTATGGTTATCTAAATATTGATGATGATTTGTGCCATCATGCTCGAGGATTCCTTTCTCAAAACAAAGATGTTGTTGGCCAACACAATAAGGACTATACAGTTTGAAGGGAATCTAAGTATGCAAGGCTGAGAATACAGAGGTTACTGAAGGTATGATTTCATATTTTCCTTGAGTATTATTTTCATTGTAATCATCGTTGTAAGATATTGATAATCAAAGCAATTTTTGTATGTCTTCCAAGTCCTCTGTGGACAAATGACAAAAAGATTATTGAATACTTTCATTCAATCAAAGAGAATATCTTTTATAGAGTGATTGGATTCTAAAAGAAATCGATAGGGAATTACTACTTACCTACTATAATTTGTGAATATTCCCAGAGTCCTTTTTAACATTAACAAACTTTCACTTGAAATTGACATGATCATCATTATCTTTTATATAATGATCAAATATCTATCGAAATTATACCTCGTAAGGTTTTATTTACGTGTGGTGTCCATAATCATAGACAAGGCTACTTTTACATTGGTTCATATGTATCGTATTGAAAGACACTTCAGGGCCCCATGCATTATCAGTCTTAGTTGACAATTTTAATTGCACAACTATAATTGTGCACTTGAGGTTGTAATGTTTAGGGCACATTCGAGATGTCAATTTTCATTTGAAGAATGCTTGAATATCGAACATTTAGTTATTACATTTCTTTTTTAATCGATAGTGATAGGTCGTTCCTCTCCTCAGATTCGAAGAACATTGATGGTCTATTGGTGATCCTGGAGCAGTTCCGAGTTGTCCCGGTTCAGTTTCAAAGGAATAACAGTTCCGCACATCTCAGGAGGCTGTGGAAAATTGAGTTGGTAATATACTATTCAGTAATATTTTGGGTTGGTGATTTTATCAAACAAATTCGGTGATCATTTTAGAAAAATATACCTATATCATCGCTTAAAAATTGTCTCAAGTTTTCAACTGATTTCAGTTTCGATAACTTCGTCCTCGAATTTACCTTTTCAGACCGGACATGTTCCCACTTTCTCAGATTCTCACCGAAATAATTGAACAATTTCAAAGTGAACGTTTTTCCAACATAGAAAACTACTTGAGCGCTGAATGTAACATTGAACTTGTTTTTTTATGGGGATCTAATGATGATAATACGATTTTTCAGATTTTAAGGCGTTTTATTTGTGCCATCATGCTTGAGGATTCCTCTCCAAAGCAATGCTGTTTTCTGCCAACACAATAAGGACTATGCATTTTGAAGGAAATCTTGATATGCGAGGCTGAGAATACCGAGGTTACTGAAGGTATGATATAATATTTTCGTTAAGGTTTATTTGGAATGTAATCATTGTTGTTAGATATTGATAATTAAAGCAATTTCTGTGTGTCTTCCAGGTTTTCTGGGGACAAGTGACACATAGATTATTACAAATTTTTATTCAATGAAAGAAAAAACCTTTTATAGAGTGGTTGGATCCTGAAAGAAACCGATAGGAAGTTATTACTATACTACTATAACTCGTGAATATGTTCACTCATTTTTATTCCCAGAATTCTTCTCAACATTAACATTAACAAATTTTAACTTGAAATTGAAATGATCATCGTTATCTTTCATATAATGGTCAAATATCTATCAAAATGAATCGAAATTATACCTTGTAAGTTTCTTTCTATTCACGTTTGGTGTCCATAGTCATTGCTACTTCTACATTGGTTCATGTGAAATTATTAAAAGACACTTGAGTCTTAGTTGACAATTTCAATTTAACAACTAAAGTTGTGCACTTGAGATTGTAATGTTTGGGGCAAATTCAGGATGTCAATTTTCATTTGAAGAATGCTTGAATATCGAAAGTTTTGTTATTAGATTTCTTTTCTTATCGTTAAAGATAGGTCCCTCCTCTCCTCAGATTCAAAAAACATTGATATCGGGTTTTTAATAAGGGCAGGAATTAACTTTTCTTCGCCTTTAGTCTCATTTTCCCATTTTTCTTCTGTTATTTACTCAGAAAAGTCCTCTCTCATATTCAAAATTCCTAATTGTGGTACTTTCCATAGCTCTTCGAAGTTGGAATCTGCCCATAAGTGACACATGGTTGGTTGGTTCTTCGATCTCCAATTAACTATTTTCATTTATTCAATCTCCAATTAACTACAGCTATCTAATCTATGAAAATTTCATATTTGAGTTAACTTGGGCGCCATCTGTACTCGAATACCAAAAATGACGTATCGGCCTTACAGAGTACTTTCATTCTTGACCTACTGAAGATATACTCTTGCAACTCGCGTATAGATGGCGCTAGCGGTATCGGATCTGGGATCTTGCTGAAACGCTAAAATATCATCTCGAATTTTTTTACTGATTTCGAAAACTACGTCCTCGAATTTACGTTTAATCAGTTCGGCCATATTCCCACTTTCCCAAATTTTCACCGAAATAATTAAACATTTTCAAAGTAAATGTTTTTTCCAACAGATAAAACTACTTGAGCCCAGCATGTGAATATTGATCTTGTTCTATTATGGATATATAAATGACGTGATATTGATGATAATACGATTTTCAGATTCGAGAATGTTCTATTTGTGCCGTCATGCTTGAGGGTTCCTTTCACAAAACAATGATGTTGTTTGCCAACACAATAAGGAATATACATTTTGAAGGAAATCTAGATTTGTGAGGCCGAGAACAACGAGGTTACTGAAGGTATGATTTCATATTTTCCCCAAGTTTTATTTGCATTGTAATCATCATTGTTAGATATCGATAATCAAAGCAATTTCTGTATGTCTCCCAAGTCCTCCAAGAAAAGTGACTCATAGATTATTACATACTTTCATTCAATGAGAGAGAATATCTTTTATAGAGTGGTAACCTAATATAATTCGTGTTTATGTTCAATCATTCCTATTCCCAGAATCCTTTTTAACATTAACATTAACAAATTTCTACTTGAAATTGAAATGATCATCTTTATCTTTCATATAATGGTCAAATATCTATCGAAATTACACCTTATAAGTCTCCATTTACATTTGGGGTCCATAGACAATTCAATTTTTACATTTGTTGATATGCAAGTAACCATCCACAAATCACACTCGAGGGCTCCATACAATAGAGAAAACTACTTGAGCGCTGAATGTAAATATTGAACTTGTTCTTTTATGGGTATCTAAATGACGTGATATTGATTATAATACGATTTTTCAGATTCGAAGGCGTTTTATTTGTGTAATCATGCTTGAGGATTCCTTTCACAAAACAATGATGTTTGCCAACACAATAAGGACTATACATTTTGAAGGAAATCTAAGTATGTGAGGCTGAGAATACCGAATACCGAGAATACCGACCAATGAAGGTAAGATTTCGTATTTTCCTTGAGTATTATTTGCATTGTAATCATCATTGTTAGATATCGATAATCAATGCAATTTCTGTATGTCTTCCAAGTCCTTTGCTAACAAGTGAAACAGATTATTACTTACTTCCATTCAATGCAAGAGAATATTTTTCATAGAGTAGTTAAATTCTGAAAGGAATCGGAAATTATTATTTACCTACTATAATTCATGTATATGTTCACTCATTTTTGTTCCCAGAGTCCTTTTCAACATTCACATCAACAAATTTTTACCTGAAATTGAAATGATCATCGTTATCATTTCACATAATGATCAAATATTTATCGAAATTATACCTCGTAAGTTTTCATTTACGTTTGGTGTTCATACTCAATGCTACTTCTACGTTAAAGTATCAAATGACACTTGAGGGCCCCATGCATTATCAACCTTAGTTGACAATTTTAATTGCACAACTGGAATTGTGCACTTGAGGTTGTAATGTTTGGGGCACATTCGGGATGTCAATTTTCATTTGAAGACTGCTTGAATATCGAATCTTTAGTTATTAGATTTCTTTTCTGATCAATAAAGATAGGTCGCTCCTCTCCTCGAGAAACATTGATTTTAGGTTTTTAATGAGAGCTGGAATTAACTTTTCTTCGCCTTTAGTCTCATTTTGCCATTTTTCTTCTGTTATTTATTAAAAAAAGTCCCCTCTCATATTTAAAATTCTTCATTGTGATACTTTCTATAGCTCTTCAAAGTAAGAATCTGCCTGTGAGTTACACATGGTTGGATTTTTATTAAATCAATAACTTTAATTATTTTTTCGATCTCCAACTAACTATCTTCATTTCTTTGATCCTAACTTGGGCACAATCTATACTCGAATCGTATCGGCTTTACAGAGTACTTCAATTTCGTAGTTGCAGAAGATATACTCGCGCCACTTGCGTATAGATGGCGCTAGCTGTATTGGATCTGGGATCTCGCTAAAACAGATACCTATGTTATCAATGAAAAATCATCTCGAGTTCTTTAACCGATTTCAGTTTCGATAACCACGTCCTCGAATTTACCTTTAATCAGGCCGGCCATGTTCCCAGATTTTCACCGAAATAATTGAACATTTTCAAAGTAAATGTTTTTCCAACGGAGAAAACTGCTTGAACCCTGCATGTAAATATTGAACTTTTTCTTTAACTGGTATCTAAATGATGCGATATTGATGATAATACGTTCTTTCAGATTCGAAGGTGTTTTATTTGTGTCGTCACGCTTGAGTATTCCTTTCACAAAACAATGATGTTGTTTGCCAACATAATAAAGACTAGACATTTTGAAGGAAATCTAGGTATGTGAGGCTGAGAATACCGAGATAAATGAAGGTGAGATATCATATTTTCCTTGAGTTTCATTTGCATTGTAATCATCGTTAGATATCGATAATCAAAGCAATTTTTATATGTCTTCCAAGTCCTCTGCGAACAAGTGACACACAGATTATTAAATAGTTTCATTCAATGAAAAAGAATATCTTTTATGAGTGAGTTATTTCGGTTCAGTTCCGAAGGAATGACAGTTCTACGAAACTGTTCCACACCATCTATGATCAAACCATAGACCTAATGTTCTATTGGTAATCCTGGAGCAGTTCCGAGTTGTTCCGGTTCAGTACCGAAAGAATTACAGTTCTATTAAACTGTTCCACACCAATTATTTTATGGGTATCTTAATGATGTGATGTTGATAATAATACGATTTTTCAGATTTGTGGGCGTTTTACTGGTGCCATCATGCTTGAGGATTCCTTTTACAAAATTATGATGTTGTTTGCCAACACAATAAGGACTATACAATTTGAAGGGAATCTTGGTATGAGAGGCTGAGAATACCGAGGTTACTTAAGGTAAGATTTCACATTTTCCTTGAGTGTTATTTGCATTGTGATCATCGTTGTTAGATATCAATAATCAAAGCAATTTCTGTATGTCTTTCAATGAAAAAGAATATCTTTTATAGAGTAGTTAAATTCTGAATGGGATCGATAGGAAATTATTACTAATCTCCTATGATTCGTGTATATGTTCACTCATTTCTATTCCCAGAGTCCTTTTAAACATTAACATTGACAAATTTTCACTTGAAATTGAAATGATCATCGTTATCTTTCATACAATGGTCAAATATTTATCGAAATTATACCTCGTAATTTTTGGTGTCCATAGTCAATGCTACTTTTACATTGGTTCATATGCAATTATCAAATGATACTTGAGGGCCCCATGCATTATCAGTCTTAGTTGATAATTTTAATTGCAAAACCAAAATTGTAGCACTTGAGATTGCAATGTTTTTGGGGCACATTCGGGATGTCAATATTCATTCAAAGAATGCCTAAATATTGAACGTTTAGTTATTGGATTTCTTTTATCGATAAAGATAGGTTGCTCCTATTCTTGGATTCTAAAAACATTGATATCGGGTTTTTAATAAGAGCTAGAATTAACTTTTTTTGCCTTTAGTCTCATGTTGGCCTTTTTCTTCTGTTATTTACTTAGAAAAGTCCCCTCTCATATTTAAAATTCTTCATTGTGATACTTTCTAAGCTCTTCAAAGTAAGAATCTGCCTGTAAGTTACACATGGTTGGATTTTTATTTAATCAATTACTTCAATTATTTTTTCGATCTCCAACTAACTATCTTCATATCTTCGATCCTAACTTGGGCACAATCTGTACTTGAATGCAAAAATATCGTATCGGCTTTACAGAGTACTTTAATTTCGTAGTTGCAGAAGATATACTCGCGCCACTTGCGTATAGATGGCGCTAGCTGTATTGGATCAGGGATCTCGCTAAAACAGATACCTATGTTATCAATGAAAAATCATCTCGAGTTCTATAAGCGATTTCAGTTTCGAAAACTACGTCCTCGAATTTACCTTTAATCAGGCCGGCCATGTTCCCAGATTCTCACCGAAATAATTGAACATTTTCAAAGTAAATGTGTTTCCAACAGAGAAAACTGCTTGAACCCTGCATGTCAACATTGAACTATTTCTTTAATTGGTATCTAAATGATGCGATATTGATGATAATACGTTTTTTTAGATCGAAGGTGTTATATTTGTGCCGTCATGCTTGAGGATTCCTTTCACAAAACAACAAGGATGTTGTTGGCCAACAAAATAAGGACTATACATCTTGAAGGAAATCTAGGTATGTGAGGCTGAGAACTCCGAAGTTAATGGAGGTAAGATTCCGTATTTTCCTTAAGTTTTATTTGCATTTTAATCATCGGTGTTAGATATCGATAATCACAGCAATTTCTGTATGTCTTCCAAGTTCTCTGTGGACAAGTGACGCATTGATTATTACATACTTTCATTCAATGAAAGAGAATATCTTTTATAGAGTGGTGGGATTCTGAAAGAAATCTATAGGAAATTATTACTAGCCTACTATGATTCGTGAATATGTTCAATCAATTCTATTTAGAGATTTTTTTAATATTAACATTAACAAATTTTGGCTTGAAATTGAAATGATCATCGTCATCTTTTACATAATGGTCAAATATTTATCGAAATTATATGTGAGTTCTTATCTACGTTTGGTGTCCACAGTCGATGCTACTTTTACATTGGTTCATATGTAATCTAATGACACTTGAGGGCTCCATGCATTATTAATCAATTTTAATTGCACAACTAAAATTGTTATGTTTGGGGATGTCAATTTTCATTTGAAGATTGCTCGGATATCGAAGGTTTAGTTAGTAGATTTGTTTTTTCGATAAAGATAGGTTGCTCCAATCCTTTAAAAAACATTGATATCGTGTTTTCATCAAGGGCTGGAATTAACATTTCTTCGCCTTAAGCCTCATTTTGCTATTTTTCTTCTCTTATTTACTCAAAAAAACCACTCTCATATTTCAAATTTTTTATTGTGGTACTATCATCCATAGCTCTTTGAATCCAAAATCTGCCCATAAGTGGTTGGATTCTTATTTAAATCGATAAAAATCATAATTTTTTCGATCTCTGATCAACTGCATTGTACTCATCGTCGTTAGATATTGATAATCACAGCAATTTCTGTATGTCTTCCAAGTTCTCTGCGGAAAAGTGACACATAGATTATTACATCAATCTTTCATTCAATGTAAGAGAATATCTTTTATAGAGTTTTTTCTATTCCCAGAATCCTCTTTAACATAAACATTAATAAATGTTTACTTGAAATTGAAATGATTATCGTTATCTTTCATAAAATGGTCAAATATCTATCGAAATTATACCTCATGAGTTTCTATTTACGATTGGAGTCCATAGTTAATGCTACTTTTACATTGGTTCATATGCAAGTATCCATCCACAAATGACACTTGAGGGCGCCATGCATTATCAATCTTAATTGTCAATTTTAATTGCTAAACCAAAATTATGCACTTAAGATTGTAATGTTTGGAGCAAATTCGGGGTGTCAAGTTTCATTTGAAGAATGTTCAAAAATCGAACGTTCAGTTATTAGATTTCTTTTCAAATCGATATCTGAGGAGAGCCTCAATTCAAAAAAACCTTGATATAGGTTTGTTGATAGGGGCTGGAGTCGGATTTTGCTATTCTTCTTGCGTTATTCACTTCAAAAGGGTCCTTTCTCATATTTTAAATTCTTCATAGTGGTACTTTCTGTAGCTCTCCGAAGTAAGAATCTGGCCATATATGATACAAGGATATCAACTTCTATTCAAACCAACAGAGAATATCTTTTGTTGAATCCTTATTCAAATCGATAACTATCTTATTTATTCAATCCCAATTTACTATAGCTATCCAATTTATGAAATTTTCCTATTTGTGTTATCCTGGGCGCCCTCTGTATTCGAATACAAAAGTATCGAATCGGCCTTACAGAGTACTTTTATTTTCGTATTTGTAGCCAATATACTTTCGCCACTTGCGTATAGATGTCGCTAGCAGTATGGAATCTGGAATCTCGAAAAAACGAATACCTATATTATCGCAAATATGTAAATACATATCGAACTTGTTCATTTATGGGTATCTAAATGACGAGATATTGATGATAATACGATTTTTCAGATTCGAAGGCGTTTTATTTGTGCCATCATGCTGGAGGATTCCTTTCGCAAAACAAAGATGTTGTTTGCCTACATTCTGAAGGAAATCTAGATATGCAAGCTGGGAATACTGAGTTCACTGAAGGTATAATCTCATATTTTCCTTTAGTTTTATTCGTAATGAAATCATTGTTGTAAGATATTGATAATCAAAATTATTTATGATGTCTTCCAAGTCCTCTGCTGACAAATGGCACATAGATTATTACTTCCATTGAGTGAAAGAGATTATTTTTAATAGACTGTTTGGATTCTGAATGAAATCGATAGGAAATTATTACTAACCTACTATAATTCTTGTATTGTGGACCATCTTGTATATATTATCTCTTCTTCGCCTTTTCCATTTTTTTTCTACTTATACAGTTCCTCCTCCCTTATATTTGAAATCCTTATTGTTGTACTTTCCATAGTTTTTTGAAGTTAGAATATGCTCCTAAGTGAAGCATGGTTGGATTCTTATTCAAATCTATATTCGAAATGTAATAATAGTTGTAAGATATTGATAATCAAAGCAATTTCTGTGCGCTTATAGGGCGCATTAGGGATGTCAACTTCCATTTGAAGAATGCTTGAATATCAAACGATGAGTTATTAAATTTCCTTTCAAATCAATAAAGATAGGTTGCTTGTCCCTTCGCATTCACAAATTCTCGATATCGGTCTTTTGATAATGGCTGAAATTAACTATTCTTCGCCTTTAGTCTAGATATGCAAGCTGGGAATACTGAGTTCACTGAAGGTATAATCTCATATTTCCTTTAGTTTTATTTGTAATGTAATCATTGTTGTAAGATATTGATAATCCAAATTATTTATGGTGTCTTCCAAGTCCTCTGCTGACAAATGGCACATAGATTATTACTTCCATTGAATGAAAGAGATTATTTTTAATAGACTGGTTGGAATGAAATCGATAGGAAATTATTACTAACCTACTATAATTCTTGTATATCTTGTGAACCATCTTGTATATATCAACTTTTCTTCGCTTTTGTCATTTTTCTTTTACTTATAAAGATCCTCTTCAATCATGTTTGAAATTCTTATTGTGGTACTTCCCATAGTTTTTCGAAGTTAGAATATGCCCATAAGTTACACATGGCTGGATTCTTATTTAAATTGATAACTACCACTATTTTCTCGATCTCCAATAAACATCTTCATTCTATTATCGCTAAAAAATTGTCTCGAGTTTTTTTTTTTAACTGTTCAGTTTCGAAATTTACGTCCTCGAATTTACCTTCAATCAGACCGGTCATGGTCCCACTTTCCCAGATTTTCACCGAAATAATTAAAAATTTCCAGAGTAAATGTTTTTACAACAGAGAAAACTTGTTCTTTTATGGGTATATAAAAGACGTGATATTGATAATAATATGATTTTTCAGATTCGAAGGCGTTTTATTTGTGCCATCATGCTTAATAAGGATTAAATATTTTGAAGGAAATCTAGGTATGTGAGGCTGAGAATACTGAAGGTATGATTTCATATTTTCCTCAAGTTTTATTTGCATTGTAATCATCGTTGTTAGATATTGATAACCAAAGCAATTTCTGTACGTCTTCCAAGTCCTCTGCTGGCACATATATTATTATTTCCATTGAATTAATGGGAATATTTTTTATGATAGTGAAGTTGGATTCTGAATGAAATCGATAGAAAATTATTTCTTACTTACCTACTATAATTCTTGTATATCTTATGGACCATCTTGTATATATTAACTTTTCTTCACCTTTTGCCATTTTAATTCTACTTGGAGAGGTCGTCCTCTCAGATCTCATATTCGAAATTCTTTGTGGCACTTTCCGTAGCTCTTCAAAGTTGGAATCTGCCTATAAGTGATATATGAATTTCGACTTCCATTGAATCTAACAGTTAATATCTTTTGTCTGTCATAACAGCGAGGTTAAGACCTCGATGGGACAAACTGATTGCATTTTCAATCAGCGTAGAAGTCTATGAGTGAATTTTAATTCTTGCCCTTTGGTTTTCAGGTATAA
Source organism: Aphidecta obliterata (assembly GCA_963966015.1). Classification (NCBI taxonomy): domain Eukaryota; kingdom Metazoa; phylum Arthropoda; class Insecta; order Coleoptera; family Coccinellidae; genus Aphidecta; species Aphidecta obliterata. The sequence goes on from OZ014436.1 coordinate 5,644,760, forward strand.
GGCCGAATTTACTGGGGGAGCAAATACTTTCAGCTGTAGTATCCGGACTCGGACATCCAGGAATACCAGATTATGTCTTCAGCAATATTTCAAAATACAATTGTCCTTGAATTCTCAACATGTTCGAACTGTGAAAAGCAATAAATTTTTTCTTTTCTCTATTTTTTTATACACCTGGTGAATTCCAGAATTTGGAAAGGTAGAAGCTCGAAGCTTTTTTGATAATATCACTTTAAAATGAATTTTTTCCATTAAAAATCAGTGCGGCCATCATCACTGATCAGACAGGTGCTGCCCTCTGGCGGTAGAAGCTCGAAGCTCGTTATTTCAGTGCTGCCCTCTGGCGGTAAAAGCTAGAAGCTCGTTATTTCAGTGCTGCCCTCTGGCGGTAGAAGCTCGAAGCTATTCGATAAATCGGATGTGCTGCCCTCTGGCGGTTGACGCTCGAAGTTCTGATCAGACAGGTGCTGCCCTCTGGCGATTGACGCTCGAAGTTCTGATCAGATAGGTGCTGCCCTCTGGCAGCAGACGCTCGAAGCTATTATTTAAATCGGACGTGCTGCCATCTAGCGGATGTGTAACGTACTAACGTGACCTTGAAAAATAAGTCAAGGTCACGGTCCAATTTTTTGAAAAGCTTCGAGCTTCTGCCGCCAGAGGGCAGCACCTACCTGCGTGAAATCAGTGCTGCCCTCTGGCGGCAGAAGCTCGAAGCTTTTCAAAAAATCGGACCGTGACCTTGACTTATTTTTCAAGGTCACGTTAGTACGTTACACATCCGCTAGATGGCAGCACGTCCGATTTAACTAATAGCTTCGAGCGTCTGCTGCCAGAGGGCAGCACTGAAATAACGAACTTCAAGCTTCTGCCGCCAGAGGGCAGCACCGCTCAAAGAAACTTCACGCTTTTGCCGCCAGAGGACAGCACCGCTCAAGGAAACTTCCCGCTTTTGCCACTAGAGGGCAGCACATGTATGTTGAAAGCAAATGCTGCGTCAAAAGAAGTTTTTAGGATTGAACCAGAATATTTTTTTTTCAATAGTCAATAATATAAACGCTTGATATCATATAACTTTATTTATTGGTAACAAAACTTATCCAGCTGTCGATGTCTAGAGACTCTTGCATGGAGGCTGAAGGCATGAAGAGTAGTCCTCCATCTTCCTGAAACACCGAATGGTTCGATTGAGACTGATCATGCACAATTTTAAGAATACAGTAAAATTTTCAATAATGAGGATAAATCTCTAAAACTATGAGAAAATTTTTCTTAGAAATTACAACTCGTCATATCACCCGAAAATATTTAATCGCGCAATTTTCCAACTCGCGAATTTAAAATTTTCCGGTCTGTAACTTTGAAAAATCGGAGGTTCGAATTTGATCTATTTCGAGAGAGAAAAAATACATTTTTCGGTTAGATTTTTGTCGCAGCCTCACCCTACTTTCTCCTGAGCCTCCCGAGATGTGTGGAACTGTTTTGTAGAACTCTCATTCCTTTGGAACTGAACCGGAACAACTGGACACTGCTCCAGGATCACCAATAGACCATCAATCTTTTTCGAATCTGAGGAGGGGAACGACCCATCTTTATTGATTACAAAAGAAATCTAATAACTAAACATTCGATATTCAAGCATTCTTCAAATGAAAATTGACATCTCGAATGAGCCCCAAACATTACAACCTCAAGTGCACAATTATAGTTGTGCAATTAAAATTGTCAACTAAGACTGATAATGCATCGGGCCCTGAAGTGTCTTTCGATACTTGCATATGAACCAATGTAAAAGTAGCCTTGTCTATGATTATGGACACCAAACGAAAATAAAACCTTACGAGGTATAATTTCGATAGATATTTGATCATTATATAAAAGATAATGATGATCATGTCAATTTCAAGTGAAAATTTGTTAATGTTAAAAAGGACTCTGGGAATAGAAACGAGTGAACATATTCACAAATTATAGTAGGTGAGTAATAATTCCCTGTCGATTTCTTTCAGAATCCAATCACTCTATAAAAGATAGTCACTTTCATTGAATGAAAGTATTTAAAAATCTATTTGTCAATTATCCGCAGAGCACTAGGAAGACTTACAGAAATTGCTTTGATTATCAATATCTAACAACGATGATTGAAATGCAAAGAAAACTTGAGGAAAATATGAAATCATACCTTTAGTATCAGTTTTCTCAGCTTCACATATCTAGATTTCCTTCAAAATGTTTAGTCCTTATTGTGTTGGCAAACAACATCTTTGTTTTGTGAAAGGAATCCTCAAGCATGATGGCACAAATAAAACGCCTTCGAATCTGAAAAATCGTATCATCATCAATATCACTTCATTTAGATTTACAATTAAAATTGTGAACTAAGACCGATAATGCATGGGGCCCTGAAGTGTCTTTCGATACTTGCATATGAACCAATGTAAAAGAAGCCTTGTCTATGATTATGGACACCAAACGTAAATAAAATCTTACAAGGTATAATTTCGATAGATATTTGATCATTATATAAAAGATAATGATGATCATGTCAATTTCAAGTAGAAATTTGTTAATGTTAATGTTAAAAAGGATTCTGGGAATAGGAATGATTGAACATAAACACGAATTATAGTAGGTTACCACTCTATAAAAGATATTCTCTCTCAATGAATGAAAGTATGTAATAATCTATGTGTCACTTTTCTTGGAGGACTTGGGAGACATACAGAAATTGCTTTGATTATCGATATCTAACAATGATGATTATAATGCAAATAAAACTTGAGGAAAATATGAAATCATACCTTCAGTAACCTCAGTGTTCTCGGCCTCACAAATCTAGATTTGCTTCAAAATGTATATTCCTTATTGTGTTGGCAAACAACATCATTGTTTTGTGGAAGGAACCCTCAAGCATGATGGCACAAATAAAACATTTTCGAATCTGAAAATCGTATTATCATCAATATTACGTCATTTATATATTCATAATAGAACAAGTTCAATATTTACATGCTGAGCTCAAGTAGTTTTCTCTGTTGGAAAAACATTTACTTTGAAAATGTTCAATTATTTCGGTGAAAATGTGGGAAAGTGGGAATATGGCCGAACTGATTAAAGGTAAATTCGAGGACGTAGTTTTCGAAATCGGTTAAAAAAATCGAGATGATTTTTTAGCGTTTTAGCAAGATCCCAGATCAGATACCGCTAGCGCCATCTATACGCGAGTTGCAAGAGTATATCTTCAGCAGCTAAAAAATTAAAGTACTCTGTAAGGCCGATACGACATTTTTGGCATTCGAGTACAAGTTAACTCAAATATGAATTTTTCATAGATTGGATAGCTGTAGTTTATTGGAGATTGAATAAATGAAGATAGTTAATTGGAGATCGAAGAAATAATGATAGTTATCGATTTAAATAAGGATCCAACCATGTGTCACTTATGGGCAGATTCTAACTTCGAAGAGCTATGGAAAGTAACACAATAAAGAATTTTGAATATGAGAGAGGACTTTTCTGAGTAAATAACAGAAGAAAAATGGCAAAATGAGACTGAAGGCGAAGAAAAGTTAATTCCTGCCCTTATTAATCTGAGGAGAAGAGGGACCTATCTTTAACGATAAGAAAAGAAATCTAATAACAAAACTTTCGATATTCAAGCATTCTTCAAATGAAAATTGACATCCTGAATTTGCCCCAAACATTACAATCTCAAGTGCACAACTTTAGTTGTACAATTGAAATTGTCGACTTAGACTCAAGTGTCTTTTAATAATTTCACATGAACCAATGTAGAAGTAGCAATGACTATGGACACCAAACGTAAATAGAAACTTACAAGGTATAATTTAGATTCATTTTGATAGATATTTGACCATTATATGAAAGATAACGATGATCATTTCAATTTCAAGTATAAATTTGTTAATGTTAATGTTGAGAAGGATTCTGGGAATAAAAATGAGTGAACATATTCACGAGTTATAGTAGTATAGTAATAACTTCCTATCGATTTCTTTCAGGATCCAACCACTATATAAAAGGTCTTTTCTTTCATTGAATAAAAATTTGTAATAATCTATGTGTCACTTGTCCCCAGAAGACTTGGAAGACATACAGAAATTGCTATAATTATCAATATCTAACAACAATGATTACATTCCAAATAAACCTTAACGAAAATATTATATCATACCTTCAGTAACCTCGGTGTTCTCAGCCTAGCATATCAAGATTTCCTTCAAAATGTATAGTCCCTATTGTGTTGGCAGAAAACAGCATTGCTTTGGAGAGGAATCCTCAAGCATGATGGCACAAATAAAACGCCTTAGAATCTGAAAAATCGTATTATCATCATTAGATCCCCATAAAAGAACAAGTTCAATGTTACATTCAGCGCTCAAGTAGTTTTCTATGTTGGAAAAACATTCACTTTGAAAATGTTTAATTATTTCGGTGAGAGTCTGAGAAAGTGGGAACATGGCCGGTCTGAAAAGGTAAATTCGAGGACGAAGTTATCGAAACTGAAATCAGTTGAAAACTTGAGACAATTTTTAAGCGATGATATAGGTATATTTTTCACCGAATTCGTTTGATAAAATCACCAACCCAAAATATTACTGAATAGTCTATTACTCAATTTTCCACAGCCTCCTGAGATGTGTGGAACTGTTATTCCTTTGAAACTGAACCACGACAACTTGGAACTGCTCCAGGATCAACAATAGACCATCAATGTTTTTCGAATCTGAGGAGAGGAGCGACCTATCTTTATTGATTAAAAAAGAAATCTGATAACTAAACGTTCGATATTCAAGCGTTCTTCAAATGAAAATTGACATCTCGAATGTGCCCTAAACATTACAACCTCAAGCGCACAATTATAGTTGTGCAATTAAAATTGTCAACTAAGACTGATAATGCATGGGGCCCTGAAGTGTCTTTCGATACTTGCATATGAACCAATGTAAAAGTAGCCTTGTCTATGATTATAGACACCAAAAGTAAATAAAACCTTACGAGATATAATTTCGATAGATATTTGATCATTATATAAAAGATAATGATGATCATGTCAATTTCAAGTGAAAATTTGTTAATGTTAAAAAGGACTCTGGGAATATTCACAAATTATAGTAGGTGAGTAGTAATTCCCTATCGATTTCTTTTAGAATCCAATCATTCTATAAAAGATATTCTCTTTGATTGAATGAAAGTATTCAATAATCTTTTTGTCATTTGTCCGCAGAGGACTTGGAAGACATACAGAAATTGCTTTGATTATCAATATCTTACAACGATGATTACAATGCAAATAATACTCAAGGAAAATATGAAATCATACCTTCAGTAACCTCCGTATTCTCAGCCTTGCATACTTAGATTCCCTTCAAACTGTATAGTCCTTATTGTGTTGGCAAACAACATCTTTGTTTTGAGAAAGGAATCCTCGAGCATGATGGCACAAATAGAACTCCTTTGAATCTGAAAAGTCGTATTATCATCAATATTTAGAGAACCATAAAAGAATAGGTTCAATATTTACATGCATGGCTCAAGTAGTTTTCCTGTTGGAAAAACACTTTCTTTGATAATGTTTAATTATTACGGTGAAAATCTGAGAAAGTGGAAACATGGCCGGCCTGATTGAAAGTAAATTCGTGCACGTAGTTTTCGAAACTGAAATCAGATTTTCCACAGGCTCCCGAGATGTCAATTCTTGAACGGAGTATAAGTACATTGTATTTCCTTTAGATTTAGACTATTGTTTATAACGGCTGTTACGGACGTTTTTCAACAATTCTTATTCAATAACACTTCACACTTCTTTTATTTATTTAAAAATTGATTGCGTAATTTCATTAACTCTGTGAACCATAGATTATTAGGTCTATAGTTTGATCATAGATGGTGTAAAACATTTTCGAGAACTGTCATTTCTTCGGAACTGCTCCAGGATCACCCATAGACCATTGAACATTAGGTATATGGTTTGATCATAGATGGAACAGTTTCGTAGAACTGCCATTCCTTTGGAACTGAACCGGAACAACTCGGAACTGCTCCAGGATAACCAATAGACCATTAGGTCTATGGTATGATCATAGATGGTGTGGAACAGTTTCGTAGAACTGTCATTCCTTCGAAACTGAACCGGAACAACTTGGAACTGCTCCAGGATCACCAACAGACCATCTATACGCAAGTGGCAAGAGTATCTTCTGCAACTAAGGGCCGGTTTCACAATGTCTGGTTATTCTTCAGGTAACTCGACCAAACACTATTTGGGTTAATGTTTCGGTTAGGAAGAATATTAACGGTACATTAGCCATTGGTTAGTGCCAGTAGCAGCAGTAACTTCAGGTTAAGTATTGGTAACCTGACATTGTGAAACCGGCCCTAAGAAAATAAAAGCACTCTGTAAGTCGGGTACGATTTTTTTGCATTCGAGTACAGATGGCGGCCAAGTTAACTAAAATATGAAATTTTCATCTATTGGATAGCTAGAATTAATTGGAGATTGACGAAAGTTAATTGAAGATTGAAAAAATAATAAAAATCCAACCATGTGTCATTTATGGGCAGATTCTAACTTCGAAGAGCTATGGAAAGCACCACAATAAAGAATTTTAAATATGAGGGAGGACTTCTCTAAGTAAATAACAGAAGAAAAGTGGCAAAATGAGACTGAAGGCGAAGAAAAGTTAATTCCAGCCCTTATTAAAAACCCGATATCAATTTTTTTTCAATCTGAGGAGAGGACCGACCTATCTTCATCGATTTGAAAAGAAATTTGATAACTAAACGTTCAATTTTCAAGCATTCTTCAAATGAAAATTGACATCCCGAATGTGCCACAAACATTACAATACATTACAAACATTACAATCAATTAAAATTGTCAACTAAGACTAATAATGCATGGGGCCCTCAAGTATCATTTGATAAAAGTAAAAGTAGTATTGACTATGACTATGAACAAGGTATAATTTCGTTAGATATTTTACCATTATTTGAAAGATAACGATGATAATTTCAATTTCAAGTAAAAATTTGTTAATGTTAATGTTAAGAAGGATTCTGGGACTAGAAATGAGTGAACGTATACACGAATTATAGTAGGTTAGTAATAATTTCCTTTCGATTTCTTTCAGGATCCAACCACGCCAACAAAGATATTCTCTTTCATTGAATGGAAGTATGTAATAATCTATGTGTCACTTGTCCGCAGAAGACTTGAAAGACATACAGAAATTGCTGTAATCATCGATATCTAACAATGATGAGTACAATGCAAATAAAAGTTAAGGAAAATGTGAAATCATACCTTCAGTAACCTAGATTTCCTTCAAAATGTATAGTCCTTATTTTGTTTGCAAACAATATCATTGTTTTGGAGAGGAATCCTCAAGCATGATGGCACAAATAAATCGCCTTCGAATCTGAAAAATCGTATTATCATCAATATCACCTCATTTAGATACCCATAAAAGAATAAGTTCAATGTTACATTCAGCGCTCAAGTAGTTTTCTCTGTTGGAATAACATTTACTTTGAAAATGTTTAATTATTTCGGTAAAAATGTGGGAAAGTGGGAATATGGCCGAACTGATTAAAGGTAAATTCGAGGACGTAGATTTCGAAATCTGTTAAAAAACTCGAAATGATATTTTAGCGTTTTAGCAAAATCCCAGATCCGATACCGATAGCGCCATCTATACGCGAGTTGCAAGAGTTTATCTTCAGCAGGTCAAAAATGAAAGTACTCTGTAAGGCGGATACGACATTTTTGGCATTCGAGTACAGATGGCGCCCAAGTTAACTCAAATATGAAATTTTCATAGATTGGATAGCTGTAGTTAATTGGAGATTGAATAAATGAAGATAGTTAATTGGAGATCGAAGAAATAATGATAGTTATCGATTTAAATAAGGATCCAACCATGTGAAACTTCTGGGCAGACTCTAACTTCGAAGACCTATGGAAAGTAACACAATATGAAATTTTAAATATGAGAGAGGACTTTTCTGAGTAAATAACAGTAGAAAAATGGCAAAATAAGACTTGAATCTGAGGAGAGGAGGGACCTATCTTTAACGATTAGAAAAGAAATCTAATAACTAAACGTTCGATATTCAAGCATTCTTCAAATGAATATTGACATCCATAATCTGCCCCATACATTACATTCTCAAGTGCACAATTTTAGTTGTGCAATTACAATTGAAAACAAAGATTGATAATGCATGGGGCTCTCAAGTGTCAGTTGATACTTGCATATGATCCAATGTAAAAGTAGCATTGAAAATATGACTATGGACACCAAACATAACTAGAAACTTACAAGGTATAATTTCGATTCATTTCGATAGATATTTGACCATTATATGAAAGATAAAGATGAGCATTTCAAGTAGAAATTTGTTAATGTTAAAAAGGATTCTGGGAATAGGAATGATTGAACATAAACACGAATTATAGTAGGTTACCACTCTATAAAAGATATTCTCTCTCATTGAATGAAGGTATGTAATAATCTGTGTCACTTTTCTTGTAGGACTTGGGAGACATACAGAAATTGCTTTGATTATCGATATCCAACAATGATGATTACAACGCAAATAAAACTTGAGGAGAATATGAGATCATACCTTCAGTAACCTCGGTGTTCTCGGCCTCACAAATCTAGATTTCCTTCAAAATGTATATTCCTTATTGTGTTGGCAAACAACATCATTGTCTTGTGGAAGGAACCCTCAAACATGATGGCACAAATGGAACATTTTCGAATCTGAAAATCGTATTATCATCAATATCACGTCATTTATATATCCATAATAAAACAAGTTCAATATTCACATGCTGGGCTCAAGTAGTTTTCTCTATTGGAAAAACATTTACTTTGAAAATGTTTAATTATTTCGGAGAAAATGTGGGAAAGTGGGAATATGGCCGAACTGATTAAAGGTAAATTCGAGGACGTAGTTTTCGAAATCAGTTAAAAAACTCGAGATGATATTTTAGCGTTTCAGCAAGATCCCAGATCCGATACCGCCATCTAGACGCGAGTTGCAAGAGTTTATCTTCAGCAGGTCAAAAATGAAAGTACTCTGTAAGGCCGATACGACATTTTTGGTATTCGAGTACAGATGGCGCCCAAGTTAACTCAAATATGAAATTTTCATAGATTGGAAAGCTGTAGTTAATTGGAGATTGAATAAATGAAGATAGTTAATTGGAGATCGAAGAAATAATGATAGTTATCGATTTAAATAAGGATCCAACCATGTGTCACTTATGGGCAGATTCTAATTTCGAAGTGCTATGGAAAGTACCACAATAAAAAATTTTGAATATGAGAGAGGACTTTTCTGAGTAAATAACAGAAGAAAAATGGCAAAATGAGACTGAAGGCGAAGAAAAGTCAATTCCTGCCCTTATTAAAAACCCGATATCAATGTTTTTTGAATCTGAGGAGAGGAGGGACCTATCTTTAATGATAAGAAGAGAAATCAAATAACAAAACTTTCGATATTCAAGCATTCTTCAAATGAAAATTGACATCCTGAATTTGCCCCAAACATTACAATCTCAAGTGCACAACTTTAGTTGTACAATTGATATTGTCACCTAAGACTCAAGTGTCTTTTAATAATTTCATATGAAGTAGAAGTAGCAATGACTATGGACACCAAACGTGAATAGAAACTTACAAGGTATAATTTCGATTCATTTTGATAGATATTTGACCATTATACGAAAGATAACGATGATCATTTCAATTTCAGGTTAAAGTTTGTTAATGTTAATGTTGAGAAGGATTCTGGGAATAAAAATGAGTGAACATATTCACGAGTTATAGTAGTATAGTAATAACTTCCTATCGATTTCTTTCAGGATCCAACCACTCTATAAAAGGTTTTTTCTTTCATTGAATAAAAATTTGTAATAATCTATGTGTCACTTGTCCCCAGAAGACTTGGAAGACATACAGAAATTGCTATAATTATCAATATCTAACAACAATGATTACATTCCAAATAAACCTTAACGAAAATATTATATCATACCTTCAGTAACCTCGGTATTCTCAGCCTCGCATATCAAGATTTCCTTCAAAATGTAAAGTCCTTATTGTGTTGGCAGAAAACAGCATTGCTTTGGAGAGGAATCCTCAAGCATGATGGCACAAATAAAACGCCTTAGAATCTGAAAAATCGTATTATCATCATTAGATCCCCATAAAAGAACAAGTTCAATGTTACATTCAGCGCTCAAGTAGTTTTCTATGTTGGAAAAACATTCACTTTGAAAATGTTTAATTATTTCGGTGAGAGTCTGAGAAAGTGGGAACATGGCCGGTCTGAAAAGGTAAATTCGAGGACGAAGTTATCGAAACTGAAATCAGTTGAAAACTTGAGACAATTTTTAAGCGATGATATAGGTATATTTTTCTAAAATGATCACAGATTTTGTTTGATAAAATCACCAACCCAAAATATTACTGAATAGTCTATTACCAACTCAATTTTCCACAGCCTCCTGAGATGTGTGGAACTGTTATTCCTCTGAAACTGAACCGGGACAACTCGGAACTGCTCCAGGATCACCAATAGACCATCAATGTTTTTCGAATCTGAGGAGAGGAGCGACCTATCTTTATTGATATATATATATTATTGATATATAATAACTGAACGTTCGATATTCAAGTATTCTTCACATGAATATTGACATCCGTAATCTGCCCCAAACATTACAATCTCAGGTGCACAACTTTAGTTGTGCAATTGACAAACTAAGACTGATAATGCATGGGGCCCTGAAGTGTCAGTTGATACTTGCATATGATCCAATGTAAAAGTAGCATTGAATATGACTATGGACACCAAACATAAATAGAAACTTACAAGGTATAATTTCGATAGATATTTGACCATTATGTGAAAGATGAAGATGATCATTTCAATTTCAAGTAGAAATTTGTTAATGTTAATGTTAAAAAGAATACTGGGAATAGGAATGATTGAACATAAAGACGAATTATAGTAGATTACCACTCTATAGAAGATATTCTCTCATTGAATGAAAGTATGTAATAATCTATGTGTCACTTTTCTTGGAGGACTTGGGAGACATACAGAAATTGCTTTGATTATCGATATCTAACAATGATGATTACAATGCAAATAAAACTTGAGGAAAATATGAAATCATACCTTCAGTAACCTCGGTGTTCTCGGCCACACAAATCTAGATTTCCTTCAAAATGTATATTCCTTATGGTGTTGGCAAACAACATCAATGTTTTGTGAAAGGAACCCTCAAGCATGATGGCAAAATTAAAACATTTTCGAATCTGAAAATCGTATTATCATCAATATCACGTCATTTAAATATCCATAATAGAACAAGTTCAATATTTACATGCTGGGCTCAAGTAGTTTTCTCTGTTGGAAAAACATTTACTTTGAAAATGTTCAATTATTTCGGTGAAAATGTGGGAATATGGCCGAACTGATTAAAGGTAAATTCGAGGAAGTAGTTTTCGAAACCAGTTAAAGAAATCGAGATGATTTTTTAGCGTTTTAGCAAGATCCCAGATCCGTACAGTGACTAGATTAGACACAGTGGCGACATTCGTGGTCTCATTTTTGATTGGCTGCCGGCTCAGCCGCCATATTCTTCCTAAATTCGTTTGTTTACTTTCTTCGTTCACCTGCATTTTAGGTTTTATTCAAAATATAAGGCCCATTGTAGTGAGAAAGTAAGAAAATTTAATGGTTTAGAAATGTACCTGTTATCTTTGACTGATACTTTTTGGCCAAGTATCCCTTCACTATCAAAATTTTCTTGTTATTATTCAGCCAAAGTGATGAGTGTTGTCTTTTATATATGAGTATTCCTTACGTTTTCTTGTACCATTTGTTATCCTTAAATATTGGGTTCTTTACCTAGTATATGATAGCGCAGCCGAAACTTCGATTTGAAGAGTATATATTTTTTTAGATCAATGGTTCACTTGATGACATCCAGACATCCATCTGCTGCAATAAGCAAATTTAACACTGATGTCGATAACGAAACGATAACATTTTCAGAAGAATTCATCAAAATATTCACCAATACGGAAGTAGGCTATAAGAAAATTTGGAAACCATCCCAAACAGGTGTTGTCATTTCGACACGATCCATTCTGGAACTCCAACTGAATTGTTGGAATAGAGAGCGTACCAATTTGTTTTAACAAGTTTATTTTCTCAAGATGGTTTGGGAAATTTATTCTGTGTATTGAGAAGCAAACAAATTGTGCCAAATGTGGTACAAGTGAAATACAACCTGAAATTGATCTCTGTGTCGGAATACTTGAAGAACGTAAATAATAGCAGCTACAAGGAAGATGACAGAGTTTCTTCAGGTTTTTTAAACAGTCTGAAAACATTGAAGCCACTTCATGATTAAGTTATGTTGCCAGAAATGATAGAAACTCCAATTTTTAATTCGAATCGGAGGGACTTGAATTCTCTTTATAATATATCAGGATATATTTTAAAAACTTTTAATACCATCGAATGTGTGAGTTCAGCAGTTTCCAAAAGGCCATTGCACAAAAAATGTAGTAAATTTATACTAATAAAGAGGTTCAACTAACAATCCTTATTTTTCACTTCAGAGGCAGTGTTTTGTTTTCTTTAGAGATGGAAAGTATTTTCAGAAAATATTTGATCTCAAAATATAGATCTGAAATTATTTTATTTCAAAGAAATGTCAGATTTGAGGCCAGATTGCCAGAATCTCAAAACCAAAATTATAAAAAGATTTATTATTTTTAGATTGAAAATTAATTCGAGAAAATTCAAAGCATCCTAAAAAAAAAATGAGAAGCTGGCAACTTATTCTGAATTATTTATGTTTCGATTAATCATTTATTAAAAGTCTTCAATTTGTTTTTTATTGTTATTTATATCCTTCCAAAGGGAATGAATGAACGTGAAACCCAAAAGATTCTTTTCATTATAACACTGCAATACAGTACTATAAGTAATAAAATTTATGATCTGGATATTCTATTACGTTCTTACAACGATTTACCAGTAAATATTAGGAAAAAAATCATTCTATTTAATTATCATAAGTTTTTTATTACGATTTCCATTCAAATCCTATGGATTCACATTCAAATTTAGGAAGAATATGGCGGATGGGGCGGGGCTTAGCCAGAATGTCGCCACTGTGTTTAATCTAGTCACTGTACTCAAATATGAAATTTTCATATATTGGGTAGCTAGAATTAATTGGAGATTGAAGAAAGTTAATTGAAGATTGAAAAAATAATAAAAATCCAACCATGTGTCACTTATGGGCAGATTCTAACTTCGAAGAGCTATGGAAAGCACCACAATAAAGAATTTTAAATATGAGGGAGGACTTTTTTAAGTAAAGAACAGAAGAAAAGTGGCAAAATGAGACTGAAGGCGAAGAAAAGTTAATTCCAGCCCTTATTAAAAACCCGATATGAACGTTTTTTAATCTGAGGAGAGGACCGACCTATCTTCATCGATTTGAAAAGAAATTTAATAACTAAACGTTCGATATTCAACCATTCTTTAAATGAAAATTGACATCTCGTTAAGTCTTGGTTAATGTTAATGTTAAGAAGGATTCTGGGAATAGAAATGAGTGAACATATACACGAATTATAGTAGGTTAGTAATAATTTCCTATCGATTTCTTTCAGGATCCAACCTCGCCAAAGAAGATATTCTCTTTCATTGAATGAAAGTATGTAATAATCAAAGTGTCACTTGTCCGCAGAGGACTTGGAAGACATATAGAAATTCTTTAATTATCGATTTCTAACAATGATGATCACAATGCAAATAAAAGTTAAGGAAAATGTACCTTCAGTAACCTAGATTTCCTTCAAAATGTAAAGTCCTTATTGTGTTGGCAAACATCATTATTGTTTTGGAAAGCAATCCTCAAGCATGATGGCACAAACAGAACGCCTTCGAATCTGAAAAATTGTATTGTTATTGTTATCAATATCACGGCATTAATATACCCATACAAGGACAAGTTCAATATTTACATGCAGCGCTCAACTAGTTTTCTCTGTTGGAAAAACTTTTACTTTGAGAATGTTCAATCATTTCGGTGAAAATCTAAGAAAATCGCCGGCCTGATTAAAGGTAAATTCGAGGACGTAGTTTTCGAATTCAGTGTCATTTGTGCACATGAACAAATGTAGAAGTTGCATTGACCATGGACACCAAATGTAAATAGAGACTTATGAGGTATAATTTTAATTTTGCATTAATTACAATTTGATATGTGACCACCAATGGCACCAATGAATCATAATGGATATCCAACTAGGGATGGCACGAAAAGAACGGAAAACGGAATAGGTATGACCAAACTGTTCCAGGAACCTGTATTCACAAAGAACCGAATCTGTTCCGCAGAACAGAAACTGATATCTAGCGGTGCGTCGTTCGAGATTCACGTACCTGTTCCAATCTGAATCTGTTTTTCTTTTTATTTGTGTTCATGTTCCCTGTTCCTAATGTACCTATTCTTTTACATCTGGTATTGATTATTTGATTTGGTAACAGGAACGGTCGGATAATATTGGAATGATTGAATTGAAGATTGAGTAATTGAATGAATAGTTCGAAGTTCGAAAAGTTCACTCAATTACTTAGTTTTTCAGTGGTGTTCGCAGAGAAGATAGACTTGTGCTAATCGAAGAATTTACTACCATTAAAATTTCGAATTTTTGGTGGTTGTTTTGAAATTTCGAATGCAATAGATAATCGTTCATTTCGCTATTGGTTGTTATAAGACTATATAGGATTCCATAGATGCGATTGATTGGATAGTTCGAACTCCGAAAAGTTAACTTGTATGAGTTGAATAATTTGCCATATTTAAAATTTCGAATTTTTGGTGGTTGAGTATTTAACAGAAATTGCGAGTTGTGAATAGAGACAAATATTAGTTTGTATCAATTAGGTAATAAAAACAGGATATAAAAGATCACAATCACAGAAAATGGAAAAATAAGGACAAAAAACCGAACACAAAAACCAAAAACTTTTCTGATTTTGCGAGCGATCTTCTTCAGTTCTTCCGACAAAACTCTCAACGCTTGACAAAATAAAACAGTAAAATTCACCCTAATTGGCCTAATCTTCCTATTTCCTATTCGTGTACATGACCCAAACTAGATCGCAAGCGCAAAAATTGGACTCAGTCTTCATCATTCTTGAATCATAAATATAAAACAAGAAATAAGCATTTAACAGGAATTTATGCAAAGAAATTTCAGAAGAACTATATGATGAGCATTGAGGAACTGAACACATTTTTCGTGATCTTATTCCCACATTACCTCATACAATCCGCTGCATTTTCAGCTCGTATACAGTTTATTTGAAACAATTGTCCATAAATTATCATCTAAATTCATCACTTTCGATACATAAATGACTTAAAATCATACAAATATTTCACACTTTTCCCATATAAACACACACACGTTAGTTTGTTGTTCATCACTCGGGTAGTTCAAACGATCAAAAGTAGATGTCGCCCACTCCGTGATTTTTCCCTATATCTTTTACAAAAGTCTATGCTTAGGAATTATCTCAGAGTATTGAAAGCGCTCGTTCTACTTACACGAGAGATATCATTTCGTCACGATGTCTGTATTTTTCGAATTTTCAGCTGAAAATGGTCTCAATCGACAAGGTTCGCCTCCCTGATGACGAATCCATCGGAAAATTCGAGTATGTCTTTCTGTCGAAACATTCAAGTCCGTCCGTCCGTAAGCACGATAACTCTCGAACGGAACGATCTAGAGACTTGAAAATTTCAGGGTGGGTTCAGTTCCCAAATGGTGCGGTTGAGTTCGTTAATGAGCAGAATTCCACCAGAGGTTCCGAGAATATGATCGTTCGAAATTTTGTTCTCCTGATTACTTCGAAACTACAGATTCGATCGGAATGAAATTTTGCACTCAGATGGAGAATGACATATTCAAGCTACATTTTTTCCAGATCGCATGATCAGAACCATAGAAAATCATAACTTTCGAACGGAAAGGCCTAGGCACTTGAAATTTTCAGTTGTGGATCTCGAATGTCGCGGTCAGATTTATCAATAAGCTAAACAGACTAGGGGTTCCGTAAATATGGTCGTTTGAAACTTAGTTTTCATGATAATTTCAAAACCACGGATTCGATCGTGACGAAATTTTGTATTTCAATGGAGAATGATATACTCAAGCTACAGTTTTTCCAGATCGCATAATCAGAACCATTTTAAATTCCGAAGAATTATTGAATTGAAAATCCTTATATTTTTTTTTTACAGCTATCATAAATATCTTCAATGGGCTTCTAAAATTCTAAAACTGGAATATGCGAATCAACCTACAAGGTGGATGAACGAGCGCTCAAAATCTCCTGACTTCACGGCAGTGCTTTTCATAATTTTTACTTCGAACGTGAAATCTTTTCAATCATGTTTTGAGTCGTGGGTAAAATTTTTGACTATATTTTAGGGTTTACCCGTCATCATAGGTCCTGGTTTTTGAAAAGGACTGGGTTTACCCGGTTTACCGAAGTTGACCCTTGGATTTTCTGGTGGCGTAAATCTGGTAGTAAAACCATATTTTTCTTCTTCTAATCACGGTGGACCCATAAACTTCTCTGATTTGTAGGAAACTTCATCTGCGCATTATCTTCTGCGTCGTTTGTTTTCTGTTGCGAAGCATTTTCATAAATTCCGAAAGAAATTGATAAAGTACGGAGTTTTTGTACACGTTTTTTCAGGTTTATTGGTTTTTCATGAAGATATCAGATGGAACTACAAATATCGATTAACACAATCCAACATCAGTTATTTTTTTGAATTTCCTGGTAGAAAGACACGATATCGTAATAGAACCATATCTGTACATCTTGAAAAAGATTAGCACGTTGTTCATTGAAATTGGAGTGTGGCATTATTCTCACCTTATCTCTGACCAAGGAAAAAGCCTCAGAATGAGTCCTAAAGTAATTATTAAAAGGAAAGATATTGAGGCTTTGTGCAATCTTTTCAAACAAAATGCGTATTCTGTCTGCTATGAAACTCCTGAAGTAAGTTTGTTTTTACAGATGATATATTTATAACACTTTTCATTGATTCGAGAATATAACGTGACATTTACTGTAATTGGTTATTTAAGAAAACAATGATCCAACTTAATATATGAATTACTTTCAAATTTGGGAGAACCAAAATTGGTAATCGTATTGAATCCTGAACTGAACTTTTGAATGATCTCTTTTGACCTTCCTCAATAGGTGCCTTATTATTTTGATGACTATATTAGTGACCTTAAGATTTGTACTCCAATTTCTTCAAATTCTCTTAGAAAATGTCATTGTTATATTGAAATAAAATTAAAGTATTTTTCGAAAAACAAACAAAAAAAAAAAAAAAAAAGTTCATAACATTAACGAGTAATTGGAAATATTACAAAATGGTTCAATATTTAGGCTGCAGAAGCATTGGAAATCTGCAAAGAATTGTTGGAACTGGATTATAACGTAGTTGAAATCAACAATAGTACACTTTGTTCTCATTATCCTAGCAAAATACTGATATGTCAGAGTGAACGTCCCAAAAACGGTGGAATGAAAAATGAAGCTCTCAATTTAGAAAGTGAAGCTGATGTCAATCAACTTCGTAGCCAAATCTTGAAAGCTAGAAAGGGAAGGTAATACTCATTATTCTCTGTTGATGATTATTATAATACATATTGTAAACTCTATGGTTTATTTAGTTTTCACTCATTGACTCAACCTACGATTTTCAGGTGAGATTTAACGTAATTATTTGTAATTTGCAGGTGTCGTGCTCGTTTCCCCATTCCCGTAATTCTGTACAAAGGTAAAAATATATGTCGGTCGGGTACCACTGCCCATTTTGTTGAAATATTAGGTCGTGCTACTGTTGAAACCCTCAATAGTTATGTTATTGGTACATCAGAAGATGAGCTAGAGGACAGAGGCGATGAAGATGAGTTTAATGACGATCAGAACTTGAACCTCGAAAGTAGCGTTAGGAAAAATGATATACAATTACTCAAGATGTACGATGTAAAGAATATTTTCGATTTGATGGTAGAGCAGAGGAAAGTCAAATATGGTGTTTAGTAAGTATTTCTGATACCGTAAAATGGGGTGAATAGAAACACATTCTGATGTTCGAATGCTCATTTCTCTTGAAAGGAAAATAATTCAATATCCATATTTTGACGAAAGTCCGGTCATACTTAATACAATAGACCCTTGTTTAGAAAATGTGTGTGCAATTGATAATTTTTGCAAAAAATAATATGTCGCTTGTTTCTATTCGCGGGGGTATGAATGGAAACACACCTTGAAAACTCGTATATATTGCTTTTGGTTTTCTTAGTTTTCGGAAGCAAAATAAAATCATTTCATTCAATGAACGCCAACTTTATTGATATTTGAATGGACAGGGAACACAAATCGAAAATTCTTCAATATTAAATGAAATAATGGGTTTACCTAAAAACTACCCACTTTGGAATATGTGTTTCTTAAATTATACCCATGTCAAATGTCTCTCTTGTTGACTTGAAAACTAATATCTGGTCAATGATTTGAATTATGTTAACCATACTGGAATATCAGGATAAATCTTTTTTTTTAAGATCGTTTCAATCTGAGGAAGCTCGCCTCAATGTCTTCCTTTCCACAAGAAATTACTCTTCCAATATAATATTTGAACTTTTCGTTCTTTAACTAACAAGAACCATATTTGAGGTTTTATGCGTTCGAAAATCAAATTTATATTCACTAATTAACTTAGCCGACGATTTTCACTAATTGAAGTTTTACAAAACACTACACATGTTTCGCCATTGCCATGGCTTCATCAGGTGATGACACATACGATAGAAACAAGTGTTTCTATTGACCCCTAACCTCAAATTGGTCACAGTTCGCTAACAACTAATTTTCTTCTTTACTGGTATTAATATCACGAAAAATGATTATACTCACATAAACACTATGCTTCTTACTAAAACTAACAAAAAAATGTACACGAAAACCTATGTTTTTCAACACCTACCAAGCGAAGTGAATTCTGTACCAAAAATTCACCAAATGAACAACTGAGTGTAGTTCTCAGTTGGGCAGTGTTAACTACTGTTCGAAACTTTGGTTTTCATATAGTTCGTGGTATTAGAGTACGGAATTGTAACAAAACTTCCTTACTTTTTGTTTCTATTCACCACCCCATTTTACCGGTATCCATCAAAAAGATCAAAATAAACTACTTTATTGATTCAAGAATGTGGATATTCAGAAGTATTAATTTTTCAGTGTCACTTCATCAGAAAGTGCAGACGAAGAAAATCGCTACAGTGATTTCAAAATATTTCACATTCCCTATCCTGGATGTGAGTTTTTTAGTAAGATAAATCATAGTGAGAAACAAGGAATCAAACTGCATTTCGACTGGACACAAAAAATGGTCGATAAAATATTCGATATTCCTGATTTAGAACACTTCTCTAAAATGATGATTGACTGGGACGAATACAAGACATGGGATGTTATTACGTTAACTAGAAATTATCTTATGTTGATCTTGAAGCAGGCACATGTGAGTTTTCACATTCGAATTTAATAAAAAAAATTTATGAAAAGTTCTGCCATGAAGTCAGGAGCTTTGAGCGCTCGTTCATCCACCTTTTAGGTAGATTCGCATTTTCAAGTTTAGGAAACCAATTGAAAAAATTTTTGACAGCTGTCAAAAAAATTTTCAAACTGAGGCGAAACTTCAGACTTCACTTCAGTGCTTTAGGTGACCTATTTTTTTTTCGATTATACGCTAGAATTTTCTACGGTATCTATGGTTTTGGTAATGCAATCTGGACAAAATTTCGCACGTAGTTTGAGTACATTATTCTTCGTCTATGTGCGGAATTTAAAATCCAATCATTATCAGAAAATTGAACGGCCATATTTACGGAACCCCTAGTCTAATTCTGCTCATTGATAAACGTGTCCGCGACATTCGAGATCCACACCTATCCTGAAAATTTCAAGTCCCTAGGCCTTTCCCTTCGTAAGTTAAGATTTTCTATGGTTCTGGTCGTGCGATCTGGAGAAAAAGTAGCTTGAATATGTCATTCTCAATTAAAATACAAATATTCGTCACGAGAAGTTTTTATCGAATAGACCGACATGGAAATAATATAGGGTTTTCCAGTAGGAATGATACAATTTAAACATTAAGAAAAACATCGGAATTATTCAGCGAGATATCATTTTTTTTTCATTTGAAATAAATTTGGCTGTATTTCATCAATAGAACGTTCAATGTTAATATTCAATTGCTGAGTTGTTGTTGGATTATCAGCATAAATTTGTGACGTAACCTGTCCCCAAAGAAAGAAATCACACGACCTGGGGGGATAATTAACTGGACCATTTCTTGAGATAATCTCATCAGCAAATTTTGTTTTCAATAAATCGATTGTTGAGGTGGCTGTGTGGCACCATCTTGTTGAAACCACATATCCTCAATATTATTCTCATTCAACATAGTTCTGTATGGTTCTCCATTAACTGTTACTCTTCGACCCTTTTCTTCAAAGTAATATGGACCAATCACTCCGCAGCATGAATTGCACACCACATAGTGACTTTATTTGGATGTAATGGTGTCTGAACAGTTTCTTGTGGGTTTTCATCACTCCAAATTCTGCAATTTTGTTTTTTCACCAATAATGAGCTTCATCACCGAATACAAATTTTCGATAAAAATGTTCATCATTTTCGAGTTGTTCAACATAAAAATCAGAAAATAAACGACGGTTATGGTGATCTAATTGCTTCAGTTCTTGAACCAGTTGAATTTTGTGAGGATGTGTACCCAAATCTTTTCTTAAAATTCTTCATGTTGTTGTCAGAGAAAGATTTAATTGTTGAGAACGACGTGAAACCGATAAATTTGAATTTTCTCTAACACTTGCTGCTATGAAATCAATATTTTCTTGTGTGCGTGCAGTTCTTCGTCGTACTTGTACTCTTGTATCATATAAAGAGTATGATGTCGTCCATGAATTCTACTTAAATTTCTCTCAGTATTCTCAAGTGGGCACTGGTTTTGATAAAATAATCTAACAATTTCTAAACATTGTTGAAACGTGTATCTTTCCTTGATTAAATGGCATAACCATTTCACATTGTATAATTCCTATTGGAACATCCGTTACATTTTTTCTTGCCGAGTAAATTCAGATAAGCATTTAGCTCTTTTCAGGAAAGTGACTCTGGCGTCCTCGTACATTGCATAAGTGGATGGGATAGAACTCCACTTTTCATTTCCCTACTAAGACTTAGTTTATGGGCCGATGGATTGATACATAAATCGCTCAATGCTTGGCAAATAATGTACTTTACTATTGCGTACGATTGGATGCTTTTCGGCCATAACCTCAAAAACCGTCTGGAAAAACATGAGGAAATTTTCTTCTTCTGCTTTTACGTTCTCAAATACCTGGTCGAGTTTGAATTGGACAAACACGAAGGGTAAGTTTCAGCTTTCTCGTTGAAATGCAGATGAATTTTGCAAAAATGTATAACATAGAAAGATGTAATAATCCAAATGGAATTGTTCTACTAACGAATTATTTCAGGCTCATATATCCAAGAGGAGACTCAACATCGAGAGATAAAAAAAGAACTTACCAGTTTAGGAGAACTAGAACTAGATCACCTACTGACAATTCATATTTATTTAATGATTTCGAGACTGATATCAATGAGGAGGAACTGTTGTCTGATAGCGATACTGAACAGGATGAGTTTTTAGACGCAGAGCCTCCAAGTCCTCCTAGCAATGAATCAAACGGGTGAGTTCTTGGAAAGTTGAAATTATGATTAGTTTTATTATTTCCAACTTCTCCCATTACTTCCACACTATTGAATTCAATAATAAAATATATAAATGTTTCTCTTTTTTTTTTCATAATTCAGAAATAACGTAAGTGACCCTAGCTCCGAGTCTAATGGGGGGGCTTCAAGTGGAAATCCCTTGATTCCGAAGCGATCTTCTCCTGTGCCAATCCAAAAAAATAGTAGTGCAAATGATACGGATACTTGTGGTAGTTGGGGGTATGTGACAAGCACCGGTAGTCTTAGAAATAAAGAAGAATTTGCACTGGACGACCTGAAGGAAAATCAAATGTACGAAAGGTAAGGTCCATTCTTCGTGGCTTCGCTTCAAATACACAAATTAATGGTTTCGGTAATTGAAAAAATTTCTATTTGATTCAGTTACACCCAGAAGGAATGATTTCTTGAACTTGTTTTTTTGACAACAAAGCGAAAATCTCGAATGCCGCAGTTGAGTTCGTTGTTGGGCAAAATTCGACCAGGGGTTCCGTAAAAATGGCCGTTCGAAATTTTGTTCTGCTGATTACTTCGAAACTGCCGATTAGATCGAGATGAAATTTTGCACTCGGATGGGGAATGACGTGTTCAAGCCACATGCGAAATTTTGTCCAGATCGCATGACCAAAACCATAGAAAATTATAATTTTCGAACGGAAAGGCCTAGGGAGTTGAAATTTTCAGGGTAGGTTTGAATCTAAGTTCGTTATTGGGCAAAATTCGACCAGGGGTTCCGTTTATATGGTTGTTTGAAATTAAGTTTTCTTGATAATTTCAATTCTACGGATTAGATCGTGACTAAATTTTGTATTCCAACGGAAAATGGTATATTCCAGCTACATTTTTTCCATAACCATTTTAAATTCCAACGAATTTTTGAATAAAAAATCCTTATATTCCTGTAACAGCTGATTCAGCATAATTAATATCTACTCATATTTGGAATTTGGACCAATATCCGAAAAATTTTGTTTTAATTATATATTATTATTTTTCCCGAGACTCTATTTCAATGAGGGTTCTAAAGGTGAAAAGTAATAATTACAATACAATTTATTTATTTTTTTTTTAATCTCAACTCAAATAAACTAATTTTAACAAAATGAAAAGTTCTCAATTTATAAATTCTTTTGAACTATATATTTATAAATATACACACTCACAGAGAACAGTTCGAATAAAGTTCCTTCAATTTTCCCTGAATTGAACAAATTCTTAAATATTATGGTGATTTTATATCCAAATACACAACACGTATCATCACGCTGTTTTCTTCGAAAAAATTCTCCAAATATAATGTTGCTTTATTGTAGATTTATGATAATACGATATCTACGTTAATATTCATGTTTTCATTCGTTAATTTCAATCCTCATTCTTTCAGGTCCCATGTAATTGCATTTGACCAGATTTTATAACAATATTTCGATGTTTTTTCGTTTTTATATATCAATAGAAACAACTCTTTTCAAAGTTCAATTCTGACTCTGATGTTTCTTCATCAATTGTCAACTCGCCTCCTTTTTTCCTTCCAAATTATTTCATATTGCATTCCCTTGGTATGCCAACATTCTTGATTTTCCATCATCACATGCACATCTTCATTTTGATATACTTCATAACTTAACTATTTAAAATTAATAATTCTACGAAATTCATATTCTTCTTTTTCAAATAATATCAACCCTCTTTGAAAATATAATAATACAATAATTTATAAATTGATCGAATTTCCTAAATTGACTATAAGATGTTCGGAAGGTTCTTGAATTTTTGGTGATATATTTGAATTTATTTTATCCAAATTCTTAAAACGTTGAGAAATATAACCATGTTTCATTTTCTATAGTAGTATATTAGCTTTATGTACTTTTTTGCAGGAGTACTGCAGTTTCTTTAAGGAGATACCGCAAACTGAATAGAGTGCGACAGGAATTTTACAGAATATACTTCCAGTGTATCCCGGTTTCTTACCAAATGGGCCCATCTATGTTAGGTCAGGTTCTTGGTAATTTATCTGAAAAAGTTGGTTTTACATAAAAAAAAAAGTGTTCCTTCATAAGACTTGTCTCATGATTCGTCCTATACATAAACCATTATTATGTTGTTATAATGAACCATTTTTAAAATGTATTATTTCGTGTTTGTTTAGTTTTAATGTTTATTGTTTTATTATTATTAAGTCATGAATTATATTAATGTTTGATTCAGTATTCCATAAAAAAAAATAACAGTGTGAACAAAATTATTATTGCAATAATCGCATGTCGCTAACAATGATATTCAATTTGAAATCTATAATCTATGTTGCAAGTAGAAATTTCAAGAACAGAGTTTTGAAATAAGCAATTTATAACCGACAATAACTGCATTTATTATTCTGGTATATTGTGTGTATAGTGTATATTGTTTCCTAATGAGTGTGAAAGTTAAGACCAGTACTATCATCATATCGAACACTCGAGGAGCCGCTGGCACTTTTTTTTATGTGGACATATGGTTTCTACTGCTCTGTTCAAAATGTTTCTCCTACAAGGTGTTCTCACAACTGTTCCATATAGAATATTTTCAGTTTATCATTCGTTCTTCTCTTCCTTATTATTAATAGTTGTTTTTGTTCAGTTATCTAGTGATATTGTATTTAATCTTCGTTTTGTTGAACAATACATTTCAAGATCACTTCCACGAGTTCAAAGATCCTTTGTAATACATGTTATTCCTCGCCAAGGACTTAGTTATTATAACTCAGGGTACATCAGGAATTTTTGAATGATGAATATCCTTTTTGATATCTGGAATAACTAGGGTATTCAACTCTGTAAGCTAAGTAATTTCAGTGTTTATCTGTTTTGTATGTCAATATTTCGATTGAAGATTTTTTTTGATGCAAAATTTATTTTTCTAGTTCATTTGTTTATCCATCAAATGTGATACGTAACTGATAACGAACTACTCGTTCAGAAATATTTCATGTGTGTTATTTTCAAAAATTTTATAATAAAATATATTTTTTTAAAAAGGGCAATTTCATTTATATCACCTTCCGATTGGACAAAAACTTGTTTGGCATAAAAGAAATGAGACAAAACGAGTACTTTCAAATTTTTCTTTACAAATTCGTGTACAAAATGAGCTAGACATTGACATTTTTCGACTAGAATATTCTCAATAAATTGTAAGCATCAATTTACACAACTGAAATTTTATAAAAGTGAAACTCAGTTGAATCAATTTGATACATCTCATTAGCATAAGCTATTTCTCACAAAAACATATATCAACTATATCTTAAAAATTTTCAAACTCGAACTTATCTAATATATATAAACAAAGAATTATAGCTATACATATATATAAAATTTCATTATTATTGTAATACTGGCATATTCATTTCTAAACATTTCAAAAATATATCTATTCCATAGGTAAAATACAGATTTTTGAATAAGAATAATACTGGTTATATTAAGGCAATAAAATTGCTTCTGAAATTGACAATGGTTGAGCCTCATTCAATGTAGCTTCGTATGGTAGCATGTATAGCCAACTAATGGAAGATTTCACAGATCCTTCTTGTTGAAATATATTTATAGATCCCTTCAAGATACATCAAGTTATAAATGGTAGATTTCGTGAAGATATATTATGAGTCAAAAATTTTTGAAATTATGATCTTTGGTAGAGATAAAACTTAACTTTGGTATGACATGGTTTTGTTCAATAAAAATATTTCCTGAGTATATTAGGAGCAATTGCATAAAAATATTGCGTACATATAGTAAAAGGCTGAGGATTCTTTAGCTAGATGAAGGCTTAAATTTTTTTTAGATTAATTGAAGAAATCTTTAGGTCAAACACAATGTAGAGTAAAAATACGGCAGTTGGCTTATTTCATAAATTTTGTGGCAATGAGGTGAAATAAATGCGAAAACACAATCAAATCGAAGTTTAAAAAACTACGGTTGATAATATTATAATAATTCAACAAGTATCCTCATCGAAACATAATACATAATTATCACCTAAATGAATCTAGAAACTATGAAAAGTGTGGTAACTTCATGATTTGGAAGACATTAATAATACTGATAGAGAGGTATGAATGTTAAAGAACTTATGGAAGCATAAAATATTCAAGTAAAATGTAGAAAGAAATAGAAATCAATTCTCAATAGGCACATAGCTTCGCTCTGGAATGAATTTGAACGAATTCTACCTCGATTCTCTCATCAACTATTTCATTGAA
Organism: Aphidecta obliterata; assembly: GCA_963966015.1. NCBI lineage: Eukaryota > Metazoa > Arthropoda > Insecta > Coleoptera > Coccinellidae > Aphidecta > Aphidecta obliterata. The sequence goes on from OZ014436.1 coordinate 5,670,996, forward strand.
ATTATTTCGCCATTTGATTCGGCTTAGACTTTATCGTGTGATTTATTTCTTTATAAAGTTTTGATCTTACTTGTGTTCAAACAATATTCATAATAAAATATGAGAATATGGGAAGAAATCAATTCAATTCCAAAATTATTTTTTGGCTCTTTCTCGACCTATAACCCGTTGGAAAAATACTGCAAATGTTTCGAAAAAAGGAATAGTATGGAAGATTTGAGTAGCACCCAATGAGCCGAGATTAAAACGAGAATGAAGGTACTTGTAACTTCAAAAACTAACATATAATATTTTGGAATTATTCAGTAGAAAAATTTAATTTATATGGAACATATTCACGAGCACCATGAATTTGTATCTAGGTGTAGTCAATTAAGGGATTATTTAGCTTATTCAGTCACATTCTGTTGCAAGTGCTGAGATTATCACATTTTAATAGCTATACACAATGGTGTGGCAACCTTGAATACATGCGTTCTCAAGTTAAGGCATTTAGAATATAAAATAAACATCCAAGCATTTGAAAAAGCCCATGTTTGGAAATGTTTCATTAGATTCTCATGACATACTTGAATTATACAACAACAAAAATAATAGGTAAAGTAAGATGTTAACTTTAGCTATTTCCGGTTGACCATTTGTCAATGTTGGAACCGTTACCTGAGGTTCGAAAGTGGTTGTTGGAGTCAAAGTAGTGGCTTTAATACCACTACCTTCAATATAATCTTCATCGTCAGAAGGGGTGAACTTGATTGTATCTCCATTGCAGAGATCTCCGGTACAATAGCAATACTCGATGTCATTAGCTTTTTGACAGTCGTCCAAATAAACCCCTTCGCACGTTCTGATTTTTGTCTCTCCTTGAGGAAATAGCATATTGGAAAAGTTAGAATAAAAAATTTGAACGCTTTTGTTTCTTTTTATTACTTAGAGAAAGCATAATGAAACTTACCATGTGTCTCCAAGCCACAAGAAAATTTTTTGGGACAATCCACTACAAACGAAGAATTTTTTGGATCAAAGTTGTCACATGTATCGGTGTTATCTGTTCCACAATTGAAACACTTTGTAGCTGCTATTATATTCACTGAAAATTCACCGTTAGAAGATACAATATTACTTTTCACATATAAATCCTCACCTGAAGATGACCAGTATAATGTAAAAAAAATCAATTTGGAGATTATATTCGAAGTCATTATTTGAGAAATAGTCATATCATAGGTTCTCTTTCATAACTAGCAACTTTTAGAAGGCATATTATTCCAGGTTTTAAATTCCTCCAATCAACTCGGTCATTTTGAGAGGTTAAGAAGATAATACAATAAACAAAATCAGTAAATTAAGCAATCCACTGACAGGTATGTAAATTATTCTCTTATTTTTGGAACGCAAAAATAGAAGCTCGAAGGCATGTATCAACATAATAATTATTTCATAACGAATATGCATAAAAAATATACTGGTTTTACTAATGGTTAACAGAATGGTTGTGGTATATGTAACTGAAAACGCTATCGTAAATAAAGGATAGAGTTACCAATTATTGAATTTTGAAAAGAGAGAGTGTTTGAAGTGAGAAATCGACACAGACACTCGCTGCATCATTCCAGCCTCCTCAATGGTACATATTATATTGGCGTTAATTTAATCACAGCCGTCTTTATAGATAGCCTGGAACGAAGTCTGGCATCGTCGCATCCGAACGTAAATGGTAGGTATACTAGTGCGGAGCGATAGCGCGAGATATAGTATTATTTCACATTCAAATCACTAGTCAAGTCATCAAATTAATTTTTTTGCTGAAAGAAAAAGGAACATAAGACCCTACTTAGTCAATAAATTGAATATCTCAGTAAGTTTTGCACAATAATCTCATGATAAAGTTGAAATTGAAATGATATTTCTCTGAATTTTTATTCAATTTATTGTTCAGCAAGAACCACGGAAAGGTGTAAGGTCATCTCTTGCCAAAAAAAAAACTTAAATAAAATTATCAACATAAATATAAACTCTCAAACATAACAAATAAATGAATAAATATAGAAATATATTAAGTAATGAAAATTTCGAAAAACTCATAACAAAGTGAATTTTATTCTTAAATGGTTTTTTTTTGCTATCTCCTAAATGTTTTCTTTTCTTCTCCATTTGCTCGACTTTTGAATCATTATTTCTATTTTTCACATAATTTTTGAGCAGTAAATTCGCGAAAATGGAGCAGAGTGAATTTAAAATGTTACATTTGAGAGATAGTTTTTATTTCCACTGTCAGAATTAGGGGATATTTCTAATGACGAAGAAATTGATCTCAAATACCTTTTAGAAGGCAAAATAAAAAATTTTCTCATTAATTCATAACATGAAGGTGACTGTGAAAATAATATAAATGACATAACTATAGTAGGTACTTGATGAATATTTAATTCTTTTTGCTATGACCTGTCGTAATTGGTCTGTAATGATTTCTACCTGTCTGAATTTGTCAAAATTTTCATTATTTCTATCAGCTAAAAATAACTCTAAGGAAGCTAAAGAACTTTTCAATGAATCTGACATAGATTCTTCAGGTACTCCATCTTCATTATTTACATTTTTATTACGAGAAAGTAAATTTGTAATTTGAGACCACCTACTAAGTGTTAGATCGTACGGAAGAATCCATTTTAAATCATTTTGAGAGATCTGAATATTTTTAATAAATAATTTTAATCTAAGGTCTCTATCTATTTGAACTGAAACATCCACAGATAATGATTTTTCGAAATTAATTATATAAAAATTTAGAAAAGCACTGCCGTGAAGGCAGGAGCTTTTGAGCGCTCGTACATGCACCTTGTAGGTAGATTCGCATTTTCCAGTTTTAGAAACCAATTGAAGGAATTTTTGACAGCTGTCAAAAAAATTCTGAAACTTAGGCGAAACTCCAGACTTCAAGTCGCTGCTTCAGCTGATCAATTTTGTTTCGATAATTCGCTAGAATTTTCTACGGTATCTATGGTCTTGGTGATGCGGTCTGGACAACATTTTGCACGTACTTTGAATACATTATTCCTCAGCTAGATGCATAATTTCATTCCAATCCGATCAGTAGTTCCGAAACTATGTGGAAAAAAATATTTTGAACGGCCATATTTACGGAACCCCTAGTCTCATTTTGCTTATTGATGAACGTGACCGCGAAATTCGCGATCCAAACCCACCCTGAAAATTTCAAGTTCCTAGTCCTTTCCGTTCAAAAGTTACAATTTTCTATGGTTTCTATGGTTCTGGTCATGCGATCTGGACAATATATTGCTTCAATATATCATTCTCGATTAAAATACAAAATTTCATCTCGATCGAATCCGAAGTTTCGAATTTATCGAGAAAACAAAATTTCAAACGACCGTATTTACGGAACCCCTTGTATAATGTTGCTCATAGATGAACGTGATCACGACATTCGAGATCCACACCTATCCTGAAAATTTCAAGTCCCTAGGCATTTCCGTTCAAAAGTTACAATTTTCTATGGTTTCTATGGTTCTGGTCATGCGATCTGGACATAATTTCGCATGTAGCTAAAACACCTCATTTTCCATCTGAGTGCAAAATTTCATCTCGATCGAATCTGTAGTTTTCAAGTTATCAGGGAAACAAAACTTTGAACGGCCATATTTACGGAACCCCTGGTGGAATTTGGCCCATTAACGAACTTAACCGAGGCATTCGGGATCTGAACCTACACTGAAAATTTCAAGTCTCTAGGTTGATCCGTTCGAGAGTTATCGTGCTTACGGCCGGACGGACGGCCGGACGGACGGACGGCCGGACGGACGGACAGACTCGAATTTTCCGACAGATTCGTCATCAGTGAGTCGAACATAGTCGATTGAGACCATTTTCGGCTCAAAATTCGAAAAATACAGACATCGTGACGAAATGATATAGCCCTCGTGTAAGTAGTACGAGCGCTCAAAAATGAATCTTTTCATCGAATTTCTTAATCTCCCATCAATTTTGATTGAATAATTATTGATTAGGTCATCGAAATCTTTTATCATGTCCGAACTCAAAAAGGCTTCTATTCCATTATTCTGACGAGAAATGATTTCATTTTTTCTAAGCTGAGGATCGGTCCTCGGTTTTGGAGTTGATTTTGTGAGATACTTCGGTAAATTTGGAAAAACTTTGGGAATAGCGTTTTTTTTTAATTTAGGATATTTTAATGATAACAATTGAATGGTTCCATCTGGCTTTAAAAATTTATCATTCTTAATAATATCACTTTCTTCGAAATGTTTCTCGCAAACTGAACTAGAAGAGGTCGGAATAAAATCTTTTCTTGGGAAAGCTTTTATCCATAAAAGCTTCAGCTCTTCATTTTTGGGAGATTTAAAACAACTTACATAATTCCTATCTTTCTGATACGAATAATTGCTTCTACAATTTGGAACACAACACGATCTACCATCTTGATTCTCAGTAGATGATCTCAAATATACCCACCAAAATTACTGAAAACAACACTTTCACTTCACTTAAATCACTATTACACTTCAGTTTGAACTTTATTACACTTATTTAATTCACAAAAACACAAATACCAACAAAAACACGTGCGTAACCTATTACGACTTGTTGAACTGAAAACTCGATTATGCGAAGCCCCCGAGTTCCATATCCCTCCGTCCAACGTTGCCAGTTTTCTCTCGTTCCAGGCTTCTAATAAAGACGGCTGTGATTTAATATGCATGCCATTGTCATTCGCTTTGCGATTCTTCTAAGGAAGTATTACACTGACAATTTGAATTAATACTTGCAACTGCGATAATTAATTATTGGCAATTGAACATTATGATGAATATTGATAAAGCTACATCACGTTGGTATTTTCATACATGATTCATTTACGTTCAACACAAGATAAGACTGGAAATCAGGAACGCATCTAATTAAAAAATTGAAGGGTATCTCTCAAATCAATTAAGCTGTTTTTGCGCGCTTGTTTCTTTGGACAAGTGCGTTATCATTTTGCCCAATTTTGAGCCGAGAATGGTGTCAAACGATTATTAGGTTGGACTCGCAGATTGAGAATTCGTGGTCAAAAGATCAAATTCAATTCTTTCCAGCCGTGAACACGATAACTCTCGAAAGAAAGGGCCTAGGTATTAAAATGTTCAGGGTAAGTTCGGGGTCTTCATGCGCCTGTTGCAGTGGCGGAGCAAGATTCATAGATAGATTAATCTATCGCAAGACCTTAATTTGATGTGGGCAAGATACTTTTTGCGAGGCTCTTTGGTCACGCAAGAAAACTTTTTCATAGAAAAAACAACGTAAAAGGTAAAATTTAACCAGTAGAAAATTAAAGAAAAGCACTGCCGTGAAGTCAGGAGCTTTTGAGCGCTCGTTCATGCACCTTGTAGTTAGATTCGCATTTTCCAGTTTTAGAAACCAAATGAAGAAATTTCTAACAGCTGTCAAAAAAATGTTACTGTCACAGAAATATAAGGATATTTTGAGCGCTCGTTCTACTTACACGAGGGCTGTATTTTTCGTGTTTTGAGCCGAAAATGATTTCAAAATCGACAAGGTTCGACTCACTGATGACGAATCCGTCGAAAAATTCAAGTCTGTCCGGCCGTCCGTAAGCACGATAACTTTCGAACGGAACGACCTAGAGACTTGACATTTTCAATGTGGGTTCAGTTCCCGAATGCCGCCATTGAGTTCGTTATCGGGCAAAATTCGACCAGGGGTTCCATAAATATGGTCGTTTGAAATTTAGTTTTCTTGATATGTAATTTCAAAACTACGGATTTGATCGTGACGAAATTTTGTATTTCAATGGAGAATGATAAATTTAAGCTAGATTTTTTTGCAGATCGCATAACCAGAACCGTTTCAAATTCCAAATGAATTATTATTATTCGTCTATGGTTTTTCTTATACCAACCTGAATTCAACAACCCAAAATATTACCAACTTAATTTCGATTTTCCACAGCCTCCAGAGATGTCGATATCTAAACTTATCTCATCCCCTTGAGGATACTTCCACCAGGGAAAATTTGAGCTCGCATAATTATTATTGAAAATCGTAGATAGAGATCTATCTACGTTGAAAATACAATAACCTATTTCACGTTATTAGCGCCACGACCATGGAATCAAGGATAAGAACACTCACTGGTGGAATACTGTGAGTCTGCATAGATAATTAGATGAAATAGAGTAAGGAGATGATTTGATGTTCTGTGTGGGCTTTGTGACTGTGTCCTTACCCCACCTGAGACACAACACTGTCAATTGCTTACCCAACAATGGTAGAACCTTATTCCGAATTATAGGGAATCTCTGCTGCTTTTATCTATCATTTGAAGGAGGACGTGGAAATATGTACAATTTTTGAAAAAAAAAACATCAGTGCAGCATTTGTTGGAACCCACTGCTCCCCCATTGCATGGACAACCCACATTTCGAATCGTTTCATCTCGATTGAAAACGTTGAAAAAATAATCAATCAGAAGCCGAATCTTCAGGTACTTATTTAAATAAATGACCAGGCGAATTTAGTCCTGTTCTAATAGGATATCAGCGTTACGTGGATGGATTAGAACGATTTGCATTTCAGCAGGGGATGTTGTCCAATGGACCCCTGGTGACTGAGTGTAGGAAGGATTTGTATAAAATCAAGAACATTGTCTGATTTTCAGTCACAACTATGGATCGTTTTATTTGGTTCAATTGTGTTGTACTGCTCTTCTTTACTCTCGATGGAAGTGCTGTGTCTTTGAACGATGTGAGTTATCTCTTCCACAACACCCAAAATCGTTGAGTCGAATCGTTGAAGGTTCTTGAAGTGATCTTTCTTCCTATACAGTGTCGATTTTGAGAAAAACAAAAAATTTGCGTCTTTTTTGTTCAGTGTTGTTGGTAGCTAATAGAAGCACTAAAATTTCGATTAACTAATAGGTTATATGTGTTTCAATGGGGAATTATCATTAAATTTGTTTATTTGTGAGCGCTCGTTCTCATTACACAAGGGTTGTATCATTTCATCACGATGTCTGTATTTTTCGAATTTTGAGCCGAAAATAGTCTCAATCGACAAGGTTCGACTCACTGATAACGAATCCGTCGGAAAATTCAAGTCTGTCCGTCCGTCCGTAAGCACGATAACTCTCGAACGGAACGACATAGAAACATGAAATTTTTAGGGTAGGTTCGAATCTCGAATGCCTCAGTTGAGTTCGTTATTGGGCGAAATTCAACCAGGGGTTCCGTAAATACGGCCGTTCGAAATATTGTTCTTCTGATTACTTCGAAATTTTTTACTCAGATGGAGAATGACGTGTTCAAGCTATATGCTAAATTTTATCCAGATCGCATAACCAGAATGATAGAAACCATAGAAAATTATAACTTTCGAACGGAAAGGCCTAGGAACTTGAAATTTTCAGGATAGGTGTGGATCTTGAATGTTGCGGTCACGTTTATCAATGAGCAAAATTAGACCAGGGGTTCCGTTGATATGGCCGTTCAAAATATTTTTCCAGATAATTTCGAAACGACTGATTGGATTTTTTCTAGATCGCATTACCAAGACCATAGATACCGTAGAAAATTTTAGCGAATTATCGAAAAAAAAAAACTGTCTGGAGTTTCGCATTAGTTTAAAATTTTTTTTGACAGCTGTCAAAAATTTCTTCGATCGGTTTCTAGAACTGGAAAATGCGAATCTACCCAAAAGGTGAATGAACGAGCGCTCGAAAGCTCCTGACTTCACGGCAATGCTTTTCATAATTTTTGTTTTGAGGTTCTGAATGCGCCCGTCAAGTTCCTTAATAGGTGGCATGATTCCAAGGAAGGTTCTATAGATTAAACCATCTGATTCGATCGAATTGAAACTTTGTAGTTAGTTGAAAGATAATAATAAATTAACATAACTTCAGCCGGATCTTCTAGTGATACGATGAGGCATCGATTTAGTGAGTTATGTGAATATGCAGCTTTCTAGCTGTTCCATGTAAAAACAAAATTGGGTTTTTGTGGAATATTCAATGAAATTCGGTGATCCATGTATTGAAGTACATAGAAATAAATTGATTGTCCAACTGATAATAACACCCAAGGTCAGAAAAAATTGAGTTTTCTGATGTATTCACTATAATTCTGTGATTCCATCTTCTAAAGTAATTTAAAATTCAAATGACAGTACTTCTCATACCACTGGCGCAGCCAGGGGGGGGGGCTTTGGGGCTGCAGCCCCCCCCAAAGACACAAATTCTTTGATTGAATTTAAAAAATTAATAAAATTATATAAAACCGATTTATAAATTGCTAACGATAGTCATTTAACAAAACCAGTATACGAATGGGTGAATTCTTGATGAAGATTTGTAAAATTTGGGCGAGACCGGTCAAAATTTATATTGTCCTGGTTTCAGGTTAGAAAAAATGGTCACCTTACTCTGGATAGATCTCTTCGTTAGGAGCCATATGCATGCGATGTTTGTTCTCTCGGCATTCATTTATTGCAAATTTGTATTCTTTTTCAACTTTTATTAGGAGATTTTTTCTAAACGGTATTATTGTTGAAGTTCAAACTCAGGAGATGAAAAATCACTGATTGAAAAGGATCACAAACTCACCTATAAAATAAATTGATCCGAATTGTTCACAGAAATGGTTCGAAATGGTCACCACACCATTTGTTTGATGTGCACAAAGTCTTGCCTGGTTTAATTTTGAATGGTCACCTATACTCTTATTTTTTTCAAATGACCCATGAAGAAAAAAATCACAGGGGTTTAGATCGGAAAACTTAGTCATCATACGCATCATATAAATTAATTCCCGTATACTGACCTCACACAGCTGGTAATATCTGAAAATTTAAATATCAATACGAACCTAATGAAGATCCGTGCTAGGAAATTCTCATATTTGCGGATAACTTTGATATGAACGAGTTTTGGTATATGGACTTATTTTGACGAGTTCTATTGCTGGTCAAAAAAAAGCCTCACCTTCAAAAAGTATATTATGATTTCGAATTCAATATTGACGACGTATTAGATATATTAGGAACATCTGAAAGACGGCTGAATATTTGATATTATCAAAAAGGTCTAACCTCGTAAGGGAACGAGAACAAAATCAATCGATTATAGACAATTTGAAAATCAAATATTGAGAAATTATGAATTCTTAAATTGGATTGTTCATTGATTCTTTGTTTTATAATCCCTCCTTTTTGAGCGCTCGTACTACTTACACGAGGGCTCTATCACTTCGTCACGATGTCTGTATTTTTCAAATTTTGAGCCGAAAATGATCTCAATCGACTATGTTCGACTCACTGATGACGAGTCCGTCGAAAAATTCGAGTCTGTCCGTCTGGCCGGCCGTATACACGATAACTATCGAACGGAATGTCCTAGAAACTTGAAAATTTCAGGGCAGGTTTAAATCTCGAATGCCGCGGTTGAGTTCGTTATTGGGCAAAATTCGCCAAGGGGTTCCGTAAATATGGCCGCTCGAAATTTTGTTTTCCTGATTACTTTGAAACTACACATTAGATCTAAGTGAAATTTTGCACTCGGGTGGAGAATTGCGTGTTCAAGCTACATGCAAAATTTGGTCCAGCTCGCATGACCAGAACCATAGAAATCATAGAAAATTATAACTTTGTGATGGAAAGGCCTAGGGAAATTCTCACGATAGGTTTGGATCTTCAATGTTGCAGTCACTTTTATCAATGAGCAGAATTTGACAAGGGGTTCCTCAAATATGGCCGTTTGAAATTCAATTTTCTTGATTATTTCAAAACTATGGATTTGATCGTGATAAAATTATGTATATAAATTGAGAATGATATATTGGAGCTACATTTCTCCAGATCGCAGATCAGAAGCATAGAAACTATAGAAAATCATAACTTTCGAACGGAAAGACCCAGGGACTGGAAATTTTCAGGATAGGTTCGGATCGCAAAATTCGCGGTCACGTTCATCAATGAGCAAAATTAGACTAGGGGTTCCGTAAATATAGCCGTTCAAACAATTTTTCTCCTAATAATTTCGAAACAACTTATTGGATTGGAATGAAATTCCGCACATACATAAAAAATAATGTATTCAAACTACGTGGAAAATTTTGTCCAGATCGCATTACCAAGACCATAGATACCGTAAAAAATTCTAGCGAATTATCGAAAAAAAATTGGTCACCAATTTTCTTCGACAGCTGTCAAAATCTTTCCACTTGGGGGTTCCGTGAAAATGGCCGTTCAGAATTTTTTTTTTGTAGGTAGATTCTACCTACAAGGTGAATGAACGAGCGCTCAAAAGCTCCTGACTTAACGGCAGTGCTTTTCGTCATTTTTGAATTTTTTTCCCATCTTTCGTATATTTCTAGTTTCATTATTAATTGTTCAGTTCAGCCCCCCCCAAAACAAAATCCTAGCTGCGCCACTGTCTCATACTGACAATGAACAACATAGATAAGGGAATATATTGCATAAGTATATTCTCTTATCTATGATGAATACTGAACGCAGTCTTGGTACACAGAAACAAGCGCGCAAAAGCTCCTGACTTCACGTCCAGTGTCCAGTGCTTTTCAAATTTTTCTATTCTATGTTGTAGGTTCTTTCCCAGAAAGATTTTGATATACATTATTTTGCAGTATGAGTTAGTAGAATTCCGCAAACCACATCACAAGAAACATTATCCTACATTTTATTCATGGGAGGGATCCAAAATAAAGGAGAAAAGGGAGCCTATGGAGGATGAATATGTTAAATACCCAGATATGGACCGAAAATCGTTTTCATCATGGCTTTTGAGAATGAATGGTAAGAAAAATAAGCATAAAAAAAGTAGAGAGGGAGTGTCTTGATTCTAATAAAATATCCTTTCAGATGCTGGCAGAATTTTTCCCAGTAGAATAAATAGGGAATCGAATGAGAACGAACTGTCTTTCACTAATGAACGATGGCTGGACATCGATTTGGCTTCCAGATCACCTCCTTTTGCACCAAGATTGGGACGTAGAAACATATCCCCCTTCATTCCACGCTTAGGAAGGGACGATAAACTAACGTTTATCTAACATTCTTTTCTAGATTGTGTATTCTTTATACAATAAAATAAAATTCATAATGTTCTCCACGGTGTTAAATTTCCTCAACTATATAATCTTCTTATGTTACAATTGTAACAAGTAACAATGGTGCAGAAACAACCTACATGTTATCATCATTTGACATATCTATGGTTCCCAATATTTTTTCGATTTGTAGATAAATAAGGATGAATAAAATGTATGATATAACTTGGACTGAATATTAAATAGAAGGGAATCTTCAATGGAATGATTACTTTTATTCGCGTAAAAAAATCATCAGTTGGCGCAATAAAGATCTAAAATTCTAAAACAATTCCTTCTGTCTCCATAGTAGATAGATAAGGGAAAAGGGAATATTAATTTATCTATGGTCATAAGAATGCATGCATTTATAACATAGAGAAAGGATAAGTCTTTTTACTATGATTTATATTAACAAAATTTATTTGACGAACAATATCGTTTCCATCAAATCATTTTCTTTTGCTGACCAACGGCGTAGCTAGCCTCAGTTTTCGAGGAACAAAACCCTCGTTTTCTGCAATTTTTCACAATTTGAGAAATTTTCTCCAGTTTTGACCAGGCGTATCTCCATTAATATTGGGTCAAGGGATACATTTTACCGATAGAATTTAAAGGAAATTTACTACTCAAAAACAGCGTAGTTTACGAGTATAAGGAAAAAACTGAAAAAATCCTAGTTTCTTCGGCCACCCTGTAGTCGACCTCGAGGTCGAAAACTAGGACACGGCATCCGCAGAGGACGTGTCAGAGTTTCAATAACTTTCCAGCTCTCTCCCGAAGCCTCGCAATTTAGATATATTGACTGGAAATAACGCTGGCCAAAAGAAAAAAATACTGAGACTGCCTGTTTTATAAGTTGCAATGGATTCTGTGTTCTGTGTATATTTTGTTCCCGCTAACGGCGCCAACTTAAAAGTGAAATATTTTGTGTTTTCAAGGTATCTGTGGTTTTCAAACAGAAAGTTACCGGTATACGCTTCAATTCGTTTTCAAAACGTTTTAGGTAATATTAAGTATTCTTCCGATCATTCCCCTTTTGTTTTTATTTTGGGTCATTGGATCAACTGAATAAGATCATGTCTAGTTTCAAAGAGAACTGTGAAAAATATTTCGGCACCGCCAATTTTTATGAGGTACTGGAAGTGGAGAAGGATGCATCAACTAAAGAAAGTGAGTATTTCATAAATTCAGTATTCTCAAAATATCATTCGATCTGATTCCAGTAAAGAAAGCTTACCACAAATTGTCTCTGGTGGTTCATCCTGACAGAGTGGATGCTGGTCAAAAGCTAGTCGCAACCGAGAAGTTCAAGGTGCTTGGAAAAATACATTCCATCCTACAGGATGAGAGTAAGCGTAAGATTTACGACGACTGTGGTGAATTCGACGAAGATAATGACAGCGATTTCAACTGGATGGAATATTGGAGGAGCCACTTCAAGAAAATAACCCTCCTAGATATTCAGAATTTCGAAAAAGAATATATTGGTTCAGAAACTGAATTAAGGGATATCAAGAAAGCATATGAATCTTGTAAAGGCGACATGACTCAGATGATGGAGTACATTCCATTCTCCAAACCGGAAAGCGAACCAAGAATAATAGAAATTGTGAGAGGTTTGGTCGATAAGGGTGAAGTCGAAGAATATGATCAGTTCTTCAATGAACCCGCTAAAAAAACAAGAAGGAGGCACAAGAAGTACCAGAAGGAGAAAGAAGAAGTCGAAAAGGAGTCAAGTGAGTATTTTTATTGTTTCTATTATAATCCTTATAACAACATTTCACCTGTTCAATTTGAAATTTTTCCCCGAGCCAGATAGACAACGGCACTGCAGGTTTTAGTATGGGGTGGTTTCCAAGTCTGAATAAACTTGATGGTTGTTGAATATTATCATATTCCACCCTTATTTGGGGGATATTTTGTGCTGTGGACATTTTTCTTTAAAACTAGTGGACATTTCTTCTATAGTTAGTTATTTAAAGGTGACTGGTTTTAGTATCACTTCTTAGTTCCCCTCTGAACCCCTTACTGTTTATAGTTGGAGGAACCCTATGTCTCGTTAGTAGGAGGTGGTAATTTCCAAGTTGTAATTGATTGCTTAGATACATCCCTAGACGTAGAAAAGAGGCTGGAAATCTCAGACCATGTAATTCTTGCAGGTCTAAAGAAAGCAAAACTCCAACAATACTCAAATTTGGAGAAAGATTACATTGATTCGGAAGATGAATATATAGATATAAAAAATGCTTATGAGTCATGGAAAGGAGACATGACTAAAATGATGGACTGTATACCTTTTGCTGATGTTAAAAATGAACCAAGAATAATCGAAATAGTTAGAGGTATGGTGACTCGTAAGGAGGTGCCAAAATATGAATTATTTTTCAATGAACCTCCTAGTAAAAAGAAAAGGCGGCATCGAAAGTTCCAAAATGAAAGGGAGGTAGTAGGAACTAGTAGGAGGTAGTGTTCTAGTAATATTCCATTTCCTTTCTTACTTCAGGTTTTTTTTGTTGCTGCAACCAATTCCTTCGTCTGTAGTTCCACTACTTTGATTCTTCACAAAAGTTTTTCTAGCTTGAAATTTAGGATATTTGCAGTTATCATCCAAAATGCGTGTTAATTATATTTGTTGAGATGAAATTTGAAAGGTTTAAAAGAAAAAATAGGTATCATAAAATTTCGAAACTGACATCCATTATTATTTCAATGTCAATTCTTATTCAAATTCGTCAACATTCTGTTTCCAAAATGGTAAAGTTTCGAAATCTGCAATGACTTATGATTTACAAAACACATTTATTGGGACGGTACACTAACCAATGGTCAATGGATTTATTCTAAAGAGAAGAAACCCAATCATTCAACTAGACCCTGGGATTTGTCATTTCTGTATTATGAATTCAGGAAGGCTTGATGGTTTCGAATATCCTTCAAATACAGGTATAGAACATAGAAGTATTCGCCCCTCTCTTCTTTCTTTTTGATTGGAGTTTGGCTGTGTTTGGGAGGGGAAAGCGTTGTCGTTCTGTTTGACTTTCTGCATTGTGTAGGCATTTTTTTTTCAATGCTTAATATATCTGTGCCAAGATGGATCATTGCCAGAACTGTATATCTATGAGTTTTGTGGTTCAATTGACCATATTCATATATTCGATACTTCTCTTCAGCGGAGGATGTGGAAAGGCTGGCTGATGAAGTCCGGGAGAGAGCTTCAACAAACTTCATGAATATGGTTTCATCCCTTGAAGCTAAATATGGGGGAAGCAATAAAAGAAAATCTATAGCTGGAGGAAAATCACCTGCGAAGAAAAGAAGAATGTCTAAAAAATAAGATATTGTTTTGTATTTCATACTTACTCCTCCCACAATTGTGGTGAATATGGCTGTTCTTTGTTCCTAGTTTTTTCTTCTTATGTTAGTTTTTGTAAAATTTTGACCTGATGTTCATAAATAAAATTATTTTAGTCTTATTTTTGTATTTATTTGTCAAACTTTGGGAGGGTACAATTTGAATCAAAAACAGGATTTAAGGGCGTTTATTTCCAATAAATGCACTTCATAGGAATGTGTGTGTTTAATCTATAATTGACAATGAACTCAATCACGAATTGACGACTTTTATTTCCATAGAACATAATCCTAGAAATATGTCCTCGCATTTTATCCTTTTCTTTTCGTCGTAAAGATGTCAATGGTTGGGGAAATCATATCATGAGGATAAAATTATTTTTTGTGCTTTTCCAGTCGTTGATTCTCTTCAACATTCACATAAATACAAATTTTTGAATTTCTACCTATATGATCACATAAAATGAAAATAGACTACTACAACGAAAGAATTATGCAAACCTCCAGATCGGAAGTGGTACCCTCCGCACGTTGTGTACGCCTATGAAAGGATTAGGGGGGTGTTACACTTTGTGTCGTAGCGGGCAACACCATCTTTCGGACTTGCCGGGAGTCGCCACACACATTTGGCAAGGATACATCTTGGTATGCCAGGAACATAGAAGTATTCGCCCCTCTCTTCTTTCTTTTGATTGGAGTTTGGCTGTGTTTGGGAGGGAAGAGGGGAAAGCATTGTCGTTTTGTTTGACTTTCAATGCATTTATATAGCTGTGCCAAGATAAATCATTGCCAAAACTGTTTATTTATGAGTTTTTTTGTTCAATTGATGATATTTATATACTCACTACTTATCTTCAGAGGGGGATTTGGAAAAGTTGGTTGATGAAATCCAGGAGAGAGTTCCAACAAACTTCATGAATATGGTTTCAGCACTTGAAGCTAAATATTGTGGAAGCAATAAAGGAAAATCTTTAGCTGGAGGAAAATCGACTGCGAAGAAAAGAAGAATGTCTAGAAAATAAAGTTGTTGTTTTTCATTTCATACTTACTCCCCCCACAATTGTGGTGAATATGGCTGTTCTTTGTTCCTAGTTTTTTCTTCTTATGTTAGTTTTTGTAAAATTTTGACCCGATGTTCATAAATAAAATTATTTTAGTCTTATTTTTGTATTTATTTGTCCAACTTTGGGAGGGGACAAAATGAATCAAAAACCAGTTAACTTTAAGGGCGTTTATTTCCAACAAATGCACTTCATAGGAATGTGTGTGTTTAATCTATAATTGACAATGAACTCAATCACGAATTGACGACATACTTTTATTTCCATAGAACATAATCCTAAAAATATGTCCTCGCATTTTATCGTTTTCTTTTCGTCGTAAAGATGTCAATGGTTGAGGAAATCATAACATGGGGATAAAATTATTTTTTGTGCTTTTCCAGTCATTGATTCTCTTCAACATTTACATAAATACAAATTTTTGAATTCCTACCTATATGATCACATAAAATGCAAATAGACTACTACAACGAAAAAAATATGCAAATTGCTGTAGGAATCTTGTGGAGCTGGGGTTCTGGTGTGCTAACGATGAAAACATCAATTAGAAGCCCCAACCTTCTCGTTTTCTTCCAATCTTTCATCACGACAACGAAGTTGGGGTTCTTAAATTCCCATTCCGATCGAGATGGATCAATAGAAGACTCCAATCCAGAAGAAAAAACAATACTTGGGATTTTTAGCTGTTTACATAACACATATATCGTGTCCAGGCGTACTACTCTTTTTCCAATGAGCTTCTTTCCTATTGAGGTGCCATTATGACCATTTATTAATAAGGACGATGTAGATTCGTTTGATTCATCTAAAAACTTCCATATATCCGAAAAATATAGAACACAGTCTTCCAAAAAGATACAGCGGGTATAAAAGGCCTATTAAACTTGGTTCCGCACGCACAGATAGGTCACCTATTGGTGCAGGTGAGGAAGGGTATCTAGCGCGTATGACTTGCGATTTCCACTTAACTTTAAATTGTGGTAATGTCCTACTGATCGAGAATAATCTGCAACAAACAAATCCAATTCAAAGATGCTTATTAGATAGATGATTTCATAGTATAGGTAGTAAAGCAAAGGTAGGTACCAAGGTATTTGTACTTATTCACTGATAAGGAATATTTTTATAGTTCTTACGACCATATTTACGGAATTTATTTTAACTGGGAGGGAATACTTCGTTTTATAAAATGGAATATTTACCTAACAACAACGGTGTTCAACTTCCAAGGTAATACAAAAAGCTTGCTGTTATCTCTTGAGCAAAAAGTGTACAGTGTGCTTCCTAAATATTTCTTTAGGGCATCAGGGTCGTAGTCGTGAACGGTTATATTCCAGGCAGTACAAGGACCTATAAAGGAATTCGGAGATGAAATTTGGCTTCACTGCAGGAGGTCGACTTACGGTTTTGTGTTGAAGAAATGTCTAACTCAAGCTGACGTTCGACGTTTGAGTGCAAAATCCAAGTGCAGCTTTGGTAATTGAAACTATTTAAATTCTCAGCAGGACTGTGGTGGTTCATTACAATTTCTCCTGCAAAATGTACCAAATCAATAAACTATTGTCGAAATTCATAATTATTATTTCATCTAATTACCTGAGTGAACAGTGTATACATGTTCTCCACAAATTCCATCGGTATTGAACGAGTAGGAAGCAGAAAAGGACAACCCCTTGTTATTCCAATTGTATCTTGCTATAGAATACAAAATCGTCAAAGGTCCCCATGTTCTAACACTAACAGGAAGCCATTCTACTAGTGAAGGACCGCAAAGGCAAGCAATGTTGAAGTCATTTTCTCCGAGAAGCACAAGATAATCTACGTTTTTCATTGAAGACTTCCAAACGCACCTACATCCATGATCGCCACATTGTGTGGTGCAAGTGGGATCTTTTGGGGAATTCTCGACAACCTGAACTTTAATAGTAACACTTTGATTGGCGGATGGCAGAAACTGCTGTCGGCACGTCTGCAATAGAAACTTGTTAAGGAAGGAACTTCGGAATTTTTATGATTGGACCAACCAAAGGTCCATCCAGAGACTTGAATAAGTACTGGCTTCCAGGGCTGTCGATCATGCCGGCAAGTGGACTGGTAGCACCATTATATCGTACATCACATAACGTTTTGGGTATCATCGTTCCACTCAGTTGTTCTGGAGCACAAACCATTAAAATTATTGTATATTCTTTTTGAATGTTCAGAAAATAAATGTAAATAAATTTTCAAATTATTTCAATTGTTTATACTGTACCAAATAAATTCTAAAAATAAAAAAAAAATTTTTAGTTTTCAATTCTGTTGGCAGAACTGCCTATTTTTGAAAAAATGTCAATCAATTGCTGCTCTCTTGTAGTGAATCGTTATCTTAAAAAAAAATGCCTACCCCTTTTTGGTGTGGAAATTGGAGTAGTGGTGTGTTATAAAACACGGAATGTTGGAACGAATGGGAGATTATAGAGGACAACCAATGATTTATAGACCGGTGACTTTACCTAACACAAGGGTGAAAAATGAGGGTATCAGAAATAAAAATGTCAAGATGATGAAACTGGACATTGACATAAGATCGGGTAAGACCTAAAGGCGAAAGGATGAAAGTAAGGACAGAGGAATCTAGAATAATACAGGATGTCTCAAGTTAGCCTACTAGACGTTTCTTCAGAACCAGACCTATTTGAAATCTGAAATTTGGGATTATGATATTGTTCGACTTTATCAACTGAGCTAAGATATTCTTGAAGCTTGAACACTTTCAGTTATACAGGGAGTGAAAATAAATTTCACGAAAAATTTTTTGTTGCGTTTCTTTGTCTCTAATATGATCAATCATTCAATTTTGAATATATTTCTATTTGAATCGTTGCGTTCGTCGAAAAATTTTTCAAAATATCGAAAAAAAAAACAAAAAAAAGAAGATATGCGTAGTCATTATGTTCGTTATTTCTGTTCTCAATATTTCAAGCATAAACGGTTTTTACATTTTCGAAGTAGAAGAACGGCGGAACATTGTGCATCTCCTAAATTTTGGAAAACTCGTGAAAGGGGGTTTCAAATATTTCGTCAAAAATTGTGATCAGAATTTTCCCATAACTTTTGTTTTTTGAATTATATTTTTCTATGATTGCGTTGGATTCTGCGAAGAAAAATAATGTTCGTGTTCACAGATGTTTATGCCCTTAAATTGAATAATTCCTGAGTTATTAAGGATTTTCTGAATTTATGTCGTACGTAGGGACAAATTCATAAAATCTGTTTTATAACAATAATCTGTGTTCATAGAAAATAAATTATCCCAATAATTCCCTGTGAACACAGATAATTGTTATAAAACATATTTTATGAATTTGTCTCTACGTACGACATAAATTCAGAAAATACTTAATACCTAACTCTGGAATTATTTAATTCAGGAGCATAAACTACTTTGAACTCTAACATTATTTTTCTTGGCAGAATCCAACGCAATCATAACTAAAAACAGGATTCTAATTTAAGAAACAAAAGTTATGGGAAAACTCTGATCACAACTTTTGACGAAATATTTGAAACACCCTGTGACGAGTTTTCCAGAATTCTGGAAATGCACAATTTTCCGCCATTCTTCTACTTCGAAAATCTAAAAAAAGTTTATGCTTGAAATATTGAGAATAGGAATAACGAACATAATACTGACTACGCATATATTTCTTTTTTTCAATTTTTTTTCTATATTTTGAAAACTATTTCGACGAATTTAAGGATTCGAATAGAAATATAGTTGAAATTGAATAATCTATCATATAAGAGTGCTATACTAATGGCGAAGAGCTTCCGCTCATATACCATGAAAAAAGCACGGCTGAGCTGTACTGATAAGACTTGATACCAGTAGAAACCGGTCTACAGGTGCAAATGATGGACTTGGTGGTCTCTGGGGTAACATGAATTGTTTTGTTGGCTTGCTATAAGTTTATCTAGAATAATTTTTCCTATTTCATTTCCGAATTTGACCGAGGAATCTGATGACTGAGAAGCGACGATTGGGTGGAATGCAAGTAATATTCAACAATGTGTACAATTTAAAAATAATAATGTATGTCAAAAAAACTTATTTTCGCTCACCATCATGAAAATAGAAAGCACCAGAAAGAAATTCAGCGTCACTAGTACTAGCAGAGTTTGAGTTCCTACGGAATGTAATAATTATTGAATTTCCTGTTGACAAGTAAGTTTTGTGGGCCGATGTTTCTTCACTGTGTTCTCTTATCTGTTTTGTTGTAGGGCTGCATATTCTCTCTATCATATTTCGTTTGTCCTCCACGTTGCTGTCTATTACCTCTATTACAGATCTACAGGAAGGTGATCTGCAAAAAGCGAAATGACCTACTCGTTGTCCATAATGAATAAATATGTTTCCAGATTATATCTCCATATAATATAATATCGAAAACATTACCCTCCGCGGTTAATTTTTACTTTAACGCCCACTAACCATTTTCGAAAACATTTTTCATAGAGATTCGTTATGATGTTTTCATGCTACAGTTCCAATTAGAGCACTGGCAAATCAATATTTTCCGAGAAAATCGAAAAAGAAACTTGGTATTTCAAGAACATTTTCCCTGAATACTTGATAAAATTTTGTATTTTAATCGAGAATGATATATTGAAGCAATATTTTGTCCAGATCGCATGACCAGAACCATAGAAACCATAGAAAATTCTAACTTTTGAACGGAAAGGCCTAGGAACTTGAAATTTTCAGGGTGGGTTTGGATCGCAAATTTCACGGTCACGTTCATCAATGAGCAAAATTAGACTAGGGGTTCCGTAAATATGGCCGTTCAAAATATTTTTTTCCTGATAGTTTCGAAACTACTGATCGGATTGGAATGAAATTATGCACCTGGCTCAGGAATAAAGAATTCAAACTACGTGTAAAATTTTGTCCAGATCGCATCACCAAGACCATAGATACCGTGGACAATTCTAGCGAATTATCGGAAAAAAATTGATCAGCTGAAGCACCGACATGAAGTCTGGAGTTTCGCCTAAGTTTCAGAATTTTTTTGACAGCTGTCAAAAATTCCTTCAATTGATTTCTAAAACTGGAAAATGCGAATCTACCTACAAGGTGCATGTACGAGCGCTCAAAAGCTCCTGCCTTCACGGCAGTGCTTTTCGTAATTTTTTTTTTCATTGGAATTCTAGAATGTTTTTGATGGTTTTCAATGTTGGCGAACTATTTTTTATGCAGATTTCTCAAACGGGATCGGGAGTGAACAGAGATGCTGGGTGGGTGAGAATTGAAAAAAAACGTCAGGAAAATAGTGATTCCAAAGCATCTGATTGCTGATCATGATTACACCGATTACAATAGGAACATGTACTGACATAGGCAACTATGTACGTGTGAATTGAATTCAGTCCCGGCTTCAGGTTCGCCCATCTTCATTAACTGTGATCAGTTTTGAAATTATGTTGAAATTTTTTTTAACTTAAACAAAAACATTCTTGAATGATTCTTTGTAGTTTTCAATGATGGCAAACTATTTTTCAAGCAGATTTCCACGTTTTTTCTCCGAATTTTCCAAAAAAAAATTTTCAAACCCACCCATCACCCCTGTTCACTCCCGTTTCCGTTTGGAAAATCTGCATAATTACTAGTTTGCCATCATTGAAAACCATCAAGAATCAATTCAGAATGCTCATTTTAGATGAAAATTGGAAAATACGAGTGGGCGTTCAGGTAAAAATTACATCTGAATATGATGTTTCAAATGTCACCATATAATAATTTTATTTTTATCACAATTTATTTGCTACATATCTAATTATGTAACAGAAAGTCATATTCAATGCAAGGACTAAGCTGCTGTTGGGATAATTGGTTTATCGGATATCGTACATTTTTGAGATCCAGGTCAGTCGAAAATGAAGAAACTCACCTCAATCGATAATTGAACAAAGAGATGTGAACGACATCGCTAGAACGTCCGAGGAATACCAAACGACATATGGGAAACCACTCGTTTTCTCTGCTGTCGAAGTATCCATAACGGCTGTTATTGCCAGAGATAAAGATGTCGCAGCCGGAGGTGGCAGTAGTTGGTGTCGTTCTACTCGTCATCACTATAAAAAATACAGTTTTAGTGAGCAGTTGTAAGATGAAACAACTTTATGAGGGTATCATCTTTATACTTCGGAGCGTTCGCAAACTCTTCGATTCTTGTAGCGTGCAAAGCGCCTCTAGCTTCGAGGATCCTTAACCCTTAACGTACAGTCCATGCCCTAAAGGGGCATGCGCGGATTCAAGGGGGGCACTGGTGTTGATTGCCCCTACCCCTTTAATGTATCGCTCGAAAGGGAGGGGCGCACGTGCAAACTGCACGCAGTCGTCCTCGATTATTTATTTTGTCGGCGTAACCACAGTCTTGCGCGAAACTGTTGCTTGTATTGCCAAATATTGGGTCACAACTAGAGAATATTTTTCTTCGTACCTAGTAAACAATTTTTCCACAAACATCAAAATATATTTCTTCAAATATAGTGGGGAAAATGATGCGATGTTGAAATGAAAAACTTTCGTATACAATTAGCAGCTGTTCAATGGTTTCTTCATTTCGTCTTGAATTGCAACTCCTGATATTGCATAATGATCTGCGACCTCTCCTGCCAGGAAAGAATCCTAATATAATCCAATTAATTCAAACTCACCAGTAGATGCGGCTATTGTGGTGGCTTTAGTGGTAATAACATCTGTGATGGCTGGTGTTTCTGTTCGCGGTGTAGAAATCGTTGAATTTTTCCAGTTGAATTTCAAATTTGCGACGAATCCATTGAATGAAAATGGTGGTTGTTGTGATCCCGTGCTGGAAAAGCATTCATATAAATGGAATAGATGAGGTGTTAATGAACCCCTTTCATCCATCGTAAAACATCTCTTTTATAACATACAACGCTCGCCGAAAAAACGCCTGTAAAATGACCTATACAGGGTGTCCCCGGTTCGAGTACCTTCTAGACGTTTCTTGAGAACCGGTCCTCTTTGAAATTTGAAAATTGAGATTATGATATTGTTCGACTTTATCTACTGAGCTAAAATATTCTTGCCTGAACACTTTCAGTTATACAGGGAGTGAAATTAAATTTATCGAAAAATTTGTTTGCATTTTTTCGTCTCTTATATGATTGATTATTCAATTTTGAATATATTTCAATCGTTGCATTCGTCGAAATAGTTTCCAAAATATCGAAAAAAAAATGAAAAAAAGGGAGATATGCGTAGTCAGTATTATGTTCGTTATTCCTATTCCCAACATTTCTAGCATAAATTGTTTTTAGATTTTCGAAGAAGAAGAATGGCGGAAAATTTTGCATCTCTTAAATTTTGGAAAACTCGTCACAGGGTGTTTCAAATATTTTGTCAAAAATTGTGATGAAAAATTTCCCATACTTTTGTTTTTTAAATTAGAACCCTATTTTTTTATGATTGCGTTGGATTCTGCGAAGAAAAATAATGATAGTGTTCAAAAATGCTTATGCTCCTAAATCGAATAATTCCTGAGTGATTAAGGATTTTCTGAATTTATGTTGTACATTGAGATAAATTCATAAAATATGTCTTATAACAATAATCTTTGTTTATAGAAGATGAATAATCCCAATAATTCCCTATGAACACAGATTTTATGAATTTATCTCTATGTTCTACATAAATTCAGAAAATCCTTGATAACTCAGGAATTATTCAATGTAGGAGCATAAACTACTTGTAACACTTTCATTCATCAACGCAATAATAAAAAAATAGGGTTTAAAAAACTAAAGTTATGAGAAAATTCTGATCTCAATTTTTGACAAAATATTTGGAACACCCTGTAACGAGTATTCCAAAATTCAGGAGATGCCCAATTTTCCGCCATTCTTCTAATTGGAAAATCTAAAAAACAGTTTATGCTTGAAATATTGAGAAAAGGCATAACGAACATAATACTGACTACGCATATCTCCCCTTATTTTCAGTTCTTTTTCTATACATATTTTGAAAACTATTTCGACGAATGCAACGATTCGAATGGAAATATATTTAAAATTGAATAATCGATCATATGAGAAACGAATAAATTTTTGAAGAAATTTATATTCACTCCCTGTATAACTGAAAGTGCTCAGGCTTCAAGAATATTTTAGCTCAGTAGATAAAGTCGAACATTATCATGATCCAAATTTTCAGATTTCGAATAGGACCGGTTCTCAAGAAACGTCTAGTAGGTACTCGAACTTGGGACACCAGGTATACCTTGGCTTCGTTTTTTTTTATGAATGCTCGAAAATATATCGCGCTTAACTAAAAACATTTTTAATTATCGCGGACAAATACAATGAGAATCGCCTTTAAATCTTACCTGAATTCCAATAGAAGATTTGTTGCTGAATATTCCATTGTTTTCCGTTGATTACCACATATTCGAGCCAACAGAGGACTACTCCTGGTAGAACCATTATAAATCGATATGTAATCAGTTTTACAGTTCCTGCGAAACAAAGGGGAACATCCAGATAGGAATCAATCGAAAACATAACTGCATATCGAGATGAACTTCGATGAAAACAACGCGAGTTTTCACCATTGGTTTGTTTTGAAATATCGAAATATTTATGGTGTTTTCCTCAAATCGTTGCTTTTGAAACGGAAAGGTGGCGTGATTTGGGAAATTTTCTCAGATCCACGTTGCCTTATGTTTTAGAGGTTTTCTGTTTCTCACATAAAATTTGTCATTTTGTCACTGTACTGACGAGATCTGATATGAATCGAAACCGGTCTACAGGTGCAAATGATAAATTTGTTGGTCTCTCTGGATACATGAATTGTT
Source organism: Aphidecta obliterata (assembly GCA_963966015.1). Lineage (NCBI taxonomy): Eukaryota > Metazoa > Arthropoda > Insecta > Coleoptera > Coccinellidae > Aphidecta > Aphidecta obliterata. Next base: position 5,695,404 of record OZ014436.1, read on the forward strand.
TTGTTGGCTTGCTATTAGTTTATCTAGTATAATTTTTCTAATTTCATTCCTGAACTCGATAATTTCAGATAAACAGCCGTATATTATTCTGATAAATTCTAGTGCCGAGAAAAGATCGCAAGCATATGGCAGTCTCCTAACACAGGGATAACAAGACCCAGAGTCGTATTAAGATATTGATGCCCAAGATGCGGCGAAATTATCTCTTTTGATGAGTTCTAGCACCTGTCAAAAAAGCCTCTCTATCAGTTCTGCAAATCGCATCGTCTGTTTCTTTCCACCCTTCTGCGTCCGATTGATTTATTTTTCTGCGATATAAAAATGTCCCCCGTTCCTCAAACTATCCCCGAACGAAAAAAGAAGTAATTTCGTTGCTCTCTTGAGACCCAAGTTGTGATTTTGTTCGTAGCTCCACCCGTTTTTTCATCTTTCTGTTTCTGCGTAGGAAATTGCCTTTTCGGCCACCCCCACACTGATTTTGTGAAAGTAGGTACAATTTGTTGAGAGTGAAGAGTGAAGAAATTCCGGTGAGAAAAATGACCGACCTTCTGGGTCCGAGGGATTGTCATTTTAATTGACCAATCTGATTATCCTCTGGTTGCCACCATCTGCCAATATTCTTGTTGCTTCCGAAATTACGATGGCAACATTATGGTACAATGGAATTGGAATTGGCTTCGGGGGATGATGCAACGTGTCAGTAAAACAAGCTGTGGACCAATCGATCTTATGCGCACCGAGTTCATTTATCCGGTAATTAGCAATTTTGGTGATATTGCTTGCTCTCGGTGAAGCTACGAGTCTAATTTTTGCAGGGCACAGTTTAAGATAGTTAACGTAAATTAGAATTTCAAGAAGAAATTGAAGATTATCTCGAGAACCGTTGCTCTAACGTCCGAGAAGTATTGAACATTTTAATGAGTTAATATTGCAGACTGAATAATAACATTCTTCGTACTTACGTTGGTAGAGAGAGAGCTGTGAGACTTATTCTCACCGATACATTTTCGTGGCTTGTTGTGATGTGATATTTACATTGTCGGTGAGGAGGATACACGCCTGGATATCCCGGACTAGCGAGGGTACATGGAATTCCAGAGAGAAAGGATTTGTTGCACGCAAAATCCTGATAAAGCCAGTCGCAATCTGCGAACGAAATACATGAAAACATATTTCAAAGCCTTTGTAGAATGCCAATCATTTTCTTGGACCGAAAGTTAAAAAATCCAGAGGAAATAAGCCGAATAACTCTACCTGTATTTTGGAGTCTCATTCCTCCTTTAGGCCGATACGACAAGCCTTCAGTGTTGTTTTTAGCTGTGAAACTGAAATATGCCAGGAACTGTGATCTGCTCGTCTTTTCTGTTATTCTGAAAAGGAAAATATTATATGAAAATTTTAATATCATTGTCAGATGTGGTTTCTAAACTGATTTTGTTTGTACTCGAATAAAAAACGCATCAAATTTTACACAAATTGGTTGGAAATCCATAATTGAAATATTATACCGAAGGCGCACATAAAACCGTCCATCTGGAATATCTGGAAAGAGTTTTTCGGGAAAACGCTGACACAGATCAATTTTTAATTTGAGTGGGACATCTTTCGATCGTTGATTCATGGATGTATGGCCACCCCTTCAAACAGGGTGGCAACTCTTATAATAATCTTGAGTGATGAAGGGGACAAGTCGCGCATCCTTTGAAGGTATTTTTTTGACATATTCGATATGATTCAGTGATTCCATCTTTTGAAGTTAATAAAAATGAAATGACAGTATTTTTCATACTGAAAATGAACACTGAAGCCAATTCGGGTACACAGAAAAAGATATTGATTTTTTTCAAATACACAATATGATTCGGTGATTCCATGATTTGAATTTCATGAAACTGACAATGAACACTGAAGTCCATTTCGGTACATAGAAAGATGGATTTTTTCTGACATATTCTATATGATTCGGTGATTTCAGCTTTCGCAGTTTATGAAAATAAAATGACAATTAAGTCTATTTGGGTACACAGAATAAATATTGATTTTTTTGACATATTCGATATGATTCGGTGATTCCATCTTTTGAAGTTAATAAAAATAATATGACAGTATTTGTCACACTGGCAATTAGCAATTTTGGTATACAGAAAAAATATTGATTTTCCTGATATATTCGATATGATTCTGTTATTCCATGTTTTGAAGGTTATCAAACTGACAATGAACACTGGAGTCCATTTTGGTACAAAAAAAGATTGATTTTTCTGACATATTCTATATGATTTGGTAATTTCTTTCGCAGTTTATTAAAATAAAACTACAGTATTTGTTGTCCTGACTAATGGGAACTAGAGTCTATTTCGGTACACAGAATGCATATTGATATTTTTGAGATATTTGACATGATTCGGTGATTCCATCTTTTGAAGTTAATAATAATAATATGACAGTATTTGGCATACTGACAATGAGCAATTTTGGTACACAGACAAAATATTGATTTTTCTGATATATTCGATATGATTCGGTGATTCCGGTTTGAAGTTTATAAAAGTCACAATGAATACTCAAGTCCATTTTGGTACACAGAAAGATTGATTTTTCTGACCTATTCTATATGATTCGTTGATTTCATCTTTCGCAGTTTATATAAATAAAATGACATTATTGGTTGTACTGATTATGAACACTGAACTCTATTTTGGTACACAGAATAAATATTGATATTTTCGACATATTCGACATAATTCGGTGATTCCATTTCAAGTTGATACAAATAATATGACAGTATTTGTTATTCTGACAATGAGGAATTTTGGTACACAGTTTCTTGATATAACGAACAATTAAGTCCATTTTGGTACACAGAAATATGGATTTTTCTGACATATTCTATAGGATTCGGTGATTTCTTTCGCAGTTTATTAAAATTAAAATAAAACTACAGTATAAGTTGTCCTGACCAATGGACACTGAAGTCTATTTTGGTACACAGAATGAATATTGATATTTTTGACATATTTGATATGATTCGGTGATTCCATCTTTTGAAGTTAATAATATGACAGTATTTGGCATACTGACAATGAGCAATTTTGGTACACAGACAAAATATTGATGTTTCTGATATATTCGATATGATTCGGTGATTCCGTTTTGAAGTTTTATAAAAGTGACAAAGAATACTGAAGTCCATTTTGGTACACAGAAAGATTGATTTTTCTGACCTATTCTATATGATTCGTTGATTTCATCTTTCGCAGTTTATATAAATAAAATGACATTATTGGTTGTACTGATTATGAACACTGAACTCTATTTTGGTACACAGAATAAATATTGATATTTTCGACATATTCGACATAATTCGGTGATTCCATTTCAAGTTGATACAAATAATATGACAGTATTTGTCATTCTGACAATGAGAAATTTTTGTACACAGAAAAATATTGATTTTTCTCTGTTTCTTGATATAATGAACAATTAAGTCCATTTTGGTACACAGAAATATGGATTTTTCTGACATATTTTATATGATTCGGTGATTTCTTTCGCAGTTTATTAAAATTAAAATAAAACTACAGTATTAGTTGTCCTGACCAATGGACACTGAAGTCTATTTCGGTACACAGAATGAATATTGATATTTTTGACATATTTGATATGATTCGGTGATTCCATCTTTTGAAGTTAATAATAATAATATGACAGTATTTGGCATACTGACAATGAGCAATTTTGGTACACAGACAAAATATTGATTTTTCTGATATATTCGATATGATTCGGTGATAATGTTTTGAAGTTTATAAAAGTGACAATGAATACTGAAGTCCATTTTGGTACACAGAAAGATTGATTTTTCTGACATATTCTATATGATTCGTTGATTTCATCTTTCGCAGTTTATCAAAATAAAATGACATTATTGGTTGTACTGATTATGAACACTGAACTCTATTCTGGTACACAGAATAAATATTGATATTTTCGACATAATTCGGTGATTCCATTTCAAGTTGATACAAATAATATGACAGTATTTGTCATTCTGACAATGAGAAATTTTTGTACACAGAAAAAATATTGATTTTTCTCTGTTTCTTGATATAATGAACAATTAAGTCCATTTTGGTACACAGAAATATGGATTTTTCTGACATATTTTATATGATTCGGTGATTTCTTTCGCAGTTTATTAAAATTAAAATAAAACTACAGTATTAGTTGTCCTGACCAATGGACACTGAAGTCTATTTCGGTACACAGAATGAATATTGATATTTTTGACATATTTGATATGATTCGGTGATTCCATCTTTTGAAGTTAATAATAATAATATGACAGTATTTGGCATACGGACAATGAGCAATTTTGGTACACAGACAAAATATTGATTTTTCTGATATATTCGATATGATTCGGTGATTCCGTTTTGAAGTTTATAAAAGTGACAATGAATACTGAAGTCCATTTTGGTACACAGAAAGATTGATTTTTCTGACATATTCTATATGATTCGTTGATTTCTTCTTTCGCAGTTTATAAAAATAAAATGACATTATTGGTTGTACTGATTATGAACACTGAACTCTATTCTGGTACACAGAATAAATATTGATTTTTCTCTGTTTCTTGATATAATGAACAATTAAGTCCATTTTGGTAGACAGAAATATGGATTTTTCTGACATATTCTATAGGATTCGGTGATTTCTTTCGCAGTTTATTAAAATAAAACTACAGTATTAGTTGTCCTGACCAATGAACACTGAAGTCTATTTCGGTACACAGAATGAATATTGATATTTTTGACATATTTGATATGATTCCATCTTTTGAAGTTAATAATAATAATATGAGAGTATTTGTCATACTGATAATGAGCAATTTTGGTACACAGAAAAATTGTTGATTTTTCTGATATATTCGATATGATTTGGTGATTCCATGTTTTGAAGTTTATAAAACTGACAATGAACACTGAAATCCATTTTGATACACAGAAATATTGATTTTTCTGACATATTTTATATGATTCGGTGATTTCAACTCTCGCAGTTTATAAAAATAAAATGACATAATTTGTTGTACTGATAATGAACACTGAAGTCTATTTTGGTACACAGAATAAATATTGATTTTTTTGACGTATTCGATATTCGGCAATGAGCACCGAAGTCAATTATGGTACACAGAAAAAATATTGATTTTTCTGATATATTTGATATGGTTCGGTGAGTCCATGTTTTGAAGTTTATAAAAATGACAATGAACACTGAAGTCCATTTTGGCGCACAGAAAGATTGATTCGTCAGACATATTCTATCTGATTCGGTGATTTCATCTTTCGCAGTTTATAAAAATAAAATGGCAGTATTCGTCATAACGTCAATGAACACTGAAGTCCATTTTGGTACACAAAAAAAAAATTGAGTTTTTCTGATATATTCGATATAATTCGATGATTTCATCTTTTGAAGTTTCAAGAATGAGAAGCCGTTTTGGTCCACAAATTTCTTATTGTAATTCGCTTTGGTTAAAACTGTTTCTAGTGCCGCTTCCTCTCGAATCCGCGCGTGAGGGGAAGTACCACAAAAAACTAAGAGCCTTCAACAAACATTTCTCGAATAGTTATCAAATCCTACAAAATAGAATTGGGCCCAACTAACAACATAATCATGTATTGAAATTGACTCTGGGTGGGGGTAGTAGAACGTAATTACATCAACAGCACAACCCTTTGATATTTTTTGCATCAACGCGTCGAATCCAATAATGAAATTTTCTATCGAATAAACACCCAAGCCCCAAAGCTAATTGAGAATGTCGAAGGAATTTCATTTCATTATTTGGGTGACTATTTTTGGGTATAGTAATTTATCGTGGGTTGGATTGCGAAATCAAAAATGTTCTCATTTTTTTCCCTCGATCTCCACTGCGGAAATTTCAGCCGGTTGAGGATTTTTTTTATCCAGAACGACTTCACAGCTTTATCCTAAATAATAAACCAAAACCGTTTACAATTCAATCTGTTTCTTTTCGCGTCAATGCTCGTTTCTTTTATCGAGATGAAGCCACTTGGTACATGTACGGAATAATCGACATTGTGAAGACGGACTGAAAGAAGTGAATTGCGTTTGTTTGCGAAAACTTTCCTGCTTCCTACCGATCTTTCCATTTCCATATCTGTAGGTACATACGGATGCCTATTAGAATCGAATCTCTGAAAGTTCCACGAAAAACGTTTCCCTTCTCGCAGGCACTTCATTTTCAAAAGCGGCGGCACAATTCTCAGCGTAAGTATTCATTTTTCCTTTGACTCGCTAAAGAATTTAGGGCGCGTTCATTTCATGCTATTCTTTTCGTCACTTTATTTCCTCGGATGTTTATACTCTCATATTCACGCGAAGCAGCCCGAGGAAAATCATTTGAGTTTTCTGAGAGGGCAGACAATATTACCACATCAAAGTGCAAAAAAAGAAGATTGTTCCATCGATAGAATCACTAGATATGAGAATGTTTCACTCGATTTCAGACACCTAAGCGATATATGGAAATTTGAATTTCGTCACATCCTTTGACATATCACGATCGGGGACCTTTGTGTACTGATTTGAAGCTGGAAGAGACAGAGGAAGGTGCACATTTTTCGACAGTTCGAGTTGTGCGAATCACATCGCAGTTGAATTCACTTCTATCCTTTCATTTAGAGATCTTATGGAAAAAAGGTATCATAATTTTGATATCTTTTGTTTTATGACGATATTAGAACATATTACTTAAAAATCACCTGACGGCTATCAATTCTCCAACATCCTCATCAGTAATAAGGAACAACCGTCCTCCGAACTCGCTTCGACAAATATAATCTCCATCGCGCCTCTAAACTTTCTCGGCGTCACACGCAACTCCCACTCTACATCCAACATGAACGAAAAAATCGAAACCCTATCGCCTCGTCTTTCCTGGAAAAAGTATGGCTGAAACCGCGAAGAACATATTCGTTCGCCTGTTTTAGGACCTTACACCAGAGACAGTGCCATTTGCTGCAACCTTCCATTGGAGAGGACTTGCAAGATTAGATTAAGCCAGAGTTTGTAAATGAATGATTGCAAGATTTGATTAAGCCAGAGTTTGTACCTGAATAATTGCTAGATTTGATAAGGCGAGAGTTTGTACCAGCCTAATTCCACGATTTGATTGAGCCAGAGTTTGTACCCGAATAATTGCACGATTTGATTCAGCCAGAGTTTTAACCTGAATGATTGCCAGATTTGATTCAGCCAGAGTTTGTACCTGAATGATTGCAAGATTTGATTCAGCCAGAGTTTTTAACTGAACGATTACAAGATTTGATTAAGCCAGAATTTGTAACTGAATGATTGCAAGATTTGATTAAGCCAGAATTTGTACCTGATTGATTGCGAGATTTGATTAGGCCAGAGTTTGTACCTGAATGATTTCGAGATTTGATAAGGCCAGAGTTTGTAACTGAATGATTGCAAGATTTGATTAAGCAAAAGTTTGTAACTTAATGATTGCATGATTTCATTGAGCCAGTAGTCGCACCTGAATGATTGCAAAATTTGATTAAGCCAGACTTTGCACCTGAATGATTGCAATATTTGATTAAGCCAGAGTTTGTACCTGAATTATTGATTTGGTTCAGTCAGAATTTGTACCTTAACGATTGAAAGATTTGATTGAGCCAGTGTTTGTTCCTGAATGATTTCAAGATTTTATTCAGCCAGTGTTTGCACCTGAACCATCGCAAGATTTGAGTAAGCCAGAGTTTGTTACTGAATGATTACAAGATTCGATTGAGCCAGAGTGTGTACCTGAATGATTGCGAGATTTGATTGAGCAAAAGTTTGTACCAGAATAATTGCAAGATTTGATTAAGCCAGAGTTTGTACCTGAATAATTGCAAGATTTGATTCAGCCAGAGTTTTAACCTGAATGATTGCAAGATTTGATTTAGCCATATTTTATACCTGAATAATTGCAAGATTCGATTCAGCCAGAGTTTTAACCTGACTGATTGCAAGATTTGATTAAGCCGGAGTTTGTACCTGAATGATTGCAAGATTTGATTCAGCCAGAGTTTTTAACTGAACGATTACAAGATTCGATTAAGCCAGAATTTGTACCTGATTGAATGCGAGATTTGATTAGGCCAGAGTTTGTACCTGAATGATTGCGAGATTTGATAAGGCCAGAGTTTGTAACTGAATGATGGCAAGATTTGATTAAGCAAAAGGTTGTAACTTAATGATTGCATGATTTCATTGAGCCAGTAGTCGCACCTGAATGATTGCAAAATTTGATTAAGCCAGATTTTGCACCTGAATGATTGCCATATTTGATTAAGCCAGAGTTTGAACCTGAATGATTGATTTGGTTCAGTCAGAATTTGTACCTTAACGATTGAAAGATTTGATTGAGCCAGAGTTTTAACCTGAATGATTGCCAGATTTGATTCAGCCAGAGTTTGTACCTGAATGATTGCAAGATTTGATTCAGCCAGAGTTTTTAACTGAACGATTACAATATTTGATTGAACCAGAATTTGTAACTGAATGATTGCAAGATTTGATTAAGCCAGAATTTGTACCTGATTGATTGCGAGATTTGATCAGGCCAGAGTTTGTACCTGATTGATTGCGAGATTTGATAAGGCCAGACTTTGTAACTGAATGATTGCAAGATTTGATTAAGCAAAAGTTTGTAACTTAATGATTGCATGATTTCATTGAGCCAGTAGTCGCACCTGAATGATTGCAAAATTTGATTTAGCCAGATTTTGCACCTGAATGATTGCAATATTTGATTAAGCCAGACTTTGTACCTGAATGATTGATTTGGTTCAGTCAGAATTTGTACCTTAACGATTGCAAGATTTGATTGAGCCAGAGTTTGTTCCTGAATGATTTCAAGATTTTATTCAGCCAGTGTTTGCACCTGAACCATCGCAAGATTTGAGTAAGCCAGAGTTTGTTACTGAATGATTGCAAGATTCGATTAAGCCAGAGTTTATACCTGAATAATTGCAAGATTTGAGTGAGCAAAAGTTTGTACCAGAATAATTGCAAGATTTGATTAAGCCAGAGTTTATACCTGAATAATTGCAAGATTTGATTCAGCCAGAGTTTGTAACTTAATGATTGCGAGATTTGATAAGGCCAGAGTTTGTAACTGAATGATTGCAAGATTTGATTAAGCAAAAGTTTGTAACTTAATGATTGCATGATTTCATTGAGCCAGTAGTCGCACCTGAATGATCGCAAAATTTGATTAAGCCAGATTTTGCACCTGAATGATTGCAATAGTTGATTAAGCCAGAGTTTGTACCTGAATGATTGATTTGGTTCAGTCAGAATTTGTACTTTAACGATTGAAAGATTTGATTGAGCCAGAGTTTATTCCTGAATGATTTCAAGATTTTATTCAGCCAGTGTTTGCACCTGAACCATCGCAAGATTTGAGTAAGCCAGAGTTTGTTACTGAATGATTGCAAGATTCGATTAAGCCAGAATGTGTACCTGAATGATTGCGAGATTTGATTAGGCGAGAGTTTGTACCAGAATAATTGCAAGATTCGATTGAGCAAAAGTTTGTACCAGAATAATTGCAAGATTTGATTAAGCCAGAGTTTGTACCTGAATAATTGCAAGATTTGATTCAGCCAGAGTTTCAACCTGAATGATTGCAAGATTTGATTTAGCCAGAGTTTATACCTAAATAATTGCAAGATTTGATTCAGCCAGAGTTTTAATCTGAATGATTGCAAGATTTGATTCAGCCGGAGTTTGTACCTGAATGATTGCAAGATTTGTTTGAGCCATTGTTTGTACCTGAATGATTGAGAGATTTGATTAGGCCAGAGTTTGTACCAGAGTAATTGTAAGATTTGATTAAGCCAGAATTTGTACCTGAAAGATTGCAAGATTTGATTAAGCCAGAGTTTGTACATGACTTAAATTCCAAATGCTCATCCAAATTGTTACTTTTATTTTTGATGCAGTGCAATTTGAATTGTTGAAAATGTCGATAATAAAGGTACATCGCTTCGAAGTTGAAGCAAATTTGTACTCTTCATACTGTATGAGATTCAGTTTGAATAGTTCTCGTTGAACTTCGAGGGATTTAATGGGATTTTGAATAAGAATTGAAAATCCCCCGTTGAAAATGATTCATGAAAAGGTGTTGTTGTCCCTTAATCAAACTTTTCCATGATGAATGACCGTATTGAGAAAATCTCCCTCACGAATTAATATTCAGTCTACATTGTTAATCAGCTTTGAGGCTTGGGTTGAGAGAAAATTTTATTATTGGATTCGACACGAAATGATGCAAATTTCGAAGGATTCCATGGTGATGTTAATGTGATTAGGGATCAGTTCACAAATTCTACTACCTAGGGTACATATCAACATTGGTTATACTGTTGTTGAAGGCTCCTGGATGTTTGTGGTTTATTTTTCCTAGAAACAATTTTGGGTACCCATGGGATGAAATTATGTGGCCTTCGTTAAATTTCGTCAGTTTGCAATAAAGAGGAATTGTTCGATTCTATCAGGTCGTTAAGTAAATTAGGTGAACGTTTTTGTTTATTGATTTCCATGCTTTCTGAAAGATTTAGGTTTATACCTTTACTTTCAATATGCAAAATTCGAAATTTACAGACATTGAAATGAGAGGAAAACGCTCTTGTACAACGAAACAAGCGCGCAAAAAGGAACCCCCCAACAGGACCATTAAGCTGATTTAAAATAAAAGCAGTTAACTCGGATAATAATGTTGTCAAAGTATGTCAGTAGTAATTATATTTCCATTCGTGCTGTCAACCCCAGCATTGAACTCATTAATTACACAAACATATTTCAAAAACTTCAACAATCATAATTCAGTTCAACAAAGCATCTTTTTGTTCTAGAATTCGCACTTTCCAACTAGTACTTGATCTTGGACAACTCGAAGAGGCCCTTCAACACAGGGGGGCTTTCCATTATGCCGTAATTAATCTATGATGGAATCTGCATGCAAGATTACTCTCAGCGGTTTCGGAATTACTGACAAACGAACTTAGTTTACCCAGCGTCTTAATTCGGTGATTGTGGCTCTTCGCGGGGTTACAATTTCTGTTTGAAACAATGCTTTTTACTACCTCTATGTAGTTAGAATTTCATTCGGAGTATTTAATTTCCTTCGAAGGAACGGAGTCTCTTCCCTCACTGACTTGTTTTAACTCGATCACTTTTGTAATATTACTACGAGTGAGTTCAAGCAATTAATTTGAGTAGAATGAAGCCGAAGATTGTTCTTGAAATCGAGGAAGAAAATTCTATATTTGAATGTATACAGGGTGAGTACAAGCTTCATGAATTTTTCCAAGCTATCGACTTGTTCTTCAAAATAGATACTGTAATGTGATATTCTGAAAACATTTGGTTTCATATACAGGTGTCCCGAAATAAGGGATGAAATGTTCGATATATAATTGCGATTCACTAGGTAGCGTCATATTTGGACGAAATGGAATATCGATTCGTTCTGACAATCACAAACAAGCCGGGTTCGTAATTTTTGTACGTGTGGGAGGCAAAATGAAAAAGAACCATGATGCGATCCCCTGCGGTATGGGGTGAAGGAGGTGCTGATTAAATTGCAGCATTCAAAATTCGTTTTGTTTATTGACGCAGGAGTTGTTGCCGGATCTATTGATCCCAAGAGCCTGTAGAGGGATAACTCTGTTACCGTTATTGGTTTATTATTTCCAATGATGTACTTTTGAAACCGTCTGAGGCAAACAATTTTTTTACTTTCTCTGTGGGGCATTTTTTTCAGAAAATAAGAATTGATTTCCATCGGATATTAGTTGAGATATGATGAGGATGAGTTGTTTATGAAAAAAAAATTTATTTGATGACAATACAAGTTTCCCTCTTACCCGTGATCAGATTTCGATAATTTTTTTTTTAAGATCTCTTCTCCATTAGAAATCTATTGAAAACTGTCTCAATCTGTTCAGAAGAAACCATTCGTCCGGAATTATATGGGAACCATAAAAATGTGACATTTCAATGACAAGTTCCTCGTGAATTGTCACTCTTCGACAAAATGGCCAACTTACTTTCACAGAATCTTGAAATATTTCACAATTTTTCTCTTTGCGGTCTTCTATGAACGAGAGCGTTGTCATTTTGCCCAAATGTTTGTAATTTTCGAATTTCGAGCCGATAATGGCCTCGAAAGATTAGGTTGGACTCGCAGAAACGTCTGAGGTAAACAATTTTTTCACTTTCTCTGTTGGACATTTTTTTCAGCAAATAAGAATTAATTTTTATCGGTAATTAGTTGAGATATGATGAGGAAGAGTTGTTCATGAAAAAAAATTTATCCGATGACAATAAAGTTCCCCTCTAACCTGAGATCAGATTTCGATAATTTTTTTCCTGAGATCACTTCTCCATTAGAAATCTATTGAAAACTGTCTAGATCTGTTCAGAAGAAATGCTTCGTTCAGAATTACATTGAAACCATAAAAATGTGACATTTCAATGACCAGTTCCTCGTGAATTGTCACTCTTTGACAGAATTGCCAACTAACTTTCACAGAATCTTGAAATATATCACAGTTTTTCTTTTTGCGCTCTTTCTATGAACGAGAGCGTTGTCATTTTGGCTGAATCTTTGTAGTTTTCGAATTTCGAGTCGAGAATGGTCTCAAACGATTAGGTTGAACTCGCAGATACGTCTGGGAAAAACAATTTTTTTACTTCCTCTGTGGGACATTTTTTCCAGAAAATAAGAATTAATTTTCATCGGTAATTAGTTGAGATATGATGAGGATGAGTTGTTCATGAAAAAAGCTTTATTTGATGTCAGTAAAAGTTCCCCTCTTGCCCAAGATCAGATTTCGAAATTTTTTTTTATGAGATTACTTCTCCATTAGAAATCTGTTGAAAACTGTCTCAATCTGTTTAGAAGGAATGCTTTGTTCAAAATTATATTGAAACCATAAAAATGTGACATTTGAATGACGTGAATTGTCACTCTTTGAAAGAATTGCCAACTTACTTTCACAGAATCTTGAAATATTTCACGGTTTTTCTTTTTGCTCTCTTTCTATGAACGAGAGCGTTGTCATTTCGCCCAAATGTTTGTAATTTTCGAATTTGGAGCCGAGAATGGTCTCAAACGATTAAGTTGAACTCGCAGAAACGTCTGGGGAAAACAATTTTTTTACTTCCTCTGTGGGACATTTTTTCCAAAAAATAAGAATCAATTTTCATCGGTAATTAGTTGAGATATGATGAGGATGAGTTGTTCATGAAAAAAACTTCATTTGATGTCAGTAAAAGTTCCCCTCTTGCCCAAGATCAGATTTCGATAATTTTTTTTTCATAAGATCACTTCTCCATTAGAAATCTATTGAAAACTGTCTAGATCTGTTCAGAAGAAATGCTTCGTTCAGAATTACATTGAAACCATAAAAATGTGACATTTCAATGACAAGTTCCTCGTGAATTGTCACTCTTTGACAGAATTGCCAACTTACTTTCACAGAATCTTGAAATATTTCACAGTTTTTTTTTTTGCTCTCTTTCTATGAACGAGAGCGTTGTCATTTTGCCTAAATGTTTGTAGTTTTCGAATTTCGAGCCGAGAATGGTCTCAAACGATTAAGTTGAACTCGCAGAAACGTCTGGGGAAAACAATTTTTTTACTTCCTCTGTGGGACATTTTTTCCAGAAAATAAGAATTAATTTTCATCGGTAATTAGTTGAGATATAATGGGGATGAGTTGTTCATGAAAAAAGCTTTATTTAATGTCAGTAAAAGTTCCCCTCTTGCCCAAGATCAGATTTCGAAATTTTTTTTTATGAGATTACTTCTCCATTAGAAATCTATTGAAAACTGTCTCAATCTGTTTAGAAAGAATGCTTCGTCCAAAATAATATTGAAACCATAAAAATGTGACATTTCAATGACAAGTTCCTCGTGAATTGTCACTCTTTGAAAGAATTACAAACTTACATTCACAGAATCTTGAAATATTTCACAGTTTTTCTTTTTGCTCTCTTTCTATGAACGAGAGCGTTGTCATTTCGCCCAAATGTTTGTAATTTTCGAATTTCAGCCGAGTATGGTCTCAAACGATTAGGTTGGACTCTCAGAAACGTCTGAGGCAAACAATTTTTTTACTTTATCTGTGGGACATTTTTCTCAAAAAATAAGAATTAATTTTTATCGGTAATTAGTTGAGATATGATGAGAATGTGTAATTCATGAAAAAAGCTTCATTTGATGACAGTTAAAGTTCACCTCTTGCCCAAGATCAGATTTCGATAATTTTTTTTTCATAAGATCACTTCTCCATTAGAAATCTGTTGAAAACTGTCTCAATCTGTTAAGAAGAAATGCTTTGTTCGAAATGATACGGAACCATAAAAATGTGACATTTCAATGACAAGTTCCTCGTGAATTGTCACTCTTTGACAGAATTGCCAACTTACTTTCACAGAATCTTGAAATATTTCACAGTTTTTCTTTTTGCTCTCTTTCTATGAACGAGAGCGTTGTCATTTCGTCCAAATGTTTGTAATTTTCGAATTTCGAGCCGAGTATGGTCTCAAACGATTAGGTTGGACTCTCAGAAACGTCTGAGACAAACAATTTTTTTACTTTCTCTGTGGGACATTTTTCTCAGAAAATAAGAATAAATTTTTATCGATTATTAGTTGAGATATGATGAGAATGAGTTGTTTATGAAAAAAAGTTTATTTGATGACAGTAAAAGTTCCCCTCTTGCCCAAGATCGAATTTCGATAAATTTTTTTTTAAGATCACTTCCCTATTAAAAATTATTGAAAACTCTTTCACAGAATCTTGAAATATTTCGCCCAAATGTTTGTAATTTTTGAAGTTAAATTGACAGTATTTTTCATACCGACAATGAAGACTAAAGGCCGTGGTACATTGAATATTTGAGTTTTTCTTATTTATCCTATATATTTCCGCGATTCCATCTTTTGCAGTTTATAGAAATAAAATGGCAGTATTTGTCATACTGACTGGTTAAAGAGCGAATATTACATAATATATTTCAAAAATACCTTACATACATGATATTTTATCACTTTATTTCAACTAAAAGCACTTTTGAACCAAATTTACGCGATTGTGATCCCACCTATTGTTAGTTTGTCATTTCGAAATTGAAAAATCCAAATGTGAAGGAATCGAAGAATGCTGGTTGAACCCAAAGATCATCTTAGACAGATAAGATCACTTACTGCATGAGAAGTGTAGCTACATCATCGTCCGAGTAGAAAACAACAGGAGGGGAATATCTTTCATTTCCACCACAAATTTGATAATCGCTAATGCTGTACATTGGTTCAGTTCCTGCTCCTAGTTGTAGAAAACCTCCAACACAACTGAAAAGATTGTTTTTCGTTCAACAAAATAACCCTAAATATTAACAAATTCTATACTCACATCGTTCCATTATGTCTCCCAACGTTCACCACCCTGTATATTTGAATTTCAACCCTCTCGGTTCTATCAGGGATGAAAGTGTATGTGCAAGCATCTGGCCCTTGTAATGACGGGGATTTTATCTGACCAAAGGATTTTCCGGACTTTTCTTTCAGCTCTGATGAAACGATACTCACGTTACACACTGAAATAGAAAAAAAACGGATCGGAATCGTTCATAAATGATTTAGCGAAAATGTGAAAAGCTTTTTGCCTTCGAAATCGTTTTAGTTTATTCAGAGTAATATAAACTTTATCCTGTGTGAACCGTTACTATGGCAACTATTCGATCCATCTAGCTCTTTTCCATTTTCCACATTCTAGTTGAGGATGTATATTTTTCTTTGATCGATTACTTCCTATCTTTTGATGTATGTATTACTATAGATACCTTGATATTTGACAAGTTTTTTCGATTATTGTGAGAAAGTTCGTGTGAAGTAACATACTTCTATATTTTCATCCTCCACCAAGAATTCAGATACAGAGAGATACCGAAGTCCAAACTCGATTAATCCTGAGAGACCGGAGATCCCTTCAAAACTCAAGAACCCTCGAATATTCTCAACCTCGATTTTCACAGTTGTAGGACTCCATTGACTGGGTGTTTTTTTTTTAGAAAAAACTGCGAATTTCTCACGGGGGTTTATTATTTTCGCGTCACTTCCACGTTCCACGTCGAATATTGTTTCGTTTTAAGTAGCTTTGATTCGAACATCTCTCTACAGGGTGTCCCAAGTTCGAGTACCTACAAGACGTTTCTTGAGAACCGGACTTAGTTGGAATATGAAAATTTGGATTATGATATTGTTCGACTTTATCTACTGAGCTAAAATATTCTTGAAGCCTGAGCACTTTCAGTTATACAGGGAGTGAAAATAAGTTTCTCGAAAATTTTTTTTTATTTTTTCTTTTCTTATATGATCGATTCTTCAGGTTTGAAGATATTTCTATTCGAATCGTTGCATTCGTCGAAATAGTTTTCGAAATATAGAAAAATAACTGAAAAAAGGAATATATGAGTAGTCAGTGTTATGTTCGTTATTCCTATTCTCAATATTTAAAGCATGAACTATTTTAAGATTTTCGAAGTTGAAGAATGGCGGAATATTGTGCATCTCCTAATTTTTGGAAAACTCGTCAAAGGGTGTTTCAAATATTTCGTCAAAAATTGTGATCAGAATTTTTCCATAACTTTTGTTTTTCAAATAAGAACCCAATTTTTTTATGATTGCGTTGGATTCTGCGAAGAAATAATGATATAATAGTATTCAAAAATGTTTATGCTCCTAAATTAAATAATTCCTGAGTTATTGAGGATTTTCTGAATTTATGTCGTATGTAGAGATAAATTCATAAAATCTGTTTCATAAAAATAATATGTGTTCATAAACTACTTTGAACACTATCATTATTTTTCTTCGCAGAATCCAATGCAATCATAAAAAAATTACGAAAAGCACTGCGTGAAGGCAGGAGCTTTTGAGCGCTCATACATGCACCTTGTAGGTAGATTCGCATTTTTCAGTTTCAGAAATCAATTGAAGGAATTTTCGACAGCTGTCACAAAAATTCTGAAACTTAGGCGAAACTCCAGGCTTCATGTCAGTGCTTCAGCTGACCTTTTTTTTCGATGATTCGCAAGAATTTTCTACGGTATCTATGGTCTTGGTGGTGCGATCTGGACAAAATTCTGCATGTAGTTTGAATACATTACTACTCAGCTAGGTGCAAAATTTCATCCCAATCCGCTCAGTATTTACGGAGCTATCAGCAAAAAAATATTTTGAACGGCCATATTTACGGAACCCCTAGTCTAATTTTGCTCATTGATGAACGTGACCGCGATATTTGCGATCCAAACCTACCCTGAGAATTTCAAGTTCCTCGGCCTTTCCGTTCAAAAGTTACAATTTTCTATGGATTCTATGGTTTCTATGGTTCTGGTCATGCGATCTGGACAAAATATTGTTTTGATATATCATTCTCGATTAGAATACAAAATTTCATCTCGATCGAATCCGTAGTTTCGAAATTATCGAGAAACCAAAATTTCAAACGACCGTATTTAAGGAACCCCTAGTATAATTCAGCTCATTGATAAACGTGAACGCGACATTTCAGATTCACACCTATCCTGGAAATTTCAAGTCCCTAGGCCTTTCCGTTTGAAAGTTATGATTTTCTATGGTTTCTATGGTTCTGATCATGTGATCTGGAGAAATGTAGCTTGAATATATCATTCTCCATCAGTATACAAAATTTCGTCACTATCGAATCTTTAGTTTTGAAATGATCAAGAAAACTAAATTTCAAACGACCATATTTAAGGAACCCCTTGTATAATTTTGCTCATATGTGAACGTGATCACGACATTCGAGATCCACACCTATCCTGAGAATTTTCAAGTCCCTAGGCGTTTTCGTTCAAAAGTTACAATTTTCTATGGTTTCTATGGTTCTGGTCATGCGATCTGGACAAAATTTCACATGTAGTTTAAACACCTCATTGTCCATTTGAGTGCAAAATTTCATCTCAATCAATCAAGTAATCAGGGGAACAAAACTTTGAACGGCCATATTTACGGAACCCCAGGTGGAATTTGGCCCATTAACAAACTTAACCGAGGCATTCGGGAAATGAACCCATACTGAAAATTTCAAGTCTCTAGGTTGTTCCGTTCGAGAGTTATCGTGCTTACGGCCGGCCGGACGGACAGACTCGAATTTTTCGACGGATTCGTCATCAGTGAGTCGAACATAGTCGATTGAGACCATTTTCGGCTCAAAATTCGAAAAATACAGACATCGTGACGAAATGATATAGCCCTCGTGTAAGTTGTGCGAGCGCTCAAAAAGGGTTCTAATTTAAAAAACAAAAGTTACGGGAAAATTCTGATCACAATTTTTGACGACATATTTGAAACACCCTGTGAAGAGTTTTCCAAAATATGGGAGATGCACTATATTCCGACATTCTTCAACTTCGAAAATCTAAAAACAGTTTTCAAGCATAAACTGTTTTTAGATTTTTGAAGTAGAAGAATGGCGGAAAATTGTGCATCTTCTTAATTTTGGAAAACTCGTCACAGGATGTTGCAAATATTTTGTCGAAAATTGTGATATCTCCCTTTTTTTTTTGAGGTTTTTACCGACATTTTTTTCGACAAATGAAACGATTTGAATATAAATATATTTAAATTCGGATAATCGATCATAAAAGAGAAGAAAAAATGAAAAAAAAAATTTATTTTTACTCCCTGTATAACAGAAATTGTAAGATAAGCATATTTTCATCCTTGGAAGTGTCATTAAGATATCATTAAATATTCATCCCGCACAAGGAGTTGCGCATAAGATTGTTCATTACCCCACCTAGTGATAATATTAGTTTGTTTTAGTAGATAGCTTTACAGTTTGGAAAATTAATTTAGCTATACCTTAATAATTGCTTTGCATCGAAACACGTGCCAGGGAATTCAACCCAATACAGAGGAAATCATATTAGTTATTCTATTGTAAGTTCAAATAGAAATATTTTTAGAATGAGCCACATTATAGGACCTCTATAGTTCGAAAAAACGATCCAAATGAATGGTTCAGACAAAAGAATGTATAGAGCTTGCACGCATCCTTAGGACACCCGGTGGATAGAGGAAATACTGGCAAGTTTACCGGTTAGAAATTGGCTGAGAGAAATGATGGAACCTTTTCAATATTTCATTTCCATTATAAGGTCAAGGAAATTCCTTTCCTACTTACTATGATCGCAATAAAATTCCAGTCCGCACTGTGCACAACGATTGGGAAAGCGTTTTCCACAGGGGCAACCTCCATCCTCTACACAGCAGGCGCACTCGTAGCTGTTTTTGTCCCATGGGCATTGGCAACCCTCTGCTTTTTGAGTCCACAGGTCGATTTGATCTGGAAAGATAAATTCTCAGCGATAAAGGTACGCCTCAGGATGTGAAACAATTTCCTGATGTTATTAGGGGACAGATCTCGCTTGTTTGTTGGAAAAAATATCAGAGTGAAAAAACATCACCTGTTGGTTAGAATTTAAGTTACGTGACGATGTGAACTTACTATTGCCGTCGACATATATGGTGGTCCACATCAACTGTTGAGCATTCAGGGGTAGTAAAGGCCACAACGTCCACAAAAAGATGGTACGACATAGCAATTCACAAATTCCCATCTTTGTTTCTACTGCTCAGGAAAACGGCCTGCCAACCTAGTGGTGGGATCCTTCCCTATCTCACTGTACATGGCAGTTTAGCATCTTCTCCGTCAGTGCATTATGCCACGGTGCCAATCCTCTATATAACTCAAGGTGTCTTGCATTATGATGGAAGGAATCTGCAATGAAATGAAAATTCTATACTGATAAATAACATTGAGGTGTCTTACGAATTCATACGTCTATTCGTACTTTATCAGAAAATGAACATCTATTTTCAAGTTTGAAGCTTGGAATACAACTATCTAGTTTGTTTATTGAACAGGAAGTTCCTGTAAGTAGTCACGCATATTTCGGTTTTTGTCAGCGTATTATTTTCCTGGTGAAATGGCAAACTGCAGTTTGGTTGCATCAACTAATGTAAAAATTCCTGCTGTCGCTTATGAAGGCGGAATTTCTTTTAGAAGTAACCGAATTCCTGTTGTATATCCTGGAAAATTGATGTATCGATGAGAGCAGGCGATACCTTGGTTCGCTAATAGTCAGCAGCAGTGAGAACTTAGAGAAGACCTTCGTAAGACTTCTACGTACGTCCAAACTCAAGTTGAAAGTGCCGAAATAAAAACCTCGAGAACCATTGAAGGCGTACAATTGCATGATCAAGATGAAGCTGTCAATTTAAATTGTCCGTTACCGACACGAGAATTGAGACACCCTGAATGTTCTTCATTGTTTCGAACTGATTAAATCTGGGAAATTTTAGGGGTGGCTGAAAAACTAGATATAAGCATACGCTTCATTCGCACGTGTTCAAAGTGCTTTTGGTATGTCCTTATCTTGTTTTTCGAAATATCTCCACCCGGCCCTGTCTAGAAGATAATGACGATAATGACGCGTTGTTTCGCTATCTGATTATTGCAGATGAATATTCGTTATACTGAGAATGACAGGCCTAAATTGAATATTCCTGTTTTTCTGATTCCAGCTGCTGAGTTCTTTGCACTATTGTATTTGTTGAATTTTCAACTTGGCCCTTCTCTTGACGTCTGCTCGTATCGGTGATGAATGTAACCATTTTGCGTTGAAAATGTGCCAGTTTTTTCCTCAAAAACAAACACGGTTCGGTCGTGTTTCCCATTTGGATTCCTCATTATCGAAGACGAGGTCCTTTTTGTACTTGCATACTCTGAATGATGATTAATAGAAGTATTATTTGCAGGTCTCTATTCTTGCCAATTTGATGAGGAATAAGGAGCTTTCTGGAAAGTGGACGTTGGAAGGGTGACGTTATAGTCAGGTAACAGGGTTACATTTCACTGCGACCTCAAGGTCTATTGAGCTGTTTTCGCAAATGCGCTACCTACAGCTCGTCTTCCAGCCATCAGAGCTCCCAAAAACTCCAGTATCTGACAGGGCTTCAAGGAGGTTAAATCCTCGAGCCTCCTGTAATTCTCTTGTCCAAGACATTATTTGCGCTGGTTTGCCATGGCGAAGCATTCTGTAACCACGCGAAAACGAGTTCCTCCTCTTCCCCACAGAATCTACACTCGTCAGTTCATGTTAAGCCCATTCTCATCATATGCTTTCTAAGGCGACAATGTCCTTTGAGGAAGTCAGTGAGGAGGCGTAACTCATTCTTACTGAGATCCGAATCCTTTTGGATCTTGCACTTTTAAAGTTCCGAAGAAACTTTTTGGAGTGATATATTCCTGGAAGATTCCTCCAGAGTGCTTCTCTTTCAGTCTCTTCCTTCTCCAGAAACTCTTTCTCGAAGGTGCATTCGCTTATGCCACAGAAAGGTTATGGGTCAGTAAGTGGCCTTTGTGGTCCCTTTCTGGAAAGTGTATTGGCCTCTTCATTTCCTTTGATTCCTGAGTGACCATTCTCATCATGTGTTTCCTAAGGTGACAATGTCCTGTAAGGAAGCCAGTGAGGAGGCGCAGTTTATTCTCACTGACATACAAATACTTTTTGGATCTTGCACTTTTAAAGTTTCAAAGGAACTTTTTGCAGTGATCCATTCCTGGAAGATTCCTCCAGAGTGCTTCTCTTTCAGTCTCTTCCTTCTCCAGAAACTCTTTCTCGAAGGTGCATTTGCCTATGCCACAGAAAGGTTCTGGGCCAGTAAGTGGCGTTTGTGCTCCCTTACTGGCAAGTGTATTGGCCTCTTCATTTCCTTTGATTCCTGAGTGACCATTCTCATCATATATTTCCTAAGGCGACAATGTCCTGTAAGGAAGCCAGTGAGGAGGCGCAACTTATTCTCACTGACATCCAAATACTTTTTGGATCTTGCACTTTTGAAGTTTCAAAGGAACTTTTTGGAGTGATCCATTCCTGGAAGATTCCTCCAGAGTACTTCTCTTTCAGTCTCTTCCTTCTCCAGAAACTCTTTCTCATAGGTGCATTTGCCTATGCCACAGAAAGGTTCTGGGCCAGTAAGTGGCGTTTGTGCTCCCTTTCTGGCGAGTGTATTGGCCTCATCGTTTCCTTCAATTCATGGGTGACCAGACTAGAGAGACCTTGTTGTTCTTGCCCACTTCATTAAGTTTCCTCCGGCACTCCCATATCAGCTTTGAGTCGATGATATAGGAGTTCAGTGCTTTGATAGCAGCTTGACTATCAGAATGGATCACAACGTCACATCCTTGTTAGTTTCTCCACAGGTATTTCTGCAAGAAAACTAGGTTTGGTATTCATGTTGGAAGGAGATTTCGTACAAATTGATTCCCAATCGAAGCAAACAACACCAAGAGGACCATACCAGTGATAATAGTGATGACACATAGTGCCCGAGTGGAAATTTATTCGATCTGTTTATTTGGCCAACAGTTAAATAAGCTACTCCGCACTAGTCTGCAGTTCTGAATACTGTTCTGTCGAGTGCCCTAATTGCAAAATATACGAATAATGTTTGAATAGAAGCTTTCCATTAGAACGGCCTCATGAATATTCAAATTCGCCATGAAGGCTCTATTTTAGGCTAAATTCCACGTCCAAGTTGCCGCCAAAGGATGATGTTTATCGAGCAATTACAAGGGTAAAACTTTTACCTTCCCTTGATTTCGAGGGACTATTCTTCCGTCTCTGCCTAACGAATTTCGCTTTCACGAATACTGAGCGGACATTTCCTGAATTCCCAAGCGAACCAACAAAAAAACTCGTCAAATACGCTACATATTCAACCAGGCGAATTTATCCACCAATAGTTTTTCGTAGAAACGAACGATATTGTTTCGATTTGTGGAATTGTCTGGAATGAATGTAGATTTCGCGAATGCCACTTCAATTGAGGATCACCCGTCACGGAGGTGCGGGTTTGTCTGCTCAACCAAAGGATAATATCTCTGCGAAACTTTCTAAGGAATGAGACGAAGAAAATCGGATCTGAAGGCGTCTAAATCTGCATGTTGCTGAGGGCAAAGCTATCGTCGATTGCCTGCCGAGTTAAGCGTATTACCATTTGGAACTCCAGAACTAACTTTATTTTCGGGGCAATAAATTCATTCCATCCTGGTTTGAAACCGTCCCTTTGTGGGGGGACTTCGCTCAGTGCTCTAATTTGAAAGTTCAAACGGATGGATTTGGAAAAAATAACGAGGGACGTCGTCTATGAACTTTGTTGTTTCATTCTGGAAATGTGATATGATATGGAATAGGAAGCGAAAAAGTGATAATGATCGTGGCGTAATAATTTTGTGTCATGCTTTCTACAAACGCCTCATTTGAATTTCAATCGAACGAATGATCAAAAGCGAAAAAATTGATGAACTGAACAAAATTAAGCAAATCATACAACCGATGGAGGGAAAAAACGTTACTACGATAGCGATGAACGGGCATGGAAATATTTTAAAGTTGCTAGTTAGTTTGAACTGGAAATTATACTTAATTGTCAGTTCGAACTGGTTATTTCAGTCAATTGTCAGTTCGAACTGGCAATTTCACTTATGTATGATTGCCAGTTTGAACTGACAATTATACATAATTGCCAGTAATTGGAAATAAAGTATAATGACAGTTTGAAGCAAATGAAAATACATAATTTCAAGTTTGAACCGGACAATTATGTATAAGTACCACATTGAACGGACAATTATACATAATTTCCAGTTTGAACCGACAATAATACATGTATAATTTTCAGTTCAAAGCTGACAATTATACATAATTGTCAGTGTCAACTGACAATTATATATAATTGCCCGTTTAAACTGAAAATTATACATAATTATCAAGTCTAACTGAAAATGATACATAATTGCCAGTATGAACCGACAATTATACATAATTCTCAGTTTGAACAAATAATCATCAATTAAGTTCAATTGCCAGTTTGAAATGACAATCACACATAATTGCCGGTTTGAACCGACAATTATACATAATTGTCAGTTTCAACTGACATTTATACATAATTAACCGTTTGAACTTAAAATTATACATAATTGCTCCTTTGAAATTACACATAATTTCCAGTTTGAACGGACTTAATTGTCAGTTCAAACTGGTTATTTCAGTCAATTGTCAGTTCGAACTGGCAATTTCACTTATGTATAATTGCCAGTTTGAACTGACAATTATACATAATTGCCAGTAATTGGAAATGAAGTATAATGACAGTTTGAAGCAAATGAAAATACATAATTTCAATTTTGAACCGGACAATTATGTATAAGTACCACATTGAACGGACAATTATACATAATTTCCAGTTTGAACCGACAATAATACATGTATAATTTTCAAAGCTGACAATTATACATAATTGTCAGTTTCAACTGACAATTATATATAATTGCCCGTTTAAACCGAAAATTATACATAATTATCAAGTCTAACTGAAAATGATACATAATTGCCAGTATGAACCGACAATAATACATAATTCTCAGTTTGAACAAATAATCATCAATTAAGTTCAATTGCCAGTTTGAAATGACAATCACACATAATTGCCGGTTTGAACCGACAATTATACATAATTGTCAGTTTCAACTGACATTTATACATAATTGCCCGTTTGAACTGAAAATTATACATAATTGTCAATTCTAACTGAAAATGATACATAATTGCCAGTATGAACCGACAGTTATACATAATTCTCAGTTTGAACGAATAATTATCAATCAAGTTCAATTTCCAGTTTGAAATGACAATCACACATAATTGCCAGTTTGAACCGACAATTATACATAATTGCCCGTTTTAACTGTAAATTATACATAATTGTCAGTTCGAACTGAAAATGATACATAATGGCCAGTATGAACCGACAATTTTAAATCATTCTCAGTTTGAACAAATATATATTAATCAACTTCAATTGCCAGGTTGAAATGACAATTATACATAATTGTCAGTTTGAAATGACAATTATACATAATTGTCAGTTTGAACCGATAATTATACATAATTGTCAGTATCAACTGACAATTATACATAATTGCCCGTTTGAATTCAAAATTATACATAATTGCTCCATTGAAATTACACATAATTTCCAGTTTGAACGGACAATTATACATAATTACTAGTTGAATCTGAAACATAATTGCCAGTTCAAATTCCGTCCGTTCACTGCTTTCGCCCTTTACAGCTTTTTTTGAGTATTACCTTTTTTTTCCTTCTTCATTCATCAGCACGATGCATGTTGAAACTAGCGAAAACTATAGCGATGATGTTGCGAAAGATATTTCCTGATACCTTAATGAAAACAAGTATCAAGCCGTCAGACCTTCCTCACCACTAAAAGCCGAGGTATTTTCACGTTTCCTCTCGCCATCATTCTCAGGAATGAAGGATTCTTATTAAGTTTAGGTCATAATAAACCACTCTCTGAAATAAAAACTCAATTTATTTAGTACCTGTGGTTTCATTGAATGTCTCAGTGTTTCTCAGCACTTCATCCGCTTTCAGGTAAAGCTCAAAGCAATTTGCACTGGGACTGGATAAAGACAAATTACTCTTTTTATGGGATAAGGTTGATCTTGAAATTGTTCGGCAAAAAAGTTCACTTAATCTGTGTCAGAATCTTCATCTCATTCGTTATTTACACTCGCTGTTGTACGTAAATAATGGGCTTTCGGGGAAAATATGGCCATCTTTTATTCGACTTCAAAGGCGAAGCTGTGTTTTCCCAATTTTGTCAGAAACTTAAATATTTATTCATATTTGAGCATTCTCGCCCCCCCTAAACTCGCTGCTTGCGTAAAGAGAGAACCCCTTTGAAAGCGCAACAAGGGCTTTTGAGAGTTGAATATGAAATATCAATTTTTGACGAGATTGTATTTTCCTAAATTTTGTTTCGCCGAGGGAAACGAAAATGTTGACACAATTCTGTACGTAAACACGTTCGTTATTTTAACTTATTACAAGGACGCCAGAATGAGTATTAAGTATTCGAAATTTACTTGAATATTCAAATCCTTCGAGGTTTTTATATCTTTCAAATATTTGGAAGGAGTTCTTAAAACACCAGTCAGAGAAGCACTCAACCAACAATTCACAACTTGCTCTTAGTTCGCCTAAAGTTCGTGCGGAAATGATGAAAGAGGTATTATCTGCAAATAGGACAATCTTAATATTCAAGCCTAGGAAATGGTTCATGATAATAATTCGGCAGGTCATTTACGATGAACAGTAGAGTGCTTGAAACCGAACCCTGAGGAACACCCAGTTCTACCGGGTACTTACCTGAGTAGTGTTGACCTTATTTCGCAATTAACCATCGATCAGTCAAAAAACTTCTGATCCATTCAAGAAAAATGCCTCTGAATCCCAAATTGAATAATTTATCCAATATGAAGTTGAAATTCAAACAATCAAATGCATAGGATTGGTCGAAAAACCACCTAGTGATGTTATAATCAAAAATGTAATCATTGAGAAGAACTTCAACATTATGCTATGTAAAAAGGAAGAATGGGAAAAGGAATACACTGCCCAAAATTTCAAAGTGAACACCATTCAATGGTATACAGATGGTTCTAAAACCACGATAAGGGCCGAGCTGGAGTATACGGGGCAAGAACCAAATGTACACTATCGTTAGGCCCCCACTCGAGTGTTTTTCGGGCAGAAATACTTGCAATCAAAAGAAGCATAGATATAAACCCGGAAAAAAACTACCAAGGGTGTGAAATTGTTTCCATTCTGATAGTCATCATAGCACTGAACTCCTGTATCATCGACTCAAAGCTGATATAGGACTAATGAAGTAGGCAAGAACAACAAGGTCTCTTTAGTCTGGATTCCTAGTCACTCAGGAATCAAAGGAAACGAAGAGGCCAATGCACTTGCCAGAAAGGGAGCACAAACGCCACTTACTGGCCAGAACCTTTTCGTGGCATAGGAAAATGCACCTATGAGAAATAGTTTTTGGAGAAGGAAGATACTGAAAGAGAACCACTCTGCAGGAATACTCCAGGATTGGATCACTCCAAAAAGTTCCTTCGGAGTCTGGTCACCCATGAATTGAAGGAAACGATGAGGCCAATACACTCGCCAGAAAGGGAGCACAAACGCCACTTACTGACCAAGAACCTTTCTGTGGCATAAGCAAATGCACCTTTGAGAAAGAGTTTCTGGAGAAGGAAGAGACTGAAAGAGAAGCACTCTGGAGGAATCTTCCAGGAATGGATCACTCCAAAAAGTTCCTTTGAAACTTTAAAAGTGAAAGATCCAAAAAGTATTTGGATGTCAGTGAGAATAAGTTACGCCTCCTCACTGGCTTCCTTACAGGACATCATCGCTTTAGGAAACACATGATGAGAATGGTCACTCAGGAATCAAAGGAAATGAAGAGGCCAATACACTTGCCAGAAAGGGACCACAAACGCCACTTACTGGCCAGAACCTTTTCGAGGCATAGGAAAATGTACCTATGAGAAATAATTTTTGGAGAAGGAAGACACTGAAAGAGAACCACTCTGCAGGAATACTCCAGGATTGGATCACTCCAAAAAGTTCCTTCGGAGTCTGGTCACCCTTGAATTGAAGGAAACGATGAGGCCAATACACTCGCCAGAAAGGGAGCACAAACGCCACTTACTGACCAAGAACCTTTCTGTGGCATAGGCAAATGCACCTTTGAGAAAGAGTTTCTGGAGAAGGAAGAGACTGAAAGAGAAGCACTCTGCAGAAATCTTCCAGGATTGCATCACCCCAAAAAGTTCCTTCGGAACTTTAAAAGTGCAAGATCCAAAAGGATTTGGATCTCAGTAAGAATAAGTTACGTCTCCTCACTGACATCCTCATAGGACATTGTCGCCTTAGAAAGCATATGATGAGAATGGGCTTAACATGAACTGACGATTATAGATTCTGTAGAGAAGGGGAGGATACTCCTGTTCACTTGGTTACAGAATGCCTCGCCATTGCAAACCAGCCCAAAGAATGCCTTGGACAAGAGAATTACAGGAGAAACGAGGATTTAACCTCTTTGAAGCTCTCTCAGATACTGGAGTTCATTGAAGCTCCTTAGTTGGAGGACTCCCGGAGTTGGAGGGTGAGCTGCAGGTATAAACCTTGTAGTCGTGCTGAAATGTAACCTCCTTACCTTACTATAACGAACTATAACTATAGTGCCGTTAGAATAAAGTGGTAGGACTTTTGAGAACTATGAATATTAATAATGATCGTTGTAAAAACTTCCTGACAGACTTTCCGAATGAGTGACAATCGACACTAATGACAAGTTTACACGGATGGCAATACGAGGAAATTGTACCAAATTAGTTCGATATTTGATAATTTATAGACCTTCAGTGCGCCAGTTCAACTCGCACCTGATCTCTTATTAACGAAAGAACGATCAGAACCAGACCTCCCTTTGTTCTCAAATCGTACATATTTTTTTCGGCATGCCGAAGCCAAAGGGTGTAGACATATCCAGCCGCTACCGTTTTCCACCCCAATCATACTTCGTTGCGAATAATCGAGTAAACGTTGGAGGATGATGTGTTCCGAAACATCTGAAAATTTCATTTTAATATTGGCATTTGCGAAAGCTGTTTCCGCTGGAAAGCTTCCTGTCAAGACCATTCATTACCCATATTCCGTTCGGCAGATAGGGTTCCGCCGCGAAATCGATTTTCGCTGAAGAGCGAATCAGTTTATACCTTTCATCGGTACATCCAACCGATCATTGAAGAATCCATTTAATTGTCATGAATTCATCAAGTGCGGTAATTGCTTCGGAAGTCGGAACCAACCGCGAAGAGAGGAGTGATGCAATTTTCAACAGTTTTTGAATCGATACGCAACTTTATCCCGTAATAGCAGCATTATTCCATTAGATACATTAGTTCAGACACGAGAACTCAAAAATTTGGCGTTAATGGGTTGAAAGGGCCTAGCAGAAATTCTATACCGTTTGGCCGATAGGAAAAAGTTCACTATGTGTTCTTATGGGCACTGTTTGGTTATCTCCAATTCCAATGAACTTCAGTATCTGAGAGGGTTTCAAGGAGGTTAAATCCTCCTGGCATTCTCTTGTCGAAGACTTGTTTGCGCTGGTTTGCATTGGCAAGGCATTCTGTCACCAAGAAAACAGAAGTTTCCTCCCCTTTCCCATAGAATCTACACTCGTCAGTTTCTGTTAAGCCCATTCTCATCATATGCTTTCTAAGGCGACAATTTCCTGTGAGGAAGCCAGTGAGGAGGCGTTACTTATTCTTACTTTTTGGATCTTGCACTTTTTGGTGATCCATTCCTGGAAGATTCCTCTACAGTGCTTCTCTTTCAGTCTCCACCTCCTCCAAAAACTCTTTCTTATAGGTGCATTTGCCTTTGCCACAAGTCTGGCAAGTGTATTGGTCTCTTCGTTTCCTTTGATTCCTGAGGGGCCAGGAACCCAGATGAAGGGACATTTTATTGTTCTTGCCTTCTTCATTAAGTTTCCTCCAGCATTCCCATATCAGCTTTTAGTCGATAATACAGCAGTTCAGTGCTTTGATAGCAGCTCTACTATCAGAATTGATCACAATGTCACACTCTTGGTAGTTTCTTTCCAGGTTTATATCTATGCATTTTCTGATTGCAAGTAATTCTGCCTGGAAAACATTCGAGTAGGTCCCTATCGTGGTTTTAGAACTACCTGTATACCATTTAACGGTATTCACTTCGAAATTTTGGGAAGGGTATTCGTTTTCCCATTCTTCCTTTTCACATAGCATAGTGTTGAAGTTCCTCTCAATGCTTACTTTCTTAATCATAACATCACTAGGTGGGTTCGCTGATGAGATGTACTTTTTCAGATTTAATTCTCTCATTCCCTGTACTTCCCTAGATATTCTAAAGATAGCCTCATGGGCTACCCTATTGATCACTAGAGGTAGAGGAGTGAGATCTGTGATGACCTAAAGTGCTCTTATAGGGCACGTTCTCATAGCTCCAATTATGCAAACACAGGCAAGCCTTCGTACCTTGTCTAGTATTTTCGTCTTCTGCCTTCGCAGACCAGACTACTGCCCCATAAGTTATTATTGGTCTCACAATCATGACGTACATCCATCGCAGTATTTTAGGGTTACAACCCCAAGTTTCACCGGATGAATTCTGCATGCCATTAAAGCCCTTGTCGCTTTACTAGCAGAGTTTTTTACATGCTTCTCCCATAGATGCTTACTATCTAGGATAATTCCCAGATATTTGACTTCAGAATTCCTTTATACGATATCTCCATTAACCAAGATGGATTTCATAGCTGGAAGGTTTGTTTTCCGAGTAACGGGAATTACTGTGGTCTTGGCTGGGTTGATGTTGAGCCCCACTGACAAGCACCACTGCTCAATAATTTTGAGGCGCCTCTGTAACAAATCACAGAGGGAACCTTCAAATTCGCCTCTTACTATTAGGACTATGTCATCGGCATAGCCTATACATTCGAAGCCAAACTCCGTTAGCCTGTGCAGTAGTTCATCCAACACCAGACTCCAAAGGAGGGGAGATATTACTCCTCCTTGAGGTGTTCCGCGAGTGGTTTTGACAGAGATGGTCTGATTGACCACTAATGTGTCAAGAGGTCCTCGTCGTCAACACCTCATATACCCATTTTATGGCCAGGTACTTCAAAATTATCGAAAGTACAAGGAGATGCCTTGAAATTATCGACGGGAGAATATTTGATCGACCTATTTGATCGGTGTATTTTACGATATTTTCATCCGAAATTCGAAATGTCAGATTTCACAAATTCTGGAAACAGATTCTGTGAACCGAACCAGCTGTCATTGTGACAAACAATGTCATTTTATTTTATAAACTTCAAGAGTTGGAATTTATAGAATTATTGATAAATTTCAGCAGGATAAAAAGAATATCTTTCTGTTCCTAGATAATCTGATAAGCAGGCCAACAAATCAATCCATGTAAACCCCAGAAAACATCAAATTCATCATTCGCAACCGTAGACCGCTTTCGGCCTATCAAGCCTCATCAGTACAGTCAAAGCGATGATGAGTTCGACGTGAGGGACGGAATGCTCTAAAACGAACCGCAGCGCAGATCAGAGAAAATTTCTCCACCAAGGCCTCCTGAAGGTTCCAACAGCAACCGTCCCTACTTTTCTGCAGGTTCATGAAAAGATTCCTTGATCCCTCCCATCCACAACCAAACTCTGTTTTTGAGCGCTCGTACTACTTACACGAGGGCTATATCATTTCGTCTCGATGTCTGTATTTTTCGAATTTTGAGCCGAAAATGGTCTCAATCGACTATGTTCGACTCACTGATAACGAATCCGTCGGAAAATTCGAGTCTATCCGTCCGGCCGTCCGTAAGCACGATAACTCTCGAACGGATCAACCTAGAGACTTGAAATTTTCAGTGTAGGTTCAGATCCCAAATGCCTCCAGGGGTTCCGTGAATATGGCCGTTCGAAATTTTGTTCTCCTGATTACTTCGAAACTACAGATTCGATCGAGATGAAACTTTGCACTCAAAATGGAGAATGAGGTGTTCAAGCTACATGTGGAATTTTGTCCAGATCGCATGACCAGAACCATAGAAACCATAAAAAATTGTAACTTTTGAACGGAAACGCCTAGGGACTTGAAATTTTCAGGATAGGTGAGGTTCTGGAATGTCGTGATGACGTTCATCTATGAGCAAAATTATACAAGGGGTTCCGTAAATATGGTCGTTTGAAATTTAGTTTTCTTGATAATTTCAAAACTACAGATTCGATCGTCACGAAATTTTGTATTTGAATGGAGAATGATATATTCAAGCTACATTTCTCCAGATCACATGACCAGAACCATAGAAACCATAGAAAATTGTAACTTCTGAACGGAAAGGCCTAGGAACTTGAAATTTTCAGGGTGGGTTTGAATCGCGAATATCGCAGTCACGGTCATCAATGAGCAAAATTAGACTTGGGGTTCCGTAAATATGACCGTTCAAAATATTTTTTTCCTGATAGTTTCGAAACTACTGATCGGATTGGAATGAAATTTTGCACCTAGCTGAGGAATAATGTATTCAAACTACGTGCGAAATTTTGTCCAGATCGCATTACCAAGACCATAGATACCGTAGAAAATTCTAGCGAATTATCGAAAAAAAATTCATCAGCTGAAGCACTGACATGAAATCTGGTGTTTTGCCTAAGTTTCAGAATATTTTTGACAGCTGTCGAAAATTTCTTCAATTGATTTCTAAAACTGGAAAATGCGAATCCACCTATAAGCGCTCAAAAGCTCCTGCCTTCACGGCAGTGCTTTTCGTAATTTTTTCGGTAATAATTTGATACATATTGTGGAATATTTCTGAGGTGAAATGAAGTGACAAGGAAACAATGAACCTTTGTATAAACTTCGCAAATTTTACACAAAGGTTTATTATTTCCACCTCACCTTCTTTTCTATATCTAGGTACACGGCAGTTTCCCAAAAACATTCATCCAGTTCTTTCCCCCTCATAACTTATCCTCACTCATGAAGTTATGGAATTTTACTTATGGATTGAAAATCATATTCTTATGGAAGGCGTACATGTGGTGGTTCTCGAGAAAATAATATTCAAAATGTTTTGCGAGGTAGAAACTAGATTTGAATAAAATTTCAAGCGATTATCTCGTACAGTTTTCGATAATTGGATACTACATTCCCAAGTGACCGTTTCGTAGATATATCACAAAGAAAGCGCGTATGAAGAGCTGCGATGTAACAGAGACCCTCTCTGCTACATTGCAGCTCTGTCTCCGTGATTTATCGGTGACATGCTGGTCACCAGTAGAAATATCAGGAGAGCGGTTGTCTCGAATCATTCCGAAGGTTTATTATTATGAATAATAACCCAAAATTGTTTGTTATGACCATTTATTTTGAAAGAACCACGTGATTTATGTTAATGGACCAAAATCTTCGAATATTATGATCAAATCAATCAAAGAAGAAACAATCCTTCGCCGAGAATTGTGACGTTACTAATAGCTTTGTTCACACCGCGTTGAGCACTGGTTCGGAACTTTAGTGCTGACTAGTTGCGAATTGGTCCTGGACTATTATTAAGAGTTCAACTTTCACAATTTTTGTGGAAATACTCATGATTTCGAATACAGCAAATGTCGAGATTCTAATCGATTCCCGAAAGAACCCGACGCCTGGTGGAGCGATATTTCGACCTCTCCGCAATTTTTACCCAAACCGAATTCGGTTTAATTCTCTGGAAATTCAATTTTATTGAAATTAATTTCGTTTCCTATTGTTCCCTGGTCGCCATTTATATCGAGAATTCCCGGCAAATTGATGGGACTCCTTGTTCACCTTGCCCGCCTCTTCAGGAGGTTAAAAGGCGAGTATGTTCACGAATGCGAACACTGAGAAATTCTTGTGTGGAAATCGGCAATAATTCAAGACTTCTGGGCTTTGGGGATGGTCGGAAAGTACAATTTGGAATGAGATATCGCGCCTTGTGCGGCTTTCCTTCACGAAACTTCTTCAGATATGTCTGGTGCAATTAGTTATTAAAAAAGAGAAAATCGTCGGACTCGCTTGAAGATGATGGTTCCGAATGACTTTAAGTAGTTCTGACAGGAAAAGCCTGGAATATATAATGCGATTCGCCAATTCCATCCTGGGAATTGTTGAGTAAGATGAACGTTTCGTTTAAGTTCAGTGCATGCCGTTAGAACATGTCAAGAGCCCTCCTACTGTAGTTTTTTCAGGGTTACTCAAGAGTGTTTATCCGAAAAGGAAATCTTCCTCGAAATTTAAAGGATGATTTCAGATGGAGGTGGTACTTTTATGATACACGAAAATGGCGAAACACGTGTAGTTGGTTCATAAAACTGAAAATCGTAGAAATTATAGGAAACAAATTCTGACTCAGTTTTGGATTCAAAACATAGAATCACCTGAATATGGACCCCACCAGTCTTCAGTGACTTTTCGATCGAATTCTCAAATTGATTGGTTCAGATTTTAAGATGAGTATAAGATGGATTGGAAATAAATGAAAGTGTTGGACGCGATGAGCTGAGATGGAACTTTTTGATTGGAGATTACAGGGGAAGTTTATCGAGTGAGGATTAATCTATTTCTATCAGAAGGTGGAACATTGTTAGTTTAGGAGTGATAGTTAAGATGCTCCTTCGCTCTGGCCGCAATGTGAGTATGAAAGTATTAACAGTTAATCATAGGCTTTTCCTTATTGATAAAGTTTCATGCGCGTTAAGTTGGTAAACTACTTGAATTCGAAAAGGGGCTCTGAT
This sequence comes from Aphidecta obliterata, assembly GCA_963966015.1. Lineage (NCBI taxonomy): Eukaryota > Metazoa > Arthropoda > Insecta > Coleoptera > Coccinellidae > Aphidecta > Aphidecta obliterata. The sequence goes on from OZ014436.1 coordinate 5,729,853, forward strand.
TCTCTTTGGGAATAGAAAGATGCCAGAGTCTGGCGATATATAGATGTACAGGATGTCGATCGAGAAACTCTCAACATATATTCTTCAGTATTTTGAGTATATCGGTGAAAATAATAAAATAAAAAAAAAAATTTTTTTTTCTCAATAACAACAAAATGAGAATGCCTTTTTTTTAGAATTCCAATAAGTTTAATGGAACTAGAGGCTGGATGCAAATCAGCTTTCTTATCTTCCTGGAAATTCTGTTTTGTTGAAATTCCTAGATTTCGAAGATAGATCGCTGTTATCTTGCAAGAATGACCGTTATTCCAAAATTTATTACTCGTGATTCCTTGAAAAAATGAGACGAACTTTATTATTAGAACTGAATATCACAAACATAAGTAGATATAAACTTATGAAAAATTTGAAGGATAATGCTCAACTTGAAATTCGAAGTCCGGTAAGGATTTTTATTTAAAAATAGGGGGGTAGGGTCACCCTCCATTTCTGTCACAATTTCTTACATGCTACTGGTTTACAATTATATTTCAAGAATAACACGTTTTTTTTCAGATTGGTTTTTGCAGCTAATTTAATTTTCAAGGTTTCATCCTAAAGGTAATTCGCTTGATTGCAGTTAAATTGTTTTTTACTGAATAATATTATATCAGCTCAATTCAGGGGAGTTTTTTTTTTAAATCTGGTGAGGATATTTATATTTAAAATAACGGGTGTAGAGTCGCCCTCCATTTCTGTTTCAGATTCTTACATGCTACTGGTTTACAATTATATTTAAAGAATTATCCGTTTTTTTTATATATCCGTTTTTTTCAGAATTTGATTTTCGCAGATAACTTAATTTTCAAGGTTTTATCGTGAAGGTAAATCGCTTGATTGCATTTCAATTTTTTCACTGAATGATATAATTTCAGCTCAATTCAAGGGTTTTTTTTCAATCTGGTGAGGATATTTATATAAAAAATAGAGGGGGTAGAGTCGCCCTCCATTTCTGTCACAGATTCTTACATGTTACTGGTTTATATTCCATAAATTATCCGTTTTTCTTCCAGATTTGGTTTTTGCAGCTTATTTAATTTCCAAGATTTTATCCTGAAGGTAATTCGCTTGATTGCAGTTCAATTTCTTTCACTGAATAATATAATTTCAGCTCAATTCAAGGTTATTTTTTTTCAAATCCGGTGAGGATATTTATATTTAAAATAGGGGGGTAGGGTCACCCTCCATTTCTGTCTCAATTTCTTACATGCTACTGGTTTACAATTATATTTCAAGAATAACACGTTTTTTTTCAGATTGGTTTTTGCAGCTAATTTAATTTTCAAGGTTTCATCCTGAAGGTAATTCGCTTGATTGCAGTTAAATTTTTTTTTACTGAATAATATTATATCAGCTCAATTCAGGGGAGTTTTTTTTAAATCTGGTGAGGATATTTATATTTAAAATAACGGGTGTAGAGTCGCCCTCCATTTCTGTTTCAGATTCATACATGCTACTGGTTCACAATTATATTTAAAGAATTATCCGTTTTTTTTTATATATCCGTTTTTTCCGAATTTGGTTTTCGCAGATAACTTAATTTTCAAGGTTTTATCGTGAAGGTTAATCGCTTGATTGCATTTCAATTTTTTTTTTACTGAATAATATAATTTCAGCTCAATTCAAGGGTTTTTTTTCAATCTGGTGAGGATATTTATATAAAAAATAGAGGGGGTAGAGTCGCCCTCCATTTCTGTCACAGATTCTTACATGCTACTGGTTTATATTCCATAAATTATCCCTCTTTTTTTCAGATTTGGTTTTTGCAGCTTATTTAATTTCCAAGATTTTATCCTGAAGGTAATTCGCTTGATTGCAGTTCAATTTCTTTCACTGAATAATATAATTTCAGCTCAATTCAAGGTTATTTTTTTTCAAATCCGGTGAGGATATTTATATTTAAAATAACGGGGGAGAGTCGCCCTCCATTTCTGTTTCAGATTCTTACATGCTACTGGTTTACAATTATATTTAAAGAATTATCCGTTTTTTTTCAGATTTGGTTTTTGCAGCATATTTGATTTTCGAGGTTCATCCTAAAGCTAATTCGCTTGATTGAAGTTCAATTTTTTTTTTACTGAATAATATAATTTCAGCCCAATTCAAAGGTGTTTTTTTTTAATCTGGTTAGGATATTTACATAAAAAATAGAAGGGGAAGAGTCGCCCTCCATTTCTGTCTCAGATTTCCACATGCTACTGGTTTATATTCCATAAATTATCCGTTTTTTTTCAGATTTGATTTTTGCAGCTTATTTAATTTCCAAGATTTTATCCTAAAGGTAATTGGCTTGATTGCAGTTCAATTTCTTTTACTGAATAATATAATTTCAGCTCAATTCAAGGCTGTTTTTTTTAATCTGGTGAAGATATTTATATTTAAAATAACGGGGGTGGAGTCGTCCTTCATTTCTGTCTCAGATTCTTACAAGCTACTGGTTCACAATTATATTTCAAGAATTATCCATTTTTTTTTCAGATTTGGTTTTTGCAGCTAATTCAATTTTCAAGGTTTTGTCCTGAAGGTAATTCGCTCGATTGCAGTTAAATTTTTTTTTACATATAATTTCAGTTTTTTTCAGAACGTCGATCCTCATCGACATAATTAAAAAAAAATTAAATATGCTGTTTTCCATCAGTTCTTCGTTGAAGTAGCTCTCTTGAGTTGGATATCAGAATTCGATCTCTGGTAATAATGAATCTCTCCCCCAAACTTCGTTTCGTTATTCCGACACTATGAAGAATGGTTCTGAAAAATTTCATCCCAACCAACTTTAACGAGGAATTTTCAGTAAAAATAATCTTTAATATATTGGAGCCTAAACAAAGCCTCTTTACCCACGAAAATATTGTGTCAATGTTCAGAAGGAGAAGCTTTATTCGACGCAAATATTTGTAGGTAACTATTGAGCCAGGCTGAACGTGAGTGTGGCCCTAGCTTTACGAGGGGCTTAGGGTTGGAAACCCCACTTCGCCCGATCGCTGAGAATAAAGTGATACGTACACGTGACAAGGTAAAGGGGAAGTGGGAGGAATAAGCCCGTATCGTTGTACAATTCATGTATGTGTCTTCAGAGTTGATGTTTGATCAAAGTGATAATTCAGGTTGGTTTATTAGAGCCGAGTGTGGAAGTGAGTTTGGTCTAAACTGAGTTACAGACTCAGCCCAGAAATATATTAATTTAATTCAGTAAGAGCTTTTACAATGACGAAGAACGAAGGATTATTTAATTTAAACTTGTATTATAATGCTTTTACTCTTTTTGAATCTTAGTTGGACAAATTTCGGAGATTATGAGTATTTTTATTCTAATTCCCCTTAAAAATGAAACTTTATCTACACATCTGACAAAGTTTTCAGCAGTGCCATTTACATAATTTTCAAGGTTACCGCTGAAGTGGAATATCAAGGAGATCTTGTGATTCAGGCTTCATCTCAATTATCCGATAAGTGAAGTGTCCTTAATTTCGTTGATTTAATTTTCCTTGTTGAAAATCTTCATTTTTCTTCGATACATCGACAAATGGAAATTATGCGTGACTCGCTGAATTATTAACACGATACGGCTGAAAATCTAAAAATACCTGAATCTCTAATAAATTCACATTTTCATACGTGTGGAATCGAATAACACAAGATTTTCGATCAGGAAATTCAGTCTTGATCAAATTTATCCAAATTTTCAGGTCGATCTCAAATAAAAACGAATTATTGTGTCAACCCCTGCTCGAGAGGAGGATGAGCGGCAAGATCATTGGGGGTCGAATTCACCGAACCTCATTTCCACCTTAACTGCTCACCTTCGATGTCACGTGAATTCAGTTTTCCGAATGAAAATCGGAAATCCCGATTGATCACGGTGTTGCGATCTACTCGACGACGATTCTTGAAATGAATGATAGGTGTTGAAATATTCTTACCTTATTCGGTTTTCAGGGTCTTGTCGTGTGTATTCATACCTTCAGCCAACAAACATGTTTTTCCAACCACGCGTGAAAACGTGCCAAACCCGTCGGCTTTTCCGCGGAAACTGACTCGCCCGCAACGTTTCTAGCGCGCAGACGTGCTGGCGAAGACACGGAGAGAAGGCGCAACGTCCGACTATTCCAATAGATTTTTTGGCAAACTTTTTACTGATGTGGGAAAATGGTCTAATAATTCGCGAACTGCAAGTTTTTCTGCATAGAAGAACCCTTTTTGGAACGCAACAAAAGCCGAGGAAATTATCCTGCTAGAGTCCTGGCAAATTTTGGGGGCGATGGAATGTTGATTGTTTTTTTTTTCCATGCGGAAATAAATGCCCGTTTTTCACGTGGATTGTAAAATTTTTTTTCGTGGATGTTGAATATAACCCTGAAAATTGCCGGTGAGGGACGAATATTTTTGCTGTACAGGGTGGGCGAATTTCGATGTTCCAGCTAGTTGGCATAGATCTCCAGTTCTTTCTGGAGAAGGGCATCGCAGAAACCAATTCCAGTTCGAACTTTCGAGAAAACTTTTTCGCTGCCATCGATAATCTGAGAGCTTCTAAACTGAAGTGGGTGGGATTTTCACAGTTCCAGATGGTTTTAGCCTCCAAGAGAACCCTGGCTATCTGTGACAATCCCAATTATTGCTCAATTATACTGCCTGGACAGGCGGACCCGAAATATCTCTCCACAGGATTTCAGTCTGAATAGTTGAGAGGAAGAGAGGGATATATGTCAGCTCCTTCTTTCTTATGGGACCCATAGGTATTCCAGATCAGGTGACTTTTTATGCTTGCCTGGCGGTTATTAGGAGCTTCGAATGTATAGGCTATGCCGATAACATAGTCCTAATAGTAAGAGGTAAAATTGAGGGTTCCCTCTGTGATTTGTTACAGAGGGGGCTCAAAATTATTGAGCTATGGTGCTTGTCAGTGGGGCTCAACATCAACCCACGAGACCACAGTGATTCCCTTTACTCGTAGAAGAAACCTTCCAGCTATGAAATCCATCTCGGTAAATGGAGATAACGTAGAATGGAATTCTGAAGTCAAATATCTGAGAATTATCCTAGACAGTAAGCTTCTATGGAACAAGCAAGTAAAAAACATTGCTGGTAGGCCAATACACTTGCCAGAAAGGGAGCACAAACGCCACTTACTGGCCCAGAACCTTCCTGTGGCATAGGCAAATGTACCTATAAGAAAGAGTTTCTGGAGAAGGAAGAGAGTGAAAGAGAAGCACTCTCGAGGAATTTTCCAGGAATGGATCACTCCAAAAAGTTCCATCGGAACTTTAAAAGTGAAAGATCCAAAAAGTATTTGGATCTCAGTAAGTATAAGTTACGCCTACTTACTGGCTTCCTCACAGGACATTGTCGCCTCAGAAAGCATGTGATGAGAATGGGCTCAACAGAAACTGACGAGTGTAGATTCTGTGAGAAAGAGGATACTCCTGTTCACCTGGTTAGAGAATGCCTCGCCATTGCAAAACAGCGCGAAGAATGTCATGGACAAGAGAATAACTGGAGAAACGAGGAGTTAACCTGCTTGAAGCCCTCTCAGATACTGGAGTTTATTGGAGCTCTGGAGCTGGAGGGCGAGATGTAGGTAGCGCATTTGCGAGGACAGCTCTGATGGGGGGGTACAATAGACCTTGAGGTCGCAGTGAACTGTAACCATCTTACTTAATCTATAACCACCTCAAAGTTCTCACTGAAGTCACACTCAACCGGCATGGAGCCTTCTCATGAGGAACTCCTTCCTCAGTGCATCTCGACCTTTGATGTTGCATCTCCGTCGTATCTCCTGATCCTAATCTGAGAACACCCGGTAGTCCTTTTTTCCACAGGCTCATTGAGCGTTGGTGGATCCAGCTATACGCTCTTTGCTGCAGTAGAAGATATTAACCTAGCTCCTCCAAGCCTCTGAAGCTTTTGGTTCTCTCTTGGATGGACAGATGCCGTTAGTGGAGAGTGTTACTCTGATCTGCACGACTACTTCCACATTGAGATTACCACACAGATGTGTTGTCTGTGAATTATCATCGCTATAACCAATAAGCCCGAAACCGTGGCATTACGACGATCAGTTTTTCGATTTAATTCTAAAACATTATTTGGAATGTTAAAATATACATGGGGGACGGTCGATAACGTGGGCCAGAGTGAAATATATTGTTGATCGCTATTCATTGTATAATCTGGAGTTGGCCTAGTCCACTTCGAACCTACTTTTCTCCCCTTCGAATTGGAAATGAACCGAATACATGAATTGATCGTGACTATAAAATTTCGTGTAGCAACGCGAAAAGTGGCATCTTTCAATGAATATCCAGACAACGAGACTGGTTATACGCGTTGAACATAGATGTCATCCTCCCTAGGAAATAACTTCATTCAATTTATTGATTTTCCCAAGTATTCACAGGCTGGTTTACAGTTTTCAATTCAAGATAACGAACGTCCCTGCGAAATTAGAAAATGGAAATCTTTTTTGCATCATGGACAAGAGAATAACTGGAGGAACGAGGAGTTAACCTCCTTGAAGCCCTCTCAGATACTGGAGACTATTGGAGCTGGAGGGCGAGATGTAGGTAGCGCATTTGCGAAGACAGCTCTGATGGGGGGTACAATAGACCTTGAGGTCGCAGTGAACTGTAACCATCTTACTTAATCTATAACCACCTCAAAGTTCTCACTGAAGTAACACTCAACCGGCATGGAGCCTTCTCATGAGGAACTCCTTCCTCAATACATCTCGACCTTTGATGTTGCATCTCCGTCGTATCTCCTGATCTTAATCTGAGAACACCCGGTGGTCCTTTTTTCCACAGGCTCATTTAGCGATGGTGGATCCAGCTATACGCTCTTTGCTGCAGTAGAAGATATTATCATAGCTCCTCCAAGCCTCTGAAGCTTTTGGTTCTCTCTTGGATGGACAGATGCCGTTAGTGGAGAGTGTTACTCTGATCCGCACGACTACTTCCACATTGAGATTACCACACAGATGTGTTGTCTGTGAATTATCATCGCTATAACCAATAAGCCCGAAACCGTGGCATTACGACGATCAGTTTTTCGATTTAATTTTAAAACATTATTTGGAATGTTAAAATATACAGGGGGACGGTCGATAACGTGGGCCAGAGTGAAATATATTGTTGATCGCTATTCATTGTATAATCTTGAGTTGGCCTAGTCCACTTCGAACCTACTTTTCTCCCCTTCGAATTGGAAATGAACCGAATACATGAATTGATCGTGACTATAAAATTTCGTGTAGCAACGCGAAAAGTGGCATCTTTCAATGAATATCCAGACAACGAGACTGGTTATACGCGTTGAACATAGATGTCATCCTCCCTAGGAGATAACTTCATTCAATTTATTGATTTTCCCAAGTATTCACAGGCTGGTTTAGGTTTACAGTTTTCAATTCTAGATAACGAACGTCCCTGCGAGATTAGAAAATGGAAATCTTTTTTGCCGACATTATTTCATTTTCGGGGCTAACACCAGGTGGCGCTATATGACTATAGAAGGGATGTAAGGGTTCAGTAACAGAGAATATTTTTTTCCTAATTTAGGATTTTGTGGAGCAAGGCAGTATAGTAGTGGAAGCAAACATAATTACTTCTCTTCGAGCCTTGCAAATTCGCCAGTTAATTTATGCCAAATTATTTTTGAAATTATTTGTCGCCTGAATTATTCTGCTTATTTTCACTCACCTTATGATTCTATTGCATAAAAAAACACGTGCCAACGACGTCGGTTGTGGTGCTATTGCAACCCCCCCTTTCACTTATTTTTGATTACCCGCCCAAAAAAAAAAACTTATCGGCGCCTATGTAGTTGTTTTTCAAACTTCAATTTAGTATACATGGTGAGGCCTTTTTTGACCGGTGCTAGAACCCATAAAAAGAGATCATTTCAACAGAAGTCGATCATATAAATTATTCAATGTGAAAAAAGGGCGAAAAATCTTGGGCGACGGGATCTTGAGACGACTCTTGATCGTGTTATCTCTCTGTTGGAAGATCTGCCATGAATTATGGTGCCATATGCATTCCAGCAAGTAAATAAAGTGCTGGGTTTTATGGCAAATTTGTATATTTTCTTTCAACTTACATAGGGAGATTTTTCCTGAACGGTATGATTCTTAGAATTCAAACTAAGTAGAGGAAAAATAACTGATTGAAAAGGTACTATAAAAAATAATTAGGAAGTTCAACTCACTGATGAAATGAATCCAAATTCTTCACAATGGTGACCATTCGTTTGATGTGCACAAAGTCTTGCCCGGCGTAATAACGCATTATTACATGCAGCAACTATCACATCATTTTGCTCACGATTAATGTCACAAGCATTTTAAATGCGTTGTTTTAGTTCTTCAACACTAATCACCTCACCGTTACTGTACACTACTGTTTTCAAATGACCCCAAAAGAAGAAATCACAGGGGTTGAGATCCAGGGAGCGTTCAGGCCAAGAAATCGACCCACCAGGTCATATCCACCTATTTGGAAACACATTACGAAATTCGAAAAAGACACAAAAATTATACGCTCCATCAGATGATTTCCCGTAAACTGAACTCATTAAATAAACTTTATACATACCGTCAGATCCGGACTGGAAATTTCTCAGATTCGCGGGTAACTTCGATTTCGAAATACTCGACCCTGGTTAATATTTTATTAAAAAGGATTTTCGGAATTTTGAATTATTTTGATGAATTCTAGCACCTGTTGAAAAAAATTATCACCCTTGAAAACACCCTGTTCAATAATTTAATAATGGTTTATCACCATCAACTTCTCTATTCCAAATACAACATTTTTAATTTGATAGAAATTTCCTACTCCAACTACACAATAATTGAAATTCTTCGAATGGATGACATTCTGCAGAAATATATATTGAGGTCCTCTATATGAGGTAATCTTCAAGTGGATCACCCTGTATATTCCCGCTATCTCAACAAGTGAATTTTCCTTTCGAAAATCGGATACTATATTGTTTATCTATATTTTTTTATGGAAATGAAGGATCAAACGTCGAATTTTATCAAAATTACGATCTTTCGGTGAATATAGTTGAAATGTATCTAACCATTCACAAATACCGAATGATATATAGCGAACAAGAGATACAAATCGCGATAATAATGTCTGCGAATTTCTGAATGTGTGAACTCTTGTATGTGGAAAACAGTTATGGGACCCTCATGCCAAATGGGGCGCACTCCATTTCTCCCCGCAGAAACCCTAAAATGGTCCCTATATGTGTCTATAGTTCCACTGCCTGGAAAGAATAAGCGAACTTTATACGCTGAATGTCTTTCTTTCCCATACACATACTCCTTTCGAAAATCCCCACATTTATATAGAGTTTCAAATTGTTTCATAACGTGAAACTTTCTTGTAAACACCCGATTTGAATTTTATTCCAGAAAATCTAGTGCATTAATCTGCATACAAATCGGCGGTTTGTCGCCGCTTCTTTATGAATAGGGTTGGGAGAATTCGACATTTTGAATTAGACTGACAGATTTCTCATCTTGTTGAAGCCAAACTATTGGTTTCTCTGCATCGCTGAATCTTCTCTTTTTTCAATAATGCCTTCAAGGCTGGTATAACGTATAAAAGCTCCAGGTATGGAGCATTCCATAATCTTTAGCACTGAGATATTTTGTTCTCAGCAAGAATATGCTACACTGTCTCACAGGCTCCCTCACATCTAGTGAGATAAGGATCAGCAAAAAATGATGAATGTGGATGGAACTCCATATATATCAAGGAGTTCTGTTACTAGGTACCTAGTAACAGAATGCCTCGCCATTGGAAGCCAACGCGAAGAATGTTTGAGCCACGAAATCATTAAGGATGGAGACATGGCCTCTCTGAAGACGCTTCAGGTTCTAGAGTTAATCTGAAGGCCAAGCTGTAACCTAGAATGCACCTCGGTTAGCTCAAGTGAGGGGTGCACAATAGATCTTCAGGTCGCAGCGTTCTAGTTGTCAATTGCTTCGGGAGGTTATAGAAGACGAAAATAAGTCAGAGCAGATTGGTCCAGTAAACTGGTTTCTGAATTTCTTTGGACCCACGCCTCCCAGGTTCGGTAAGATCAGCCTATAGGAACGACAAAACCAACGAGAGTTGCAAAAGATTCGAATGCTGCCGGTCCAGGCATCTCGAGAGCTATGTTCACCACCCCTTTCGCAGCAATAAAAGTATTGTTGCACCTTTTCTCACTACATAAGCTTGAGGAAAAAGAAGAATCTCCGGACTGATGCCTCACTGGTTCGGAGAGGTCTTTACTAGAGAAAAGACATGCCAACAAAAGTTGCAGAAGCTTCGAATGCTAACTGTCCAGGCATCTCAAGAACTATGTTTACACTCCATAATACAAGCTCGAGAAAAAATAAGAACTACTGGGTGACATATAATGAAGATATAACGAAAATGAGCCGGAGCAGATTGGTTCAAAGAAAGTGAAGGTGTCTGAATTTCTCTGACCCACGTCTCACAGGTCAGACTGGAGAAAAGACAAGCTAACAGAAGTTGCAAACGCTTCAATGACTGCCTGTCCAGGCATCTCGAAAGCTATGTTTACAGTTCATCTTACAAGCTCGGAAAAAAGAAGTTCTACTGGGTGAGATAAAGATCAAGAAGATTCCGGAGTGTTGCAGAAAGATGTTGCCAATTGCCTGGGGAAGTTATAGAAAACGAAAATGAGCCGAAGCAGATTGGTTCAAAGAGAGTCATGATGTCTGAATCTCTCTGGACCCACGTCTCACAGCTCAGACTAGAAAAAAGACAAGCTAACAGAAGGTGCAAACGCTCCAATGACTGCCTGTCCAGGCCTCTCGAGAACTATGTTTACAGTCCATATAACAAGCTCGAGGAAAAATAAGAACTACTGGATGACATATGTTGAAGACATCATTCTATCCTATGTTCACCACCCCTATTGCAGCAATAGGAGTATTGTTGCAGCTTCTCTCACTACCTAAGCTTGAGGAAGAAGGAGTTCTACTGGGTGAGATAAAGATCCAGAAGATTCCGGAGTATTGCAAAAAGATATTGCCAATTGCTTGGGAAAGTTATAGAAAACGAAAATGAGCCGGAGCAGATTGGTTCAGAGAAAGTGAAGGTGTCTGAATCTCTCTGGACCCACGTCTCACAGGTCAGACTAGAGAAAAGACAAGCTAACAGAAGTTCTACTGGGTGAGATAAAGATAAAGATTCCGGAGTGTTGCGAAAAGATGTTGCCAATTGCTTGGGGAAGTTATAGAAAACGAAAATGAGCTGGAGCAGATTGGTTCAAAGAAAGTGATGGTGTCTGAATCTCTCTGGACCCACGTCTCACAGGTCAGACTAGAGAAAAGACAAGCTAACAGAAGTTGCAAACGCTTCAATGACTGCCTGTCCAGGCCTCTCGAGAACTATGTTTACAGTCCATATAACAAGCTCGAGGAAAAATAAGAACTACTGGATGACATATGTTGAAGACATCATTCTATCCTATGTTCACCACCCCTATTGCAGCAATAGGAGTATTGTTGCACCTTCTCTTACTACCTAAGCTTGAGGAAGAAGAAGTTCTACTGGGTGAGATAAAGATCCAGAAGATTCCGGAGTATTGCAAAAAGATGTTGCCAATTGCTTGGGAAAGTTATAGAAAACGAAAATGAGCTGGAGCAGATTGGTTCAGAGAAAGTGAAGGTGTCTGAATCTCTCTGGACCCACGTCTCACAGGTCAGACTAGAGAAAAGACAAGCTAACAGAAGTTCTACTGGGTGAGATAAAGATAAAGATTCCGGAGTGTTGCGAAAAGATGTTGCCAATTGCTTGGGGAAGTTATAGAAAACGAAAATGAGCTGGAGCAGATTGGTTCAAAGAAAGTGATGGTGTCTGAATCTCTCTGGACCCACGTCTCACAGGTCAGACTAGAGAAAAGATAGGCTAACAGAAGTTGCAAACGCTTCAATGACTGCCTGTCCAGGCCTCTCGAGAACTATGTTTACAGTCCATATAACAAGCTCGAGGAAAAATAAGAACTACTGGATGACATATGTTGAAGACATCATTCTATCCTATGTTCACCACCCCTATTGCAGCAATAGGAGTATTGTTGCACCTTCTCTCACTACCTAAGCTTGAGGAAGAAGAAGTTCTACTGGGTGAGACAAAGATCCAGAAGATTCCGGAGTATTGCAAAAAGATGTTGCCAATTGCTTGGGAAAGTTATAGAAAACGAAAATGAGCCGGAGCAGATTGGTTCAGAGAAAGTGAAGGTGTCTGAATCTCTCTGGACCCACGTCTCACAGGTCAGACTAGAGAAAAGACAAGCTAACAGAAGTTCTACTGGGTGAGATAAAGATAAAGATTCCGGAGTGTTGCGAAAAGATGTTGCCAATTGCTTGGGGAAGTTATAGAAAACGAAAATGAGCTGGAGCAGATTGGTTCAAAGAAAGTGATGGTGTCTGAATCTCTCTGGACCCACGTCTCACAGGTCAGACTAGAGAAAAGACAAGCTAACAGAAGTTGCCAACGCTTCAATGACTGCCTGTCCAGGCATCTCGAGAGCTATGTTTACAGTCCATATTACTAGCTCGAGGAAAAATAAGAACTACTGGGTGACATATGTTGAAGACGTCATTCTATCCTATGTTCACCACCCCTATTGCGGCAATAGGAGTATTGTTGCACCTCCTCTCACTACCTAAGCTTGGGGAAAAATAAGTTCTACTGGGTGAGATAAAGATCAAGAAGATTCCAGAGTGTTTCAGAAAGATGTTGCCAATTGCTTGGGGAAGTTATAGAAAACGAAAATGAGCCGGAGCAGATTGGTTCAAAAAAAATAACTTCTCACAGGTCAGACTAGGGAAAAGATAAACCACATTTACTTTAGTTACCCAACACTGAAATCCAGACGGCGCCACTGTTGTAATATGCGAGGGACATCAAGGAGGAAGGAAACGAATTGGCGAATGCGCCGGTTACAAATTATTCAAACTCATTTAATTCGAGATGTCTAGAATTCCTCTCCGAATTCGTACGCTGTTCATTTGGTGAATGAATGGTGGAAATTGTGAATTTCAGCGAAAATTTCTATTGAAACTATTGAAACTTCCACTACAATAACAGAAGAACCATGGTGTATGCTAAATAATGTAAAATTTTTTATAAGAACTACCAATTTTAATCCTTTGATTCGAAATTTCCCAAAAAATTAATCTTTCTTCATTATCTAGAATGGAAAGAATTTTTCTCCACCTTACTGTATTCGCTTAACCTAAGTGGCAGGATTAGGAAGTGGAAAAAAAAAACAGTGATTCAAATGGACATTCAGTTCAGGTTTATTCGAGAATTAAATATCTACAATATACACATATTTTATGATACATATCAACAGAATATTTACGATATAACAATATAATGAATTAAGTTTCAAATTTTTCAACATAGAAAGTGCTTGAGCGAATTTTTGAAGAACAATATCAACAGAAAACAACGTGGAGAAAGGGATTCGCCAATTTTTTATACGTTTCGATAATCATCCAGAAATTCGCACAAGATAATTAAATATAAATTACAATATTAACATTATGACATCCTATAAATGCAATATTTTAGTGAGAATAGGTTGCAGTAAATATGATATAGACTACGAAGACAATTAAGACTTTTTTGATGATTAAATAAACTTTTTTGCTTGTTTGCTATCAAGAACTTTTTATTGATGAGATTCAGGAAAATATTGCTAGTTCATCAACAGTACAAATCAAGTCACAAAGATACACATATAAAACAGTAAATCCAATGTAAGAATGTGAAGTATTTCGAGTATCTACCGAAAAAATTGGATTCACTGCAATACAGCCAAGAGATGTCGAATATTTGAGTCAACTTCTTAGTCAGAAGCCTTGTAGCCACTTCCAACAGTTCTTGTTTTTATTCAACCACTTTATTCCTCGAGGAGAGTCCAAAGTTAGAACGTGTTCATCACAAGGTCCAGGTTCACCCTTCATCACAATTAGCACCACTCAATACTTAATTGTCTATGGAAACATTGATTTTCATATTTTGTAACAGACTTATCCACATCTACAGTATTTAGCTCATATTTATATTTATTCAATGAATATTTTGCAATGAGTGATATTTTCGGTTTCAAAGTTGAACGAAAAATGGATATATCTAATCACAGTTTGTTATTCTTTCTCCAGAATACCTAGCAAAAAAGTTACATAGCTCTTCGTGAGAAAAGAATTTGAATATATTAACGTTAAGCAGTTTTCATGGGCGATGAGTACAGTGTGAATTATTTTTAACATTAATAAATTAATGAAATCACATTACATGTATATACGACGTAAATCTGATGCCGATGTTATCATACTGCATTGTGGACATACTTTTTTGCTGCCCTGTAAAATAAAAGAGACTTAGTTATATCAGGCAAAAAAAATTATAAAAAAAGACTATGCTGGAAATAATGAACGGAAACTGACTATAAGACAATAGTGAACAGAAGAAATAATAACATACCAGTGTGTGTAACCAGCATTCCTCGCAGTGCACATGCCAGCATACTGTTGAAATAACAGGTTTCTTGTAGTGCTCCTAAAAAATGAATAAATTATGTTTCATCTAGTGCTTGCTAGAACTGCATCTGAAAGAAGTTAAAGGTCAAGGTCAACTCACCAAACAAATCAAGCACTTGTAGTCCTCTGGTTCGCAACTAGTGGTTGTTGTTTCACCACCACTCTCAGATTCTAATTGCCTTATTCGATTCCTGAGTTCTTCGATCATATGTGCTCTACTACTTGGCTCAGCATCTGATGTACTGACGTTGCTATCACACTGTTGTCCTCCTGCACTTTCAATTTTGATTTCTACGTCTCCACTCGAGTTGACTGTCGCTACTTGCGACTGGACACCGTCTCGATCTTTGCCATCATCGTCGCTGGAAATTCAGAGAATTCAAATTTAATAACCCATTAAAAAAAAACCGAAATGAGCCTTTAGAAGTCTACTTACTTTTTACAATGTTGAACGTCAGATTCGGAATACTGCGAAGGTCCAAACATCAATTCATCTTCTCCATCAACAATAACATCGTCCGCTTCATTATCTACATCTGTTATTTTTTCTGTACTCGAAGGTGTCCTCCTCAATTCGGACATCAAAGGACTCGTTCGCCTTCTTTGACCTTCTGCCCATTCCTCCAATTCTGAATCACCTTCAACATCCACTGTTTCGTCATCCTCAGTGGTGACCTGAAGAAGAGGTCAACGATTTATATTAAATGGTTAAAAAGTAAAAACCTGATTAATTTACCTTTTTTACACACTGTTGATGTATATTGACTCTGTCAGGACTATGCAATCTTCCTATGCATATTAAACAATTCTCATCTGCTTTCCTCTTCCTTATTTTCAATCTGAGTCTTCCTTGTCTGTTTGTTTTGATTCGTTGAAATGTCTGCAAATATAAGAAGGGCAATGTTACCTACTGAGTTAAAAGACAACTTCTGACGTTTTATCAGGTTATCGAAGGCGTATTTACCTCCCATCTACCTTCAGGTCCACTATCACCAGGAAGTGCCGGTGGTCTTCCAGTTTCTGGTCGCCTTTTTCTGGTTGCTGCAATGCCCGTACCACTGAGTTTATAAAGTCTTTCCAATTCGTACATAAAGTGTGATTCCATATCTCCTGATGCGACGGTAGAGCCGCATATTGGACAACTAGACGGATCTCTCTTCTTCTGCTTTGTAGAGAAGTCTGCAATTACGGAAAGATATAGTACAGTTGGGACTCGTCTGATGTACAATCTTTGGTGGAATTGTGAATACTGTGGTCAGGTTTTGAGGAAGTATAACAAAAGATTTTTTTCAAACTTTTTATTTGGGTTTACAATCTACTTTTACGAAGTATTAAGCGGATATGATCAATGTTGATAGTTTATAGTTTGATGAGGGGGTTACATTCCAATGCGACCCCAAGGTCTATTGTGTCCCCCCATCAGAGCACAAGAGCGTTTTCGTAAAGCGCTCCCTCTCCAGCTCTAGAGCTCCAATGAACTCCAGTATCTGAGAGGGCTTCGAGGAGGTTCCTGTAATTCTCTTTTCCAAGACATTCTTCGCGCTGCTTTGCAATGACGAGGCATTCTGTAACCAGGTGTGTTCTCCCCTTCCCTATAGAATCTACACTCGTCAGTTTCTGTTAAGCACATTCTCATCATATGCTTTCTGAGGCGACAATATCCTGTGGAGAAGCCAGTGAGGAGGCGTAACTTATTTTTACTGAGATTCAAATACTTTTGGATCTTGCACTTCCAAAGTTCCGGAAACTTTTTGGAGTGATCCATTCTTGGAAGATCCCTCCAGATTGTTTTTTTTTTCAGTCTCTTCCTTCTCCAAAAACTCATTCTTGTAGGTGCATTTGCCTTTGCCACAGAAAGATTATGGGCCAGTAAGTGGCTTTTGTGCTCCCTTTCTGGTTAGTGTATTGGCCTCTTCGTTTCCTCTGATTCCTGAGTGACCAGGAACTCAGACTAAAGAGACCTTGTTGTCCTTGCGTACTTCATTAAAACAAAGGATGGAAAGTGTTATTTGATAAGAGCAATTCACATGCCAAGCTACATTGAACGACATAAACGGTTCTTTGAAGAAAATTAGTGGCATACAATCTGCGCAACTGAAACAACCGCTACAAACTGATTTCTTCAACCAAATAACAAAATATGATGTTGCTAACATAAGTCATGCTCAAAACATTGTGCTCTAGTCGTAGGAAACACCAAGGAAGACGCTGTAGCGTACAGAATCAGAAATAACAAAAAATACTTACCCTAAATATGGAATTCTAAAAAATATAAACCATCCCGAAGATAACTCCAAAGAAAAAGAAAATAAAAACAAAGATAAAGCGTTAAGCACCACATAGATTGTAAATCCCCACAAATATACCAAAGTAGATATCTTCACTAGTGTAAGCCAGGATTCAACATTCCCATAAATTTCCTCCACCCATTTCAGAATTCAAATGTCGTATCGATCTCCAAAATCCCTTAAGTCTGCCAACTATTATACCCTCACTAATAATTCGAACGCGATACGTTGCTACTTCTACGAATATCATATTGGGGTGCAGTTCTATAGGACCTCCACACTTATTTTCAAGCTAATTCTCCAGCCGGAATTAAGCATTCCAAATATAAGTTCACCCTGCTCTCCAGATTTCTGCGGGTAAGACTATAATACCTGCGCTTCTTGCTCGATAAAGACTTCAACGAAGTTGATCAATTGACAAGATCGAATTGGTCAAGGGAGATGTCGGTTTAATATTTGGGTTATTTCAATCGTTTATGGATGTTTTTCTGTCTAATTTATATCTATGGGAGATTATTGCCTTTAATTAAGGTACTGTAGTGATCTTCGAACAACTGAAGTATGGGTGTGATAATAAGAATTCAAATTTTATGTATTATTTGCGGTTCGTTGCAGTAACTTCTCAAAAAATCGATCGACGAAGGGGATGTTGGGGTAATTAATGCTTGTATCGTTTCATTGTGTATCGGGGGCTCAATACAGGTGAATGGAGTTAACTTTTCTGCAGTGGAGAAATTTCATCTTGAAGCTTGCAAGTGTAAATTCTAGTCGGGTGATGACTTAAGCCGGTTTATCCCCTTTTAGCCGCTTCTGATTTACGTTTGGGGTTCACACTGGCACGGGTCTAGTGGGGCAATTAACAAGGTTAGCCCTGCTAATCCCATGAATGATGTGCTATGCTGACGGATCGGCAAAGCGGTCCTAAGCGGTAACTAGGCCCGCAGGTGCGGCGCGGATGCGGGCAAGGGGGCCGCCACCCCCTTCTGAACAAATTCGCCAATCTGCTTTGCCCCCGACTATTAACATGACAAATGCTAATATATTTCACAGGTTCTATAGGATAAAACAGATGAAAGTGATATATACACGTATATATCTGTTTCTTACTACTTTTTCTTTCTTTCCGAAGTGATGCCGGAAGTTCGGCACGAGATATGGCCGGATATTTGTCTTGGAACCAGCGAAACTTGTCAAATGATCGAAATTATTTACAGAAAGTGGGTAAGGTTCTTGATGAGACAATAGTAGGAATAGACCACAAGTTTTTGCTTGCTATGGTTATGTTCATTTCACGTATGGTCTAGTTAATGGGATTGCTACTGGAGCTCGACGTCTTTATGGGAAATCTTATGCAAATCTACAGATTCTTCAAGGATAACGTGCGTTAAGCCCCGGAGTAACACGCACATGGTTGGAAAGCCAGTATGGTTCCTGGTCACTCAGGAATCAAAGGGAAAGAAGAGGCCAATATACTCGCCAGAAAGGAAGCACAAGCGCCAGGTACTGGCCAAGAACCTTTCTGTGGCATAGGCAAATGCACCTATAAGAAAGAGTTTTTGTAGAAGGAAGAGACTGAAAGAGAAGCACTCTGGAGGAATCTTCCAGGAATGAATTACTCCAAAAAGTTCGGAAGGAACTTTGAAAGTATTTGGATCTGAGTACGAAAAATTTAGTCCTCCTCACTGGCTTCCTCACAGGACATTGTCGCCTTAGAAAGCATATGATGAGAGTAGACTTTGGAATAATACAGCATCTAAAGTTAGAAATGAAAATTGAGAAATTTCAGTATCACACGGTATATCTTCAGAACCAGAATCAACCAGATCTTGCATCCTCCCTCTGACGAATTCTGACATCCGTTTACATCTGTCGGCATGTACGAACGTTTGTTACCCCATATTCCACCGCATTTCTCCGTTCCCATTTGTTGGTGCATTTTATTATACATATACCTCTCGCGCTACATTTCACCCCCTTTGTTTGTCTGATCCCTTCTAGCCTCAAATTGACCAGAACATGGCATTTATATCTTGAACAAAACACATTCTGCCTGAATGGATTGTCTTTAGGAATCCGCAACAGTTATTATTACACGCTATTTTGCATGTTACAGATGGGTTCTTCGTATTTTTACAACTTTCCCTGCTTTTCCATACAGAACGACTGAATATTCGCAAAATTATTCTACCTCTAGTGAAGGACAGTGGAGGTGAATAACGTTGACTTAATCTTGTAAGATCGGTGAGCCTATCCTTAGAATATCTGGGGATAGTACAGGGAATGAAAGGATTTAAAGTCAGGTAGCCTGGTCCTCTCTGAACAAGTACATCTCATCAGCGAACCTGCCTAGTGATTAAAAAAGTAAGCATTGAGAAGAACTTCAACACTATGTTATGTAAAAAAGGAATACACTACCCAAAATTTCAAAGTGAATACCATTAAATGGTGTACAGATGGTTCTAAAACCACCATATGAGTATACGGGGCAAGAACCAAGTGTACACTATCGTTAGGCTCCTACTCGAGTGTTTTTCAGGCAGAAATACTTGCAATCAAAAGATGCATAGATATAAACCTGGAAAGAAACTGTCAAGGGTGTGACATTGTGATCCACTCTGATAGTCAAGCTGCTATCAAAGCACTAAACTCCTGTATCACCGACTAAAAGCTGATATGGGAGTGTCGGAGGAAACTTAATGAAGCAGGCAAGAACAACAAGGTCTCTTCAGTCTGGATTCTTGGTCACTCAGGAATCAAAGGAAACGAAGAGGTCAATACACTTGGCAGAAAGGGAGCACAAACGTCACCTACTGCCCCAGAACCTTTTTGGGCATAGGCAAATGTATCTACAAGAAAGAGTTTTTGGAGAAGGAAGAGACTGAAAAAGAAGCACTCTGGAGGAACCTTCCAGGAATGGATCACTCCAAAAAGTTCCTTCGGAACTTTGAAAGTGCACGGTCCGAAAAGTATTTGGATCTCAGTAAGAATAAGTTACGCCACTTCACTGGCTTCCTCACAGGACATTTTCTCCTTAGAAAGCATATGATGAGAATGGGCTTAATATAAACTGACGAGTGTAGATTATGTGGGGAAGAGGAGGAAACTCCTGTTCACCTGGTTACAGAATGCCTTGCCATTGCAAACCAGCGCAAAGAATGTCTTGGACAAGAGAATTGCAGGAGGAACGAGGATTTAACTTCCTTGAAGCCCTCTCAAATACTGGAGTTCATTGAAGCTCTGGAGCTGGAGGGCGAGTTGCAGGTGGTGCATTTGCGAAAACAGCTCTGATGGGGGCACAAAAGACCTTCAGGTCGCAGTGAAAAGAAACTCCCCTACCTTACTATAACTATAAGATCGGAGAGGTGGACGTTTTCGGTGAAAATTTCACGATTCTCTTTAATGTTATGAACTTAACGAGATCGAATTGTTTATCCCATGACAAAATATCGATTCCAGATTTCTCGGTACTAAAGTTTCCAGCACCGGAAAAGGTCATCATGCAGCGATTCGTCGGTCCCGAAAAAATGAAAAAAGTTTCCACACAAGGGATTACGTTAGACAAAGCCGTCAAATGGATTCCGTACCTTTGGACCATTGTAAATCCGTTCACGGATTTGTAAACTAGCTGGGGGTCTGAAGGCTGATTTGTATAACTGTCCATTTATCATTCTAACACCAGCGCCCTCTCACTTTCAAGTTCGCCGTAACCCTTCGAAACTGCGGCCTGAACGTAGCGAATATATTTGCAACCCTCCTGCGCGTTTTCATATCAGTAAGGTCATTTGTAGGAAATTCTCTTGGAGGGAAGGTACGGTTGTCGCGACAGCTATGGAAGATTTTATCGCGAAAAAGGGTGCCTCGCAGAAGGCCAAAGGAATCAATCAATTGAACAATATAATATAACTGATTTTTGTGGAAAGTTTTTAAGTTTGCGCGCTTTTTTCTATGAAAAAAAATAATTGCAGTTCGCAAGTTTTGAGCTGAGAATAGGCTCAACGATTAGGTTGAACTTACAGATGAAGAATTCGAGGTCAAATTGAATTCTGTCCGTCCGGTCAGCCGTGAAATTCTTTTTCAAAACTTCAGCATTCGACGAATTTAATATGCGTCTCGAAACTCGAGCGGATTAAAAAAAATTACGAAAAGCACTGCCGTGAATTCAGGAGCTTTTGAGCGCTCGTACATCGACCTTGTAGGTAGATTCGCGTTCTCCAGTTGAAATCAATTGAAGACATTTTCGACAGCTGTCAAAAAAATTCTCAAACTTAGACGAAACTCCAGACTTTGTCAGTGCTTCAACTGACCAATTTTTTTTCGATAAGTCGCTAGAATTTTCTACGGTATCTATGGTCTTGGTGTGGCGATCTGAACAAAATTCCGCACGTATTTTGAATACATTATTCCTCAGCTAGATGCAAAATTTCATTTCAATCAAATCAGTAGTTTCGAAATTATCAGGAACAGAATATTTTGAACGCCCATATTTAAGGAACCCCTAGTCTAATTTTGCTCATTGTTGAACGTGATTTCAATTTCCTAGGCCTTTCCCTTCGGAAGTTATAATTTTCTATGTTTTCTATGGTTCTGGTCATGCGATCTGGAAAAAATGTTGCTTTAATATATCATTCTCGTTTAAAATACAAAATTTTATCTCGATCGAATGCGTAGTTTCGAAATTATCGAGAAAAGAAAATTTCAAACGACCGTATTTACGGAGCCCCTAGTATAATTTTGCTCATAAATGAAGGTCATCACGACATTCGAGATCCACACCTATCCTGAAAATTTCAAGTCCCTAGGCCTTTCCATTCGAAATTTATGATTTTCTATGGTTTCTATGGTTCTGGTCATGCGATCCAGAGAAATGTAGCTTGAATATATCATTCTCCATTAGTATACAAAATTTCGTCACGATCGGATCTGTAGTTTGGAAATTATCAAGAAAAATAAATCTCAAACGACCATATTTACGGAACCTCTAGTATAATTTTGCTCATAGATGAAAGTGATCACGACAATCGAGATCCACATCTATCCTGAAAATTTCAAGTCCCTAGGCGTTTCCGTTCAAAAGTTACAATTTTCTATGGTTTCTATGGTTCTGGTGATGCGAGCTGAACAAAATTTTGCATGTAGCTTGAACACCTCATTTTCCATTAGAGTGCAAAATTTCATCTCGATCGAATCTGTAGTTTCAAAGTAATCAGGAAAACAAAATTTCGAGCGTCCATATTTACGGAACTCCTAGGCGAATTTTGCCCAATAACGAACTCAACCGCGGCATTCGAGATTCGAACCTACCCTAAAAATTTCAAGTTCCTAGGACATTCCGTTCGAGAGTTATCGTGTATACGGACGGACGGACAGACTCGAATTTTTCGACGGATTCGTCATCAGTGAGTCGAACATAGTCGTTTGAGACCATTTTCGGCTCAAAATTCGAAAAATACAGACATCGTGACGATATGATATAGCCCTCGTGTAAGTAGTACGAGCGCTCAAAAATGACTGATCCGATTCCTAAAGATTATCTAGCCTCTCAATATGTTTTGTTTCACATTTTCAGGTGTTTACGAGCAGAATTTCTTCCCCGATACCACAGAGTTGAAGCATAAATACTTTTGTTCCTTCTGGTCAGTGAAACGGATTTGAAGGAAAAATAGGGATATTTACATTTTAAAATGGGAGAAAACTATGATTTTTCAAGGATTTCCACGCCCCACGATATGTTTTTTCCTAGGCATTGCAAGGTACCCCTGTTAAATCGATAATAAAAAAATAATTTAGACTTTGCGTATTTCGAGCCGTTGATGTTGTCCTATCATTACTCAAATAAGTGTGGGATATTATTAAAAAAAAAATTGAGTTTTTCTCATATATTCAATATAATTCGGTAATTTGCTCGCGAAAGCTCCTGCATCACGTCAGTTCTTTTCATTTTTTTTCTTTTATAATGCGAAAACAAATTGCTGTTTTGGAGAAACTGGAGGGAAACGTATAAATACGGAAACTCTTCATATGTCTTGATGAAATTCATAAAGCTTAAGGTTAATTACAAGTCTCGACGGTAGCGAAGGTTAGGGACACAATGTTATTTTCTGTTGACATGACTTCCTAAGAACGTAATCCTTAATAAAAGCCAAGGCGGTAACATATAATATATAAAATAAGGCAGTTCGCAGCAGGGATCATTTTATGAAGATATTAATTCTCGAATTGTCGAGTTGCGTTACAGTTATTATACTTACAAAGTAATAACTGGCTGTAAGATTAGGAAAGACTGTGAAGCGGCTAAATTAATTAATTAAATCTGCTATAAACCCGAGTGGCCCAGAAGCTAAGACAAAATCATCATCCTTTGCTCTTTCATCCCCATACTTCAGGTCCTTATTAAAATTCTCATCGCTCATTACGGTTCCTTTTTATCTCGAAACTTGATTATTGAATCGATTTACACCTTAACCTTTTTTAATTTAGACACCCTTCATCATCTGTTCACTAATTCAGACCGAAGGAATTGCTTTATTGCCAACTTTCCCTTCAAGGGAGTCAAAGGAAATCAGCATTTCTTTTCTCGCAAGTATTTCGATCCTCATTCATATTGAAACATTTCAAAGGAAAACAGGTTGGTGGGCAATCAGAAACTCTGGTTATCCCAAATCTTTTAATCGATGACGACGCAAAAAATATTTCTGGTTTCTTAAATTTTGTTAGAATATATTGGATATATTCTGCACGATCTTCTCCCTATTCAAATATTGATGTATCGATTCACTTAGTATATTAATAAATAGAGAATAGGGGATAGTAATATTTTCCGAGCCAATACCTGGGCTTCATTAACCACCAGTTGAGCGCCACGTGTTGTACACTGCCTAATCTCACCTACGACAATTACCAGTTGACGTAGTTGGATAACCATATGCTGTTTCCAATATTACGAAATTAGATGCATATGGTAAACTGGAGTAGCTGCTAATGATGTCCTTTATTTCTTGATTACATGTATATTGTATACCGTAAACAGGGACTAAACAGTAGATGATTTTATGAGAGTTACGTTTAATTGGATTAGTATTCAGATAACAAATCGTCACAACAATGTTGATTCACTGATAAAGATCACCCAGTCAGTTGTAACTAAATGAGGGTAACGATAATCACTGACATGTGCGAAAATAATTGATTACCGATAACATTAATTATACTTCTGGTAACAAACAAAAACTGGTCAGATACGAGTAATGTTCACATACTCAAAGGTGTAAACTCTGTACTATCTATTGTCAGTGCAAATTATTATTATTGAGTAGATCCGCATGAAAGGACAAAGTTAGATCCACATAATGAGTAGATACAACCAAGACAAACAAAGACCTATTAGTTAAAAATTATAGAAAGCATTCGCATTTTCCAGTTTCAGAAACGAATGACTGAAGACATTTTTGACAGCTGTTAGAAAAATGACAGCAGTTCTTTGTCAATTATAACGAATCAGCTGTTACAGAAATATAAGGATTTTTATTCAATAATTCGTTGGAATTTAAAATGGTTCTGATTATGCGATCTAGAAAAAAACTAGCTTGAATATATCATTCTCTATTGAAAAACAAAATTTCGTCACGATCGAATGAAATGATCAAGAAACCTGATTTTCGAACGAGCATATTTACGAAACCCCTGGACGAATTCCGCCCAAAAACGAACCAAAAAAAAAAAGATTCGAACCTACCCTGAAAATTCCAAGTTTCTAGGTCGGTCTGTTCGAGAGTTATCGTGTTTACGGACGGACGGACAGACTCGAATTTTTCGACGGATTCGTAATCAGTGAGTCGAACTTTGTCGATTGAGACCATTTTCGGCTCGAAATTCGAGAAATACAGACATCATGACTAAATTTTATAGCCCTCGTGTAAGTAGAACGAGCGCTCAAAACCGACGATTCACATAATTCGTGATCTATTGCCTTCTGGTTCGAATAAATGATGCAGGTAATGAGTCAAAATGGTTAGTTACTTTATTTATTTCGAACGCAAACGTCGAAGGCATTGTATAAACGATAATGTAAAATCTCTTATGAGTTTAATTACAATTCAAAATAAATTAATAATTAGGTTAGATTGGGTTAGTTTGTCTTAGGACTGGTTACTGGTTATTCATATTTAGGTTAGGTTAGCTTCAGTTAGGAGAGTGTTGAATATAATTCTGATAGGGAAATCGTATTGAGGTTAGGTTAGATTTGTCTAAGTCGAAGGTGTGTCTTATAAAATACTCAAAAAAATGGGTGATGACTGCCTTCAATTGAGGTCCAGTAGTGACCAACAAGTTTTGTATTTTAATATTGAAGGAATTTCGAAGGACGAAAAACGTAATGTCTCAAAATTAGCCAGAATGGTTTAGTGGTGATTCTCCTTCAAGAGACCCACTTGGCAAGTGGGAAAAATCTTCGCGAAAGGGTTGTTTGAAGAGGCTATGTACTATTCCTGATTAATGGAATGGGTGGTCAATTTTGAATCGATTTAACATACAATAAATAATTTCGTCCGGATCGCATGACCAGAACCATAGAAATCATAGAAAATTATAACTTTCGAACGGGAAGGACTAGGGACTTGATATTTTCAGGATAGGTGTGGATCTCGAATGTTGCGGTCACGTTAATCAATGAGCAAAATTAAACCAGGGGTTCCGTAAATATGGTCGTATGAAATTTAGTTTTCTTGATCATTTCAAAACTACGGATTTGATAGTGAGGAAATTTTGTATTTTAATGAATTATGATATATTCAAGCTACATTTCGTCCGGATCGCATGACCAGAACCATAGAAAATTATAACTTTCGAACGGGAAAGCCTAGGGACTTGATATTTTCAGGATAGGTGTGGATCTCGAATGTTGCGGTCACGTTAATCAATGAGCAAAATTAGACTAGGGGTTCCGAAAATAGGGGCATTCAAAATATTTTTGAGCGCTCGTACTACGAGGGCTATACGATAACTCTCGAACGGAAAAACCTAGAGACTTGAAATTTTCAATGTGGGTTCAGTTCCTGAATGCCTCGGTTAAGTTCGTTAATGGGCCAAATTCCACAAGGGGTTCCGTAAATATGGCCGTTCAAAGTTTTGTTTCCCTGATTACTTGAAAACTACAGATTTGATCGAGATGAAATTTTGCACTCAAATGGAAAATGAGGTGTTCAAGCTACATGTGGAATTTTGTCCAGATCGCATGACCAGAACCATAGAAACCATAGAAAATTGTAACTTTTGAACGGAAACGCCTAGGGAATTGAAATTTTCAGGATAGGTGTGGATCTCGAATGTCGTGATCACGTTCATCTATGAGCAACATTTTTCTAGTGTTTTCCGTGAATATGGTCGTTTGAAATTTAGTTTTCTTGATAACTTCAAAACTACAGATTCGATCGTGACGAAATTTTGTATACTAATGGAGAAATTTGTGATTCCTCCAGATCACATGACCAGAACCATAGAAACCGTAAAAAATCATAACTTCCGAACGGAAAGACCTAGGGACTTGAAATTTTCAGGATAGGTGTGGATCTGAGATGTCGCGTTCACGTTCATCAATGAGCAGAATTATACTAGGGGTTCCGTAAATACGGTCGTTTGAAATTTTGGTTTCTCGATAATTTCGAAACTACGGATTCGATCGAGATGAAATTTTGTATTTTAATGGAGAATGATATATTCAAGCAATTTTTTGTCCAGATCGCATGACCAGAACCATAGAAACCATAGAAAATCGTAACTTTTGAACGGAAAGGCCTAGGAACTTGAAAATTTCAGGGTGGGTTTGGATCGCGAATATCGCGGTCACGTCCATCATTGAGCATCATTTTTTATGCTCTCGCATTTCTCTTTTTCAGATTTGTTTTTCAGTTACCTTGGAGGAGTCTATCGTTAATGAAATTGAAGAAAAAGAAGAAGTGATGTTGTTTCTGATGAAAAGAACCCCTTCAATACGAATATGTCAGCTGATTCTGTAAAAATTTTTTTTATTTCCATCAGAGGAATCGTTTGTCGATGTCTTCCGAGGTGAGAAAAGCTCACGACCGCATGTGGCGAAAAAGGATGTGGAACGTAAGGTCGATGGAATCCCGGTCTTATTCTCCGCAGACGCAGGTTGCAGACAGCATCGCTCTGGAGGCTGATGAGCAATTGATGATTCCAAAGTGTCTGTGCCATCTGAACCAATTACACTAGCAAATCCTTCTCGACCGCGGTAACTTTCCCAATGCGGTTTCCCTAGATCTACCGGATTATTGTCTCTGCTATCTGTTGAATGAATAAACAGAACATATTCCGTGATGACAGTCGCTCCGGGGACATTCATCATCCGACGATAGTCGTTTTCACATGTTACAGGGCGCAACATTACGAGGGGATGAACAAGTGGAATAACAATTGGGGAGTTTTCATTCGCGTGCAGAGTGGGCAAACTTGGATGTTTCATTACTGGGAACATTTTTTTCCTTTCAATGATAGATATCGACATGGTTCGATCGTATATGAATCTACAATTTGAAGAGCATTATGATTCAGGGTTTCACTCCAAAAATGATTTAATGAAGCCAAGATCCCATATTTTGGGAACTGCATATATGAAGCAGACACATAAAAATCGATTGAAAATAACAGACGAATGTAAAAAAATTGATGAAAAGCACTGCCGTGAAGTCAGGAGCTTTTGAGCGCTCGTTTATCCACCTTTTCCCGCATTTTCCAGTTTTGGAAAACCAATTGAAAAAGTTTTCAAACTGAGACGAAACTGCAGACTTCACGTCAGTGCTTTGGGTGAATTTTCTACGGTATCTATGGTCTTGGTAATGCGATCTGAATAAAATTTCGCACGAAGTTTGAGTACATTATTCTTCATTTATGTGCAGAATTTAATTCCAATTCAATCAGTAGTTTCGAAATAATCAGGAAAAATTTCAAGTCCCTAGGTCTTTCTGTTCGAACGTTATAATTTTCTATGGTTTCTATGGTTCTAGTCATGCGATCTGGATACAATTCTGCATTTTAGCTTAAACACGTCATTCTCCATTTGAGTGTAAAATTCCTTCACGATCGGGTTTGTAGTTTCGAAGAAATCAGGAGAACAAAATTTCGAACGGCCATATATACAAAATCCTTGGTGGAATTCTGACCATTAAGGAACTCAACTGCGGTATTTCGGAACTAAACCTATACTGAAAATTTCAAGTCTCTAGGTTGTTTCGTTCGAGAGTTATTATGCTTACGAACGGACGGACGGACAGACTCAAGTTTTCCGACGGATTCGTCTTCAGTGAGTCGAACTCTATCGATTGAGACCATTTTCGGCTCAAAATTCGAAAAATACAAACATCGTGACAAAATTATATAGCCCTCGTGTCAGTAGAACGAGCGCTCAAAAATCATAAAATCAGATAAGGAAAAATGTTTCGTCCATAATCGATTCAAAAAATATATCTTCCGATTATCAGATTATCAGAGTTTTAATTAATGGTTTATTATGAAAATTACGAAAAGCACTGCCGTGAAGTCAGGAGCTTTTGAGCGCTCGTTCATCCCCCATAAGTAGATTCGCATTCTCCACTTTAAGAAACCAATTGGAATGATTTTGACAGTTGACACAGACTTTACATCAGTGCTTCAGGTGTCCAATTTTTTTTCGATAATTCGCTAGATTTTTCTACCGTATCAATGGTCTCGGTAATGCGATCTGGACAAAATTTTCCACGTAGTTTGAATACATTATTCTTCATCTATTTGCGAAATTTCATTCCAATCCAATAAGTAGTTTCGAAATTATCAGGAAAAAAATAGTTTGAACTGCTATATTTACGGAACCCCCAGTCTAATTTTGCTCTAATTCGCGATCCGAACCTATCCTGAAAATTTCAAGTCCCTAGGCCTTTGCGTTCGAAAGTCTCGATTTTCTATAGTTTCTATGGTTTTGATCATGCGATCTGGAGAAAATGTAGCTCGAATATATCATTCTCAATTTAAATACAAAATTTCGTCACGATCAAATCTATAGTTTTGAAATTATCAAGAAAACTAAATTTCAAACGACCATACTTACGGAACCCCTAGTCTATTTTTGCTCATTGATGAACGTGACCGCAACATTTGAAATCCACACCTATCCTGAGAATTTCAAGTCCCTAGTCCTTTCCATTACAAAGTTATATTTTTGTATGGTTTCTATGGTTCTGGTCATGCGAGCTGAATAAAATTTTGTCTGTAGCTTGAACACGTAATTCTCCATCTGAGTGCAAAATTTCACCTCGATCGAATATGTAACTTCGAAGTAATCAGGAAAACAAAATTTCGAGCGGCCATATTTACGGAACCCCTAGGCGAATTTCGCCCAATAACGAACGTAAACGCGGCATTCGAGATTCGAACCTACCCTGAAAATTTCAAGTTTCTAGGACATTCCGTTTGAGAGTTATCGTGCATACGGACGGACGGACAGACTCGAATTTTTCGACGGATTCGTCATCAGTGAGTCGAACATAGTCGTTTAAGACCATTTTCGGCTCAAAATTCGAAAAATACAGACATCGTGACGAAATGATATAGCCCTCGTGTAAGTAGTACGAGCGCTCAAAAATAGATAAAACTTCTATTGATAATGTACATTTTAATAAATAGGGGCAGGAGTTAGAAGACGTGAGCGTGTTTCGATAGAAACTATGTTCATTATGGGAAATTTGAAAAACAGCGCTGAAATTTTGGGAACGTGGTGAAAATAGCAACTTATCCCTTTTAGAGGAGAAAATTTATGGAAAGAAACAAAAATCGAAGAAAAAACTCTGATTTTTTTAGATTTTCACACTGAATAATATAAAGTTTCACTATCACCCCCAAAATATGAATTATTGATCAAGAAAAAAAGTTGAAAGTTTTTATAAAGAAAATTCGATAGGCACTGCGTTTTTTCATCACAACGTTTCGGGTCTAATGGGGTATTTATCAATTGCATCCATATTCCTTGAGTGTTAAATTTGAAAAAAAGTGCAAAAGATCTTGAGACGATTCTGGACTGTGTTATGTCTCCGTAAGGAAATCTGCCATGAATAACAGTGCCATATGCATTCCAGCAAGAAAATAAAGTGCTGGATTTCATCGCAAATTTGTATATTCTCTTACAATTTTTTTTAGAAGATTTTTCCTGAACGGTATAATTGTTAAAGTAAAAACTAAGTAGAGGAAAAATTACTGATTGAAAAGGTCACAAACTAACCGATAAAATTGATCACAATTTTTTACAGAAATTGTTCGAAATGGTCACTATTCGTTAGATGTGCACAAAGTCATGCCCGGCGTAATAACGAGTATTACATGCAGCAACTATCACATCAGTTTGCTTACGAATGATGTCACAAGCATTTTCAATGCGTTGTTCTTGTTCTAACTAATTGAACAGCATCAAAATATATTATTGAGCGCTCGTACTACTTACACGAGGGCTATATCATTTCGTCACGATGTCTGTATTTTTCTAATTTTGAGCCAAAAATGGTCTCAATCGACTATGTTCGACTCACTGATGACGAATCCGTCGGAAAATTTGAGTCTGTCCGTCCGGCCGTAAGCACGATAACTCTCGAACGGAACAACCTAGAGACTTGAAATTTTCAGTGTAGGTTCAGTTCCCGAATGCCTCGGTTGAGTTCGTTAATGGGCCAAATTCCACTAGGGGTTCCGTAAATATGGCCGTTCAAAGTTTTGTTCCCCTGATTACTTGAAAACTACAGATTTGATTGAGATGAAATTTTGCACTCAAATGGAGAATGAGGTGTTCAAGCTACATGTGAAATTTTGTCCAGATCGCATAACCAGAACCATAGAAACCATAGAAAATTGTAACTTTTGAAGGGAAACGCCTAGGGACTTGAAATTTTCAGGATAGGTGTGGATCTCAAATGTCGTGATCACGTTCATCTATGAGCAAAATTATACAAGGGGTTCCATAAATATGGTCATTTGAAATTTAGTTTTCTTGATAATTTCAAAACTACAGATTCGATCGTGACGAAATTTTGTAAACTGATGGAGAATGATATATTCAAGCTACATTTCTCCAGATCACATGACCAGAACCATAGAAACCATTGAAAATCATAATTTTCGAACGGAAAGGCCTAGGGACTTGAAATTTTCAGGATAGGTGTGGATCTGAAATGTCGCGTTCACGTTTATCAATGAGCAGATTTATACTAGGGGTTTCGTAAATACGGTCGTTTGAAATTTTGGTTTCTCGATAATTTCGAAACTACTGATTCGATCGAGATGGAATTTTGTATTTCAATCGAGAATGATATATTAAAACAATGTTTTGTCCAGATTGCATTACCAGAACCATAGAAAACATAGAAAATTGTTACTTTTGAACGGAAAGGCCTAGGAACTTGAAATTTTTAGGGTGGGTTTGGATCGCGAATATCGCGGCCACGTTCATCAATGAGCGAAATTAGACTAGGGGTTCCGTAAATATGGCTGTTCGAAATATTTTTTTCCTGATTATTTCGAAACTACTGATTGGATTGGGATGAAATTTTGCACCCAGCTTAGGAATAATGAATTCAGACTACGTGCCAAATTTTGTTCAGATCGCACCACCAAGACCATAGATACCGTAGAAAATTCTAGCGAATTATCGAAAAAAAATTGGTCACCTAAAGCACTGACATGAAGTCTGGACTTTCGCCTAAGTTTCAGAATTTTTGTGACAGTTGTCGAAAATTCCTTCAATTGATTTCTAAAACTGGAAAATGCGAATCTACCTACAAGGTGCATGTACGAGCGCTCAAAAGCTCCTGCCTTCACGGCAGTGCTTTTCGTAATTTTATTATTATAATTTGAATGATAAAAACGCAACCCCAAGGCATGGAAAACCGTCGTTTCCAATGTGGATTGGATCGACGGACAATAACGACTTTCCCAACCCGTCAAAATTTCAGTTATACCAGGAAATAGTTTATTTGCTCATCACGACCCGAGGCCTGTCTCTGCAAAACTAGATATTAACAAAGTTTAGGTCGTGGACATCTATACCCAACAAAAAAGACATCAATTAGAGCGGCGCTCATAAAAGTTGTTCGGAACTCTATCCTGAAGTACGTGGTCAGGCATCGATCCGATAGATGTATGGAGAAGTTGGCGAACTTGCTAGGGCTCCTCGCAGATTCAACATTTGAATTTTTCATACAGAGGAAATCCACTACTCAAAAAATCTATGTAACACCTCCATAATTCTTTCACTTGTTGAAAACGTTGTACAAACAGCGAACGTATAGATTTTTTCATATTCAATTTTCATATTCGTGGATATGGATAATTTGTTATTGAAATCGTAATAGGAATTTACCCATATCCGCAGGAGACAAAGAGGGTATGACAGAGGGAGACAAACGAAAATGACCGATTTACCGAGGTGCCACAATAAAACCCTGAATACAATTCGTTCACCCTTAGTTTTCTGATCCCTTTGCTGACTGATTCGCCTGAACGTGTTAACGATCCTTTCTCGGTTATCCTCGGTTGGCTTCACCGCAGGATTGTGTATTTGGTGTACCGTTCTTATAAGTTCCTGCCACCTAGCCCACACAATCTGGACCGATCTACACCGCTTAAACTCCCACATTGTTTCAGCTCCAGAATTCTCGAATTGCAATCACATGTGTTGATTGAATTCTTCATTTTTTTCAGATGCTTCAGTTCTTCTAGTAAATCATTCCGAAATGAACTTTCTAAGCCGGATCCATCAACATGGAAACTTATGGATGAAAACTGTGCAAAATGAAAAGGAAGTGATTCATTCTACCTCTAAATGATGAATTTATTGTTAATATTGAACAACTGCAGCCCAATGGGCTGCTGAAGAAATCTAGGCGAATCACTCAAAGAAGGGAGACCTGTACAGGCTATCACCTGGTTGAAGAAAAATTACACAACGCACTTCACTTAAATTTGTTCAATACCACTCTCGTTTACTCTCGACAATATAGGGGAAAAAATGGTGCGATGAATCAGAAGATTGCGAAGATGATCTGTCATCAAAGAATGGCGACTGACTGTCGGAAGGTTTGTTCGAACTCGAGTTAGGCAACCCAACATTCACGACTTAACAACCTCAATAATCACCTTGTCTAAATTGGAAAAATTTTATATGGAATGGCTGTGATATGCGACGAGAAAATTTTGAAAATTAAATTGATTTTGTACAAATTTTCATGATTTCCTCACAATTAAATATGGTACTTCCACTGAATATTTTACAGGGAGAGGAATGGGACTTTTCGCTCGATTTCAAACTGTCCGGAATAAAATTCTGTCGATGTTGAATTGAGTTCGGGACGGTAAAGCCTAACGAAATATTCTTTTGAAACCATACTGATGGAGAAAAGAAGATCCACTTATTCGTTACTTCTTCCACTAATCTCAGCTTCGTTGTTCCCGCCCCGGTGAATATTCTGTACAGTTCTCATCCCTCTTTGACATTCTGTACACGGACGCATAAGCTGGCCAATCTCCAGTGGTCGCCAAAACAACGGTCACTTCGCCCTTTTTCAAACATTCCCAGTTCCATAAATCCCCATGTCATTTTTTTGGGATTATCCCCCCTGTCGGAAGAAGCCACTTACAATCATAACAGCATTTTATGAAGACCGGAATTTTCACATCGTAAACAAGAATGCAACACATTTTATTGCAGACCGTATGAGTTTTCTTGAGCTTATGGAAATTGGTGGATTTTATTCGATTGTGAATTATGGAAATCCATAACTTCCGGACATTTGACAGCATTATGTAAATGCGTTTTGCAAATTGGTGGATTGTAACAATGTTTGGGAATCCGAATTTCTGCTGGAATCTTCGCATGTCATGAACTGTAGGGTTATCTCAACGAATCTTGTCTCACTTCGATAGAACAGGAATTTCAAATAACAAAATAATTTTATATTCGGAAGTTTGAGAATGGAATAATTATTTTCAAACTATAGATGTCTTCATCAGGCCAGGTGGCAAAACTGAGTGTAGTTTCGTTTCAATTCACGATTTATCCGGTACCTTGTTTCGAATTCGTATGTTATGTGAGGAAGCTTCTCGAAGATCAAATGTCCGAAGAATTCGAATTTAATTATTTTGTTTTCGAGGAAACTTCTTCTCAGCCGTTTGTGTTCCTTTGAAGTCTCTGCTGAGCTCAATTATTATACCTATAGCTGAATAAAGTATCAATCATTCAGAACATAATAGCTGCAAGAAACGTCTTCCATTGTGACATGGCTCCTGCGTTATGGTCTCGGACCTGTATAATATTTCTTCATTTTACAACTTACAAAAAGAAACTTATACGTTGCAGCGATAGTTTTATCACTTTGGGATAATTTATTTTTAATAGGGTATTGTTTTCTTTCAGCGAGTTAAGATGAGTTCGTTTACATGTGAACTAATGACGTTCGATTTCAATCTCTAATACGCTAACAATGCATTCTTATTCGAGTTTACTGCATAATGCGTAGTGGACAGTTATTAGTATTATTATCTTTTAACTGCTCAAACACATAGAACTATGTATAGGGAAATAGAGAAAGCATCAATATTTTGATGTATCTTCTTTAAAACGGATGTTTCGGGTCTAATAAAGTGGTTATCAATGTCATTCATATGCCTTCACACCATAATATTTTAATAATATTATGAGCGGTTTGGGCTTCTTTGATACAGGGTGTTTGAGTCTTCCAAAACTCAGAAGATGCATAATTTCCCGCCATTCTTCTACTTCGAAAAACTAAAAACAGTTTATGCTCGAAATATTGAGAATAGGAATAACGAAAATAATACTGACTACGCATATCTCCCTTTTTTTTCAGTTTTTTTTCTATATTTTGAAAACTATTAAGAAGAATGCAACTATTCGAAAAGAATTACATATATTTAGAATTGAATAATCGATTTATTTTCACTCCCTGTATAACTGAAAGTGTTCAGGCTTCAAGAATATTTCAGGCACTCGAACTTGCGACACCCTGTATAATCCATCATTTGTCTTAAGAATTGGATTTCAATAAACTATCTCCTCAAAAGTGGAAATTTAATTTTGTTGATATCAAAATTGAACTATATTTCCTATGAAAATTACAGAATTAGGCAATTCTTTTGGTTACAAGTGGAAATAAAACTTTGATAACCATCAAAGTCACCTCACATGATGTATCCACTAATAACTCTTTTCTGTAGAATTTTACATAAAGTTTGGTTAATTAGGAAACCCTTCATCGTAAATGAGGGCTATAGTAAGAAAAATTGAAGAGCACTAACGTGAAATCAGGAGCTTTTGAACTCGTTCATCCACATTCTATTGAAAAAAAGTTTGACAGCTGTCAAAAAAGTTACAGCAGCTCTTCGTCAATGATGCCGAATCAGCTGTTACAGAAATATAAGGATTTTTTATTCGATAATTCGTTGGAATTTAAAATCGTTCTGGTTATGCGATCAGGAAAAAATGTAGCTTGAATATATCATTCTCCATTGAAATACAAAATTTTGTCACGATCGAAACTAAATTTCAAACAAACATATTTACGGAACCCCTTGTCAAATTTTGCCCAATGAGGACATTCCGCGGCATTCGAGATTTGAACCTACCCTGAAAATTTCAAGTTTCTAGGCCGTTCCGTTCGAGAGTTATCGTGTATACGGACGGACAGACTTGAATTTTCGACGGATTCGTCATCAGTAAGTCGAACCATGTCAATTGAGACCAATTTTTTCTCGATAATTCGCTAGAATTTTCTACGGTATCTATGGTCTTGGTGATGCGATCTGGACAAAATTTCGCACGTAGTTTGAATACATTATTCTTCAGCTAGTTGTGAAATTTCATTCCAATCCAATCAGTAGTTCCGAAATTATCAGGAAGAACATATTTTGAAGGGCTATATTTACGGAACCCCTAGTCTATTTTGGCTCATTATTGAACGTGACCGCGACATTTGCGATCCAAATCTACCCTGAAAATTTCAAGTTCCTCGGCCTTTCCCCTCGGAAGTTATAATTTTCTATGGTTCTGGTTATGCGATCTGGACAAAATGTTGCTTTAATATATATAATTCTCGATTAAAATACAAAATTTTATCTCGATCGAATCTGTAGTTTTGAAATTATCAAGAAAACAAAATTTCAAACGACCATATTTACGGAACCCCTAGTATAATTCTGCTCATTGATAAACGGGAACGCGACATTTCAGATCCACACCTATCCTGAAAATTTCAAGTCCCTAGGCCTTTCCGTTCGAAAGTTATGATTTTCTATGGTTTCTATGGTTCTGGTCATGCGATCTGGAGAAATGTTGCTTGAATATATCATTCTTCATTAGTATACAAAATTTCGTCACGATCGAATCTGTAGTTTTGAAATTATCAAGAAAACTAAATTTCAAACGACCATATTTACGGAACCCCTAGTATAATTTTGCTCATAGATAAATGTGATCACGACATTCGAGATCCACACCTATCCTGAAAATTTCAAGTCCCTAGGCATTTCCGTTCGAAAGTTACAATTTTCTATGGTTTCTATGGTTCTGGTTATGCGATCTGGACAAAATTTCACATCTAGCTTGAACACCTCATTCTCCATTTGAGTGCAAAATTTCATCTCGATCAAATCTGTAGTTTCCAAGTAATCAGGAGAACAAAACTTTGAACGGCCATATTTACGGAACCCCTAGTGGAATTTGACCCATTAACGAACTCAACCGAGGCATTCGGGAACTGAACCTACACTGAAAATTTCAAGTCT
The DNA here is from genome assembly GCA_963966015.1 of Aphidecta obliterata. Lineage (NCBI taxonomy): Eukaryota > Metazoa > Arthropoda > Insecta > Coleoptera > Coccinellidae > Aphidecta > Aphidecta obliterata. The sequence goes on from OZ014436.1 coordinate 5,766,588, forward strand.
CTAGGTTGATCCGTTCGAGAGTTATCGTGCTTACGGACGGCCGGCCGGACGGACGGACAGACACGAATTTTCCGACGGATTCGTCATCAGTGAGTCGAACATAGTCGATTGAGACCATTTTCGGCTCAAAATTCGAAAAATACAGACATCGTGACGAAATGATATAGCCCTCGTGTAAGTAGTACGAGCGCTCAAAAAAGATCCACTGGAAAACGTACTAATAATTATGATTTATTATTTTTCAACAATTATGTGAAAATGATTTCGTTGATCTTGCTATTGTAAAACTTATAGAAATATTTGAACTCCATAATCTGAGCAGCTCAATAAAAATTAATTACACTTGGCTGATGTGGATGGGGTAGTTTCAAGATTGCTTTGTTTACATTGTTTGATGGCCGATGGGTTATTCTGCAATTATTTTCCCGATAATCTTCTAGTTTTTACCATTCTTTGGTATGTTGGTAAACTAGAAAAACTGACACTTTCAGCACTTGACATTAAGTAAAAACCTCCCTCGTGTTTTATTATGAACTGAATTATCCTACATTCTTTCAGGATGAAACACTGAAGATTTAATGATCACAAAGATAAACATCAGAATAAATAGAACCTCGAGTGCTACATATAAAATGAGTGTCAAGAAAAGCCGAACAGCTATATGATTCCGATCTTCCTCCACAACATTAGTTGCCGTGTAAGGGTGGTTGAATAATGAGGGGTAGCGCAAAATCTTGGGGTTTTTGAAATGATATTAACTTTATGATATTTGCTGCTGTTCGGAATGCGCAATTAATAACCCCAAATTAACCCTTCCCCCAATTCTGAGACGCTATAAATCTTCTACGCTCATTTTAGTGGTCGATGCCGGTAATCGTACATGGATGCGGCAGCTGTTACACAACTTGGTAACGCAAATTGCGAATTACGAATGGACTTCGATGGCAAAAACTTCGCCTGAATGCGTAACAGTTCATAGAAATGTTTTTTCCACTTACTGACAAATGATTCGTTCCGAAACTGCTTTATTAAATAGTTGCGAAAGCTTATTAATTTCGGAACGTCATCAACTAGTTGTTCGGAGGTTTTTTCTGTTCTTCAGGATTTGCGGATTTGTTATTTGGTGGGTAATTAAACAAAAATTTTTTCAAGATAGATACTTTTGCCCCTATAGAAAAGTATGTTTACAAAAAAAAACATCAAAAGCAGCCCTCTACCTAGAATGGTATGAACGCAATCATTACTTCATAAATTTCGATATGAAATCCGACAAATATCGATTTTCTCCTTAAGACCACTTGAAGAACATTCCCTATAGGTACATACAAGGGCAGGAAGAATTGGAAAAACCTCCCGTTTTGTGGCTCCAAGGATAAGTAATTTGATTTGCGGTCGATTCATTTCACTGCCAATTTCGTAATCGAATTAACTCCAGGCCTGTGGCCAAATCCGGCTAATTGTGAGATGTATATACCGAGGGAACATAAATCGAAATACGAAAAGTGATTCGGAACCCTTACATTGATTTGGGTGCAAGTAGGTATGTATAATCGATAAAAGGAAAGTCTTTGTCGATGCCATTTGAGCAGAAAGCTCGACGTTCTCATTCACTGAGCAAAACAAGAATTATAACTGGAAACGGAATTATATGGAGGTTGCGATTCCTCAAATCCAATCACTCGATGAAAACAATCATAATCTTATTTTCTTGGATTAAAGTCCAGCTTTTGTGGAAACAATCGTTTCAGTTCATTCGTACTTGGGAGGTGTCGCACGGAAGGGAAGAGCGCACTCTTGCGCAGTCGTCCTCATAATTATTTCGGTAGTCGGCGTTACCCCAGACTTGCGCAAACTTATATCTTGCTTGTGTTCTGTGTTTGATCAGTTCAGGATGAAAAAACGAAAGAATCAATAGTGATAAAGAATTCATTCGAATATAAATATATTATTGCGGAAAACATAACCTTATCATTGTTGTGTAGGTCCTTTGCAGGAAATAATTTCTGTGTTCGGAGCTGAAGTCGTTTCGTGACCGAGAAATTTCGTAAACAGCATCTTTGTAGCATTGTTGTATACAAATCGTGTCATTTATGGAAGGAACCGACAGTTGGAAGTCGAGTAGCGGGCTTTCGGGGTGATTGACAGGGGAAGGATCAAGCATTCGTCGGGACCTGACCGACTGATCCGCGTTGACATTCAAATTTCCCGAAGCTTTGAATACATCAAGAATGAAATATAATAAAAGGAGCAAACGTCGTCTTAGTGAGTGACAGGGGATACGGATGGGATAACACACACGGTTTATAGCTCGGGTATTCGGCGATTTCATTTTAAAGCGATTGTAAAAACTGAATATATTCCTCGATGGATTCGGGGGGACTTCCATTCAGATATCTCCTCAAGAATTTATAGATTACGTCATTTTATCAATTTGGATTTTATGGTTTAACAAGGTTCTGATGAATGGGGGTTGAAATGAGTCAAGTTGGTATTTTGATCCTACAGAGTCGTAAAATAGATGTCTCGCAACAAAATTCACATGTGAAGATGTTATAAAATACTTGACCATTCAATGTTCAGGTGAATATCTGAATAAGATTTATGAAGACGAAACTTAATCATGATTTTGGTGTTGGAAAACAAAAATTCTTCAAATCACTTATTTTGACCATAAAAGCAATCACAGAACAATTTTTCGAATTTGTTTTCAAAGGTGAGGCTTTTAATGAACCGGTGCTAGAATTCATCAAAATTATTCACTTGCTGGAATGCATATGGCACCGTGATTCATGGCAGATCTTCTGAAAGAGGGATAACACGATTCAGAGTGGTCTTAAGATCTTTATGCCCAAGATTTTCAGCTTGTTTTTCAAATTGAATATTTTATATGATCAACTTCCGGTGAAATGATTTCTGTTGATGAGTTCTAGCACCTGCCAAAAAAAAAAATTACGAAAAGCACTGCCGTGAAGTCAGGAGCTTTTGAGCACTCGTACATCCACCTTGTAGGTAGATTCGCATTTTCTAGTTTTAGAAATCAATTGAAGGAATTTTCGACAGCTGTCGATAAAATTCTGAAACTTAGGCGAAACTCAGAACGTCAGTGCTTCAGCTGACCAATTTTTTTCGATAATTCGCTAGAATTTTCTACGGTATCTATGGTCTTGGTGATGCGATCTGGACAAAATTTAGCACGTAGTTTGAATACATTACTCCTTAGCTAGGTGCAAAATTTCATTTTAATCCAATCAGTAGTTTTGAAACTATCAGGAAAATAATATTTTGAAGGGCAATATTTACGGAACCTCTAGTCTAATTTTGCTCATTGATGAACGTGACCGCGACATTTGCGATCCAAACCCACCCTGAAAATTTCAAGTTCCTAAGCCTTTCCCTTCGGAAGTTATCATTTTCTATGGTTTCTATGGTTCTGGTCGTGAGATCTGGACAAAATGTTGCTTTAATATATCATTCTCGATTGAAATACACAATTTTATCTTGATCGAATCCGTAGTTTTGAAATTATCGAGAAAACAAAATTTCAAACGACCATAATTACGGAACCCCTAGTATAATTCTGCTCATTGAAAAACGTGAACGAGACAATTCAGATCCACACCTATCCTGAACATTTCAAGTCCCTAGGCCTTTCCTTTCGAAAGTTATGATTTTCTATGATTTCTATAGTTCTGGTCATGTGATCTAGAGAAATGAAGCTTGAATTTATCATTCTCCATTAGTATACAAAATTTCGTCACGATCGAATCTGTAGTTTTGAAATTATCGAGAAAATTAAATTTCGAAACGACCATATTTACGGAACCCCTAGTATAATTTTGCTCATAGATGAACGTGATCACGACATTCGAGATCCACACCTATCCTGAAAATTTCAAGTCCCTAGGCCTTTCCGTTCGAAAGTTACAATTTTCTATGGTTTCTATGGTTCTGGTCATGCGATATGGACAAAATTCACATGTAGCTTGAGCACCTCATTCTCCATTCAAGCGCAAAAATTTCATCTCGATCAAATCTGTAGTTTTCAAGTAATCAGGGGAACAAAACTTTGAACGGCCATATTTACAGAACCCCTAGTGGAATTTGGCCCATTAACGAACTCAACCGAGGCATTCCGGAACTGAACCCACACTGAAAATTTCAAGTCTCTAGGTTGTTCCGTTCGAGAGTTATCGTGCTTACCGACGGACGGACGGACAGACTCGAATTTTCCGATGGATTCGTCATCAGTGAGTCGAACATAGTGGATTGAGACCATTTTCGGCTCAAAATTCGAATAATACAGACATCGTGACGAAATGATATAGCCCTCGTGTAAGTAGTACGATTGCTCAAAAAGTTCCACTTCAAAAAACACCCTATACAGATATGGTACATTTCTTCTATTTTCATCTGAAAATCTTATTTGAAAGCAGATGTAATTCAACGAGGTACTTTATTTATACGATTTATTTATTTAGTGGGAAATACACAAATTCAATCAATCAGAACGACTCATTGTCCAACGAACTTAATTCAAGTATGAGATGCCACTGAATTCAATACTGACATGTGGATAGCATGCCAAACTCGACCATTAAGAGCGACGAAGAAAGGGTAAACTCATGGAATGACGTATCGTTAAATAACGGGTAGAATTGAATATGACTGAAACGAGATAAACTTTCTATCACCTAAGAAATTTCTTGGAACTTGGAAAAACCTTGTATATCTGATATATGTGTGTTTTTGTCGATAATTTCCCGAATTCTGGCATTTTATTGAAACTTACGAGATATACGAAATCTCCTCAAGGGAAAAACCACTTCATTTTCCCATCCTCCCATGTGAAAATTTTCAAATTGCGACGGTTTCTAGCACATATACGACGCTAGCAGCTTATTAATTCCAATATTTGAATAGAACATCTCGTTCCGTCTCTTCAAAATCGGGTTCACAACTGTAAATTAGATCGAATCGCCCCCTGAGGGATCAGAGTTAGTAAAAACGACGCATGAGGAGTTTTTTAGTCGGCATAAAAGAAAATTGTTCTTGTAGCTTGAGGGCTCTTGGCAAGATTTAATGCTTCAGTGCGGAGCGAGTTAAAACGGTTGGCACATCGAACGTATATTTCTGTATATCGCGTTCAAGACGACGTGGAAATTGCTACGATAACAGAATTTGGCTTTTCATTTTTCTGCTACGCTGGTCTTATGATAGGAAGTTGTGTCCCTCGCTAGTCCTGGGGTCTTATATGATTTTCGTCTGATGTTCTGCTTCTTCCCTAGTCGTGGATTTAACGTGGTGGTTGGGAAGGGTTAGGCCGGATATACACGGTTTTCAGTGGATGAAGCAAAATAATTGAAAACAGATTTAGCAAAATTCAGATGAAGCAAGAGTTTTATACGAATATTATAATGGGGTTGTTTTTGAACGCTTGTTCTACATACACGAATCCTATATAATTTCGTCACGATGTCTGCATTTTTCGAATTTAGAGCCAAAAATGGTCTCAATCGACACTGTTCGACTCACTGAAGACGAACCCGTCGAAAAATTCAAGTTTGTCCGTCCGTGAGCACGATAACTTTCGAACGGAACGACCTGAATACTTGAAATTTTCATTGTTGGTTCAGCTCTGAATCCCGTAGTTTGGTTCGTTAATGGACAGAACTCTATCAGGGCTTCCGTAAATAAAGCCGTTCGAAATTTTCCTGATAACTTCGAAACTACTGATTCGATCAGAATTTTGCACGCGGATGAAGAATGACGTGTTCAAGCTACATGCGAAATTTTGTTCAGCTCGCTCGACCACAACCATAGGAACCATGGAAAATTATAACTTTCGAAAAGAAAGACCTAAACACTTGAAATTTTTTTTGGATCTTGAACGTCGAGGTCGCGTTTATCAATGAGCGAAATTAGACTAGGGGTTCCGTAAATAAGGCCGTTCGAAATATTTTTTCCTGATAATCTCAAAACTACTGATTCGAACGAAATTAAACTTCGCAGATAGATGAAGAATAATACATTCAAACTACGTTTGCGATTACCAAGACCATAGAAATCGGTTCCAGCGAATTATCGAAAAAAAAACTTATATTTCTATAACAGCTAATTCGGCATAATTGACAAAGAGCTGCTGTCATTTTTTTGACAGCTGACAAACATTTTTCGATAGGAGGTCGAAGACCGAGCGCTCAAAAGCTCCTAGCTACACGTCGGGGCTTTTTATAATTTTTTTTATGTGGTTTTATTATATATTTTTTTTTTCTGTGGGAGTTGGTCTATTTTTTGTAGTTTATTGAACTTATATATTCTTCTTTGCGCAATATTTTTCGAATTTTGAGCCGAAAATGGTCTCAATCGATAGAGTTCGACTCACTGGTGACGAATCCGTCGGAAAATTCGAGTCTGTCCGTCCGGCCGTAAGCACGATAACTCTCGAATGGAACAACCTAGAGACTTGAAAGTTTCAGTGTGCGTTCAGTTCTCGAATGCCTCGGTTATGTTCGTTAATGGGCCAAATTCCACCAGGGGTTCCGTAAATATAGCCCTTCAAAGTTTTGTTCTTCTGATTACTTGGAAACTGCAGCTTTGATCGAGATGAAATTTTGCACTCAAATGGATAAAGAGGTGTTCAAGCTACATGTAGAATTTTGTCCAGATCGCATGACCGGAACCATAGAAACCATAGAAAATTGTAACTTTTGGACGGAAACGCCTAGGTACTTGAAATTTTCAGGATAGATGTGGATCTCGAATGTCGTGATCACGTTTATCTATGAGCAAAATTATACTAGGGGTTCCGTAAATATGGTCGTTTGAAATTTAGTTTTCTTGATAATTTCAAAACTACAGATTCGATCGTGACGAAATTTTGTATACTAATGGAGAATGATAAATTCAAGCTACATTTCTCCAGATCACATGACCAGAACCATAGAAACCATAGAAAATCATAACTTCCGAACGGAAAGGCCTAGAGACTTGGAATTTTCAGGGTAAGATCGGATCGCGAATTTCGCGGGCACGTTCATCAATGAGCAAAGTAAGACAAGGGGTTCCGTAAATACGGTCGGTTGAAATCTTGTTTTCTCGATAATTTCGAAACTACGGATTCGATCGAGATAAAATTCTGTATCTTAATCGAGAATGGATATATTGAAGCAACATTTTGTCCAGATCGCATGACCAGAACCATAGAAACCATAGAAAATTATAACTTCCGAAGGGAAAGGCCTAGGAACTTGAAATTTTCAGGGAAGGTTTGTATCTCGAATTTCGAGGTCACGTTCATCAATGAGCAAAATTAGACTAGGGGTTCCGTAAATAAGACCGTTGAAAATATTTCGTTTCTGATAATTTTGAAACTACTGATTGGATTGGAATGAAATCTCGCACCTAGCTGAAGAATAATGTATTCAAACTACGTGCAAAATTTTGTCCAGATCGCATCACCAAGACCATAGATACCTTAGAAAATTCTAGCGAATTATCGAAAAAAAAGTGGTCAGCTGAAGCACTGACATGAAGACTGGAGTTTCGCCTAAGTTTGACAATTTTTTTGACAGCTGTCGAATTTCCTTCAATTGATTTCCAAAACTGGAAAATGTGAATCTACCTACAAGGTGGATGTACGAGCGCTCAAAAGCTCCTGACTTCACGGCAGTGCTTTTCGTAATTTTTTATTGTAAACATTATGTTTTCGTTCTGCTATATTGACTGCAGGTTTTTAGTTTTGTGCATTCTTTGTTCTGTGATTTTCTTTATTTTCATTGGAAAAATTTTTATGAAGAGATATATTTTCTTATAAAATAAATATTCATAAAAATGACTCAAAAAATATACATTTTGATATAGGTCTTTTTGATTTTTGTTACACCTCTAATCCACTCTTTCACATATACATATACAGGGTGTTCTCAAAGGTATTTCTGGAATAATAATAATAACTCATCAAAATAAGTCAATGTACCAAAAATCGTTTATATAAAATATTCACCAGTGTTCTGTAATATGGTCACTTGTGATTTCGAGCGGGGGAATAAAAGAAAGTGGAGCAAAAATCCCACATCAGGAACCTATAGCAAAATACAAAGAGCCCTGTTCGAAGACCCAGGAGGATGAAACAAGATAGGTAATCTCTCACAACTCAGAAGGATTGGCAATTACTCGAGGTCAAAAAATTCTTACTTTCAATTTATTATCATCAAATATTTCATCGACTCAATTAGCTTATCATAAGTGCAAAAAATTCTGTATAGATTTGCCACGGAAACATTCCACCCAACACGAAAACGCACCCTTGTCCTTACATCCGCTTTCTATATAGCCATTCAAGACGTTTCTTGGGAATGAAGCAAATTACCCTCAAGTGAAGAAAGTTGGTTACTCGCTTTAGTGAGCAGCGGTTAGTGAATTGTCGTTGAACTGTTGGTTTTAATGATAGTGGCAAGTCTGCGGTTGGAACAAACCCAGTCTGCGAAATGAATTAAGTTTGTCGATTAAGAAACCCTTCCCCGTATTCGGGGTTCCGTGTAACTGATGTCACGTATTGTCAAACTTCACTTTACATAAGGCCGCTCTTGAATTACTATAGTTGTAAGATATCGATGTCTCCGAAACTTTGATATTGAAAATTTTGTTCATAAAAGAATCGAAAGTCTAGTGGCACCGATAATGTTGATAGGGTGAATACTTTTGTTCTTCCAAGGATCACCCGTACAAAAACTCCATAATATAGAAGTCAAAGCAGAAAATCGATATAGTCATCATTGTATTGGAAGTTCCCATAATAAATATTGACCCTCCCGTTTATGTTTTATTTTCTTCGTCTGACAAGCTTCGCGCAAAACATGATTGAGAGCATGAGGCGTTTTAGAGTTGACGACCTTTAAAAGGATATTGTTACTTACCCAAATTCAGTCATAAATTTCGAATTTTTAGAGTGACAAGATATATGCTACCCGAGAGAACTCTTTCAATGGGGCGTACAATCAAAAGGTTCGAGGAATCGTTAAAGAATAACGTGAGTGTGAGGAGGCTAAACTGTTTACATTGTGAAGGGTCCGGAATAGAATTTGCAGAAATTTCATCTCGCACTAAGAAGATAATCCAAAATGAATGGTTATCTTATAAATACAGTACTTAGGTGTTGCAATCTCCAGCCCTGAAGCGACACGATATTTATCGAGAATTCGTAACTGTGTGCTATTGTAGTGACTTTTTATTCATTGTTTCCAAATGAGACATATTTCTGAAGAGAAGATATATAATTAAACCGTTTTAGATAGATTTATCGAAAACTTTTTATTTTCTATATTATTTCTTGTGCACCTTCACTTTTAGAGCGCCCGCACTGAAAAGAACGAATCCCGGGAATTTCTGGTTGAATGAACAAGAAAAGATCGTTCTAAGAACAATCTGTACTTGCAATCTAACATGCCGATTCCGGTTGGAGTGACTTGAGTCCTATGAACAGGAAAAACGGTAAGTATAAACAGCTTTGTTGTTATACTAAACTTTATGATCTGTTGTAGTTCTGTCGTATCTGCTATCGATTTCGAAAAAAAAAATTGAACAATCCTCTCGAAATCCTCAGAAAAATCCAATTTGTCACAAAAATTCAGTTAGTAAGCTGTGGTGAATTAATTGATTGTTAGTTTCGACAAATCGAATTGAGCTTTTTCATTTGAATATCTTGTGAAGTGGAGATACTATGAGAAAAAAACCTGGAAAAAATTCAAACTTTAACATCCTGTATCTCGAAAACGAAACGTTTGCGATCCATCTTCTTTTCTCGAAATTACTAAAGGAATCTCCCTTCTCCGTTTGTACCTCCAATTTAGGAACACACTGTATATGCGCAGGATTTCAGGGTGTGAAAGCTCGTTCAAAAATATGAAAAAAATTACGAAAAGCACTGTCGTGAAGTCAGGAGCTTTTGAGCGCTCGTACATCCACCTTGTTGGTAGATTCGCATTTTCCAGTTTCAGAAATCGATTGAAGGAATTTTCGACAGCTGTCAAAAAAATTCTGAAACATAAGCGAAACTCCAGACTTCATGTCAGTGCTTCAGCTGACCAATTTTTTTTCGATAATTCGCTAGAATTTTATACGGTATCTATGGTCTTGGTGATGCGATCTGGACAAAATTTCGCACGTAGTTTGAATACATTATTCCTCAGCTAGGTGCAAAATTTCATTCCAATCCAATCAGTAGTTTCGAAACTACCAGGAAAAAAATATTTTGAACGGCTATATTTACGGAACCCCTAGTCTAATTTTGCTCATTGATGACCGTGACCGCGATATTCGCGATCCAAACCCACCCTGAAAACTTCAAGTTCCTAGGCCTTTCCGTTCAAAAGTTACAATTTTCTATGGTTTCTATGGTTCTGGTCATGCGATCTAGACAAAATATTGTTTTAATATATCATTCTCGATTAAAATACGAAATTTCTTCTCGATCGAATCCGTAGTTTCGGAATTATCGAGAAAACAAAATTTCAAACGACTGTATTTACGGAACCCCTAGTATAATTCTGCTCATTGATGAAGGGGAACGCGACATTTCAGATCCACACCTATCCTGAAAATTTCAAGTCCCTAGGCCTTTTCGTTCGAAAGTTATGATTTTCTATGGTTTCTATGGTTCTGGTCATGTGATCTGGATAAATGTAGCTTGAATATATCATTCTCCATTAGTATACAAAATTTCGTCACGATGGAGTCTGTAGTTTTGAAATTATCAAGAAAACTGAACTTCAAACGACCATATTTACGGAACCCCTAGTATAATTTTGCTCATAGATGAACGTGATCACGACATTCGAGATCCACACCTATCCTGAAAATTTCAAGTTCCTAGGCGTTTCCGTTCAAAAGTTACAATTTTCTATGGTTTCTATGGTTCTGGTCATGCGATCTGGACAAAATTTCACGTGTAGCTTGAACACACCATTCTCCATTTGAGTGCAAAATTTCATCTCGATCAAATTTTAGGTTTTCAAGTAATCAGGGGAACAAAACTTTGAACGGCCATATTTACGGAACCCCTGGTGGAATTTGGCCCATTCACGAACTTAACCGAGGCATTCGGGAACTGAACCCGAGAGTTATCGTGCTTACGGACGGCCGGACGGACAGACTCGAATTTTCCGACGGATTCGTCATCAGTGAGACGAACATAGTCGATTGAGACCATTTTCGGCTCAAAATTCGAAAAATACAGACATCGTGACGAAATGATATAGCCCTCGTGTAAGTAGTACGAGCGCTAAAAAAAAATTTTTATTAACTTACCCTCCAAAATGCACCATTTTTGAGATACAGAGTGTTGAAATTGAAAATAAAAATCGGTTTTTGCGAATTTTTCCGGAATCTTTTATCGTACAGAAAACAGCTTTCGTAAGCATTTGCTAATCATAATAAGCTATGTAACTTTTTTCTGAGGTCTGGTTTAGAATACCAGTTAGTCCATAGATCTTGTGAATGTCTGAAAAATTGGGATGATGACTGAATATTGCAATCAATAAGGTCAAAAAACTAAAATAAAAAAAAATAAAACATGCATTACAAAAATTAGAAAATAGCACTTGAATACTGACAGGAAGTATCCTAAATTACAACAATGATCTACGGTAGAACTAACCGGAAACTTCCAGTGAAATTCCAAGGAGAAAAATGTCGGCTACACATGGAAATTACTCCCAAAACTTCGTGGTTAATTTAATAGGAAATGCAAGAAATTTCAGTTAAAGACTAGGTAACAACAGAAAATTCCTGTGGAAGCTCAGGTTATAAGCTTTGGATACAACTAACTAGAACTGTAATATATGAACGATATTTCTTTTAAATCGATACTACAGTGCCGTTATAAGTAAAGTTATTACTGTGGTAGTTTAGTGTTCATTACTGGGAATTCTTGTAGAAACTGAAGTCTGAATCTTTGTTTACAACCATCTAGTTTATTCCTGTGAATAGTCACGCATATTCCGGTTTTCGTCACAGTATCATTTTTCCGTTGACGACCTACAGTTTGGTTGCATCAACTAATGTAAAACTTGTTATTTATAGAGGAATTAAATGACCGCAATTGTAGGGGAAATTTCCTGTAGAAGTAACCGAATTCCTGTTGTATATCCTGGAAAATTTCTTTGAGTGCGCCTACCTATTTTTTGTATCAAGCTCGCTAGGCAAGCAGAGCAATGCATGATATAACATGTGGGAACACAGTGAAATGATCCACACGGTATTTACCATTCGTAACCGGTTGTTTTTCATTAAATTTGAATAGGTCTCATAACCTGAAAAAGTGAAAATTCCTCCGTCGGCGCGCGGATCAGATTGCGTGGGGTGAATCAACGATTTAATAATAATCGTCATTGATGTCAGTGAAAAAACAATAATACCATCGGGCCCTTGGTCCAAGTATAACAAATGGCAACAAATACCGAACAAGTCGGTAACGGCGAGATTTAGGGACTTTCATGGCTGGCAATTAAAACATTCTCTGCCGCTTTAAGAGTGATATAGCGCTGAGATGGTGCATTTTGAGTGGGTGCGAAGCGGAACGCGAGCGAGCACGGCCCTTATAATTGGACTGTTTAGGGGATGACGGCTGCCGCAGCGCGACACGGCGAAGGAATGTAAAGACCAACGATTTCTGCCGCTTTCGCATTGTTTTATATTGGTAATTTATTGTATTGCTTTGTGTAGACATCACCAGATTAAATTTCTGCGAAATAGGTCGTAAAACGAACAAAGCTGTAAACTGACGTAATTCGGTGTATATTTGTTGTCAAATCTTGCAGTAATTGATTCGATGAGCGCGGTTATGCCTAATTCGCAATTAAAATGATTGCGCGTCCCTCCACCCGGCATGCGGTGCATATTAAAACAGGCCGCTTGGGGCACGTGCTCCAACAATTAAAATGATACTATAGGTGAACGCGGTCATTTCGAATCTCTAATCCTATGAAAAATTGCTTTTATTACCTTCCTGTACTGTCCACTGCAATTTCTCCCCATATTACCTTCCTAGTGACGGAATAAACTCAACAGACTGAGCTAGGAGGCTGCGGATTCTCAGCAACCGAATAGACGAGCCAGAAAAAACGCTCTAACCTGATTTTTTTGTATGCCGAATTGACTACGAGAAAGCCTATAACAGTGCGCTGTGTGGTGCATAGAGAAAGATAGGTAAATAGTGTAACAGAATTGAAACACTGCATTGTAATTGAAGAACACTAAAAAAAATTTTAAGAAAAGCACTGCCGTGAAGGCAGGAGCTTTTGAGCGCTCGTAAATGTACCTTGTAGGAAGATTCGCATTTTCCAGTTTTAGAAATCAATTGAAGGAATTTTCGACAGCTGTCAAAAAAATTCTGAAACTTAGGCGAAACTCCAGACTTCATGTCAGTGCTTCAGCTGATCAATTTTTTTTCGATATTTCGCTAGAATTTTCTACGGTATCTATGGTCTTGGTGATGCGATCTGGACAAAATTCTGCACGTAGTTTGAATACATTATTCTTCAGCAAGGTGCATAATTTCATTCCAATCCGATCAGTAGTTTCGAAACTATCAGGAAAAAAATATTTTGAACGGCCATATTTATGGAACCCCTAGTCTTATTTTGCTCATTGATGAACGTGACCGCGATATTCGCCATCCAAACCCACCCTGAAAATTTCAAGTTCCTAGGCCTTTCCGTTCAAAAGTTACAATTTTCTATGGTTTCTATGGTTCTGGTCATGCGATCTGGACAAAATATTGCTTTAAAATATCATTCTCGATTAAAATACAAAATTTCATCTCGATCGAATCCGTAGTTTCGAAATTATCAAGAAAACAAAATTTCAAACGACCGTATTTACGGAATACCTAGTATAATTCTGCTCATTGATGAACGTGAATGCGACATTTCAGATCAACACCTATCCTGAAAATTTCGAATCCCTAGGCCTTTCCGTTCGAAAGTTATAATTTTCTATGGTTTCTATGGTTCTGGTCATGCGATCTGGACAAAATATTGCTTTAATATATCATTCTCGATTAAAATACAAAATTTCTCTCGATCGAATCAGTAGTTTCGAAATGATCAAGAAAACAAAATTTCAAACGACCGTATTTACGGAATCCCTAGTATAATTCTGCTCATTGATGAACGTGAACGCGACATTTCAGATCCACACCTATCCTGAAAATTTCAAGTCCCTATGCCTTTCCGTTCGAAAGTTATGATTTTCTATGGTTCGGTCATGTGATCTGGAGAAATGTAGCTTGAATATATATTTCTCCATAAGTATACAAAATTTCGTCACGATCGAATCTGTAGTTTTGAAATTATCCAGAAAACTAAATTTCAAACGACCATATTTACGGAACTCCTAGAATAATGTTGCTCATAGATGAACGTGATCACGACATTCGAGATCCACACCTATCCTGAAAATTTCAAGTCCCTAGGCGTTTCAGTTCGAAAGTTACAATTTTCTATGGTTTCTATGGTTCTGGTCACGCGATCTGGACAAAATTTCACATGTAGCTTGAACACCTCATTTGAGTGCAAACTTTCATCTCGATCAAATCTGTAGTCTTCAAGTAATCAGGGAAACAAAACTTTGAACGGCCATATATACGAAACCCCTGGTGGAATTTGGCCCATTAACGAACTTAACCGAGGCATTCGGGAACTGAACCCACACTGAAAATTTCAAGTCTCTAGGTTGTTCCGTTCGAGAGTTATCGTGCTTACGGACGGACAGACTCGAATTTTCCGACGCATTCGGCATCAGTGAGTCGAACATAGTCGATTGAGACCATTTTCGGCTCAAAATTCGAAAAATACAGACATCGTGACGAAATGATATAGCCCTCGTGTAAATAGTACGAGCGCTCAAATACGCCGGCAAGACTATGCGCACATCAAAATATTGGTGACCACTTCCCGAAAAAATATGGATCAATTTTGTTGTTCAGTTTTGGAACTGTTATTTTCTATGTATTCTTCTGGGAACAATCTGTCCTTACAATCGAACATGCCGATTCCAGTTGAAGTGATTTGAGTCCAATGAGAGGAAAAACGGTAAAGTACTTTATTTCAAAACGAATATTTTCGCAAATGTAACAGGAATATCTAGTAAAATATAATAATTTTGTAAGTATAACCCAACAATATTTGTACGACTAACAGTATGAACACATTAAATTCAATAGGTGTTTGGTATTTCTCTCAGAAATTCAGATTATTCTACCTGAATAAATCTTGTTTAGCTAAAAGTATTTTAATCCACGTTGTATAAACTATTGATTGAAAAGCGAAAGAAAAGGTGTAAGCATTTGTAGACAGTAATTTCGTGATCATATTCGCTAAAATGTGTCCGGAATCAGGGAAAAAATTTCTTTATATTCATTACGGAGTCCCTCATTACTCTTATTCAACGAATGTTTCTCTAATTCGGTAGAATAATGTTAAGATACTCCTTAATAAATACGAACATCGGAAAAGTCTAGGGATATTCGTACAAAGTCATACAAGCGTCAAAAAAAACTTTTTGAGCGCTAGTACTACTTACACGAGGGCTATATCATTTCGTCACGATGTCTGTATTTTTCGAATTTTTAGCCGAAAATGGTCTCAAACGACTATGTTCGACTCACTGATGACGAATCCGTCGGAAAATTCGAGTCTGTCCGTCCGGCCGTTCGTAAGCACGATAACTCCCGAACGGATCAACCTAGAGACTTGAAATTTTCAGTGTAGGTTCAGATCCCAAATGCCTCGGTTTAGTTCGTTAATGGGCAGAATTCCACCAGGGGTTCCGTAAATATGGCCGTTCAAAATTTTGTTCTCCTGATTACTTCGAAACTACAGATTTGATCGAGATGAAATTGTGCACTCAAATGGAGAATGAGGTGTTCAAGCTACATGTAGAATTTTGTCCATATCGCATGACCAGAATTATAGAAACCATAGAAAATTGTAACTTTTGAACGGAAACGCCTAGGGACTTGAAATTTTCAGGATAGGTGTGGATCTTGAATGTCGTGATCACGTTCATCTATGAGCAAAATTATACTAGGGGTTCCGTAAATATGGTCGTTTGAAATTTAGTTTTCCTGATCATTTCAAAATTACAGATTCGATCGTGACGAAATTTTGTATACTAATGGAGAATGATATATTCGAGCTACATTTCTCCAGATCACATGACCAGAACCATAGAAACCATAGAAAATCATAACTTTTGAACGGAAAGGCCTAGGAAATTCCTGTAAATAGTCACGCATATTCCGGTTTTCGTCACAGTATTATTCTCCTGTTGAAATGGCGAACTACAGTTCGGTTGCATTAACTAATGTTAAACTTGTTATTTCTAGATGAATGAAACGACCGGAATTGTCACGTAAAATCAACAAATATTCCTACTGTCGCTTATATAGGAGGAATTTCCTGTAGAAGTAACCGAATTCTCATTGTATATCCTGGAAAATGTCTTTGAGTGTGAAGTGAGAACTTCACGTGCGAGTGTAGAAAAAGAAATAACCGTCCAATTCGATCCGCAATCTCATCCTATATCCATCGTTGCCGCGAATCTAAATCAGGGATCACACGCTGCTAATGAAATCGCACACTTCCGAGAGAGGGACCGGAGAATCGATCCCCGAAAAGTTGGCAATCATGTTCATTATACAGGCCGGTTAGAAAAGCAAAGGAAAAGCGGGAGAAAAGTTGCGTTTTCATGTAGTACGTGTGTTACAGGAGGGCGCGAGTGTGTTCGTCATTAGGAATATTACAAACGGGAAAACTAACTCGCATATGCGCCATATGGTTCCAGTCAGTTGCCCTGCTCCTCGTTCGGTAATTTGTGCGGTCGTGCAGTATCATTAGCAGGATTGACATCCTGCAACACCCATCTGAAATTCGATCTCTGGCTCATTTTGTTACCTACCGTGCCGTCAACCTGCCGTGTTGACGTCTACTGGTTTTCGAAGTTTGATTACTCCATTTATTTACGCCGCATACTGTTCGGGTTGTTTCATTCAATTGTTGATAGTTTGCCATTTCCGATGGTGAACCAGTCCATTTCACCACCATGTATGTATGCAAAGAGACTTTCGTTCAACAGAAGTTGGAAGGATACAATAGTTTTTTCGAAGAATTTTTTTTAATTTATTTGAGACTTGAGGTTTGCCATGATTGCCTTTCGCTAGAACTGGTGTTCAAATGGCTATTATTCCTGAGAAGAATGAGGAACTGGGCTATTCCTCTTCTCCTTTTTGATTGAGTCAAATATAAGAAATATAAGTTTCCCAAAAAGGAAAAGAGGAATATTTTAGTGTTCTCATTGTTACATTAGGGAAGAAAGATTGTGAGAACAGTAAAATATTCCTCTTTTACTTTTTCTCCTCTTCTTTTCAACAAAAATGCACAATTAAATTAGGGAAGAAAGAGTTATGAGAACAGTAAAATATTCCTCTTTTCCTTTGTGGAAAAGAAAAATTGGACTGTTGATATTCAATACGAAATTCGACAAGGTATAAGAATGAAGTAGGCTCCATTCATAAAATTCTTTGAAATATGCTGCGAAAAAAAACTGATGTGAAGTTAGTCGCTTTTGCGCGTCTGTTTCTGTGTACTCATAGATTGAATAATCATGAAAATTGGACTGTTGATATTCAATATGAAATTCGACAAGGTATAAAAATGAAGTAGGCTCCATTCATAAAATTCTTTGAAATTTGCTGCGAAAAAAAACTGATGTTAAGTTAGTCGCTTTTGCGCGTCTGTTTCTGTGTACTCATAGATTGAATAATCATGAAAATTGGACTGTTGATATTCAATATGAAATTCGACATGATATAAGAATGAAGTAGGCTCCATTCATAAAATTCTTTGAAATTTGCTGCGAAAAAAAACTGATGTGAAGTTAGTCGCTTTTGCGCGTCTATTTCTGTGTACTCATGGATTGAATAATCATGAAAATTGGACTGTTGATATTCAATATGAAATTCGACAAGGTATAAGAATGAAGTAGGCTCCATTCATAAAATTCTTTGGAATTTGCTGCGGAAAAAAACTGATGTGAAGTTAGTCGCTTTTGCGCGTCTGTTCCTGTGTACCCATAGATTGAATAATCATGAAAATTGGACTGTTGATATTCAATATGAAATTCGACAAGGTATATTAATGAAGTAGGCTCCATTCATGGAATTCTTTGAAATTTGCTGCGAAAAAAAACTGATGTGAAGTTAGTCGCTTTTGCGCGTCTGTTTCTGTGTACTCATAGATTGAATAATCATGAAAATTGGACTGTTGATATTCAATATGAAATTCGACAAGGTATAAGAATGAAGTAGGCTCCATTCATAAAATTCTTTGAAATTTGCTGCGAAAAAAAACTGATGTGAAGTTAGTCGCTTTTGCGCGTCTGTTTCTGTGTACTCATAGATTGAATAATCATGAAAATTGGACTGTTGATATTCAATATGAAATTCGACAAGGTATAAGAATGGAGTAGGCTCCATTCATAAAATTCTTTGAAATTTGCTGCGAAAAAAAACTGATGTTTAGTTAGTCGCTTTTGCGCGTCTGTTTCTGTGTACTCATAGATTGAATAATCATGAAAATTGGACTGTTGATATTCAATATGAAATTCGACAAGGTATAAGAATGAAGTAGGCTCCATTCATAAAATTCTTTGAAATTTGCTGCGAAAAAAAACTGATGTGAAGTTAGTCGCTTTTGCGCGTCTGTTTCTGTGTACTCATAGATTGAATAATCATGAAAATTGGACTGTTGATATTCAATATGAAATTCGACAAGGTATAAGAATGGAGTAGGCTCCATCCATAAAATTCTTTGAAATTTGCTGCGAAAAAAAACTGATGTTTAGTTAGTCGCTTTTGCGCGTCTGTTTCTGTGTACTCATAGATTGAATAATCATGAAAATTGGACTGTTGATATTCAATATGAAATTCGACATGATATAAGAATGAAGTAGGCTCCATTCATAAAATTCTTTGAAATTTGCTGCGAAAAAAAAATGATGTGAAGTTAGTCGCTTTTGCGCGTCTATTTCTGTGTACTCATAGATTGAATAATCATGAAAATTGGACTGTTGATATTCAATATGAAATTCGACAAGGTATAAGAATGAAGTAGGCTCCATTCATAAAATTCTTTGGAATTTGCTGCGGAAAAAAACTGATGTGAAGTTAGTCGCTTTTGCGCGTCTGTTCCTGTGTACCCATAGATTGAATAATCATGAAAATTGGACTGTTGATATTCAATATGAAATTCGACAAGGTATAAGAATGGAGTAGGCTCCATTCATAAAATTCTTTGAAATTTGCTGCGAAAAAAAACTGATGTGAAGTTAGTCGCTTTTGCGCGTCTGTTTCTGTGTACTCATAGATTGAATAATCATGAAAATTGGACTGTTGATATACAATATGAAATTCGACAAGGTATAAGAATGAAGTAGGCTCCATTCATAAAATTCTTTGAAATATGCTGCGAAAAAAACTGATGTGACGTTAGTCGCTTTTGCGCGTCTGTTTCTGTGTACTCATAGATTGAATAATCATGAAAATTGGACTGTTGATATTCAATATGAAATTCGACAAGGTATAAGAATGAAGTAGGCTCCATTCATAAAATTCTTTGAAATTTGCTGCGAAAAAAAACTGATGTGAAGTTAGTCGCTTTTGCGCGTCTGTTTCTGTGTACTCATAGATTGAATAATCATGAAAATTGGACTGTTGATATTCAATATGAAATTCGACAAGGTATAAGAATGAAGTAGGCTCCATTCATAAAATTCTTTGAAATTTGCTGCGAAAAAAAACTGATGTGAAGTTAGTCGCTTTTGCGCGTCTGTTTCTGTGTACTCATAGATTGAATAATCATGAAAATTGGACTGTTGATATTCAATATGAAATTCGACAAGTTATAAGAATGAAGTAGGCTCCATTCATAAAATTCTTTGAAATATGCTGCGAAAAAAACTGATGTGACGTTAGTCGCTTTTGCGCGTCTGTTTCTGTGTACTCATAGATTGAATAATCATGAAAATTGGACTGTTGATATTCAATATGAAATTCGACAAGGTATAAGAATGAAGTAGGCTCCATTCATAAAATTCTTTGAAATTTGCTGCGAAAAAAAACTGATGTGAAGTTAGTCGCTTTTGCGCGTCTGTTTCTGTGTACTCATAGATTGAATAATCATGAAAATTGGACTGTTGATATTCAATATGAAATTCGACAAGATATAAGAATGAAGTAGGCTCCATTCATAAAATTCTTTGAAATATGCTGCAAAAAAAACTGATGTGACGTTAGTCGCTTTTGCGCGTCTGTTTCTGGGTACTCATAGATTGAATAATCATGAATATTGGACTGTTGATATTCAATATGAAATTCGACAAGGTATAAGAATGAAGTAGGCTCCATTCATAAAATTCTTTGAAATTTGCTGCGAAAAAAAACTGATGTGAAGTTAGTCGCTTTTGCGCGTCTGTTTCTGTGTACTCATAGATTGAATAATCATGAAAATTGGACTGTTGATATTCAATATGAAATTCGACAAGGTATATTAATGAAGTAGGCTCCATTCATGGAATTCTTTGAAATTTGCTGCGAAAAAAAACTGATGTGACGTTAGTCGCTTTTGCGCGTCTGTTTCTGGGTACTCATAGATTGAATAATCATGAATATTGGACTGTTGATATTCAATATGAAATTCGACAAGGTATAAGAATGGAGTAGGCTCCATTCATAAAATTCTTTGAAATTTGCTGCGAAAAAAAAACTGATCTGAAGTTAGTCGCTTTTGCGCGTCTGTTTCTGTGTACTCATAGATTGAATTATCATGAAAATTGGACTGTTGATATACAATATGAAATTCGACAAGGTATAAGAATGGAGTAGGCTCCATTCATAAAATTCTTTGAAATATGCTGCGAAAAAAAACTGATGTGAAGTTAATCGCTTTTGCGCGTCTGTTTCTGTGTACTCATAGATTGAATAATCATGAAAATTGGACTGTTAATATTCAATATGAAACTCGACAAGATATAAGAATGAAGTAGGCTCCATTCATAAAATTCTTTGGAATTTGCTGCGGAAAAAAACTGATGTGAAGTTAGTCGCTTTTGCGCGTCTGTTTCTGTGTACACATAGATTGAATAATCATGAAAATTGGACTGTTGATATTCAATATGAAATTCGACAAGGTATAAGAATGAAGTAGGCTCCATTCTTAAATTCTTTAAAATTTGCTGCGAAAAAAACTGATGTGAAATTAGTCGCATTTGCGCGTCTCTTTCTGTGTACTCATAGATTGAATAACCATGAAAATTGGATTGTTGATATTCAATATGAAATTCGACAAGGTATAAGAATGAAGTAGGCTCCATTCATAAAATCCTTTGGAATTTGCTGCGGAAAAAAACTGATGTTAAGTTAGTCGCTTTTGCGCGTCTGTTTCTGTGTACTCATAGATTGAATAATCATGAAAATTGGACTGTTGATATTCAATATGAAATTTGACAAGGTATAAGAATAAAGTAGGCTCCATTCATAAAATTTCTACTAACTTCACATCAGTTTTTTTTCACAGCGAATTTCAATTATTAATGTCGACGATATTTAAGGTTAACACTGTTCCACCGTTTAGAGAATAGAGTAAAAGTTTTCTTCTTATGTTTATTGTTCCTCTATTACTTCCAGTTTCAATATCATATGGTTGGCAGAACTGACGAATCTGGCTAATAGCAAAGATTAGACTGTTACTGTTTGCGAATAGTTATCTATCAGCTAACTTGAAGTGAAAAGATGCTAATAGGCTATTCTCCGAATAGGAAGTATATCTTAATTTATTCGACCGATAGTTATTCGCCTGGTAGTGGTTATTTTTTCGGATGTGAAGAAACCGGCCCTTACGGAAATATCCCTTTTAAATTAGTAGTACCTGATCACTGTTGTAATTACCGTTTTCAAGTTCACATTGTTCTCAAAACGGTCTTTTCTAATAGTTATAACAACATGAATTCATTCAACCGGAAATTCCTGGGATTCGTTTTTTTCAGTGTTATCTCCTTGCATTTTAATCGATTAGACAATAATATATTCAAAGAGTCCCTTTTTCCAGACAAACATAATCCTAATTCTGTCAAATTAGATTATGGATCCCAAATATACTACTCCAGCGTAAAGCCCAACGTTTGCAATGATGTTTTCGTTTTCATAGAGAATCAATTCCAGTCTAGAACGCCGGGGTCATAATTCACGAACGAGCAAATAGACAAATAGATCCCCTTCTGCGAAACAAACAAACAAACCGGTGTACCTAAAATCGCCGAATCCTCCCACAAAGTATGACCTATTAATTTCGGTAGTTTACACTGATTTGGAATATACATAATCAGGGCGCCAGTGAGTGGCGTCGGTTCAGCGTTCGGCATCCATCAACTTGGCCGTTGACAAGTCAACGTGATTTACCGCACGTCATCGGCGTCGTTGGACGCGTCACTCTCCATTGAAATATCAAAATGCAAACTTCATTCATTTTATGCAGGTTCGAATAGGAATAAGGGAAATAGAACTACACTCTTTCCATGGGTTGAACTCAACAAGCAATCGGGAATACGAAGAAATGGCCAATTATCCAGTGCTTTAACAGCTTCTAAACAACAAAATCTATTCCAGAATCGTAATAAAAACGGAGGTAAGGTAAGCCCGAATCGAACGTGTTCCTCCACGAATAGTAAATTCCGAATTGTTTCGTTTTCAGCGAGAGAACTGCAATAAAAGCAGGGTCCCTTCTGAAGAATACCTCCAGATTTATTGCATCCATATATTGGATCCAATTCATCAGATTGAAAAGGAGATAGAGGAAAAATCTGTTAGTACACCCCTACATTCAGATTTGGAGCGGAAAGTTTAAATTCAAAAGTAGTAGAGGGATAAGAGGGAAGGAATGTGGCATCATTTCTGATTCTGCTACAGATAAGTGAACAGGAAAGTGGCTTCTCTGAGGGCGTTTGAGATGAAGCGACTAGATAAAAAATTAAAAATTGCTTTGAGAGAATATGGGGGGAATGGATTGAATTAACTCGTCGAAAGTAAACCAAGAGTAATTTAATCCCACTGAACAATCATCATAATTCTGGAAAGTGAATCTGAATACTTAAAAAAGTTTGTGGATTTTACACCGGTAAGCAATTGAAATTAAGGGGGAGTCTCATGTTGAAATACCTTTCGGTGTTGTCTAACTGAACTATCAAAGATTTCATTGTTCCCAAAAATAGTAGAGGTAGTAGTGTCTACACTGCACAATATAATCAACTCAAATTTGGTATAGATATAACAATTGAGAGTTTACACCATGTGACATGCCAATTTCGATAGCAAATCTACAGGGTGATATTTTTTCTGGAACACTGTCCCCTGTTTTCCTCCAAACAATATTTGTACGACTAACAGTATGGACACATTAAATTCAACAGGAATGTTTTGTATTTCTAACAGAAATTCGGATTCTTCTACCGAAATAAATCTTGTTCAGCCAACAGTATTTTGATTCATGTTGTACCATATGGTTGAAGTTGTTTGGAATAAAATATCGATTGAAAAGTGACATTTTTAGACGGTAATTCCTTACTCAAATTGGTTAAAATGTGTCCGGAATCAGAGAAAAAAATTTCTCTATATTATGAAGTCTCTCAATACTAGTATTCAACGAATGTCTCTCTAATTCGGAAAAATAATGTTAAGATACTCTATAATAAATATAGTATATGTTTCATGATACAGGGTGTTCCCAAATTGAAGGTACAAACGAAGAGGGGAGATTCCTCAAGTAATTTTTAAAAGAAAAAGTCCAATAAACACGGGATTGCAAACGTTTAGTTTTCGAGATACAGGGTGTTGAAGTTTGAATTTTTTTCAAGTTTTTTTCTCATAGTATCTACACTTCACAATATATTCAACTCAAATTTGGTATAGATATTACAATTGAGAGTTTACACCATGTGACATGCCAATTTCGATAGCAAATTTACAGGGTGATATTTTTTTCGGAACACTGTCCCCTGTTTTCCTCCAAACAATATTTGTACGACTAACAGTATGGACACATTGAATTCAACAGGAATGTTTGGTATTTCTAACAGAAATTCGGATTCTTCTACCGAAATAAATCTTGTTCAGCTAACAGTATTTTAATTCATGTTGTACCGTATGGTTCAAGTTGTTTGGAATAAAATATCGATTTAAAAGAATTATTAAACGAGCACGAAAAAACCTCAACCTCTGGTCGAGAAAATTGTCCAAAAGATCATCAAGTTGGTTCTGCGCAAAATCAAGTTTAGTTTATTCGGACACATTGAAAACAGAAAATCTCAGCTTTCAAACATCTCATCATTTTATTTCGTCCGACGTTCTGAAAAGTGTTCACTAGCAACTTTATATACCAAATCATAGCCCTATAAAACTGGAATGTCAAGGAATGAGGGGGAGAAGAAAAAAGGGACCCGCCAGCCACTAATAACCTGTTTAAATCATTGCTATTTATTTGGGAAAGTAAGACGGCAGTTATTGCATGGCGCAGTCAACCACAACGATATACCTTTTTCGTTGTCACGACAAAATCCTAATATTTGGGGACATAAATTCACAAAACATTGCTGAAATGAGTAAAATGAACTTGTGAAGGGTGGCATCGGGCAGCGCAGTGGACAAATGGTTTCTTGCGAGGGGCCAATCTTCTGAAACGTGCGATCAATATACGTGAACACATCGATAACTTCCTAGTTCAGTTGTATTTTAATGAAAATACTTCGGAATGAGGGAATCAAGACTCAAGAGCCTTTATGTAAAAACTAATGGTCGACTAAAAATACACTCGGATCTCTCGATCGTTCGTCCCTTGATCATGTTTAGGATAAAAGCCTCCGCGCGATTCGGATTCGGGATTCTACTCACTGAATCAACACAAACATTAGTACTCATGTGACCTGTTCATTTCTGCATATTTCATGAACTTCGAAAGATGTAATCACCGAATATCTAATATTCTCAACACCAGCTCAGAAAAACCCAATTTTCTTTTCACATGGAACTGCCAAAAGCTGAATTTTTATGTAACTCATTTCATCCATGTCCTTTCTTTGAATGTCTATATTTTCTTGCGGCAGATTTTATAGACACTAATAATACAATATTTGATGTGTATACAACAAATGAACAAAAGTTGGCATTCCGACAGAAAAAATGGCATCCATGAAAAGCTTTTTATTACAGTATCCCCTGTTGACTTATTGCTGGAGATATAAACATATTGCGGGATGGGTTTGTAAAATGGTCTTTTTATTCGAAGGAGATATTGTCGTTTATATTTATCATCGGAAAGGAATGCGAATTCCAGGGAATTATTACGCCATGTAACTGGGGTTATTATTCCACATCAATACTCCGCTATTTCATATCTAGACCGCTACAATCACGACTCGGGCAGACCAAAGGAAAATTCGATATAATTAATTTTCCCTAACGAAACGTATAATAATTGCTATGCACATTTGGTATATAGTCAAGAATCATGTACCACGGGGGAATTTCGATTTCGTTTCATTCTATCGAAAAACTTGAATGCATTGTATCACCAAACGAATTGGATTTCGGAAATAAGCTCGAAAATTTTTTCTCAAAAAAATCTGCTGGAATTGTTGAAGTTGTTGAACCTGATCATTGGCATTTTTTTTTCGAACGGTGCCTGTTTCATAAAATAAAATTATAAAAAACCACTGCCAGTTTCAAAAACCTATTGAAAAATTCTTACATCTGTAGAAAAATTACAGTAGCTCTTTCCCAATTTCGCTGAATCAACTGTATCAGGAATATAAGAATTTTTTATTCAATAATTCGTTGGAAAAAATGGTTCCGGTCATGCGATCTGGAAAAAATGTAGCTTGAATATATCATTTTGCATTAAAATACAAGATTTCGTCACGATCGAATCAGTAGTTTTGAAATCATCAAGAGAACCAAATTTCAAATGACCATATTTACGGAAACCCTAGTTGAATTTTGCCCAATAAGGAACCCAACTGCGACATTCGAGATTCGAACCTACCCCGAAAATTTCAAGTTTCTAGGCCGTTCCGTTCGAGAGCTATCGTGTATACGATCGGACGGACAGACTCGAATTAGTTTGATTACATAATTCTTCATCCATTTTTCAAATTTCATTCTGATCCAATCTGTAGTTGCGAAATTATCAGGAAAAAAATATTTTGAACGGCTATATTTACGGAACCCCTAGTCTAATTTTGCTCATTGATGAACGTAACCGCGAAATTCGCGATCCGAACCTATCCTGAAAATTTCAAGTCCCTAGGCCTTTTCGTTCGAAAGTTATGATTTTCTATGGTTTCTATGGTTCTGATCATGCGATCTGGAAAAAATGAAGCTCGAATATATCATTCTCAATTTAAATAAAAAATTTCACGATCAAATCCATAGTTTTGAAATTATCAAGAGAACTGAATTTCAAACGGCCATATTTACGGAACCCCTAGTCAAATTTTGCTCATTGATGAACGTGACCGCAACATTCGAGATCCACACCTATCCTGAAAATTTCAAGTCCCTAGGCCTTTCCCTTACAAAGTTATAATTTTCTTTATGGTTTCTATGGTTCTGGTCATGCGAGCTGGACATGTAGCTTGAGCACGTAATTTTCCATCTGAGTGCAAAATTTCACCTTCATCGAATCAGTAGTTTCGAAGTATTCAGAAAAACAAAGCGAGCGGCCATATTTACGGAACCCCTGGGCGAATTTTGCCCAACAACTAACTCAACCGCGGCATTTGAGATTCGAACCTACCCTGAAAATTTCAAGTTTCTAGGACATTCCGTTCGAGAGTTATCGTGTATACGGCCGGACGGACAGACTCGAATTTTTTGACGGATTCGTCATTAGTGAGTCGAACATAGTCGTTTGAGACCATTTTCGGCTCAAAATTCGAAAAATACAGACATCGTGACGAAATGATATAGCCCTCGTGTAAGTAGTACGAGCGCTCAAAAAGGAGCAGCTCTTTCGATTGGTGCAAGAGCTACCTATCTATCCCACTATAAAATTCGAATATGCAAAAAACCATACGTCACATCAAATAAGAATATCTTTCTGATATCTTGGTATTCAACTTTTAAAAAAATTTGTCGAATGGATATTATTTTCATAATTTGATATTTCTTTCAATTTTCTCAAATATAAGGCCATTTCCCTAGACTTCCAACAAATTGATTATGATTTGGGTGCAATAACCGGCTATGATCAACTTTTATTGTTACTTCCTTTTATATTAACAATTAAATATTTTATATTTAAAAGTAAGTCCGAGGATCGTAAATAGCAATCGATATAATTCAAAGTTCAATGAAAAGAATGGTACATACAATTTGAAAAATTAGTGAATAAAAACCCTTATTACGGATTATCAATTTATTTTTTTTTTACATCATGATTAATATTCTCTAATTGTTTTTCTTTCGATCATCTTCATTTAGGAGAATTCCCATTTCTATCTCATGTGTTTTTTTTTTTTTCTAAGGTTAATGTCGACGATATTTAAGGTTAACTCTGTTCCACTGGCTAGAGAATAGAGTAAAAGTTTTCTTTTCATGTTTATTGTTCCTCTATTACTTCCAGTTTCAATATCATATGGTTGGCAAAACTGACGAATCTGGCTAATAGCAAAGATTAGACTGTTAATCTTTGCGAATAATTATCTATCAGCTAACTTGAAGTGAAAACACGCTAATAGGCTATTCTCCGAATAGGAAGTATATCTTCATTTATTCGACCGATAGTTATTCGCCTGGTAGTGGTTATTTATTCGGATGTGAAGAAACCGGCCCTTACGGAAATATCCCTTTTAAAATATAAGTACCTGATCACTGTTATAATTACCGTTTTCAAGTTCACATTGTTCTCAAAACGGTCTTTTCTTATTGTTATAACAACATGAATTCATTCAACTGGAAAGTCCTGGGATTCGTTTTTGCCTCGGAGCTCTCGGAATAGAAAAGCATCTTGGATATTGCCCAAAATGGGAGTAATTCTACGTTGAAGCATGTCCCATACATGCTCAATCGGATAAAGGTCCGGGGATTGTGCGGGCCATGGCAATACTTCAATTCCCTCGTTTTCCAACCCGTTCGTCACAATCGCAGCGGTATGGGGACGAGCATTAGCATGCATTAGGCGAAAGTTTGCACCAACAACATCAGCAAATAAAGGCACAATGGGTTGAAGAATATTATCCACAAATTGCTGACCTTTCAGGAAACCAATTGGAAAAACGAGGTCGGTTCTGCCGCCTATAATTATTCCGCCCCATACCATTATTGTACTGCCTGTGTATTCGTGAACTCCCTGAACATTTCTTAAACGTTCCACGTTCCCGGATCGCCGCCACACGAGAATCTGGATGAAATCCAAATCTGGATACATCAGTGAACAAAACTGTTGGCCAATCATCTGCATCCCAATTTTTAAATTCTTCGCACGAGTCTACTCTGGCAGCGCGATTGCCTCTAGAGAGAGATGGACATAAAATTGGTCTCCGAAAATGAAGATTGGCTTCGTGGAGACGATTTCTCACATAATCTCGCCGCCGAATGCGCTCGCTGCAATTCCATTACCAATTCAGGTGTTGTGATTGTAAGGTGTCTTCTAACACTTAGCAGTAAAAATCTACCCTGACTTGCCGTCCAATAGCTCTTCTATACAGTGGTACAGGATTATCCATTCATTCTGGGACACCCTGTATATTCGGAAGGGAACAAACCATGAAGAAATGCCCGGTACAATCAGAACCGAGGTTTACGGCTGGGTTATTTCTAAGATGGTTTCGATCCACCGGCTAACAACTTGTGAAGTTGGAGAGTGTCTGCGGTATTCAGTAATTGTACCGCATTGTATATTGTATACCTTGCGGCACAGGTGTAAGAATGATTGCGTAGGCGTGTTCGGCGCAGGAACAACGCCCAAACGTTAACACCGCCTCGATTCCCCACTCGTGGCCATGAGTTAAAAACTGGCCGCTAGAATCAAAGAATCCACACGGAAAGTAGTCTGGTGTTAAGCTTTCTACAGTATCCTCAGCAGGTGATCGTCGACTTCCATCTGTGGAAGCAGACAAGCTGGCACCGATGCCCAGAGCGGCACCAAATTAAATTGTTTTTTTTTCGAATGGAATATCTTCTATCCTAGTGTCCATAAAAATCCCAGTGACGAATTTTTCATAACACCCAATGAATACATGTCCACTGTTGACCATGAGCAATAAATTACTTACCATTAAATTTTAATGAATCGGTTGAAGAAAACAAGACTTCTGATAGCAAATTCAATTGAGGAATATACAAGACTGAATCTCAAACAAAATAATTTTTTTTATCGATCAGCAGTCGGGAATTTTCAGGGAATTAAGAAGTCTGCGTGAAGTTCAAAACCAACAAAACATCAACACGGAGGGGTGGTATGTTTCCTCCACAAGCATAATTTATCTGGGGTAGTGTGTCACAAATCCCCTGGATGAATCAGGACAGCGCTTCGAATGTTCAAAATTCAACGCCTCGGACTGCCAAGTTGAAAGATACGAAAACACCCCAAGGATAAGGTAATCTATCTCCGCAAAGGGGTCATCCGATTGTAATAATAGGGCGAGAACACGCTTTAAGGGGCGAATGAGAATGAGAATAGAATATTTTATCTCGAATGCATTATTTCCGCGCGAAGCCAGGAAAAATATGGTGTTGGAGGATATAACTTGCGAAAAGAGGATTTTGGATGCCACAGGTGCAATCGTACATCTACATTTTAGATTGTTCCTTCCATTTTCATGAATTGTTACAAGGAAGGTCGGGCAAAGTGTGTTCTTTAGTGCATCTCGAGATGTTTGGAAATTATGCAGATATTCCTTTCATCCATCAGGAGCTTTTTTTGGGACAGAAGGAAGAATGCATAATTTGCTCGTCTGTGAGAAGGTGATTCGCTCTTATTCAAGCAAGAAATAATTCAAGTAAAGGAAAAGAATACCCTTATGAGAATAGCTTCGCACTATATAAATGAGAAAATCATGATAACTTACATCGAAGGATTATAGAATGAAAATTGCCCACATAATATTCCATTGACGAAGGAAATAGCCCAAATAACTTTTCATTGAAGGATTATAGAAATTCCATTGATGATAGAAAAAGTCCGAATAACCTTTCATTGAATGAACATAGAAGTTCCATCGACAATGGAAATAGCCCAAATAATATTCCATTGAATGACCATAGAAATTCCATTGGCGATAGAAATAGCCCAAATAACATTTCTTTGAAGGCATGTAGAAATTCCATAAACGATGCTAAAAGTCCAAAAAACTTCCCATTGAAGGAACATAGATATCCCCTCGACAATGGAAATAGCCCAAATAATTTTCCAACAAAGAAAGGTCGAAATTCCATTCGACAATAAAAATAGTCGAAATAATATTCCAGTGGAGGAATGTAAGAATTCTATTGACGATGGAAATTGCATTTCCACTGATGGAACGTATAAATTCTATCGACAATGGAAATATCAAAAGTAACTTTCCATTGAGAGGGGGAGAAATTCCATCGACGATGCAAATAGCCCAAATAACTTTCCATCGAAGGATTATAGAAATTCCACTGACGATAGATAAAGTCCAAATAACTTTTTCATTGAATGAACATACAAGTTCCATCGACAATGGAAATAGCCCAAATAATATCCCATTGAATGACCATAGAAATTCCATTGGCGATAGAAGGATCCCAAATAACATTTCATTGAAGGCATGTAGAAATTCCATAAACGATGGTAATAGTCCAAATAACTTCCCATTGAAGGAACATAGATATCCCCTCGACAATGGAAATAGCCCAAATAATTTTCCAGCAAAGAAAGGTCGAAATTCCATTCGACAATAAAAATAGTCGAAATAATATTCCAGTGGAGGAATGTAAGAATTCTATTGACGATGGAAATTGCATTTCCACTGATGGAACGTATAAATTCTATCGACAATGGAAATATCAAAAGTAACTTTCCATTGAGAGGGGGAGAAATTCCATCGACGATGCAAATAGCCCAAATAACTTTCCATCGAAGGATTATAGAAATTCCACTGACGATAGATAAAGTCCAAATAACTTTTTCATTGAATGAACATACAAATTCCATCGACAATGGAAATAGCCCAAATAATATCCCATTGAATGACCATAGAAATTCCATTGGCGATAGAAGGATCCCAAATAACATTTCATTGAAGGCATGTAGAAATTCCATAAACGATGGTAATAGTCCAAATAACTTCCCATTGAAGGAACATAGATATCCCCTCGACAATGGAAAAAGCCCAAATAATTTTCCAATAAAGGAAGGTCGAAATTCCATTCGACAATAAAAGTAGCCGAAATAACATTCCAGTGGAGGAATGTAGGAATTCTATTGACGATGGAAATTGCCATTTCCACTGATGGAACCTTTAAATTCTATCGACAATGGAAATATCAAAAGTAACTCTCCATTGAGAGGGGGAGAAATTCCATCGACGATGCAAATAGCCCAAATAACTTTCCATGGAGGGATTATAGAAATTCCATTGACGATAGATAAAGTCCAAATTACTTTTTTATTGAATGAACATAGAAGTTCCATCGACAATGGAAATAGCCCAAATAATATTACATTGAATGACCATAGAAATTCCATTGGCGATAGAAATAGCCCAAATAACATTTCATTTCGCATGTAGAAATTACATTATCGATGGTAATAGTTCAAATAACTTCCCATTGAAGGAACATAGATATCTCCTCGACAATGGAAATAGCCCAAATAATTTTCCAATGAAGGAAGGTCGAAATTCCATCCGACAATAAAAGTAGCCGAAATAACATTCCAGTGGAGGAATGTAGGAATTCTATTGACGATGGAAATTGCCATTTCCACTGATGGAACCTATAAATTTTATCGACAATGGAAATATCAAAAGTAACTCTCCATTGAGAGGGGGAGAAATTCCATCGACGATGCAAATAGCCCAAATAACTTTCCATGGAAGGATTATAGAAATTCCATTGACGATGGATAAAGTCCAAATAACTTTTTCATTGAATGAGCATAGAAGTTCCATCGACAATGGAAATAGCCCTAATAATATTACATTGAATGACCATAGAAATTCCATTGGCGATAGAAATAGCCCAAATAACATTTCGTTTCGCATGTAGAAATTACATTATCGATGGTAATAGTTCAAATAACTTTCCATTGAAGGAACATAGATATCCCATCGAAGATAGAAATAGCTCAAAATAATTTTCCAGTGAAGGAAGGTTGAAATACCATTCGACAATAAAAGAAGCCGAAATAACATCCCAGTGTAGGAATTTAGGAATTCTATTAACGATGGAAATTGCCATTTCCACTGATGGAACGTATAAATTCTATCGACAATGGAAATATCAAAAGTAACTCTCCATTGAGAGGGGGAGAAATTCCATCGACGATGCTAATAGCCCAAATAACTTTCCATCGAAAGATTATAGAAATTCCACTGACGATAGATAAAGTCCAAATAACTTTTTCATTGAATGAACATAGAAGTTCCATCGACAATGGAAATAGCCCAAATAATATTCCATTGAATGACCATAGAAATTCCATTGGCGATAGAAAAATCCCAAATAACATTTCATTGAAGGCATGTAGAAATTCCATTAACGATGGTAATAGTCCAAATAACTTCCCATTGAAGGAATATAGATATCCCCTCGACAATGGAAATAGCCCAAATAATTTTCCAATGAAGGAAGGTCGAAATTCCATTCGACAATAAAAGTAGCCGAAATAACATTCCAGTGGAGGAATGTAGGAATTCTATTGACGATGGAAATTGCCATTTCCACTGATGGAACGTATAAATTCTATCGACAATGGAAATATCAAAAGTAACTTTCCATTGAGAGGGGGAGAAATTCCATCAACGATGCAAATAGCCCAAATAACTTTCCATCGAAGGATAATAGAAATTCCACTGACGATAGATAAAGTCCAAATAACTTTTTATTGAATGAACATAGAAGTTCCATCGACAATGGAAATAGCCCAAATTATATCCCATTGAATGAACATAGAAATTCCATTGGCGATTGAAAAATCCCAAATAACATTTCATTGAAGGCATGTAGAAATTCCATTATCGATGATAATAGTTCAAATAACTTCCCATTGAAGGAACATAGATGTCCCCTCGACAATGGAAATAGCCCAAATAATTTTCCAATGAAGGAAGGTCGAAATTCCATTCGACAATAAAAGTAGCCGAAATAACATTCCAGTGGAGGAATGTAGGAATTCTATTGACGATGGAAATTGCCATTTCCACTGATGGAACGTATGAATTCTATCGACAATGGAAATATCAAAAGTAATTTTCCATTGAGAGGGGGAGAAATTCCATCGACAATGGAAATAGCCCAAATAATATTCCATTGAATGACCATAGAAATTCCATTGGTGATAGAAATAGCCCAAATAACATTTCATTGAAGGCATGTAGAAATTCCATTATCGATGGTAATAGTCCAAATAACTTCCCATTGAAGGAACATAGATATCCCCTCGACAATGGAAATAGCCAAAATAATTTTCCAATGAAGGGAGGTCGAAATTCCATTCGACAATAAAAGTAGCCGAAATAACATTCCAGTGGAGGAATGTAGGAATTCTATTGACGATGGAAATTGCCATTTCCACTGATGGAACGTATAAATTCTATCGACAATGGAAATATCAAAAGTAACTTTCCATTGAGAGGAGGAAAAATTCCATCGACAATGGAAATAGCCCAAATAATATTCCATTGAATGACCATAGAAATTCCATTGGCGATAGAAATAGCCCAAATAACATTTCATTAAAGGCATGTAGAAATTCCATTATCGATGGTAATAGTCCAAATAACTTCCCATTGAAGGAATATAGATATCCCCTCGACAATGGAAATAGCCCAAATAATTTTCCAATGAAGGAAGGTCGAAATTCCATTCGACAATAAAAGTAGCCGAAATAACATTCCAGTGGAGGAATGTAGGAATTATATTGACGATGGAAACTGCCATTTCCACTGATGGAACGTATAAATTCTATCAACAATGGAAATATCAAAAGTAACTTTCCATTGAGAGGGGAAGAAATTCCATCGACGAAGCAAATAGCCCAAATAACTTTCCATGGAAGGATTATAGAAATTCCATTGACGATAGATAAAGTCGAAATAACTTTTTCATTGAATGAACATAGAAGTACATCGACAATGGAAATAGCCCAAATAATATTACATTGAATGACCATAGAAATTCCATTGGCGATAGAAATAGCCCAAATAACACATCATTGAAGGCATGTAGAAATTCCATTATCGATGGTAATAGTTCAAATAACTTTCCATTGAAGGAACATAGATATCCCATCGAAGATAGAAATAGCTCAAAATAATTTTCCAGTGAAGGAAGGTTGAAATACCATTCGACAATAAAAGAAGCCGAAATAACATCCCAGTGTAGGAATTTAGGAATTCTATTAACGATGGAAATTGCCATTTCCACTGATGGAACGTATAAATTCTATGAACAATGGAAATATCAAAAGTAACTCTCCATTGAAGGCATGTAGAAATTCCATTAACGGTGGAAGTAGTCCCAAAAATTCCTCATTCTTCTCAAATTTTCCAGCATTTTCACGCAATTACAAAAACAAGGCAGTGTTGGAAAATATGACCGACTCCTGGAATCACTCTGTATACAACGTAGCGGATAACATTCATGTGTACAATTCAGACATCTCTCATTCCTCTCAATTCGAAATGACCTCATTTGTCAGTTCGCGGAAAATAGTATCTTGTCTCCGATCCGAAGTAAATGTCTATGAACATCTGTTTCTAGTATTCGTCTCTATCTGGAAACTAGGGCGTCTTCTGACCGCCTCAGTCGTCGCGGCGGCGACGCCGTCTTCAGGAAGCCCCGCCTTGTACCGCCTCCAGGTTAACTGAACATATACCATATAACATATCGTGTTTATAATAAAACAGCGAGGTTGCTGATGATAGACCAGTGAAGTACGAGGATGAGAAACAAGTTCATTCGGGTGAATCTTCGGAATTCTTGATTTCAGAATATTCGACGTTTGTCTCAAATGTTTCATTTCTGAATTTTCAACTTCAATATGTTGCTTCTGAAAAATATTATCTGTTCACTATATAGTTATAGCTAGGTAAGGGGGTCACATTCCACTGCGACCTCAAGGTCTATTGTGCCCCCCATCAGAGCTGTTTTCGCAAATGCGTTACCTACAGCTCGCCCTCCAGCTCTAGAGCTCCAATGAACTTCAGTATCTGAGAGAGCTTTAAGGAAGTTGAATCCTCGTGCCTCCTGTAATTCTCTTGTCCAAGACATTCTTTGCGCTGGTTTGCAAGGGCGAGGCATTCTGTAACCAGGTGAGCAGGAGTTCCTCCACTTCCCCAAGGAATCTACACTCGTCAGCTTACGTTAAGCCCATTCTCATCATATGCTTTTTAAGACGACAACGTCTTGTGAGGAAGCCAGTGAGGAGGCGTAACTCATTCTTACTGAGATCCAAATACTTTTTGAGATCTTGCACTTTTGTTCCGAAGGAACTTGTTGGAGTGATCCATTCCTGGAAGATTCCCCCAGAGTGCTTCTCTTTCAGTATCTTCCATCTCCAAAACTCTTTTTTATAGGTGAATTTACCTATGCCACAGAAAGGTTTTGGGCCAGTAAGTGGCGTTTGTGCTCCATTTCTAGCAAGTGTATTGGCTTCTTCGTTTTCTTTGATTCCTGAGTGACCAGGAACCCAGACTGAAGAGACCTTGTTGTTCTTGCCTACTTCATAAAAGGTTACTATACTATAACAAAAGGGGAGAATAGAATAACATTGTTGCTCGAAACGAATAACTCATTGAAAAAGTCTTAATTCTTCCTTCACTAGTGAGGTTATTCCTTTTACACCAAGAGGTCTAAAATACCATAACAGAAGGGCTTGAATTGGATGTAGAATATCTATCTGCCTCAGCGATAAGTCTACTTTCTATATTGACCATCGCGAATGCGTTATTCCCTCGAAGGGCAATTCTATAATGAAAAAAGTATTCCATAAAGTTCTTTCTGAACTTCATCTTTGAGGAATCGAAGACTTATCTTGATCTCAGCAAGATAGCTACATTCGTTTGCAGGTTCCTTCGAGTGGCTCTTTTGCCTTAGAATTTGGTGAGATGAGCTTTAGCAGAAAATGACAAATGTAGATTATATGGGGAGGAAAAAAAACCTCCTGAACACCTTGTAAGAGAATGCCTCACCTTGGGCCACAAAATCATTGATGATGGTGACATATCCTCCTCGAAGCCTTATCAGCTATTAGAATTTTTGAACTGAATAGCAAGCTGTAGCAAGGATAGCAGAATAGATCTTTTGGTCATAGCGCACTAGTAACCTCTTACTTCCAATAATGATGATAAGTCTCACGACGAAAAGCATTATATCACACAGGATGTGCAATCTGTCGATGGTCTTAAGGTGGGTAATAGACAGCTTCGGTTCCTACATGGAAAATTCGACGATATACCAACTGGTCAGATTAACAATAGATATAAATGAAGAAATGAACCTTTCCACAGACACTGCGGCAGTTTTCCTGGATATCGAAAAGAAATTTGATGAGATGTGACACCAAGGTCTGATATACAAGATGAAGATGTTGAAGTTTCCAGCCGAACTTACGAGATTGATACAAGCATACTTGAAGGAAAGGAACTTCAAAATCAACATAGATGGTAAGAGGTCAACAACCTGGAAATTTGAAGCCGGCGTTCCACAAGGATCGGTCCTAGGACCTGGAATATGAAAATATATTGAAATGGTTCAATGTTCCTGATGAAAAGTTTCTGTTCCAGTCTTCGATTTCCGCTGAATATGAATTTTCGGTAGGTAATTACGTGGTTACAAGATGATATGAGGGCAGATTATGCACTTCAATATAAACTTATATATAAGAGTGCTAGAGGAAGTAACCCTCCGCCGCATATTTCGCGAAGGCAATTTTGGCTTGAATTTGCGGAAGGATGATCTTTTCACGCTCTCTTTTACACAGATTGCCTCGGGCTCACGTTGTTCTTATCCCGAAAATTGAGGCAGGATAGTGGCAATTTGCTCCAAAGTGCCTTGATAACACCGGGGCTGACATATGGCTACATATGCCACTAAGATACGGTATAAACAAACACACTTCTTTGCATATCTTATGCTTTCTTATTATAGGGGTTGCGTTGGGGAAGCCCCAGACTATTATGTGGTAATAGGGTGGTGATCCCCTATTGGAATGTTCGAGTATAACTCCTCGTGGATTATTGTTTAAGATATGCAGATTAACCCCCGCTGACAAGGCCGATTTACTTGATCCGACTCAGTTGGATCCATAATTCCCGGAATTTTGTGTGTCTGGAACAAATTCAGGATTGTATTCAAAATTGAGGAGAAAACATATTTTATTCGCGGATAAAACTCAACAGAAACATTCAAACGTGTTATTCGCAGGTGGAAGTCAAAATCCCCTTGAAAAATATTTCGACGATGGGCCAGCTAATTTCAGCTCTCGAAACAAAGAGTTTCGAGGCTACTTATCCTTGCACCGCAAAAGTTTTCAACAGATAGGACCTCGCAATTTTCTTTGCGGCCCTATAAATTCCGTCCTACAAAAAATGTCATCAGTTAGGCAGATTGTTCGGAGACTATAATAAAATGTTATTCAGAAGACCCCACTTTTCTGTACGGTCGCGTTTTGTTATCCGGGATTCATCAATCAAGAGAAATTTTAATATCACGAAAAAACATTATGAACTACCCTAATGGTAACAATGATCCTGACAGCTTGTATGTTTTTACGGAGGGTCTCTCGTTATTTTCTGGGGTTTGACTGTGGGTGAATATTCATCGTAGTATGCTCAATGTGAGGTTGTTCGGATATTCCTCATACCTGCCCGGAAAGGAATTGATTTATTACTACTATTTATTACATTTTCATATATATGAGGGATACACAGGGTGTCCGCCATTCCAACGACGGACTTTCACCATTATATATCCTAACCATCATCCCAAGAAAAATGTTAATAAACAATTCGTGATTTCATCTTCAACATCAACAACCAAGTTGGTCTGGAAATTATTTTTTCAATGGTTCTTTTCAACGCTGTACATGAAAATTCCCCCATCACTACAGTGAATAATAACGTATAACACAAACCGAAATTGAAATATAATATGTAATGTATACATGTAGATATGCAATAACTGGATTCTAGTCAGAGGTCGCGAAGCGCAGACGCCAATCGACTTCTCCGAGTCGATTGGCGTCTGCGCTTCGAGTTCAACTCGAGTTGGATTTCAAAATGAGCCAAATCGACTTAAATGAGTCAAATTCAGATCGGTTCGGGATGAATCAAGTCTTTTGGGCTGTCGGTTTGAGCAAACACGTTGAAAAATAATCCAAGAATGAAAATGTTTTTACTTGTATAGAATCGTCTATGGAAATTACGTGCACACTCATAAATTCCTCGGTGGCGGACGATGTCGCTTATCACTTTCATCTGTAGAAGGCAAATACAATTGTGCAGACTCGAAAGGGCACAGATTCTTCCCGGAAGATCGTCCGCGTCGTCGAACGCCTTCCCCAGTTTAATTTAATCAGTACTTCAATGAGGTAACTTTTCATTTATTTTTATACTTTCAGGCTTTCGTCCCCGTGATATTCCACCTCTTCGCCGGTTTTCACCATTCCCTTTATTTCATTTACTCATTTATAAAACGTTCGTTTAAACTTTGAACTTTGAAAATTTAAAGCGTTTGTTTTTCACTAATTGATTAGCAAATTGGAACATTCAACGATCCTCGAAAGTTACACCGTTCGGTGAGAGTTTGCGAAAACTCTCGAGTTATTAAGAAAATTTGGAATAATCCCCAGGCATTCATTTGATTGGAAGTGAGCGTATTCCATGGAAAATTGTATCTGTAAGAATGGATACCTTCTTCACAGGTTCGATGACATATATATATATACAAGGTCTTTTTAGGGTGAGATTTTTTTTGAAAGGTGCAAGAACTCATCGAAAGAGATCATTCCGCCAGAAGTTCATATAAAATATTCAATTTGAAAAAAGTGCAAAAAAACTTGGGCATCAAGATCTTTAGACGACTCTGGATCGTGTTATCTCTCTATTAGGAGATCTGCCATGAATAACGGTGCCATATGCATTCCAGCAAGTAAATAAAGTGCTGGATTTTATCGCAAATTTGTATATTCTCTTTCAACAAGTTTCCTTAGTTCAAACTAAGGACAGAAAAAATTACTGACCACAAAAGTCCTATAAAAAAAATTAGGAAGTTCACAAACTCACCGATAAAATTGATCCAAATTGTCTACAGAAATTGTTCTTAATGGTCACCGTTCGTTTTATGTGCACAAAGTCTTGCCCAGCGTAATAACGAATAATCAAATGAAGCAACTATCACATCATTTTGCTCACAAATAATGTTAAAAGCGTTCTCAAATCGTTGTTTTAGTTCTCCAACACTATCCACCTCACCGTTAATGTACACTAATGTTTTCAAATGACCCCAGAAGAAGAAGTCACATCACGAAATTCGGAAACGTCACAAAAATCATATGGTCTGTCGGATGATTTCCCGTAAACTGAACGCAGTTAATAAACACATTTAGATCTCAATACGTACCGTCAGATACGGAATGGAAATTTCTCAGATTTCGAAATACTCCACCCTGGTTAATATTTTATATAAAGTATTTTTGGAATTTTGACATACTTTGATGAGGTCTAGCATCACATTTGAAAACACCCTGTATTTCTGCTAGGCAATTCAACGTATCAGTATGGAAGAGTCATAAATTAAATATAATTAGATCAAAAATTCTGACGTTTGTTCCATCAAATGTGAGTTATAAATTGAAAAGTTGTCAAGGAAAAGTCTCCTACCACTATTGAAAATTAAGAAGGCACAGAAAAAACTGGCTTTGCACATAAATTACACATAATTTGCACATAATTGTGGCATCGACTGAACAGTTATTGAGAATGGAATAAATTGAAATGAAGGATAAGAAAAATTGGTAGGTGCACATAATTCAAACATTTGTTTGATGGATATTACAAAAAAAAAATTACGAAAAGCACTGCCGTGAAGGCAGGAGCTTTTGAGCGCTCGTACATCCACCTTGTAGGTAGATTCGCATTTTCCAGTTTTAGAAATCAATTGAAGGAATTTTCGACAGCTGTCAAAAAAATTCTGAAACTTAGGCGAAACTCCAGACTTCATGTCAGTGCTTCAGCTGACCAATTTTTTTCGATAATTCGCTAGAATATTCTACGGTATCTATGATCTTGGTGATGCGATCTGGACAAAATTTCATAGTTTGAATACATTATTCCCCAGCTAGGTGCATAATTTCATTCCAATCCGATCAGTAGTTTCGAAACTATCAGGAAAAAATTTTTTGAACGGCCATATTTACGGAACCCCTAGTCTAATTTTGCTCATTTGTGAACGTGACCGCGATATTCGCGATCCGAACCTACCCTGAAAATTTCAAGTTCCTAGGCCTTTCCGTTCAAAAGTTATAATTTTCTATGGTTTCTATGGTTCTGGTCATGCGATCTGGACAAAATGTTGCATTAATATATCATTCTCGATTAAAATACAGAATTTCATCTCGATCGAATCCGTAGTTTCGAAATCATCGAGAAAACAAAATTTCAAACGTCCGTATTTACGGAACCCCTAGTATAATTTTGCTCATAAATCAACGTCATCACATCACAGTATACAAAATTTCGTCACCATCGAATCTGTACTTTTGGAATTATCAAGAAAACTAAATTTAAAACGACTATATTTACGGAACCCCTAGTATAATTTTGCTCATAGATGAACGTGATCACGACATTCGAGATCCACACCTATCCTGAAAATTTCAAGTCCCTAGGCGTTTCCGTTCAAAAGTTACAATTTTCTATGGTTCCTATGGTTCTGGTCATGCGATCTGGGCAAAATTTCACATGTAGCTTGAACACCTCATTCTCCATTCGAGTGCAAAGTTTTATCTCGATCGAATCTGTAGTTTAGAAGTAATCAGGAGAACAACATTTTGAACGGCCATGTTTACGGAACCCCTGGTGGAATTCTGCCCATTAACGAACTTAACCGGGGCATTTGGGATCTGAACCTACACTGAAAATTTCAAGTCTCTAGGTTGATCCGTTCGAGAGTTATCGTGCTTACGGACGGCCGGACAGACTCGAATTTTTCGACGAATTCGTCATCAGTGAGTCGAACATAGTCGTTTGAGACCATTTTCGGTTCAAAATTCTAAAAATACAGACATCGAAATGATATAGCCCTCGTGTAAGTAGTACGAGCGTTCAAAAATAGGCAGGCGAACGAGAAAAATTGCTTTGCACATAAATTGCACATAATTCTGATATTTATAGAAGAAAATAGGGGATAAATAAGAAGTTATTTAAAATTGTGCCAGCTTGTCCGGAAAGCTAATACAATACTTGAAAATTAAAACTTGGTAGATCCACAGAAAATTTTCGGGCTTTGCACATAATTCGGGCATTTGTTTAATCAAATTTGAGATATAAATGAAAGGAGATTTTAAGAAATTTACTGCTTTCTGGGCAAATTGGGATAATTCTCAATGAAAGAAGTGGAGGCGCATAAAACTCGTAATAATAATAATAATGGTTCTGATCGTATGTGCAAAATTGTGGTGCTAGCTAAATGTAGGTTATATATTAAAGATCGCCGGCGGAAATATTTCAAAATGAACACTGAAGCACTCTTCTACCAACCTCAACGTCATAAAATCGATAAAAACAAAAAATTCCTACAACCTGAAAAAAATGAACAGATTGAGACATCTCCAAATTATCCTCCAATGGCCGGTGAAGTGCAGCAATCTTCATTGAAAAAATCAACTGATGGAACCGTGATGTATAACTGTTCGAATGACAATGAGAAAGTTCGTGTCAGAATTTAAGCGAAAAAACAGTCGGCATCGACTCCTGCAAGGAGCCATCTATTGAGACGCAAAAAGAAACGCCGAGATGTTTCTCGGCTGCGAATAGAATCTGTCACTGAAGACACCAACTCAAAAACGGGACGATCATTCCCTGAAGCGACTTCATAATTCAGATCGTCAATTTGGCCATCAAATTAAAGGTGAACGCACTATTACTCTGGCCGTTCCGAAATTATTTTTGTCAACGATACATTGCAGATGCGAATCCCTGTGAAATGCGGATACACCTTTCGCGCAAAATTTTTATTCAAATTGAACTGTTTATATGCGGTTTGATGAAATTGGCTGTGAATTCTGTGTAGAACGGAATCGGAAGAATCCAATTAGAAAATGGAATATGGCGTGAAAATTCTGTTAATTCCTCTCCATGTAGCTGAATGCGTGGAGACAGGGCTTGTCTACAGTTGACACAGGCGTTGATGTTAATGCATTTTCGTTATTTGATTACAACTGTGGGGCCGGGATCAGCTCAAGTGACCTATTACAGTTGAGTTGTCAGCCAGGGGCGAAAATAGGAGATTGAGGAGGCCACTTCGATAGGCATTCATAGACGCGTTCCGTTTTTATAGCGTCATCTACCGAGATTGTCTGCTAGTTACAGCCATAGCTTTAGTGGCATGGAATGAGAGGACTTCGAAGGATGAAAGAGAATTCAACTCGCAAAAAACGGCAAGACACATTCAACTTGTCAGGATCTTCCGAAGAATTTTTGTGTACGATGATGGACAACTGGAATATTTCTTATGATTATTTGTAGTAAAAAACTTCAATCGTGATATGCGTTTCGAACAAACTGTTTCTCGATAGATCTTCCTATTTCTGAACTATTCTACCGACCTATGGAGGAAGGTTCAAATTCTCCCAAAATTTATTATTGAATTCATTCATAATTGGAGTGCTAGAAGTGTTTGGGGTTAGTGTATTAGTTTATCTGGTATTTGAATTACCAACACACCCAAGAATGGCAAGAATTATTAAGTTCCACAGTATCAAAATACTCTTCATATAATTATTGGAAAATCATGAACCTCATTTGATAGCACAAATATTTTCCAGGTGTTCCTTCTTTTTAACACAAATATGTTTTTTTTGTGTTACTGTGATGGTGATTTTTCTTCTGTTGTCTTCAAAATTACTGTTTTATATATTTGTTCATTTTTCTATGTTTTTTCATTATATATTTTTTTCTGCGGGCTGGTGAATTTTTTTGTAGTTTGTAGTACTTGAATATTCTTCTTCGGGCAATATTTTTTGAGCGCTCGTACTACTTACACGAGGGCTATATCATTTCGTCACGATGTCTGTATTTTTAGAATTTTGAGCCGAAAATAGTCTCAATCGACTATGTTCGACTCACTGATGACGAATCCGTCGGAAAATTCGAGTCTGTCCGTCCATCTGGCCGTAAGCACGATAACTCTCGAACGGAACAACCTAGACACTTGAAATTTTCAGTGTGGGTTCAGTTCTCGAATGCCTCGGTTGAGTTCGTTAATGGGCCAAATTCCACCAGGGGTTCCGTAAATATGGCCGTTCGAAGTTTTGTTCCCCTGATTACTTGAAAACTACAAATTTGATCGAGATGAAATTCTGCACTCAAATGGAAAATGAGGAGTTCAAGCTACATGTGAAATTGTGTCCAGATCGCATGACCAGAACCATAGAAACCATAGAAAATTGTAACTTTTGAATGGAAACGCCTAGGGACTTGAAATTTTCAGGATAGGTGTGGATCTCGAATGTCGTGATCACTTCATCTATGAGCAAAATTATACTAGGGGTTCCGTAACCATGGTCGTTTGAAGTTCAGTTTTGTTGATGAATTCAAAACTATTCGATCGTGACGAAATTTTGTATACTAATGGAGAATGATATATTCAAGCTACATTTCTCCAGATCACATGACCAGAACCATAGAATCCATAAAAAATCATAACTTTCGAACGGAAAGGCCTAGGGACTTGAAATTTACAGGATAGGTGTGGATCTGAAATGTCGCGTTCACATTCATCAATGAGCAGAATTATACTAGGGGTTCCGTAAATACGGTCGTTTGAAATTTTGTTTTCTCGATCATTTCGAAACTACGGTTTCGATGCAAATGAAATTTTGTATTTTAATCGAGAATGATATATTAAAGCTATATTTTGTCCAGATCGCATGACCAGAACCATAGAAACCATAGAAAATT
This sequence comes from Aphidecta obliterata, assembly GCA_963966015.1. NCBI lineage: Eukaryota > Metazoa > Arthropoda > Insecta > Coleoptera > Coccinellidae > Aphidecta > Aphidecta obliterata. The sequence goes on from OZ014436.1 coordinate 5,811,057, forward strand.
GTAATTTTTGAACGAAAAGGCCCAGGAACTTGAAATTTTCAGGGTGGGTTTGGATCGCGAATATCGCGGTCACGTTCATCAATGAGCAAAATTAGACTAGGGGTTCCGTAAATAGGACCGTTCGAAATCTTTCGTTTCAGATAATTTCGAAACTACTGATCGGATTGGAATGAAATTTTGCACCTAGCTGAGGAATAATGTATTCAAACTACGTGCAACATTTTGTCCAGATCGCATCACCAAGACCATAGAAACCGTAGAAAATTCTTGCGAATTATCGAAAAAAAAATTGGTCAGCTGAAGCACTGACATGAAGTCTGGAGTTTCGCCTAAGTTTCAGAATTTTTTTGACAGCTGTCGAAAATTCCTTCAATTGATTTCTAAAACTGGAAAATGCGAATCTACCTACAAGGTGCATGTACGAGCGCTCAAAAGCTCCTGCCTTCACGGCAGTGCTTTTCGTAATTTTTTTTTTAGTAGTTTGTAGTACTTAAATATTCTTCTTCGCGCAATATTTTTTTATTGTGAACGTTATGTATTCCTTCGGATATATTTATTTCAGAAATATATTTATTTGTGAATCCTTCTTAGTTCTGTGATTTTCTTTATTTTTGTTGAGATCATTATGATGAATTCATATATTTTCTTATTATACTTTCTGTACAAACCGAAAATACTCAATAGGACTCAATAAATAGATCCATTTTGAAGTATGTTTTCTTCGTTTTCATCACAACTTTAATCCTTTGCTTTATACGGGGTGTTTTTAAAGGTGAGGCTTTTTTTGACAGATGCTGGAACTCGTCAACATTCCAAAAATCCTTTATATAAAATATTTACCAGGTCCGAGTATTTCGGAATCAAAGTTACGAGCGAATCTGAGAAATTCCTAGCCTGGATCTGATTTAGGTACGTATTAAGGTTTAAATGTGTTCATTTAATACGTTCAGTTTACGGAACGGGGCGTATGCTTTTTGTGACTTTAGGTGAATAGGACGTGGTGGGTCGATTTTCGGACCTGCACGCTTTTCGGATGTCACCCCTGTGATTTGCTTCTTTTGGGGTGATTTGAAAACATTAGTGTACAGTAACGGTGAGGTGAATAGTGTTGAAGAACTAAAACAACGCGTTGAAAATGCTTGTGAAATTATTCGTGAGAAAACTGATGTGATAGTTGCTGCATGTAATAATTCGTTGTTGATGTGACTTTGTGCACATCAAACGAGTGGTGACCATTTCGAACAATTTGTGTGAACAATTTGTATCAATTCTTTCATAGGACTTTTTCAATCAGTAACTGTTCATCTCCCTAGTTTGAAATTCAAGAATTATACCGTTCTGGAAAAATCTCCTAATGAATGTTGGAAGAGAATATACAAATCTGCGATAAAATCCAGCACTTTATTTACTTGCTGAAATGCATATGGCACCGTAATTCACGGCAGATCTCCTAACAGAGTGATAACACAATCCAGAGTTGTATTAAGATATTAACGCCCAAGATTTTTTGCACTTTTTTCAAATGAAATATTTCATATGATCAACACAAAAGCACCCATATATACACAAAAAACATATCTGAAATGTATCTCTGATGGATTTAGAATATGTTTCAAGAATATATTCGAGTTGAATATGCCCTTCAAGTTTTGTACCATCAACTCATAGAAAAAGTCTCTAAACTATCAATATTACGTCTCATCAATGAATCCTTAATATTTACGTCACAAACGTGTATCAGTGATAGAGCAGAGATGTGGAACGACTCCCTATTCGAGACGTTGCTGCGTTCTATAGGATGTAGCCGTGCGCCCTCTCTGAGTAAGGTATAGAAGCATCTCTGCGATATCGCAGCTAAGCACATATCAAGGAACACAGGATATGTCTCTGTTATATAGCTGCTCTGTAATATTGTCACTTGAGAAGCTGCTTCTTTCAGTTTTCTCCTTGTCCAATATTCCTCCTTGGAAATGATTGGAGTTATTTCCTACTCTACCATGTGGTCTTTATCCAAGAAGTGCTGATCCAACCTTGATTGTCTCTCTACTCCTAGTTTTGTCAACTTTTCGTGTTCTTCAACTCTGACTCAACCGACTAATACATGGGTACCTAGTTAACATTTGGAGAAAATACATAATAGGTATGATGATGGCTCAAAGTGAAAGAAGGAACCTTTCCTATCCATGGAATCAACAAAGAATTTGTTTGAACCACTACTGCTGGCATATTTCAACTGTTGTCTGAAAATGCAGCCTATCCCCTACAATTACCCACGTATTTATAGACCTTGTGACAACAATAGTGAAACCCACAATTTAAACAAAATAAAATGAGCGCAAGTATTCACTTCGGCCCTAACTTCTCATCTGAGCATCCTGCTGCCTATAGGTCATAAATCGTCTCTTGATTGAACCTGTGTGCCGGCGATATTAAGTACACTACACAGACAACCATTTGTTTCGGTTTCAAGTCTGCTCCTGCTTTTTTACAATGAATTGTTGCTAAACATGACAACGTGCAGTAAATTAAATACAGCATTCTCGACCTGTAAGTTGTTGTAAAAATGCGAACGGCCAGGTGCTAACTTTACACCAGTTTTTTCGTCAACGACAATTATGACCTATAAGTTGAAAATAGTCATTTCATTCTCTGAACTACGGCGCACAAAACCTCCAGGTTCAAAAGTAAAAGTTTTAATGACTTATTCATCGGTTGTTTCGGAACAATCTGATCATAAAACAGGGAACGATTACGGGATAACCTTGCGTCCATCTGTTTGTCAGTGATCTCAGGTACGGCTTTGGTAGAAATTGAAAACGGTCTTGATGTCCACACTTCAAAGGCTGGTAACATCATCAATATCGTTTTGGTATTATTAACATTATTTTTGATTCGGGTTGATCGGCGAAAAGTCGAAGTGATGGTGCTCTTAAATGCCCCCATTCACTTCACGACCCGACTCACGACTTATCTGAGCCTGCCGACTGAAGACTGTTCGTTCGAATTGTTGAAGTCGTGTGTCTTACGTTTGCATAGGAGATGACTTATTCGTCCTGATCATCTCTTTTTTTTCGATCTGTGGAACAAAATTCTACACGCAACCCTATTTGATCTTCATCAAGCGCGAACCAATTATAACACTCGCTCGTCATCAACAGCTCCTCGACCATAGGGAACCGCCAGAAAAGAAAGTCGAACAATAAATCCTGCTTGAATATATCCGATGATGACATTCGATACGAATGAAAGATGCGACAATCTATCCTTTTTACTGGATAACAAGTCGTGTAAAACGGGCGGAACGTGGGGCAACAAGTTGTAAAACATGTTGTTGAGGCGGTAAAATAGGGGATGCGTTTAATAGGGAAACGGGATAATGCGGCTTCAGTTTTTGACAGACGCTCAAGCCGCCTCTTTGAATTCATGGTAGTGGTTCTGTCATGTCGATCCGGATGACATCAGCCGCACAGCTATATATATGGCTGCGTTTTTCGCTCGTTTATTTTCGGAAATACGGGGATGTAGTAGGAATCTTGGATGATGAGTACGGAATTCTATAAATCAAGTATTAAAAATTTATGAAAAGCACTGCCGAGAAGTCAGGAGCTTTTGAGCGCTCGTTCATCCACCTTGTAGGTAGATTCGCATTTTCCAGTTTTAGAAATCAATTGAAGGAATTATTGACATCTATCAAAAAAAATTTCGAACCAAGGCAAAACTCCAGACTTCACGTCAGTACTTTAGGTGACCAATTTTTTTTTTCGATAATTCGCTAGAACTTTCTACATCTATGTGCAACTTCGTTCCAATCCAATCAGTTGTTTCGAAATAATCAGGAAAAAAATGTTTCGAACCACCATATTTACGGAACCCCTAGTCTAATTTTGCTCATTGATAAACGTAACATTCGAGATCCACACCTATCCTGAAAATGTCAAGAACTTAGGCCTTTCCGTTCGAAAGTTATAATTTTCTATGGTTTCTATGGTTTTGGTAATGCGATCTGGACAAAATTCTGCTTGTAGCTTGAACATGCAAAATTTCATCTTGATCGAATCACTAGTTTCGAAGGAATCAGCAGAACAACAATTCGAACGACCATATTTACAGAACCCCTGGTCGAATTTGGCCCAGTAACGAACTAAACCGTGACATTCGAAATTCGCACCTACCCTGAAAATTTCAAGTTTCTAGGTCATTCCGTTCGAGAGTTATCGTGTATACGCCCGGACGGACAGACCGACAGACTCGAAGTTTTTCGATGAATTCGTCATCGGTGAGTCGAACCTTGTCGATTGAGACCATTTTCGGCTCAAAATTCGAAAAATACAGATACCGTGACGAAATTTATTTCGGATTTTGTCGAGCTACCAAAATCGGACTTTTTCAAATCGATTTCTTGCGTAAACTGGCGGTTGGATCGGGCTGGATTCACATTTAGGGAGCCCTCGCATCATTTGGGATAAAAAATTGATTGAATAGAATAGTTTGGCGGTAACTTATTGGGTTTTTCTTGTTTTTCGACATTTCCGAGCGTTATTTTCATACGTTTGGAAATCGAAATAGGGAACGTTTCGGGCACCGTCGGAAAGCCTGTTTCTTCTAGTAAAAAACGTGTAAGTGAATTGAATTGCTTTCACCGTTCGCTTAACCCATCGCTTCTATATGCTCGGCAGCCACGAATGCCAAAAGTGGAATATGCTACTATCAGGTAACGTGAGGAATTCCAGAGCGTTAAGCATTCACACAGGGTGTTTTCAAAGGTGAGGCTTTTTACCAGCAAAAGAACTCATCAAAATGAGTCAATATACCAATAATCGTTTATATAAAATATTCACCAGGACCAAGTATTTCGAAATCGAAGTTACCCGCTAATCTGATAAACTCCCAGCCCGGATCTGACTTAGGTTATTGAAGCAATTTGTATCAATTTTATCGTTGAGTTTGTGAACGTGCTATTTTTTAACTTTAATAATTATACCATTCAGGAAATATCCAATAAACGTTAAAGAGAATATACAAATTTGCGATGAAATCAAATACTTTATTCACTTCCTGGAATGCATATGGCAACGGGATTCATGACAGATCTCCTGACAGAGACATAAAACGATCCAGAGATGTATTGAGATATTGATGCCCAAGGTTTTTTGCACTTCTTCCAAATTGAATATTTTATATGTTCAACTTCCAGCTCAAAAAAACAACTTGTATTGTCTGATGAAAGTGATATGAATTTCAAATTACATGGATGAATGTTGAATAGTTCTCTCTTTATGTTTTTGAGCGCTCGTACTACTTACACGAGGGCTATATCATTTTGTCACGATGTCTGTATTTTCCGAATTTTGAGCCGAAAATGGTCTCAATCGACCATGTTCGACTCCCTGATGACGAATCCGTCGGAAAATTCGAGTCTTTCCGTCCGTTAGCACGATAACTCTCGAACGGAACAACCTAGAGATTTGAAATTTTTAGTGTGGGTTCTGTTCCCGAATGGCTCGGTTGAGTTCGTTAATGGGCCAAATTCCACCAGGAGTTCCGTAAATATGGCCGTTCAAAGTTTTGTTCCCCTGATTACTTGAAAACTACAGATTTTATCGAGATTAAAATTTGCACTCAAATGGAGAATGAGGTGTTCAAGCTACATGTGAAATTTTGTCCAGATCACATGACCAGAACCATAGAAACCATAGAAAATTGTAACTTTTGAACGGAAACGCCTAGGGACTTCAAATTTTCAGGATAGGTGTGGATCTCGAATGTCGTTATCACGTTAATCTATGAGCAAAATTATACTAGAGGTTTCGTAAATATGATCGTTGGAAATTTAGTTTTCTTGATAATTTCAAAACTACATATTCGATCGTGACAAAATTTTGTATACTAATGGAGAATGATATATTCAAGCTACATTTCTCCAGATTGCATGATCAGAACCATAGAAACCATAGAAAATCATAACTTTCGAACGGAAAGGCCTAGGGACTTGAAATTTTCAGGATAGGTGTGGATTTGAAATGTCGCGTTCACGTTTATCAATGAGCAGAATTATACTAGGGGTTCCGTAAATACGGTCGTTTGAAATTTTGTTTTCTCGATAATTCCGAAACTACGGATCGATCGAGATGAAATTTTGTATTTTAATCGAGAATGATATATCAAAGCAATATTTTGTCCAGATCGCATGACCAGAACCATAGAAACCATAGAAAATTGTAACTTTTGAACGGAAAGGCCTAGGAAGTTTTTCAGGGTGGGTTTGGATCACGAATATTGCGGTCACGTTCATCAATGAGCAAAATTAGAATATGGGTTCCGTGAATATGGCCGTTTGAAATATTTTTTTCCTGATAGTTTCGAAACTACTGATCGAATTGGAATGAAATTTTGCACCTAGCTGAGGAGTAATGTATTCAAACAACGTGCGAAATTTTGTCCAGATCGCACCACCAAGACCATAGATACCGTAGAAAATTTTAGCGAATTATCGAAAAAAAATTGATCAGCTGAAGCACTGACATGAAGTCTGAAGTTTCGCCTAAGTTTCAGAATTTTTTTGACAGCTGTCGAAAATTCCTTCAATTGATTTCTGAAACTGGAAAATGCGAATTTTCCTACAATTCCTTTTCAATTTGATTTCTCCATTTTGTGCCCTCAAAATTGATGTATCAGATTCTCAAAATGGGAAAATCAATACCAGATATCAACTGATATTTATACCAAATTTGATGTAATTAGCTCTTGTAGTTTCTTCCAATTCGATTTGGTTTGTTATTTCCAATGAAACCGTTGAAAGCGTTCGCTATTCAAAAATGATCCTCCTAGCTCGAAAATTTGATCCATTGATTTAGAGCGCTGAAAATCGAAGCATTGAATTCTAAAAAAAATACAGATCTCGTGATGAAATGATATAGCCCTCGTGTAAGTAGAACGAGCGCTCAATAAAATGCAATTGCCTCGTATATCACAAAATTTATAATGAAAAACGAAATGAAGAAGACCAAATCGCAGTGTTAACTTGATGTTTCCATATCAATCTCGAATAATCAAAAAATATCAAATATCTAAACACTAACCACGAAGAGAGAGAGATATTAATGATAATTAAAGAAATAAATAATGGAGTTTAATGTTGGTCCATATTCCCTCTCCGAGCCTTCCGCGGTTACGAGAATATATTCAAAAAGAAATCTTTTCAACAGGGCCATTCGAGAGGCCTTCCGAGGATTCATTTTCACCCTCAAATTCTTATCCTAGCAGCAGTTTTATTACATTTTTAAATTGTTGCTTCCAACTACTTATCTCTTTAATTGGTCTTTCTTCCGTCAAGGCCGACTTCAGAGGGAACCGGCGGGTCCTCCATCCGGAAGTTGCACTCCCCCCAGTGCTCCCCAGCCTCGGCGACACCTTTTGATCGTCTCGAAAATAAGCGCAAACTGCTGGGGGACACATCCCGTAAAAACTCTGATACTAACATAATTAAAGTACAAGCGGGGTAATTTCACTTAATTAAATTCCCTTCTTTCAGCCAGGGGTTGGATCGGGTCAGATTTGAAACTGAATTCAATGATTGCTCTAAGTGGTGAGATTTTTGCATTAGAAATTCGAGAAACTTAATCTTCAATATGAAAATGTATAAAAATCATTTTGATTAATAAACCTTTGTCGTTGTCATGCAGTAAAATTTCTTTCTTTTTTGTATGAAATCATAGATTATAGATTTTTAAACAATACAATTTGACGATGGTCTTAGGAAGAGTAAGAATAATTACCATGGTCGAAGAGAAAAGTCGTCTTGGCGAGAGCGTGTGCAGCTGATGGGAGGCCTGGCATCGAAAAACCATACCCGCCTCCCCCGCCGCCAAAACCGCCTCCAAACAGGTGACCTACTGGGAGAAAATATTTATTTTTACCAAAATGCACAATATGAATGTTTTCACTATGAAATATATAGCTTCGTGGTCTCGCATTCAAATAAATATATCATCAATAAAGGTTTTGTATACATTTTGTGAACATGCAGAGAATAAATATGGCTTATGGATGAATACTTTCGAATAGATATGGAACATTTCCTATATTGATGTGCTCGCATATTTGATCGGATAATTTTAATTTTTTACCATCAATTCTTGCAAAATGGGCTATTGGAAATATTATAGATATCACCTATTCATTAGGAATACATATAATTGACAAAAAACATTTTTTTTTATTGTCATTCTACATTTATATTCGGTGAACAAATCGAAAATGTAATGAATATATGGAATCTAGAAAAACTTCGAGGAAAATTTTATCAGATGAGTGGATTGAATTGAAAATAACTTCAAATACAGAATATTTTCAATCAAGTGTTGAGTTCAGTACGGCGAAGTGAATAGTTCGAAAAAACTAAGCATGCTTGTGAAATTATTTCGTGAGCAAACTGATGTGAGTTGCTGCATGTAAAACGAATTTTACATTCAGCAACTATCACATCAGTACGCCGGCAAGATTTTGTGTACATCAAACGAATGGTGACCATTTCGAACAATTTCCGTAAATAATTTGGATCAATTTTATCGATGAGTTTGTGAACTTCCTTATTTTTGAGCGCTCGTACTACTTACACGAGGGCTATATCATTTCGTCACGATGTCTGTATTTTTCGAATTTTGAGCCGAAAATGGTCTCAAACGACTATGTTCGACTCACTGATGACGAATCCGTCGGAAAATTCGAGTCTGTCCGTCCATCCGGCCGTCCGTATACACGATAACTCTCGAACGGAATGTCCTAGAAACTTGAAAATTTCAGGGTAGGTTCGAATCTCGAATGCCGAGGTTGAGTTCGTTATTGGGCAAAATCCGCCTAAGGGTTCCGTAAATATGGCCGCTCGAAATTTTGTTTTCCTGATAACTTTGAAACAACAGATTCGATCGAGATGAAATTTTGCACTCTGATGGAAAATGAGGTGTTCAAGCTACATACAAAATTTTGTTCAGCTCGCATCACCAGAACCATAGAAACCATAGAAAATTGTAACTTTCGAACGGAAACGCCTAGGGGCTGGAAATTTTCAGGATAGGTGTGGATCGCGATTGTCGTGATCACTTTTATCTATGAGCAAGATTATACTAGGGGTTCCGTAAATATGGTCGTTTGAAATTTAGTTTTCTCGATAATTTCCAAACTACAGATTCGATCGTGACGAAATTTTGTATACTTATGGAGAATGATATATTCAAGCTACATTTCTCTAGATCGCATGACCAGAACCATAGAAACCATAGAAAATCATAACTTTCGTACGTAAAGGCCTAGGGACTTGAAATTGTGCATATGGCACCGTGGTTCATGGCAGATCTTCTGAAAGAGAGATAACACGATCCAGAGTGGTCTTAAGATCTTAATGCCCAAGATTTTTTTTTTTCAAATTGAATATTTTATATGATCAACTTAAATTCAAAATGAGAATAATATAAAGAAGACAAAATCGCAGTGTTAACTAAATGTATCAATCTCGCATCATCAGAACATTATCAATGATCAGAAAAATATTTTTGTGAAAATTTGATAATTTCTTCGATTATTGAACAACTTGGAGGAAGTATGTTTATGTTGGGGAATTTCAATTTTTCTACTGGTCTATGAAGCTCTCCCACATCAAAAATTCGATCTATGAATTTCAAGCGCTGACATTTGAGAGTAAATGTAGAAAATGTTATTGCAGAAACCAAAACAAAAATTACTATGTTATTCAATCGAATATTTTCGAAGGTGAATCCTCATTTCTTATAGTTCTTGAGTTATAAATCGACCAAAAAAATTCAAAGTTGAGATATTTGTAATGAAGAAAACGAAGGGATGTAGAAATGGTGGAAAAATGAATTCAGATGTTATCTGAACGGTGAAGCCCTCACAATTTTTCCAAAGTTGAGTCGAAGACAGCGCCTCCTTTGAGTCAATCAACTGTTTATATCCTCTATTCATTCGGAGCATCCGAAGAGAACACGAAAGATGATGCACCTTTCCAAGAATTATTGGAAGTCCAACATCGGCAACTTTACAAGAGATAGGTAGAACTCAATTCCGAGCAACCGGCCGAGCGAGCTACCATCAGGTATAGAGTCCTGTTAATTGATTTATAGATACGAATTGTGTGATTTGTCGTCGGTTTGAAGGTACTACATTCGTCGTCTAAAGTCGATGGCATTTCGTGGATGCTTTCTTTCGCCGCTCAACACTCGCATAGGATGCTTATACGAACGGTGGATGTGGAAATTTGGAATTTCTGTTGAATTCTTCGTTTTTTACTTCCCGCTCCACCCAGTACATATATAGGTTATTTCGAGAAATATTCTCGAGTGTTCAAGGTATCCAGTAAAACATTTCAAGTTATCAGGAATTGTTTAAAAACTTAAGTATACGGAACAGTACACAGGGTGGATTTTCGAATTCTAAAAAAAACGCCTAGGGAATTGAAATTTTCAGGATAGGTGTAGATCCCGATTGTCGTGATCACTTTCATCTATGAGCAAAATTATACTAGGGGTTCCGTAAATATGGTCGTTTGAAATTCAGTTCTCTTGATAATTTCAAAACTACAGATTCGATCGTGACGAAATTTTGTATACTAATGGAGAAAGATATATTCAAGCTACATTTCTCTAGATCGCATGACCAGAACAATAGAAACCATAGAAAATCATAACTTTTGAACGGAAAGGCCTAGGGACTCGAAATTTTCAGGATAGGTGTAGATCTGAAATATGGCGTTCACGTTCATCAATGAGCAGAATTATACTAGGGGTTCCGTAAATACGGTCGTTTGAAATTTTATTTTCTCGATAATTTCGAAACTACGGATTCGATCGAGATAAAATTTTGTATTTTAAACGAGAATGATATATTAAAGCAACATTTTGTCCAGATCACATGACCAGAACCATAGAAACCGTAGAAAATTATAACTTCCGAAGGGAAAGGCCTAGGAACTTGAAATTTTCAAGGTAGGTTTGGATCGCGAATTTCACGGTCACGTTCATCAATGAGCAAAATTAGAATAGGGGTTCCGTAAATATGGACGTTCAAAATATTTTTTTCCTGATAATTTCGAAACTACTGATTTGATTGGAATGAAATCCAGCACCTAGCTGAGGAATGATGTATTCAAACTACGTGCGAAATTTTGTCCAGATCGAATCACCAAGACCATAGATACCGTAGAAAGATCTAGCGAATTATCGAAAAAAAATTGGTCAGCTGAAGCACTGACATTAAGTCTGGAGTTTCGTCTAAGTTTGAGAATTTTTTTGACAGCTGTCGAAAATTCCTTCAATTGATTTCTGAAACTGGAAAATGCGAATCTACCTACAAGGTGGATGTACGAGCGCTCAAAAGCTTCTGACTTCACGGCAGTGCTTTTCGTAATTTTTTAGTTCCGGCTAGATCATAAATTTCCAAAAGATCAACTGGTTTTGTCGAAATTTTCATTCCGGGATGTTTCTCCGAAACTGCTTTCCAGAAATCATCGAAGGATATTTTTGTAAAAGCCGAAGCTGAATCAACTACAGAGAAGACGATGACATGAAGACTAAGAAGAAGAAGTCGAAGAAAATGAAGAATTGATGTTGGAACCTCTGGAAGGCGATACCATCCCAAATCCAACAATATCAATGGAGAATAGAGAAATCATCAAGACATTGAAAAGCTGAAAATCTTCAGGAACAGACAAAGTAATGAACTAATGAACAGGGAAAGATAGAAAATTCCCATAACACTACAGGCTGATAAGTCTGCTGTCAGCACTTGGAAAAATAGTTGAGAGAATCGGTGTAAAAAGACTCAATGAAGAAACAGAAGCGCTAAATCTGATACCACTGATTTAGAAGGAATCATTCCACAGAACTTCAACTGGAATCACTGAATATGTCACTGAAGGATTTCAGAATAAACAAGCCACTGGATTAGTGCTATCAGATGTGGATACCTCCTTCGATAGAGTTTGGTACGAAGGACTTGGCTACAAGATGATGATGGCAGGCTACACTACCAAAGCTTGCAAGAAAATAAGAAACTACCTGAGGAACAGGAACCTCTATGTTAAAATAGACGACACATTGTCTTCCACCAGACAAGTATAAGCAGGAGTGCCCCAAGGATCAGTTCTAGGACCTCTACTCTACAAGATATATATCTACGATATTCCTAAAAACCCAAGAAATCTGCTAGCCATATATGCAGACGACACGAGAATAGACGTCGACGACCAGACGTCTTATACAGAAGATTACAAGAAGCACTAGAAGATTTATAAGAATGGTTCATTGAATAGAAAATTCAAATAAATAGCAAAAACAGCCAAGCTTTACCACTACAGAAGCGGAGACTCGAAATGAATTCCAACCTAAGAATGGATGGAGAAGAGATAAAATGGGAAAATGAAGTCAAATATCTAGGAGTAAAACTAGATAAAGGGCTTATATGGAAAAACAATATAAAATATGATGTGAATAGAACAGACTCAGCAATGAGTAGACTTCATCCAAGGAGCCAAATGAACCAAAGCATGAAACTACGAATGACCAAGTCAATTGCATATAAAGAAGATTCAAGCAAGATATAATAAACTACTAAGAGCAGCAATCAATATGCCGTGATTCGTAAGAAACCAACCAAATTCACAAAGACTTAGAATGGGAAACTGTCACAGATTTCCTGAAGAAGACCGAGAAGATATTTGAAAAAGCAAGTCAACACCCAAATGAGTAGCTCAAAAGACTAGTTGACTACAATCTAAAACAGCAGGTTAGGTTTAGTTCGAGCGACGAAGTCTCACACTGTTCTATCTATCGGAGATAGTTCGTCCTTGAGGATTCCCCCTGACTGAAAAAAGGACATTCTTGAATGTATCACAATAAAATCACCTTCTCCGATAGGATGGGGGAAAAGAATTCTCCTCCTGCTTTTCGGAAAAGGTAATACGCGAAAAGTTATTTCACCAGGAATATCCGATATAATACAGGGCGGATTAGTTTTTTTCCAGTGAACACTTTCACCGCGTTCTAAATCATATGGGAAGCGCTTTTAATGCGAAAACAGGTTACAAGGCAGCGAGGGGAAATTCCGCCTTTAAATTGAAGTTTCTCTAACACGGCTGCACATATGATTAGACTGTCTATAAGCTCGCTATGATAAAAAGAGTCTTTTCCAGTGGCTGCACATAATGTGCAATATTAAAGGAGCCGCGACGGGAGCTATTCCCTTGCATAGTTGGGTCGAGCTTACAGGCTTTGAGTCGGCCAAACACGTGTAGATTGTAGCGATATAAGGAGGAAAGCCGTATATTTAAATCTACTGAATATGGAACGATGGCGTTTTTCACTCTTAGCTTCGGTCCCCGCCTCGGTTGCCTTCGATACACAAAGAATAAATTTAGGGAATTTTCCAACAATTCATTCGAATTAAACTCATCAAGGAACTGGATAATTTGGCATTCCACAAGTTGAAAGCGGACAGGTGGCGTTGGTGGAGAAATGTGGATGATCCATTTGTTTGCGAAAAATTGTTTCCCTTCTGAAATTGTTTATCGATGCTCCACAGAAGACTCTAAAACGTACAAAACGACTGGAAAGATTAACCTCGTTTTCAAACGAGAATTAAACAGATACAGAGGGACAAAACGCCTAGAATTTATTCCCGATGCACGCTCTACTCGTGTAGGAGCAAGCGGCTGAGAGAATCTCGCATTCTCAAGGGCCCGAAACCAGTAGACAACTTATTTATGTTTGGATTGTTTTCGAAATACTGACATGTTCCCACTACTGTTTGTAATTTCAAACCGCTGTGTAGTGTAAATTATGAAAAGGTATATACGGAATCCTCTGGAGTCACGATACGGCAAGTTGTCGAGTGGCCATGTTGCTTTTCACGCTCAGTTAACCACTCTAGTAGCATTTCGACTCTTCTTCGGCCTGAAATTTCAAACCCTTTACTTTGACACGTACTTTTTTCCAGTGACTTAATCTTGCATTTCAGACCCCTCTTTCAACTCGGAATTTATTCGGATCTTCCAGTGACCTGGGGAATGCGCCTTCTTCTATGGAGCCGCGAAATATCTATAGTGAATTAATCAATGAAACGTGTTGACTTAATAACGAATCATCGCCACTTTAAGATGACAATTATTCCGCGAATTGAATTAATAATTATTACCCAGATCAAGGAATTAAATTTCGAAGGTTCTCACATGGATGGAACTTTTGTTTAGTCAAGGGGAATCCTCAGGGACGAACTATATCCGATAGATAAAACAGTGTGAGGCTTCATGTGAAGCCTGACCTACTCTAACTAAACCTAACCAGTTGCTGAGTTTGTTTTATTCATTACATATTTTATATGGTTTTCCTTGTAAGCCCTTTATCTAGTTTTACACCTAGATATTTGACTTCATTTTCCCATTTTATCTCTTCTCCATCTATCCTTAGGTTGGAATTCATCTCTGTCTCTGTAGTAGAATAGCTTGTCTCTTTTTGCTGTTTATTTGAATTTTCCATTTCATGAATGATTCTTCTAAATCTTCTCGCAATCTTCTGTATATGACATCTGGTCGTCGATGTATGACGGCTATTCCCGTGTCGTCTGCATACAGATCTAGCAGATTCCTTGAGATTTTAGGAATATCGTAGATATTGATATTGTAGATTAGAGGTCCTAGAACTTATCCTTGGGGCACTCCTGCTTCTACTTGTCTGGTGGACGATAATGTGTCATCTATTTTGACATACAAATTCCTGTTCCTCAGGTAGTTTCTTATTATCTTGCAGGTTTTGGTAGTGTAGCCATCATCATCTTGTGGGTAAGTCCTTCGTGCCAAACTTGGTCGGAGGCTCTCTCGACATCGAAAAGCACTAATCCTCTGGCTTGTTTATTCTGAAACTTCACAGTTGAACTTCTGTGGAATGATTTCTCCTGAATCCAAATTGTATGGTACTGCGATGAATTTATGATGTATGGATGATTCCATTGTGCACCTCAATTTTTTTGCATTGGGAAGGGTCAAAATGGAGTTTTCAATAATTGGACCAGCTTTGTACATAAATTCAACAAAATTTATCGAAACTTTCTGATACAAAAATATTAATTGAAAAGTAATAATTCCTACAAATCATCGCATGCACTGTGAATGAGGAAGAACTCACATGACTGCAGTAGGAAATAAAAAGAAAAAGAAACAGCCGTTCTTGCGATACACTCGAATAACATAATTTGTGTTGCGCACTGCTAAAAGTAACTGAATGGTGTTTTTACAACCTATTGTTAATAAATTGGATAGGGATACTTTGCCAGCACGGAATATACCATTATTATGAATACACTTATGGTCCACGCCTCCTTCAAAGTCTTCAAATTCGCTAGATTTCCAAGTGAACGAATATGTACATTCACTTCATCAAAATTATACGAAAAAAAGTTATTAGACTGAATAAAAAAAATATTCAAAGCACTGACGTGAAGTCATGAGCTTTTGTGTTGAATGAATCGGCAGAGCGGTCACCCATCCAGGTACTTCGAAATTAACGAAAGGAGACGTTTTTGATGATCGCAATCGGTATATTCCACGATAATTTCATCCGAAATTCGATATAGCAGATTTTGACAATTTCAGGTGAACTTCTGGAAACCTGGAAAAAAATTCATTATAATAATGAATCTATTGCATTTCCAGGGAATAATCCATGAAATGAACTCCTCGAGGATATTCCTTCGTATGAACATAAACTCAGAGAATGTAAATTATCTTTTACAATCGTCTTGATTATGCAAAAAAACAAGTGTTCAGAATTGCCGAATCTTCCGAGTCAATTCGGCTTTAATGACTCAATTACGTCATGTTTACGCCTCTGTCTGAACAACATATCGAATAACATATAATTTTTTCGATTCAAATGAATGAAAAGGCGAGTTCAATCGTTGGATATTTCCAAGTTTCAACATTTTTTTCTAAGTCGATAGCCCATCGTAGAACTGCAGAATGTACGAGTTCCACAGTTAAGTGAGTCAACATAAAATAAATATCAGTTCCGAGTACAAAGCAAAGAACGTGAGTAATTGTGCATCTTGTGTATGTAGTTACAGGTTGTAAGTTTGTAACGGAATCTTCGATTTGCCGATAGTCCCTGGATTAACTGCAGTTTTCTGCTGAGTCAAAAAGAGATTTCATTTGACTATAAATTGTATTCAAACGTTACAGGTAGTTCGGTATCTTATTGTGTGTAAATTGTGCCTATTAATAACAACAAGTGTAGTATCAATATGTCAAATCGAATGAGAATGTATCTAAATAATTCATGGATTTAAATATCAGGTTGAGTTCTCCTTATTACCTTATCATTTTTGATCGGTCGTTTCTAGAACTCTGGTTGCCTTTTCCCGTCGACAAGCATTCGTCTTGGATTTTTTCCGCACGTTAACTATATTCGCCATAAATCTATGAATGGTCATGTCCGTTTAATTTATGTTGTATTTCCACTCGCAACGATATAGTCAACCTTATTTTTGAATTCAATATGTTTCGTAGAGACTACCTTGAAATCGTCATTCGGTTATACCCTTTCGCCAACCTCCTCGTGCATCTGTGATTAGGCACGGTTTAGGCCCGATTGTTCCGAGACTTTGATCGTTGAAGGTGAATTTATACAGCGGAATGAAATAACATAATAATAAAATACCATAAGAATAACATTACATAAGAATAACATAGCATAAGAATAACATAACATAAGGTCGCACTTTGACGTTTTTTGTAAAGGAATATTGGAGAATATCGACGAGAAGGATATCCGGTTACAGTTACATTTGAATTCAAACAAATAACGGTGATTTTTCGAGTTATCTCGACGAACTTCAACGCTTATGCTCACTGCTATATTATGTTATTCCACTATTTATATGACTGGTTACCGATAAGTAAGACATTCAACCTTATTTTTGAATTCAATATCTTTCGTAGAGACTACCTTGAAATCGCCATTCGGTTATACCCTTTCGCCAACCTCCTCGTGCATCTGTGATTAGGCACGGTTTAGGCCCGATTGTTCCGAGACTTTGATCGTTAAAGGTGAATTTACACAGCGGAATGAAATAATATAATAATAAAATACCATAAGAATAACATTACATAAGAATAACATAGCATAAGAATAACATAACATAAGGTCGTACTTTGACGTTTGTTGTATAGAAATATTGGAGAATATCGACTAAAAGGATATCTGGTTATAGTTACATTTGAATTCAAACAAATAACGGTGATTTTTCGAGTTATCTTAACGAACTTCAACGCTTATGCTCACTGCTATATTATGTTATTCCACTATTTAAATGACTAGTTACCGACAAGTCAGAGATTCAACCTTATTTTTGAATTCAATATCTTTCGTAGAGACTACCTTGAAATCGCCATTCGGTTATACCCTTTCGCCAACCTCCTTGGGCATCTGTGATTAGGCACGGTTTAGGCTCGATTGTTCCGAGACTTTGATCGTTAAAGGTGAATTCATACAACGGAATGAAATAACATAATAATAAAATACCATAAGAATAACATTACATAAGAATAACACAGCATAGGAATAACATAACATAAGGTCGTACTTTGACGTTTTTTGTAAAGGAATATTGGAGAATATCGACGAAAAGGATATCCGGTTATAGTTACATTTGAATTCAAACAAATAACGGTGATTTTTCGAGTTATCTCGACGAACTTCAACGCTTATGCTCACTGCTATATTATGTTATTCCACTATTTAAATTACTGGTTACCGACAAGTCAGAGATTCAACCTTATTTTTGAATTCAATATCTTTCGTAGAGACTACCTTGAAATCGCCATTCGGTTATACCCTTTCGCCAACCTCCTTGGGCATCTGTGATTAGGCACGGTTTAGGCCCGATTGTTCCGAGACTTTGATCGTTAAAGGTGAATATATACAGCGGAATGAAATAACATAATAATAAAATACCATAAAAATAACATTACATAAGAATAACATAGCATAAGAATAACATAACATAAGGTCGTACTTTGACGTTTTTTGTAAAGGAATATTGGAGAATATCGACGAAAAGGATATCTGGTTATAGTTACATTTGAATTCAAACAAATAACGGTGATTTTTCGAGTTATCTCGACGAACTTCAATGCTTATGCTCATTGCTATATTATGTTATTCCACTATTTAAATTACTGGTTACCGACAAGTCAGACATTTAACCTTATTTTTTGAATTCAATATCTTTCGCAGAGACTACCTTGAAATCGCCATTCGGTTATACCCTTTCGCCAACCTCCTCGTGCATCTGTGATTAGGCACGGTTTAGGCCTGATTGTTCCGAGACTTTGATCGTTAAAGGTGAATTTATACAGCGGAATGAAATAACATAACAATAAAATACCGAAAGAATAACATTACATAAGAATAACATAGCATAAGAAAAACATAACATAAGGTCGCACTTTGACGTTTTTCGTAAAGGAATATTGGAGAATATCGACGAGAAGGATATCCGGTTATAGTTACATTTGAATTCAAACAAATAACGGGGATTTTTCGAGTTATCCCGACGAACTTCAATGCTTATGCTCATTGCTATATTACGTTATTCCACTATTTAAATTACTGGTTACCGTAAAGTCAGACATTTAACCTTATTTTTTGAATTCAATATCTTTCGCAGAGACTACCTTGAAATCGCCATTCGGTTATACCCTTCCGCCAACCTCCTCGTGCATCTGTGATTAGACACGGTTTAGGCCCGATTGTTCCGAGACTTTGATCGTTGAAGGTGAATTTATACAGCGGAATGAAATAACATAACAATAAAATACCGAAAGAATAACATTACATAAGAATAACATAGCATAAGAAAAACATAACATAAGGTCGCACTTTGACGTTTTTCGTAAAGGAATATTGGAGAATATCGACGAGAAGGATATCCGGTTATAGTTACATTTGAATTCAAACAAATAACGGGGATTTTTCGAGTTATCCCGACGAACTTCAATGCTTATGCTCATTGCTATATTATGTTATTCCACTATTTAAATTACTGGTTACCGACAAGTCAGACATTTAACCTTATTTTTTGAATTCAATATCTTTCGCAGAGACTACCTTGAAATCGCCATTCGGTTATACCCTTTCGCCAACCTCCTCGTGCATCTGTGATTAGGCACGGTTTAGGCCCGATTGTTCCGAGACTTTGATCGTTGAAGGTGAATTTATACAGCGGAATGAAATAACATAACAATAAAATACCGAAAGAATAACATTACATAAGAATAACATAGCATAAGAAAAACATAACATAAGGTCGCACTTTGACGTTTTTCGTAAAGGAATATTGGAGAATATCGACGAGAAGGATATCCGGTTATAGTTACATTTGAATTCAAACAAATAACGGGGATTTTTCGAGTTATCCCGACGAACTTCAATGCTTATGCTCATTGCTATATTACGTTATTCCACTATTTAAATTACTGGTTACCGTAAAGTCAGACATTTAACCTTATTTTTTGAATTCAATATCTTTCGCAGAGACTACCTTGAAATCGCCATTCGGTTATACCCTTCCGCCAACCTCCTCGTGCATCTGTGATTAGACACGGTTTAGGCCCGATTGTTCCGAGACTTTGATCGTTGAAGGTGAATTTATACAGCGGAATGAAATAACATAACAATAAAATACCGAAAGAATAACATTACATAAGAATAACATAGCATAAGAAAAACATAACATAAGGTCGCACTTTGACGTTTTTCGTAAAGGAATATTGGAGAATATCGACGAGAAGGATATCCGGTTATAGTTACATTTGAATTCAAACAAATAACGGGGATTTTTCGAGTTATCCCGACGAACTTCAATGCTTATGCTCATTGCTATATTATGTTATTCCACTATTTAAATTACTGGTTACCGACAAGTCAGACATTTAACCTTATTTTTTGAATTCAATATCTTTCGCAGAGACTACCTTGAAATCGCCATTCGGTTATACCCTTTCGCCAACCTCCTCGTGCATCTGTGATTAGGCACGGTTTAGGCCCGATTGTTCCGAGACTTTGATCGTTAAAGGTGAATTTATACAGCGGAATGAAATAACATAACAATAAAATACCGAAAGAATAACATTACATAAGAATAACATAGCATAAGAAAAACATAACATAAGGTCGCACTTTGACGTTTTTCGTAAAGGAATATTGGAGAATATCGACGAGAAGGATATCCGGTTATAGTTACATTTGAATTCAAACAAATAACGGGGATTTTTCGAGTTATCCCGACGAACTTCAATGCTTATGCTCATTGCTATATTACGTTATTCCACTATTTAAATTACTGGTTACCGTAAAGTCAGACATTTAACCTTATTTTTTGAATTCAATATCTTTCGCAGAGACTACCTTGAAATCGCCATTCGGTTATACCCTTCCGCCAACCTCCTCGTGCATCTGTGATTAGACACGGTTTAGGCCCGATTGTTCCGAGACTTTGATCGTTGAAGGTGAATTTATACAGCGGAATGAAATAACATAACAATAAAATACCGAAAGAATAACATTACATAAGAATAACATAGCATAAGAAAAACATAACATAAGGTCGCACTTTGACGTTTTTCGTAAAGGAATATTGGAGAATATCGACGAGAAGGATATCCGGTTATAGTTACATTTGAATTCAAACAAATAACGGGGATTTTTCGAGTTATCCCGACGAACTTCAATGCTTATGCTCATTGCTATATTACGTTATTCCACTATTTAAATTACTGGTTACCGTAAAGTCAGACATTTAACCTTATTTTTTGAATTCAATATCTTTCGCAGAGACTACCTTGAAATCGCCATTCGGTTATACCCTTCCGCCAACCTCCTCGTGCATCTGTGATTAGACACGGTTTAGGCCCGATTGTTCCGAGACTTTGATCGTTGAAGGTGAATTTATACAGCGGAATGAAATAACATAACAATAAAATACCGAAAGAATAACATTACATAAGAATAACATAGCATAAGAAAAACATAACATAAGGTCGCACTTTGACGTTTTTCGTAAAGGAATATTGGAGAATATCGACGAGAAGGATATCCGGTTATAGTTACATTTGAATTCAAACAAATAACGGGGATTTTTCGAGTTATCCCGACGAACTTCAATGCTTATGCTCATTGCTATATTATGTTATTCCACTATTTAAATTACTGGTTACCGACAAGTCAGACATTTAACCTTATTTTTTGAATTCAATATCTTTCGCAGAGACTACCTTGAAATCGCCATTCGGTTATACCCTTTCGCCAACCTCCTCGTGCATCTGTGATTAGGCACGGTTTAGGCCCGATTGTTCCGAGACTTTGATCGTTGAAGGTGAATTTATACAGCGGAATGAAATAACATAACAATAAAATACCGAAAGAATAACATTACATAAGAATAACATAGCATAAGAAAAACATAACATAAGGTCGCACTTTGACGTTTTTCGTAAAGGAATATTGGAGAATATCGACGAGAAGGATATCCGGTTATAGTTACATTTGAATTCAAACAAATAACGGGGATTTTTCGAGTTATCCCGACGAACTTCAATGCTTATGCTCATTGCTATATTATGTTATTCCACTATTTAAATTACTGGTTACCGACAAGTCAGACATTTAACCTTATTTTTGAATTCAATATCTTTCGCAGAGACTACCTTGAAATAGCCATTCGGTTATACCCTTTCGCCAACCTCCTCGTGCATCTGTGATTAGGCACGGTTTAGGCCCAATTGTTCCAAGACTTTGATCGTTAAAGGTGAATTTATACAGCGGAATGAAATTACCTAATAATAAAATACCATAAGAATAACATTACATAAGAATAACATAGCATAAGAATAACATAACGTAAGGTCGTACTTTGACGTTTTTTGTAAAGGAATATTCGAGAATATCGACGAAAAGGATATCTGGTTATAGTTACATTTGAATTCAAACAAATAACGGTGATTTTTTGAGGTATCTCGACGAACTTCAATGCTTACGCTCACTGCTATTTTATGTTATTCCACTATTTATATGACTGGTTACCTACAAGTCAGTTCATTTAACTTTCTAGGCTTCTTCGTGCCCATGCTTTATGCTTTCTTAGTTATGTTTTTACAGATTACTGATGAAATGAGTGCTTTTTATAATTTTTCGTTCTTATTAGATTCTACACTACCAAAAACGTAAACGTTTGACGGGCAATTTAAGAGGGATTATTATTGGAACTAATAAGCCAAAAACATGAGTCGGTTAAATATCGATTGACTTTCCCACGTGGTACCGAAGTTATCAATTGTAATGGGTCGATGGTGAGTTGTTCACAGTTGAGTGACTAATACAACACATATTTTCAATACGCTACAACTGGCTTATAAGAGGGTTGACTCTATTGTTGTTGATGCGGAAACATCAAAGTATGTATGTATATTGCAATCTTCAATGTCAATGGAAATTCTTGGCATAATGAAATGGTTTTGATTAACCGAGGAAAATTCGGCGAG
Source organism: Aphidecta obliterata (assembly GCA_963966015.1). Taxonomy (NCBI): domain Eukaryota; kingdom Metazoa; phylum Arthropoda; class Insecta; order Coleoptera; family Coccinellidae; genus Aphidecta; species Aphidecta obliterata. Next base: position 5,833,657 of record OZ014436.1, read on the forward strand.
ATGGATAGATAGCTTTTGAATTCACTGGAGGGATAAGTTATCTGAGACCAAATTATTGTTACTGATAGTTGGATTGCACAGCTGGTGACATGTTTACTCTCGATTCTTGTGGCGTACAATTTTCATATTTCATCAAGTAGGAAATATCGTCATTTCTCATTATTGTCAAGTTGGCAATAATTGATCATTCATTTTGAAGAATTTTTCAATTTATTCAAGACTGAAGCTTTTTGATTGAGCTATGGAAGATGATTGCCTTCCACTAAGGTAAAATATTAGTCTTTGAACATCTTGAATTCCAAACGCTGGAAAAAAGTGCGAAAAATCTTAGGCATAAAAATCTTAAGACCACTCTAGATCGTGTTATCTCTCTTTCAGAATATCTGCCTTGGATCACTGTGCCATATGCATTCCAGCTAGTAATTGAATCCTTCGATTTTCGATTATCAAAATAAATTCTGAACCAAAGAAGATCGGATTATGTGAGTTCGTCAATTTTCATGACATATTTTCGAAGAGTCAAAAATCCCTAACCATGTCGAAGTATGCACTTCTACTGTGCTCTCATTTATGCTATCACTCAAATGGGATTAACCCTCGTTTGGAGCGTGTTAAAGAGACAGTGAGAAGGGCGAGGGGTGAAAAGAAAGCCAGCCCCTCTGTAAGGACACCCCTGCAATCTGACTATCTGCAGCATACTTGAAATGAGCATAGCAAACGACTATTTAGTGCACTGAACTGGAAAGCAGGTGTCCAGAAGTCACTTATGTGTTGTAAAAGTTTGACAAATAGAGCTCTAATTGATACTGTGTGTGATCCTTATTTACCACCGCGTTACAAGTTTTTATTATCCTTTGAATTCGTCCGCCATTTAAATCAATTTTATACTTAGGTTCAGGAATTATGTACAGTCGAGTTACTTCGATCCTATCCCTAGTGTTGACATCCCTTTGAAATCCGTTTGCGCATCGGGCTGATTTTTAATTTTGAAGCTATCCTCCGGATTCTTGCCCCGCACCCCTCTCCCGAGCCTGCTGCATGTATTGCACAAAAAGAAGAAAGTCAATTACACAACCGTTCATTCAATCGGACAGAATGCCAACAAATTCTCACTTTGAAAAAACGGACAATCTTTCTGACTTTCTCTCCTTCGATTGATAGAGATCCTGCTCATTTTTGCATTTGAAAAATGCGGAATTCATGTTATACTCGAAGAAAAATGAATAAATGCCAAACCCAGAACCAACTCTTAGCTAGCACAATCAATCAAAACCATATCCGTTATTATATGTGGGTTGTAGGCGAAGTCTGAGATTTTTTGCGCCTGTACTTTTTTTAATGCACAGTTATTAATAACTCTTTTATTTATGACTCAATATCGATGGAACGAATGCTAGCTTGCCGATGGAGCTTGTCCTTAATAACTATTTTATTTATCCCTCAATTTTGATGAAACTTGGCAGAATTATGTACTTTTTTTAGTTGTAGTTTTTTTTGCGGATCTCGAAATATCGCCACAATCGAAATAAAAACCAAAGGTATGTGAAGATTTTTATCGATTTCCCATTATCACTATACGTATTTCTCTCATTTTCAGTTTCTTACGAGGTAATATCGATATATTGTGAGAATCGACAGATACCTAGACTCCTAGAAACTTTCGTTTGTATTTCGAAAAAAAATTTTATAAATTATTTAGTGTCAGATAAGGTAACATTCATTGTTTTTTTTATAAATCGTAAATTGAGCTAAAACTACACTTGATTTGCCTAAAAAATTGTTTGATGTTACACTATACGAAGACACATTCATTAAAAATAATGAAAATAATCCAAAATGATATCATCAAAGTTATACTCAAATATTTTTTTTACTTTGATAACTATCAATCTCACCCCGAAAGTATTAGCAAAGTGACCCCACATAATGTATTCACTAATAATTTTCAAACAAACCTTTTTTGTGTCGAATTTCACAAGGAGTTGAATCAATTAATTCATTTCTAGTGGAAATATGTCAAATTACTTCCAAACGTTCAGAATGAATTTCACCATTAGAACTTTACAAAAAAGTATTCTAATATAATTACTAAATAGTGTTTCTTAATATCCATTCTCTATATTTTTTCGAATCCTCGATTCTGCGTGAAAAAATTATTGAATAGTTATATTTTCGATAACCATCAATCTTACCCCGAAAGTATTAGCAAAGTGATCCCACATAATGTATTCACTAATAATTTTCAAACAAATTTATTTTGTGTCGAATTTCACATGGAGTTGAATCAATCAATTCATTTCTAGTGGAAATATATAATATATATAATTCCACCATTAGAACTTTACAAAAAAATATTTTAATATAATTACTAAATGGTGTTTCTCAATATCCATTCTCTATATTTTTTCGAATCCTCTATTCTGCGTGAAAAAATCATTGAATATTTATATTTTGTACTTTGATAACTATCAATCTCACCCCGAAAGTATTAGCAAAGTGACCCCACATAATGTATTCACTAATAATTTTCAAACAAACTTATTTTGTGTTGAATTTCACATGGAGTTGAATCAATTAATTCATTTCTAGTGGAAATATGTCAAATTTCTTCCAAACGTTCAGAATAAATTCCACTATTAGAACTTTACAAAAAAGTATTTCAATATAATTACTAATTAGTGTTTCTTAATATCCATTCTCTATATTTTTTCGAATCCTCGATTTTGCGTGAAAAAATTATTGAATATTTATATTTTGTACTTTGATAACTACCAATCTCACCCCGAAAGTATAAGCAAAGTGACTTCACATTATGTATTCACTAAAAAATTTCAAACAAACTTATTTTGTGCTGAAATTCACATGGAGTTGAATCAATTAATTCATTTCTAGTGAAAATATGTCAAATTTCTTCCAAACGTTCGAAATAAATTCCACTATTAGAACTTTACAAAAAAGTATTTTAATATAATTACTAAATAATGTTTCTTAATATCCATTCTCTATATTTTTTCGAATCCTCGATTCTGCGTGAAAAATCATTGAATAATTATATTTTGTACTTTGATAACTATCAATCTCACCCCGAAAGTATAAGCAAAGTGACTTCACATTATGTATTCACTGATAATTTTCAAACAAACTCATTTCGTGTCGAATCTCACATGGAATTGAATCCATTAATTCATTTCTAGTGGAAATAAGTCAAATTTCTTCCAAACGTATCAATTCAATTACACCATTAGAACCTTACGAAAAAATATTTTAATATAATTACTAAATGATGTTTCTAAATATCCATTCTATATATTTCTTCAAATCCTCGATTCTGCGTGAAAAATATTGAATATTCATTTTTTACGTGCGCAACCCATCGTATGTTTTGATTAATAAATAAACTATATGAAATTTTTATAATTATTGCTGGTAGTACAAATAGATGTAAGAACCAGTATGAAGTTTTCATAAAATTTTGATTTTCCATACTTCATGCTTTTATTTCAAAAATTAAAAAAAATTTTTCCAAAGTTTCAAGTTTTCACTAGGTATATATTTTTTTTTTCGTCATAACATCAGAAGAATTGGCCCAGATCCCAAAAAATATATTGACAGCTTTTGTATAGATCTAATCTTTTCATCTCAAAATGAGAAAAGCTTGTGTACACTCTTAAATTAAGTATACTTATGGGTAATATGTTTATGGTGATAAATTCTTATATGTACATATAATGTTCTGATGATGAATTGATCCGATATTCCAGAACTAAACTATAAAATTCTCCCCCGATCGAGATGTCTAATTTGAACTGATTCACCCCAACTGTTAATTTCTAGAAAGGTGTAAATTGTATTTCTTTGCGGGGGAAGGACTCAATAAAATCGAAGGTTGTATACCGAAAATTCTAAAGCGTCATTTCCAACGTTAACTATTGCTTTTTGGGTTGACTTCCGGAACAGGTATTGTAAAACTGCCTGCCTTTGAAAATTCAACAATCGAATGACCAGATGGACGGTTCAGGTGGTTGAAGATTGATTTCAATGAAGACCGACTGTCAAATCCGGATGATATGAAGATTACCAATGGTGGAAACCTAACCATCCACCGAACGGTAGCCATCGATCCGAAACGAAAAATTTTGGGTTTTATAAATAAATCAGCGTATTATTGTTTTTTTTTTATATAAATTCATCACGTTATTTTTGCCTGGGTTTTCAATAAAACTTTCTTTCTTATTGATGTATATTTTTGATAGGTATTGTTACATAATAAAAAACGAATATTTCAACAATTTCTTCAGAAAATACAATTGAAACTGCACTGTATTACGAGACGATCATGAACTTTTCATAAAAAAAACGTTTTGTTTATATTATCTCTCTTTATTGTTACTTCGATTAGGATGCATATTTCTTGATCTATTGAACAGGTGCATGCATATGTTGGGACGGAAGAACAATACTCGAGTGTTTACATAAATAGGTTTAGACAAAACGGATCTCTTCACAATTTGTAAATAACGCGCTCCAGTGTTTGTTAATCTGGCTCTTGCATAAACAGATGAAGCTTTGATGGTTCTCCAAAACGAATGTTCCATTTTTCGCTGACTGCTTTAATGTATGACTAATTCCGTGTGATATTCTGAATTTAAATTCAGATTTATACCATATCTGAGAAAAAAAGGAATTTATGTATTATGTATAAGAGCTACTTAGTCACATTCCTATCCCTGATCTCATATTATTACATCACAAATATGTAATGAGGTTTCATACATTTTACGTAGTAACTAAAAGATGTAGATGTAGAAATACATCACATATTTGTCACAAATTATGGATCAGACGAAACATTTATGTATCAGATAGGTATATAAGCTACATAGTCAAATTTCCTTCCTGATCTCACTTATATTACATAACAAATATGTAACGAAGTTTCATATATCTTATATAGTAACTATCAGATGTAGATTTGGATACATTACATATTTGTAACAAGTTATGGATCAGATACTTATTTGGTACATAACAATGTTCTTTCCTTGATATCTCAAGAATACTTCACAGGGGTGAAGTCACAAATTATAGATCAGGTGAAACTTTTATGTATCAGGTAGGTATAAGAGCTACTTAGTCATATTCCCTTCCTGATTTTATATTATTACATCACAAATATTCAACGAAGTTTTATATATCTTACATAGTATCTCAAAGATGTAGATGTAGAAATACATCACATATTTGTCACAAATTATGGATCAGATGAAACATTTATGTATCAGATAGGTATAAGAGCTACATAATCATATTCCCTTCCTGTTCTCACAATATTATATAACAAATATGTAACGAAGTTTCATATATCTTAGATAGTAACTATAAGATGTAGATATAGATACATCACATATTTGTAACAAGTTATGGATCAGATACTTTTTTGATACATAACAATGTTCCTTTCTTGATATCTCCAGAATACTTCAAAGGGGTGTAGTCACAAATTATGGATCAGGTGAAACATTTATGTATCAGGTAGGTATAAGAGCTTCTTAGTCATATTCTCTACCTGATTTTATATTATTACATCACAAATATTCAACGAAGTTTCATATATCTTACATAGTAACTATTAGATGTAGATATAGATACATCTCATATTTGTAACAAATTATGGATCAGATGAAACATTTATGTATCAGATAGGTATAAGAGCTACATAGTCATATTCCCTTCCTGATCTCACAATATTATATAACAAATATGTAACGAAGTTTCATATATCTTAGATAGTAACTATTAAATGTAGATATAGATACATCACATATTTGTAACAAGTTATGGATCAGATACTTATTTGATACATAACAATGTTCCTTTTTTGATATCTCGTGAATACTTCAAAGGGGTGTAGTCACAAATTATGGATCAGGTGAAATATTTATGTATCAGGTAGGTATAAGAGCTTCTTAGTCATATTCCCTTCCTGATTTTATATTATTACATTACAAATATTCAACGAAGTTTTATATATCTTACATAGTATCTCAAAGATGTAGATGTAGAAATACATCACATATTTGTCACAAATTATGGCTCAGATGAAACATTTATGTATCAGATAGGTATAAGAGCTACATAGTCATATTCCCTTCCTGATCTCACAATATTATATAACAAATATGTAACGAAGTTTCATATATCTTAGATAGTAACTATTAGATGTAGATATAGATACATCACATATTTGTAACAAATTATGGATCAGATACTTATTTGGTACATAACAATGTTCCTTTCTTGATATCTCCAGAATACTGCACAGGGATGTAGTTTATCACCTGGCTGAGGTTGTCAGAGACTAAAAACCTCTAACATCCAATAATAAAAAAAGATATCCTCGATTCCAAAAATCTAATGGATGGAATCACGTATTTTTCAGACTACTTCTTCCCCTTCCCTTCATGGATGTTCTGTCATAAAATTAAGTCGTTTAATTGCGGTATGTAGTTGGTTTTGGGACGTAACATTTGCGAAAGAGTGGAGACCACGTATCCATCAGAATGCAATTAGTGATTACGTGTTGCAGCCGGTAGCAGTGTAGTCACGACGCGGCATTCAACTTTCGCATCGCGACGCCACTAACAAGTGCCGACAACGTTTGAATACCGAATCGGAATATTCTCCCTTTAAATCGCTTAATTGTTCATTTCATTTTAAATAGAACGATAAATTGTAATCGTTTCATACCTTCCCCACCGATGGGGTGAGATCACATTTCTTTTTTCATAAAGAAAAATATTCTAGTTTTTCTTTGATGCTCCATCATTTCATAAACTCCGAAGGAAGTCAGTATAGCATTCGACCATTTGTTGTCAATTGCTTTGTTCGCGCAGCGTTCGAACCCTATTTACCATTAGACAGAGCATGCGTACATCCATTGTAAAGGCTCCGAAGTTAATCTGCGCTTGCTCAGTATAGTTTGAATTGGTTCTCAACGCTGTGTGAGCAAAGCTTAAAGCTGTGGTAGTATTTTTTGTTATATATTTTTCCAGAGTATGGGTGGAAACTTTTTGTTTGGATCAGAAAAATGCATTTTCTTTGTTTCTCTTCGATATGACGTTTCAGGTCCCTGGTTAAGGTTATGGTATAGTTAAAATCGAGTTGTAAAAATTAAACTGCCTATCTGAGCATGATATCGAGTTTTTTCGCAATTGTTCTCTCGTATAGAGTCCTAAATGTATTTCTACGAACGACTGTCATCAGTGAAGGAATTATGGACATATAAATATAATTGACGTTGAGCTTTCTCGATAAAGTCCCAAAACATTCCATTTTGCAAAAATTCGTTAATAGGGTTGGAGTGATGCGAACAGGCCATAAAACACGTCGTTATGGTTACTGAATTCCACTATTTATGGTGGACCTACGATGTCTGCATTCATGCAGAGGTGAGGATCAACAACACCAAATGACTTTATTGAATCGTTCTCTAGACTGCGTTTAGGTACTTCAAATTTGCAGAACCTTTGATACATTTTAGTAATTTTTTTTATAATTCGGCATTGTAGTCCATGAATTGCTGTTGCTTTGTTCTTCCTTCCTCAAGAATTTTCGTAAATTTTTTTGTGTTCAAGGTTTAGACTTCTTTAAGCAATTCTGAGGTGTATGTTTTTGGTAGCAATCAATTGCTTATTTGATAAATAAAAAAAAAATTCGAATTCCAAATGTGTGTATCTTCTACATACAGGTGAATGTCGAGCAAAACCTGTAGCAGCCTAACACCAGATCGAGTCAGAAAACGATTGGCTCCAACGTGGAAACACCATATCTGCCAATGTATGCCATCGTCCACAATCAAGAATCTAATTTCCCCCAAATTAGGCATTTTTCTCTTCAGAACTACGGCAGCATGCGAATGAGGAGAATGCATCGTTTCCTGGCCAAATTGACCAATCCATAGGAAATATAAGGATGGAATGCAAACAGAAATAGGGAAATATACAGGGAAATATTCGATGCGAATGTGTTTTGCGGCATGAAAAGCCGCAACAACAAATCATATGTAAGCTTTTACTAACAGATTTTAACTGTCTGTGTAATGCTAACATAATGCCCGGAGTTATGAGGGAAATTGAGCTTTGGGTGGTGATTTTAACGGCTCTAGCGGTTTGTATGCATGCGAGTTTTAGTTTGTTCGTACATTTTTAGTTGGAAGTTTATCGGTTTTTGAGTCCCGCTCTTCTGGTCGCTTCTGAATTATTCCACGGGACCCAGACTATTTTGAATGGATATTTCGGTTTTCACATTTGTACGGAGTGAATCCGACATTGATATAAAAAAAAACTTTTTCTCTACAACCTTTCTATATATCTAATTTAAAATCATCTGCGAAAACTAAGCATTCTGATGACCTTATACAGTTTGGCAATGTGTTTATCAGGCATAAAAAGAAAAATGGACCCAAGTTGGAGCCCTGGGGTACACCTGAGCGAGCAATACATTTTTCTGAACAACCCCCTTTGAATACCACATATTGTTTGCGGCCCCTTAAATAAGACGCGCAAAATTTCGATTGAAAATCCTAGTTTACAGAAATTATTGAGCAAAATGTCGTGGTCGACCTTGTCGAATGCTTTTGAAAAGTCTGTATATGTAACATCTAGTTGTCCAGCAAGGTCAACCACTTCATTTGCACTTTGAGAAAATTGAATGAGGTTGGTAACTGTCGATTTATTTGATTATTCGATAAATTTTACCATTTTCAGATATAAAATTGACTCAAATACCTTGCTGTGTACACAAATTAACGTAATAGGTCTGTAATTTTTAGCACCATTTCCCAATATGGGGGAGACTTTGCTTAGTTTTCTGGATATAACCTGGTATTGATTATTAAGTTAAATAAAATTTTAAGGGGCTTTTGGAAAAAACTCAGCACATCCTTTTATTATGAAAGCCGGAATATTATCTGGTCCTAGTGACTTTTTGGGTTTCAAACGTTTTATGGCAGCCAATATTTTTTCATCAGATATGGATTTATAAGAATATTAGTTCCCTCGTCTATTCTTGTAGCCGTCGCATTTGAGAAGAATAGCTTTAGAAAAATTATGAAAAGCACTGCTGTGAAGTCACGATCTTTTGAGCGCTCGTACCTTGTAGGTAGATTCGCTTTTTCCTGTTTTAGAAATCAATTGAAGGAATTTTCGACAGCTGTCACAAAAATTCTGAAATTTAGGCGAAACTCCAGACTTCATGTCAGTGCTTTAGGTGACAAATTTTTTTTCGATAATTCGCTAGAATTTTCTACGGTATCTATGGTCTTGGTGATGCGATCTGGACAAAATTTGGCACGTAGTTTGAATACATTATTCCTAAGATAGGTGCAAAATTTCATTCCAATCCAATCGGTAGTTTCGAAATTATTAGGAAAAAAATATTTTGAACAGCCAGATTCACGGAACCCCTTGTCTAATTTTGCTCATTGATGAACGTGGCCGCGATATTCGCGATCCAAACCCGCCCTGAAAATGTCAAGTTTCTAGGCTTTTCCGTTCAAAAGTTACAATTTTCTATGGTTTCTATGGTTCTGGTCATGCGATCTGGACAAAAAATTGCTTTAATATATCATTCTCGATTAAAATACAAAATTTCATCTCGATCGAATCCGTAGTTTCAAAATTATCGAGAAAACAAAATTTCCAACGGCCGTATTCACGGAACCCCTAGTATAATTTCGCTCATATATGAACGTGATCACGACATTCGAGATTCACGCCTATCCTGAAAATTTCAAGTCCCTAGGCCTTTCCGTTCGAAAGTTATGATTTTCTATGGTTCTGGTCATGTGATCTGGAGAAATGTAGCTTGAATATATCATTCTCCATTAGTATACAAAATTTCGTCACGATCTAATCTGTAGTTTTGAAATTATCAAGAAAACTAAATTTCAAACGACCATATTTACGGAACCCCTAGTATAATTTTGCTCATAGATGAACGTGATCACGACATTCGAGATCCACACCTATCCTGAAAATTTCAAGTCCCTAGGCGTTTCCGTTCAAAAGTTGAAATTTTCTATGGTTCTGGTCATGCGATCTGGACAAAATTTCACATGTAGCTTGAACACCTCATTCTCCATTTGAGTGCAAAATTTCATCTCGATCAAATCTGTAGTTTTCAAGTAATCAGGGAAACAAAACTTTGAACGGCCATATTTACGGAACCCCTAGTGGAATTTCGCCCATTAACGAACTAAACCGAGGCATTCGGGAACTGAACCCACACTGAAAATTTCAAGTCTCTAGGTTGTTCCGTTCGAGAGTTATCGATGCTTACGGCCGTACGGACGGACAGACTCGAATTTTCCGACGGATTTGTCATCGAAAAATACAGACATCGTGACGAAATGATATAGCCCTCGTGTAAGTAGAAGGAGCGCTCAAAAATGATACCGAGAAAGTAAAGTCGAAATGTGATTAGTTTTTTATAGGTTCCAAATTGGGATGAGCCCAATGAATAATTAATTCAGTACGGCTCACACAATCGTAGGAAATAAGTGAAATATATTTATGCAGATTTGCTTCTCAAATATTGAAATCTGATAATTACAAAAATGACATCCCCTACAAGTTATTATACCGTTGAATGGGGTGACATTAATTCATTGATTGCTCTTTCGAATAAATCGTGAATTGAACGAAAACTACCCTTAGTTTTGCATGAAAAAAGTATAACGTCTTCGAACTTTGCCTTATGAAGACATCTACAGGGGTTTGAATATAATGAAAATTATTGTGTACATTGTCCAAAATGATGATAACTTTGCTATCAACGTTATACTAAAATGGGGATGACTTCGATAGGCTCTATGTTATTTCATTACAACGAACAATTCTACCCTGGTGTACCTGTAAAATGGGGTGGATAGAAACTGTGTGGTGAATAGAAACAAAAAGTAAGAAAGTTTTGTTATAATTCCGTACTCTGATACAATATTATTACTGAGGGAACAAGAACGCCAAGCGATTTCCAAGAGCGTAACCAACAAACTATACGAAAACCAAAGTTTCAAACAGTAGGTAACACTTCCCAACTGAGAACCAGATTTAGTTGTTCATTCGGTGAATTTTTGGTACGGAATTAACTTTGCTTGGTAGGTGTTGAAAAACATAGGTTCCCGTGTCAATTTTTCTGTTAGTTGTAGTAAAAAGCATAGTGTTCATGTGAATATAAACATTTTTCGTGATATTAATACCAGTAAAGAAGAAAATTAGTTGTTAGCGAACTGTGACCAATTTGGGTCAATAGAAACACTTGTTTCTATCGTATATGTCACCACCTGATGAAGCCATGGCAATGGCGAAACACGTGTAGTGGTTTTGTAAAACTCTCAAGTAGTGAATATCGTAGGCTTAGTTAATTAGTGAATATCAAGTTGATTTTCGAACGCATAAAAAATCAAATGTGGCTCTTGTTAGTTAAGACTGAAAAGTTCAAATATTATATTGGAAGTGTGATTTTCTGTGGAAAGGAAGACATTGAGACAAGCTTCCTCAGATCGAAACAATCTGAAAAAAAGATTCATCCTGATGTTCCGGATGTTTGTATGGTTAACATAAATCAAAACATGGACCAGACATTAGTTTTTAAGTCCACAAGAGGAACTCTGACATTTGACATGAATATAATTCGAGGAACACATGGTCCAAAGTGGGTAATTTTTAGGTAAACCCATTATTTCATTTAATATTGAAGAATATTCGATTTGTATTCCCTGTCCATTCAAATATCAATGAAGTTGGCGTTCATGAAATGAAATGATTTTATTTTACTTCCAAAAACTAAGAAATAGTATAAGTGGATAAAGAGGTCTTTAAAACACGCGCGATTTTTCGAGCACGACGGCGAAGCCGGAGTGCTCGAAATAGAGCAAGTGTTTTAAAGACCAGTTATCCACGAATACTTTACGCTATTTTTTTCATTGGAGCGCTTTGAAATCATGAATACTGGTATTATGACTACATAAAATGGAAATAAGAATGAAAATGGTTGAATTCTTGATCAGTATACCTTCCGTTGTCATGGTAATGAGAAAAACAGAACCTAATTTGCGATTTGTCATCAAAAACGAATTGTTGTCACCGCAGTGCTGGAAAATGAATCCTAATATAGATTTTTTGAAAAGTAAAGCAGACCGCATTTGTATTTAGTAATATGTATCTTATTTGGCGTAACAAGATACTCCTGTCAGATCAATAATCGAAAAATTGTCATTTAGACTTCACGTTTCTCTATCAAGTCGTTGCTGTTGTTTAAAGTCACTTTAAAAAACGCGCGTGTTTGAAAGTTCGATTTAAACACGCTGAGGCGTTCTTGGAACAGGTAAAATGGGGCATCAATAAAAAAAAAATATTTGTATTTGTTTTGTATTTGTAGTTTTTGTAGTAGACGGAGGCGCAATCACTGAAAATCTCTGTACTAGACAGCTTTCATAAAACGGTTTCTTCAGAGATAGGATTGTTTTCAATGATTAATCATTCAATTCGTGAACGTTGAAAAAAAAATACTTTCGACAATCTCCCTCGCGTTTGCATAGGGAAACTAGTCGGCAACTGAAATAGCAAATCGATAGTCAACTTGCCTGGTGTTGAGTCGGAGAATGATAATTTGATTTCGAGTATCGAATTAGGGTGTTCAGTTGTCTATAAAGTGACAACTTGAAATGTGTGTCATTTGCAGGGTCAGTTTCGCATGGGGGGCGCCGAATGGATTAGGAGTGTGACGATTGAGATACATGCAACAATTCCTATATCTATATATTTTACTGTAGAGAAAACTACTCATTTCAGTGATTTCTCATTTCCGAGGGCGAAGCAGTTCAACGGAAAAATTGAGAATGGTAATTTTCGAATATTGAGCCGAGAATGGTCTTGAACGTCTAGGTTGGACCCACAGATGAAGAATTGAAATGTATACCTTCTATTTCCTCGAAGAATATTCCTAGACATTTCCGATGTGTGTATTTTTCGGGTCCCCTCGGCTAATTGAATGATTGAAATTCACCGTTGACAGAGGAAAACAAATCGTTGAGAAATCCGCTTACAAATGTCTCATTCCCACCATTTCCGTTCCGGTGACAGTTTTATGAATAACCGAAAAAACCGGCTAAGCCGCAATCCACACTTACGCGGAAGTTTTCCCAAACACGGGAAAAATCACATTTTCGCACTCAGACGAAAGCTGCGATCGGAGAATCCCCCTTAGGCGGGGAAGAACCGCTGCCAGATTGACGAATGTAATTGAAACGACTAAGTCTGCAGCAGTCAGCGGTCCCCAAAAATGAATTCGGAAAAAACTCAATTATAAATTTCCCAACCACACTGTATACTGAAACTTGTCGAACGAGCGAGGGAGAAAAGTTTGGGGTGCTCTGTTCCGAATTATGCAAGTCGCGAATGGCGGTAGGTTGACAAAACAGGAGAATTTATCATTTACTCCAAAAATGCATACCTAACCAACCGTGGCATTCGTTTTGGCAGAAAAGTTCGCCGCGTTCACGCATATTTTAATTAAAAATAGGCAAACATTACAACTCTCAGATTTCATTGCGAAATTTCAAGAGTCGGATTGAATCACATTAATCAGGTTTGCAAATAGAAAGGGGTTTTTTCCAGTGAATTATTCATTATGAGGATGGTTTTTAAGTTTGAAAAGAAAGTTTCCACAGAACTCCTTCCATTGCGTTTATGATTCAAATGTACCTGGGTTGGGTTGGTAAGATAGCAAGTATGAGTTGCATTTAGTCTCAAAAATAGGCCCGGTCGCTACCCAGGGGACCAGTTCTGAGATAAGAGCGCAGATACATAGCTGCGATGTAGCAGAGACGCTCCTATATCCTACTCAATGTGGGCACAAAACAGCGCTATCAATGATACGTGTTTGTGATGTGGAAATTCAGGATTTCTTCCCTAACGTATTTGTCTGAGATATAATGTAGACGTGCGCTTTCCCCGAATAGGATATTGGAGCCTCTCTGCTACATCGCAGTTATGTATCTGCGCTCTTCTTGTGATATATCTTAGAACTGGTCAATTGGCTGAAGTCTATTTTTTTTGTGAAATCAGCAAACAGATGGCGTTGTCGGGGGATGACACGGCCTAAAGTAGGCAAAATTACGAATAGCACTATCAGGAAAAAATATTTCGAACGGCCATATTTACGGAACACCTAGTCTAATTTTGCTCATTGATGACCGTGACCGCGATATTTGCGATCCAAACCCACCCTGAAAATTTCAAGTTCCTAGGCCTTTCCATTCAGAAGTTACAATTTTCTATGGTTTCTATGGTTCTGGTCATGCGATCTGGACAAAATATTGTTTCAATATATCATTCTCGATTAAAATACAAAATTTCATCTCGATCGAATCCGTAGTTTAGAAATTATCGAGAAACCAAAATTTCAAACGACCGTATTTACGGAACCCCTAGTATAATTCTGCTCATTGATAAACGTGAACGCGACATTTCAGATCCACACCTATCCTGAAAATTTCAAGTCCCTAGGCCTTTCCGCTCGAAAGTTATGATTTTCTATGGTTTCTCTGGTTCTGGTCATGCGATCTGGAGAAATGTAGCTTGGATATATCATTCTCCATTAGTATACAAAATTTCGTCACGATCGAATCTGTAGTTTTGAAATTATCAAGAAAACTAAATTACAAACGACCATATTTACGGAACCCCTAGTATAATTTTGCTCATAGATAAACGTGAGCACGACATTCGAGATCCACACCTATCTTGAACATTTCAAGTCCCTGGGCGTTTCCGTTCGTAAGTTACAATTTTCTATGGTTTCTATGGTTTTGGTCATGCGATCTGGACAAAATTTCACATGTAGCTTGAACACCTCATTCTCCATTTGAGTGCAAAATTTCATCTCGATCAAATCTGCAGTTTCCAAGTAATCAGGAGAACAATACTTTGAAAGGCCATATTTACGAAACCCCTGGTGGAATTTGGCCCATTTACGAACTTAACCGAGGCATTCGGGAACTGAACCCACACTGAGAATTTCAAGTCTCTAGGTTTTTCCGTTCGAGAGCTATCATGCTTACGGCCGGACGGACGGACAGACTCGAATTTTTTACGGATTCGTCATCAGTGAGTCGAACATAGTCGTTCGAGACCATTTTATGCTCAAAATTCTAAAAATACAAACATCGTGACGAAATGATATAGCCCTTCTGTAAGTAGAACGAGCGCTCAAAAATAGTAGTTTATCCAACATATGTTTTAGATGAATCGCTCTCGAAACAGAGGAAATTTCGAATTTTCGTCAAATTATTTGATCCACTGAAAGAATTACCGCTCAAATAATTCATGGAAATTTATTTCGGTCATTTCCATCATTTTCTAACCTGAGATGGGCTGGTTTTCACCAAATTCATTATATAACGAAATCTTAATGACTTGCGTCAATGATTACTTACGTCAACTTGATTGATGTACGATAGCTTCGAACTTCTGGTGGTTTTGTGCCGGTTAGGTTGGATGTTTTTTTTGAGCGCTCGTACTACTTACACGAGGGCTATATCATTTCGTCACGATGTCTGTATTTTTCGCATTTTGAGCCGAAAATGATCTCAATCGACTATGTTCGACTCACTGATGACGAATCCGTCGGAAAATTCGAGTCTGTCCGTCCGGCCGTCTGTAAGCACGATAACTCTCGAACGGAACAACCTAGAGACTTGAAATTATCAGTGTAGGTTCAGATCCCAAATGCCTCGGTTGAGTTCGTTAATGGACCAAATTCCACCAGGGGTTCCGTAAATATGGCCGTTCAAAATTTTGTTCTCCTGATTACTTGAAAACTACAGATTTGATCGAGATGAAAATTTTTCAAGCAAATGGAGAATGAGGTTTTCAAGCTACATGTGAAATTTTGTCCAGATCGCATGACCAGAACCATAGAAACCATAGAAAATTGTAACTTTTGAACGGAAATGCCTAGGGACTTGAAATTTTCAGGATACGTGTGGATCTCGAATGTCGTGATCACCTTCATCTATGAGCAAAATTATACTAGGGGTTCCGTAAATATGGTTGTTTGAAATTTAGTTTTCTTGATAATTTCAAAACTACAGATCTGATCGTGACGATATTTTGTATACTAATGGAGAAAGATATATTCAAGCTACATTTCTCCAGATCACATGACCAGAACCATAGAAACCATAGAAAATCATAACTTTAGAACGGAAAGGCCTAGGGACTTGAAATTTTCAGGATACGTGTGGATCTCGAATGTCGTGATCACCTTCATCTATGAGCAGAATTATACTAGGGGTTCCGTAAATATGGTTGTTTGAAATTTAGTTTTCTCGATAATTTCAAAACTACAGATCTGATCGTGACGATATTTTGTATACTAATGGAGAATGATATATTCAAGCTACATTTCTCCAGATCACATGACCAGAACCATAGAAAATCATAACTTTCGAACGGAAAGGCCTAGGGACTTGAAATTTTCAGGATACGTGTGGATCTCGAATGTCGTGATCACGTTTATCAATGAGCAGAATTATACTAGGGGTTCCGTAAATACGGTCGTTTGAAATTCTGTTTTCTCGATAATTTCGAAACTACGGATTCGATCGAGATGAAATTTTGTATTTTAATCGAGAATGATATATTAAATCAATATTTTGTCCAGATCGCATGACCAGAACCATAGAAACCATAGAAAATTGTAATTTTTGAACGGAAAGGCCTAGGAACTGAGCAAAATTAGACTAGGGGTTCCGTAAATATATCCGTTCAAAATATTTTTTTGCTGTAGTTCCGAAAATACCGAGCGGATTGGGATGAAATTTTGCACCTAGCTTAGTAATAATGTATTCAAACTACAAATTTTGTCCAGATCGCACTACCAAGACCATAGATACCGTAGAAAATTCTAGCGAATTATCGAAAAAAAATTGGTCAGCTGAAGCACTGACATGAAGTCTGGAGTTTCGCCTGAGTTTCAGAATTTTTTTGAAAGCTGTCGAAAATTCCTTCAATTGATTTCTGAATTTCTGAATCAGCCTTTTTACCAGGCTGATAGGATTTTGTGTTATAGCTTGGAAGCTGCTTCTTTTAGTTTTCTTCTCTTCCCTTGGATATAAAGGAGACATTTTACTCTTTGGTGCTCCTAGTTGCACTGAGCCACCTAAGTAAGTTCCCTTTTTCCTGGTCTTGTCAATGTTTGGTGTTCATTGACCCTGACTTGATGGGTTTTCTTGTCAAAAATAGACGAGACAAGGAGAAAGGGGGAAACCAAGGATGGCTCAGCACCTCTGGGCCGAAGACCGCAGAGTACAATTAGTAAGAGCCTTCATTATACCCAACAAGAAGAACACTGAAAGAAGCAGCTCACATCGATATAACACACACTTCCATCCTGGAAATAATGACCTTGCTGATGATAGATCATCGAACCAAACCAAAAATTGCGAGGGTACCTTACATCAACCAATTTTGATTTTATAACAAAACCCTTCGCGGGGCTGCCCTAAAGACCGGAACTCTGGAATGTGAAGAAAGTCCCCCAAGAAAATAAATAAAGCACTCACTTCTGAATCCTCTGTTCTCCTCAAGAATACCGGGCGAGTCGTTGTCGGTGCCATTTCCGCGATGACCTTCACCATCTTCCGACATGTGAGCGTCCATACTCTCCTCCTTAACCTGGGACTGGGGCTGGGGCGAAAGCGAAGCACTAGCAGGCGAACATGAATCCGCCCTAGGACTCGGACCCAAAAATCGTTCATCGGAAGGTGAGAATATACCACGACCGATTTGGTTTTCACTACTCGTCTCGATTTTCAAACACTTCGGCGGCGCGAATGCCGACGGCGAGGGGAAGTTCTTGAAATCACCGAGGGGACGAAAAGCACTGGAACCAAGGGAAAGACCCGGATGCAGGAACTGCGGCTGCAGATGGTTCAGGATGTGTGCTGGTAAGCCGCTGTACGCCTCCATATGACGAAGGCCGAAACTTGTGGCGTCGAATGGTCGGTGGAGGTTCTTCGCCGCGTCGGACATCGTGAACTGAAAACATCCATTCTTTATTATTAATTCGAAATCAATTTTATACAACAAATCATCGACGTAACACTAGGAGCTGGCTATAAAATAATATCTACTCCTGCATTACTTTATAATACATATGCAATACATTTTTGGCTATTTCACATGCAGATTAGGCTTGGACCAGTTGAAGCAAGCTTCTTGTCCAAAAGATATTTCGGAAACGCTTCAGGTTTTTTCCTCTCTCTGCACCACGACCATTTGATCTTTGTACCTCAGGAATCCATAACTTTAGTGGAGTCAATAGTGTTAGCTCCAGGTCTCCCAGCAGCTCAAGTCTTCTACTTGCTTTTTTCATATCAATTTACAGAAAGGAAAGGGATGGAAACGGAAACTGTTAACTAGAGACCTGACCAATAGTTATAGTTATAGTTTCACTACGACCTCAAGGTCTATTGTGTCCCCATCAGAGCTGTTTTCGCAAGTGCGCTACTTACAGCTCCCTCCAGCTCCAGAGCTCCAATGAACTCCAGTATCTGAGAGGGCTTCAAGGAGGAAATCCTCGTTCCTCCTGTAGGTCTCTTGTCCAAGGCATTCTTTGAGCTGGTTTGCAATGGCGAGGCATTCTGTAACCAGGTGAACATGAGTTTCCTCATCTTCCCCACGGAACCTACTCGTCAGTTTCTGATAAGCCCATTCTCATCATATGCTTTCTAAAGCGACAATGTCCCGTGAGGAGGCGTAACTTATTCTTACTGAGATCCCAATACTTTTTTGATCTTGCTCTTTTAAAGAACCGAAGGAACTTTTTGGAGTGATCTATTCCTTCAAGATTCCTCCGGAAAGCTTCTCTTTCAGTTTCTTCCTTCTCCAAAAACTCTTTCTTATAGGTGCATTTGCCTATGCCACAGAAAGGTTCTGGGCTAGTGAGTGGCGTTTGTGCTTCCTTTTTAGCAAGTGTATTAGCCTCTTCGTTTCCTTCGATTCCTGACCTGACCAATAAGTACCTGTACAATGTTTTTCTAGGAATCGTCGAAAACCGGACCGTAATATTATCATCAGAATGTTTTTACGGTTAGAAAGATTCAAAAACAGGGATTCTTCAACTCAATACGGTGATCTCTTTTTTTTATTTTTTTCAAGACTTCTTTCCTTTTTTTTATACATGTAAATCAATGCTTTTATGTCAATAAGTAATCTGCATTAGTTTTTTATTTGGCGTAGAAGCTTCAATTTTTTTTCTCAAATGTTCTGCCTGTTTTTGAGCGCTCGTACTACTTACACGAGGGCTATATCATTTCGTCACGATGTCTGTATTTTTCGAATTTTGAGCCGAAAATGGTCTCAAACGACTATGTTCGACTCACTGATGCCGAATCCGTCGGAAAATTCGAGACTGTCTGTGCGTCCGGCCGTCCGTATACACGATAACTCTTGAACGGAATGTCCTAGAAACTTGAAATTTTCAGGGTAGGTTCAAATTTCGAATGCCGAGGTTGAGTTCGTTATTGGGCAAAATCACAGCCGTCTTTATAGATAGCCTGGAACGAAGTCTGGCATCGTCGCATCCGAACGTAAATGGTAGGTATACTAGTGCGGAGCGATAGCGCAAGATATAGTATTATTTCACATTCAAATCACCAGTCAAGTCTTCAAATTAATTTTTTGCTGAAAGAAAAAGGAACATAAGACCCTACTTAGTCAATAAATTGAATATCTCAGTAAGTTTTGCACAATAATCTCATGATAAAGTTGAAATTGAAATGATATTTCTCTGAATTTTTATTCAATTTATTGTTCAGCAAGAACCACGGGAAGGTGTAAGGTCATCTCTTGCCAAAAAAAAACTTAAATAAAATTCTCAACATAAATATAAACTCTCAAACATAACAAATAAATGAATAAATATAGAAATATATTAAGTAATGAAAATTTCGAAAAACTCATAACAAAGTGAATTTTAATCTTAAATGGTTTTTTTTTGCTATCTCCTAAATGTTTTCTTTTCTTCTCCATTTGCTCGACTTTTGAATCATTATTTCTATTTTTCACATAATTTTTGAGCAGTAAATTCGCGAAAATGGAGCAGAGTGAATTTAAAATGTTACATTTGAGAGATAGTTTTTATTTCCACTGTCAGAATTAGGGGATATTTCTAATGACGAAGAAATTGATCTCAAATACCTTTTAGAAGGCAAAATAAAAAATTTTCTCATTAATTCATAACATGAAGGTGACTGTGAAAATAATATAAATGACATATAACTATAGTACTTGATGAATATTTATTTCTTTTTGCTATGACCTGTCGTAATTGGTCTGTAATGATTTCTACCTGTCTGAATTTGTCAAAATTTTCATTATTTCTACCAGCTAAAAATAACTCTAGGGAAGCTAAAGAACTTTTCAATGAATCTGACATAGATTCTTCAGGTACTGCATCTTCATTATTTTTATTTACATTTTTATAACGAGAAAGTAAATTTGTAATTTGAGACCACCTACTAAGTGTTAGATCGTACGGAAGAATCCATTTTAAATCATTTTGAGAGATCTGAATATTTTTAATAAATAATTTTAATCTAAGGTCTCTATCTATTTGAACTGAAACATCCACAGATAATGATTTTTCGAAATTAATTATATAAAAATGAATCTTTTCATCGAATTTCTTAATCTCCCATCAATTTTGATTGAATAATTATTGATTAGGTCATCGAAATCTTTTATCATGTCCGAACTCAAAAAGGCTTCTATTTCATTATTCTGCCGAGAAATGATTTCATTTTTTCTAAGCTGAGGATCGGTCCTCGGTTTTGGAGTTGATTTTGTGAGATACTTCGGTAAATTTGGAAAAACTTTGGGAATAGCGTTTTTTTTAATTTAGGATATTTTAATGATAACAATTGAATGGTTCCATCTGGCTTTAAAAATTTATCATTCTTAATAATATCACTTTCTTCGAAATGTTTCTCGCAAACTGAACTAGAAGAGGTCGGAATGAAATCTTTTCTTGGGAAAGCTTTTATCCATAGAAGCTTCAGCTCTTCATTTTTGGGAAATTTAAAACAACTTACATAATTCCTATCTTTCTGATACGAATAATTGCTTCTACAATTTGGAACACAACACGATCTACCATCTTGATTCTCAGTAGATGATCTCAAATATACCCACCAAAATTACTGAAAACAACACTTTCACTTCACTTAAATCACTATTACACTTCAGTTTGAACTTTATTACACTTATTTAATTCACAAAAACACAAATACCAACAAAAACACGTGCGTAACCTATTACGACTTGTTGAACTGGAAACTCGATTATGCGAAGCCCCCGAGGTCCATATCTCTCCGTCCAACGTTGCCAGTTTTCTCTCGTTCCAGGCTTCTAATAAAGACGGCTGTGGCAAAATCCGCCTAAGGGTTTCGTAAATATGGCCGCTCGAAATTTTGTTCTCCTGATTACTTTGAAACTACAGATTCGATCGAGATGAAACTTTGCACTCAAATGGAGAATGGGGTGGTCAAGCTACATGCAAAATTTTGTCAAGCTCGCATTACCAGAACCATAGAAACCATAGAAAATTTTAACTTTTGAACGGAAACGCCTAGGGACTTGAAATTTTCAGGATAGGTGTGGATCTCGATTGTCGTGATCACTTTCATCTATGAGCAAAATTATACTAGGGGTTCCGTAAATATGGTCGTTTGAAATTCAGTTTTCTTGATAATTTCCAAACTACAGATTCGATCGTGACGAAATTTTGTATACTAATGGAGAATGATCTATTCAAGCTACATTTCTCCAGATCGCATGACCAGAACCATAGAAAATCATAACTTTCGAACGGAAAGGCCTAGAGACTTGAAATTTTCAGGATAGGTGTGGATCTGAAATGTCGCGTTCACGTTCATCAATGAGCACAATTTTACTAGGGGTTCCGTAAATACGGTCGTTTGAAATTTTATTTTCTCGATAATTTCCTAACCACGGATTCGATCGAGATAAAATTTTGTATTTGAATCGAGAATGATATATTGAAGCAACATTTTGTCCAGATCGCATGACCAGAACCATTGAAACCATAGAAAATTATAACTTCCGAAGGAAAAGGCCTAGGAACTTGAAATTTTCAGAGTTGGTTTGAATCGCGCATGTCGCGGTCACGTTCATCAATAAGCAAAATTAGACTAGGGGTTCCGTAAATATAGCCGTTCAAAATATTTTTTTCCTGATAATTCCGAAAGTACTGATTTGATTGAAATAAAATTTCACACCTAGCTGAAGAAAAATGTATTGAAACTACGTGCGCAATTTTGTCCAGATCGCATCACCAAGACCATAGATACCGTAGAAAATTCTAGAGAATTATCGAAAAAAAAATTGTCAACTGAAGCACTGACATGAAGTCTGGAGTTTCGGGTTTGAGAATTTGTTTGACAGCTGTCGAAAATTCCTCCAATTGATTTCTAACACTGGAAAATGTGAACTAACCTACAAGGTGGATGTACGAGCGCTCAAAAGCTCTTCCTATAATTTTTATTCACATACTCGCAATTTATTTGATCGCTCCGTTTTGTTAATTATTTTCGATATATTTGCCTGAAGTTTTATTGGTTCTTTGAAGCGATATAGGTTTCCTTTATATGAAGAATTGAAAAATTTTTTATGAAATAAGGCTTGAATAACTATTTATTCTATAGTTCTGCTTGAATTCTTTTTGAAATGGATAAACTCCATTTATGGCTTTTGCGCGCTTGTTCCTGATTCTGTAATTTTCGAACTTTGAGAATGGACTCACAGATGAAGAATTCGGGGTCAAACTCAATTATGTCCGTCTGTTCGTTAACACGATAATTTTCGCAAGAAGAGACCTAAAGTTTTGAAATTTTCAGGTTACGATACAGAAATGTAATTTTTTTCTCAATAGTTCGAGAAACACGGTTCGGCTGAAACATCGATAAAATGAGTTTTGTGGAAATTCAGCTTTCTAGCTGTTCTAAGTGAAAAGAAAATTGAGTTAATCTGATATATTCAAAATAAGTCGATAATTCTTTGTTTTGAAAATGTAATGACAGTATTTTTCATACTGGCAATGAACACTGAAAGCAATTTTGGTACACATAGAGAGAAAATTTCTATGTATTCCATATAATTCGGTGATTCCATCTTTTGAAGTTTAAAAAAATACAATGACAGTATTTGTTATACTGACAATGAACACTGAAGGCTGTTTTGGTACACAGAAACAAGCACGCAAGTGCTCCTGACTTCACGTCAGTGCTTTTCAATTTTTTTTTGAGCGCTCGTTCTACTCACACGAGGGCTATATCATTTAGTCACGATGTCTGTATTTTTCGAATTTTGAGCCGAAAATGGTCTCAAACGACGAGGCTCGACTCACTGATGACGAAGCCGTCGGAAAATTCGAGTCTGTCCGTCCGGCCGTATACAGGATAACTCCCGAACGGAACGACCTAGAAACTTGAAATTTTCAGGGTGGGTTCAAAACTCGAATGACGCGGTTAAGTTCGTTATTGGGCGACATTCGACCAGGGGTTCCGTAAATATAGTCGTTTGAAATTTTGTTTTCTTGATAATTTCAGAACTACGGATTCGATCGTGACGAAATTTTGTATTCTAATGGAGAATGATATATTCAAGCTACATTTTCTCCAGATCGCATAATTAAAGTCCAACGAATTATTTAATAAAAAATCCTTATATTTCTGTAACAGATGATTCGGCATAATTGACAATGAGATGCACTCAAAAGCTCCTGACTTCACGCCAGTGCTTTTTATATTTTTTTCATATAATTTCGTTGTCGGGCGAAAGACAGTTATTTTCAGATCATCAAGTAATTTTAGCAACTGATGAAAGGAATATTAAATATATGATACACAAAAATATTGGGGATATAAGGGTTGGACTCATTTGGATGATTTTATAATATCAACTTTGTTCATGGAGCGATTCACAGTTATCTCATAAAATAGGTGGATTATAATGGATTATAATCAGCTCCGAAAGCATAAGAGAAGGGCAAAAATAAAATTTTCCTTCTCGAAAATCTTTCGGAGCGTCTATGATATAGCATTCATAAAAATCAATTTTTTTATCGATTCAATTCGAGAAAATTTTTTTTTTGACTCACTTGTGAGTTGAAAGGTCTCTGTATCCTCAAAGCGTCCTGCAAACCTCCAGCTTGTGAAAATACAACTAAAGCTGGAGAATTCAGATGTGCTGAACTTGGTACATAAGCGGAGTTATCCATTTTCGACGCTGAAAATCCAGAAAATTGATCAAGGTTGGAAGGTTTATTATCACTAATTTGATATAAATCAGTGATGGTAAACATAGTTATTTTTTCTCCTATGGCATTTTCAATAAAATATAAAAAATTATTTCTGAATGACATGATCGAATTCTTTGTGGAAGTTGGCCCTTCATCAGTTCATTCTACAGTTACCGAAAAAGAAAGTGTTTCCTGATCAGATAAAATTTCGGAATAAATCAGGAATATCTGTGACAATAAGAAATGTCGTTGAGAAGCACGATAAACACAAGCATAAGAAAATGAAAGGAGAAATCGTTTCTGGATGTTGAATTCTTCGGACATTGAAATGCTTTGAAATGAACCGCGAACCGAAATATTTACTTTGGAATTCGGCGAAACCTGGACTTATAAATAATGCCGTATTTTTATTTAATATGTTAATTTTTCCGTGAAATATTACCCGAAATCTGGCGAAGCGTGTTTCGGCATGGTGAATTTGAATATTCTATGTATAACATTCGCAAAATGTAATTATTATAGAGCTTTTGTCGGCATCGAGTTTCGAAATTATTTTGAATAATTTTTTGAGAAATGACAACGCAGCATTTCCTCAATTTCAATGATATTCAATAAAAAAAAAATTAATAATAATTTAATAATCAGGAATTTTTGGAAAATGGAAAGTACATTAATAAATATAATTCATGACTTTCAACTTCCAAAGATTCCTCTATTTCAATTTTTTTCTCGATAAGATTGCAACAAGAAAAATCAATTTAGTTCTCAAATTTTCTGGATCAATTTTTATAAATAATTTTTATGTAAAAAAACTTTGAGCGATTCAGTTTCATTTCTGCACGCACCGAAACTATCGCATATTTTTTGTCATTCAGGTTTTTCCGACCTCAAGCACTTCTTGTTCCGAAGGAATCATTGTCAAAACAATATTTTTGCAAATACTTTATATTTTTTGTTGTCTTCGAAAATTTTTAGAGAAATTAATCGATTGAATGTGATATGCACAAAAATAACTAGAAGAAAGATCTGGGTACTGCACTCACCACTTAAAATATGTCCAAAATATTCGCGGCTTTTTCACACAAAAATCTCAACGTCACACATCTTACAATAGCAACACGTTAGCGACTGACTCACTGACAGGACAGGAGTCGGAGCCAACCCCCTCCCATTTGTTTGGCGTTGTATTCTGACTGCCCCTTTAGACGCACGCACCACGTGCTTCTAGAACTGTACGCCCTTTTAATAAAATTCTCTAATCAGAAACATGGCTCTTTATCTTTTATATTTATTCCTGAAAAAGGCGGATAATAAGACGAGTTCATTGCGCTGCGCTATTTCTATGTGAATATTCGAATTTCTTCTTTTTGCTCCGCTAACGTCAGGGCTGTAC
Source organism: Aphidecta obliterata (assembly GCA_963966015.1). Classification (NCBI taxonomy): domain Eukaryota; kingdom Metazoa; phylum Arthropoda; class Insecta; order Coleoptera; family Coccinellidae; genus Aphidecta; species Aphidecta obliterata. The sequence goes on from OZ014436.1 coordinate 5,859,434, forward strand.
TGAGAGTCGGTTTCTCCTCGAAGGATTTCGTTTTTCGATGCCAACATCGGAATTAAATAGATCTGAGCCAAAAAAAATTTCATTCCATTCGGGTTTGCTACTACTAATGGGCCTCTCCTATTTCAGCCATCGTTGCGATTCCTCAGTTCTGAACTGATTCGAAACCAATTCAAGGTATAGTCGTTGCCCGAATTCTTTCCTTCTCAATAAATCGAAAATACCAGTCCGATCCAAGAATAACACATGAAGGTTCATATGGAATTTCGTGAAAATCATTAAAAGATTTGTTGAAAATTCTTTTTTGAAACTTCGGTATCTCAGAAACTAATCGCCATATCCTGCTTTAATTGTGTGTTTACATATGAGGAATCGAATTCAGCTTTCTAGCTGTTCCATGAGATATGAGAATTGAGTTGCTGTGTTCTGTTGTTGAGAATATTTTATATTCGGTGATTCCGTCTTTTGAAGTTCATAGAATATTTGTCACATTGACGTTTGTGGTTCTATAATTCCGCTACTATAGGTAGATGAGCAATTAGGTTTTTTTGATATATTCAATATAATTCGGTGATTCCATGTTTTGAAGTTTATAAAAATAAATTGACATTACTTGTCATACTGACATGAACACTAAAGGCCGTTTTGGTACACAGAAAAAACGGAGATTGAATAATATCATTAGGAGGTCCAATCTTTTAAGGTTTATCAAAATACAATGACAGTATTTGCCATACTGATAATGAACACTGGAATCCGTTTTGGTACACAGAAAAAATGGAGATTTCCATATATGTATATTCAATATCCATCTTTTGGGGTTTATGAAAATAATGAAAGTATTTGTCATACTGACAATTAATCACTCTCATATAGTGTTATTTAGTAGACTGGCTACATTTGCAAAATATCGAGTGTTAAATAAGAATGGGGTCCAGATCGAGTGCCATAGAGTTTTCAAAGTAGGGCTTAGCTTCTGTCATATCTCATAACATAAAATTGCATCTTTCCTCATCTAAAGCGCATTCTCTCTCATGACATAAGCTAAGACATACATCATACATTTGAAATATCATGGCTACTTCAGACCTTTTTTTAATTTCGATCTTCAAACATTGGAAATCTTGCGACTAGCTTTCACCTCCGTTTTTTTGGAACACATTAGTATTACTTTATCTTCGATGAATCAATCCGTCCAAATCTCCATTCAGTTTATAATCAATTTGTATTTCTCCAAAATCATCGTGTTAGTGACATTTTATTATTTTCTATGAACCTTCTATGGTCAATGAAACTGTTCGTTGCATTTCGAATTGACATATCAATAATCATTGCAGGTAGAGCATTCGAAATAATCAGTTGAAGAAAAGGGGAGTAGTCATAATTCAAATTTTTCCTTTATTGTTTTCAGTGGATGCGGAAGTAATCCTGGATGTTTCATCTGAAAGGTGAGATCTCGAAAATACACCTGCCGGTATAACACAGAGCATCCCGATGAATCACACGAAACTGCTAATTGGAGAAGAGGTGAGTAATCAAAATTTTTCCTATAAAGTTTTTCATTTTAATAACAATAGATATGGAACAATCCTGAACGTTTCATCTGAAATGTCATATATCGAAAATATCCGATTCAACACAGTCTGCAAAAAGCGTCGTGATCAATCATCGAAAATAATTTTATTTTTCAATAATTAATGACAGACAGCTTTTTTTTCAGTATTTGTCCATCATTCTCGATTGTCGGAAAAAAATTCGCACGCAACACGCATGTGCAGATTTTTCTGCAGTTATCGGACTGCTCCTATTGACTTTATAACACGGTGATTCCATCTTTTGAAGTTTATAAAAATGAATTGACATTATCTGTCATACTGACAATGAACACTGAAGACCGTTTTGATACACAAGAAAAAATAGAGTTTTTCTTATATATTCAATATAATTAGGTGGTTCCATCTTCTGAGGTTTATGGAAATACAATGACATTATTTGTCATACTGACAATGAACACTGAAAGCCGTTCTGGTACCTGTGTACCAAAAAATAGAGGTTTCCATATATATTCAATATAATTAGGTGGTTCCATCTTTTGGGGTTTATGAAAATACAATGACAGTATTTTTCATACTGACAATGAACCTAGAGTTTTATGGTCTGAAATCAGTATAGTATAGTAGGCTGGCAGCTTGCTGAATTTGCAAAATATCGAGCGTTCAATAAGAATGGGGGTCCAAATCGAGTGTCATAGAGTTTTCAACGTAGGGCTTAGCTTCTGTCATATACATTGTATGTTCCCTCATCTAAAGCGTATTCTCATGACATGAGCTAAGACATACATCATACATTTGAAATATCAGGGCTACTTCAGACCTTTTTTTTTTCGATCTCAGTATTTTCGCATTCGTGAAATATCGAACGTTCAATAAGAACGGGGTCAAGATCGAGATCTATAGAGTAGTAGTAGTAGTCAAGCTCGTGTCATATCTAATTTCACATTTTATGTTCCCAACTGAAGCTTATTCTCATGACATAAGCACAGAAATACTTCATACATTGGAAATCTTGGGACTAGCTTTCACCTCCGTTTTTTTGGAAGTATTACTTTATCTTCGATGAATCAACCCGTCCAAATCTCCATTCAGTTCATAATCGATTTGTATTTCTCCAAAATCATCGTGTTAGTGACATTTTATTATTTTCTATGAATCTTCTATGGTCAATGAAACTGTTCCTTGCATTTCGAATCGACATATTATTAATCATTGCAGATAGACCATTTGAAATTATCAGTTGAAGAAAAGGGAAGTTATCATCATTTATATTTTTCCTATATAAATATAAAGTTTATTGTCAGAGAAAATATTGCACGCGAGTGGAGACCTTTATCTCCGATGAGTTAATCCTTTCAAATCTCCATTCCATTCATAATCAATGTGCAATTCTCCAAAATCATCGTGTTAATGACATTTTATTATTTTCTATAGACCTTCTATGGTCATTGAAACTATTCGTAGCATTTCGAATTGACATATTATTAATAATCATTGCAGATAGACCATTTTGAATTGTCAATTGAAGAAAATGGGGGTAATCATAATATATATTTTTCCTATATAAATATAAAGTTTATTGTTTTCAGTGGATGCGGAAGTAGTCCTGGATGTTGCATCTGGAAGGCCAAATTTCGAAAATACACCTGCAAATGTAACACCCGGAGCATCCCGATGAATCACTCGAAACTGCTGATTGAGGAAGATGTAAGTAATCAAAATTAAAATTTTTCCCATGAAGTTTTTTATTTTCATGACAATAGATATGGAACAATCCTGAACGTTTCATCTGAAATGTCATATATCGAAAATAGCCGATTTAACACAGTGTGCACAGAGCGTAGTGATCGATCATCGAAAATAATTTTATTTTCAATAATTAATGACAGACATCTATGAATATTTCTCAGTATTTCTCCATCATTCTCGATTGTCACAAAAAATATTGCACGCAACTCGCATGTGAAGATTTTTCTGAAGTTATCGGACTGCTATTATTTACCCAAAAAACATCTCATTAGGATTTCAACTGATTTTGAAAACGTTATCATCAGTCAGGCATATATTTACGTACCTATTTATTCAAATTTTTTTCCGTATCTGAACTTGGGCTTACATATCATTGAATCACTTTGTACATCTGAGAGGAAAACTGTAAGTATAGGCAGTTATAGTATGGACCAAACTGCGTAGGTATATTTAAATATCCGATAAACATGTCTTAACATTGTCGTACTCAGAAGTTCGTGGAGATTCTTCTTTTATTGCTCCAACATTATTGATTAATTCTGTGGTCCTGTTTTTATGGTCGAGCACTTCTTCTTAACGTACAACAACTCGAAATAGTACCTACCATTTTAATGAATGGTGGCTCTGAATATTTTCGCATTCCCGACGAATGCAATCCTTAATTACTTACTACAGATTCAAAAAATTCTAACGAGGTTAAATCTGGAAATCTTGGAGGCTACTCGATAGGTCCTTTTCTTCCAAATTTACAGGTGTTTAAAAATTCCTTTTTCTAGGCTTGATAATTGGGATATGTTTGAGAATTTTTGACATTGCCATTTGAAATTTTGAGGTGGGGGTTATTGGGAAGGAGGGGGTGAGAGTTGTATCGAGGTTTGTTCATATTATGACATTTTGGTTCCCCCCATTTTACCGAAAAATGTTAGGGAATTTCCTCATATATTCTTCTCAATCGAGATATTTCACTGGCAACGTTCGATTGAATTACAAAATTTTCTCCAAATTTAGTTTCAAAAATCACTAGACGTGATTTGCTTCAACAAAAAAAATGTCATTTCAGTTCGATAATCGTCTCTGAATTTCAAGGGCAAAATCAATTTCACATTCCTGAAAACTTAGATTCCGGGACATATCAATTTCTTTCCTTTGAACGAGGAAAAGAGTTTACCACAAAGTGATATTCCAAAAGCAATCCAAGAGTAAAGAAAAAAAATTCATTGCTTTATCGTGAATGTTCAATGTTTTTCTGAAATCAAATATCTGTACGCCACGCCATCTGTTGGGGGAGTAGAGTACCAAATGGCCAAGCTCAAAATCTAGCTCGAGCACTTACAACTTCCTATAAAAGTTAATTATTTTCAATAAGAAACCTTGGGGATAGTTCGATGAAAAATTTATAACCCCCCTCGATATTTTCACCCTTTACGTTTCGAAAAATGTTGAATTTGAACATTTTATTAATCAAAGCTCAGACTCCATTGAATTTATCGTTAAATCTGATGAAAAACTCTTCAAAACTCAATTCAAACTCTACTCTTTTTCTCTGGGTACCCTTTTATCTCGAAGCAAAACATAAAACTGGATCCAAGTAGAAATTTCGTTTCAGTTCATTATAAAAAAATTCCGTATTCTGACGTGATATTTAATTGGACTCGGATGTGTTGATTACAATGAATTAATAAAAGCGACTGAATAATAACTTGGCGCATTCGCCTTTTTGGAACAAAACAATATTTACGTTCAAAAGATCGGGAATAATCAAATCTCAACCTCCGTGATTAAGGTCTTGAGGTTGTACACTACTTTCATTTGCCTATCACAATAATTGTTTCAATGATTTTTCATAAACGGCATGTTGAATTCTCTTCATTTTTTCAATGTATACATTCAGACGTGTATCCAAAACACTTTCCTCGAAAGTTTTCGAAAAAAATTCAATATTTTTGCGTGTAATCCAATCCATCCAAGGTGAATGATTTGAACTTACTTCAACAATTACTGGCGTTAAAGAAGAAGAAAATTTAAATTGATATCTCTTTCAATACCAGAAAGTTGTTCTCATCGCTTTCTTAATTTGATTTTAATCCATCACCTTTCTAAACGGATATAAATATTCATGTATAAATATTCGAAAGGTTATGGAAAATCGAATTAACAGATCGATGGTTAATGAGAACAACTTTTCGATATTGAAATAAATTCAAATTTTTTTGTTTTCCATCGGCAGTAATTGTTGAGGTAAGTTTGAATTATCCGCCTGGGATGGATTGGATTACACGAAAAAATATTGAATTTTATTCAAAAACGTTCGAGGAAATACTTGTGCATACACGCCTGAATGTACATTCAAAAAATTGAAAGAATTCAACATGCCGTTTATGAGAAATCATTGAAACAATAATTGTGAAGCAATGAAAGTAGTGTACACCCTCAAGATGAAACTGTTGCAAATGATGCCACCTCTTCCTCACCACCAAGAAATTTTGTCGACCAACCAAAACCACCCTATAAATATTATATTGGAAGAGAACCCGGCGCATACACCAATTTGCATCTTTGAAATAGTTCCTCGGTCCATAAAGAAACAAGTCATTGAAACTTTTACAAACAAATTTTCCAATAGGTCAGCGATTTTTTTGCTCTGTTAACATTATAACTTTTGAAAGAAAGGTCCTTGGTATTTGTCAGGAAAATTTTTTTTAACGGCCATTATTACGGAACCCTTAGTCTAATTTTGCTCATTGATGAACGTGACCGCGACATTCGAGATCCACACCTATCCTGAAAATTTCAAGTCCCTGGGCCTTTCCGTTCGAAAGTTATAATTTTCTATGGTTTCTTTGGTTCTGGTCATGTGTTCTGGAAAAAATGTAGCTTGAATATATCATTCTCCATTGAAATACGAAATTGCGTCCCGGTCGAATACGTAGTTTTGAAATTATCAAGAAAACTAAATTTCAAACGACCATATTAACGGAATCCCTAGTCTAATTTTACTCATTGATAAACGTGAATGCGACATTCGAGATACACACCTATTCTGGAAATTCCAAGTCCCTAGGCCTTTCCGTTTGGAAGTTATAATTTTTTATGGCTTCTATGGTTCTGGTTAAGCGATCTGGACAAAATCTTGCATGTAGCTTGAACACGATTAAGACAATTTTGGGCTCAAAATTCGAAAAATACAGACATCTAGACGAAATGATTTAGCCCGCGTGTAAGTAGAACGAGCGCTCAAAAATTCAGTTCTGATATATCCAATAATAATATAGTTTAACCAAAATTGGAGTATCGAAAAAACTTTTGCGGAGTCCGCTAATGGCAAGCAATCCAACGTTCGGGCAACATCTGTCGGATCAGCTGGTTGGAAATAGTAAACTAGAGGAAAAGTGCATGAATAAAAAGACTAAATAATTACTATGCTATACTTTATTTTGATATGGAATAACTTCTATCAATAAACCTAATATAAAAATAGTTAGAGTTTCAGTAGTGGCACAATTCAGTTGGTTTATACAAAAATATTTGCTTTTATCCAGTATTTACAATTGATGTTCGAATTATGTATACAATATAATAAGTGATGGACCAATCAATAATAATTGCAATTAAATAATATCAAGAAAACATCTGTTAATAATAACTTCTTCAATATAAAGCTTTTTTCATGAAAAATTCCAACCTAAAACACTAAAAATTACTATATTGTGTTTTTCGTTCAGTGACAATTCTCAATAGAATAATCAAACCTATAATACATAATAAAATATTTACCCATGAATATTATCTGAGCATATAAAATATTTCTCACTCAGTATTCGAATTACGAAGTGATGCACCAAATATGAAAGTAGTGGTTCAATAGTAGAAATAGTAAAATGCGAAAAAACGAGAATGCAATATAAAACAATGAAAACCGTTTCATTTTTCATCCCAAATAAATTTCTTTCCTAATTTACTCTATTCAATTCTGGACAAAGCAACTCTTTTCCACGCATATTTTAGTAGTACAGTAGGAAATTACTATAATCGGGAACAGATGGTTAAATAATTAAGACTGCAGCCTCTAACTAAACACACCAATTAGACATTAACATAGAGACATCTAGAGCTACACTTACAATTAGGATCGGAAATCTCCCCTATCAATTGCAGCTCATAATCCACTAGGCAATTTTTCGCCTACTTACAAACTACAGAAATTCACATTAATCGAAAGAAATGCATGAGCAATCATTTTATCGATAAGATAAACGTTCGGTACTTTGATATCAGGTTGAGGGAAATTATGCAAGGAAGATACTGTTAAGTCTTGTTCAGAAGAGAATTGAAAGAGGTAATTTCGAATGTTTTTCCCACCATTTAACGTTTCATTCAATTGCAAAGATTTCGAAGAAGACAATTTGGAAAATCAATGGTACTGTTGTTTATTAAATTATGGCAATAGTAATTTAATTCCGCCCAAGAAACATATAATTCGAATTTAAAAAAAAAACAACAAGAGTTCCTTCATCTGCGTGGAATGTTTATTCTTCAGAATAATCTCTTTTCGTAAGAGAACAGTCCGTGTACATTACCCTCCAACTGAGCTGATTCTGTCCTAAGCTCAAATCTTAGTTCTTTGTCATACATCATTTGTCTGAAAAAAAAAATCTTATCGATCGGAACTTTTGGTAGTATTATAAGCTCACCTAAGACCATGGAGTGATTTCGTACCAATATCTTGGCAACTATGTCGAACGCCACACTGCAAATATGGTACAAATCTAAGGACAGACCCTTTGTCTACGATACTTCCGCTTACTCCTTGAGCCACTTTCATCTTGTCCACTTCACTGAAAGAAAAATGGGTAAATTTATTCACCATCAACGTTGACAGGGTCTTGCTTACTTGTGAAAATATCTATTCATTGCTGAACCCATAGCATCTCTTCTGTCCATTGCTTCAATACTTCCCATACCCCTGTATTTCTTCAGTCTTACGCCGTCGGAGAAAAAGTACTCACCAGGAGCTTCCGAAGTTCCCGCCAGTAAAGAACCCATCATTACTGAAACAAAACAGAATTTCAAATCTAAATCTCAAACCGAATTGTCCCTCTGCATTTTGCCGACGAAAGGAATGAAAACGAAACTAAATAAATGTCCAACTTAAAATATGTAAACCGCTGCCTTTGAAATTGACTATCTCATCATTAGCTGAGTTAATTACCTGTTGATGCTCCCAGTGCTAAAGCCTTAATTATGTGTCCAATTGAAGCAATTCCTCCATCCGCAATTACCGGAATCCCAAATTGCCTTGCATACTGAGATACCTTGTAAACTGCTGTAGCCTGAGGTCTACCAACTGCCATAACTTCTTGGGTGATACAGATACTACCACTTCCCATTCCAACACGTAGGGCATCTACGCCAGCATCGATTAGATTTTTCGCCTGTTTCATAGTCACAACTATAAAAAAAAAATAGTTGGAACCGCAATTTACCTTTGAAAGCATAATTCAAACTTTACCATTTCCACCAACAACCTGTAGATTAGGATAAGTTTTTTTTATGAACTTGATCATTTCGATTTGGTAAGTTGAATTTCCTTGGGAGGAATCTAATACCACCACATCAACTCCGGCGTGAACTAGTAGGCTCAACCTTTGTTTGTCTTCTTCTCTAGTACCAACAGCAGCCCCAACTATCAATTGTTTATTATCGTCCTTTGAAGCTATAGGATAACTTCTTGCTTTTTTCAAATCTGTTCTAGCCATCAAAGCAACTAAATTTCCCATAGAGTTCACTATAGGTAATTTGCCTTTCTTGCTTTTTTCTAAAATCGCGTTTGCTTCAGACAAAGTAACCCCTGCTTGTGCTGTTACCAAACTGTCCAGTTTAGTCATTATCTGAAATGAAGGAATGATACTTGAGCCCTACCTACATTACTGCATAAATATTAGAAGATTCTCAAGGTTTATTATGCTTATGCCACTAACTAGAAGGCATAGGGATGAAACGATACGGGTAAATACAAGTACAAACTCGATACTTTTCACCAATACAAAGTCCTTTTAGTATCGATACTTTGAAATTAAGTATCGAGTAGGTATCTGTCAAAAGTACTCGTATCAGTATACCTATTGATACCTCAGTTCAATAGTGTAACAAATCCAAAAATTCAAATTTGAGTTGTTACATGCATAACGTTCCTAATATAACGTTCTATCAATTTCAATACTGAAACAACTCCTATTTCGCATCTAATCTAAATTTCCGGCTGTTTTGATAGTGTTGATATAAACCATAGAGATCATAGAACTATTGAGATCATTCAGCCATTAGATTATAGAATAAAATGGATTAAGTTTTGTGTTGAAGTCATTGAATTTACTTTTTTTCTCAGCTCTTTCATAGAATTACATGTGATTTATCTTGGGGGTCATAGAAAATTTCAATAATTTTTTCGTTCGATCATAAGATTCAATTGTTAGAATAATTATCGATGATTTTCTGTTTAAAACATAGAGTTTACTCAATTTTTATGATATTCTTTGATTGGTTTATAGAATTATGAGGTTCATCATAGATTTATAATATGTACATAGTTGTCGGTTTGAATAATTTTAATTCTTGAAAAATCCCATTAGACATTCTACCTCCAGACCATAGAACCATTGTGATCATTAAGTTATTGGATCATAGAATAGAAATGGATTTAGTTCCGTGTTGAAGTAATAGAATCTTCGCCTTTTTTCAAATTCGTTCAAAAAATTATAAGTGATTTTTGTTGGGTCATAGAAATTCAAATACCTTTTCAGTTCGATCATGAGATTATTCCTGATGTTTTTTATTGAAATCCTAGAGATTTGAAGATTGATAGATTATTTTCAATTTATAGAAAAATGAATTTCATCATAGATTTATAATACAGAGATGTCAGTAGGATTGATAAATATTTTGAAAACATATTACTTCTATATTTTTGAGCGCTCGTACTACTTACACGAGGGCTATATCATTTCGTCACGATGTCTGTATTTTTCGAATTTTGAGCCGAAAATGGTCTCAATCAACTATGTTTTACTCACTGATGACGAATCCATCGAAAAATTCGAGTCTGTCCGCCCGGCCGTAAGCACGATAACTCTCGAACGGAAAAACCTAGAGACTTGAAATTTTCAGTGTAGGTTCAAATCCCAAATGCCTCGGCTAAGTTCGTTAATGGGCAGAATTCCACAAGGGGTTCCGTGAATATGGCCGTTCAAAGTTTTGTTCCCCTGATTACTTGAAAACTACAGATTTGATCGAGATGAAATTTTGCACTCAAATGGAGAATAAGGTGTTCAAGCTACATGTGAAATTTTGTCCAGACCGCATGACCAGAACCATAGAAACCATAGAAAATTGTAACTTTTGAACGGAAACGCCTAGAGACTTGAAATTTTCAGGACAGGTGTGGATCTCGAATGTCGTGTTCACCTTCATCTATGAGCAAAATTATACTAGGGGTTCCGTAAATATGGTCGTTTGAAGTTTTGTTTTCTCGATAATTTCGAAACTACGGATTCGATAGAGATGAAATTTTGTATTTTAATCGAGAATGATATATTAAAGCATTATTTTGTCCAGATCGCATGACCAGAACCATTGAAACCATAGAAAATTGTAACTTTTGAACAGGAAGGCCTAGGAACTTGGAAATTTTCAGAGTAGATTTGGATCGCGAATGTCGCGGTCACGTTCATCAATGAGCAAAATTAGACTAGGGGTTCCGTATTTATGTCCGTTCAAAATATTTTTTTTCTGATAATTTCGAAACTACTGCTTGGATTGGACTGAAATTTTGCACCTAGCTGAGGAATAATGTATTCAAACTACGTGCGAAATTTTGTCCAGATCGCATCACCAAGACCATAGATACCGTAGAAAATTCTAGCTAATTATCGAAAAAAAATTGGTCAGCTGAATCTACCTACAAGGTACGAGCGCTCAAAAGCTCCTGACTTCACAGGCAGTGCTTTTCGTAATTTTTTAGTAGAAAAATCAAGATTTCATGGTAGAAACTAGAAATTTCCATTTGAAATTCTCGAAAATTTCGCGATTAACGACCCTCAACCAAGAAAGAGTTGGGTGCAGTTTTTTTCATAAATTCTGCGTTTTTAATTTTTTTCAAGGTAAGAATATATTTTTTATGTTTTTACTCTTAATTTTCCTAAAACTCACCAATACTTATACTAATTTTCAAAAACTATTCGATAGGAGTAAGTATCGATACTTTTCAAATGATACCAAGTAAGTATCGATACTTGACGGCCGATACAGTATCGATACCTCAATGGTATCGTTTCATACCTAAGAAGGCATCGGTATTTTTCGAATTATTGAGAAGAAAAAATTCAGATGGCTATATACAGGGTATCCCAGAAATCGACGTCGAGCCGTAATTGGGTAACAGGCTAAGTCATAATAGTCATTAGAAAAATATTTGAAAAAATCTATGTCATGTATTTTTCAAATGATATTTCATTTTCTTTCATTCGTGAAAATGCACAAAACGTGATGATTTTTGGAATCGTTGCTATAAATCTTTACTTTTTTCTAATTTCATTTTTCCTATGTTATCCTGAATATTCCGAATAACTCAGTTTCGAACAATTTCTTCCAACTTACTAAAAATGATTTTGATTCTGAGCATTAAAAGCGCTGACTTTTAAAGTCACTCGCCAAACTGATGTAGTACAATTTTTTTTCAGTACAGTCAGTTTAAGTTGGGCGAAATATTAATTTTTAATAATTGGTTTGGCGAAAAGTGACATTATCTTCCAAGCTGTAACAGTTGGCTTAGAATAAAAGGTTACAGGTTACAGAAGCACTATTCAGGATAACATAGGAAAAATAGAATTGGAAAAAAGTAAAGATTTGTAGCAACAGGAGTTCAAAAATCGTCACATGATGTGCATCTTCTCGAATAAAAGAAAATGCAATATAATTTGCAGAATACTTTACTTATTTTTTTTTATATTTTTCTGATGACTATTATGACTTAGCCTGTTACCCCATTCTGGCTGGACTTCTGGGACACCCTGTATACAGAACACTTGGGTAAACGAGCTGAAAGCAGGCAAGCCAACGTTTGGGCAGAACTAGTTTCAAATAATGAACCAAAATCCTTACTTTTATATAAATAAGAATGGATGAAGTTCGAATCGAACAAATCTTTGACGGAAATTTTCCGCAGATATACTCACAGTTTCCAACTTGATTCCATCTCCATTTTCTTCGTCTACAAAATCAATATCCCTCGATGTTACTATTCCAACCAGTTTTCCACCGAGCTTTCCATCTTGCGTTATTGGTATACCACAGAAACCTTTTTCTTTTTTTACTTTAAGTACATCTGCAACCTTTCGTAAGTTCCATTTTAGAATATAATCCAAATAGAAAAAAATTTATTCTTACCGTGTTTGTCGGGCATAGGACGACAGGATCATGAATAAAACCATGCTTGTATTTCTTTACTTTTGATACTTCATTCGCCTGATAGGTTGGAAGGCAGTTATGATGAATAATGCCGATACCCCCACACAACTGGAATTTTTTTTGATAAATGTTGATTTCGTTAGATTTATTGGTTTAAAAGAAAACATACCGCCATAGCAATAGCCATATCGGCCTCTGTCACTGTGTCCATTGGGGACGACACCAGGGGAGTTTTCAAATTTATTCTCCTAGTCAAGGGAGAAGTGAGCTCCTAAAAACATTCATACAAATTTGGTATTTATTGGAGATGAACGCATTTTACATGAAAGGTACACTTATCACTAATCCTAGAAGAAAGAATTCCAAACTACAAATTACTTACAACTTGATCTGGTGCAAAATCTATAAATCCCGGCAGTATGATGAAATCGCTGGGAAAAAAAACACATTCAACACCTCAAAATTGTAAATTTCGACTACCACTTACTTGTAAGTCAAACCATTCCCCTTGGAAATCATTTCTTCTGCGGACATACCATCTTCAAGTGAAATCGTATTTGCGTCTCCCATCTGAAAGATAAATTTTTGAATGTGCTAATTGAACGAAATATTAGTTTGCAACCAGTAACAGGTTCTAAAGGGCCTATATAACCACCAAATTTCAGAAATTAGCATTTCATTTAGTGCAATATTGATCCCAAGACGATAGACAAATTTTCCTTTCGCAGTCGCATGTGCCAGGCATTCAATGAAAACGCTCACAACTATGTTGTAGGTAATAGTCGCATATGTATCTATCCGATTCTTTCGGAAGGCCTTCGATAATCTTTTGCAATGCGCGAAAAAACGGATGGAGAATGACTTTTGAACGGAAACGCCTAGGGGCTTGAAATTTTCAGGATAGGTGTGGATCTCGGATGTCGTGATCACTTTCATCTATGAGCAAAATTATACTAGGGGTTCCGTAAATATGGTCGTTTGAAATTTAGTTTTCTTGATAATTTCCAAACTACAGATTCGATCGTGACGAAATTTTGTATACTAATGGAGAATGATATATTGAAGCTACATTTCTCTAGATCGCATGACCAGAACCATAGAAAATTATAACTTTCGAACGGAAAGGCCTAGGGACTTGAAATTTTCAGGGTAGGTATGTATCTCGAATGTCGCATTCACGTTTATCAAAGAGCAAAATTAGAATTATTTGGGGTTCCGTAAATAAGGTCGTTTGAAATTTAGTCTTCTTGATAATTTCAAAACTTCGAATTCGATCGTGACGAAAATTTGTATTTTAATGGAGAATGATATATTCAAGCTCCTTTTTTTTCAGATCGCATAACCAGAACCATAGAAAATTATAACTTTCGAACGGAAAGGCCTAGGCACTTGAAATTTTCAGGATAGGTGTGGATCACGAATGTCGCGGTCACGTTCATCAATAAGAAAAATTAGACTAGAGGTTCCGTAAATGTGGTCGTTTGAAATTTAGTTTTATTATTAATTTCAAAACTACGGGTTCGATCGTGACGAAATTTCGTATTTTAATGAAGAAAGATATATTGAAGCTACATTTTGTCCAGATCGCATGACCAGAACCATAAAAAATTATAACTTTCGAACGGAAAGTCCTAGGGACTAGAAATTTTCAGGGTAGCTTTGGATCTCGAATGTTGAGGTCACGTTCATCAATGAGCAAAATTAGACTAGGGGTTCCGTAATAATGGCCGTTTATTTCCGAAACTACTGATTCGATCGGAATGAAATTTCGCACATAGATGAAGAATAATGTATTCAAACTACGTGCCAAATTTTGTCCAGATCGCATTACCAAGACCATAGAAACCGTGAAAGATTCTAGCGAATTATCGAATAAAAAATTAATTATCATATTTGATTGGAAAAAAAAATTTACAATACCAATAGATAATTCTCTGAACACTTGATCTCGATTAATCATAAATTATCTGCAGAGAAAAATAATAAAACAAAAATAAAACAGTACCTTATAATATCTAGGTATATGAATTTTTTCATAAAATTCTCAATCTAACAAGTCCATTCTCGTCTACAAAACGTGAAAGATATTTATATATTCAGATCGATATCTTGAAACGAATGAGGGGTCATACATGCATATCTTCCGAATATAAATTGTTTCAATAGAAATTAAAATTTGGCGAGTTAGCAAATCAAAGAGTTTTTGGAAATATTTCGACACCAAATCAGATAAACTGTGTAAAATTGCTACCCAATTGTGAAACATGAATTGAATTGAGTGTGCGAATTCGAAACGCAAAATTTTTATCGTTATAGGTATTGAAAACTGAAAAAAATTTGGGCTTAATGGCTGTAGTCTATCAGACATTTTAAGTTCAGCTAATTCGCGAATTCGATAGTTTAATCCCCTATGCATTGTTGTTTAGCCACATTATACAAGAAAATATTTTTCCAAATTGCGAATTAATTAAATAACAAACCCTAGGTGACACACACTTGCTTTCAGAAGTGATGGAAAACGGAAAAAATTGTGTGAACACTGCAGTAAAGTCGGTTGAAACTGCACAATTTCTGTTCCATTAACATAATTGGATTGACGGAAGTAGATTAGAGGAAACATTATCACTTACCTTGCTATTGATAACAAAGAGGAGAAAATCACACGTGCTGCGAAGTGAGGTTAACCGGAAAAATCAATATGTTGCAAAATTATGACAGTTTTAGAATTTTGAAGAATAAAGTCGATTTTCCACAGGTGAGAAATCTAACAAAACAAAATTGTTACCCTTATTACAAAATCATTTGATTTGTTACCGCTCCACAGGCGTGTTGAAATGTTTTCTTTTTGCAAAATTTTGGCAAGTGGAGGATGAAGTGTAGCCTTTGAACTACCTGCTATTTCAACTAAAAGCTAAACAAACTAAAATACAGAACTTGCTTCAACAAATCGCAAGCTTATAACTGAGCAATCGAAATTCAAAACCACACTAACAATTGAAAAAAATTATAAAAAGTACTGTCGTGAAGTCAGGAGCTTTTGAGCGTTGGTTCATCCACCTTGTAGGTAGATTCGCATTTTCCCGTTTTAGAAACTGAAGAAATGTTTGACAGCTGTCAAAAAATTGACAGTAGCTCTTCGTCAATTATGCCGAATCAGCTGTTACAGAAATAGAAGGATTTTTTTATTCAATAATTCGTTGGAATTCGAAATGATTCTGATGATGCGATCAGAGAAAAAAGTGTAGCTTCACTATATTATTCTCCGTCACGATGGAATCCTTAGTTTTGAAATTATTAAGGAAACTTAATTTAAAACGACCATATTCACGGAAACTCTAGTACAAATTTGGTCATTGATAAACGTGACCGGACATTCGAGATCCACACCTATCCTCAAAATTTCAAGTCCCTAGGCCTTTCCGTTCGAAAGTTATAATTTTCTATGTTTCTTGTCATGTGATCTGAAAAAAATTTCGCATGTAGCTTGAACACGTCATTCTCCATCTGAGAGTAAAATTATCAGGAAAAAATATTTGGAACGGCCATATTTACGGAACCCCTTGTCAAATTTTGCTTATTGATAAACGTGACCTCGACATTCGAGATCCAAAGCTACCCTGAAAATTTTAAGTCTCTAGGTCTTTCCGTTCGAAAGTTTTAAGTTTCTATGGTTCTGGTGAATCGATCATTAGTTTCGAAGTAATCAGGAGAACACAATGTCGAAAGACCATATTTACGGAACCCCTGGTCGAATTTTGCCCAATAACGAATTTAACAATCAATACACTTTCTAAGGTCTCATACTATTTAAATTGAACATTCTGCTACTTGTGCACAAGAGAAAAAAACATGTATGGTTTTCATCGAGATTTATTCGTAATTAAAACAACATACAAACCTAAAAAGATTGACAGTTCATTTTTTTCATAGGTAATAACTAGGACTAGTTAATTTTTTTATAATATTCAACAAAGAGAGCCCATCATATCATCATTGAATAAAAATCTGAAAAGTTTACTATGAAAATATACAAATCTATAAAACAAATGATAAGCGAATATATTGTCAGTTTTATATATTGTGGAAAATCATACCCATTGAATATGTTCAAAGGAAAAAGTCGAATTTAAATACACGTAGGTATCTAAAACCCTCAATACGGACAACATCAACACTATTAATTCACTCCCTTCATTTGAATGTCACAATTGCAATTTTAGAATCGACGTTAAAATTTTAATGATCAGTATGAAACGAAGCAACTATTTTATACAATATGTAAACAAATTTCATTGTTATGATATGTAAGATTATAAAGGAGTGAGATCAGAACAAATGAAGCTCATAAAAGAAGAAATGAAATATTTCCAACTTTTTTTTGTTAGAATATGTTGAGAATATTCTTCAAACCTGTTATTTTACTAGGAACACCCCGCATCCATTTGCCATATTTCCAGGATGATACAAGAGGTCTGAATAACAGAAAAAACTTGATACAAAATACCTGCAACAAAAAATTAATACCAAATTTGTCAAATTGGAATTCGCGCCAGTTTTGTATTATTCGTTACCATCTACAAAGCATTTTGAACTGAAGAACACTTCAACAAGATGAAAACATGCTAGGTGTAGGCTTTCTCAAAATATATTTGGTAATAAACATTTTTTCAAGGGAAGAATTGTAGTGAAATATGCATAAATATGTGGTTCTCACGAAAAATTTCAACAGAATGATTTTCAGAGATCTATAATACATTTCCACACTCATCAGGTAAAATCGTCTGTTCAAGTTTCACAAATATAATGGAAAACAGGCACTTCAAAATAATTTGATTCAAAGCACTTTGTTTATTGTACAGGGCGACCCAACGTAAATTTGACAACAACACTAAGGGAATATATTTTGATGCAGAAAATGGATGGCAACACTTCAAAAGGAATCCAGAATTGAAATCGCTACAGGGCCGTTTTGCGTTAATTTATGTCTCGGAGAGCCAATAATTTCCAATAACCAAATATTTTAAAACTGAATTAACTCTTTAGTAAGAAGATTAACTCTTTAGTAAGAAGACATCTGAAATATTATTATTTGTTTGGATCTTTCACAAAAATGGCACTAGTACGAGACACTAATTTTTTTATTATTTATAAAATTGCTGTTAATCAACTCGTATAGGAAAATGCTTCGCCACTAGTTGTCAAAAAATAACAACTGCTTTCCATTAATAACCCTAGGTTCATAACACAACAATATTATGCACTGGCGAAGAAGTCAGTCATCAATTCATTTAAGTGTTCGGGAAAAAATTCCAAAATCTATTCCAGGAATCATTTACATCTTCCTAAAAATACCTCGATTTTTTGATAATGAAACATTTTCAATTACTTCAGAACAAACTTCAAAGGATTTATTCAAGAATAATGGAATTAACATAGATAATACAAGGCAATCGTATTACCTTCAAAACAAGGTGTCACTCAACCCCCCTTCCCATTTAAGATTTTAGGGGTTGTCATTATCCTCACAGGGTTGATACAAATTGATTGCAACCAACCGTATAAAATGTCTCCCTTTGAACCAAAATTTACCTCTTTCTGCATTTTTTCGTATTTTTCATGGGGGCCGAGAAATTAAAGGTGGTACCTTTTCAAATTGACACACTGTGTATTGAATTTATACAAATTCATTCTACCCCAAAAAGTTCAGGACACCTTTCAAAGTGCTGAAATACATTTTCTTGGTCCATCGGTATCAAAGCTTGATTCCCTTACGGTTACCCTGTTTTTAACTAAAACCTCTACGTCATGTTTTCATTGGGCCAGCCTGTATATTTTCAGGTCTGATAAATAATATTGCTGAAAATACTTGGAAAGTACTATTTTATTAGTTCTGTTCAATATGAACAGTTAAAAGTCCAGTAAAGAATCATTTATATCGTTATAAAAGAAAAACCTGCAACCAGGTTTTTGTCAATTCGAAAATTATGTGGAAATTGTTGGCACTTTGGCAACGAATCAGAAGAGTCAATATTGGCAACAATATTTACTCACATTTTCCCAATTGAAATGTAAAATTTATGGCCCAAATGGCTAGATAAAATATTCCTACAAATTAGAATACAGAACTGTATTTATCGTTTTGAGCTTTAAAATTTTCAAAACCAAACATATTATGTATGTAGAAGTCTTCAAAAACCTGCCTATAATTGCTTATCTACAATGAAAATAAAGTTAAAAAACTTTCAACCCTTATCAATTAATGAAACCTATAATTTCTATTGCATTATACAAAATGTTACTGCTTCTTTATATAAATACGTAATATACAAGTAGAGGTCACATCATATCTCTCACACACTCGGTATCAAGTTCTTGTATTAGATATCTCATAAATGTCATTTCTTTTCTGGCATTATCGAACATGGTACGTGGATCACTTGCCATACATCGCAGACAATTAGGAGCGAAAACCATAGCTAAATTCGAAGCATCCATCTTCGTATGCTGTATTACATCGGGCTTGTTGAACGTTTGAAGAAATCTTATCAGATAACACAATACTAATCTATGCAATGTTGGTAAACGTAATACTAGATCACAAGCTCTGCGCGGTGTCATCGGTTCGGCCACACACTCTGGATAAAGAGAATCTGGTATGAGCGGTTCATATAATTCTCTGAGCCAGAGTTTCAAGAGATTCGCAGGAACATGAGCATCACTCGGTTCACATAGTTCCCATCGGTCCATCTGAACTTTCAGCCTGTTCACTTCGTCAACATCAGCTGAGACACGAAATATACCTTGAAGAAATAATGTTCACTTTAACATCGGTTATTCAAAATTATTTACATTTAAAGGTCGATTTTAGGATTGGGAACCCAATTTATTATTATTATACATACTATACATCTAATACATTAGAACAACAGAAACATTACCCGAACATTTTACCCTTACTTGGATGTTATGGTTTTTTTCTTTTTTTTAATTTTTTTCTTTGCGGAGAATGAGAATACATATTATGTTTTGTTTTCCTTCAACGTTCATCCTCTTGGAATAGTATCAAAAATTTTTTTTTTACTTTAGAGTCACATACAGGTTGTAATATAACTCACCTCTGTGATGATGTATAATGTTTATTTTTCGAGAAATAAACCAATTTATTATTATTATTATTATAATATAAACGAACTACAAAATTACAGGTGTCCCAGAAGTCGACGTTAAGCCGGAATCGGGTAACAGGCGAAGTCATAATAGTCATCAAAAAAATCCTGTATTTTTCAAATTATATTGCATTTTCTTTTATTCGATACTTTTTTTCCAATTTAATTTTTTGGTGCTTCTGTTACCTGAACCTTCGATTCTAAGATAATGTCACTCTTTGCCAAACCAAGTATTCGAAATTAATATTTCAACTTGACTGTACTAAAAAACAATTCGATCAGTTTGGCGAGGGATTTCAAAAGTAAGCGCTTTTTGAGGATTCTAAAATGGTATAACACTTACTACATTATTTCTCAGATTGGGCAAAAAAAATTACGAAAAGCACTGCCGTGAAGGCAGGAGCTTTTGAGCGCTCGTACATCCACCTCGTAGGTAGATTCGCATTATTCAGTTTTAGAAACCAATTGGAAAGATTTTGACAGCTGTCAAAAAAAATTCAAACTGAGGCGAAAATCCAGAATTCACGTCAGTGCTTTAGGTGACCAATTTTTTTTCCAATAATTCGCTAGAATTTTCTACGGTATCTGTTGTCTTGGTAATGCGATCTGGACAAAATTTCTCACGTAGTTTGAATATATCTTTCTCCATCTATGTGCGGAATTTCATTCCAATCCAATAAGTAGTTTCGAAATTATCAGGAAAAAAATAGTTTGAACGGCTATATTTACGGAACCCCTAGTCTAATTTTGCTCATTGATGAACTTGACCGCACAAATCGCGATCCGAACCTATCCTGAAAATTTCAAGTCCCTAGGCCTTTCCGTTCGGAAGTTATGATTTTCTATGGTTCTGGTCATGCGAGCTGGACAAAATTGCATGTAGGTTGAATACGTTATTCTTCATCTCAGTACAAAATTTCACATCGATCGAATCTATAGTTTCGAAATAATCAGGAAAACAAAAATTCGAGCGGCCATATTTACGGAACCCCTGGGCGAATATTGCCCGATAACAAACTCAACCGCGGCATTCAAGATTTGAACCTACCCTGAAAATTTCAAGTTTCTAGGACATTCCGTTCGAGAGTTATCGTGTATACGGCCGGACGGAAGGACAGACTCGAATTTTCCGACGGATTCGTCATCAGTGAGTCGATTGAGACCATTTTCGGCTCAAAAACGAAGTTATGGGAAAATTCTGATCACAATTTTTGATGAAATATTTGAAACACCCTGTGACGAGTTTTCCAAAATTTAGGAGATGCACAATATTCCGTCATTCTTCTACTTCAAACATGTAAAAACAGTTTATACTTAAAATATTGGGAATAGGAATAACGAACATAATACTTACTACGCATATCTCCCTTTGTTTTCAGTTTGTTTTCGATATTTTGAAAACTATTTCGACGAACGCAACGATTTGAATAGAAATATATTTAAAATTGAATAATCGATCCTATAAGAGACGAAAAAATGCACAGAAAAAATTTTCGAGAAATTTATTTTCACTCCCTGTATAACTGAAAGTGTTCAGGCTTCAAGAATATTTTAGATCAGTAGATAAAGTCGAGCAATATCATAATCCCAATTTTCAGATTTCAAATAGGTTCGGTTCTCAAGAAACGTCTAGTAGGCACTCGAACTTGGGACAACCTGTATATTCAACTTTACTCTTGAGAAAGAAGAGTCAGGATCGAAGGTTCAACTAAAATTTTATGGTTGGAAGTAAACAGCGAATATATATGTAGTAATTCGGCTACATCGCGAATTGTGCGCCTCTTTGTGTAATAGAATAAATGGTCAGAAACGTTCAAAATAATTTCATCATCCACCCTCTTTCGAATATGTATCGGTATACCAAACACTCTGTATATACGAACTGAATTTAAGAAGTACCGAAAGAACCCCTAACTGAATTAGAAAAAACGTATTTTATTGAAGCCTCCAGTAAAAGTCTAAAACTTCCTTTTCTGTATGAAATATGGTAATACCTTCAGTACTCAATCCTTGTAAACGAAGTACTTGTTGAGAAAGCTCAACCTGGGGCCAAGGAAGCCTTCTATTGGGCCATCGACTCGCTTGAAGTTGCAGAACTTCCCTCAAAGTATTACCAAACAAACTTGCTTGAAATATTTGCTTTCTTGCTGATTCTACGTCATCGATCTGGGGTCTTCTGGCAGATCGTTTTCCACCGGCACCAATTCTTTCCAATCTTTGACAAGCAACCGTTGCATAATGGTTCACCTTATAAGAAAAAAAAATGTCAACAACTCTGTAATACAAAACTGATTAATTATTTCAAATACTGGAAAAGAATTCAAACAAACATGTAAAGTGTTGAAATGTCGCCTGATTTGATTTTCAAATTTAAATGGTTTATGAACTATTAGACGCTCACCTGAACATGAATGGGCCATCTATTGACATCGGGAAACACCCTAGAGAATGAAGGATCTCTGTGGCGATTCAGGTAACCAAGCAGGGCCGGTTGGAAGACAGGGCTCGGAGGTACAAAAGCTAATGCAATAGTCAAAAGTTCCCAGCCTCTCAATAACGATTCGCGTCTTGGGTTCTCAGTGGTTTGCCTGCACAATTGCACGAAGAGTTCATCTCGAAGTAGCGGTTGCGCATGCGCCGTTCCCAGTATATCCATAACTAAAGAATTCAAGGAAGTTCCCGGCCTAGCTTTCCGATCCCCCATGTACATTTGTACCTGTCTGAACATCTCCAATGCTTGGCGCGCAACCGGTTTACTAGACGCCAGTAGGGGCCTCTGGAGACTCCTTTCCGACCAGCTTAGCAGATCCCTCACGCTTGCTTTTCGTCTGAAGAGACCTCTTCCTCCAAGATTTAGATTATCGGCAGCAAATTTCTCCATGTCAGCTTCCCTTTCCGGTTGCAAAGGGGGCTCAGCAGATGGTTTCAAAGCCGGTGTTGGAAGTCTACTGTCTTTGGTATCCGTTTCTTTATTTCGAGGTTCAGTTGAAGCTTCATGAAAACACAATCAGTGAGAATATATTGATGAATCAATGAGTCAAATAATAAAAAATAAATATTTTATAACCCACCTGTAGGGAGATTCAAATATTCTACTGGGCGATGAGATAACCTATGAGGTAAATAGCTGCCTTCAGATTGATCAGAATCTTCATTGTCAGGCTCGTGGCCTGTCAGAGATTCACTTCCGCTATCAGAATGTTCACTATCGGAGTCACGACTATTGTTCAAAAGGAAATGTTCAAGGGGTAGAAGATGAGAATCGTGCCAGTTGGAATAAAGAGGTGCTTCAGCTCCATGTTGACTAAAGCTACTACTTCTGCATAGATCACTAGATTTCCTTCTAAGTTGAGGTGTACTAGCCGACAAGCTCAACATCTGACCCTTGCCTAAAAGATATAAATGAGGAAATCCACGTCAGGTTTAATGGTAACTGACCATTTTCAAATATCAAATTTAGCAAGTTATTATAGCGTCATTTCAATGATAAAAATTCGAAAATTGCACATAAATCCCTTGAATCCAAAAATACAGGGTGTCCAAACTTCGAGTGCCTACTAGAAGTTTCTTGAGAAGCGCTATTTGAAATCTGAAAATTTGGATTTTGATATTGTTCGACTTTACCTACTGAGCTAAAATATTCTTGAAGCCTGAACACTTTCAGTTATACCAGGAATGAAAATAAATTTCTCGAAAAGCTTTTTTTGCATTTTTTCTTATATGATCGATTATTCAATTTTAAATATATTTCTATTCGAATCGTTGCATTGGTCGAAATAGTTTTCAAAATATAGAAAAAAAAACTGAGCTATAACATTCTTGAAGCCTGAACACTTTCAGTTATACCGGAAATGAAAATAAATTTCTCGAAAAGCTTTTTTTTGCATTTTTCCGAATATTTTGGCTCAGTAGATAAAGTCGAACAATATCAGAATCCCAATTTTCAGATTTCAAATAGGTCCGGTTCTCAAGAAACGTCTAGTTGGCACTCGAATTTGAGGCACCCTGTATATCACTTCTGGAGATCTCTATGAATGACAAATATCCAATTTAATCACTGCCAAGCCTGGCTTGGCAATGCACGCTGTCGAGGAGTAAAAACAAGAAAGAAATAAAAAGAAGCGACTTTTAATGTTTTTCTTGTCTTTAGACTTGGAAAGCGTGCATCCAAAAATGAGAGTGACAACACAATGATATTTTAATCGGAATGATCGTCAACGATACTATATAAAGAAAATCTTCAAGATTCATCAAATATTTAGTTCAAGTACAGAATAGTGAAAAAAGATTAGATAGGAACTGAATAAATTTATACAAGATGTATTTGGCAACTTGGAAGAAGTTTAATTTCTTTTCAGAATAAAATACTATATAGTTTGTTGTATTATAAAATCCTTATAGAGGTTGATGGTTTCGTGCTTTGAAATGAGATTCACTGATTGATTGAAAAATCAGGATATGTATTATGTATAATAAATTTTAACCAATCGCATTCATTGAAATTGGAACTTGGATTTGAGATTTCTTGATGGGACAAAGTTTTGGGCACTAAACTGTCAAGAAGAACTATTGAGCATTCGAATAAACACGAGGTCAAGAGTGCTATGGACTTTTCCAAAGTATATGTTTCCTAATCTGGAACGTATTCTCATGATATAAGCTGAAGGAGACATACATTCAACATTTCAAGGATTGCTTCAACCTTTTTTTAAATGCACATTAGCATTGTATCCATTAAATAAAATGAGTAACTGTTGAAGAACAAATCATAAAATTCATGTCAATGAATCTCTAGAGTTCTAAATCAAAAACCCATTGACCTTATCCAATATTCCTTCTCGATTCTGAACTAAGTTTGTGATTTTAATAATTGAAATCGATATTTATTACCCATATATTTGAGTGAAGATCTATTGGAAAAGAACTCACCTGTCTGGGTAGACTGGTTACTTGTTTGAGTTGGGGTACAGTCTGTATTATGTTTCAGAGTTTGAAGTTTAGCCAATGGTATTATATCGCAGTTACTAGGCTTGTGCCATACTGTACGTTGTGTTGTAGCGTTATAGTAATAGAACCTAGCAGTATTCTGATCGAAAAGTTCCCACCACTGATTTGAATCAGTACGTTTGACAGGTACTCCCTCAGGTGGGTCCCAGACACATTCTCCAGTAGCTAAATTGGCATACATATGTTCCCCAGTTTTCGGCTCTATTATTTCTACCCATTCTACCCTGAAACGGAAGTGTTTAATGTAGGGGTGTGTCAATAAACAAAATCGATTGAATACCTGTATGAATTAGAGGCCATTTTTCACATATTTTTTAAAGTCTTATGAACAACATGGGAAATATTGGTCATTTATGAACTCTTAATTTACAAATAAAGTGTTTCATATGCAATAGATGCAGAGATGTAATCCCTAAAAGCATGTTAAATTTGCAAATCTAAATCTAGTATGATCACTTGATGAAGATTTCAAAATTGAAGAAAGTAATCGAAATCGCCATTTGTTTATAATAGTGTCAACTTTCAACACTGAACAGTGAACACGGTATTAAAACGTAGGTAGTTATTAATTTTTCTGACACAATTTGGACTCACGAATCACGATAACAAATAACAGGTAGTGGTTGCAATCCTGTAATTTGCGTTTGCGTGAATGATGTTATATTTTATTTTAATGCATCATTCTTGAAATTTCAACATTGATATGCTTTTTTACAATATCTGATACAAGCAATGATCATTCTTTGTTTTTTAGAATTTGATAATAATTATTAGTATACTCCGTTCAAGAATTATTGACATCTCGGGAGGCTGTGGAAAATCGAAATTAAGTTGGTAATAGACTATTCAGTAATATTTTGGGTTGCTGATAGGGACGGGACGGAACAGGTAAATTCAGGGAACAGTTCCAACCTGTTCCGTCCTAAGCGGAACCTGTTCCTTGTACCTGTTCTTTTGGTAACCTGTTGTTCATAAATGTAGAACCTCAATTATCCGAACTAATTGGGAACGGGACTATTTCGGATAATCAAAATGTCGGATTTTTGAGATAAGATCAAACAAAGAACATTATAAGAACCGGTGAGTTCATTAAAATTTTAAATATATAAATAAACATTCAAATATCCAACTAAAAAAACAGTGAAATAGGTATGTACATTAAATATTTTAATCTTTTTTCACAAAATAGTCTAATATTTTCAACTGGCGAAATGCTATTGGTCGGATAATTGAATGTTCGGATAAACTGATCAGCGTTCGGATAATTGAGGGTTCGGATAATTGAGGTTCTACTGTATCTAGAACACTCGTCGTGTAGGAACGGGCTCGTTTTCCGTTCTTGTTCCTATTCCTTCCTAATGCAAAATTAAAATTACACCTCATAAGTCTCTATTTACGTTTGGTGTCCATGGTCAATGCAACTTCTACATTTGTTCATGTGCACAAATGACACTGAATTCGAAAACTACGTCCTCGAATTTACCTTTAATCAGGACGGCGATTTTCTCAGATTTTCACCGAAATGATTGAACATTCTCAAAGTAAATGTTTTTCCAACAGAGAAAACTAGTTGAGCGCTGCATGTAAATATTGAACTTAATCTTGTATGGGTATATTAATGCCATGATATTGATAACAATAAAATTTTTCAAATCTTGATATGCGAGGCTGAGAATACCGAGGTTACTGAAGGTATGATCTAATATTTTCGTTAAGGTTTATTTGGAATTTAATCATTGTTGTTAGATATTGATAATTAAAGCAATTTTTGTATGTCTTCCAAGTCTTCTGGGGACAAGTGACACATAGATTATTACAAATTTTTATTCAATGAAAGAAAAAACCTTTTATAGAGTGGTTGGATCCTGAAAGAAATCGATAGGGAGTTATTACTATACTACTATAACTCGTGAATATGTTCCTTCATTTTTATTCCCAGAATCCTTCTCAACATTAACATTAACAAATTTTTACTTGAAATTGAAATGATCATCGTTATCTTTCATATAATGGTCAAATATCTGTCAAAATGAATCGAAATTATACCTTGTAAGTTTCTATTTACGTTTGGTGTCCATAGTCATTGCTACTTCTACATTGGTTCATGTGAAATTATTAAAAGACACTTGAGTCTTAGTTGACAATTTCAATTGTACAACTAAAGTTGTGCACTTGAGATGTTTGGTGCACATTCAGGATGTCAATTTTCATTTGAAGAATGCATGAATATCGAAATTTTTGTTATTAGTCTCATTTTGCCATTTTTCTTCTGTTATTTACTCAGAAAAGTCCTCTCTCATATTCAAAACTCTTTATTGTGGTACTTTCCATAGCTCTTCGAAGTTAGAATCTGCCCATAAGTGACACATGGTTGGATCCTTATTTAAATCGATAACTATCATTATTTCTTCGATCTCCAATTAACTATCTTCATTTATTCAATCTCCAATTAACTACAGCTATCCAATCTATGAAAAATTCATATTTGAGTTAACTTGGGCGCCATCTGTACTCGAATGCCAAAAATGTCGTATCGGCCTTACAGAGCCTTTCATTTTTGACCTGCTGAAGATGTACTCTTGCAACTCGCGTATAGATGGCGCTAGCGGTATCGGATCTGGGATCTTGCTAAAACGCTAAAAAATCATCTCGAGTTTTTTAACTGATTTCGAAAACTACGTCCTCGAATTTACCTATAATCAGTTCGGCCATATTCCCACTTTCCCACATTTTCACCGAAATAATTGAACATTTTCGAAGAAATGTTTTTCCAACAGAGAAAACTACTTGAGTCCAGCATGTGAATATTGATTTTGTTCTATTATGGATATATAAATGACGTGATATTGATGATAATACGATTTTCAGATTCGAAAATGTTCTATTTGTGCCATCATGCTTGAGGGTTCCTTTCACAAAACAATGATGTTGTTTGCCAACACAATAAGGAATATACATTTTGAAGGAAATCTAGATTTGTGAGGCCGAGAACACCGAGGTTACTGAAGGTATGATTTCATATTTTCCTCAAGTTTTATTTGCATTGTAATCATCATTGTTAGATATCGATAATCAAAGCAATTTCTGTATGTTTCCCAAGTCCTCCAAGAAAAGTGACACATAGATTATTACATACTTTCATTCAATGAGAGAATATCTTCTATAGAGTGGTAATCTACTATAATTCGTGTTTATGTTCAATCATTCCTATTCCCAGTATCCTTTTCAACATTAGCATTAACAAATTTTTACTTGAAATTGAAATGGTCATCTTCATCTTTCATATAATGGTCAAATATCTATCGAAATGAATCGAAATTATACCTTGTAAGTTTCTATTTATGTTTGGTGTCCATAGTCATATTCAATGCTACTTTTACATTGGATCATATGCAAGTATCAACTGACACTTGAGGGCCCCATGCATTATCAGTCTTAGTTTGTCAATTGCACAACTAAAGTTGTGCACCTGAGATTGTAATGTTTGGGGCAGATTACGGATGTCAATATTCATTTGAAGAATACTTGAATATCGAACGTTTAGTTATTAGTTTTCTTTTGTAATCAATAAAGAAAGGTCGTTCCTCTCCTCAGATTCGAAAAACATTGATGGTCTATTGGTGATCCTGGAGCAGTTCCGAGTTGTTCCGGTTCAGTTCCAAAGGAATGAGAGTTCTACAAAACAGATCCACACATCTCGGGAGGCTGTAGAAAATTAAGTTGGTAATAGACTATTCAGTGATATTTTGTGTTGGTGATTTTATCAAACAAATTCGGGGATCATTTTAGAAAAATATACCTATATGTATATCATCGCTTTAAAATTGTCTCAAGTTTTTAACTGATTTCAACTTCGTCCTCGAATTTACCTTTTCACTCTTTTCAGGCCGGCCATGTTCCCACTTTCTCAGATTTTCACCGAAATAATCAATCATTTTCAAAGTGAATGTTTTTCCAACAGAGAAAACTACTTGAGCGCTGAATGTAACATTGAACTTATTCTTTTATGGGTATCTAAGAGATAGATAGCGCTTATGATATTGAATTCAAACGCTAAAAGTTAAAACCAAAGAGGAACCTATAGTCTTTGTTATTAGCGCCTCGACTCGATCATGGAATCAAAGATTAGAACTTTAGAACACTCATTGGTGGGTCGGTGGGATTCTGTGGATCTGCAATCTGCATAGATAATAAGATAATCAAATAAATTAACATTTTTTATGTGCATTGTGCGTTTAGTTGAGCCTCCATTGGGGCTAATAAATTCAATTATGCCAAATTGTGCCATAGCAAATCGTACAAACTCAAACTCATCCAAATTCAAGGCGAGTACACAAGTGACTGTATGAATCATATTTTATGAGAAGAATGCTGGAATTTCCCTAGAATTTTTTTCTCAATCTGATATTCATTTTCATTTTCTTTATTCTTCTGTTGCTAGCTCACCTCTGCAGTCAGTGAACTGTTGATTGTCAAGAAGAAATTTGACCATGATATCGACGACTAGAATGGGCATAACGGAAGAGTGGAAACAGGCAGATTCAATCAGAGGAAGTTATATTCGGTACAGAGAATATTGACCTCTGTAAGGAATAGTTAAAAGGTATTTTATTTTTTATTTGAACTGGAGTCGTTATGGGTCGGTTAGCCTTCCGGGAAGTTTGGAGGTAATTTCACATTATCATCCTCATTAATGCGAAATTATACTGTGATCATCTTTCATTTGCGTTCGATATCCATAACAAAGCAATTTCTGTATCTCTTCTATCTATCCATTCATTAGTGGTCACGTATTCATCGAAATGAATGAAAAATTACACCTTATAAGTCTCTATTTACATTTGGTGTCCATAGACAATTCAATTTTTACATTTGTTGATATGCAAGTAACCATCCACAAATCACACTCGAGGGCCCCATACATTTACAATCTTAGTAGTCAATTTTAAACAAATGCACTACCAAAACTATGCACCTATGATTGTTATGTATTGGGCAGATTATGGATGTCAATTTGCATTAGAAGAATGCTCGGATAACGAACGATTAGTTATTAGATTTCTTTTATCAATAAAGATAGGTTGCTCCTCTTCTCAGATTCGAGGTTTTTAATAAGAGCTGGAATTAACTTTTCTTCGCCCAAGTCTCTTTTTGTTATCAATATGTCCACTCATTTCCATTCCCAGAGTCCTCATCAACATTAACAAATTTTTACTGGAAATTGAAATGATCATGGTTAACTTTCACATAATAGTCAAATATCTATTGTAATTATACCTTGTAAGTTTCTATTTACGTTTGCTGTCCATAGTCATAGTCAATGCTTCTTTCACATTGGTCAAAATTCATTTGAAGAATGCTTGAATATCGAACGATTAATTATTAGATTTCTTTTATCGATGAAGATAGGTTGCTCCTATTCTTGGATTGAAAGAACATTGATATCGGGTTTTTAATAAGAGCTGGAATTAACTTTTTTTGCCTTTAGTCTCATGTTGCCATTTTTCTTCTGTTATTTACTTAGAAAGGCCCCTCTCATATTTAAAATTCTTCATTGTGATACTTTCTATAGCTCTTCAAAGTAAGAATCTGCCTGTAAGTTACACATGATTGGATTTTTATTTAATCAATAACTTTGATTATTTTTTCGATCTCCAATTAACTATCTTCATTTCTTCAATCTCCAATTAACAATAGCTATCCAATATATGAACATTTCATATTTGACTATTTGAGTCAACTTGGGCACAATCTGTACTCGAATGCAAAAAATATCGTATCGGTCTTACAGAGTACTTTAATTTCGTAGTTGCAGAAGATATACTCGCGCCACTCGCGTATAGATGGCGCTAGCTGTATTGGATCTGGGATCTCGCTAAAACAGATACCTATGTTATCGATGAAATCATCACGAGTTTTTTAACCGATTTCAGTTTCGATAACTACGTCCTCGAATTTACCTTTAATCAGGCCGGCCATGTTCCCAGATTTTCACCGAAATAATTGAACATTTTCAAAGTAAATGTTTTTCCAACGGAGAAAACTGCTTGAACCCTGCATGTAAATATCGAACTTTTTCTTTAACTGGTATCTAAATGATGCGATATTGATGATAATACGATTTTTCAGATTCGAAGGTGTTTTATTTGTGCCGTCACGCTTGAGTATTCCTTTCACAAAACAATGATGTTTTTTGCCAACATAATAAGGACTATACATTTTGAAGGACATCTAGGTATGTGAGGCTGAGAATACCGAGATAAATGAAGGTGAGATATCATATTTTCCTTGAGTTTTATTTGCATTGTAATCATCGTTGTTAGATATCGATAATCAAAGCAATTTTTGTATGTCTTCCAAGTCCTCTGCGAACAAGTGACACACAGATTATTAAATAGTTTCATTCAATGAAAGAGAATATCTTTTATAGAGTGAGTTATTTCGGTTCCGTTCTCCGTTCCGAAGGAATGACAGTTCTACGAACCTGTCCCACACCACCTATGATCAATCCAAAGACCTAATGTTCTATTGGTGATCCTGGAGCAGCTCCAAGTTGTTCCGGTTCAGTTCCGAAGGAATGACAGTTCTATGAAACTGTTCCACACCATCTATGATCAAACCATAGACCTAATGTTCTATGGTCTATTGGTGATCCTGGAGCAGTTCCGAGTTGTTCCGGTTCAGTACCGAAGGAATGACAGTTCTATGAAACCGTTCCACACTAATTATTTTATGGGTATCTTAATGATGTTATGTTGATAATAATACGATTTTTCAGATTTGAGGGCGTTTTACTGGTGCCATCATGCTTGAGGATTCCTTTCACAAAATTATGATGTTGTTTGCCAACACAATAAGGACTAGACAATTTGAAGGGAATCTTGGTATGAGAGGCTGAGAATACCGAGGTTAGTTAAGGTAAGATTTCACATTTTCCTTGAGTGTTATTTGCATTGTGATCATCGTTGTTAGATATCAATAATCAAAGCAATTTCTGTATGTCTTTCAAGTCCTCTGCTGACAGGTGAAACAGATTATTACTTACTTCCATTCAATGAAAGAGAATATCTTTTATAGAGTTGTTAAATTCTGAATGGGATCGATAGGAAATTATTTCTAATCTCCTATGATTCGTGTATATGTTCACTCATTTCTCTCCCAGAGTCCTTTTAAACATTAACATTGACAAATTTTCACTTGAAGTTGAAATGATCATCGTTATCTTTCATACAATGATCAAATATTTATCGAAATTATACCTCGTAATTTTTGGTGTCCATAGTCAATGCTACTTTTACATTGGTTCATATGCAATTATCAAATGATACTTGAGGGCTTATCAGTCTTAGTTGACAATTTTAATTGCAAAACCAAAATTGTAGCACTTGAGATTGCAATGTTTTTGGGGCACATTTGGGATGTCAATATTCATTTAAAGAATGCTTAAATACTGAATGTTTAGTTATTAGATTTTTTTTATCGATAAAGATAGGTTGCTCCTCTTCTCAGATTCGAGGTTTTTAATAAGAGCTGGAATTAACTTTTCTTCGCCCAAGTCTCTTTTTGTTATTTTTCCATAGCTCTTTGAAGTTGGAATCTGCCTCTAAGTGACACATTGTTGGATTTTTATTTGATCAATAACTTTCCTTATTTTTTCAATTTCGAATTAACTATCTTCATTTCTTCAATCTCCAATTTACTTTAGCTATCCAATTTGTACATGAAAACTTCCTTTTTGAGTCAACTTGGGCGCCAGCTGCAAAAATATCGTATCGGCCTTACAGAGTACTATTATTTTCTTAGTTGCAGAAGATATACTCTTGCCACTTTATCTATTGTTTAATTCCGGGTACGGAGTGAAGTGCCAACCCGGCGCGTCTCCAGGTGGCGGATAGGAGGGGGCCTCTGACGATGATCTCTGATGAGGAGGAGGTCTGCAGGGAAATAGAGAGGCTCGTTGTGCCTAGAAACTCAACTGGTAGCCCTCAATACCTTGCCGCGGACCGACTTCACCTGTCCCAGCTGTAGTGTCGTGGCTAAGGGATTGCACCAGGATAAACGATGCCAGATAGGACATCGAGCATAGCTCGGGACCATTCTGTTATACCAACGCCTCCTGGCTGTCCGTGGTCATGTCTCGCGGGCCAGTGAGGTGGGGGGGGGGTCTTGGCTTGACCGCCTGGACTAAGAGGAAACAACCTCATCAAAAATTCTAAATCCAAGGCGGGAACCAGGCCGAAGGATGCGTGGTCAGATAGAAGACTGGCCTCTACTGGTCTCGACCTTGGAGCACCGGGGGGAACTCCATTTTATAAACCCCTTACCTCTGCATGCGGGGCTCTGCAGAGGTGGACCGATATGACCCTAGCTTCTCGTTTGACCAGTTATGGAACAAACATATATTAATAAAATCACCACTGGAACAGGGGCGGAGACAACCTCCGCCTCCTCATCCGGGCACCTTGCAAAAGGGAAGGTCAAACGATCGAATTATCGACTGCCGTTCGAGTTGCCCAAACTAGGACAACCAGGCGGCAGATATGATCCACTGAGGAAAGGTCTCAGTGGAGCAGGGCAGCGGAAGTACCTGCGACTCCTCCATCAGGGACTACAACCTGAGGCGGCTAGGAAGCAGGTTCTTCTTCAGCGCGCAGACCCGAAGGCCACCCCAACGGGGAAAGATCACGGCAAGAGAGGTCCGGATCAGATTTCATCTCCTCCGTTGCCTCTGCCGAAAAAGCAGAAGACAGCTGCAGCTAAAACCGGGCAAGCCACTGGTTATGCAGCAGCCGTCAAAGCAAAGAAGGCGGCAATCAGCATTGGAATAATCCCCAAGGAATACCCTAGGGCTATCCTGACAGCCGAGCAACTCTCCACTCTTGAGGACGTTCTGGTGGAAGAGATGTGCCAAAGCACAGAGAGAGGGATTCACTTCTCTGGCGTCCATTTCCGTAGTGGAATGATGCTGGTGGATTGTGGATCCAAAGAGTCGGCGGACTGGCTCATAAAGTCGGTACCGCAGTTGAAATGTTGGGAAGGACCCGAGTTGGTAGCAGTGAGTGGAGACGACATCCCAAGTCCTACCGTTATAACGGTCTTTTTTCCAAGAAGCCTCGAAATGGAACAGGAGAAGATCCTCCGACTTGTCGAGATTCAGAATTCGAACCTCAATATTGGGGCTTGGAAAGTGTTGAACTCCAAAAAGGAAGGCAAAGGAAATATCCTCGCGATTAGGATTGATCCTCAATCCGAGGAAGTCCTAAGGACAGAGGGGTGCCACCTGAACTTCCGGTTTGGGAGCATCCCAGTCTCAGGGCTAGGAAAGAAAGGTGGCCATGAAGAAGGGTCGAAGGGTGTGGAGATGCCCTCCACATCCCAGGAACCTAGCTGCGACACCGATGGTGCTCCTGGGGATGCAGAGACTTACTCTGCGCCCCAATGGACTGGGCTAAGTTGTGTGGTGGCTGGGGGTCCGACTACGGGCCAGGAGACCTCCTCGAATTCTCGTGAGGAAACTTCTCGAATGGAATTCGAGGAGGACAGGTGGAGACGAAGGAGTTGGGAGCAAGCACCCCACAAAACAAACCTTCCTCTTCATAGACCTGCATCACGCGAGGGGCATTGTTCTGATCCAGGAACCTTGGATCAACTAAGAAGGCCAAATCAAAGGTTTGGCATGTAAGAAATCACATTTGAATTGTGATCAGAGGCGTGTAACTCTACGTGCCTGGGTTCTCGTAAAGAAAAACATCAAATATATTTGTGTTTCAGAATACATGTCTCGGGACTTAATCCCAATTATGGTACTCCGCAATTTGGGGGGCGTTGACCGAGACATTGTCATTGCATCCGCATACTTCGCTGGAGACGGGCCACTAACACCGCCAGAGAAGGTGCAGGAACTAGTACGTTACTGCAACAGTAAACGCCTTCCATTAATAATTGGTTGTGATGCGAATGCGCATAACACTGTTTGGGGGAGCACCAACAATAACCTCAGAGGTAAGTACTTACTTGAATATCTCTTAGCCAACAACCTCGAGACGCATTAACGTTGGGACCACACCAACATTCGACACGAGAGCTAGGGAAGACATCCTTGACGTAACAATTGCTAATCCTACGTACATTACGTCATGGAGGGTGATGGGCGAACCATCACTCTCTGATCATAGGATTATCGACTTTAGGATGGAGGGAGATACCACCTCTTTCCTCGTGACTCGAAATCCTAGAAAAACAGATTGGCTCCTTTACAGGAACCACCTGATCCCCGAACTTTTAGACCCATTTGTCTTACCTCGTTTGTGCTCAAAACGATGGAGAAGGTAGTAGATAACTACATAAGAACGGAGAACCTGAAGAAAACACCACTTCACAAATGCCAGCATGTGTACAGGGCAGGACGCTCCACGGAGACTGCTCTGTATCAGCTGACTGAAGGCATCCAGAGGACTCTGAACAACAAAGAAATCGCATTGTGCGCGATCCTAAACATATCTGGGGCCTTTGACAACACAACACACGTGCCTCTCAGAGAGGCACTCGGGATATAAAACAAGCCACTGTTCTGAAAGGCCTGGATGACCTGCATTCACCACTAGGCTATGGCCAACCACTCATAAAACACCCTGTATAACCTATTTCACGTTATTAGCGCCACGACCATGGAGTCAAGAATTGGAACACTCAAAATCATCCAAATTCAAGGTGAGTACACAAGTGACTCACTCATGAATCGTATTTTATGAGAAGAATGCTGGAATTTCGCAAGAATTATCTTCTCAATCTGATACTCATTTTCTTTATTCTTCTATTGCTAGCTCATCTATGCAGTCAGTGAACAATTGATCGTTGAGAAGAAATTTGGCCATGATATCGACGACTAAAATGAGTATAACGGAAGAGTGGAAACAGGCAGATTCAATCAGAGGAAGTTATATTCGGGACAGAGAATACTGACCTGTTAGGAATAGTTAGGAGGTATTTTATTTTTTATTTGAAATGAGATCGTTATGGCTTAGTTAGCCTTCCGGGAAGTTAGAAGGTATGATTTTACATTATCATCGTCAATAATGCGAAATTATACTGTGATCATCTTTCATTTGCGATCGATATCCATAACAAAGCAATTTCTGTATCTCTTCTATCTATCCATTCATTAGTAGTCACGTATTCATCGAAATGAATGAAAAATTACACCTTATAAGTCTCCATTTACATTTGGGGTCCATAGACAATCAATTTTTACATTTGTTGATATGCAAGTAACCATCCACAAATCACACTCGAGGGCTCCATACAATAGAGAAAACTACTTGAGCGCTGAATGTAAATATTGAACTTGTTCTTTTATGGGTACCTAAATGACGTGCTATTGATTATAATACGATTTTTCAGATTCGAAGGCGTTTTATTTGTGTAATCATGCTTGAGGATTCCTTTCACAAAACAATGATGTTTGCCAACACAATAAGGACTATACATTTTGAAGGAAATCTAAGTATGTGAGGCTGAGAATACCGAGGTTAATGAAGGTAAGATTTCGTATTTTCCTTGAGTATTATTTGCATTGTAATCATCATTGTTAGATATCGATAATCAATGCAATTTCTGTATGTCTTCCAAGTCCTTTGCTAACAAGTGAAACAGATTATTACTTACTTACATTCAATGCAAGAGAATATTTTTCATAGAGTAGTTAAATTCTGAAAGGAAACGGAAATTATTATTTACCTACTATAATTCATGTATATGTTCACTCATTTTTGTTCCCAGAGTCCTTTTCAACATTCACATCAACAAATTTTTACCTGAAATTGAAATGATCATCGTTATCATTTCACATAATGATCAAATATTTATCGAAATTATACCGCGTAAGTTTTCATTTACGTTTGGTGTTCATACTCAATGCTACTTCTACGTTAAAGTATCAAATGACACTTGAGGGCCCCATGCATTATCAACCTTAGTTGACAATTTTAATTGCACAACTGGAATTGTGCACTTGAGGTTGTAATGTTTGGGGCACATTCGGGATGTCAATTTTCATTTGAAGACTGCTTGAATATCGAATCTTTAGTTATTAGATTTCTTTTCTGATCAATAAAGATAGGTCGCTCCTCTCCTCGAAAAACATTGATTTTAGGTTTTTAATGAGAGCTGGAATTAACTTTTCTTCGCCTTTAGTCTCATTTTGCCATTTTTCTTCTGTTATTTATTAAAAAAAGTCCCCTCTCATATTTAAAATTCTTCATTGTGATACTTTCTATAGCTCTTCAAAGTAAGAATCTGCCTGTGAGTTACACATGGTTGGATTTTTATTTAATCAATTACTTTAATTATTTTTTCGATCTCCAACTATCTTCATTTCTTTGATCCTAACTTGGGCATAATCTATACTCGAATGCAAAAATATCGTATCGGCTTTACAGAGTACTTCAATTTCGTAGTTGCAGAAGATATACTCGCGCCACTTGCATATAGATGGCGCTAGCTGTATTGGATCTGGGATCTCGCTAAAACAGATACCTATGTTATCGATGAAAAATCATCTCGAGTTCTTTAACCGATTTCAGTTTCGATAACCACGTCCTCGAATTTACCTTTAATCAGGCCGGCCATGTTCCCAGATTTTCACCGAAATAATTGAACATTTTCAAAGTAAATGTTTTTCCAACAGAGAAAACTGCTTGAACCGTGCATGTAAATATTGAACTTTTTCTTTAACTGGTATCTAAATGATGCGATATTGATGATAATACGTTCTTTCAGATTCGAAGGTGTTTTATTTGTGTCGTCACGCTTGAGTATTCCTTTCACAAAACAATGATGTTGTTTGCCAACATAATAAAGACTAGACATTTTGAAGGAAATCTAGGTATGTGAGGCTGAGAATACCGAGATAAATGAAGGTGAGATATCATATTTTCCTTGAGTTTTATTTGCATTGTAATCATCGTTAGATATCGATAATCAAAGCAATTTTTATATGTCTTCCAAGTCCTCTGCGAACAAGTGACACACAGATTATTAATTAGTTTCATTCAATGAAAAAGAATATCTTTTATGAGTGAGTTATTTCGGTTCAGTTCCGAAGGAATGACAGTTCTACGAACCTGTTCCACACTGTCTACGATCAAACCAAAGACCTAATGTTCTATTGGTGATCCTGGAGCAGGTCCAAGTTGTTCCGCTTCAGTTCCGAAGGAATGACAGTTCTACGAAACTGTTCCACACCATCTATGATCAAACCATAGACCTAATGTTCTATTGGTGATCCTGGAGCAGTTCCGAGTTGTTCCGGTTCAGTACCGAAAGAATTACAGTTCTATTAAACTGTTCCACACCAATTATTTTATGGGTATCTTAATGATGTGATGTTGATAATAATACGATTTTTCAGATTTGTGGGCGTTTTACTGGTGCCATCATGCTTGAGGATTCCTTTTACAAAATTATGATGTTGTTTGCCAACACAATAAGGACTATACAATTTGAAGGGAATCTTGGTATGAGAGGCTGAGAATACCGAGGTTACTTAAGGTAAGATTTCACATTTTCCTTGAGTGTTATTTGCATTGTGGTCATCGTTGTTAGATATCAATAATCAAAGCAATTTCTGTATGTCTTTCAATGAAAAAGAATATCTTTTATAGAGTAGTTAAATTCTGAATGGGATCGATAGGAAATTATTACTAATCTCCTATGATTCGTGTATATGTTCACTCATTTCTATTCCCAGAGTCCTTTTAAACATTAACATTGACAAATTTTCACTTGAAATTGAAATGATCATCGTTATCTTTCATACAATGGTCAAATATTTATCGAAATTATACCTCTTAATTTTTGGTGTCCATAGTCAATGCTACTTTTACATTGGTTCATATGCAATTATCAAATGATACTTGAGGGCCCCATGCAAAGAAAACTGCTTGAACCCTGCATGTCAACATTGAACTATTTCTTTAATTGGTATCTAAATGATGCGATATTGATGATAATACGTTTTTTTAGATCGAAGGTGTTATATTTGTGCCGTCATGCTTGAAAATTCCTTTCACAAAACAACAAGGATGTTGTTGGCCAACAAAATAAGGACTATACATCTTGAAGGAAATCTAGGTATGTGAGGCTGAGAACTCCGAAGTTAATGGAGGTAAGATTTCGTATTTTCCTCAAGTTTTATTTGCATTTTAATCATCGGTGTTAGATATCGATAATCACAGCAATTTCTGTATGTCTTCCAAGTTCTCTGTGGACAAGTGACACATTGATTATTACATACTTTCATTCAATGAAAGAGAATATCTTTTATAGAGTGGTGGGATTCTGAAAGAAATCTATAGGAAATTATTACTAGCCTACTATGATTCGTGAATATGTTCAATCAATTCTATTTAGAGATTTTTTTAATATTAACATTAACAAATTTTGGCTTGAAATTGAAATGATCATCGTTATCTTTTACATAATGGTCAAATATTTATCGAAATTATATGTGAGTTCTTATCTACGTTTAGTGTCCACAGTCGATGCTACTTTTACATTGGTTCATATGTAATCTAATGACACTTGAGGGCTCCATGCATTATTAATCAATTTTAATTGCACAACTAAAATTGTTATGTTTGGGGTTGTCAATTTTCATTTGAAGATTGCTCGGATATCGAAGGTTTAGTTAGTAGATTTGTTTTTTCGATAAAGATAGGTTGCTCCAATCCTTTAAAAAACATTGATATCGTGTTTTCATCAAGGGCTGGAATTAACATTTCTTCGCCTTAAGCCTCATTTTGCTATTTTTCTTCTCTTATTTACTCAAAAAATCCACTCTCATATTTCAAATTTTTTATTGTGGTACTATCATCCATAGCTCTTTGAATCCAAAATCTGCCCATAAGTGGTTGGATTCTTATTTAAATCGATAAAAATCATAATTTTTTCGATCTCTGATCAACTGCATTGTACTCATCGTCGTTAGATATTGATAATCACAGCAATTTCTGTATGTCTTCCAAGTTCTCTGCGGAAAAGTGACACATAGATTATTACATACTTTCATTCAATGTAAGAGAATATCTTTTATAGAGTTTTTTCTATTCCCAGAATCCTCTTTAACATAAACATCAACAAATGTTTACTTGAAATTGAAATGATTATCGTTATCTTTCATAAAATGGTCAAATATCTATCGAAATTATACCTCATGAGTTTCTATTTACGATTGGAGTCCATAGTTAATGCTACTTTTACATTGGTTCATATGCAAGTATCCATCCACAAATGACACTTGAGGGCGCCATGCATTATCTAATTGTCAATTTTAATTGCTAAACCAAAATTATGCACTTAAGATTGTAATGTTTGGAGCAAATTCGGGGTGTCAAGTTTCATTTGAAGAATGTTCAAAAATCGAACGTTCAGTTATTAGATTTCTTTTCAAATCGATATCTGAGGAGAGCCTCAGATTCAAAAAAACCTTGATATAGGTTTGTTGATAGGGGCTGGAGTCTGATTTTGCTATTCTTCTTGCGTTATTCACTTCAAAAGGGTCCTTTCTCATATTTTACATTCTTCATAGTGGTACTTTCTGTAGCTCTCCGAAGTAAGAATCTGGCCATATATGATACAAGGATATCAACTTCTATTCAAACCAACAGAGAATATCTTTTGTTGAATCCTTATTCAAATCGATAACTATCTTATTTATTCAATCTCAATTTACTATAGCTATCCAATTT
Organism: Aphidecta obliterata; assembly: GCA_963966015.1. Taxonomy (NCBI): domain Eukaryota; kingdom Metazoa; phylum Arthropoda; class Insecta; order Coleoptera; family Coccinellidae; genus Aphidecta; species Aphidecta obliterata. Next base: position 5,900,114 of record OZ014436.1, read on the forward strand.
ATGAAATTTTCCTATTTGTTATCCTGGGCGCCCTCTGTATTCGAATACAAAAGTATCGAATCGGCCTTACAGAGTACTTTTATTTTCGTATTTGTAGCCAATATACTTTCGCCACTTGCGTATAGATGTCGCTAGCAGTATGGAATCTGGAATCTCGAAAAAACGAATACCTATATTATCGCAAATATGTAAATACATATCGAACTTGTTCATTTATGGGTATCTAAATGACGAGATATTGATGATAATACGATTTTTCAGATTCGAAGGCGTTTTATTTGTGCCATCATGCTGGAGGATTCCTTTCGCAAAACAAAGATGTTGTTTGCCTACATTCTGAAGGAAATCTAGATATGCAAGCTGGGAATACTGAGTTCACTGAAGGTATAATCTCATATTTTCCTTTAGTTTTATTCGTAATGAAATCATTGTTGTAAGATATTGATAATCAAAATTATTTATGATGTCTTCCAAGTCCTCTGCTGACAAATGGCACATAGATTATTACTTCCATTGAGTGAAAGAGATTATTTTTAATAGACTGTTTGGATTCTGAATGAAATCGATAGGAAATTATTACTAACCTACTATAATTCTTGTATTGTGGACCATCTTGTATATATTATCTCTTCTTCGCCTTTTCCATTTTTTTTCTACTTATACAGTTCCTCCTCCCTTATATTTGAAATCCTTATTGTTGTACTTTCCATAGTTTTTTGAAGTTAGAATATGCTCCTAAGTGAAGCATGGTTGGATTCTTATTCAAACCTATATTCGAAATGTAATAATAGTTGTAAGATATTGATAATCAAAGCAATTTCTGTGCCCTTATAGGGCGCATTAGGGATGTCAACTTCCATTTGAAGAATGCTTGAATATCAAACGATGAGTTATTAAATTTCCTTTCAAATCAATAAAGATCGGTTGCTTGTCCCTTCGCATTCACAAATTCTCGATATCGGTCTTTTGATAATGGCTGAAATTAACTATTCTTCGCCTTTAGTCTAGATATGCAAGCTGGGAATACTGAGTTCACTGAAGGTATAATCTCATATTTTCCTTTAGTTTTATTTGTAATGTAATCATTGTTGTAAGATATTGATAATCCAAATTATTTATGGTGTCTTCCAAGTCCTCTGCTGACAAATGGCACATAGATTATTACTTCCATTGAATGAAAGAGATTATTTTTAATAGACTGGTTGGAATGAAATCGATAGGAAATTATTACTAACCTACTATAATTCTTGTATATCTTGTGAACCATCTTGTATATATTAACTTTTCTTCGCTTTTGTCATTTTTCTTTTACTTATAAAGATCCTCTTCAATCATGTTTGAAATTCTTATTGTGGTACTTCCCATAGTTTTTCGAAGTTAGAATATGCCCATAAGTTACACATGGCTGGATTCTTATTTAAATTGATAACTACCATTATTTTCTCGATCTCCAATAAACATCTTCATTCTATTATCGCTAAAAAATTGTCTCGAGTTTTTTTTTTTTCAACTGTTCAGTTTCGAAATTTACGTCCTCGAATTTACCTTCAATCAGACCGGTCATGGTCCCACTTTCCCAGATTTTCACCGAAATAATTAAAAATTTCCAGAGTAAATGTTTTTACAACAGAGAAAACTTGTTCTTTTATGGGTATATAAAAGACGTGATATTGATAATAATATGATTTTTCAGATTCGAAGGCGTTTTATTTGTGCCATCATGCTTAATAAGGATTAAATATTTTGAAGGAAATCTAGGTATGTGAGGCTGAGAATACTGAAGGTATGATTTCATATTTTCCTCAACTTTTATTTGCATTGTAATCATTGTTGTTAGATATTGATAACCAAAGCAATTTCTGTACGTCTTCCAAGTCCTCTGCTGGCACATATATTATTATTTCCATTGAATTAATGGGAATATTTTTTATGATAGTGAAGTTGGATTCTGAATGAAATCGATAGAAAATTATTTCTTACTTACCTACTATAATTCTTGTATATCTTATGGACCATCTTGTATATATTAACTTTTCTTCACCTTTTGCCATTTTAATTCTACTTGGAGAGGTCGTCCTCTCAGATCTCATATTCGAAATTCTTTGTGGCACTTTCCGTAGCTCTTCAAAGTTGGAATCTGCCTATAAGTGATATATGAATTTCAACTTCCATTGAATCTAACAGTTAATATCTTGTGTCTTTCATAACAGCGAGGTTAAGACCTCGATGGGACAAACTGATTGCATTTTCAATCAGCGTAGAAGTCTATGAGTGAATTTTAATTCTTGCCCTTTGGTTTTCAGGTATAAGGCCGAATTTACTGGGGAAGCAAATACTTTCAGCTGTAGTATCCGGACTCGGACATCCAGGAATACCAGATTATGTCTTCAGCAATATTTCAAAATACAATTGTCCTTGAATTCTCAACATGTTCGAACTGTGAAAAGCAATAAATTTTTTCTTTTCTCTATTTTTTTTATACACCTGGTAAATTCCAGAATTTTAAAAGGTAGAAGCTCGAAGCTTTTTTGATAATATCACTTTAAAATGAATTTTTTCCATGAAAAATCAGTGCGGCCATCATCACTGATCAGACAGGTGCTGCCCTCTGGCAGTAGAAGCTCGAAGCTCGTTATTTCAGTGCTGCCCTCTGGCGGTAAAAGCTAGAAGCTCGTTATTTCAGTGCTGCCCTCTGGCGGTAAAAGCTCGAAGCTCGTTATTTCAGTGCTGCCCTCTGGCGGTAGAAGCTCGAAGCTATTCGATAAATCGGATGTGCTGCCCTCTGGCGGCAGACGCTCGAAGCTATTAGTTAAATCGGACGTGCTGCCATCTAGCGGATGTGTAACGTACTAACGTGACCTTGAAAAATAAGTCAAGGTCACGGTCCAATTTTTTGAAAAGCTTCCAGCTTCTGCCACCAGAGGGCAGCACTGATTTCACGCAGGTAGGTGCTGCCCTCTGGCGGCAGAAGCTCGAAGCTTTTCAAAAAATTGGACCGTGACCTTGACTTATTTTTCAAGGTCACGTTAGTACGTTACACATCCGCTAGATGGCAGCACGTCCGATTTAACTAATAGCTTCGAGCGTCTGCCGCCAGAGGGCAGCACTAAAATAACGAACTTCGAGCTTCTGCCGCCAGAGGGCAGCACCGCTCAAAGAAACTTCACGCTTTTGCCGCCAGAGGACAGCACTGAAATAACGAACTTCGAGCTTCGGCCGCCAGAGGGCAGCACCGCTCAAGGTAACTTCCCGCTTTTGCCACTAGAGGACAGCACATGTATGTTGAAAGCAAATGCTGCGTCAAAAGAAGTTTTTAGGATTGAACCAGAATATTTTTTTTTCAATAGTCAATAATATAAACGCTTGATATCATATAACTTTATTTATTGGTAACAAAACTTATCCAGCTGTCGATGTCTAGAGACTCTTGCATGGAGGCTGAAGGCATGAAGAGTAGTCCTCCATCTTCCTGAAACACCGAATGGTTCGATTGAGACTGATCATGCACAATTTTAAGAATACAGTAAAATTTTCAATAATGAGGATAAATCTCTAAAACTATGAGAAAATTTTTCTTAGAAATTACAACTCGTTATATCACCCGAAAATATTTAATCGCGCAATTTTCCAACTCGCGAATTTAAAATTTTCCGGTCTGTAACTTTGAAAAATCGGAGGTTCGAATTTGATCTATTTCGAGAGAGAAAAAATACATTTTTCGGTTAGATTCTTGTCGCAGCCTCACCCTACTTTCTCCTGAGCCTCCCGAGATGTGTGGAACTGTTTTGTAGAACTCTCATTCCTTTGGAACTGAACCGGAACAACTGGAAACTGCTCCAGGATCACCAATAGACCATCAATCTTTTTCGAATCTGAGGAGGGGAACGACCCATCTTTATTGATTACAAAAGAAATCTAATAACTAAACATTCGATATTCAAGCATTCTTCAAATGAAAATTGACATCTCGAATGAGCCCCAAACATTACAACCTCAAGTGCACAATTATAGTTGTGCAATTAAAATTGTCAACTAAGACTGATAATGCATGGGGCCCTGAAGTCTCTTTCGATACTTGCATATGAACCAATGTAAAAGTAGCCTTGTCTATGATTATGGACACCAAACGAAAATAAAACCTTACGAGGTATAATTTCGATAGATATTTGATCATTAAGACCTTCAGCCAGGAGACTGGCATAATCGCCGGGGGTGGAGATTGGGCAGCGCAAGGCGTAGAACGCTATAGAGCGTGTATATATATATATATATATATATAAAAGATAATGATGATCATGTCAATTTTAAGTGAAAATTTGTTAATGTTAAAAAGGACTCTGGGAATAGAAATGAGTGAACATATTCACAAATTATAGTAGGTGAGTAATAATTCCCTGTCGATTTCTTTCAGAATCCAATCACTCTATAAAAGATAGTCACTTTCATTGAATGAAAGTATTTAAAAATCTATTTGTCAATTATCCGCAGAGCACTAGGAAGACATACAGAAATTGCTTTGATTATCAATATCTAACAACGATGATTGAAATGCAAAGAAAACTTGAGGAAAATATGAAATCATACCTTTAGTATCAGTTTTCTCAGCTTCACATATCTAGATTTCCTTCAAAATGTTTAGTCCTTATTGTGTTGGCAAACAACATCTTTGTTTTGTGAAAGGAATCCTCAAGCATGATGGCACAAATAAAACGCCTTCGAATCTGAAAAATCGTATCATCATCAATATCACTTCATTTAGATTTACAATTAAAATTGTGAACTAAGACCGATAATGCATGGGGCCCTGAAGTGTCTTTCGATACTTGCATATGAACCAATGTAAAAGAAGCCTTGTCTATGATTATGGACACCAAACGTAAATAAAATCTTACAAGGTATAATTTCGATAGATATTTGATCATTATATGAAAGATAATGATGATCATGTCAATTTCAAGTAGAAATTTGTTAATGTTAATGTTAAAAAGGAATGATTGAACATAAACACGAATTATAGTAGGTTACCACTCTATAAAAGATATTCTCTCTCAATGAATGAAAGTATGTAATAATCTATGTGTCACTTTTCTTGGAGGACTTTGGAGACATACAGAAATTGCTTTGATTATCGATATCTAACAATGATGATTATAATGCAAATAAAACTTGAGGAAAATATGAAATCATACCTTCAGTAACCTCGGTGTTCTCGGCCTCACAAATCTAGATTTGCTTCAAAATGTATATTCCTTATTGTGTTGGCAAACAACATCATTGTTTTGTGGAAGGAACCCTCAAGCATGATGGCACAAATAGATCATTTTCGAATCTGAAAATCGTATTATCATCAATATTACGTCATTTATATATTCATAATAGAACAAGTTCAATATTTACATGCTGAGCTCAAGTAGTTTTCTCTGTTGGAAAAACATTTACTTTGAAAATGTTCAATTATTTCGGTGAAAATGTGGGAAAGTGGGAATATGGCCGAACTGATTGAAGGTAAATTCGAGGACGTAGTTTTCGAAATCAGTTAAAAAACTCGAGATGATTTTTTAGCGTTTTAGCAAGATCCCAGATCAGATACCGCTAGCGCCATCTATACGCGAGTTGCAAGAGTATATCTTCAGCAGCTAAAAAATTAAAGTTCTCTGTAAGGCCGATACGACATTTTTGGCATTCGAGTACAGATGACGCCCAAGTTAACTCAAATATGAATTTTTCATAGATTGGATAGCTGTAGTTTATTGGAAATTGAATAAATGAAGATAGTTAATTGGAGATCGAAGAAATAATGATAGTTATCGATTTAAATAAGGATCCAACCATGTGTCACTTATGGGCAGATTCTAACTTCGAAGAGCTATGGAAAGTAACACAATAAAGAATTTTGAATATGAGAGAGGACTTTTCTGAGTAAATAACAGAAGAAAAATGGCAAAATGAGACTGAAGGCGAAGAAAAGTTAATTCCTGCCCTTATTAATCTGAGGAGAAGGGGGACCTATCTTTAACGATAAGAAAAGAAATCTAATAACAAAACATCGATATTCAAGCATTCTTCAAATGAAAATTGACATCCTGAATTTGCCCCAAACATTACAATCTCAAGTGCACAACTTTAGTTGTACAATTGAAATTGTCGACTTAGACTCAAGTGTCTTTTAATAATTTCACATGAACCAATGTAGAAGTAGCAATGACTATGGACACCAAACGTAAATAGAAACTTACAAGGTATAATTTAGATTCATTTTGATAGATATTTGACCATTATATGAAAGATAACGATGATCATTTCAATTTCAAGTATAAATTTGTTAATGTTAATGTTGAGAAGGATTCTGGGAATAAAAATGAGTGAACATATTCACGAGTTATAGTAGTATAGTAATAACTTCCTATTGATTTCTTTCAGGATCCAACCACTATATAAAAGGTCTTTTCTTTCATTGAATAAAAATTTGTAATAATCTATGTGTCACTTGTCCCCAGAAGACTTGGAAGACATACAGAAATTGCTATAATTATCAATATCTAACAACAATGATTACATTCCAAATAAACCTTAACGAAAATATTATATCATACCTTCAGTAACCTCGGTGTTCTCAGCCTAGCATATCAAGATTTCCTTCAAAATGTATAGTCCTTATTGTGTTGGCAGAAAACAGCATTGCTTTGGAGAGGAATCCTCAAGCATGATGGCACAAATAAAACGCCTTAGAATCTGAAAAATCGTTTATCATCATTAGATCCCCATAAAGGAACAAGTTCAATGTTACATTCAGCGCTCAAGTAGTTTTCTATGTTGGAAAAACATTCACTTTGAAAATGTTTAATTATTTCGGTGAGAATCTGAGAAAGTGGGAACATGGCCGGTTTTAAAAGGTAAATTCGAGGACGAAGTTATCGAAACTGAAATCAGTTGAAAACTTGAGACAATTTTTAAGCGATGATATAGGTATATTTTTCTAAAATGATCACCGAATTTGTTTGATAAAATCACCAACCCAAAATATTACTGAATAGTCTATTACCAACTCAATTTTCCACAGCCTCCTGAGATGTGTGGAACTGTTATTCCTTTGAAACTGAACCGGGACAACTCGGAACTGCTCCAGGATCACCAATAGACCATCAATGTTTTTCGAATCTGAGGAGAGGAGCGACCTATCTTTATCGATTAAAAAAGAAATCTAAAAACTAAACGTTTGATATTCAAGCATTCTTCAAATGAAAATTGACATCTCGAATGTGCCCCAAACATTACAACCTCAAGTGCACAATTATAATTGTGCAATTAAAATTGTCAACTAAGACTGATAATGCATGGGGCCCTGAAGTATCTTTTGATGCTTGCATATGAACCAATGTAAAAGTAGCCTTGTCTATGATTATAGACACCAAAAGTAAATAAAACCTTACGAGGTATAATTTCGATAGATATTTGATCATTATATAAAAGATAATGATGATCATGTCAATTTCAAGTGAAAATTTGTTAATGTTAAAAAGGACTCTGGGAATATTCACAAATTAAGGTAGGTGAGTAGTAATTCCCTATCGATTTCATTTAGAATCATTCTATAAAAGATATTCTCTTTGATTGAATGAAAGTATTCAATAATCTTTTTGTCATTTGTCCGCAGAGGACTTGGAAGACATACAGAAATTGCTTTGATTATCAATATCTTACAACGATGATTACAATGCAAATAATACTCAAGGAAAATATGAAATCATACCTTCAGTAACCTCCGTATTCTCAGCCTTGCATACTTAGATTCCCTTCAAACTGTATAGTCCTTATTGTGTTGGCAAACAACATCTTTGTTTTGAGAAAGGAATCCTCGAGCATGATGGCACAAATAGAACTCCTTTGAATCTGAAAAGTCGTATTATCATCAATATTTAGAGAACCATAAAAGAATAGGTTCAATATTTACATGCATGGCTCAAGTAGTTTTCCTGTTGGAAAAACACTTTCTTTGATAATGTTTAATTATTACGGTGAAAATCTGAGAAAGTGGAAACATGGCCGGCCTGATTGAAAGTAAATTCGTGCACGTAGTTTTCGAAACTGAAATCAGATTTTCCACAGGCTCCCGAGATGTCAATTCTTGAACGGAGTATAAGTACATTGTATTTCCTTTAGATTTAGATTATTGTTCATAAAGGCTGTTACGGACGTTTTTCAACAATTCTTATTCAATAACACTTCACACTTCTTTTATTTATTTAAAAATTGATTGCGTAATTTCACTAACTCTGTGGTCCATAGAACATTAGGTCTATAGTTTGATCATAGATGGTGTAAAACATTTTCGAGAACTGTCATTCCTTCGGAACTGCTCCAGGATCACCCATAGACCATTGAACATTAGGTATATGGTTTGATCATAGAAGGAACAGTTTCGTAGAACTGCCATTCCTTTGGAACTGAACCGGAACAACTCGGAACTGCTCCAGGATAACCAATAGACCATTAGGTCTATGGTATGATCATAGATGGTGTGGAACAGTTTCGTAGAACTGTCATTCCTTCGAAACTGAACCGGAACAACTTGGAACTGCTCCAGGATCACCAACAGACCATCTATACGCAAGTAGCAAGAGTATCTTCTGCAACTAAGGGCCGGTTTCACAATGTCTGGTTATTCTTCAGGTAACTCGACCAAACACTATTCGGGTTAAAGTTTCGGTTAGGAAGAATATTAACGGTACATTAGCCATTGGTTAGTGCCAGTAGCAGCAGTAACTTCAGGTTAAGTATTGGTAACCTGACATTGTGAAACCGGCTTTAAGAAAATAAAAGCACTCTGTAAGTCGGGTACGATTTTTTTGCATTCGAGTACAGATGGCGGCCAAGTTAACTCAAATATGAAATTTTCATCTATTGGATAGCTAGAATTAATTGGAGATTGACGAAAGTTAATTGAAGATTGAAAAAATAATAAAAATCCAACCATGTGTCATTTATGGGCAGATTCTAACTTCGAAGAGCTATGGAAAGCACCACAATAAAGAATTTTAAATATGAGGGAGGACTTCTCTAAGTATATAACAGAAGAAAAGTGGCAAAATGAGACTGAAGGCGAAGAAAAGTTAATTCCAGCCCTTATTAAAAACCAATTATCAATGTTTTTTCAATCTGAGGAGAGGACCGACCTATCTTCATCGATTTGAAAAGAAATTTAATAACTAAACGTTCAATATTCAAGCATTCTTCAAATGAAAATTGACATCCCGAATGTGCCACAAACATTACAAACATTACAATCAATTAAAATTGTCAACTAAGACTAATAATGCATGGGGCCCTCAAGTATCATTTGATAAAAGTAAAAGTAGTATTGACTATGACTATGAACAAGGTATAATTTCGTTAGATATTTTACCATTATTTGAAAGATAACGATGATAATTTCAATTTCAAGTAAAAATTTGTTAATGTTAATGTTAAGAAGGATTCTGGGACTAGAAATGAGTGAACGTATACACGAATTATAGTAGGTTAGTAATAATTTCCTATCGATTTCTTTCAGGATCCAACCACGCCAACAAAGATATTCTCTTTCATTGAATGGAAGTATGTAATAATCTATGTGTCACTTGTCCGCAGAAGACTTGAAAGACATACAGAAATTGCTGTAATCATCGATATCTAACAATGATGAGTACAATGCAAATAAAAGTTAAGGAAAATGTGAAATCATACCTTCAGTAACCTAGATTTCCTTCAAAATGTATAGTCCTTATTTTGTTTGCAAACAATATCATTGTTTTGGAGAGGAATCCTCAAGCATGATGGCACAAATAAAACGCCTTCGAATCTGAAAAATCGTATTATCATCAATATCACCTCATTTAGATACCCATAAAAGAATAAGTTCAATGTTACATTCAGCGCTCAAGTAGTTTTCTCTGCTGGAAAAACATTCACCTTGAAAATGATTAATTATTTCGGTGAAAATCTGAGAAAGTGGGAACATGGCCGGCCTGAAAAGAGTGAAAAGGTAAATTCGAGGACGAAGTTATCGAAACTGAAATCAGTTAAAAACTTGAGACAATTTTAAAGCGATGATATACATATAGGTATATTTTTCTAAAATGATCTCCGAATTTGTTTGATAAAATCACCAACACAAAATATTACTGAATAGTCTATTACCAACTTAATTTTCTACAACTTCCTGAGATGTGTGGAACTGTTTTGTAGAACTCTCATTCCTTTGGAACTGAACCAGAACAACTCGGAACTGCTCCAGGATCACCAATAGACCATCAATGTTTTTCGAATCTGAGGAGAGGAACGACCTATCTTTATTGATTAGAAAAGAAAACTAATAACTAAACGTTCGATATTCAAGTATTCTTCAAATGAATATTGACATCCGTAATCTGCCCCAAACATTACAATCTCAGATGCACAACTTTAGTTGTGCAATTGACAAACTAAGACTGATAATGTATGGGGCCCTAAAGTGTCAGTTGATACTTGCATATGATCCAATGTAAAAGTAGCATTGAATATGACTATGGACACCAAACATAAATAGAAACTTACAAGGTATAATTTCGATTCATTTCGATAGATATTTGACCATTATTTGAAAGATAAAGATGATCATTTCAATTTCAAGTAGAAATTTGTTAATGTTGATGTTAAAAAGGATTCTGGGAATAGGAATGATTGAACATAAACACGAATTATAGTAGGTTACCACTCTATAAAAGATATTCTCTCTCATTGAATGAAAGTATGTAATTATCTATGTGTCACTTTTCTTGGAGGACTTGGGAGACATACAGAAATTGCTTTGATTATCGAAATCTAACAATGATGATTACAATGCAAATAAAACTTGAGGAAAATATGAAATCATACCTTCAGTAACCTCGGTGTTCTCGGCCTCACAAATCTAGATTTCCTTCAAAATGTATATTCCTTATTGTGTTGGCAAACAACATCATTGTTTTGTGAAAGGAACCCTCAAGCATGATGGCACAAATAGAACATTTTCGAATCTGAAAATCGTATTATCATCAATATCACGTCATTTATATATCCATAATAGAACAAGTTCAATATTCACATGCTGGACTCAAGTAGTTTTCTGTTGGAAAAACATTTCTTCGAAAATGTTTAATTATTTCGGTGAGAATGTGGGAAAGTGAGAATATGGCCGAACTGATTATAGGTAAATTCGAGGACGTAGTTTTCGAAATCATTTAAAAAACTCGAAATGATTTTTTAGCGTTTTAGCAAGATCCCAGATCCGATACCGCTAGCGCCATCTATACGCGAGTTGCAAGAGTACATCTTCAGCAGGTCAAAAATGAAAGTACTCTGTAAGGCCGATACGACATTTTTGGCATTCGAGTACAGATGGCGCCCAAGTTAACTCAAATATGAATTTTTCATAGATTGGATAGCTGTAGTTAATTGGAGATTGAATAAATGAAGATAGTTAATTGGAGATCGAAGAAATAATGATAGTTATCGATTTAAATAAGGATCCAACCATGTGTCACTTATGGGCAGATTCTAACTTCGAAGAGCTATGGAAAGTACCACAATAAAGAGTTTTGAATATGAGAGAGGACTTTTCTGAGTAAATAACAGAAGAAAAATGGCAAAATGAGACTGAAGGCGAAGAAAAGTCAATTCCTGCCCTTATTAAAAACCCGATATCAATGTTTTTTGAATCTGAGGAGAGGAGGGACCTATCTTTAACGATAAGAAAAGAAATCTAATAACAAAAATTTCGATATTCATGCATTCTTCAAATGAAAATTGACATCCTGGATGTGCACCAAACATTACAATCTCAAGTGCACAACTTTAGTTGTACAATTGAAATTGTCAACTAAGACTCAAGTGTCTTTTAATAATTTCACATGAACCAACGTAGAAGTAGCAATGACTATGGACACCAAACGTAAATAGAAACTTACAAGGTATAATTTCGATTCATTTTGACAGATATTTGACCATTATATGAAAGATAACGATGATCATTTCAATTTCAAGTAAAAATTTGTTAATGTTAATGTTGAGAAGGATTCTGGGAATCAAAATGAGTGAACATATTCACGAGTTATAGTAGTAAAGTAATAACTTCCTATCGATTTCTTTCAGGATCCAACCACTATATAAAAGGTCTTTTCTTTCATTGAATAAAAATTTGTAATAATCTATGTATCACTTGTCCCCAGAAGACTTGGAAGACTGAAATTGCTTTAATTATCAATATCTAACAACAATGATTACATTCCAAATAAACCTTACCGAAAATATTAGATCATACCTTCAGTAACCTCCGTATTCTCAGCCTCTCATATCAAGATTCCCTTCAAAATGTATAGTCCTTATTGTGTTGGCAGAAAACAGCATTGCTTTGGAGAGGAATCCTCAAGCATGATGGCACAAATAAAACGCGTAAGAATCTGAAAAATCGTTTATCATCATTAGATCCCCATAAAGGAACAAGTTCAATGTTACATTCAGCGCTCAAGTAGTTTTCTATGTTGGAAAAACATTCACTTTGAAAATGTTTAATTATTTCGGTGAGAATCTGAGAAAGTGGGAACATGGCCGGTTTTAAAAGGTAAATTCGAGGACGAAGTTATCGAAACTGAAATCAGTTAAAAACTTGAGACAATTTTTAAGCGATGATATAGGTATATTTTTCTAAAATGATCACCGAATTTGTTTGATAAAATCACCAACCCAAAATATTACTGAATAGTCTATTACCAACTCAATTTTCCACAGCCTCCTGAGATGTGTGGAACTGTTATTCCTTTGAAACTGAACCGGGACAACTCGGAACTGCTCCAGGATCAACAATAGACCATCAATGTTTTTCGAATCTGAGGAGAGGAGCGACCTATCCTTATCGATTAAAAAAGAAATCTAAAAACTAAACGTTTGATATTCAAGCATTCTTCAAATGAAAATTGACATCTCGAATGTGCCCCAAACATTACAACCTCAAGTGCACAATTATAATTGTGCAATTAAAATTGTCAACTAAGACTGATAATGCATGGGGCCCTGAAGTATCTTTTGATGCTTGCATATGAACCAATGTAAAAGTAGCCTTGTCTATGATTATGGACACCAAACGTAAATAAAACCTTACGAGGTATAATTTCGATAGATATTTGATCATTATATTAAAGATAATGATGATCATGTCAATTTGTTAATGTTAAAAAGGACTCTGGGAATATTCACAAATTATAGTAGGTGAGCAGTAATTCCCTATCGATTTCTTTTAGAATCCAATAACTCTATAAATGATATTCTCTTTGATTGAATGAAAGTATTCAATAATCTTTTTGTCATTTGTCCGCAGAGGACTTGGAAGACATACAGAAATTGCTTTGATTATCAATATCTTACAACGATGATTACAATGCAAATAATACTCAAGGAAAATATGAAATCATACCTTCAGTAACCTCCGAATTCTCAGCCTTGCATACTTAGATTCCCTTCAAACTGTATAGTCCTTATTGTGTTGGCCTCCCGAGATGTCAATTCTTGAACGGAGTATAAGTACATTGTATTTCCTTTAGATTTAGATTATTGTTTATAACGGCTGTTACGGACGTTTTTCAACAATTCTTATTCAATAACACTGCACACTTCTTTTATTTATTTAAAAATTGATTGTGTAATTTAACTCTGTGGTCCATAGAACATTAGGTCTTGTTGGATCATAGATGGTGTAAAACATTTTCGTAGAACGGTCATTCCTTCGGAACTGCTCCAGGATCACCCATAGATCATTGAACATTAGGTATATGGTTTGATCATAGATGGAACAGTTTCGTAGAACTGCCATTCCTTTGGAACTGAACCGGAACAACTCGGAACTGCTCCAGGATAACCAATAGACCATTAGGTCTATGGTATGATCATAGATGGTGTGGAACAGTTTCGTAGAACTGTCATTCCTTCGAAACTGAACCGGACAACTTGGAACTGCTCCAGGATCACCAATAGACCATCCATACGCAAGTGGCAAGAGTATATCTTCTGCAAAATAAAAGTACTCTGTAAGTCCGGTACGATTTTTTTGCTTTCGAGTACAGATGGCGCCCAAGTTGACTCAAATTACAGTGACTAGTAAGAGTATTTATGAATGCAATGTGGAAATTATGGGAAATAACATTATTGTTCCACCATGGTATTCATGTAGTCTTCTACCATGGGTCTATGCTATGGCCGAAAAGAAATGAAACAAGCACACCACAGATAAATATATGTCCGATATTATTTGCTGTGATTGCTGGATGCTGGTGTCAGTGTCAGTATTCTGTTCTGTGGATTCAGTACACAAACTTGTCGTATACAGGAGAGGCTGCGGCCTTCGGAGGCCTTGGTTTAGGATTTAATAAAACTCCTAATTATTTGCTTATCTTTCAACAAAATGACTCGTAAGTTTTGTTTGATGTACAATGTCAAATTGAATTTATTTTTAATTATATCTTCAGGCGGCAATCAACGAGAACTGGCAAGAGCCAAAAGTCAGAAGAAGACACAAGAACAAGCAAGAGGAAAGCGAGGAGATGGGTTGACATTAGAACAACGTAAATTTAGGTGAGCATTGGTTGAATATAATTATGGCAATATGCCAACTAATACTTTGATATTACTGTTATTTCTATTCCTTCTCCAGATTTCCACTGCGTTGATTTCATCAGTAATATGGGTAATGACCCTCTTGGGTCAATTGCTATATAAATAAACATTCAATGCATCATTAATTAATAGTAGTGTCAACAAATTGTTTCTTTTTTTTTGTATAATATGTCGCGCCATACTTGACGTTCAGCAATATGGATGAAATTTATGAAGATCAAAATAATTTTTTTTTTGCACTCACCAAGAAAAAAAAGAAAAAACTGCGATCAACAAATGTTTACCCAAAAATTCATTGAACCAAAGTGTGGTAATATTCAGTCACTTGCTGATAGCATAGGTACAATGAAGGCATTTTTTATGATTGTAGGAGGATGTGGATTTGTTTGTTTCTAGTGGTATCTCAATCGAACCTTCATCGAGTTTAATCATGATAATAGAGAGGAGAAATATTTGTAAATGATTTCACTGTAAGATACGTGCAGTAGGCGAGGATAACCTATTTTTCTTAGGTGCTTTCAATGATGTAGAAAAGGCTTTTTTTGGGAAAGGTAAGGTCATAAAGGTCAATTTAAAGTTTCGCATAAGGTACTATACCAGACAAGATAAAATGATTTAATGACAGATTATCTGCATATAAAACATTTCCCATCTTATACTGTGATAGACTTTGAGGAATGCAGCTATCACAATTTTTTTTCTGTTATTGCAGTGTTTTAACTTGGAATTAAGTGTATGTACTGACCATACCTGTAGATAATCAAGAAAACCTAGAATAATTTTGGTTTATTCAATCTGGCGTTGTTCAGAGAGAACTTCCCTGAATTCCTCTCAAAAGAGTTTATGTACAAGGTTTTTTTTCGACAGGTGCTAGAACTCGTCAAAAGAGATCATTTCGAGATCATATAAAAGATTCAATTTGAAAAAAGTGCGAAAAAACTTGGGCATAAAGATTTAAAGACCACTCTGGATCGTGTTATCTCTCTTTCAGAAAATCTGCCATGAATCACGGTGCCATATGCATTCCAGCCAGTAAATAAAGTGAAGGATTTTATATCAAATTTGTATATTCTCTTTCAACTTTTATAAGGGGATTTTTCGTGAACGGTATAATTCTTAAAGTTCAAACTAAGAAGAGGAAATCTTAGTGATTGAAAAGGTCCCATGAAAATTGATCCAAATTGTTGGCAGAAATTGTTCGAAATGGTCACCATTCGTTTGATGTGCACAAAATCTTGCTTGGCCTAATGATGTGATAGTTGATGCATGTAACATTCGTTTTACATGCAGCAACTCACATCAGTTTGCTCACGGAATAATATCACAAGCATTTTCAATACTTAGTTCCTTCGCACTATTCACCTCACCGTACTAAACTAAACACTAATGTTTTCAAATGACCCCAAAAGAAGAAATCACAGGTGTTAAGATCGGAAACTTACAAAAACCATATGCATCATAGGTTATTTCACGTAGACTGAAATCGGACAGCTGGTATTTCGACACATATAGATATCAATACGAACCAGGTCTTAGAATTTCTCAGATTCACGGGTAACTTTGATTTCGAAATATCCGGTCCTGATAAATATTTTATACAAACGATTTTTGATGAGTTCTAGGACCTGCAGAAAAAGCCTCACATTTGAAATCACCCTGTATAATAGATGGCACAGGCAAACGATTTACGTGAAAACACAAATTTTTCACGATGCATCTGAGATTCATTTCAATTGATATTTTGCATTATTACTTCAATCTCAGGATTTTCGAGATTATTAAAAAAAATATTTTTTGCAGAGATGCGGAGGTGATGCGGGAAAAACAGCGGAAAAAAGAAGAAGAAGCTCAAGCAAAACAAGCTCGGTCGTGTAAATAGACACAAATTTGATCATATTACGTGTGAAGTAACAATTGGATTTTAATTTTTTTTTAAAGTTGATTTTGGAATCAATAACTTCGATTAATTTTTGAAAAACTTTATATAATTTTATACCAATAATAATATATTTTATTATCATTGCTTGTATTCAACAGGAGTCCATATCAAGATGTGAAGTGAATATTGTCCTAAAATGACAATGAACTATGTTGAGTTTGTTGATATTGCTGTACCTATACTGAATCAGTATTTGAACAATTTAATGTTCGAATATATTTCATGTTGTGTACCTAAAATAATTCAATGAAGTAGATACACAGGAAACTTGATTTTCATTTACCTCGAAGCATTTTTTATGCATTTTTATATCCGATGATTACATATAAATTTGCATGCTGACGAAAGTTGCGTTTCTAAAAGATATTCAAATGTATCTGAGGACTCTGATGCGTCGAAGTCTCTTGTGTACCGACCATTTTGTAAGGGTGTCAATGGAGGTCATTGTGAAGAATTCTACGAGTAGTGCGGCCACTGCGTGCTTACGCGCAAAGCCCCTGGAGGCCGTAAAAGAGACTGTCGTACTTCGCGAAAAGTACACTTCGACAGGAAAGGCTCATTGCTCCTTCGACCACATTATGTTTACGACTAAGTACATACTGACTGAAACTTACCGAACAACAGCTCCGCATCATTATCATCTTGGTTTTTGAAAAGAACCGGAATTTACTTCCCTTCGCCTCAATGCAATTTTCCCGTTTTTCTTCTGTTGTTAAATTGGAGAGGTCCTCCCCTCTTTCGCATGGTTCATTGCTATTCGCCATTGGCTTCTTTGCATGAGGTATTTCCTGTTGTCTGTGGTTCTGACTGGTAACATTACTATCCTTCTTATCTCTTTGTTTTCGTGTTCTTTCATCGTTTCAATTGAATTCTTGGTGTGTTTGTCAATTATTTCCTCGATTGTTGGTATTTCCAATTCTTCTCTTTTATTGTTTATTGCTGACTTACCATGGGGCACCTACAGCTATCCTCATTATTTCATTCAACGTACTTTGTAGATATTTTTTTTTGCTATTATCGACATTGAATCAGACTACTCATGCGTACGTTATGCTTGGTATTAGCACTGTCTTAATTGTTTTCATCTTGTTTTCCAGCGAAAGTTTGCTGTGTGCATTTAGGAGCGGCTATAAATATCCATGTAGTTACCTGGTCTTCTTTTTGATTTCTTCCATTTGTTTGTTGAATTTCGGCTTTTCCTCTAAGGTCACGCCCAGATGTTTTGCTTCGTCTTCCCAGTCTATCTTCTGGTTTTCTATCATGACGTTCCCTGCTTTTTCTTTCTTCAAATTTGTGCCGCCGAGGTATATGGCAACTGTTTTCTTCGCATTTATCTTGAACCTTCATTTCTTGGAAATGCTCATCAGTCTGTCTACGTCTATCTGGCGTTGCTTCGTTATGGATTTCCTCATTCTGCTGGAGTAGTATACAGCAGTGTCATCTGCAAACTGGGCAATCTTACATCTTCCCATCTTCGGTATGTCCGACATATATGTATATGTTGAACAGCAATGGTCCTAGGACCGATCCTTGTGGTACGCCGGCTTCAATTCGGGAACTGCTAAGCTTGGGGCAATGGTGTGGGCCCATCCCCACCCGCCTGCGATACTGCGTTTTCACAATGCGCTGGAGAACTTCGTGATAATTCCCTGTCCACCCTGTATTATGTGCAAAAAAAGAGCATTCAGTTAATGGCATATTTTGATAAAACGTCTTTCCTTCTACCTTCAACAGGGTTGCCAGTGCTAAAGTATTGACTTCATCTTTCTCAGAAATAGTGATTTTTTCCCAACCAATTTAGGAACTTTGGCTAGTTATATTTTTGTTACCATTTCAGATGTTTCCATCAGACATTTTTAGGATATGAGAAGTGAATGAGGGACAGGTCAAATGCTACAATAAAAGGTTAAGGATATTTGTATAAATTTCGGCAGTTCAAAAATAATTCATACGGTATAAAAACATCTTTGAGAATTTAGTTTTAATAACACAAATATAATGCAACATACACAAAGTGTTGAAGAATTTTAGAATACTATAGTTCTTGCTATACATGATGAAACAGGCTACTCTTGTCCTGTAACGAAAGGAACTAAAATCATAATTTAATATAATGTACTTGATTTAATAAATATATGCATACTGATAATCTATATAAAAATGAATAACATCAGTAAAACCGTGAAGAATACAAGATAAAAATCGCGTCGACAATACAATACTAAATTAAATAGTAATTTTAAAATTACATTTATGAGACTTTCGATAAAGAATAAAACAATTTTCAGTGAAAAAAGGGGTATCAATCAACTCGAAGTGTTCAAAGCCTGGGTGGACGGATACTAAATTTGGGGGTCATCAACTTTCAAACTTTCTACAGGATATGGTTGATTCCCTCTTTTCACTTGAAATCAGTAAATATCAATGTAGTTTCTGAAAACAACAATATACAAAAACTAGTACTATACACTTATAAATATGGAATTACAATATTCAATATACTCTTTAGATTTTTACATGTAACTACATATTTTACAGACTAATCATTTCCTATTGGTACACTCAAATAATTGTTGTTTGAGTATCACCAACATTTTCCAAACCATCAGCTCAGCACAAAAAATGCAGATAAATAAAATAATCCTATATAAATTTGTCACTTTTTTTCAAATAAATATCAGAAAATATATTTCAAACTGTAAATCTTGTTTTAACTCTTCTGTCTTACAATGATGTAAACAGAAAAAATACATTTTTTGTGCACCAATCAAAACTACATGGGTTACTGCTATTCTCTTCACTTGTAGAATTAATGACTCATGATAATGATAACATTCAAGAATGAAAACACTTCAAAACATCTTGGGTATGTATCAATGGGTGTTCTGTAATTAAATAAACACATATCAGTATATTTGAAAAACACCAATAAGAGGTCCTATTTAAGCAGGAAGATAGTTGAGAATGAGGTGTTTGTACAGATTTACCAAGTATATGCTTAAATATACCTCTTCATTTCAATCCAAAAACTGAATCACTTGACACTTTCATCGACTTGAATTATATGAAATTAATCAATTTTCAATGTTAATTGGAAAAATGATAAATTGAAGTGTTAAATCCAGACCAGCCTTAAATTTCTTATATTTGGATATAAATGAACTGTTGAATACTGCAACCAAATTGAGTGATTTTGTGGCATTGTAGCCACATTCAAACAGCCTTCGAAAATGCGATGTTGGAATGTATGTAAGTACGGATTCATGCAGCATAAATAACACACCTAGCGAAAATGTCACCATTAATGCAGACATTAGTTTAAGCCCATCATCGGCGACAACAATATGAAAATCTCCCAAATAAAGTTAATAGCTGGCCAATTCCTACTGGTTAACTGATAATGCTTTCTTTTCTGCATTAAAATTAACTCATTCTTGATATTTGTTATTTTGGGCTGCTCAAATCCATACTGAAGATATGAATAGGGTATGTGATAGCATTTTATGTGGAAAGGGAATAATGTGACGTCGATGGCTGAACAATTAAACAAAGTTGCCTGCTCAATTAAGATAAATTTACGCGAGTTAGGAAACAAACTTAGTCTAGTCACAGTGTTCAGACTAGGAAACTACCTATACGCCAAACTAGCTAAATATGTTGAGATTCACCAGGAACTTTTCTGAACGGAATTATGAATTTTATTTTATAAGAAAAAAAAATTGTTTTGTCAAACCTCAAGTGATTAGTTTATCTCAAGTGTCACCAAGTGATTAAGATGCGATATATTTCCGATAAAACACTGAAACACCAATAACCAGTTCTTAAGTTCCAATTACATGAAGATGGGCGAGAGTCATGTAAGACGAACGATTGGTAGACAATTTTTTTTTCAATTACATCAATTAATTTGGAAATAAATATTTGACTAGAATATTCGAAAAATTAAATACTTCATTGAAATTATGTTGATTATTCAAAATTCATTTTGAAGTGATAATGATAAAATGTAACATAATAACTTATATCACAGCTTACTTATAAAATGGCAAGTTGTTATACTAATGAATTGAAGTGGTTCAATTGATTATACTTGTAAAAACAATAATGCATGTGACAAAATGTCACTGGAAATTCTAAAATAAAAAATTGAAGGTACAAAAACAGTTGTAAAAATTGTTTATCACATAAATAAAACACGGTAGCGGTCGCCGGGGAACCAATAGCTCACTGAAAGTAAACTTATTCATTCGATATTGAAAAGCTTCAGATTCTCCGATTCATAATAAAGATCGTATTGAAGAAAGATAATATTCGATTTGAAAAACTGGTGGGGTCCAAAAAGCATGAAAAGAACAGGTTTTGGTGGGCACTGCAATCCCCGGAGTCCGGTACTGTAAATGGCAGACATAGCGCCGGAGCTATGCGCCCTTAATACGGTTTCGAAATAAAAAGCATTCTTAAAATATCTACAGGAAAATTTCAAGAAAAATTGAGTCCATGCTGGTATTTGGTCATTGACGATGAGACAATTGTTCCATTTCCAGGACGTCTCCTGAAAAAAGAATTCAAAGAAATTTTGGGAAAATCGGAAATGAAGTATTCCAATTTCCCTTGACATGATGATGTTTTCATTTTATAATAAGGTAAGAAACAATTAATTAATGTTAGGTGTTGTAACTTTTGGCTTGGTCGATATTATTCAATTTTCTCGAAGCAATTTCGTTGTTTATACAGAATGTCTAATGTTTCAGAAACGAAATAACCCAAACAAAGAGTCATGATTATGAAGTTAAATTGTACAAAGATTGTACCACGGATATATACATCTACAATATTACAATCTACATTGACAAAAATGACAATATAAGTCATTATGTGGCTCTGGTTAATAAACGGTTATCGTGCCTTAATAACATCGAGGGTTAACAGGATTACACAAAAAATAAACCGGAACTTTGGCAGAATTGAAAACGCTTACCTAAACATAAAAAGTAATGTTTTTTATGATTTCTTCACTGATTTGTTATAATATTCAAAACGCTTCCCTTATTGGAAAACTTGATTTTCCTACATTAAAATAAAATGTTCATGTGATGGGATACCCGAGAATAATCCCTAATTTAGTTACTACTGGCCGTAATTCACAGAGAGTGACACTGCATCACTAGTTAATTCTTTGTACGGTGATTCCGGAGTTCATTATTCACAACACACACCCGATGTATTTCACAACTCCACGTCAGCCAATGGATACAAAGGAAAGTAACATAATAGACACCGCAATAACGTGAAAAATATTCTTTCAAAGATTCACATCAGTAAGGAAATATCACTTGGTACTTATTTTAAATCTCTCACATAATGAGTCTTTGTTTCATTTTTAATATACACTAAAAATTTTAACTACACTCAGAGGTTGAACTATTTTCGTTGGTTGTTTTCTATATACCATACAAATCTGTTACTTCGTCCATCACAGTGCATTTCTTCTAGAATATAACCTAGATGAAAATTTTCCACTCAAAATAAAAAGCATTCGTTATTCAGATGATTCAAACAACTAGGCTCGACAACCAACAGAGTAAACGCTACAACAGATTATAAGCAACATGCTGGCCAAAACACTTTGAGGAAGTAATCCATTCCAAATACATTTTTTCACTATCTATATGAACCAGAACTTGAGAATTTCATTGGTTGAAAAATAATTTGGTCAAGTGAAAAAATGATTCAAAGCATGGATTAAGCATCTGGGGGAACAAAATGGTGTTCACATTCAACACAATATTCCTCACAAATATCAATTTTAATTATTATTGAAAATTTGAACAATAAGGCCGGTGGTATAAACATTTTGAACTGCAGTTCAAAATGAGAAAATTTTTGTATAATGAATAGTATTTCAGACTGAACAGAGTCCAATTGAGTGAAGATGCACTACAGATCCACGTCAAGAAATAGTTGTATTTCGATGGATTCAATTAATTTTAAAAAATCCCGATTTTGGTTTTCATCTTTATTGACGGCATTCATAAATGATTTAACAAGAATAGATAAATTCACCGGAGGGATAACTGGATGGTGTTATGCAGAATTAAAAGAATTCAAGTTATTCCACCAAAGGAACAGAATTTTGTTCGAAAGACTAAATGTGTAGAGATTTAGAAACTTCCAAAATTGGGGCGTTGAAGGTACTGATGATTTGCCACAAAGCAAATCAAAACCTGTGGGTTGACCTTTTGGCATAACAACATCCGATAGTATTCTTTCTTCTTTTTTGTATATTTGGTGTTGATAATAAATTGTTATGTCAAGAATATAATAACAAGTACTCAGTGTGTCGAATCAGAAAAATGTTGTTTAGGAAATTCAAAAATCCGGGTAAACCCGAAATGTTGCAAAATAGTTTTTTCCGCGATTATTTGAAAACGGATTTCGAAATAAATTGTGCATTTAATATGACAAAATCTATGGTCATTTTCAATTCTGAAATAATCGCTCGAATAGTTCTCAAACTTCTATTAGCTGTCATTCAAAATTTTTCCTGATTCTGGTTCTGAGCGCCTTCAAATTGTCTATTGGGGAAAGTCAGACAATATTAATGCCAATAAAGCACAACAATTTTTTTTAATGAGTGTTTCAAAAAAGTAATACCAATTCATGAAATGTTCCATTATCTCAAGTTAATATTACTAAATTTAGTATTTACAGTATGAATTACAACGACGTTAAAGATATTCTTGCTTTTTCGAAGCCTACTACATTTTTGATCCACTATACAAGGTCTCCCAGAAGTCGACGTCAAGCCGAAATCGGTTAACAGGTTAAGTCAGGATATTCATCAGAAAAATATTGAAACAAATCTAAGTCGTTAAATTATATTGCATTTTCTTTTATTCGAGAAAATGCACATCATATGATAATTTTTGAACTCCTGTTGCTACAAATCTTTACTTTTTTCCAATTTTATTTTCTCTATGTTATCCTGAGTGGTGCTTCTGTAACCTGTAACCCTCTATTCTAAATACTAAGCCAACTGCTCCAGCTTGAAAGATAATGTCATTTTTTGTCGAACCAAGTATTCAAAATTAATATATCGCCCTGACTGTACTGAAAAACAAATTGTACTTCATCAGTCAGGCGAGTGACTTCAAAAGTTAGCGCTTTCAATGAGGATAAAAGTGTATAACACTAACTGCATTATTCCTTAGATCGGACAAAAAAAGTTTCCGACCATTTTCTTTTCAACATACTAAAAATGATTCTAGTGTATCCAATACGTGCCCTAACTTTGTGAATCTGGTTTGAATGAGATGGAGCGAGTCCTGCCATAAAGTGTGAGTGAGACAGATAGTGACACCACTTTTTGGTATTGGCACACGCAATTCTGAAATAGTATGACATTTACTACATTTTTTCTTAGATGGGCCAAAACGAAGGTTCAGAAAACATGACATGGTGTCCATTTTCTTGAATAAAAGAAAATGCAATATAATCTGAAGAATACACGACTCAGATTTTTTAAAATATTTTTCTGATGACTATTACGACTTGGCCTATCACCCGATTCCGGCTTGACGTCGATTTCTGGGACACCTGTATACAACTTCCGACACAAAGGACGGACGGTTTTTGAAAAATCATAAAACGGGTAATTTTTACACGAAAACAAATTTATTGACGCATTCAGGTTTGCAATGAAATAGCATTTGTGACAATTAAGTGCGAGATAAAAACAAAAGGACATAATCAGGAGGCTGATTGAATTGACGCCATTGGATAGACCGGGAAAAATGGCAGTGTAAATGTACAATTTATTTGATAATCGTTGTCAAACGATGGAAAAAAATTAAACAATTTTGCAAAACTTCGGGATTTCCCGGAATCTCTCTGAACGATATATTGTTAGGCATATAAAAAACAACTTTTCTCTGGAATAACCGACCCCGTATCGCCTACTGTTTCATCCTAATGATATATACATTATTATTATATTTCAATGCAAGTTTACCCTCCAGCAAACTCCTTAGAACATTTTTTGAGGTTATCTGTCAAAAAATCGAAAAAAAAAAACAACCAAAAATCAGTGCTACCAACTTGAACTTATTTCAGTTTGGTTTTTATACTACCGGCCATTCTATATTCTTTGTGACAAGAAATAACAATGAAAATCAAGAAATGTATCTTTTGAATGAGACTTAATGAAGAAATCAACTGTTGACAGGCACTCATAGATGAGTTGAACATGCTTTCAAGTTATGACACAAGTATTGGATTCCATCAAAATAACAAATGAAATATACAAGACAATCATTATTTTTGTCTTGGAGTTGGAAGAATCTTTTAAACTAGCACAAACGAACGAAGCACCAAATGGAAAATAATTCGGAAACACTTGCCAGGAGCATCGAATGTCAATAAAAAGGTATAAGGATTCCTTAAAAGAGAAAATTCGGTTATCACAATTAGAAAACATACATGACAACCTCATCAACATTTAGTATACTTTCTGTAACAATCAAGCTTGCGCGAGACCTGCTCCCAATGCTTCCATACCTTCTGGTGGCACTCTTACATTATCGTTGGAAACTGAACCATTGATAGCACCATTAGCCATGGCATACAAATCAGGTGTTGTGTTTTCGGGAGGACTACATAGTGTCTGCACTGCCCTGTGCAACTGTAAATAATCAGTCATGGAATCCCATATTCCTGGTCTACGATTATGGTATAATTTGGCATACAAGTACACATCTACATGGTTATCATAAGTGAGGTGCTTCTTAAGCGACGTTAAAATGCAAAAACTAGCTGCCTCAGTTCCACCGTATCTGTAAAAAATAATCAGAGTCAATAAATTGCTTTAATTTTGCTAGGTTATGGTAGAGTTCAGAGAGCTCTATCGTGTCACACCGTAGGCAATTTACAATGCAAAATCAACGAGTCGTCAAAAAACCATTGTGTGCATGGAGTTCCAAAAATTGTTGCTACAAATCTTCACTTTTTTCCAATTTTATTTATCCTGAATAGAGCTTCTGTAACCTTTAACCTTTTATTCTAAGCCAACTGCTCCAGCTTTGAAGATAGTGTCACTAAGGATTCAAAATTAATATTTCGCCCAACTTCAACTGACTGTACTGAAAAAATTACGAAAAGCACTGCCGTGAAGGCAGGAGCTTTTGAGCGCTCGTACATGCACCTTGTAGGTAGATTCGCATTTTCCAGTTTTAGAAATCAATTGAAGGAATTTTTGACAGCCATCAAAAAAATTCTGAAACTTAGGCGAAACTCCAGACTTCATGTCAGTGCTTCAGCTGATCAATTTTTTTTCGATAATCCGCTAGAATTTTCTACGGTATCTATGCTCTTGGTGATGCGATCTGGACAAAATTTTGCACGTAGTTTGAATACATTATTCCTCAGCTAGGTGCATAATTTCATTCAAATCCTATCAGTAGTTTCGAAACTATCAGGAAAAAAATATTTTGAAGGGCCATATTTACGGAACCCCTAGTCTTATTTTGCTCATTGATGAACGTGACCGCGATATTCGCGATCCAAACCCACCCTGAAAATTTCAAGTTCCTTGGCCTTTCTGTTCAAAAGTTACAATTTTCTATGGTTTCTATGGTTCTGGTCATGCGATCTGGACAAAATATTGCGTCAATATATCATTCTCGATTAAAATACAAAATTTCATCTCGATCGAATCCGTAGTTTCGAATTTATCGAGAAAACAAAATTTCAAACGACCGTATTTACGGAACCCCTTGTATAATGTTGCTCATAGATGAACGTGATCACGACACTCGAGATCCACACCTATCCTGAAAATTTCAAGTCCCTAGGCGTTTCCGTTCAAAAGTTACAATTTTCTATGGTTTCTATGGTTCTGGTCATGCGATCTGGACAAAATTTCACATGTAGCTAAAACACCTCATTTTCCATTTGATGGCAAAATTTCATCTCGATCAAATCTGTCGTTTTCAAGTAATCAGAGAAACAAAACTTTGAACGGCCATATTTACGGAACCCCTGGTGGAATTTGGCCCATTAACGAACTTAACCGAGGCATTCCGGAACTGAACCCACACTAAAAATTTCAAGTTTCTAGGTTGTTCCGTTCGAGAGTTATCGTGCTTACGGCCGGACGGACGGACTCAAATTTTCCGACGGATTCGTCATCAGTGAGTCGAACATAGTCGATTGAGACCATTTTCGGCTCAAAATTCGAAAAATACAGACATCGTGACGAAATGATATAGCCCTCGTGTGAGTAGTACGAGCGCTCAAAAAGTATGACACAACGTCATCCTAAAAATTTCCAATACTCAATTGATTCATGATTGTAGCCGTAAACAGAGCAATTATAAGAAACAAATCAAATCTCACCTGTCAACAACAACAATTGGTCCATTTTGTATTCCAGAATCTAGAACTATATTTGGTAGTTGATAAACTTCCGCTATACTGGCACAGTGATGAGGCCAGTTGGTGCAGTGAATCATTTTAACTGGTATCTCGTAGTCATCTTGCATAGACTGCATGGTGAAATCCCTGGTCACATAATTTGATTGAGCCTGTTCATGAACAAGTTTTATTTTGTATGAATCGGCATCTATCGTTTCTTGGTCGGTGGGCCAGAAAACTTCAAAATCTTGATTATCGATCATGCTGAGCATCACGATCATTTGAGCATTATGGTCCCAGACCATTTGCCAGAAGTCTTTTATGGTGTGTTTGAGAGGGTGTTGGGTGATGATGAATTCTCTCAGGCTGTGGAACCCTTGCATCCATGTAGCATTCACATAATCCGAACCGTCTTCACCAGGCTTTGGTGTGAGATGAACTCTGGAACTTTCCACTGGTAGAATATCTAGTCTTCTATTCTTTGGCTGATTTATCACTTTGTTCGCTGACACTAGGTAGAAGTCTTTACATAGGAAACTTGTCGCTAACTGCAAATAGACAACAGTTAAACTCGTATTTTTTCAGAGCTACATGAAAATTGAAGGAGAGCTCAAGAATATTTCAACGGCTCACCTTGAACTGGGTTTCTGGCGGTTTCCATAGTTCAGGTCTGTCTTCAGTCATAACATTCTGCAATATTTGAACATATTTAGGGAATTGTTCCCTACTAATATTAGTCTCTCCAGATTCTATCGCTTCAACCAAAGCATCATGGATGAAAATATACTGTTCCTCAGTCTGTACTAAGAAATTTCTCTGTGAACGTATGTGTTTCAAGAACCCATAGATATTCACTTCTCCACGACTTCTGATCTGTCGAAGCATTGCGTCTAAAACTATGTATGTGCCAGTTCTTCCAACACCAGCACTGAAAGAAAGACAAAAAATTATTATTATAGTTCTCTTTCTTTGTGTGTTATATTTCTAATTTGTTTTTTATTTGAGACCGTCTATTTCATCATGTTGTAGAAACAAACAAGATTGGAAGATTAATTCTCAAGGAAATGAACAGCCAGAAACTTCCCTGTGAAGTTAATTTCTTGCCCCTGAACAGATTCGGCGTCAGAAATATTGAGTATTCCAATGATTCTGATGCTATACCAATGGTTTCTGAACTCCATTAGGAGCTTGAGTATGATAAGGCTATGCGATATAAGTTTGGTAAAACATTAATCTGTAGGAATCTAGAAGTGGCCACTAAGTTATCCAGAAACTCGGGTTTAAATTGTGTAAAATTAGATTGCGACCAGGTTTTGCCCAAAGGTGTGTTAACGGGAGGTTATTGCAATACATCTATATCTCTATTGGATATGCAGAAAAACAGTAGTGAAATTATACAGCAAATCAAACAGTGTGAAGAAGAGTTGAAATCTCTTCGAGAAGAACTGAGTAAAACTGAAACATCTATCAATAGTATAGTCTCAGAAATGCAGAAAACTGAAACTAAAAACAGCAAAGCAAAAGGTATTTTCGATAAAGTTAAGGGCGAATTGACATTAATCATTGATGAGAGAAGAACTATCTAATATTGTCATATCAATATCTAGTCACTGTAATTTGAGTTAACTTGGGCGCCATCTGTACTCGAAATCAAAAAAATCGTACCGGACTTACAGAGTACTTTTATTTTGCAGAAGATATACTCTTGCCACTTGCGTATAGATGGTCTATTGGTGATCCTGGAGCAGTTCCAAGTTGTTCCGGTTCAGTTTCGAAGGAATGACAGTTCTACGAAACTGTTCCACACCATCTATGATCATACCATAGACCTAATGGTCTATTGGTTAACCTGGAGCAGTTCCGAGTTGTTCTGGTTCAGTTCCAAAGGAATGGCAGTTCTACGAAACTGTTCCATCCATGATCAAACCATATACCTAATGTTCAATGGTCTATGGGTGATCCTGGAGCAGTTCCGAAGGAATGACAGTTCTACGAAAATGTTTTACACCATCTATGATGAAACTATAGACCTAATGTTCTAATGTTCAATGGACTACAGAGTTAATGAAATCACGCAATTACTTATTAAATAAATAAAAGTGTGAAGTGTTATTGAATAAGAATTTTTGAAAAACGTCCGTAACAGCCGTTATAAACAATAATCTAAATCTAAAGGAAATACAATGTACTTATACCAAAGACTCCTCTTTGCTTATACTCCGTTCAAGCTGAGGGCGAATTGAGATTGATGAGAGAAGAACTATCTAATATTGAAAGATTCAAAGGATCCAAAGAAAGATCCTTGGCTCAGTGTAAATCCAATTTGGAGGTATGATGTCTACCAAAGGAAGGTTTAGAATCTGAGTTGCACCAAGAGTTATTATCCAACTTATCTGTCGCCGATCAAGGTGAGGTTGATTAATTGAACGATGATATCAAGCGATTACAAAAAGAGAACAGAGAAGCTTTCAGTATGAGAATGAAACTAGAAGCTGAGAAGAATAAATTAGAAAATTTGCTTACAAATAATCTTATCCGAAGGCATGACGAAGTTCTTCATGCCCTACAAGAAATATCCCTTGAAGACCATAAACGACAACTGGTCAATGACAAGAGTGAACTCAAAGAAATCGATAATAAAATCGAAAGGGTCAATAAAGATTTGAGCTCGATGGAAACTAAGGTCAAAGACATGACTAGAAGACTCAAAAACGAACAGTCAGATTTAGACAACTACAAGAAGAAAGAAGAAGATGCTCAAAATAGAATTGATGAAGATACAAAACATCTTGAAAAATTCGCCACGAAATCTTTTGGAACAAAAAATCGCTGAATGCGTCGAGAAGATAAATCAGTTAGGGGCCCTTCCTGGTGAAGATCTTTATTCTCATTACATTAAAATATCATCGAAATCGTTGTTCAAGGAATTAGAAAAAACCAACAATCTACTGCAGAAGTTCGGTCATGCGAATATGAAAGCTTTGGATCAATTCATGAGTTTCTCAGATCAGCAAGAAAAACTGCATAAACGTAAAGAAGAATTGGATAGGGGAAGGAAGGAAGTTTTCAAGAAATTAGTTCCTGCAGGTCGTGCGGTAATGAAGACAGCCGATAATGAAGATGGAAAAGCTATAGGTGAGTTATACCATGAATAACAATGGCGATTCATAACGCTTTCAACCAAGTGTTCCTCTTTGCATTCAAGAACTTTCAGAGAATCTTATTTTTCGATTAAAATATGAAATAATAGAGGAGCAATTGAGATTGACATTATTTTCTTGTATATTACCTGCAATGTACTATGATCGGACCACCATCTGGTGGATTAGCAGCAGCCGACTTAGTCACAAAGTGCAATACTGGTAATGGGTGATCGGGAGTTCCATGGTCGGGCCAATTGGTATAATGATATTGATAAACAACTTTCTCAGCCATCAAAGACTTCTTTTTCTTGATCTGAAAAAATTCGTCGAACATGAGAGATTTTTGAATGTTAGTTCATATCGATACCTTTTTGCCAAATTATCGTAAGCCTCAACGTACTAAGTTGAGGCTTACGATAGTTTGGCAAAAAGGTATCGATATGTGAAACCGTCATATACTCAATGTTGAACCATTAGGAGCAGACAGAGACACATAAAATAACTTACTCGAAGGTGACGTATTTGTAGTGTCCTCACAGTGTAAGTTGCCATAATATCTTCCTTCACAAGTCTTACTTGAATAACTCCATATGTCTCAGTACCCTCTTTGGGCCAATACATATCACATTTACGCTGCAAATAAATCCATTAAACTATCATGTATATCAGTTGAAAGTGCTGAAAAATTTCATAATTTCCTTGAAATTTGTAGGTTGGTTGGTACACAAGATTTGATATTGAGGGTTTTGCTTTTCGAGAAGTTGATATATTTCATTTCGATTTATAGAATTGCCCCGAATGGATCAAAGGTTCTCGATTTCATGAAATCAGCTCTTGAAGGTCCCAACAAAAACTTTGGATTACAAAAAGTGGAATGTTTTTTACTTGAACTATTCTTAGGTTCATAAAGAGAAATAATAAACAAAGAACGAAGCAAATGTCACAAAGTTCTTTTATTTTCCTGTTCCTCCATGAATATTGCCCACAAATCTATTTTCGAAAACTTATATAACCATCATTCAGTAATCAAACCAGTATTAACAACTCACCCTTCCACGTTCAACCAAGTTGGTGATCATTACAATGATGTTCACTCTCTGCTCCCAAACCATTCGCCAAAAACAATCAAACGTCGATGGTAAAGGACCTTGTGTTCCAATATAAGCTTTAGACCATTGGAATCCATCAATATAATTAGCATTGATGTAGTCAATATTTTTCTTTTGTCCTGGCATCGGTAAGAGTTGTACTCTGCTGTGATCGTCTGGAAAATGATTCCATGTAAACATAATGAAATTTTAAAAGAACTGAATTGTATGACAAAAACTATCATTTTATTTTTATCAACTTCAAAAAATGGAATCACCGAACTATATTGAATATATAAGAAAAACTCAATAATCTTTTCATATCAAACAGCTAGAGAGCCATTAATCTAATATTGAGTGAAGCCTTTCATGATATTCAAAATAGTTTTATTTTACTCTTAAATGTTAGTGAAGGGATACTCACATGCAATTATATTCAGATATCTGTTCTTAGCTCTGTTATCTGGATGCTGAGAATGCTCAGAAGTATGATCATCGGCGGTAGCTTCAGCTTGAATCGATTCATATTCCTTGCTGAATCCAATGTCGCCATCGGCATGAAGTTCACTTACATGTTTAGCAAACATATGTACCGGAATGGCCCCTTTATAATCCGACGAACCATCGGGGGAGGCGTTCCAATCTAATGTCGCATTTGGTACCGAACAAGGGGGGTCGTCCAAGTAGTAGTAAGAAGCATGAAAACATTTTCTGCAAACAATTAAAATCAAAATTTGTTGAATCAGAAACTATTAGTAGAACTTTTCAGTAGAATATCATCATAAACTCACCTCCACATGACAAAGGCAGATATAGCCAATAGAAACGCTAGTGTTGCACAGAGAACCCCAGCTAAAACTCCAGTACTAAGCTCATGTGTAGTATGACGCATATATTCTTGAATTTTGTCGCAGTTTTGTTGCATGAAAACAGACTTTGGCTCAGAAGCATTTCCTAAAATGATTCTGCCGGTTCTATTGCTTCGTGTAGAAGCCTGAAGCTGAACTTTGTAAACGGCATCAGTAGTGACATTTTCCACCGTAGACTGTAAAAAATGGTGAAAACTTCAGTACAGAAAATTATAAAGAATGATTTAAAGACAGGAAGTTATTATGAAACCTCTATATCAAGACCATCGTGCATGCATTTATTCTCAGGAATTATCAAGTATATATTGGAAGGTTTTGTCAATAGTTTTCTTCCAAGACATACAGTGAAAGCCGTTTATTACGACACCGGTTATAACGAAAATCCGTATATAACGACGAAATTATCGACAATTGTTTGGAATCCTATGTAATTCAACATGAAACCATTCGGTTGTAACGACTTCGTTTATAACGACGAAGTCGCTTATAGCGACAAAAATTTTTCAAGCTTGTTGTCTATTTCTTCCGTTTATAACGACGTACCACTAAGAATTCGTCGCTGCAAGCACGTGATCTTCCGGAAATACTCGAGCGATGCAGGGGAATCCCCGTTTTATGTTACGTTGTGAAGACATAAGCAGTTGCAGTTCTTAAGTGATTGACTTCAGTTTATTCATCAAGCGATTGACTACACTAAAATGGCTTTAACGTCTAAATTAAAAAGAAAATATTTTTCAATTTGAGAAAAGGGAGCTATAGTAGCTCGAATAGAAAATGGAGAGTTTTGTTGGCTTTGGAATTTGGCGTTGCACATTCTACAATTTCAACGATGTGGAAAAATAAAGAAAAAATTAAGGAAGCATTTAATCAGTACATTTTTAAATAAAAAAAAGATAAATCCTATTTCTGTGTTCTCTATACAAATTTTTGGATATAACGACCATCGGATATAACGACCTAATATTCACGGTCCCCTCAATGTCGTTATAACCGGATTTCACTGTATTTTAAAAAACAAAAAAAAAAAAAAGAAATAATATTTGAGTTCAGTAATATTGGGTCAAATTATGAGAAAAGGTTACTGAATTTATACAATTAACCATTACGGCTATCTCAATTTTTCTGGCAAAAGGAAGTATCATGAATTGATTACAAACATGAACTTACCGAAGTATCCAAATGCTTAGTCAGTGTTGGTATAGTAATATTATTCCACATATGATTATCTAGGCGAATATAGATATAATAAAAATCTACAGATTCGAAGAAATTATTTGGCCGTTTCCATTTAACGAACATACTATTTTGGGTCTGGCATGTGAGATTCAGAATGATAGGAGGATCAGGACCCCCAATGTCGGTTGTATTGATGACTGGAGCAGAAGGTTTACCCTCATGTTTCGCAGTGAACGCTTTAACCCATATCTTGTATTCTGTCAAAGGTTCTGCAAATTGAAATATACATGTCACATTTTGAAACTAATTATATTCGTACAGTGTTCTTATTGACATCTACCAAGTTACACCTGAGTTTTTCAATTCCTATCACATAAAAATTCGACAAAATAAAACAACATCAAGGGTATAACACAACATAGTTCTTATTTCAACAATCAAGTTGGCAATGATAGTTTGCCAATAATTATGAGTAAAAGATATTGACAGAGAGCGAATGATGTAGGAAAAATACTCTACACACATACTTCAACAGAAAAAACTACTAATCACTCATAGACTAACTAGACTAACACTCATAGAAACTAGAATAAATGGCTTCAAAATAGCTCCAATCCAATAGAAGGATTATTATTCCTTTCAAAGTAGGTATCTTGTTTTGGTTACAAGGATAAATAAACGTGTGTTGTATAAATATTTGGATATTCATAAAGTACTTACTCAGATTTGTCAGGTTGTATATAACATGGGAGGATGCTTGCTTTTGGGATTGCACATAAGTTAAATTAGTCATGATGTAGTAAATCCTGTAGCCCTCGATAACACCATTAACATCTTCCGGCTCTTGCCATCCTAATTTGATGGAATCGGAAGTCACATCCAAAACAGTCAATCCTCTTGGCTCGCTGGGGACTGCAAAAACAGAGTAGGCGTGTCGTTAGTAAAATAAGGTTATATCATATCCATTTATTAAGAATTAAAACTATTATTTAGATACATACTCCAATTCTCTGGACTGAATGTTGTTGAGGAATCATAATCGCTAGTTGTTGTTTCGAAACAGAGGCACCCGCTCATAACAAAAAGTAAATAAACAAAAACATGACCCATCATAATATATAAATGAACCACCTAATTAGTAATAATCGTACCGGCCATTTTACAATGAATTACAACAGTTAAGAGCACAATCTCCGTTCTCCGTACATCTCTTCAGCGGTTAGTCGGTAGTATTATTGTTTAAACAACTGGATAAACAAACAATCGTATTCATTAATTTGTCACCCAGCCCCTTATCCGAAAACCGTAGTCGCTGCTGACAGCAAGAGAAGGGGTCAAGCGGGCCGCGCCTGAAACGCGCAGAAGCAAAGACGAGACAGCGATGCCAATATTGATAGCTTTACGGTGAATAACATCAAAAAAACAATTAATTTAGGACTCCGGGTACTGGGAAATTGGGGGATATTTGTGAAAAAACAATTATAAATGATAATTATATTGCCTATCATTTTATTCTATGTTCCTATTTGCTGTCAGTTATGAATCGACGAGTTTTTCATTCATAGGGATGAAGGTCGTTGAGGTTATTCATAAATTGCCCCATTGATCGATTGATTTATTCTATGGTCATTTGAATACTATTTCCCAGAATAACTTCATTGATTAATTCGTTCATTACTATGCATTACGCAACACCCTTAGAAATAGGAAAAATTATTATATATGTATGTGATAATTTGAGGAAAATCAGTTAGAACAATTCACGTATCGATTCGTGAGGATATGTTTTTGATCGTAGCTGAGTTCCATGCAGACAATATTCAAATTCGTTTAAATTCGAGTACCTTTTAATAGTGAATTATTGGAATTTGGAATCGGACACAGAGTGGAGAATCGTCAGCTTCTCCATAGGAATGCGCATCTTATTTTATAAGTATTCGGTATAAGAATATAACTGAAATGAAGAAATGATCATTATTTTGCTTCACTTCCCAATTGAAATTGCTACAATGAATGCCTACCGGCGATAATTTTTTTTGTTTACAATTAACCATACCTACTAAAAATACCTAAAGCAATGTAAAATATCTTCCATAAGCGGAATCTTTTTCGAGTCGATTATTAGATCATCGCTACTTGCTAGGTCATTACTAAACAAGGACTTGTCTTCACTGCATTGTGAATTTAAACATTGTTCCTTAGAAGGTCTCTCCCAGCGCAATTACATCTTTTTCAACCTTCAGTCAATTACCAGATTTGCATTAACGAAAGTAGGTACTCAAACGTGCGATATAAGTTTTGAAAATCGACAACAGGGTTTGAAAAACTCTAATCGATGCTGATTCACAGAAAGTTTACTCTATAGTCAATTATATCAAAATGTTTATATTGAGCGCTTGTTCTACGTTCTATCTTTTTCCCAGATCGCATCACCATAGAACCATAGAAAATCATATCTTTCGAAGGGAAAGGTCTAGAGATGACTTCAGGAGAGAGGTGTGGATCTCGGATGTCGCGGTCACATTCATCAATGAGCAAAATTAGACTAGGGGTTCCGTGAATATGGTCGTTTGAAATTTAGTTTTCTTGATAGTTTCAAAACTACGGATTCGATAATGATGAAATTTTGTCTTTTAATGGAGAATTATATATTCAAGCTACTTTTTTTCCAGATCGCATGACCAGACCATAGAAAACATAGAAAATCATAACTTTCGAACAGAAAGGCCTTGAGACTTGAAAATTTCAGGATAGGTGTGGATCTCGGATGTCGCGGTCACATTTATCAATGAGCAGAATTAGACTAGGGGTTCCGTAAATATGGTCGTTCGAAATTTAGTTTTCTTGATAATTTCGAAACTACGGATTCGATCGTAACGGAATTTTGTATTTTGATGGTGAATGATAAATTCAAGCTAAATTCTATCCAGATCGCATCACCAGAACCATAGAAACCATAGAAAATTATAACTTTCGAACGGAGAGGCCTAGAGACTTGATTGTTTCCGGGTAGGTTCGGATCACGAATGTCGAGTTCACGCTTATCAATGAGAGAAATGAGACAAGGGTTTCCGTGAATATGGCCGTGCAAAATATTTTTTTCCTGATAATTCCGAAACTACTGATTGGATTGGAATGAAATTTCACACATAGATGAAGAAGAATGTATTGGAACTACTAACAAGTTTGAAGGCTTTGTCTCTGTCTGCGACATTGCAGCTCTCAAACAGATGGACTGATTTCAATTCGCTAGGTTAGTTAGGATATGACTTCTTTAGACAAGTCAATCCGAAGTTTTCAAACAAAAAAAATTATTTCAAAATAATATCACCTCTGAATAATCGTATAAAGTTGGATCTTGCTTGAATCCATATCTGTTCAGATTTTGAATCAAAAAGACGAAAAGAATAGCATATTCATTCCCTCTTCAACAGAGAAATATTCATTTATGCACCATGAATGCTACGGCTGATTCATTCACGGCTCTCAATCAACTGCAATCAATGATGATAATTATTCACAGCACGAGCTTATGGTGGAGAGGTATCAGTTTTGGGTATTCAACATTTACGTTTACCTTTAAAAGTCACCTTGAACTATCTCACTATTTTCTTGTCGATATGTTCGTGTGAATTATTATTCAGTACAACGTATTGTTATCGTTTACGCTCTGGCAGATTTATATTGATTTTCGTTCTGGATGAACCGATAGAAATATGGAATACTTTCGTCAGACGATGCAAATTTTTTTCATTCGGTAAATTCTTCTAAGCTCTACAAATATCTAATTGACATACTTGGAGGGAGCATATGGCAGCAAACTGACTGTTTAGTTTGAATACTTTTGCTCACCAGTGTATTGGTGGAGAGACTAAAGCCTACAAATTTCAAATTTTCGAGGTAGGTTCAAATCCTCGTTCAAATCTCGAATGCCGCAGTTCGGTTCGTTAATGGGCAGAATTCCACCAAATTTTGTTCTCCTAATTACTTCGAAACTACTGAATCTTGTCCAGATCACTTGACCAGAATCATAGAAACCATAGAAAATTTTAGCTTTC
Source organism: Aphidecta obliterata (assembly GCA_963966015.1). Lineage (NCBI taxonomy): Eukaryota > Metazoa > Arthropoda > Insecta > Coleoptera > Coccinellidae > Aphidecta > Aphidecta obliterata. The sequence continues at coordinate 5,937,458 of OZ014436.1, forward strand.
GAACGAGAAGACCTAGAAAATTGAAATTTTCAGGGTAGGTTTGGATCTCGAATGTCGAGTTCACGTTTATCAATGAGCAAAATTAGACAAGGGATTCCGTAAATATGGCCGTTCAAAATTTTCTTTTTCCTGATAATTTCGAAACTACTGATTCGATCGGAATGAAATTCCGCACATATGTATATGAAGAATGATGAACTCAAACTACGTGCGAAATTTTGTCCAGATCGCATTACCAAGACCATAGAAACAGTAGAACATTCTAGAGATATTTCGAAAAAAAATTCTTATATTCCTGTTACAGCTGATTCGGCATAATTAACAAAGAGCTGCTGTCAATTTTCCAAACTTTTTCTTCCTTTATTCTTCATAAAAAATAATGGGAGATTGTTGAACTGAATCCTTTTTATGTCAGCAGAATTCTCATTTTTTAAACTGTATAAACTCGCTCTGCTTTATCACGTTCCGATAATTCACTGCTGGTCGATGCATTCATTATAATGATAAGATAATTGATAATTATAGTTTAGGCTATAGCCACCTATATCTATACCAACTCAAACGAACAATACACATTGTACTCTTTGATTTCTGAATTACGAATGAATCCTTCCTGAATTTCTGTTTACGTTATCCGAAGTTCAAATACCGATTTCTGAACTATTGCTGGTGTTCCCGAAATTCAACCTTACTTTCCGATATCCACCTAACTGCTCTGAAATTCAATTGGAGCTTCATGAAATATTACTGTGGAAGTATCAGGGCACACTGTATATGCCCAAAAGCAACTTATCAATATTTTCCTTGTTCCTTGTTGTCAATAATTTCACGACGCTCAATCGAAAAAAAAACCACAAGGAATCCTTTTCATTGAAACCGTTTCGAAATTAGAAACGCTCTGGTCCTAGAAAAAAAAAACATCGAAAGACATTTCTGAGATGCTTGCTTATTTCGACTCCGCCGTCTGGAAGTATCGGCCAGAAAGCGAAGGCATCAAAATGCCGAGATGTAATAATGATGCACCTTAGGTAGATTCTTTTCTTTTCGAGACCATTATATTCGAATAGGTATCGTACCAACACTTCAAGGAATGTAGGAATGGAGACGACTAATGAAGTGTAAAAATCAGATTGTGTGGTGGAGTATCAGTATTTCTGGTTTCGAAATACAGACAACAAGAAGATAGAAAGGAAATGTAGCATTTCAGTTTCTATTGCGGTGTCAGAATATCGGTGTTCAAAAAGGTGAAAATATCCTTCTTTCATCTAGAATTTTATTTCGAGGTTATGAGGATTGGAGCTGTAATGTAGAGATGCAAAAAAAACTTTCATCCAATAGGGAAGAATCACGTACCGCTAGATGGTCTTTCAGTAAATCAAATATTATTTATAAGATTGCGGAATTAATAATAATGTCTATGATAGTCGAGATAACCACTTTGGACATTTTTGATTATGTGGGTGAAGGTGAATGTGAAAGCAAATGACCCATATATAATAGAAAATTATTGAACTCACGATAAAAAAAATTATCTTTCAGGAAGTGCTAGCTGCAAAGTTACAACTTCTTTGAGATACGTTCCTCAATCTTCAAGATTGTCTGCGATTTTTTAACTGGGATTCAACGGGAATTTTTGCAAAGAAATTTCAGAAGAACTATGTGATGAGCATTGAAGAACAGAGCACATTTTTCGTGATCTTATTCCCACATTACCACTTACAACCCGCTGCATTTTCAGCTCGTATACAGTTTATTTGAAACAATTGTCCATAAATTATCATCTGAATATATCACTTTCGATACATAAATGACTCAAAATCATACAAATATTTCCCACTTTTCCCATATAAACACACACAAGTTAGTCTGTTGTTCATCACTCGGGTAGTTCAAACGATTAAAAGTAGATGTCGCCCACTCCGTGATTTTTTTCCTATTTTTATGTTTGACAGTAGTATTAGGAGTATAAATAGGTTTGTGCGGTTTTTTTATTACAGAAGTCGCTACTAGTTTATTATTCCATTGTTCCATCTGGCAACACCGTCATTTTGAAGTGTCATTATTAGGCTTTCTTTTTCAGTAACTGTCATTTCAACAACTTAAGTTGTCTATGCCCTATGCATTTCACTGAGGTAAAAACAACATAGTTTCTGAGTGCTTTGAAAATGTCAACTTTTGTACCGAATAATATGTTTTTGCGGGGACTTCTACTTCATTACTACAATATGAAGAAAAAGGCTTCCGAAAATAATCGCATTTTAGTGGAAGTTTAGGGTGACCATGCTCTAGCTGAACGAACGTGTCAGAAGTGGTTTTTTTTTCTTCAACTACGAAGAAGTCGAAAAATGGATCGGTGCATGGATAGCTGCCAAAGAACCGGCCTATTTCACGATGGTATCAATTGTGTCAATTGCCAGAAAGATTGGAAAAAGAAGTGGCTAACGACGGAGAATACGTTGAACATTGAATGTATGACCAAATTTTCACAATGTAGCTTCTTCAATTTTCGTCAAAAAACCGCACGAACTTATTTATACTCCTAATAACATCAACATTCTCTTCATATAAATATTGAAGAACAGGAAACCATACTGTTTAGCACAAAAAGGTTTGATTTATTGTCGTTATCTTCAGAAATATATTTCATTCTGTTAAGCTACGTCAAAAATAATGCTGATGGTTCTGCCTGAACAATACACAAACATTTTATAGGAGTTTTGATTTATCTTTGTTATCTTCAGAAATATATTTTATTTTGTTAAAAATTTTTAGTTCCATGATTTTGTTCATTTTTTACATGTGGTTTTATTATATTTAATTTTTCTTCTTATGAACAGTCCATTTTTTTGTGATTTTTAGTACTTATATATTTTTTTTTGTGCAATATTCTTGTTGTAGCTATCTTCATATTTGCAATATATTTTCCATTGTGAACGTGATGTTTTCCTTTTGGGATATTTACTTCAGGAATATATTTTTTTGTTAATCATTCTTTGTTTTATGCTTTGGTTCATTCTTGCCAGGATTATTTTGATGAATGAAAAAAAATTGTACCTTCCATAAACTTAATTTTTCTCAATACTGCCCTGTTGTTTTCATGACCAAATCTCGAATCATTTTTAATTCTGAATTGTTATTAGATTATGTTACCCATGTGATCGTCTTAATAGGTTTTATTTAAACTTGTTTCTGTTTTTTTTTATTCATAGCAGAGCTTTCCCAATATCTTCTGGGGGAAGTATTGACATTATATAATACATATCAATTATATCATATAATTCAGGATTGAAAATGACTTTGGAACTTGTCTTGAAAACCACAGGACCGTATTGAAAAAAATTGGTTGATGAAAGTCTCTCGAAGTTGTAACGTCAGATCAAAGAAACTCAACGTCATTGGGAAGCGCAAAAAAGAGGCAATGTAAATGTGCATTTCATTTCGAAATTCATCTCCGAAATTGGCCAGGAAAATAATTAAAAGTTTTTGTGAACTTTCTAACCAGTATATTGTTACCTGAAAACTTTTATCGAATAAACCCGTCCCTATATCTCTCACCGTTTCATAGATCATTATGCTATCCCATCCTTTTCTTGGACATACTATATGTCGCAAAAGTGAAACAATCCTGTGTACGAAGTGGAAAGAGTTAGGACCCATGTTTGCAGGAAATTTCTTCATGTTTTCATCAGTACTATCTAACCTATCAGCTTGTTACACCTACTCTAGGACACCTGTATACGTAGAGAAGCTACGCCAAGAATAATGCTGAAGACTCTGCCTGAACAATACCCCATAAGTAGGAGTAAAATAAAATTAACCCAATCTGTTATTCATCCAAATCATGTGTGAATTTAAAGTCAATATCTCATTTCGTTTACGAATTATAAGCCTATGACAGACAGACCGACGAACGGCACTTCATTAATAAAATTCAAATGTTGAAAGAAGTGACAGTTAATTTATGGTTTGGTATTTTTTGCGTACCCTTTAACAGTGTCATTATTTCGTACCCAACATTAATAAATGTAGCGATTCACATCAGATCAATTCCGAGCCGATTGAATTTTATTCACATTTGTCACAAGGGAATAAATGGACTTGTCAACAATAATGGAATCATTATAAATGGGGATGAATTCCGACAGAAATAAATTTTCGCCAAATAAATATTCTTTCGACCTTAAGCGCACATCACAAGGGAGTCTTCAGTTGGAACTGCTTGCTCCGTTTAAATTTGGTTGAATTCAGCGAATTAATCATTCCCTCGGCAAGGAAATGAATACCTTGATATTTTCCCGTGAGAAAGAAAAAACGGAAACATCTGAGAAGGGCAAAGGCTGGGAAAAGCACTTACTTCGGAAAAGGCTGAGCTAAGGACGAGCGCTAATGCAGCGTGCGAGTATCTGAAAATGTTTGTTGTTGCACTGAATAAAGAATAGCCTCTTAAGTGTTCAGCCCAAAATTATTTGAATTTCCCTTTTATTTCAGTTGGGCTCATCTGTTCTGTGAAATATGAACGAATTTGATATGATTTACTGTCAGCTTTTACTTGCCGTAGATTGTAGATTTGTAAACGAATTCTCCAAGATTTAAGGGACGTTTTAGGTACAAATAATGTAAACAGAAGACTTTCGGGGAGTTTCAGCGATCGTTTCCTTTTGTTTTTATCACTTCCAATTGGAAATGAAGAAAAACCGAGAACAGGTCAGGAGCTTTTGCACTGAAAAAAACGAATCCCGGGAATTTTCGGTTAGATGAATTCCTGTTGTTTAAACGCAACTATTGTTACTACAACAAGAGAAGACCGTTCTGAGAACAATCTGTACTTGTAATCTAACATACCGATTCCGGCTGAAGTGACTTGAGTCCTATGAACAGGAAAAACGGCAGGCGAATCTACCTTCAAGGTGGATGAACGAGCGCTCAAAAGCTCCTGACTTCGCGGCAGTGCTTTTCGAATATTTTTTTTGAAGCGCTCGAATGGCGTTATGGAAAGAATCTCCTAAGAGGAAACGTGAAATAACTAATTTGAAAATCATACCTATCCAGTATTCCGGTAAACGGAATATTCATCAGGGTAATTTAATCATTTTTCCATTACCTATATGGAGCTTGATTCATTTCCGTATAAATGCATATGGGGTGGGATAATAATGTCTTTTTGTACGAAAATATGTGTTTTTATGAATAAATGCTAAATCCCCGCGGACGGTACAGTGTGGCTTTATGCGGTATTCGAAGCGGGATTCACGCGAATTCCACACACCCCAAATTCCCTTCGACCGAAATTACCAGTGGCGGTCTCTTTGAAAACTTGACATTGGAACCAGGAACTGAGATTTTTATACTGATTTGGATTTAGTTCGCCTTCTGTTCCGTTCCTGCATGTCAACTTATTCTTCAACCCGAAGCCATAATTGAATTCGGAAATTGATTCAATCTGAACCATTGGTGGATTTCATTTTCGAATATTTCTGGCAAAAATGCCAATATTGGGTGTCTTTTTCGAGTCTATACTCATTTTCTGTTCAGGTGACCCAAGTTTTGGGATAAGATATACAGGGTGTTTTCTACGGTGTGGTTTTTTTTTGACAGGTACTAGAACTCATCGAAAGGAATCATTTCGCCGGAATATGATCATATAAAATATTCAATTTGTAAAAAGTGCAAAAAATCTTGGACATAAGGATCAAGACCATCCTGGATCGTGTTATCTCTCTTTCAGAAGATCTGCCATGAATCACGGTGCCATATGCATTCCAGCAGGCAAATAGAGTGGAAAATCTCTTTAAACTTTCATCAGGAAATTTTTCCTGAACGGTATAATTCTTGAAGTTCTTTTTAGATTCACATTTAAAACTCAATACGTACCTAAATCAGATTCAGGGTGGGCATTTTTCAGATTCGCGGGTAACTTTGATTTTGAAATACTCGGCTCTGGTGATTATTTTATATGAAGGATTTTTGAAATTTTGACTTATTTCGATGGGTTCTAGTACCTGTCAAAAAAAAAGCCTCACCTTTGAACACGCTGTATTTAAGATAAACCCAATCTTCTTTTCACGTGGAACCGCAAGAAAGTTGGAAAACTGAATAGGTGTCTACAGCAAACGTAAATCCCAGTTTGTAAATGGAAATATTTAATCTGGGCAGAGTGAGCAGAAGCACGGGGGAATGTTATTTTGTATCTGTCTAAAATAATACCGAATACGGAATAATGTCTCGGCCTTGGCAAAAACTTCTCCTCTTTCTCTGTCTAGGAATCTTCAGTCAGTAAATAGTCCCCAGGGTAGAGATAATTGTCGGGCGCATAGCCGTATCCCAAATCTGCCCCACTAGCATTCCCATTCCAGATATATGTTTCCATCCATTTTCTGTTAGGTTGTTAGTTTGTCTCGGAAGATTTCAGAGATTTGCATAATATATCGATTCCGTTTATTAAACGGCTCTTTCAGCTATACGCCTCCTGGTCCCAAGGTAGCTATTCTTATATCTTATCCGACCGCTGTTCTACATTTTTCAAGTATGTGGTCAAACCGGGCTTATATCCCGGAATTTAGTGTTCTTTGGGACTAACGCCAACCCAGCATATTTTAACCGACTGAAAAAAAGGAGAAACTATGTCTTCCCTGTATGCATGAGAAGAATTCTTCGTGAATGTCGGGAATTCTTGGAATACACTACAGGGTATTCTTGAAATTACTTGCACCTGACTTATTTCGAATATATATTAAGTCATCGATTTGAAATATTCCAGGTTCGTGATACATTTGGTTAAAGCGGAAGTGCATTTCAAGCTATTCATTACCCACTCAATCAAAACTACCCTATCAAGCTCTTCAGAGGTGCAGATGGTTTCTGCCTTTGGTGTACTGTTATCGAGATATTCATCTTTTTCTGACATCATTCTGTAAAATACTGTCCCATAAAATATGCGATGTTTCTTTGAATATCTGCCCGCTATAACAATATAACCAAAGCGATCACAATATCGTTTTTGATGTACTAGGAAATCAATGAAATAGTTTAATCCTAGTTTGTTCTTCGAGTGGAGAAACTTCAAGATCATGTATTTTCAAATGAAACCCCATTTTTTTCCGTTAATTGACTAAATAGTAGCAGTCGATCTAACATGTGCCTTATACAAAGCATTTGTTCATCAGTTGCATTGGTCCACCTTGTTTTTACATAAGGAGACCAATCTTTTGAAATCTACCCTCTTGAACGAGAAGAAAAAAACGTAGAAGCTCATGCATTTCGAGTGTCTTGAATAAATAGCCTTGAAGTATTGGGGGAAAGTCGAATTTTCAAATGTTGTAATAATCCATCTCAATATTTTCATATGGAGTCCAAGTTTTTTCAATCATTCACATTGGTCCACCTCGTTTTTTTCATAAGGAGAACCATTATTTTGAATACATCGACTGAAACTTCGAACAATCATACGAGTTCATACAACATTTTCTGTGTCTTGGATGAACAGTAAGGGGATAATGAGAAATTTCGAATTTTCAACAGTTGAATTGGCCCACCCCGTTTTTATTTCATATGGAGAGCCATTCTTTTTCAAATCTATCGACGAAAACTTAACAAGATAGTAAGAGTTTATCTAACATTTCCTGTGTGGGATAATGAGGAAATTTCGAATTATCAGCAGTTGCATTGGCCCACCTCATTGTTTTTCGTATTGAGAGCCATAATTCCAAAGAAATCGACTCAAGCTTCGAAACATCGTAAGAGTTCATCTAACATTTCCTTTGTCTTTGATGAACAGCTGTAGAGATAATGAGGAAATGCCGATTTTTTATCAGTTGCATTGGCCCACCTCGTGTTTTTACATATTGAGAGCCATAGTTTCAAATTAGTCGTCTCAAACTTCGCAAAATCGTAAGAGTTACATTTCTTGTGTCTTGGATGAGAAGCTCTGGGAATAATGAGGAAATGCCGAATTATCAGCAGTTGCATTGGCCCACCTCATTGTTTTTAATATTGAGAGCCATAATTCCAAATAAATCGACTCAAGCTTCGAGAAATCGTAAGAGTTCATCTAACATTTCCTGTGTTTTTGATGAACAGCTAGCTCTAAAGATGATGAGGAAATGTTGAATTTTTATCAGTTGCATTGGCCCACCTCGTGTTCTTTTATATTGAGAGCAATAGTCTCAAATTAGTCCACTCAAACTTCAAAAAATCGTAAGAGTTACATTTCTTGTGCCTTGGAGGAGAAGCTTTGGGAATAATGAGGAAATGCCGAATTTTCAGCAGTTGCATTGGCCCACCTCATTGTTTTTCATATTGAGAGCCATAGTTTCAAATTAGTCGTCTCAAACTTCGAAAAATCGTAAGAATTACATGTCTTGTGTCTGGGATGAGCTCTGGGAATAATGAGGAAATGCCGAATTTCAATAGAACTCTCACTCAGCAACATACATTTATGTATCATGGGTTGCGAAAGAAAGTGGCGCTGATAATAACATAATGCCGATGAAACTAGGCCAACCCTTAATAAACTTGAGAAAAACTTCAATAAATTTAATAAATCCTTGCTTATTGAAGGTGAATCGTTAGATGAATTTGCGTACTTGTGGAAAGTTAATTCAGTTCGTGAAACATGATTGCCTTGTCAACTAATGGTGAAAATCAAAAGACCTCTCAAAGCTCTTTTAAAATACAGGATCCCATTTGCTACAGTTTCCAAGATGGAAAAACTTTTGAATGCAAGACTTCCAATTGGTAATGCATTTCTCCATTGTTTAAATTTTCCCCTATTTCTTCTTGGATAAACAAGTTGTCACAATCACCCTGAGCTCACTGGGAATACATCCCTAGGAACCTATTTCTGGGGTTGATTTTTCCTTGGCCATTTTCAATTTGAATGAATTCGTTTTGTGCCCATGTTTGGGATCCATAATTTTTCATATAGACTACATACTGCGTAGATTGGCTGGAGATAAATATCTCGGAGTTTATTCTTCTGAACAAGGACCACTTTAAAATTTTTTACGCCGGGAACAAAAAGACAAATATTTTACCACAGTTGAACATCCACCTGCAAGTATGTGAGAAATTAATATGATGCTATGATCATATTCCTTTTTCTTCAATAATAGATTCGAGCTACTGAGAGGTCTGCTAGAGACCTAGGTTATTCTTATTTGAGGTTTCGCTTGAATATAATATTATTCCTTTAATTGGGTATTCCTGGAATTATATGTATGAGCATATCCCGAATAGGTTACTTTCTGGGAATATTGTCGCAGTGTTTAGGAATATTCCGGAAATATTCTATTAGGAATATTAAATTCGAAATAATTGCACAGGAATATTCTGATTAACATAAAATATTTCGAGTGAAACTTTCCAGGAATATTCTGAATGAAATTCCTGGTACATCAAATTAATATTCTAGATATACATGGAAATTCATTATGGAATACTTCTGATAGAATATTCTACGAATCTTCAAATTTTGGACCAAATAGACCATTCAGGGAATATTTCAGTATTCCGAGATAGAATATTCCCATCTAGTGATATAGTTGAATTAACATCGAATATTTCGAGTGTAACATGCCAGGAATATTCTACATGGAATATTCCTGAAACATCAAAAATATATTTCCAATATATTGGGACTATTCCTTGTAGAAAATTCCAGGATTTATTGAATTTTGCACTAAATGGAACATTCAGGTAATATTTCAATATTCCAAAATGAATATTCCCATCTAGTGATATGGCTGAATCCATATGGAATATTCCAAGTGGAAAATTCTATGATTGATTGAATTTTGCACTGTATGGAACATTCAGGTAATATTTCAATATTCCAAAATGAATATTCTTATCTGTTGATATGGTTGAATTAACATGGAATATTCTGAATGAAATAATAATCCCAATATACAGGGAATATTTCTCATGGAATATTCTAGGATTGATTGAATTTTGCACTTAATGGAACATTCAGGGAATATTTCAACATTTCGAAATTAATATTTCCATCTTGTAATATCGTTGAATTCATATGGAATATTCCAAGTGGAACATTCCAGGAATATTCTAAATGAAATATTCTTGGACCATAAAAATAATATAACCAATATATAGGGAATATTCCTTATGCAAAATCCTAAATTTGAATTTTCAACCAGATTAGACTATCAGAGAATATTTTAATTTACCCATCTGATGATATGGTTGAATTCATTTGGATTAGTCCAAGTGGAATATCCGAGAATATTCTGAATGAAATATTCAAAAAAAAATCGAAATAATATTCTAAATAAACAGGGAATATTCCTCATGTGATATCCTAGGAGTGTTTGAGTTCTGCACAAAATAGGGAATATTTCAAAATTCCGAAATGAATATTCCCCTCTGGTGATATGTTGAATATATGAGGTTGGACACACTAAATGAAATATTCCTGAAACATCGAATGGATATTCGCAACATATAGGGAATATTCCATATAAAATATTCTAGGAATGTTCAAATTTTGCACTAGAAAGAACATTCAGGAAATATTCCGAAATGAATATTCCATTCTGGTGATATATTGAAGATGATTCTCTGTTATCACTATGATAATGAGGACCACGAAGAGACGCTTTAATCGGTATGCCGACAAGGCCTGATTAAAATAATTATTCCGATAGGTAAAGGTAATGAGGTCTAACTTGAGACGTAGTTGGTTTGTTCTGGGGTTAAATGTTCCATTCAGTTTGATGCGTTGGACTGAACCCACATCTGGTTCCTTTCACACGTTCTTTTGTGGCGTGAATATTGCTTGAGTCCAAATACCAATATTTGGTTTGTAGAATATTTATAAACTTTTATCAAGCACAAATATTTATACCCAAAGAAAATGACCGAAACACCAAGGACAAGATGAAATTCTATTTCCTTTTTTTACTCACCTCCTTCATCAGTCATCACCAGAACGGTTGTATTAGGTCCAGGACCTTCAGGGTTGAACACTTGAAGTGACACAAGATACTGGGTATAAGTTTCCAGGCTCTGTATTGTGTGACTCTGAAAAAACGTTTTTGGATTCAGTAAAACAAATGGACTTTTCCAAAATTTTAGTGTCTCTGACATGAGTAATCTAGAAAATTTTCATGATCGTCTGAAGAAACGAAGGTGGCAGGTTCTGACTTTCGAAATCTCCTAGAAGGATATTAGTTTTATGGTTTGATATATAATGAGTATGTTATTTTGCTTCAGTCCTATGTCGGCTAGGCTGAAAGATAGATATACAGCTAGCAACCAGAATCTCAGAGCGACTCACTGCTCGACACACACTCAAAGTTTACACAGGCAGACGACACACCGCGATTGAATATCGCGAGTACACCTCGCCAAATAAGAAATGTTATTCTTCTCGATGGATTCTCATACCGAACCGAAGTAACATGAATTTCGAATGAGAAATCCTTGTAGCTCATACGATCTATATTCTCAATTTCAGACGATTCAATGAATCCAGGAATTTTTACTATACTGTCGAATATAATATGACGAATGATATACTGCTCGCATATTCCGTTAGGAAATTCAATTTAAACTTTGCGAATTACGACGAGGAGTGAAATTGGTTGAAAATAGTTATAAGCTTCTGTCATTAAATTAAATTCCGTCTCTGAACAATTTAATCATGAATTAATTGTTAGTCTCATTTCAATTTGTCGAGAAGTGGATATTTTTCACGAGTCGAAACTCGCCAAGCAACTAATTGTGATTCAATTAATCGTGGACTGGTTGACAGGAGTTGGCAGCGTTTTGGAAAAAAATATATTCTCGTTCAATGGAACAACATAACCAGAGCCTATACAGGTGGATTGAGATAAAAACTTTGGTTGGTTCTATAACTGAGATTTTCCTTTGATGCAGTTCTAAACGAAATCGATAGGTACAAGACTTAATTTTTCGATTTTTTATATTGAGGGAAATGTTTTTTTGAAAGTTGCATTAACACTAGAAAAATGTATCTACCATAAAGTTAGGAAAGGTAACGTTGAGTTAGATTAGTCTGGGTTGAGAAATATAAGGTGAGGTTAGGTTACTTCAGACGCAAACCTCCGATTCCTCAGACGAAGAATAAATAAGAATGAAATAGTGACAATGCGAGTCATCAAATCAAAGTGAATCCCTTCGATTGTCCTTCAGGTTGATCCAAGAGAATATCCATGTTTTTTTCCGATACAGAGTCGAGAATAGAATCGAAGTTCAATAAATCACAAAAAAAGTCCCTTGATAGTCGACGCACAGCGGCTTTTAAAAAGAATTATGGTGAAAGCGTTCGGCTGATGGCGTTGCGGTCGATTACCCACGACACGAGATAATCTCATCATTATAACGCAGCTACAGTTTCTGTATCGGCAAACACTTCAACCATATTGGAGGCGCTAGTTGGTGCAGAAACGGAACGAAACTCGATGACCAGGTTATCATAATTGTCCGGCACAGGAACCAACGGAAAATCCCGTTCCATTTCAGCAGGATTCATTACACGGCTCGAATCTGATTGCCTAATACACAATCAGTGGGGGCCATAGTTCGGCTGGCAGGAAGGTCTCGAAATTCTTGCGGCCTAACGATCGGGCCCCAATATCAGGTTGCGGGAGTTGAAAACCGGAAACTATCAGCTTCCATGCGTATATTTGTGTTCCTAGAATCAGAGGTATTCTTCCCGAAATGATGAGTTGTATGGAAAGGCAATATACTTCAATGATAATCACTAGATCAATTCTTATTAGGTTCATTGAAACAAGGAAATTGTTTACTGTTCCATTCATCTGAATCAATTATGAAAAACGAACGCCTAACGATCACCCAACATAAACATTGAAAAATAGTGAAGAGTTCAATCAGAACAGCAGACAAGAGTGCAACCTTTTGTGAAGAAGCGAATACTAGAACAGTGAAAGAGCAAACAAAAGAGAGGAGGAAATCTCTAAGTAAACGAAAGAAAAATGGACTAAAATCGAAGCGAAGAAAATTCCGTCTTTATTGAAAAACCAAAAGATTTGTTTCTTCTTTGTTTTATTATTGTGTTCTTCTCTATCAATGTCGCTACCTCAAGTGTTTTGTTGTAGAACCTAAATTTTGTGATTTTTTTTTCTTGCAAAATTGTTTATATGTGAATACCTGTCAAAAACGATTCTTATAAATAACTAAATGAAAATGCGTCCGCTGGTATAACCAGGTATAATATTGAAAGTAACAGAGAGAAAGATTTACAAGGTACAATGAACAAAACAAGAAGAACAGCTATTAGTTTTCCATGGAAGTTCAGCGATAAATAAATCAGGAAAAAATGAACCTTCGAAGGAATATAAGATAAACAAATGAGAAAGACGATAGAAACATTGGAATAAACGAAAAGGTAAGAAGGAAAGTGAAGAGTTTAATCACAACAGCAGACAAAAGTGCAACCTTTTGTGAAGGAGCGAATACTAGAACAGTGAAAAAGCAAACAGAAGAAAAATGGATTAAAAGCGAAGCGAAGAAAATTCCGTCTTCAATCAAAAACCAAAATCAATGTATTGCAACGAGCAATTTTAAAAGGCTAAGATCTACTTCCAGTTTGTGAATAAATATAGTCCATTATAGAGCGCTCGTTCTACTTACACGGGGGCTATATAATTTCTTCACGATGTCTGTATTTTTCCAATTTTGAGCCGAAAATGGTCTTAATCGACAGGGTTCGACTTACTGATGACGACTTCAAGTCTATCCGTCCGTATACACGATAACTCTCGAACGGAACGACCTAGAAATTCGAAATTTTCATCTCGAATGCCGCGGTTGAGTTCGTTATTGGGCGAAATTCGACCAGGGATTCCCTAAATATGGTCTTTTGAAATTCAGTTTTCTTGATAATTTCAAAACTACGGATTCGATCGTGACGAAATTTTGTATTTCAATGGAGAATGATATATTTAAGCTACATTTTTTCTTAATTGCATAATCGGAATCATTCTGAATTCCAACGAATTTTCGAAAAAAAAATTCTTATATTTCTGTAACAGCTGATTCGGCATAATTGACAAAGAGCTGCTGTAATTTTTTGGACAGCTGTCAAAAATTTCTTCAATAATTAATTAATTCGGAAACTTCTTGGGAACAGAATGCAATAATTTTACATTATTGCATTCTTCATAGTACAAATATTCTATTTATTATTTGAATTTATTACAATGTTCGAGAGCTGAATATACAAAAATCAACGTGTTAATTCTGAATCTGAAGTCGCGCAACGCTAGGAGTGGAATATAAAAACACAATTTCTGTAGAGAGAAAATCTGAAGGACGCATAGTAAAATGGGCCACTTTCAACACATGTTACAAATTGGCGAATGCGCCGATTCTAAATGTATAACTAGTCGCTCCTTTTCAATCACGTCGGCATTTTTTTTTGAGGCTACGATATTTCGAAGAAATATCAACCAACGACAAGAACAGAGCTGTGGGTAGAAGCTAGTCATCAAATAAACGAGAAGGGTAGAGAAAATTTGTCCTTCTTTTATGTTACTGATGTTTCGATTACTTTTTTCGAGTTTCGTACTTTGATAGTTTCCGAGTTACGAAATAAACCTTTGAATTCGTTCGAAAAGAAATCCTGTATAAAAATTATTCCGTCAACACTTTTCATTATGGCTGGAGTGGAAACTGTTTTAACGCTGTATGAAAGGTTCATTTCATGAGAAATTCGACGCTTAGAACTAGGAACGATGAATGGTGTGACTCGGAAAACGATGATTTGGTCCCATTGTTTCAGCAAATTAAATGTCCTTTGCGTTTTGGTTCTCAGACACATCACAGTATATCACTTTAAACAAAACGAACCTGGAGCTTTCAGAATTAAAGGCATGATGCACAGAGACCACACTAAACTTTGCGAATAATGAAGAGAATGAGGAACTATTATGTTATAAACGGGTTGATACGTTCTCTGTTTCGTGACGAGTGCATAACGTAGAATGAGATTTATCCCGGAATATTCCGCCTTTCCATTGACTCGAGAATACAGGGTGTCCAACCATGCGAACAATAAATTTGAGATCGTTCGTTGAGGAAAATACGTGTGTTTTGGGTTTTAGGAGAATCTTCGCGTGAGATTTGCAGCGTTTTTTTAACAAAATTTCACACGACGGTTCATCATTTCCATGTCACTCCGTTTCCTTCAAGATTTCACTGAATATCTCAACACGTAGAGAATAGAAAATTCGTACTTATTCTCGAAAGAGGATTTATGTCCCACGAGGATCGAACCAAGTACATTCAGGCAATATACGATAAATTCAATGAACTAGCCGACTCGGCAGATAGATTAGGGACCATTTATTTCAGTTGTTTGTTCCGGACCAATACTCCAAATCCTATAACTCACGAACTGTTAGGAGTAGAGTTTTGCGGTGGAGTTTTTCTAGATGTGTCCGTTACACGTTCCGAATTTCATGCTCTCAGGTTGGATATTTTTGTCCAAGATTGAGATGAATTTTTTATTCAATCTGATTCCTCAATTTTAAGCCTGGTGAAAACTTCGATGAACAGATGATATATGACGATTTCGTGGTAGTTTGAAAGCAAATGGGGAAATAGGAGATTGGTTTGGGGAATGGGAAGTCCAGTTCTTCCAGTTCAATATTGTGACGAAAAGCGGAATATGCGTGACTATTTACAGAAATTTCCTGTTCAATAAACAACTTAAAGTTGTATTCCAAGCTTCAAACTTAGTTTCTACAAGAATTTCCAGTTATGAACACTAAACTAAAACCAATTTATTCCGGTAGAATAACCTGAATTTTTGTAAAAATACGAAACATTCCTGTTGAATTTAATGTGTCCATACTGTTAGTCGTACAAATATTGTTCGGTTATACTTACAAACATACTGTTATATTTTACTAGATATTCCTGTATCATTTACGGAAATATTCCTTTCAAAATAGAAAGACCTGAACACTGCTATAATCACTGTTTTTCCTGTTCATTTTTCAGTGCAATAAGGGTAGGCCGAAAAGCGACCGAACGTATTGAATTTCCTTAATTTTGAGGTATAACAAAAGGGACATTCTCATTCGAAGAAAAGAGGTTGATAGAGGAGGGGTAACATGTCACCATGTTTATTTTTTAATGCTGTATTATTATCGGAATAAGGAGGGTGATTTCTTCCATCCCTCGACTACTTCTGAACGCTAATCCTTCGAATAATCCGCTGGAATTGGTGAGCAGTATATCACTTAACCGAGCATGAATTAGTGGTAATAACCCTAGATGTCTCAGATATCTACTTCCACCCAAACTGACTTTTATCTTCAGCGCGTGTTCAAGAAACTTTATACGAACGTGGGATATCTCCATCTCCCCTAATTCCTCCCCAATGGTATGTGTCTCAACAAACTGCAGGCAGGAAGTACCTAATTTTTCGATTACCTTATGTGCTATCTCGAGAACGCGACGCGATGGAGATATCAGATCTATACATAAATCCCCTTAAAAATAACCGGAATGTCTCCATTTGGAGCGAGAGATGGGAGATGTCATATTTCGACTTAAAAAGTTTGATCGTATCGCGACGAAATATTTCTCTAATAATGCAGCCATTCGTCTGGCAACCTTCTCAACTTCAACGATCTTTTTGTGGTCGTATATCATTGATAAGATGAAATGAAGGGGAGGAATGGAAAACCTTCTACGAACAATTGGGAATCAAAACTTTTAGAGAAAATGTTATTTATACCATTATTCGATTCCAATGATTTTTTCGGTCATTATTTATTGAGATCAATCGTTCGAAAAATTTAATTTTAATCAAGGCAACTCAATATTTTTTGACATTTTTTCAACATAACTCCAGTATCTGAGAGGGCTTCAAGGAGGTTAGATCCTCGTTCCACCTATAATTCTCTTGTCCAAGACATCCCTTGCGCTGGCTAGCAATGACGAGGCATTCTGTTACCAGGTGAACAGGAGTTTCCTCCTCTTCCCCGCAGAATCTACACTTGTCAGTTTCTGTTAAGCCCATTCCCATCATATGCTTCCTAAGGCGACAATGTGCTGTGAGGAAGCCAATGAGGAGGCGTAACTTATTCCAACTGAGATCCAAATACTTTTTAGATCTAGCAGTTTTAATGTTCCGAAGGAACTTTTTGGAGTGATCCATTCTTGGAAGATTCCTCCAGAGTGCTTCTCTTTCAGTTTTTCCCTTCTCCAAAAACTCTTTCTTATAGGTGCATTTGCCTATGCCACAGGAAGGTTCTGGGCCAGTAAGTGGCGTTTGTGCTCCCTTTCTGGCAAGTGTATTGGCCTCTTCGTTTCCTTTGATTTCTGAGTAACCAGAAACCCACCCTAAATAGACCTTGTTGTTCTAGCCTACTTCATTAAGTTTCCTTCGGCATATCAGCTTTGAGTCGATGACACAGGAGTTCAGTGCTTTGATAGCAGCTTGACTATCAGAATGGATCACAATGTCGCACCCTTGATAGTTCCTTTCCAGGTTTATATCTATGCATTTTTTGATTGCAAATATTTCTGCCTGAAAAAAACTCTTGTAGTGGTATTCACTTCGAAGTTTTGGGTAGTGTACTCCTTTTCCCATTCATTCGATAGGGGATCTTGCTTATACTCGTTGTTTTTAGGGCCAAGATTCATGAATAAGGGACCGAAATATACTGTAGCGGCTCTCCGCACGTCCGGAAGATGGCGTTGTCGGCTTCGCCACACCACGTTGACTCCCACGGTTTCTTTCATAAAGTGCACTTGACGTGTGAGAACCCCTCGCTGAAGTTGTGATCCCTACGTGATGCGGCATGTGGTTCTTTATACGGTAAACGGCGTCTCCTGGACATCTGAAGCTAGCAACCAGCGTCTCGAAGCGACTCACTGCTCGACGCTTACATACAGCTGTTCCAGGCAGACGCCACACCGTGACAGGCCACTGTCATCGAAGAGCGCGTTTCAATATTGCGAGGACACCTCGCTGAAATACCATGGTTCCTTCGATATACATAAAATAATGAAATTTTGAGATTTGAAGAGAATCCAACAAATTTCACCATTCGAAGATTTATATCAAAGTTATTTTGAATCTTCTTACCTCGACATTTGGATCTCTTATATATATTTCCTTGAAAGCTTCTTCTCCTCTATCACGTGGACGATATGCTATACGGTATCCCAAAAATTCACCGTGAATGGTTTCGATATGTGGAGGTCTCCAGCTGATGTGAAGAGAAGTAGACGACGTGTTGTGCGCGTTGGTGATCACCGGTTTTCCAGTAGGTGCTGAAAAAATAAAGAAATGACTATTAATAACATCATTGAGTGATTCAAACTGAAGAAAATTCAGAGCGTAATTCCTTTGTCCGAAATTGAATTAGTTTGATATAAATGCGACAATTTCGAATTATTCCTTGTTGAGTTAACATTGAAATAATGCGTAGGTAATATCCTGAGTAATATTTGATGTGGTATTGTCATCAATTTTCCAGCTGTATTTCTATTGTGAAATGTTTTGAAGATTAACTCGAAAATGCTGTATTGATCAAACCAAAACTGCCTCTGTATCAAAAGATATTTCCATGTTGAAATCGATTTTCAATTAATTGAAATAACCCGATTTGATGTAATTGGAAAAATTCAATTCTTTCCTCCCATAGCTCATATTACTATTATTGATTTAATGCTTCTACATTATCTTTGATGTACCATGATTGTTTTCAATTCTTCGGATTATAGTAATCCATAATGGAAGCCCATGGTGTATAGATATTAGGTATATCTACAATGTTCCTATTATTTAATGTACATAATGAGTTCAGTCGAAATACAAACATGAAATGTTCATTATTAATCACGAGTAGATATTGATTCCTGTACGAAATCATCTTGAAGTTGAATTTATTATTGATAATTCTATTATTGATAGCAATGACAGGTAATGGAAGGAGTGGAATACACCCGGATCTTCAACTTCATTATTGTCTTTTCGATACCATCTTTGCTCAGTATTATGTAGAAAATTGACACATTATCTAATTCTTGAACCATAGGAGGATGGGGAAGAGATAAAATGGGAAAATTAGATCGAATATCTAAGTGTAAAACTAGATAAAGGGCTTACATGGAAAAACCATATAAAATATGCAGTGGGTAAAACGAACCCAGCAATGAGTAGACTCTACTCACTGCTAGGAAGAAAGTGCCAAATGAACCAGAGCACGAAACTATGAATGATCGAGTCAATTGCAAGACCTCAACTAACAATGGCCATATAAAGAAGATTCAAGCAACAGAAAATAAGCTGCTAAGAGCAGCAATGAATGTGCTGTGGTTCATAAGAAACCAACAAATCCACAGGGAGTTAGAATGCGAAACTGTTACAGTTTTATTCAAAAAGAAGACCGAAAATATTTGAAGAAGCAAGTCAACACCCAAATGATGAGCTAAAAAGAATGGTTGACTACAATCCTACAGCAGATGTGATAAGGATTTCCACCTATCACAAAATATCCAGTGATCAACTACGTAGAAACAGATCTATCGGAGATAATTCGTCCCTGAGGATTCCCGCAGACTAAAAAAAAAGCGAGGTAAAGCGGTCAGGCCAGAAAATATCCAGCCTAATAGAAGTGGACAGACGAGAAGTGGCCAGGTAAGGAGAAGTAACCAGACCAGAAGGAGTGTCCAAGTGAGAAGAAGAAGCCAGGCCATACATAACTCTCGAAAGTGTACTTTTCAACTTTGCTACAGACAACTATGTTTTATGGAACATTCAAATCTTGCGAACTTATTGATGAACCCTATAGATTTTGAATATCTTTGAATTTACCTCGTAAGGAAGTAACCAGGCTTCGAGAAGTGGCCATACATTACTCCCGAATGTCTACTTTTTAACCCAATAAAAATAACAATGCTTTTATATAGAAAAACATGTTTTATTGAACATTTCACAATCTTGCGTTCTTTTTGATATGCCTTATAAATTCTGAATATGTATGCAGCGAGCTTCTAACAAAACCATGTGTTGCAAATTTCAATTTAATATTCAATGATGTCGATACCTCGAAATCATTCGAATTTAATCCTATTCTATAACCAACAAATGAGTTTCAATGAAACCACAAACTTCGGGAAATATCGAACGGTGTTTATTCCATATCAACTCAATGAAGAAATCAGCCGAAGGCACATACTACTGAACTTTAACGCCAGATCGGAAACCTGCCTCGGGTTTACAATATACATAGACTTCTGAATGGCTTTCACAAATCGTTTCTTGCATCACAATGCAGAATTTACTTTTTGGATGAATATATTGGAATAATCTCTACCGTATAAAATTCGATCAGAATTGAATATCTTCATACATATACACTCACTTTTGTACACCACATCAACAGTATTTGAAGAGAACGGAAATATATTTACATTAAATTTCGATTTGTAGAGTGTCCTGACATCGACTGATAGAAAAACGGTAAATAAATACATATCGAATATTTATGCATTGGAAAGTGAAGTCGGCATGTCACCGAAAATGATTGAATGTGGCATTTCAGGAGATATATTTTACGTATCCAACGGAAAATTACAATCGCAATGGAGTTTCAGGCAGTTTCAGCAATCGTTGGACGATTTTTCATCAACATACTGAAACCCCATTAAATAAAAAAACCAAGACCAATAATAACGGTGTTCTCAGTTTAGAAGTTGTGGTCCTTCAAGTTTCGAAAAATGTTCCTTTTCCAAATCACTGGAGCTATTAGAACGTGCCCGACAAGAGCACTTGAGGTCATCACAGATCTCACTCCTCTACATGTAGTCATCAAACGGGTAGCCCCTGAGGCTATCTTCAGAATATCTAGGGAATGTACAGGGAATGAGAGAATTAAAAGTCAGGGAGCCTGGTCCCCTCTGAACAAGTACATCTCATCAGCGAACCTGCCTGGTGATGTTATGATTAGAAAAGTAAGCATTGTGAAGAACTTCAACACGCTATGCAAAAAGGGAAGAATGGAAAAAGGAATACACTACCCAAAATTTCAAAGTGGATACAATTAAATGGTATACAGATGGTGCTTAAACCACGATAGGGGCCAGCGCCACAGTATACGGGGCAACAACCAAGTGAACACTATCGTTAGGCTCCTACTCTAGTGTTTTTCAGGCAGAAATACTTGCAATCAAAAGATGCATAGATATGATCCTGGAAAAAACTATCAAGGGTGTGTGACATCGTGATCCATTCTGATGGTCAAGCTGCTGCAAAGCTCTGAACTCCTGTATCATCGACTCAAAGCTGATTTGGAAGTGCCGGAGTAAACTTAATGAAGTAGGCAAAAACAACGAGATCTCCTTAGTCTGGGTTCCTGGTCAATCAGGAATCAGAGGAAACGGAGAGGCCAACACACTCGCCAGGAAGGGAGCACAAATGCCACTTACTGGCCCAGAACCTTCCTGTGGCATAGGCAAATGTACCTATAAGAGTTTTTGGAGAAGGAAGACACCCAAAGAGAAGCACTCTGGAGGAATCTTCCAGGAATGGATCACTCCAAAAAGTTCCTTTGGAACTTCAAAAGTGCAAGATCCAAAAAGTATTAGGATCTCAGTAAGAATAAGTTCCTTCTCACTGGCTTCCTCCCAGGACACTGTCGCCTAAGAAAGCATATGATGAGAATGGGCTCAACAGAAACTGACGAGTGTAGATTCTTTGGGAAAGAGGAGTAAACTGTTCACCTGGTAACAGAATGCCTCACCATTGCAAACGAGCGCGAAGGATGTCTTGGACAAGAGAATTACAGGAGGAACGAAGATTCAACTTCCTTGAAGCCCTCTGGAGTTCATTGAAGCTCTGGAGTTGGAGGCCGAGCTGAAGGTAGCTCATTTGAGAAAGCAGCTTCGATGAGGGGCACAATAGACCTTGAGGTCGCAGTGAAATTTAACCCCCTTATCTAACTATAACTATAACAGATAAGTCTCCAACACAGCCTTCTCCACTGGGTGAACGTCTGTAAGGGTCCTCTAAATATTGAATAAGTGGGCGGTTGTGAGGCTTTCTGTTTTCAAGCAATTCTAGCTTCATAATGCTTCCTGTTTTTTTCCTAATAAATTCTGAAGTTACACTCGTCCTCTTTCCAATGAAAATAATCATTATTGAATATCTCGAGAGTTCATCGTGTAACTTGCATTCCAAAAACCGTCCGATTCCGACTGCCGGACCTTGAACTATACTGGGCTGAGAGAAATGGAATTTCGGTTTTGCGGTCGGGCGAAACGGGTAGAAATGAAGTTTTCCATTCGAAACTGAGTTTTCCATTCGACCGATTTTTCCAATTCGATTTGTATAAATTTTGCATTCTTATTTTCGCCACCCCGGAAAGAAACGGAAACGAAACAAAAACTTCCTACTATTTCCCGTAAAAGGGATCAGAATCAGTTATCTGAGGCCTTTTCATGGAAATAAACCATATGTGATTTTCTCAGAGCTGAAAGATATTATTCTATATTCCAACAAATTCACCAAGTTGAAACCCCTCTCCGAATGAAAAAGGGGAGCTGAAGGATCGTTTAGAATGACTTATTCATTTCCATTTTCCACGTGTATGTATATTTCTAATTCATTTGACGACGTGATCACCCAAATTACACGGTGAATAACGTAATCACGATTGAAAATAATTAATTGGACGTTTTATGACGAATGCTCTTGTAATTCTTGGACCATTATAGCACTATACAACCCTTATCTCCATTTCCCCACCAAAATTCAAAAATTATATTTATTCACAGTGTGGTTAATAGTTTGATATTCTTTGCAATGAAACATATGATTTTTGGAATTGACACTATCCGATATTCTGAAATGAATGTTTTTGGTGAATTCAATATTTCACACTCTCTCGAGGGGAACAATAATTTTCCAGAGAGATGGATAGGGCGTGGGGAACGATCTCTTGGCCTCTAGTCAAATTCCGTTAGATTTTCATGGTTTTTTGAAAGATGAGGTCTATACGTTTAGTCTGGAAACCAATGAAGACCAGGTTACATACCACAGCGACCTCAAAGTCTTTTCCCCCCCCCATCAAAACTTTTTTGCAAATGCGCTACCTACAGCTCGCCCTTCAGCTCCAGAGCTCCAAGAAACTCCAGTAGCTGAGTGACCAGGAACCCAGACTGAAGATATCTTGTTGTTCTTGACTGCTTCATTAAGTTTCCTCCAGCACTCCCATATTAGCTTTGAGTCGATGATAGAGGCGTTCAGTGCTTTGATAGCTTGACTATCAGAATGTATCACAATGTCACACCCTTGATAGTTTATTTCCAGGTTTATATCTATGCATCTTTTAATTGCAAATATTTCTGCCTGAAAAACTATCGAATACTAACGATAGTGTACACTTGGTTCTTCCCCTGTATACTCCAGAACCGGCCTATATTTTGGTTTTAGAACCATGTGTAAACCATTTAATGGCATTCACTTTGAAATTTTGGGTAGTGTATCCCTTTTTCCATTCTTCCTTTTTACATAGCATAGTATTGGGGCTGAATGAATACTTTTTTAATCATTACATCACTAGGCAGGTTCGCTGATGAGATGTACTTGTTTAGAGAGGACCAGGCTCCCTGAATTTTAATTCTCTCATTCCCTGTACCTTCTCTAGATATTCTAAGAATAGCCTCATGGGCTACCCTATTGATCACCAGAAACGATGGGACTCCATAATTACCATTATATGTGCTGTTAATTTTTGTACTGTATAGATATGGCCTGAAATATCGACATGACCACACAACAACAAAATTTCTTGCCATCCCGATCTCCCGATCTTTCGCCCATCGAGCTTGTTTGGTATATTTTAGGCAAAATACTGAGTATCATACGCCGAAGCCACATGAATTACAGGCTGCTTAGGAAACAATATCTCAAGAGGTAATTGACCAACTGCTAGCATCGATGCCACGAAGTGTGGAGGAGTGTGTAATCAATAGGAGGGGGACAAACCCAATTTCGACATCTACACTCTATCAAATGTCGAGTACGATAAACACAAGTATGTAGATGGTTATCCCCATATTTATATTCAACAAGAAATGAATCCCTTCATGTTCCTCAGACATATTGATTCAACGTTCCCATAAGATGTTAAACATTCAACAGTTGCGAATGAAAGGAAAGCCAAACTAAGCTGCTGACTAACTTCGGGAGGGCAATATATTCTACGAGCTGTATTCAATATGTTGTTATAATCACGATAAATAAAAAAAAAACAAGATCCACTTCAGAAATGAATAGAACCAACACGATAAACTTTCTATGAAGTTTCTCCAATTCACAAAAGACTCCGAGATACTCCGCAGTCTTTGAGTTCATATAAAGTACAACAATGTCGAAAGGGTACGAAAGTTAGAAGTAGTGCAGAGTTCACATTTCAAAAGGTTGAATTCCAAGAGTACCGAGCAAATATAGTTTTCTGGAAGTGAAGTCATTTCCGAAATAAATTGTGCATAGGGCGTGAATAACAGCAAATAACGTCAATAGAATCAACACTTTTACAAAAGACCATTCAGAACTTATTTAGGAGGAAAGTTCGGGAACTTATGTAAACATATGGAATTGGCTACTCGCCGGCATTTGTTGAGGAGCCCGTCTGGCAACTGTTGTTTTCTATTCTTCAATGAATCGAAGCTGATTCGTACATGCAAGTTATATTACATTTGTCATAGGTTGAGGAAGAATCTTGTTCATAATAGGAGGTAAACACAACTTACCATTACCGCAGTTACATAATTCCTTTCAAATCATCCAACAATATTGTAATGGGCGAGTTGAAGGGAATATTTCAGGATTACCCAGAACCGAGTCTATTATTCATTTCTTCTGGAATAGCCATAAATTCAAATCGCTTTGTTTCGGATACATCACCGAAGGAACATCAAATCTGTAGAACCCGAATTCTCCCATAATTTACCTCCCATAATGCGCATCGCTATCCTGCTATATTCCGCAGATGTGAATTTCTATACTAACTAGCGTGAAATTGGGAGATGAGTGTCTTTCCACCGTTAATTCGACTGAAAGAATATAAGCGTCTTCCTCCTATTGTTTGCAGAGTTTATTCCTCGCCGTGGAAAAAAATTGGATGAGACTCCAATAAGCCCGGTTCGGAAGGAGCAGACCTGGCATAATAGGATCTTTTTATCATGACGGAAGCTTTGACAATTATAGGAGCCGAGGGCGTCATTTAATTCCTGTTCACTCGTTTCAAACGGCACTAACATCTGTATATTCCTCGAGTATCTTTACCTGCAATGAGAAAATGTGATGAACACTATTCACCGATGGTGTTTGAGCAGGCCAGCAACATCAACTCGACCAAAACTCTAAAAGTAACGTTTAGATTCTATAGAAAACTGACTTAGTCGATACTGAGGGGGGTTGAAATTGGAGTAGACAACACTGCAAAAGCTTCAAAGGCTTGCTTGCCTAGGCACCACGCCTACTTCAGCAATGTGAGTATTGTTGGGCCTTCCTCCACTACATAAGCTAGTAGAAACAAACTGCTGGGTGCTCCCAGATGAAGAAAAAGGTATAGGATTTCCTGCAGAACGAGTTTCTCATGGACTCCATTTGAGCTTGATTTTAGTGCGAACTATGAACGTCCCCTAGGCAAGGATACAAAAACAAAGAAACATCTGATCTAGTACACTGATGGTCCCATAAAGAAGAAGGAATATGCATATATGGCGCTTAATTCGAGAAGTCACTGTCTTTAAAACAGCCCCTTCCAAACCTTCAGCCTAAAATTCTGTAGTTTTTCCAACTACCTCAAAACACACTCGACTCATGTTCAAGATCGAACGTCCGTCACATAATATGAGTTCCCGTCACAATGAACATCATTAATTGAGCTGAAGTACGAGCAAACCTATGGAATTTGTGCTTCGAATTTCATAAATTCGATCCCTAATATACCCGTTTCGGATTTCAACCGAACAAGCTTAATGCATTAAATTTTCATCATTATAAAATAATGGTGGCTAATCTACTTGTTGTAATTATAAATGATGAGCTGTTTATTTGTTAATCTATTTATGGACCCGGTTGACTGACAAGGTAAAATTGATTTATATTATATGAACTTAGTGACATAGAAATCGCAACTGCCGAAAGGGATCGGAATTTTTCGACCAAACTTGGGTGGAAGAACAAGATAAACATATGAATTTTATCAATAACGGGTTGGTCTTTCCTTATGGTTACACACTTCCTAACTCTTCGTGGCATCAGGTCCTACATTACCGAAGCATGAATTTTAATACAGGAACTGGCATTATACTGCTTGAAAACTGCGTCTTTCAGCTGCTGAAGAAATGGAAGGATATGGGAGTCTATTAGCTCATTCCCATATTGCCTGGCGTTCATATTCATGAATACCAAACGAGACCTTTTAACGTAAACAGTTTGGAACACTGTAACTCGAACAATGCAACGTTTCGCACATCTTCGTCTGACCCACATACGGCCATCATGCGTCACCAAACAACCTTCGTGAGCTATACATTCATCATCATCATCACTCAGCGCTCTGCATCCACTGTTGCACTTAGGCCTTCCCTTTTTTTGTTTAGTCAGGGGGTATCCTCTTCGTGTGAAGCACGACCTACTCGTACTACTCTAACTGCTACCTATGAATTTCATGGGAGAGTCTCTTATTCTTGATATTTGAGATTGAGTTTACTCAATTTCTGTTTCTACGTAGTTGATCTCTGGGTCTTTTTTGATAGTTGGGTATCCTAATCACATATGCTGCAGGGTTGTAGTCAACCTGTCTTTTTAGCAAATCATTTGGGTGTTGACTTGCTTTTTCAAATATCTTCTCGGCCTTCTTTTTCAGGAAATCTGTGACAGTTTCCCATTCAAAGTCTATGTGGATGGTTGGATTCTTACGAACCACGGCATATTCATTGCTGATCTTAGCAGTTTATTTTATGTTGCTTGAATCTTCTTTATATGGCTATTGGTTATATGGCTTCATGCCGCCGAACCATATGTTAGTTGAGGTCTTGAATTGACTTGATCATTCGTAGTTTCGTGCACTGCTTCATTTGGCTCTTTCTTCCTAGCAGTGGGTGAAGTCTACTCATTGCTGGACCCTCTCGTCCAGAATAAAACATAAGTAGGTTTCTGTCAGAATGACAATTTATTGAAAAAAAAAATAAATAATTACCGTACTCGTTTAGATTTTCTTGACTCGTACCGTGATTATTCTTTTCTCGGTCCCATAATTCGACAGGAATATTACCGCATCCCCATTAGTAATTTCGAATGCGGTCAGTTCGCTCAATCTGACAAATGAATTCGCCATCTCAATCAGGTCAGACGCGAAACGGAGTTGGTAAAATCAGAAAATAAAGGCATTTTCGACTCGCGGGATGCGGCACATCAATTCTAATTCACGTCGCGGATTATCCCTTCCTGAAATACCGGCACTCATTTTCACGCTGTTAACAGTTTTGACAACACCAAATATCCGAGCTTGCATTTTGCATCTCATCACACCTGACTTTGAATTTTAAATTAGCTGAACACACTTAGGTACACTATCCGGCCCTATTTCTCAGGTGCAATGTTCAGTTATCACAAAATGCGCTCGGGTAAAACGGGTATTCAACTAGTACCGAGAATGAACGACTCATAGAATTTTCATGTGACGTTGTATGAAATAATTCCATGGGAATGGATTCGAAAATGATAATCTGTTACGTAATGCACTCCATTATGAGTTTCCAAGAAACTATTTTCATTAAATTTTCGATATCATTTGAACTTCGATCAACATAACTATAACTAATATAACTTTTGCATGAATTCGATATTCACTCGAAATTCACACATGATATTAGATATTCATTATTTAAAAGTTAGGTCCCTAGCGCACTGCGACCTGATGATCTATTGCGGCAACAGCTATATAAACCAAGATGAAGGTGCTAAAATTTTTTATACAAAACTGTATATCACGCTTTTTATCGAATTTTCAACATACATTTCGAAAGTTATACCAGTATTTCGAGAGTTCGAGAAATGCCCGATGCACATAAAATTCGAAGAAAAAAGATAGGTTATTATTCAATCAAGGCTCTAATCTCATAGAATGGAGATGAAAAGGGATTCTGCTCACCGAAGCCCATTGACTATTAAACTATCGTTTGAATATAAAGACTTGCATAAAAAACCAACAGATTATTTACTGATAAGGTCTTCCAGTAGTCTTTCGGAAGATCATACTGCACAAAGTATAAATGAAACTTATAATGTGAGGAAGTTTTACTATTTAGAAATAAATATGAAGCACTCAACATACCTTGATCAGATATCGAATAAGTATACCCTTTTTCGCTATCCATCTTCAGATGGATGGGAATTGTTTCAACTTTCCAGAAGGGAGGAGGGGAGAAACGGATACGGTACACTTGTTACCCGACCTATGCACCTGTACAATGTTTTCCTAGGAATCGTCGAGAACCGGACCGTTAGCTTCTCATTACAATGTCGTTAAGGTTGAATAATATCAAAGGGAAATTATTCAACTCAATTTGGTCATCAAGTAGATACTGTGATCTTCTTTCTTTATTTAATTCAAGACTTGCTGAAAGATTCGGTTTCTCCCTATTCTTTTCTACATGTAAATTTTCGTAATCATTAGTAGTAGTCATGAAAAATACTATTCAAAAAGAATTCTTGAAAAAATATGAAGTCAATATAGCCTATAGAACCGATAAAAGTTTAAACAAATATATCAAAAATAAAGAAGACAAAACGGAGCAATCAGATAAAAATTTGAAAAGCACTGCCGTGAAGTCAGGATCTTTTGAGCGCTCGTTCATCCACCTTGTAGGTTGATTCGCATTCTCCAGTTTTAGAAACCAATTGGAAAGATTTTGACAGCTGTCAAAGAAAATTTCAAACTAAGGCGAAAATCCAAACTTCACGTCAGTGCGTTAGAAGACCAATTTTTTTTTCGATAATTCGCTAACATTTTCTACGGTATCTATGGTCTTGATGATGCGATTTATAGAAAAATTATTATAGATTCCCTCTATTTTATCCGAGGGAAGCAAATATAGCGTTTTTGGAGGGGAAAAAATTGGGAAAAAATTGAAATTTTTGAATGCGATTTTATCGAATAATAATGAAGTGGTGAAGTCGCTGGTTTATAATCTGAAAACCTCGATTGATTCTGACAAGTAGAAGTCGAGATATAAAGAATTGAAAGTTGAACAATTGTAATTTTGGAGAAAAAAAATTAAAATTTGCAGATAGGGCTGCGAATATATTTTCATCGGATTGCGCAACCTCGAAAACCTATATTTCCATATCAAACTTGCCAGTATCTACCCTAGTTTTCCCGAAAAAAAATTATTTAGTTTTTCCAACTTTCATTTTCGAGTTGCGTTTGAAAGAGTGTACTGGCGCGAATATCACTATGATTAGTCCACTGAGTGGTTTTGTGGAATCTACTCAATTGGTTTTATAACCTCCATATAAAAAAATTATTATAGATTCCCTATATTTTATCTGAGAGAAGCAAATATAGCGTTTTTGGGGGGGGTCTGACCCTTAGTTTTTTTTGATGAAAAAATTGAAATTTTCGAATGCGATTTTATTGGATAGGAATGAAGTGGTGATGTCGCTGGTTAATAATCTGAAAACCTCGATTAGTTCTCACAAGTAGAAGTCGAGATATAAAGGATTGAAAGTTGGAAAAATTCGATTTTCCAGTTGAAAAAATAAAAATTTGCAGATAGGGCTGCGATTTTATTTTCATCGGATTGCGCAACCTCGAAAACCTGTATTCCCATATCAAACTTGCCAATATCTATCTTAGTTTTCCCGAAAAAAAATTATTTAGTTTTTCCAACTTTCATTTCCGAGTTGCGTTTGGAAGACTGTACTGGCGCGAATGTCACTATGATTAGTCTACTGGGTGGTTTTCCTGAATCTACTCAATTGGTTTTATAACCTCCATATAAAAAAATTATTATAGATTCCCTATATTTTATCTGAGAGAAGCAAATATAGCGTTTTTGGGGGGGTCTGACCCTTAGTTTTTTTTGATGAAAAAATTGAAATTTTCGAATGCGATTTTATTGGATAAGAATGAAGTGGTGAAGTCGCTGGTTAATAATCTGAAAACCTCGATTGATTCTGACAAGTAGAAGACGGGATATGAAGGATTGAAAGTTGAACAATTGTAATTTTGGAGAAAAAAAAATTAAAATTTGCAGATAGGGCTGCGAATTTATTTTCATCGGATTGCGCAACCTCGAAAACTCATATTTCCATATCGAAACTTTTGAAATTTTTTTTTTGTAAATTTTTCCAAGTAGATGAGGAAAAGTTGCACAAAACGGCCAAGAATAATCATATACACATAGCTGTCGGCATCACTGGTAGAGCTAATCAAAATGACGAACATCATGGGATAGTTGAAGAGGAAGGTAATGAACCCATGAGAGGCAATGTTGGTTGTGAAGGCTGTGTAGCCAACCTTTGGTCCATATACACACAATGAAAATTTCTTTCGGACTTGTAACCTGCCCTGAAAAATATTAGAAAACCGAGAAGCTCACAAAATATTTCATTCACTGAGTACCCGCATCTGTCATCTTCTAACAGCAGCAATGGCATTTCAGGAGATGCGTAGAACATGTTCGCCTGGAGTAGAATATACTGTTGTTCCCTCAAACCAAACATCGATTCATGCTTTATTTTTGGTAACGTATTATTTGCGGTCTGGAAGCTTTCTTTCAAATGAAAACAGGAATGAATGGTAGGAAAGGAGAAACATGAAAAATGCATGAACACGAACTCCGAAATTGAACGCTTGATTTTCAGGCAAATAAATTTCGTCTCATTCATTAGGCCTCCGTTCCCTCGCATATACAGAGTGTGGAGAACCGACCCGAAATTAGATTTTTCGGTTTGTTCTGTCAACATTACATCAGTTCGTTGAAGGGTCTACAATAAAAAAGTAATAATTCGCAATTTGATTCGATGGAAATAGGAAGCGATGGTTTCGTAAAGATTTGGTCATTCGACTAAGGTATCGTATATCGGAAATACCGTTGAAGGTGAATTTCCCTGAAAAAAGCTAGCATTTTTGTGATTCAATAGCAGGTTAATTTTGGAATATTTCAAATTAGTATGAACCTCATCATTCACATTCTTTATCATCGTAACCATTCTGCCTGAGCTTATGAGTGGTTTCAAACGAGTCGGGTGGATGAGGCAGTGATTAGGTGGAAAACTTTAATGCGAACATCACAGCCGATTAGCTGGAAAGTTATTTCTGTTTATACGGTAGCGAACTAGTTTCACCCTGATGAAATTATGTGTTCCAAGTAACCATGGATGCGCTGGAAAGTACAACAATTCTGTAAAGTCTGAATTTCACACTTATAAATACGTCAGCTCCAGCGGAGTTTCAAAACTTTTATCACAAAGGATATATTGGATTCATTCATCAACTACCAGTTTGAAGTTTTTGTTAATTGTTTTACTTCCGCTTTCAAAATTTCAAGTAATGAATAAAATTTATAAATCACCCTGGGACTTAATGGATTCGCCAGCGAAAGTTTGATACTCGAAACTGAGGTGGCCGCAAAATTATTCATTAAATTTGAGCCAGGAATTGTTGGAAATCCATACCCTGCGGAATATGTTAGTGTAGGTGACGATTTTATGAAGCTATGCTTCCATGATTTGATGAATATCTATGGCCGCTATACAGGGTGTTTCACGGATAAAGTTTTTTCGTAATCTTGATTTTTTTCCATTTCGGAACTTTCGATAGAGTCGCATGAAATGTGTCAAAATGATCATTTAGTCACGTAATAAAGTCTGCATTTCGAACTTGCATTTACATACAATTAGGACAATTCAAATTCAAATTCGACGGAGCACACAGCAACTCCATTTTAGAAGAGCTTTTCGAAAAAAGTCCCCCAATAAAATCATTGTCAACTCATTTGACCAAGAATAATCATAAATCCATAGCAGGGTAGAGCTAATCAAAAGGACGAAAATCATGGGATAGTTAAAGGGGACGATAAGAAACCCATGATAGGAGTAGGTGGTTGTGGAGGTTTTATAGCCAACCTTCAAAAATATCAATTTGACCAAACTGTAGAGTTTGCCACGCGGATAAAAAAAATTTGCAGAATGATGAAAAAGCCGAAAATTTGCATTTAGGAACAACTCTTAAACCTTCAGTCGATAAGCTCTCTACAACCAACAAAGTTTGATTAAATCTTATTATTCCCCCCATCTTTTTTGAGGCTGTATTTAGGGTATAACTTATATATCAAAATACCGAAATAAGAACGATGCAGGCTCTATCCAATGAATCAAATAGTCCTTACAGTTCTCGAGATACAAACAGAAGCATTGGATTTTAGTAACTTCGGTGCCTGACCTGTTAGATGTTCGAGAGTAAATACTTAAAAGTCCGCTTCAATCCGAGTGCTCGAAAGTTCGTAGCCAGCGCAACGGTGCCGGTGGTAAGTGGAATATCGAGTCGAGTTCGTCAAGTTATCGATAGGGCACAGCCACATTCAGATTTTCAAATCTCGATTAAACCTCCGGACGAGGTGAATCAGTTTAATCTCAAATCCTTCAGCCGTTAAAACCAATGTCACTATTCATGGGAAAAGGAATACTCTACCCAAAATTTCAAAGTGAATACCATTAAATGGTAAACACATGGTTCTGAAACTACGATAGTGGCCTGCGCTGGAGTATATGGGGCAAGAACCAAGTGTGCACTATCGTTATAGGCTCCTACTCGAGGGTTTGTCAGGCAGAAATACTTGCAATCAAAAGAGGCATAGATATAAACTTGGAAAGAAACTATGAAGGGTGTGACATTGTGATCCATTCTGATAGTCAAGCTGCTATCAAAGCACTGAACTCCTGTATCATCGACTCAAAGCTGGAACAACAAGGTCTCTTCAGTCTGGGTTCCTGATCACTCAGAAATCAAAGGAAACGAAGAGGCCAATACACTTGCCAGAAAAAAGCACAAATGCCACTTACTGGCCCAGAACCTTTCTGTGGCATAGGCAAATGCACCTATAAGAAAGAGTTTTTGGAGAAGGAAGACACCCAAAGAGAAGCACTCTGGAGGAATCTTCCAGGAATGGATCACGCCAAAAAGTTCCTTCGGAAAGAAGGAGATCCAAAAAGTATTTGGATCTCAGTAAGAATAAGTTACGTCTCCTCACTGGCTTCCTCACAGGACATTGTCGCCTTAGAAAGCATATGATGAGAATGGGATCAACAGAAACTGACGACTGAAGATTCTGTGGAGAAGAGGAGGAAACTCCTGTTCACCTGGTTACAGAATGCCTCGCTATTGCAAACCAGCGCAAAGAATGTCTTGGACAAGAGAATTACAGGAGGAACAAGGAGGACCTTCAGGTCGCAGTGAAATACAACCTCCTCACCTAACTATAACTATAACTATTCAGGTAGAATCTCGCATTATTTCTTCTGAAGCTCAAAGAAGAAACATAAGAAAAACCTGTTTACACGCTCAAACCAACTAAACGTGTCAGCGGAGGCATGTAATTTGCGCAAGTCAAGAAAACTGCCCCGACAGAACTTCTCCTTGAGGTTGGTGTATTGGCATGAGCGTCTAAAATATTTAAGGCACAGCTGCAATCCTAGGCATGCGCATCTGTTGTGTTCGACGAACTCTATTGACAGTTGAGTTCATGTTCGTTGCGTTGGCGATTGAAATGTGTCCTGTAATGCCCTGTGAATTGCATCGCATGTTTCTGGAAGTACAGCACTCGGAGCTGGGTTTGAAATGCATACTTAACATTAATCTCAGTGAATAAGGACCGGAATTTACTTATCTTCGCCTTTAGTCCCATTTTGCTATGGTTCTTCTCTAACTCACTTAGAGAGGTATGCCGTATAGACTTTTATCTTATTGGTATCTTTACTATCTTTGTTTTCGTGTTCTTTCAATGTTTCTGTTGTCTTTCTTTTTCGTTTGTCTATTATGCGGGGGCTCTCCACAAGTCCGAAAGATGACGTTGTCGGCTACGCTACACAGCGTTGTATCCCGCTGTTCTTCACTGAAAGTGCACTCAACGGAGGGTACTACTTTTCCCATTTGGGAATGGCAACAGGTGTTAGATCAGCCATCCTGATCAAGCAAAGGTTGGACGAAACACTCATCAGTTTCCCAACTAGGGGGCGAGATTAAATATTGCAAGAATACCATTAATTCTGCGTTGAGAAGATCCTTGCGATTTCTTGATCTCAGCTGGATGATTTTTTTCATTACAGGGAAACTGTGAAAATTGCAGAGGCAGTTGATTTTCTTTCATCGAACCATCTCAAGGGCTCATTTTTGGAATGATAAAAACAAACATTTCGAAAAAATATATTCATTTCCTCTTGGGAAAGGTGATAATTCCTCATTTCATTTCCCACGAAAAGAAAATGTGGAAAAAGAAAAATAAGTCATGAGCGTATTACCAGAGCAGACACTTCGTTTATGTAATATGGGAATGAAAATGAAGGTTTCATATGAATTCTGCGAGAATAGAATGATAAATATTCAAATATTACGATTTTTTCATATTCAGCGAAGTTCTTTCGGAATGATTCACATTTTCCTGTTTGAAAATCAACTCATTGGGGTTTTTTAATTTCTAACTTATCATACATTCGTTTGAAATCTCTCACAGCAGATGTGTACATTTAATTCAATTTATTTTAGCAGATGAGTCCGTGAAACAGAACTTTCCATCAATTTTTTTCTCGACTTATTTTATTTTTTTGGTTGATATAGAGGGGAAAAAAAATATTGAAGAATATGCTATTCATATCATATTTCACAAAAAATGAATTCGAATATAAAAATAACCAAAACTATAAAATAATACCTACGGAAAACTGAAGAGAAATAGCAGATACCATTACAGCTCCAACTTTCTGAAAATTCACGCAGTCGGGGTGGAAGCTAAGACACGAATTAATTAATAATTGATTGGGATTCTACGACGCATTAAGCAGAAATCTAATGCGAATCAATCAGAATGAATGCTTTCTTTTTCACACCTTCCAAGCAAAGTTAATTCCGTACCAAAAATTCACAGAATGAACAACTGAATCTAGTTCTCAGTTGGGCAGTGTTACCTACTCTTTGAAACTTTGGTTTTCGTCTAGTTTATTGGTTACACTCCTGAAAAGGGCTTGGCGTTCTCAGTCCCCCCAGAAATTATTTGGTATTAGATTACGGAATTATAATAAAACTTTCTTACTTTTTGTTTCTATTCACCACACAGTTTCCATCCACCCCATTTTACCTGTACATCTTTTCAATCTTCAACTAGAGTACACTTCCACAAGAAAAACATGGACTGGCAGTGTTAAACAAGAATATTAATGAAAAATACGAATGGATGTTCAGAATCGAATCCAACGTTCATCGGTATTCATAACACATTTGCGCTTAACAAACTCCATCAATGTATTCGTACAGAAAGATTCCTTCCTCCCCGAAATGTAATGCATCTACCAAAGATTCGATCGCGTGGATTTTCACTTCACAAACGGAATTGACGGGGGACCATCCTTGTTATGCGAAACAGGCCTTCTAAAATCCCCCAAGTCATCCAAATCCCGAACACCACTCTAGTCCAATATGACAAACTTAAATGCGACATCACACCTACATGCACCACAAATGTAAATACAAACTGGCGTTAATTGTCCCATTTTGCGATTTGAGTGAGACGGTGTACGTCTCTATGTCCGTAACTGCCATGCCATCCTCATGCTAATTTGAAAGACGGAATGTGTTTCACGATTTCGTAGAACTTCATATTTTACAATTTTCGGAGCGGAACTAGGTTCTGCCATGCCTTAACTATCATGGAGATGAAACAAATTGTGGCTGCTCAGAAAATAACTAATGATTCACAAATTATAATAGAATGTTGATTGATAAAAAATAACAGCATGATATAAATATTATGTCAGGGAGCCTAGTCCTCTCATCAGCGAAAGTGCCTAGTGATGTTATGATTAAAAGGGTAAACATGAGAAGAACTTCATCACTCCTATGTGCTATGTGAAAAGAAAGAATGGGGAAAGGAATACACTACCCAAAATTTTAAAGTGAATATCATGCAATGGTATACAGATGATTCTAAAACCACGATAGAGACCGGCGCTGGAGTATACGAGGCAAGAACCAAGTGTACAATATCGTTAGGCTTCTACTCGTGTGTTTTTCAGACAGAAAAACTTGCAATCAAAAGATTCATAGATAAAAACCTTGAGAGAAACTATCAAGGGTGTGTTATTGTGATCCATTCTGACAGTCAAGCTGCTATCAAAGCACTGAACTCCTATATCATCGACTCAAAGCTGGTATGGGAGTGCCGGAGGAAGCTTGATGAAGTAACAAGGTCTCTTAGTTTGGGTTCATGGTCACTCAGGAATCAGAAGAAAAGAAGAGGCCAATACACTTGCCAGAAAGAGGGGATGAAAGCCACTTACTGGCCCAAAACCTTTCTGTGGCATAGGCAAATGCTTCTATAACAAAGAACTTTTGGAGAAGAAAGAGACTGAAAAAGAAGCACTCTGGAGGAATCTTCCAGGAATGGATCACTACGAAAAGTTCCTTCGGAACTTTAAAAGTGCAAGATCCAGATAGTATTCGGATCTCAGTAAGAATAAGTTACGCCTCCTCACAGGACATTATCACCTTAGAAAGCATAATATGATGAGAATGAGCTCAAGAGAAACTGACAAATGTAGATTCTGTGGGGAAGAGGAGGAAACTTCTGTTCACCTGGTTACAGAATGCCTTACCATTGCAGAGCAAAGGATGTCTTGGACAAGAGATTCACAGGAGGAACGAGGATTCAACCTCCTTGAATCCCTCTCAGATACTGAAGTTCATTGCAGTTTTGGAGCTGGAGGGCGAGCTGTAGGTAGCGCATTTGCGGAAACAGCTCTGAAGGGGAGCACAATAGACCTTGAGGTCGCAGTGAAATGTAACCCCCTAACCAAACTATAAACTATAACTAACTATGATATATATGTGAAGGAGTAAACAATGCAATAATACCCCCCATCAGAGCAGTTTTCGCAAATGCGCAATCTACAGCTCGCCTTCCAGCTCCAGAGCTCCAATGAACTCCAGTATCTGTGAGGGCATCAAGGAAGTTGAATCCTCGTTCCTCCTGCAATTGACTTGTCCAAGACATTCTCTGCCCTGTTTTGCAATGGCGAGGCATTCTGTAACCAGGTGAACAGGACTTTCCTCCTCTTCCCCACAGAATCTACATTCGTCAGTTTCTGTTAAGCCCATTCTTATCATATGCTTCATAAGGCGACAATGTCTTGCGAGGAAGCCAGTGAGGAGGCGTAAATTATTATTACTGAGATCCAAATACTTTTTGGATCTTGCAATTTTGAAGTTCCGGAGGAACTTTTCGAAGTGATCCATTCCTGGAAGATTCCTCCAGAGTGCTTCTCTTTCAGTCTCTTCCTTCTCCAAAAACTCTTTCTTATAAGTGCATTTTGCCTATGCCACAGAGAGGTTCTGGGCCAGTAAGTGGCGTTCGTGCTCCCTTTTTGGCAAGTGTATTGGCCTCTTAGTTTCCCTTGATTCCTGAGTGACCAAGAACCCAGACTAAAGAGACCTTGTTGTTCTTGCCTTCTTAATTGAGTTTGGTTTTAGAACCATCTGTATAACATTTAATGGTAGTCACTTCGAAATTTTTGGGTAGCCCATGGTTACTAATAAAGGGTTATGTACTGGGGGATATGAGGAGTAAATTGACCAAATGAACGAAACCCTTAAAAAGTGGGAGAGTTGATCCTAAACGTGTGACCATAAATGAAATTAACATTCAATCAATAGACGGAATACAGCGTTGCCTTCTCCCAAAAGCGCGGATGGTAGAACGTGTATGGAAAATAGCAAAATGCATAGATTCATCCGATTTATTACTACCCAAAACGATGAAATAATTCACTTGTAGATGGCGTCGGAAACTATTAAGGTGTTATTAAATAAAGCATTGTTCGTTGGATTACAACCCGATATAGATAAATGGGGCACTTCATGAAACGCGATAGCTTGATATTTATGGAATACATTACCCGGGCATATATAAAGAACGTTTATAAATTTACAATGGAACCATAGAAGTCTCCCTCGAAATTTTATTCATGGCACCCGTTTAACAAAGAATATCCCCCAAATTGGTGGATTTTACCGTATAATATATTATTGGAAGGAAAATTAATATGGTATATATTATCTAATCGGCGACTCGATTATGTGAAGAGTGCCATAATGGAATATCAGTGAGATTTGTATTCCTATTCACAAATTGTAGAAAAGTCTGATAGAGTATGGTTTGCTTCAGGTTCTATAATTCTTCTAGGGAGGTTCGATTCCGTACCAAGCATCGGGTTTTCAAGAATTCAGAAACTTTGTATTTGTTCTCAAATATTCTTACTGGAGATGCCAGTAAGACTTCGTCACATATCAAGGCGATTGAAAGTTTGAAAATGGACTTTCGAAATCTGCCAATGGATTGTAGTTATTATTTCCAATATACCAAATTATTTTTGCCGCGAGTCTTTACCCTAGAAATTTCGCAAACATAGTGTTTACAGCAAACCATCTCTATATGCTCTCAAAGCTCATGAATTAAATATCAAACAAGTGTTTTATGAAAAAAAAAATAGGAATACAGCGCATTCGCCATTTAGCAACTCCAACTCTTAAACTTCTATAACTTCATTCATTTCAACATAACCCAGAGAAATATACTGTAGAAATATATGTACGAGGCCTTATCTATCGAAATTTCTTCGATTCACCCAAATTTGTCTTCTCAATGCGTGTGCATCATATCTGATTTCAGAGTCCCGTACAAAAAGTTGAATGATTTTCCCCACTGCGATAGTTGGACATAACTCCGAGTTATTCAATCAGCAACTCTCCAGACGATACTGGGTCTTTGAGAAGGCAATTACTATCACTTCGAGATCAGGACTTCCTGAACTTTCTTGGTGAACCCTGAACCCGAAACAACCGATTGACATCATCAAAGGTGTGGCGAACATAATTTCTTCATCTATATATAGCTTCCACGATCAGATATGTAATTAGAATATAACTTTGAGTAGCCGAACATACTATTCAAAGCGATGTATTGCTGCTCATCATGAAATTTTCGATGAAATAAAATGATGCGGGATATAAAAATAAAAAAATTCATATAAACCTACAAATTTTAATTTTCCATAAAAAATTTGTGCTTTATGTAGAAAAAAAAAATCCAAGATGAACAAGAAGAAAAATGAGATTTCTGAGCATTCCAAGACATAAAATATCAACTCAAAACCAACTCTATAACTTCTGTTAGCAACAAGTGTGAGCTAGAATCATTCCTCCCATTTTGAGTACGAAGAAACTTATATTTCCACACAGATTATTTACCTTACAACAAATTATGGACATTGCAACAAGTGACGACCTCAATATTTTTGAGTTATGGGGGAAGGTTATCTCACGAAAGAGTTTCTGGTTGGATATGCAAAATTATTACACTCATGAAATATTTCTTGGCTTGACAATAATTTCATTTTTCGACAAGACAGCAATACAAAACGTTTTTAAACATTTCCGTTTATTCGAATTAACAACACTGATTCACAATCAATATTTCAAATAGAACCCTGTTCGCAAAAATCTACTTGATATGCTTCAAAAATAGTAAATCAAATGTTTCGCGAATCTTATTTAGATTAACCCCGCGCATTCGCCATTTAGCAACTTTTCCTCTTTGAAAAATTTCCATTTTCCGTTTATTCGAAGTTACTCGTACAAAAGTGTCAATACAACACTTTTTTACTATGAAAATTTTAAATTGGAACCTGATGACAAAAATCAACTTGATATGCTCCAAAGATCATAAATCAAATATTTCACAAATCTTATTTCGACGAAACCCGCGCATTCGCCATTTAGCAACTTTCAACCCAAATTCCGGAGCATTGAAAATACCGAGATTCAATAGAATATATATGAAAATATTTCCACACCTGAGTATTGAATTTTCGAAGGTAAGATCTCCCGTTCAGCTTTCCCCTAGTACCTCTATCTGCGATGCCAAACGGTGGCCTTATTCCAATCCCCATGGGGTCAGTTCTTGAAAGATAAATTCCATATTTTTTTCGGTCGAGATAACATTCATCCAATCGGTAAACCCTATATTGGAATCGTTTGAAATAGAGTGAGGGGCGAAGACATTTTTTTTTCATATTTCTAACGGTTTGGAAATAAATGGAATATATCCTTCATGGTCTGTTGTTTTATTCAATTTACGAAGAACATTATTCCTATGGCACTACAAATTTTTTCAGTTATTTAAATTTATTCTCTAGGAAATGTGTTGTACTAATCCCACGAAAATAACGGTATCAAAATAGGTTCGTTTGTATTTCCACCCTTCCCTTGTCTGTCAAGCTGTTTATTGGATTAGTTGGGGACTCATTGAAAACAATGCGGTATTCCCACTCTAATAAATCAAAAATAAATGTTGTATATTATGTTATGTTTTTCTTTCCCAGGCCCTACCATATTCTCAGATTGATTGAAATCACTCTTGGGAGCGAAATGACGAAATGAAAGACCTACGCGAAAATTTTCCAGCGCTTCCACTTGTATTGGTGAATATTCCAGTGAAATTTGTTTTTTTTCGAGTTGGGGTCGAATGTTTTTGTTAGTTCGCAACATTGTTGATTTTGAAATAATTAATTTCAGGTGTTGAGTGAAGTAGTTTTTGCTAGACTCCGCCCAAGCTTGTTTTTGTATTGAACGCATAACAGGATTTTATTCTATCTTTTGTTCTTTGTACCGCTTTTTATGCGCGCCACAAAGGGGAGTGTGAGATTTGGCATAGTTCATGAGACGAAGGAATGCAGAAAGATAAAATTCAAATATAATTACAAATATAGCAAATCGAAAAAAAACTGTTGTTATGAAGTGATCATCAAAAACGAAGTCGACGGAATATTGAACGTTCATAGTCCTGACGCTTTTCAGTAATATTTTCGCTTGATCGACGCTCTCTCTATTGCTTTTTGAATGTCAAACTTAATATCAAAGCAATATTTCAATCGATACAACATTATTGAAACTAGTTCTTTCCACCTAGGATTGAAAAATCTTGTGCTAGATACAGAGAAGCGGAGTTTTTAATATTAACCTCCGAAAGGCTCATTGTGAGTTACTGATTCATTTTCGTCTATCAGTTGTTTGATGAATACGTGCTTGATTCAATTCTCTCAGGTTGAACTCGATATTTCGAAGCGACTCGTCAAAACGTTGTTGCAGATGTGGATAAATACTCGCTTCATGTTGGGAAATACAAATTGCTGCCAGCGAGTTTCATTGTCCCTCTCAGAATTACACTTCCATTCATCTCGTGTTCCATTCGATCGCTTAACATTTCGATTTCCTCAACACCACCAAAATGGTCATCCAATGCAAAAACGTGTCCATAGTGCGAACCGTTTTTCGCATTTCCGTTGTTTGTGTTCATTTCGATTAATTTTTCCTGGACAACCTCCATTCGAGTACCGCTGGATAAATATGGAATTTATATGATTTCCTCATCGAAGTTATGCAGGAGTTTTTTTCATTAAGTTCCAACCACTCGCTATCGCTATCCCAGATTTGAACAATGGGTTTTGTACTCTGAAATTAATTTTTGATGCACAGATGTATACTGACTGCCACTTGATCCCAATGAAATAAATCACGAGATCCCTTCTTATTTCGTGCAACATCTGGCGACGCACTTTTCAATTTTCCTCTGCCAGGAATCATTGAAATTACGGATTTGAGAAGAAAAGCGAAAATTTTCTTGTGCAACACAGTTCGATATGATTATAAATTGAACTATAGTTATAGTTAGGTGAGGGGGTTACATTTTACTGTAGGTCTATTGTGCCCCTCATTAGAGCTGTTTTCGCGAAGCGCTACCTACAGCTCGCCCTCTAGATCCAGAGCTCTAATGAACTCCAGTATCTGAGAGGGCTTCATAGAGGTTAAGTCCTCGTTCCTCCTGTAATTCTCTTGTCCAAGACATTCTTTGCGCTGGTTTGCAATGGCGAGGCATTCTGTAACCAGTTTAACAGGAGTTCCAGAAGACCAGGCAACTACATGGGCAATTATATCCGCTCCTAAATGGAAACAGCAAACTTTCGCTGGAGAACAAGATGAAGATGATTGGGACAGTGCTAATACCAAGCATAATATACGCAGGAGCAGTCTGGTTCAATTTCGAAAGTGACAAAAAGGAAGATCTTCAAAGTACGTTGAATAAAATAATAAAGATAGCTGTGGTTGCCCCATGGTACGTCAGCATTAAACAAGAGAAGAATTGAAAACACCAACACCAACAATTGAGGAGATAATTGACAAACAAACCAAGAAGACAAAAGAAACGATGAAAGAACACGAAAACAAATAGATAAGAAAGATGGCAATGTCAGAACCACAGACAAGAGGAAATACCTCGTGGAAAGAAGCCACTGACAGATAGCAAAGAACAATACAGAACAGAGGAGGACCTCTCCAAGTAAACAACAGACGAAAACGGAAAAATTACATTGAAGGTGAAGGGAAGTAAATTCTAGTCCTTTTCAAAACCAACACCTATAATGATGATTCATAACCATTTCATAAGACTACGAGACCGTGAGTGATTGCCCACGTCGCTCACGCCTTCCGCCGCCGCTGTCTTTCAATAGCATTTGTCTGTAAAAGTCTGGCAGGAAAAAAAAGAGGTCTATATAATAAATTCAATATCTGAAATATTTCATATACTTCATTATGTCAAATTCAGTCGTGATAGGAATAAAAAATGTCGATGATCAAAGCCGAATTCATCATAACTTTCTAGTAACCCCAGCCAAATTTTCAGGTTGAGGAATATATAATATATTTTTATGTATTTATGCGTGTGTCTCAGTTCAGAAACACCGATAGCTATTATGATTATTCTTCGTATGCTCGATTTATAACCGATTTGGTCTGGAGATTTATCGACGTAGGTTTCTATTTGGACCGAAGTGCTACGCATATTTGAATGGAAAAATCTG
Source organism: Aphidecta obliterata (assembly GCA_963966015.1). NCBI lineage: Eukaryota > Metazoa > Arthropoda > Insecta > Coleoptera > Coccinellidae > Aphidecta > Aphidecta obliterata. Next base: position 5,980,689 of record OZ014436.1, read on the forward strand.
CCATCGCAGGACATAAATCAGGATTTCCGACTCAGTCTGGTTGCAAACTGTGAAGATCAATCATGAATCATTCTAAATAAACTTGCATACTGGATCAATTCGACACTGATCAAATATGAAGAAGCGTATCCTGCTCGAAATGATATATCCCAAATTTCAACAGCAAAAGAATATTAATGAAGAAATAAATGAGGATTCGACGAATACTAGAGAATATGTAATATCCCGAAAGGTAATAAGAACTAAGCACATATATTACAGACAATTCGCTTCGACGATTTCCGTTCTCTCTATACTTTATTTAATGGCCAATTCTTGTATTCGATATGGCTCGTATCGGTGGAATGATGCACATTGTAAGTGGACAAAAGAACGAAAGGAATTTCCATATGAAGATGGAAACCAATTACGGAGGGAACAATTTGAAAGACAACAAACGACGTTTCTAGGGTAATGTGAATAACCTAGTAAATATCTCTTTTCTTTCAAAATTCTGTGGGTTGATCGAATCATCGTCTATTCCTCTAAAGATATAAATCTTCAATGCTGTACTCGTTTGACAGTGATTAACCCAACAGATGAAACATTCGAAACCCTAATTCGAAGCTTGCAGGTGTTAACGAGTAATTAAAAGTAAATTGGCAAGGGGGAATGGTTAAACAGAATCATAATACTCCGAAAAATGTACTAGAAGCGGCGTTCTGATATCAGGCTTGTAACATGAAAACAAATATTTGTCGGGCTAAATTGAATCTAATAGTGAATTCCAGCTGAACGTAGTTTAAATAATGATAGTTACGGTTATGCATCTAGCCCAATTTGCTTATACAGGCTTTATATAAAATTTATATCCGACGAACACTGGGACATAGCAAGTGCGAATCCTTGGAGTTCGTCTAGCACACCAAATTAGATTAACCACATTTGTAATTCGAAGCAAACATCAGGGCAGAATTAGCTGTTAAGGGTTCCATTACCCGAGTTGTCGCCGCTAATTACTATGTAATAAGGAAGAACAATCAATCGGCATTCAACCGATAATCAACAATATTGCGGTGGGGTTTCAATGATGGCTTCCAAAGAATTAACGCAGCCACGCACTGATTCAATACCACCAGCCTTATTTCAAAAATTCAGAGATTTATCAGAGAGGTAGAGTTCTCTATTTTTCCTACACGATCGATCATTCTTCAATTAATTGTCCGGCGTTCAACATTGGAGCGGTGAGTCTGTTGTCGATTTTCAATATGAGTTTTTATATTGCACTAGGATTGACTCCAAACGATAGGTCTCTTGAATATACAGGGTGGCCATAAAAAACCTTCCTATCGAATATTTAGTCAAATATAGAGTTTAAAAAAAAATCCGATGAACATAATCGATTCACGTCATTAATTATTTTGCAGTTACCTTGAACAACGATGTATACAGTGTGGAAAAGCCAAATGGAATGAATTTATTATCTTGGTTACTGTACATATTCATGAAAAATCCCGAAACACATCAGATTTGAATTTTAAATTGTCAATGTTCTTCGTAAAATTCGAACCCTACCTTCAACCTTCTGCAGTTTGACACTATTTTCTTCTCGACATTCGAAAAATACATATATCTTGACGAAATGATATAGCCCTAGTGTAAGTAGAACGAGCGCTCAAAAATGATAACCAACCACAGCGTTGCAGTGATGAATTCAAGAATATTCGATTGAAAAAAAAGGAAGGAATTATATGAGCGTTGTTAATCCGGTCTTGGAAATCTGATTTTATCTTGATTTTGCTTTGTTGTGGAGTTCTGAGTCTGTTACTACAACGGATATAAATAATTCAAGAGTGCTCGTAAGAACCTATGTATTATTGATATTTTCTGAACGACGCCATCCAGTTTGGGATCTTGTCCCTTTATACCCAACGGAATTTACGGATGTGCTATATTCAACTAGGAATATTTATTGTTTTCGAGGATCCATTACTGACTTACTCTCATTCTCCACAGTCTTAGACTGAACAAATAACATTCTAAATCTCTTATTGTGGTGACCTTTACTCGATTGAAATCCAGATCAAAAAGTCATTTTAATTAATCCCACAGACGCAACTGCTGACCGGTTTCGGCTCTTTTGAGCTTCATCGGTGCAGCGCTGCGATGATGAATTTGAGGTGGGGGACGGTATGTTTCAAAAAGAACAGTTGTGTAGATAAAAAAAAATCCCCAATAACACCACAGTAACTTCCCCCACTCCTCTGAAGGTCCTCGACTCAGTTATCCCCCCAACAGTCAAATAGACGTTCAAGATGAATGCGAAGAAAACAGTTGCCATATACTGCGGTGACAAAAATTTGAAGAAGGAAAAAGCAGGGAAGATGAAGCAAAATATCTGGGCGTGACCCTAGACGAAAAGCTGAAATCCAACAAACAAATGGAAGAAATCAAAAAGGACACCAGGAGACAAATGTAAACAGCAAACTTTCGCTGGCAAACAAGATGAAGATAAATGAGACAGTGCCAATACCAAGCATAACGTACGCAGGAGTAGTCTGGTTCAATGTCGAAAGTATCGAAAAGAAATATCTACAAAGTACGTTGAATAAAATTATAAGGATAGCCATGGTACGTCAGCAATAAACAAATAAGAGAAGAATGAAAAATACCAACAATCGAGAAAATATTTGACAACCAAACCAAGAACACAATCGAAACAATGAAAGAACACGAAAACAAATGATAACAGTCAGAACCACAGACAAGAGGAAATACCTCTTGCAAAGAAGCCAATGACGAATAGCACAGAACCATGCAGAAGAGAGGAGGACTTCTCCAAGTAAACAACAGAAAAAAAAATGGAAAAATCACATTAAAGGTGAAGGGAAGTAAATTGCAGTCCTTTGGAAAAACCAAGACCTGTGACCCCAACCAACAGTCCTTTAATTTTCTGACCTGCTTATCATACGCAACTATCCTTCCTCAGAATGATAGTGCATATACAAAAGTTGAGTTGAAATATTTACTGAGCAAACGAATGGTCATTTCTTCCTATGAACTTGATTCACACCGAAAAATTTCGAGGGGGAATCTCAAATCGCCAGTAAAAAGACCAAATGAAACAATAGAATCGAAAAAACCCTTGATTGGCATTCTAACAATAAGATTACGAGTTTCCAAATTATGACTATTGCATTGCCAGAAAGAAGGAGATGTCACTTCCTGAAGCGAATGTCGGATTTTCATATTAAAGTCTGTTGAAGTTGTAACTCATTAGTCTTCTTCTACACCCTCAGCGATGCTGAGCATCCCATACAATTTTGCATCATAATGCAATCAGCGTAACAATTATGTGGTTCATTCTTGGATATTAGATTGGCAACTCATATTCCGAAACTTGGGAAGTGAAATGAAGGACGAGTAGGTTTTGGCATGTTAACACTGAGTATCGAATTTCCTAATCTGCATTAGCATTTGCCACGCCTGTGTTAAACTGGAACGTCTAGGTTATTATGGATCGCTGTTGGATGCCACATAATGCCTTCATTTCGGATTTGGACATCTGGGGCCAGACTGAAGACAAACTGATGTAATGAACATATAGTTTTTTAAATATTCTTTTGATGTTTTTTACACTTACTATTTTCATTCTCTAATGCCATATTTGATTTCGTTGCACGATAGATTGTTTTCGAGTGAAGCATATCTTTTTTTTTGTTCAGTCAGGGGAAATCCTCAGGGACGAATTATCTCCGATAGATAGAACAGTGTGAGACTTCGTGTGAAGCACGAACTACTCTAAATTAACCCCACCTGCTTTCAGATTCCGGGCATTTATTGCCTATTAACCTTTTGACTCTTTTTGTTTAATTATTATTATTATTATTATTTATATTTCTGTTGAAATAATAATTCGATTTGAAATTCACACCTATAGGACACCAATGAGGAAGGGACTTTTGAGAGCCAGTCAAGATTTCTAGATATATTTTGTTACCAGTATTATACGAAAACCTTCTAAGAAGTTTCAAATCATGTAAACTGTATTCAACTAGGAATGAGATGTTATGTGAAATGGGCAAAAATTTCCAAAAACAGCCGAAGTCAATATTACTGAGAACTTATGGTGTGCAAGTTCGATGCACACTCTTCGCAACCCTCCAAAATTACTGAAATAATTACGGGTTTCATCTGGAAATTCGCATGATATCCACTCAAGAATTCGATGAAAAAGAAATTCTCAACAGGGGCACTCACCTTCCCTGAGGGTAACCATGTAATATGACTCTTTACTTGGCTGACTAGCTCCCATGATGTTAACTGCTACAACTCGAAAACTGTAGACGGTATAAGGTTTCAAACGTGTTATTTGAAAAGTGCTGCCGTTCGTCGGTGTGAGAATTCCACCAACTTCATTCCATTCGCCATCCTCGCCAACTCTGCAAAGAAGAATAGTATTTAACCTCAGATAATATTTCATCCTCCGATTAAAATTAAAACTACGAATGTGTGAATCTGAAATTGTGAAGTCGACTAGAATTGTGCGAAATTTATCGCGTTTTCTCTCCCACTTAAGCCAGTTCTAAAACGAAAACAATGTCGAGAAAAAATATAAAGGAACGCCACTATTTCTAGTTAGTTGAAGTTTCTACAACTTATATGTTATATATTGACCCTCAGCAACATTATTTATCTTCGAAGTTGGAGAGTTCGCTTATGTTCCATCCCCTTTTTCGATTTCTATCGTGAGCTACCACCGGTTTCTTCAATAAAACCATATAATTCTCGAACTTCTCAGTTCATTTCTGCTGACTGAATTTCAATGCACTCTGGAAATAGGCACATTTAGGGCCCTAGTATAATATAATATGATGTATCTATCGTCCGACGAGTTTCAGTTTGAATGAAATGAATTTTCAGAATTCACATAACGGTTCATTTTATAAGTACAACCATTTCCCACCACTAGTCCTTTCATTATTTTCTTCCAATAATTTTTTGAATTTTAGATGTTCACTGGAAAGTTATGTTGTTTTACGCACATATTTCTTACGGAATATTCTAAGAATGTTGAAATGTTTCACCAATTAGAACATTCCAGGAGTATTCCAAGATTTCATGATTATTCCATGTCGAACAGGTCTGATTAAGCGTTTCCACGAGGTCTTGGGTGTAACGTAGGGCGTCTAATTATCTGTAATGAGAAGACATTTGAAATTTCCCGCATTTAAATGCAGCTCGTCAAACTGAATAGGTGTGAAGATTGGTCCGAAGTTGTAGGTAATAGTATATAGAATATTCGTCTAGTTAAAGTGGTAATCCGCTAGTCTTTGTTACGTGGTTATTGGCTCAAGTAGAGACAAAGTTTCTGGACATATACCGATCATTATCGATTACAGTTTATAATTTATGTCATCCTATAGCTTGAAACTCCTTATAAATTTATGTGGTAGTTTAATCTATAAGGAGCTCTCAATTGCTGCTTGGGTATAGAACTAGATATTATCGACTATTCTCGGTAAACCTGCAGTTGTGGTAACCTCTTAATCGATAAATATTTACTTTCGAGTCGGATGAGACTTCACATTTCCATGAATATCATGGTATTGATATTTCTCCACTATTGGCATTGGAAAAATAATCGTATTCTGGATCGTATTCTGTTCTCATCACTGCGTTTGCTATATTGATTAACTATTTTTTTTCCGTAACATTAAGTTTGTTACTTTGTCTTTTACTTGAGCTTTTCTATTTTTTAGTTTTTGAATGATTTCTCTAATATTCGTTGCTGTTGTTGGTAATTTTCCGCAATGAAGAATTCAATTTTATTTCATGTACTTTATAAGTCAGTTTCAGTTAGTTATCACCAATAATAAACCCGAAAATTGGCAACACTTTTTCGGAACCCCTGTATATTGAATAAGTATTGACGGAACACGAATTGGGTTAGGCAAGGTGAAGCGAAAGTTATAATTTTTCGACAATTCTGAAGGAAAGAAACTCTGCAATCTGAAGGATTCATTGTATCCTTGTTAACTCTTTCAGGATTCGGTTACCATGCGAACGAGTTGAATTCAGTTCGAATAAAAATTCGAAGAATATATTATCAGCGATGGGTTTGAGGTTGATTCAATTGATTCAGGCCATGAATGTTGCGAATGTCTTAAAAATTGGAAGTGTCCTGAAAAATTGAGATGGTGCAATCAATAAGGTCAAAAAACTAGAATAAAGAATGCATTGAAAAAATTACAAATAAGCACTTGAATACTGACAGGAAGTGTCCTAAATTATAACAACCACGTAGTAAATTCAATAGGAAATGCAAGAAATTCCAGTTAAATACCATGTAACTACAAAAAATTCCTGTAATCGCTCAGGTTGTAAGCTTCGAATAATACTAACTAGTAAATTCCTGTAAATAGTCACGCATATTCCGGTTTTCGTCACAGTATAATTTTCTTGTTGAAATGACGAACCACAGTTTGGTTGTATTTACTAATGTGAAACTTGTTATTTCTAAATGAAACGACCAGAATTGTCACGCAAAATCATGAAAAATTCCTGCTGTCGCTTATATAGGGGAAATTTTCTGTAGAAGTAACCTTAAGAATTCCTGTTGTATATCCTGGAAAATTCCCTCGAGTATATATTTGATGAGATCCGAATGGGTGAAAACAAATTTAAACACTTGTTTCCGAGAGAAATGAACCGAAAATGAAATTCTCATTTGCATCCATCTTGTAGTAAGGACCTCCAATTTTTTAGGAGCTCCCACATCGAAATCAAGCCCCAGGTGCAAGTTCAAGACCTATGAAGCGAGCTAAATGAACTGTGGGATGAATCCTACATTCAAAGAAAAAACAATCTCCTTTTCCATCAGATGGTAGATCACAACACATCAATTCAGGAATAGTAGATAAGAATAGTTCGTCGAGCATACTGAATTGAGGCAGTTTTTAGGGGGCGACACACATTCGGAATTATTATGATGACAATCAATTATTATTGTTGGTCCACCTTAAGTTGATATTAATTCGGCGGTATTCAATTTCGCTCCGGAATGAAAGGAGACACAATTATCTCGAATGGAATATCTACAATGCAGCACTTCAGCCAGCTCGGTCTTTATTTGATCAAGACATATTAATGAAGCCATTTGACTTTCAGATTGGAATTTTATATTCACAATTTATTTGGAGAGGAACGTCGGAATCTGAACGGTCTAATTGCAGTTTATAGCGATGAGAGGTATTCTAAGTCTTTTAATTTCTCAGGTGGTACGTTCAGATTTCCAACTTCTGAGGATGGTCGAAAAAAACACCTCTTACACAAAGTTTAAGTATTTGATGTAATTCAATAACAAGAAATGCGGATATTGTTCTTGAAAACCACGTGCTCCGAATGCCATTATCGAGCCCCAATAACTCGTTGGAAAACGCTTACATGGCGCTTGGGAAATCCTGCTGATTTAAGATCGAATATTTTCATCGAATAACGTTCAGGTTCCTAGATTCATTTTGTATTCAACCCATCTGGTAGGTTCTTCTTTCATTTTATACCGGATGACCTAAAGTCCAAACGTTGGTTGGAGTTAGGAGACTTATTATGAACAGGCCATCAAACTTTCTGTCGATTTTTCGTTTCTGTTTTTTTATCAGTTGTTATGGCTGTCTGGCATCCTTCCTCCAGTCTTGGATTCGTGGTTACTGTTTTCTTCTTCCGAATAGACAAAACTCAAAAGATACTACTCAAAGTATTGAAAAGCGACAAGAAAGGTGTGAGCATTCGAAGACAGTAATTCTGTAATCAATTTCGCTGATATGAATCCTGAATCAGGGAAAAATTTCCTTATATTCAAAGGTGTTCCATAATCCATACAAATCATGAGGACCTCTGAGAGGAATCAAAGTTTTTCCCTCTTATAAAATTAGCCTTGAGGCCGGCTCACCAGATTATTCATTATGGCTTGACAGCGGTTTGGCATGCCTTAAATGGGGTTATAAATTTCCCCTTGATCAATAGCATTCCACGTCTACACTCAAGACCTCTGAACTAACACCTTGTTCAAGAATGAAGCCATATTTTCCGATTTCCGGTTTTCACGGGTTGTTTTACAAATGGAGGGATTTCCGAGTTGCCTTTCATAACCGGTCAGGACCGTATTGGATATGTACATGGCATGTCCAGTTATCGTTTAATTGATTTATTATCTCAATTTGAATTCAATTGTAGGAAAAAAATGTTTTCCCTTCATTTAATTTCTTGAATATATGGCCATTTAGGTTGATTTCAACGTGGCGAAACAGAAATGGGACATTGTAAGATATTATTTTATTATTATTATAATTTTAGTTAAAGCTTACCTTAACTAAACCAGTAGCGTTTTGCCAAACCATTTATACATTATCGAAAATACTATCTCAGATATTTTCAATACATACAACCACATAACATTATTCAAATATTCATGGAAATAAACCACTTATTAAGTTTCTTCTGCATTTTATATACTGATGCAGTAGAATCTGGTGCATTAGTTTAACGTACCTCGCTGCATGATTTCCTCATAAACCGTACATTGTAGAGTTCGTCCAAAAATTGTGCGGCTCCAACATTATCATGAGATCAATTGTTTCTCTCTGCTCGTCGTCCCTGGAGGTCGTAAAGCTCAATGATGTATGCGCGAAATGCGTTATCATTGGTATTCAAGTGGAATGTCCCTTATCCATCTAACAGAATAAAGGAAACATTAAACTGATCAAAATAATACAAGTTCACTTGACACCCCTCCAGAGCGGCATGCATCGCCAGAATGATGAATGCAAAGAGATAAAACAGAGTTTCGTGTACGGAAAACCGGAGTGTATTCTTTTCAGATTTAGTCGCAGGGAAGGGGAATCTGAAGCATTGATTTCCACTTTACCGGATTCTAAAACGAATTGTTACAGTTTCAATATGCACTTTTATTGCCGACGAAACGAATTCGGAACATGTTGATCTAATGAACGGAACAAACAGAAAAAGCTTACGTCGTACACGTTTATCGGTGCTGTGCACCCATGCAGAAAAAAAGAACCCCAAATTATTGAATTATACTCAAAAATGCTTCAGAATGGTCAGTTCGCCAATTTTTTCAATAACTATAGAATAATGGTATGAAAACAATCTTTACATCCCTTCAATTGGAATATTGATTACGGAAATCTGAAACTTCTAACATTATGAGCCTGGTGTGATATATCACGTAAATATTGCGTTTTAGATGGTCATTTAGAAGCCATAATTTTTCATTATCGTTTTCTCATTTTCCACTAATGTGCCTCCAGGTGGAAATGAATGGGATATTAAACGGGAACGGACATATATTTCCACGTCCGCAAATGTTAACTCAGCGATGTACAGTAGCTAATTGTACTGGTTATTGTTCGTGATGTGATAAAGTTCTTTATATCTGGCCATAACATCTCCTCTATCTAGCTTGTTAGGACATCATTCATGAGAGTAACTGTTACGTCTGATCACCCATAAACCTTTTAATAGACATCCTCAACATTCACCTCCATGAAAACCCAACGTTCAAGTGTTCATTTATAATTTAGGAGGTGAGCTATATCAAATAGACTGATTCATCAGGAAATGTCCAGTTTAAGACAATTCCCCATTTTTCACTACTATCGTACGTTATCGATCCAGAACAACGTGTCAAGGTACTTTGAACTGCACAGCTGACAACATGGGAAATACTGCGATAAAAAACTGCGTCCCTATTTCACCAACTTTCCATCACCTGGTTGTTTTGGTCACTCCCGTCGATTGGGAAAAGAGCGTTTAATTCTGCAGATATTGAATATCCCCTCTGGGAGCCGAATGACACGATCAGTTCTCGTGAAAAAATATTAAGCTTTCAATTCGAGTTTGGGAAATTTTCAACATTGCTATTATTATTAGATGATGTTTAAATTTTTCGACCATTTCGTCTCACTAAATAAGATTGATTTCGTGAATGTTGATGAAACTTTGGACACCCAATAAAGCTATTCAAATTCCATGTAGAATATTTTTTTTTGAATATGTTTGAAACAGTTAATTCGAGATCATTGAAATAATGAATCTACTCTATTTATTTTCCACATATTCACAATACATCCTTTCGAATTATTTTCCCTGGTATCTGATACATTGCTCTATCAATTCATAACTCATAATTCCACCATATAATGATAATAATAAAATGTTGAGCCAAATCTGAATAATATAGTACTATGTTACAAAAAGGCGAATGCGCCAGAGTTTTCCAATACCAACTTTCGAATCATTCTTCCTGGTATCAGACACATTGCATTATTGATTCATATGTCATCATTCCACCATATTAACTCAATAATCATCAAACGTTGATTCGACTCTGAATAATATAGTACTGTGCCACAAAAAGGCGAATGCGCCAGTTCAGAACAACATGACATATTGAGAATCATATTCATGAATATACCATTTGCGGTTTCAATATCGTGCAACTTTGTTAAGGAATCGTGTGTGACAATTCTTCACTACAATTCAGTTTCGATTGCTCGAAAGGAAATTATACAGGGTGTCAACCCAACCGTTACAAAAAGGCGAAAAATTTACTTGTAAGGATTTCATCTCACTCACAAGAATAATTCTAGGGAGGACGATGAAACAGGTATGGCGGTTGAAATTTCCTGTGAAATCACAATTTTCAAATATGTCTCGAACAGGTTCGACCTCATTGGAAAATGGAATATAATCCATTTATGTTCCTTTTTTTTCAACACTTTCCGAATTATTTCCGCTTTTATCAGATACTCTACCTCATTGATTCATATCAATGATCATCATAGCACAATTTCAACTCAATAATTATCAAATGTTGATCCAAATCTGAATAATATAGAACTGTGCTATAAAAAGGCGAATGCGCCAGTTCAAAATAATAATGAATTTACCATTCACTTTTCCAATATTGTTGTGCATTAATCGAACGTTACCATTTTTTACCACAAAAATTGATGATGCTGCATGAAATGAAGTACTAACCAGGAGCTTATTAAACTCAAAAATGGAAATCAAAAACTGCAAGTCCTTTCAAAAAATCTAGAAAACACTGAATTTTCTTCTTTTTTGAATGATTTAGGAATTTTTCCACAAATTCCATATCAATGAATCATTTAAATTTCCGGAATGATGACGAAAATTAGGAGACTTACTAAAGCGATTGGAGTTTCATGTAAAATCATTTTTTTTTTTCAAATATGTTAGTTCGACTTCATGGTGAAATGGAATCTACTCTATTGATTTTGCAATTCCAACTTTTTCATTCCCCTTGTACAGAAAGATTGCCTTATTGATTCATATGAGATCAGACACTATAGCAACTCGATAATCATCCAAATCTGAATAATACTAAGTCACAAAAAGGCGAATGCGCCAGTCAGGAATAATATGTTGAAAATAATATCAGTAAGCGGTTTGAATATTGTTCATCCTTGAGTAGTAGTCGAGTGTTAAAATTTTTTCACCATCACTAGAAAGGCACATCGAAGAATAATCCGAAAAGAAATTGAATTATTCTTTCAGTATGCCTGTCAGTCCTCATGAAGTTCATAAAAGACAAAACATATGAGTACACCTAACATTTATGAGTTTCCAATTGAAAGATAAAGTTTTAATTTCGAGGAAGTTCTGTATCAAATTATCGAAACCACCTCAAATCACATGATAATTCAACAAAAATTCTCAACTCATTTCTGAAGAGTATAGACCAACAATTATTCTCTCAATAAATCACAATATTCATCATGAAATTACTAATGATTGTTTCGAAACTAGAAGCGATTAATTCCATCGAAAATAAAACGAATGTCATTTTGAATATATCGATAGTGTGGGAACGTAATACTATCATTTCAATTGTGAATGATTAATGCGAACCGATTAGCTTATCCCGGAATGTTATCGTTCTTTTCCGAACGTCCATTATACAGGGTGGGTTAAAAAATATGAAATTTTGGAAAAAAGGCTCAGAGAGGTGGATTTTGTCGATCTTGAGGAAAATGAGTAAATCATAAATTGAGAATCACTCATTCGAATTAATCTACTTGGAGATATAAAAATAAAGCGAACTGAGCACATATCCATCTAAAGTGGCCCATCCCTGACTTAAGATCTTGAAGTGGAGAACGCCATTATACTTGTGTAATTTTTTACCCTCACACGGAAAACGAATAGCAAACGGAATAATCACGCTGTATCCCTCTAATGCCAGAGATCTACCAGAGCGTCGAATGGTAATCGATCAGATCGAGAACCAGGGACTGATGAAAATTCTTCGGAAACTTCTGTTATGCCGACAGATTGATTAAATATCTGAGAATCAATTCGGATCTCATTAGTTGTGGGTCAATTAGAATCCTCTCACATGTAGAGGGGAGAACTAACCGCTTGGATTGTGTTTAATGGTTTGCGACGACATTAAATCCGAACTATCAACAGAAAGAAATATGAGTAATGAGGTTGACCTCGTTTTCCTACGTCTACTTGAGAAATAATACCGTTTCTTGAAATTCTGTCATGAGAATTATATACAGGGTGTCCCAAGTTCGAGTGCCTACTAGACATTTCTTGAGAACCGGACCTATTTGAAATCTGAAAGTTTGGATTATGATATTTTTCGACTTTATCTGGTGAGCTGAAATATTCTTGAAGCCTGAACAATTTAAGTTATACAGGAAGTGAGAATAAGTTTCTCGAACATTTTTTTTTTGCATTTTTTCGTCTCTTATATGATGATTATTATGATTATTCAATTTTGAATATATTTCTATTCGAATCGTTGCATTCGTCGAAATAGTTTTCAAAATATCGAGAAAAAACTGAAAAAAAAAAGGGAGGTATGCGTAGTTAGTATTATGTTCGTTATTTCTATTCCCAATATTTCAAGCATAAACTGTTTTTTACATTTTTGGAGTAGAAGAATGGCGGAAAATTGTGCATCTCCCAAATTTTGGAAAACTCGTCATAGGGTGTTTCAAATATTTCGTCAAAAATTGTGATGACATATATAATTTGTACTAATTGAGTGAAACAATTCTTTAGTACAAGTAAGTTTCGATTGCTAAGAACGAAGAAAAAAATATATAGAGAGAAGTTACGTCGAATATTGCGTGTATTTGAAATCCAAATACAGGCAAAATTATTAACTAACATCTGATTCAAATTGAAAATTTCAATTCAGTTTTACCGAAATCCCAAGTTTTATCATCAATCATAAATTATTCGAAATGTCTTGCTATAATACCAAAAAGGATTTTATCGATGCACAAAATTTAATTTTATTATTTTGGTGATGGCATCATGAAATGAAGTGGTTGTTCGACAATTATTGAATTCAAATTGCCTGTCATCGAGGTAAAATCAAAAACTACAGTGTTCTCAAAAACATTTGAAAACACTGAATGTTCTTTGTTATTATAAATTGATGTACGAATTTTCTGGAATTTCATCTCATTGAATTAAATAAATTCCAGGGATGATGATGAAACTCAGGACACCCAGTTTATCTGTTGAAATTTCAAGATCACTTTTTTTATTTATGTTCGGAACGGTTGGTTCGACTTCATTGAAAAATGGAATCTACTCTATTTATATTCAATATTTTTTCCATATTATTTTGCTTGCCATCAGATACATTGTCTTATTGATTCATTTATCATCATTTCACAATATCGAATCAATAATCATCGAATGTTGATAAAAATCTGAATAATAAAGTATTGTTACAAAAAGTAAAATATTGGATATTGCAAATAATATTAACCAATATAAGATTTGCAGTTCCAATATTGTTCAATCTTGTGTTCTAATTTAGTTTCATATTTCTTTAGTGCCAGTCAGTTCCGATTTCTGGGACCGAAGGAAAATTATACAGGGTGTAAATTCAACTATAACGAAAATTCACCACGAACGTGTATTTGAAATCCAAATACTGGCGGAAAAACTGACTTGAATCTGATTTGAATTGAAAATTTTAACTTAGTTTTACCTAAATTTGAAGTTTCATAATCAGTCGTAAATTATTCGAAATGCCATTACATATATCAAAACGTATTTAATTGATTTACCAAATTAGATTTCATCATTCAAATAATGGCAGTATAATGTGCGTCATCAAATGAAGAAGTAACCAGATAATAATACAATTCAAATTGAAATATTTTTTATTATTATAAAATGATGTTATAATTTTCTCACTCAATAATATAAACTCCGGGGATGATTAAGAAACTTGGGAAACCCAGTGGAGCTGTTGAAATTGCGTCCAATTCGGAAAAGTCAGTTTGACTTAATCAAAAAATCGAATCTAATCCATTTATGTTACATTATTTTCCAGTACCACCATTCGAATTATTGTCCCTGCTATGAGATACATTGCCTTATTGATTAATATGTCATAATTCCACCATATCAATTCAATAATCATGAAATGTTGATACAAATCTGAATAATATAGTACTATGTTACAAAAAGGCGAATGCGCCATTGCAAAATGATATCGGATATTGAAAATAATATGAACGAATATACCATTAGCAGATTCAATGATCGAGTGTAACGAGTCTTCAGTACAAGTGAGTTTCGATTGCTGAAAACGAATACAAAGATACAGGGTATACAGAAAATTACCTCGAACATTGCTGGTATAATCAAAAACTGCTTCATTATTATTATAAATTTCTGGGAATTAAGTCTCACCAAATGATTTTTATTCTGGGGATGAGGACGATACTTCGGACAGCCAGTATTGCTGAATAAATTTGATGTGAATTCACTTTTCCCGAATATGTCACGAAATGGAAATCCAAAACCATGCGAAATATCAACTTGAATCTGATTCAAATTGAAGAATTCAAATAGGTTATTGCAATTTGAAATTTCATTATTAGTCATGAATTATTCGAAAAATCTTGATTTGATACCAAAATGGATTTCATTTATGAACCAAATCAAACTTCATCGCTCAGATTTCGAAAATTTAATTGTACCTTTCCAGCTGAAAGTTCAGAAGAAACTTGACATTTTCATATCCTACTGATAATAATATCGTAATGGTGAAATATTATTGAGGTATTCCTACCTATAGATATTTTTAAGCAACCTGATTCACTATGAAATTTTCGAAAATGGGGACTTTGAATCGAATATTAAATCTTGAAACTCGGAAAGGAAGCAGTTAGATATATTTTCGAATTATGTCAATATATCTGATAACGTTCCAGAAAATCTTTCACGAAATAACTTCTGGAGAAATTGAATAATTCATTTATCGGATTCATTGTTTCCAAATGATATAATTCAACATTCACAGTATTGCTTAATCTACAAAACATTCTTTCGTGGTATGGAAGAATTGAATCGAGTTCTCTACAACTGATATTTGAAACTCTATTGTTCATACTCGAGTCAGGTGATACCTTTATCTCGTATTTTATGCATGCACGTATTCGATTATCTCTTCCACTCTCGTTTATTTTTTTACGGTTACGATTTGTTGAGACAAATTTAATCTGGCCAATTCTTCTTTCAGGAAATCTTCCCAAACGGAATGATGCTAGAAATGTTATTTGATCTCACATATCTCCTCAACTTGTGCTCAATAGTTAGTTAAAATCACTATTCAACTCGTAATTGCAGACTTCGGCAATGGAATAACGAACAATTGTGTGGATTTTCAGCTTTATCCTTATTTCGAAGGAATAAGATCGTTTCTAAGATCAACTTTAACGAACATAAAAAGTTGGGGTGTTCGAAATCTAGGTAGCTCTCATCAAGTTCAAGGGTTTGACGTTAATTAAGAAGTTTTCTGAAAGCTACTTCCCACTGTTCAGCATCTCGTCCACTTATAAAAATTTCATGAATGGTCGAACCGTAAGCAGACCTAAATGTTTTCGGTCTGATTGATCTGCCCTGATTCGTAGATTTACTCGGCAGTTGTTAATTAATGAGTAAACTTTCCAGATTCTACGAAATTAGGAAATTCTCCAGGTGGGTCAAGGATTTCTTGGAATATTTTTATATTGATGATATGTGAAATAATATGTTAGGCGATTACTATTTCATTCCCATGATATTTCAACTGATTATCAGACAATATAATACTATCCCGTTTTTTGATATCTACCTAGAGCCACCCTGTATATGAGCACGAGAAAACCTGGAATACAGAAAATCTCCAACCATTCCTCTCACTATTTGACTGAGAAGAAATGGCTTCTTTCAGACCATAAATCCAGCTGAAGGTTGTTAATTTATGTCTGATAAATTAACTTTGCAGAAGGACGAGAAGGGACATCACGACACAGGTTCTAAGGACGCAACTCGTTCAACATTTGTGACACGGACTTAGTCGGAAGATTCCTTCGAAGTACAGGGACATGATAACAAAAGGTTTGTTGGTAAACTTTGCTCCTCGGGAAAACTCAGTGTGCTACTTCAGTTCTTTCTCAAGTACTGTTGATAATCCACCGCTATTCTTCCGGTTCGAACGATCAATAGGTTACCCATTTACTACACGATTTATTTTCTTTCTATTTCGATCATTTTTCTCAATGACTCTGTATCGAATGCTTTGAGTGTTTCATTTTCTTCTATCGCAATCTGAAGTTTCGATACTGAAGTTTTGTGACGTTCCTTTTTGTCATAGTGAGAATATATAGGTATATGTTTTCGGATGATAGAGCAATTATGGTGCCTTGGCAACAGGTTGGAATATTTGCTATTGATTCTGCAGCGAGGGAAGTCCATTTATTGAAGATAATTATAACATTATTGACTCATCCGAGGAAATATACAGGCCAAGTCCAGAAAGTGGGAGTACTGTGAAGACAAAAAGGCCAAAAAGGTTCTCCTGATCGCATAATTCGTCTAATGGTTGAAACCGTACTCAATCGGAATTTGATACTGCCCTTTCGTAAATAGACTGAATTAACCCTTCGGACTTTAGGGTAATCTACACGTATGCGATACACCAGAGGCCTTCAATGGAACAGAGTTGAACGATTTCTCTGGGGATATTTTTCGTCACGTATCTAGGCAGAATTCTGACGTAATTCTCAGAAGTGGCACCGATATGAACATGTCCAGAGTTTCCTCTGAGAAGCGGCGAACCAGTACTTCTTACGGAATAGGTGACTAAGAGGATATTTAAGATTGGAGATCTGGAAATGCTTTCTAAGTTTTTCCAACAGGGAAATTTGAGTGGAACGATGGGTAGTTAGGGTTTCTGTTTTCCCGTGGAGTTCAGTTCCCTTATAGACGACAAAAGGGTCATACAATACTTGAAGACGAAAATCATTTAGTGGATCTCAGACATCCATAGATGATAAAAATAGTACTCCATTTCGATGAATAATGGAAAAACTTCTTTTACTGCTTTTTCGTTCAGACAGAGAAAAAATTGAGTTTCATGATATATTCAATATAAATAGGTGATTCCCTCTATTAAAGCCCATACAATGAGATGACAGCTTTTTTCCATAATGTCAATGAAGCGAAAGCTCTTGACTTCAAGTCAGTTGTCTTCAAAGTTTCCCATATTCCCCAACTCTTTTGAATATAATTATCTTTGAACGTGTGAATAATTAACAAACTGACCAGAAGAGTTTTGTGGTAGATTTTATGGTGAAAAAAAGGTTCAAAAACCACGATGTGATATACTTTCTAATTTTGAACTTCAAACTTCGAAATTGAAAAAAAAATAAAATAACAATATCAGTTATACTGACAATGAACGCTGGAGTCCGTTTTGGTACAGAAAAGAAGGTGAGTTTTCTGATATATTCAATATACTTCGGTGATTTCATCTTTTGAAGTCTATGGAAAGAAATTGACGCTATTTGTCATACTGACAATAAACACTGATGGCCATTTTAATACACAGAAGGAAATAGCTGATATATCCAATACAATTCGGTGATTCCATGTTTTGAAGTTCATAAAAAATGACAGAATTTGTCATACCAACAATGAACACTGAAGTCGGATTTGGCAAAGAAAAAAAAATCAGTTTTCTGATATATTCAATATAAAAGGGTGATTTCATCTATTGTTCATAAGTTCATACAACGTCAGTTTTTTTCAAATGTTTTCCATATTCCTCAAGCCTTTCGAATATAATTCTTTTCGAACGAGTAAACGATTTGACGAACTGACCAGAAGAATTTTGTGGTAGATTTTATGGTGGAAAAAGATGTGATATACTTTTAATTTTGCACTGAAACAAGTTCAATGAAGATAGCTTTTTATAGTTTCCGAGAGAAGTAGTTTCGTATTCGACGTTATCCATAATGTAAACTCTGGAAATTCCAGGGGAAATTGAAAATTTCAATGCTCATACCATTCCAAACGTTCATTACTGAAAATAATAAACCGAAATTGGCGATTATTGCCTGTTCTCGCGAATTATTCACTAGCATTATTCAAAAGTGGGAAATTTGGAATAAAACCTGGGATGAAAACGATACTGAACATTTTTGGCCTTGATTCATCAATTACCAGCGTTGTTAACTCGAGCTCAAAACGAAAAAAATAGGTGGAATAAGAGGGCATCGATTCGAAGTCAGAATAAAGGATGTAGGTACTTACTCGCACTTAAAACAAAGTGCGTTGGGCACTCGGGAAACATTTGGACCTCTCCGTTTTGCTCCTTTTTCGATTTCGACGGGCCGGACCGAGATTTCACGGGTTGCGCTGCTGGAATTGCATTCAACTTTACGCCAATACCACCATAGCTGAAAATTACGAAAGAGAGAAGCTCAGCCATGATGGCATTTCAGAGCGAGTCGAATGAATTTTGCAGATTTGCTGCTGAATGTTTCTACGAAACACCCTTCCGCAATGAGTTTTAATGCCGGAGGAAACATTCAAGATGAAATGTTAGTTCCAGTCGAAATTTAATTATGGTAGCAGCGAATTCATTACGATCACAAAAAACGTAAATACCTGCAAAGCTCTGAAGGAAATACTACTCAGGATTCATAGGGTGTGTCTGCCATGAATCACGATGCCATATGCATTCCAGTCAGTAAATAAACTGATGGATTTGATCGCAAATTCGTATATTCTCTTTCAACTTGTATTAGGAGATTTTTCCCGAACGGTATAATTCCAAAAGTTCAAACTGAGGAGAGAAAAAATTACTGTTTGAAAGGGTCCTATAAAAAATTCACAAACTCACCGATAAAATTTATCACCATCCCTTTGATGTGCACAAAATCTTGCCCAGCGTAATGATGTGATAGTTACTGCACCTTACATTCGTTTTACATGCAGCAACTCACATCAGTTTGCTCACGGAATAACGCCCCAAGCATTTTCAATGCTCAGTTCTTTCGCACTATTTACCTCAACGTACTAAACTAAACACTAATGTTTTTAAATGACCCCAAAGAAAGAAATCACAGGGGTTGAGATCGGAATCATATGCCTCATAGGTGATTTCCCGTATACTGAAATCGGACAGCTGGTACATAATTCCACACATATAGAACTCAATTCAAATTAAATCATTAAATATACGTGGATAGCGTGCGAAACTTTGACAAATGGAAGCGACCAAATTAGCGTAAACTAGTGCAGGGAGAATTGAATATGACTGAAACTTCCAATCGACTTAGGAATAACTTGCAACTTGGACAATCCCCATATATGTGATATATTTTCGTAGTTTCCCAATCTGTTATATAATCGAATTCTTCGAACAATCTCTTATCTTGCACACTCCTCACTAGTAAGTTGTAGACATGAACTCAGATGATATGGAGCTTGCATATTTTTGAGCGGAAGAACGTTGATTCATGAAAATTAAACAGCTATTTGAATCATAATTTCCTTCGGCGAATAAACAATTACTATTCATGAGTTTGTGGATATTTGTTTCGCAGTTTCGAGCAGAAACTTTAAAGTATGAGAGAACTTCTGCCTGCGATGAACAGATTCAAGCTAATCCACGAGATTTAGGTCTATTGTGATATAAACTTGACAGGGATAGACAGAAAACTGATTTTCCTACCTTGACCAACAAAAAAAATATATATTTTAGTCGACATGAAAAAGCAATAATCAAAAATGATCATTTATACGTTGTTAAACAATATAAAAAAAACAATCGCTCGTTCAGTTTTCAGAATCACCATGCTCCTTCGCCTGTCAATTACATGACACCATTCAGTTTAATCAATGCGAATAAGAATCCAAATACATTTCACCCATACATTTCAGTAGTGAAATAAGGGAGGAAATGCTTCATAATTATCCATTTAAATAATAATGGAACAACCCAGCTGAAACTACGTGAATCATATCGAATTTAAAATGGTTCGATATAGAGTCATTTCGCATTGTTTGTATTTTGTGTATGTTACATTGGAATACGAATAGCGTATTGTGAATAGTACGAATATACAAAATCGGATTTGGTTATTCACTTTATGTATTCAATTTTGGAAAATGAAATAGAATGGGATCCAAGCTCTAATTGAACTTGTCAGTGTAGAAAATCCCTTTATTCAATAATATACTCAGTGGCATTAGAATTGTTACACCCAGAAGGATTCAATTCTTCAACTCGATTTTTTAGGCAATGTGGTTATAATGAAGCATTTGGCGACCACGTATCCGAGTACACACCTCTACACTTCTAGGCATCGACAAGATGAGATGGTCGATAACTGCCTCAAAGACAAGTCTGCCACTTACATGGGCAATCTCGTTGGAAAGAATCCTGGTGAAAAAGCAGTGAGGAGTCCTTACAGGCAAACCTGTTAGTTACATGGGCAATTTTGTGAGGAAGTCTATCTGAAAAGCAGTATGGATTCCTCACAGACCACTTTGTTGGTTACATGAGCAATTTCGTAGGAAAGAGGGGCAATTAAGTAGGGGAAAGTCCTGGTGAAGAAGCAGTATGGAGTCCTAACAGGTAAACTTGCTAGTTACATGGGCAATTGCGTAGGGAAGAGTCATGTTGAAGAAGCAGTATGGGATCCTCACAGGCAAACCTGCTAGTTACATGGGCAATTGCGTAAGGAATATTTCTGTTGAAGAAGCAGTTTAGGGTCCTCACAGGCAAAACTTCTCATTAAATGTGCAATTTTTTGTGGAAGAGTAAAAAAAAGAAGTAGTATGGAGTCCCTAAAGGCAAACCTGCTAGTAACATGGGTAAGTGAGCAGGGGAAATTCCTAGTGGAGAAGCAGCGTGGAGTCCTCATAGGAAAACCTTCCTTTTACATGGGCAATTGCGTAGGGAAGAGTCCTGTTGAAAAAGCAGTATGGAGTCCTTAAGGCAAACCTGATAGTTAAATGGTCAATTGCGTAAGGAAGAGTCCTGTTGAAGAAGCAGTATAGGGCAAAACTTCTCGTTACATATGCAATTTTTTGAGGAAGAGTAATAGGAAATAAGTAGTATGGGGTCCTCAAAGGCAAACCTGCTAGTTACATGGGCTATTGAGTAGGGAAAAGTCCTGGTGAAGAAGCAGTATGGGGTCGTCACAGGCAAACCTGCTAGTTACATGAGCAATTGCGTAAGGAAGAGTCTTGTGAAAGGAGCAGTATGAGGTCCCCAAAGGCAAACCTGCTAGTTACATGGGCAATTGTATAGAAGATAATCCTGGTGAAGCAGGATCGCCTAATTTCTCTCCGAACATGCCGCTAGCGATTGTTTTGCGTGAAATGTTATATTGGTAATCCAAGTATTCTCGAAGCTTGTTGATATTCACTCAAACCAAATTGACAGTAAACTCTGAAAATCGCGTTTCAATTAGGGTAAGATGAAGGATTATTCAAGTGAGCCTTTCAAATGGAACACCACAACTGATTTTCATAGAAATCATGGAAGAAATTTCTGTCGCTGCAATGTTGTCAAAGTCAGTGGCAGAAACCGACGAAAGGAATATTCCGACGGTCACTATGACATAACAATGTTATAGTCATCAGCAAAAATTATTTCAATTGGCTTATACCTTGTTGATAAGTCAGAAGTGAATCTGTATTTTAAACTAACACAAAAAATATGACTCAACTAGAGGAACACTCTGTATTAGGAGTAGGAGGAAGCGGAATGTAACCGGTCTAATTGGAGTTTGTAGGAATGTTATATAAAAGATGTCGGTCCCATTAAATGAATTTCACGATTTTATCATTTCATTCGTTCCATGAAATCGGCAAATTCATTTGAATGCTACATTACTTGGGGATGAAATTACGTTTTCGGGCGAACTCATTAAACCATCCATAATCTTAAACATCCAGTTCCCGAAAATCTCGGCAGAATTTGAACGTTGAATTATAGTTCCTGCTAGTGAAAAAATAGGTCTAAAATACTCCTTACAGGATATAAAATGACAATACAATATTTCCAGAAAATAAATGGATGACATAAAAAAAAATTATTTCTTCAGTTATCTGGTATGTTTATCAGTGAATTTAAATCACGTACGTCGTTATAATCATTAAATTCCAGAAACTACATTCCACCATATCAGAATCTGTGTAATCTGATATTATTCATTATCATGATATTCATTTATGAAATCGTCGTGGTTCAACGGAAACTTCAAGACACAATTCAATAATTTATATAGGACGATAACTGGGTTATTGTTCCAACAGTATAATGAATTCGAGGAAGTATTTGGAATTTAATCTGAAGTTTTTGCATTTGATATGGTCGTATCATTCGAAATATTCTTTCTCTATCCACACCGTAGATGTTTTATTCAATCGTTTGATAGTCCAAGTTTTTATTGCATATTGAAAAGTTTCTTGAACTGTGAATGCAAAACGACCAAGAAAAAATTTGACAACACAAAAGATTCTGAAACTGTTTTCAGGCCCTAAAAAAATGCTATTCAATTTCCACGACCATATACTCTGTTGAAAAGATATCAAGAATACTTCTCAAGAGAATTTGGTCTTTGAAAATTTCTCGTCTTGTGAGAGGCATTTGGATATATTGCATTAATCGGAGAAGAGGGACAACATAATTCGAAATAAATCCATGATATTAGTCCAGCCCGATTCCTCCCGAACGCCTGTTATATTATATATTTTTTTCAAGGCATTCAATCCATCTGGATGATACCGATAGTCAGTTCCCAATCTAACGCCCAAGGTAACAAGAGATGAATTCAATATTTCAAGAGGATTCATAACCAGCGGCACGCTTATAAATCAAATAAGTTTCGACGTTTTTTGAGTGCATCCATCACTTTCAAGCAAACTTTCCTATATTATTTCGGAACAACAAATTTGGTTCACGGCACCTGTTTACAGATTCCCCTCATTCTTCATTGAACTTGAAGTTTTTCTGCGGTTTTGGATACATCCATGAGGTGGAAAATACGAGATGAAGTGTGGAATATCACATAACAGGTTGAGAGATGTGGAAGCTATTGAATTTTGAACGAAACTACAATTTATTGTTAACGTTGCTTTGGGGATGGCTCAAAGTAGCCGAAATCATGGTCTGCAATTGTAAATGATGATTTCGATGTTCTCTGGGGTCACACAAATTGAATTTGAGACAAGCTTATGTAGAGAAAACAATTATTCTTCGGAATAATTGTTTCCATATATTTATTGTTGGTTGTATCTTTGAACACGTAAATATTCATTCTTCCATATTTATTTTCTGACCAGAATAGGTCTTCGTGAGCTTATTCCGCGCTCTTTTTCTCAATAATTGACTTATGCGATTTTTTGAGAACACCCTGTATAATCAACTGTTCATTTTGTCCCCATGGTCGATAGAATTCCAAATTAGCGGTTTTGAATATTGGAATCGAGCTAATCCGTAGCATCTCATCTCATCTCATCGAACAAAGTTGCCGCCCGCCAAGTGATCTCCAGGGATCGTTCTCGGTGTTGAAAAAAAAACCCCTATCTGACCGATTTTTTCCCATTAGACAGCGATCGCGTTTTACTCCGAGAGTACTCAAAGTTTTGAACACATATTTTATATTCCACTTTGGCTAATTGAGTTTCAGAAATGGCCCAATTTATATAAACCCCCAAAAGTTCAATGTAGGACAGAAAAGTTGTAGTTGCGCTGCAGAACTCAGAAGGCGTATGGAAAAACCAAGTGTTAGATACCTGAATCTGCGAGTTTGGATTGTACCTGGAGCATATGAGAGTACTTCATGATTGAAAATGTTCCCTTCGAGTTGGTGAGAGTGGCTGTATTTTGCATTGAGGTGTATGAATTGAACTTTTTTCAACCGTATGGATCTATATTTACTGATGAGACCTAATGAGTCGAAACCGGTTTACAGTTACGAACGATAGATTTGATGTTCTCTTGGGTTATAGTTAGTTATATATTACTCTTCATCAAGATTCATCCACCATCAATATGGTTAGATATCACTTTGTTCCTCGGAAAAAAGTTGTTCCCTGCGAACGCAGATAATGAACTCACGAAGGAAACATCGTACGAAAATGCCCTCCTTTCTCCAGACAATTCGACACAAACAGTGTTTAACTTATCTGAAGATTTAGTAGAAAATTATTCATGAGAGGAGTGCCGTAGAAATGACAGAAATCTTCAGCGATAAGCTCATTAAGAAAACAGGTGAGCACCTAACCCATTTCATAATTCATCAGTTAACGAAGTTCCACTTCCCATTTCGTGCAGAAGGTAAGTACCATGTTGATTTCAGTTTCGTATTTTTGAACTTTTGGGATTGGATAAATTTTTAATTTCATAAAAACTTCCGAGGTGGAACTTTTCGCGAGCAAAATAAACAGGATATTAAATTAGATGCTCCGAAATGTTGACTTCAAATTCAACATCGAAAAGCTCCATGGCATTCTGTCATCGGTGAGAAACTTCGTCCGAAGTTATAACCAGTGGAAGATTGGATTTGATCGAAAGTTAACTTCACCAGGTATGTGTGTATACATGGGCGTACCAAGGTAATGGACGGAAGCAGCTGACACCCTCTGGATCTGAACTGTTACATTCAGCTGGTACTGTTGAAGGCAGCGATGAACTATCGAAGTGAGATAATTATAGTTCAATATTGGTTTGTAGCGTCGTTTTGTCTTCGTGTTGGAGTTTTCATGTGGCAAAGACTCAAAATTGATAGACATTAAACGGTAATTATTTAACTGTTTCTTCTGGTATACGAATGAATTGATTCGTCTACTTATCTTCTCATTGTCCTTTGTATATTTGTATGAATGCTATTGTTTTTCATTGTTTCCTCATTTATTTCCTGCATTATTCCCAGTACAAGAGAAATCTGGGCAGAATTCCGAAACTCTGCACAATTGATGGAGGAGATTTCCTTTTGTTTTGATCCCTCCGAGGGAGACATAGACATCCGCAAGAGCTACAATTCCCTCCAATTGGCGTATCGTATTGATTAACCGCAGTAACCTTTTCGAGCCCCTCCAATTCATATTTGATTAATTTTCGTCAAATTCTGAATACTAAATCAGCGGGCTGGAGCGTAAAGACTCCAATTAAGGCAAAAATAAACGGATGGCTAATGAACAGATTTAGTAAAAGGGTTGGATTCTCAACAGTTCTAGCATAAATTATTAATTTAAGGGTAAACACGGACATAAGAGAAGTAACAATATTGACATTACGGAATTTTTTTGGTGTCATGTTGGGAATTCAAACGCTTAATTATTTCAAATATTTGAAATATTTCATCATCTCGTTTATGGTTTACTCACTTGGAAATTGGATTCCCGAGTTAAATGGATTCAGGGTGAGACTACACGGCTGATCATAATTTGCGGTGGAAGTCCTACCTTTGAAAAGGATTGAAAAAAGATATTTGAAACATGCGATGATCTTATCAAATAAACGAGAAAAAAGTATGCTACGAGGAAAATTCAAATATTGGAAACTTCAACTTTATATATGTGGAAAATGACCCCAAGAAAAATTATGTTTTGAGGTTATAAATATACACATGCTCCGAAAATTTTTTAGATTGTGCCATTTCCTCTCTATGATCGTTCATCCTGTTGGGCATAACTCAGAATACCCCTAAACAAAATAAAGTATTTGGCCTTCAGAACTATTTTGTCTTCAGATCAAAGGCGAATCCAGGATTTCTTTCTGGGGGGGCACAGAATTTTTTCTGGGGGGGCACAAGGACCAGATATCAAAACAAACCTTCTAAGTATATACTGTGATAGAATTTCCACAGTACACACAAATTATGTCTGGGGGGGAACGTGCATTTAACTCTTGGAGTAAATACCCTTGTAGATCATTTTTTTTCATGAGAATATTTCATGCGATAATATCATCGTTCATTTCAGTGAAGTAGACTAAACCAATAAGATGACCTTCTAGGCACATGGACGAATTGAAAAAACTTCTCCGAATTGTGTATGCTAATCTTTTCAATTTCAGGAATAGCTTCGAAAAGCATACCGGATGAAAAACGATCATTGGATGGCGTCGGTGAAGAAAAAACCCCACCAATATTAGATTAAAATTTCTAGAACTAACGGTAGAGACACTCCAAGATGCGATGATTGATTCTAAGCAGCTTTTCATCGATGTAGAGCCAAACCGGAGTATTCTTAATGTATAACCGCCAAGGCAGGGCGAGTCAAAATCGATAGCGTCTTGAGATTCCTAAATTGGTGATTATGAAATAGTTCTTCGAGCGTTTTTTTCACCAATGGAATCCCATGAGAACTTTAAAATTACAATATTTTATCTACAATCGATGGAGAAATATTCAGTTCGACTTAATCTGCAATATTCATGCCAACATTGCCAACTGATGCCATCCGAACCACTGAATGTGCATTCTCAAAATATATCTATATTTAGGTTAGGTTAGGTCAGTCTGAGTTAGGGAGAGCGTTCTCAAAATAGTTCTATATTCAGGTTAGGTTAGGTCAGCCTGAGTAAGGACGACTGTTGAAGATTTTATAATATTACTAGGAAATGCCCTATATTTCAATATAGAAATTTTTATTTCTCCAGAGTTTTGTCGGAAAACCTTGGATGAAATATGTTTTAGTTGGTTCTGTTCGAAACATGCGTTTGTCATCGAATAATGAAGACGCTTCAAACAAAAAAAAATTCTTATTGAAGACACGGTGTTACGAAAGCTGCGGTTCCAACATTCTCCTCCGGTTACCCGTATTAATAATCACTGCCAGAATTCGGCGTTCTGTTGAATATTCTATGTAATAAAAAATTCGCTACAAAAGGAGGGAAACTCGGGAAACACTGAAGACGGGGGAATAATTTTTCGTCTTTATCATTATTCTTCCTGAAATTTGATTCGCAAATTGATATAAGAAATTTGTCATTGTTATTACTTTGTATAGAAGTTTTACTCTTGAAAGTTAGCTTGTTATATTTGATAGCTTTCCTGGCACGAAACATTCCATTTTTCATTCCTCACCCCTCCGTCCAAGAAAATATAGTAGAGATGTAGTTATATCGAGTGAAGTGAGGATAGAACGGAGGAACCCGAAAAAAAGCGATCAGACGGCTTTGGATCCTGAAACTTTGCCCGAACTACAGACGCCGCGGTATTTATGAACATTTGAATTTTGCGGTGAATAAAAGAGGTATTCCATTTATATAGCCATCCTGTACAAAATGTAGATTGAAATCGTTGTCAATGATTTATAAGAACTAAGAAGGTAAGAAAAAATCGAGATCGTATAAAATATTCAATTTGAAAAGAGTGCGGAAAAACTTGGGCATCATCATCTCAATACTGCTCTGTTAGGAGATATGCCATGCATCACGGTGCCATATGCATTCCAACCCTGTATACTGGAAAACGAAATATAGCAGGGCAAACAGTCTTTTTTAACAAGTTTTCTCCTCGTTCGCGAAACCATTTTTCAGAACGATGAAAGTCGTTATATAAATTAGTTTCGTTGATTCCAATGCCAGTAAAGAAGGGACGAAACCTAGGAAACATTCGATGGAAACTTCGAACACTGAATGAAAATTCCTAAGTTGGTCCAAAAATAAGATCAAGAAGTTAGTTCTAAAGTGTCTGAGATCTTGCTTCCTCATGCATACAAAATAATTCGCAAGTCCTTGTCCGTATTGAGTCATTTCACTCCGCCACAGACCGGCCGTGATATTTGCATATTGGAGACCATAAACTACGGTTGAGCCCGCTTGAGCTGGCTACTCTTTAATTAAGGAATTCACGGATTCCCAGGAATACCCTACAAACAGGAACCTTCTTTCCCTTCTGACTGCGGCAACGCCATAAATTAGCCAACCATTATCAGGTGGAGATCACGGCATAATGGCGTAGGCCTCCCATTGTTTCTTCTCGATTCATCAACTCTGCATGTGAGCTACTTATTAGAAAATAAAAATTAGCTCGCAGTTGGCGCCCTGGGCGAGCAGATTGTTCGCGTTAAATTTATTTTTCATGCACTCACATGATACGGGAATCCACTGGGAAATTCGTTCGATATTGTGTACGAAACTCATTATGGAGTTCCTAAGACAATACAACTTTATTGAAATATGCTACGAGTCGAGTGCTACAAACAATAAATCATTATTGTTATTATTAATTTCATCCAACTTTTTCTAGCCAAGAATGCTTCTGCTAGATTCCTTTTCATTCCTTCTGAATGTTTTTCTTCATATGATTCCTCAGCTATAAATATAGTTATAGTTAGGGGGTTACATTTCACTGGAGCACAAGAGCTCCAATGAACTCCAGTATCTGAGAGGGCTTCAAGGAGGTTTAATCCTCGTTTCTCCTGTGATTCTCTTGTCCAAGACATTCTTTGCGCTGGTTTGCAATGGCGAAGCATTTTGTAACCAGGTGAACAGGAGTTTCCTCCTCTTCCCCAAAGAATATACACTCGTCAGTCTCCGTTAATCGAGAAAGCGTAACTTATTCTTACTGAGATCCAAATACTTTTCGGATCTTGCACTTCTGAAGTTCCCAAGGAACTTTATGGAGTGATTCATACCTCGAAGATTCCTACAGGGTGCTTCTTTTTCAGTCTCTTCCTTCTCCAAAAACTCTTTCTGATAGATTCCTCAGATGCATTATCTTCATAATTCTTCTCACTTTCTCCTTCTTG
The DNA here is from genome assembly GCA_963966015.1 of Aphidecta obliterata. NCBI lineage: Eukaryota > Metazoa > Arthropoda > Insecta > Coleoptera > Coccinellidae > Aphidecta > Aphidecta obliterata. Next base: position 6,009,798 of record OZ014436.1, read on the forward strand.
GAGTTCAATCTCAGGTTTTTTAAGAGACATTATCTTCATTTGCGATCGCAGGATCTTCGTGAATTTCCCCAAATTGGCCCAAAAAACCGATCCAATTCTTCACCTCGTCGTGGAATCTCGTCAACTCAAGTTTGAATTGTGCTAACTTGCTGGTAAAGCTGGCACATTCCTCAATAACTCTTTCATTATTTCGAAGAGTTCTACATTCTGTTGAATCGGCATGAATCGAGTTCACTAACAAAACCGGAAAATTTTTCCCCCTTTCCTGCAAATCGTTCTTCAACCCTGAAATTTGATGGGTTTCTGTATCGTGAATCTCTACCCAACTGTCCGTGATCGAATCCGAGGCCCGAGGAGGACTTTTCGGATGGGGTTCCGTCTGTCGGAATTCACCAGGCCACGAAATATATCGTGAATGATGAATTGAATTCTTGTTTATTAATTGTTATGGATTTCCCGAATGTTCGGTTTTCCGACTGAATTTGTAAATTCCCCGTTGTTTGGTTCTGCATGAGACCACAAATAGACCGGTGGAAACCGTTCTAGTTAGGGGATCCGACCGTTTTAGCACTAGAGAAACTTGTTTATTATTGTTTCAACTCCAGGAGAGTGAACGCTGTTTCTTGGTTCGACGAGTTATTTGCACAGACCTACCAGAGATGCCTGCGCCGTTCTGATTAGAAATATTTTGCCAGCATTTACGCTTCGGAAGATAACATTAGAGCTGGCTAGGTGATGCATAATATACAAAGATCTCACGAGACAAGACTCAGGGCTGATCTTAGCAGGGTTTTGTACAAAATTTCGGCATATCCTGTCTACATAAAAAAAAGAATGGATGAAATTCGAAAAGCACTGCCTTGAAGTCAGGGCTTTTGAGCGCTCGTTCATTCACCTTGTAGGTAGATTTGCATTTTTCAGTTTTAGAAACCAATTGAAGAAATTTTTGACAGCTGTCCAAAAATTTCAAACTAAGGTGGAACTACAGACTTCACGCCAGTGCTTCTAAAACTGGAAAATGCGAATCTACCTCAAGGTGGATGAACGAGCGCTCAAAAGCTCCTTTATAATTTTTTGTTAGTCAAACAGTCTCTGGGATATCTGCAGTCGAAAAGATCTTCTTATCCTCGCGTTATTGGAGAATCATTTCCTTCAAGCCCCCTCCACTTTTCCGCTTTACTCATCACGAAGGAAGTTTTTCCGAAAATTAACAGTATATTTAAAGAATTCAATCATTATGGACCCGTTAATGATGAAAAATTAAATAAGAATCCATTGTGAAGAAAATTAAATGCTCAACTTTTTTCCTCGAGGAAGCCTCAGGGCTGATCTTAGCAGGGTTTTGTACAAAATTTCGGCATATCCTGTCTACATAAAAGAAAGAATTGATGAAATTCGAAAAGCACTGCCTTGAAGTCAGGGCTTTTGAGCGCTCGTTCATTCACCTTGTAGGTAGATTTGCATTTTTCAGTTTTAGAAACCAATTGAAGAAATTTTTGACAGCTGTCCAAAAATTTCAAACTAAGGTGGAACTACAGACTTCACGTCAGTGCTTCTAAAACTGAAAAATGCGAATCTACCTCAAGGTGGATGAACGAGCGCTCAAAAGCTCCTTTATAATGTTTTGTTAGTCAAACAGTCTCTGGGATATCTGCAGTCGAAAAGATCTTCTTATCCTCGCGTTATTGGAGAATCATTTCCTTCAAGCCCCCTCCACTTTTCCGCTTTACTCATCACGAAGGAAGTTTTTCCGAAAATTAACAGTATATTTGAAGAATTCAATCATTACGGACCCGTTAATGATGAAAAATTGAATAAGAACTCATTGTGAAGAAAATTAAATGCTCAACTTTTTTCCTCGAGGATATGGTAGGAAAGTGAAAGGCTGAGACGCTAGAAGGGATTGTTTGTCGAAAACTGGGGTGATAATACAACTTTTGTTAATTAGCGACTTTTGGCTGACGATATCTCAGAAACTGTTTGAGTTACAGAAAAAATTAAAGAAGGCAATGTTGCAGGGAATTTGAAGAAATTTCATTTATATAGTGAATTTTATGGTGCGATGCATGGCAGAGAAGGCGAAGAGCAAGGCGCTTGAAGAAAAAAACGTTAGGTGAAAATGCACTTGTCGCTGATTCGCGATTTTCACCTGCGTATCTGAGAAACTGTTTGAAATAAAATAGAAGTAAAAAAAAACAAACTTGTAGGGAATTAAGAAATATTTATTCCGTATATAATCGGTTTTACCATATGACGGACCGTTTGATAGACAGAAAAATTACGAAAAGCACTGCCGTGAAGTCAGGAGCTTTTGAGCGCTCGTACATCCACCTTGTAGGTAGATTCGCATTTTCCAGTTTTAGAAATCAATTGAAGGAATTTTCGACAGCTGTCAAAAAAATTCTCAAACTTAGACGAAACTCCAGACTTTTTCCGTGCTTCAGCTGACCAATTTTTTTTCGATAATTCGCTAGAACTTTCTACAGTATCTATGGTCTTGGTGATGCGATCTGGACAAAATTTCGCACGTAGTTCGAATACATTATTCCTCAGCTAGGTGCTGGATTTCATTCCAATCAAATCAGTAGTTTCGAAATTACCAGGAAAAACATATTTTGAACGGTCATATTTACGGAACCCCTAGTCTAGTTTTGCTCATTGATGAACGTGACCGTGAAATTTGCGATCCAAACCCACCCTGAAAATTTCAAGTTCCTAGGCCTTTCCTTTCGGAAGTGATAATTTTCTATGGTTTCTATGGTTCTGGTCATGTGTTGCTTTAATATATCATTCTCGTTTAAAATACAAAATTTTATCTCGATCGAATCCGTAGTTTCGAAATTATCGAGAACACAAAATTTCAAACGACCGTATTTACGGAACCCATAGTATAATTCTGCTCATTGATAAACGTGAATGCCATATTTCAGATCTACACCTATCCTGAGAATTTCGAGTCCCTAGGCCTTTCCGTTCGAAAGTTATGATTTTCTATGGTTTCTATGGTTCTGGTCATGCGATCTAGAGAAATGTAGCTCGAATATATCTTTCTCCATTAGTGTACAAAATTTCGTCACGATCGAATCTGTAGTTTTGAAATTATCAAAAAAACTAAATTTCAAACGACCATATTTACGGAACCCCTGATCGAATTTCGCCCAATAACGTACTTAACTACGGCATTTGAGATTTGAACCTACCCTCAAAATCTCAAGTTTCTAAGTCGTTCCGTTCGAGAGTTATCGTGTATACGGCCAGACGGCCGGACGGACAGACTCGAATTTTTCGATGGATTCGTCATCAGTGAGTCGAACATAGTCGATTGAGACCATTTTCGGCTCAAAATTTGAAAAATACAGACATCGTGACGAAATGATATAGCCCTCGTGTAAGTAGTACGAGCGCTCAATAACGAAAAACTGCAAAAACATTCCTAAAGAAAAAAATTCGTCCCTCCAAAATTTTATTATAGTGTACGTAGAGTAATTGGCGACATCTGATCTATTTTCTTCCGAGAATTACATCAATGAACCAATTTAAATGTTCAATAATGAACTCGTGGAAAATAGAAAACAAGAAAAACATATTTACCTAATTCAATCGCGAATATTGAATTTGCATATTTTATACCCAAAGGCAACAGAGACAGGAGGCTATAAGAGGAGGAGCAGAGCTCATTGTCCCGTTGCAAATTTCGAAGTTGGTCAATGTTTCGGAATTTACATGAAATTGAACCCAACACTGATAGTTCGGCGACTAATCTCGGACAGGGAGCGAAATTTGAGAGATCGTATTTTATATACGGATCGGTTCCCCAACGAGCTCAAATTAGAAAAAAGGATCACAGTGGCGTGTTGCGATAGCTTGTTTTTGTTTACCATATCGACATTCAGTGTTGATTGTCATTTTATTTTTATGAACTTCAAAAGATGGAATCACCGAATCATATTGAATATATCAGAGGAACTCAATTCTTTATATTTGCACAACAACGACCTTCTGTGCTCATTGTCAGTATGACAAATACTGTCACTATACCTCGGAGTCGGGAACAGCGTCAGATGAGTGTAGAGGAGAAGGCGAAAGCCGGCTGAAGACACAAGGCCAACCTGCCTATGTGGAACACACACGTAATTTTGCTCATCGACTTTATTCCGAAGTTGATTAGGTTTTTATTGTGAACGTGTCGAGTTTATCCAGCTGAAAACGTCTTATTATAAATAGAAATATTGAGCTCTAATCAGTGGTTTTCATTTCGAACATTCTGGACTGGTGTAGGGATTTCGACTACAAAAAAATCATTGTATGATTTCGAAATGGCCTGTCAAGATTTCATAGAGACTTTCATTATTTCCATGTCAATTCCTTTATCTCTATCGTATAAACTTTTCACAGAAAGGTTTATTATTTCTATAGCAATTACACCAAAAAAAAACGAATCCAGGGAATTTCCTGGTTATTAAATTCATGGATATCCAAATGTTGGAAAGTAGATTGGATATATCAACCCTTCAAGTCTGAAATGAAAAATAATTTCTTGTCCGAATCTCATACGGAAGCAGCCACGAGCGAAAGCTACCCTAAAATAAACCCCCCATTTTGTAGGTTGTTCAACCAACCTCAACAACCACAATTGAAAATCCACCGTATGAAAGTACAGCATAAGAAGGACGTAATGTTCAGTTCCATAGAGCTCCTCACACGTTTATGTTATCTTGAATAACCATTCGTATCAGGTCTGGAAAAGTCAACACTAAAGGCAATATCACTTTTGGTCTGCTCCTGTCGACTAAGATATAACTAGCCCATTTGTATGCAGGAGTTGAGACGTTTCACATCCGGTGATGTATTGTATATGTACCATTATATTTCAGAATCATCTATAGCACCCTTCCCAGCATCTACATGGTGAGGTTGAGACTTTATGTTGACTTTTTTGATTTCCACGAAACGATACGACAAGGTGGCCTTTAGACGTGGAAATGAAATTTTATGGGGCTCGATATGGAATGTATTGACGAAAATAATGAAAATCATTCATTCTTCTACCGATTTCTCGGACTAAGTTATACCGATACACGAAAACTAGACATGAGGGTTTGAGGTAGTTACAAATGTAGATATAGAAATTGAAAAGCACTGCCGTGAAGTCGGGAGCTTTTGAGCGCTCGTTCATCCACCTTGTAGGTAGATTCGCATTTTTCAATTTTAGGAACCGATTGAAGAAATTTTTGATAGCTGTCAAAAAAATGAAAGCAGCCCTTTGTCAGTTATACCGAATCAGCTGTTACAGAAATATAAGGATTTTTCATTCAATAATTCGTTGGAATTCAGAATGAATCTGTAGATGTACCCGAATTCCTGTTGTATATTCTGGAAAATTCCTTTCAGTCTTCTCTGACCAACCTAACACACACGCGAAAATTCTTATTCCCGACAATTAGAATCCCTATCCTTCATTGATCTTTTTATGAATCTCATATCCAGATGATGGGTGACATGAAGAATTGTCACGTTCCACAGAACGATATTCGAGAAACGTAAGTTGGGTTGACGAGGGTAATATGCTGATCCATATTCCGTTAGGAATATGAATGAAACTAGCGGATGTTCTTGATTTTTCTTTCCTTATACCCTGCGAACACGATTCCACCTTCAAATGAATCTTTCTTCTTTGAGGTTGGTTTTTTTTTCCGAATGAGTGCGGAAATTCGAATGAATCGCCTCAGATTGAATTGTCAGAAGGACCTTTCCTGGTTCGATATCAGGCATATCCTACAAGGCGCTCCGAAACCGAGGACTCGCCGAAATTTCAAACTAATTTCATCGGAAACAGAATGCGCGCAATGAAGAATTCAATTCTACCTCGCTTCCGTTTCAAACGCTGAGGTGAACTCGGAATGGATGGAAAAATTATACGTCTCTCATTCGCACCGATGAATTTGTCAGAAACAGAATTCCTAAATGAAATTCCTATGAAGCGCGGCCACATCGTATTTTAATCGATATATCGATTGGAACTGATAAAAATTCTTCCGGGTTCCCAACTGTCATTATCGTATATCGCTCGGGGGGAATTCGCCTCCGCTATGTTCAAAAATTGACGAATCCAAATTTTTAATTTGATCCCTATAATATGCTCCGGATTTATCGTTGGCGAAAGGGTGGCGGATTATGGATTGTAATTAGTGGAAGATTATAACTTCCGAATATTCAATCTTTTGCCTCTAACCAAAGAAACTACGAACAATATGATTTCTCTATAATAGATATAGACTAGTTGTGATTATTCAGTTTTTCTCAACACCCTAATTGCTTATTGTATAGCATTATTCCAACATTCAAGTAGTAACAATTGTGGAGTATTATTCGACCATCTTGTTAGTTAGTTAGGCAAGACGGTTACATTTCACTGCGACCTCAAGGTCTATTGTGCCCCCCATCAGAGCTGTTTTCGCAAATGTGCTTCCTACAGCCCGCCCTCCAGTTCCAGAGCTCCAATGAACTTAAGTATCTGAGAGGACTTCAAGGAGGTTGAATCCTCGTTCCTCCTGTAATTCTCTTGTCCGAGTCATTCTTTGCGCTGGTTTGAAAAAGCGAGGCATTCTGTAACCAGGCGAACAGGAGTTTCCTACTCTTCCCCACATAATCTACACTCGTCAGTTTCTGTTAAGCTCATTCTCATCATATGCTTTCTAAGGCGACAATGTCCTGTGATGAAACCAGTGAGGAAGCGTAACATATTCTTACTGAGATCCGAATACTTTTTGGATCTTGCACTTTTAAAGGCCCGAAGGAATTTTTTGGAGTGATCCATTCCTGGAATATTCCTCCAGAGTGCTTCCCTTTCAGTCTCTTCCTTCTCCAAAAAATCTTTTCTATAGGTGCATTTGCCTATGCCACAGAAAGTTTATGGGCTAGTGAGTGGCGTTGGTGCTCCTTTTCTGGAAAGTGTATTGGCCTCTTCGTTTCCTTTGATTCCTGAGTGACCAGGAACCCAGACTAAAGAGACCTTGCTGTTCTTGCTTAATTCATCAATTTCCTCCGGCTCTCTCATATCAGCTTTGAGTCGATGATACAGGAGTTCAGTGCTTCGATAGAAGCTTGACTATAAGAATAGATCACAATGTCACACCCTTGATAGTTGTTTTCCAGTTTTATATCTATGCATCTTTTGATTGCGAGTATTTCTGCCTGAAAAACAGTCGAGAAGGAGCCTAACGATAGTGTTCACTTGGTTCTTGCCTCGTATACTCCAGCGCTGGCCCCTATCGTGGTTTTAGAATTATTGAATGGTATTCACTTCGAAATTTTGGGTAGTGTATTCCTTTTCCCATTCTCCGTTTTTTCATAGCATAGTGTTGAAGCTCTTCTCAATGCTCACTTCGTAATTCGACAAGCTAACCCGTATATTACTCCTCGTATAAATACTCATTGTCTTCACTTAGGTATTTTATTAGAACCTCGATAATATTGGTCCTTCGAGCTATTTTTTGTTTCTTTAGATGTAAAACCAAAGCACAGATATATTATACCATGTATAAGTGTATACAATGAGCACTCAAACGACGAGAACTATAGGAGTTAGATGCTCGAATAATACTGTACATAGAGTACCACTCAAGTTGAATGTTAAGATGATAATGTAGAACTTGGATGTTGAATTGGTACTCATTGTATTAACTTATGCATCGTTTTAGATCCTCTATACAAAGATATTGTTCCTTCGAGCCGGATCAATGTTTCGTTAGATTAGTTTATTACGGTATTTTTGTTTCTGAAAATGTCAACACAACACACAGAGGTTCATCGAGTACTGTTTCATTACTATCGCCTAGTTGATTGAAACTCTTTTAATCATATGAAAGGTCAAATGAAGATAATAAATGTATAGGATTATGAGAATTTATAGAAACTCGTAACCATTTACCACCGGTTGTTGAACGATGAGAACAGATGCTGGAGTATCCACAGGATCAATAGGGTAGCCCATGAGGCTATCCTTAGTATATATAGGGAAGGAACAGGGAAAGTTAGGGAGCCTGGCCTCTCTGAACAAGGTAAGCATTAAAAAGAACTTCAACACTATGCTATGTAAAAAGGAATAAGGGGAAAAGGAATACACTACCCAAAATTTCAAAGTGAATACCATTAAGTGGTATACAGATAAGGGCCGGCGCTGGAGCATACGGAGCAAACACCAAGTATACACTATCGTTAGGCTCCTACACGAGTGTTTTTCAGGCAGAAATACTTGCAATCAAAAGATGCATAGATATAAACCTGGAAAGAGACTATTAAGGGTGTGACATTGTGATCCATTCTGATAGTCAAGCTACTATCAAAGCACTGAACTCCTGTATCGTCGACTCAAAGCTGATATAAGTGTGCCGGAGGAATTTTAATGAAGTAGGCAAGAACAACAAGGTCTCTTTAGTCTGGTTTCCTGGTCACTAAGGAATCAAAGGAAAAGAAGAGGCCAATACACTTGCCAGAAAGGGTGCACAAGCGCCACTTACTGGTCCATAACCTTTATGTGGCATAGGCCAATGCACCTATAGGAAAGATTTTTTGGAGAAGGAAGGGAAGCATCCTGGAGGAATCTTCCAGGAATGGATCACTCCAAAAAGTTCCTTCGGACCTCCAAAAGTGCAAGATCCAAAAAGTATTTGGATGATGAGAATTGGCTTGACAGAAACTGACGAGTGTAGATTATGTGGAGAAGAGGAGGAAACTCCTGTTCGCCTGGTTACAGAATGCCTCGCCATTGCAAACCAGCGCAAAGGATGTCTTAGACGAGAGAATAACTACTTGAAGCCCTCTCAGATACTGAAGTTCATTGGAGCTCTGGAGCTGGAGGGCGAGCTGTAAGTAGCGCATCTGTGAAAACAGCTCTGACGAGGGGTACAATAGACATTGAGGTCGCAGTGAAATTTAACCCCCTTACCTAACTATAACTATAACTATCTACAGGATTTTTCATTCTCACCAGACCCCGAAATCAATTCAACAGCAGAAAAATACGAACTCAAGTACTCAACAGTCTCTTCGTCAATCACTCTGTAGAAAACTAGGCTGCTATTCCTCTGATGCCCAGTCACGTTTCCATTCAAAACGAAATATATTCAGATTGCGGCTCGAATATCTGAATTAATTGACTTGTCCACCCCTCTCAATTTATTTCCTCCAGTTCGACAACATCTGCGGACGAATGTTCTATAAACATGCAACTTTTCCTCTCTGTTCGCGAACGGAAAACAGGAAATCGAACAGAATAAATCCCGCTCCGCGTCTATCTGACACGTTTAATCGTAATTTTCCTCGAGTTGACGAAAAAATTTCAGGAGTCGGGGTCCAACCTTTCCCTTGTATTCCACGGCATTAATGATTGTAGCGAAAAAATGGGATAGTATATTCTTCTCTTCTTTTCTGACGAAACATACTCATACCCATAAACAGGGAAAGTATTCGACAATAACAGTTCAAATTGATCAATTTGGATGAATTTATAATCGAACCGATTGAAACCGGATCGATTAACTGAGATTTTTCTCTTCAAGGTCTCTCGAAATGTAAAAGAAAGTATTCGACTGAGTCAGACGAAAGTGGCTGGTATCTGTATTGATCGAGCGTGTGGCGATTCTGTTGATTTTCGGTAATCAAATATTGAACTCAGATTCTATTCCCTGAAGGCTAACCATAACAACTTCCTGACTCACGACTGATCTGAGCCTGTCCATGCACTCAAGACGCATTACTCTGACACAGACTGTCCTTTCGAATGAATGAAGTCGTATGTTTTATGTTTTCATTGAGGGAGAAGCATTCGGCCTAATGATCAATTTTATGAAACCATAAATCGAATTAAATTGGTCATGAAAAAGATTGATTGAAGAGCTTCGAGGTAAACAATTTCAATTATCGTGAAAACTGAGTAATTGTCGAGTACGCATGTTGAATTCTTATTCTACAAATAATAATGAGCTTTACATTAATTCATGAATGGTCGGTATTTCTGGTTTGAGGTGAAACACGCTAGAACTGTTGTCATTAACAGAGTGTCATACAAATTATTATTTGATGTTGACATGAAGCGCGAGTATGGTTTTAATGCACTAGGTGTCGTATTTCACGAGAATAAATTCTGATAAGCTCGACATACGACCTGTTTAATTGCATGCGAACGCGGCAATTAGAGAAACTTATAAAAGTGTGAAAATTCTTGCACATGAAGAATTTCCCAGGAAACTTTGATGTTGGAAAACAATCACCGCGTGTTCCTAAACTGAATTGAACAGCTTAGATGAACTTCAAGTTCGGGATATAATATCGTGAATTTTTTCACTGGAATATTTTGGATGCACTGAAAAAAACGAATCCCGAGAATTTCCGGTTGAATGAATTCCTGTTGTTCAAACGCGTCTATTGTTATCACAACAAAAAAGACCGTTCTTACGTGTAGTTTGAAAGAATAATTAAATAAACTCACCCGAACGAACACTACAAAATTTGTCTTCTTACCTAGAAAAAAGATTTTCATTAGTTATAATTCCGAATCTTACAGTTTGGGGGAAAGAACTTTGGCTGATATACAAGGTGCCTGTTGAAGTTGAAATACAAGTCTTCAGACCCTTCAGACGAAAATAAGCCGATTTGGATATATACCACTATTTTCACAAAGTATTAACACAACAGAAGAGCCTTATTACCGAATAACTAACGCGCAATGCATTGAAGTGAATTCAACGACTTACACAAAAGAATGAATTCTGGGAATTTCCGGTTGAATGAACTCCTGTTGTATAAGCGCAACTATTGTTATCCCAACAAAAAAGGACCGTTCTGAGAACAGTCTGTATTTGCAATCTAACATGCCGATTTCGGTTTAAGTGACTTGAGTCCTATGAACAGGTCGGTAAGTATAGCAGTGATCAGGTACTTTTTATTTTGAAAGGAATAATTTCGTTAATGTTACAGCAATATCTAGTAAAATATAATAATGTTGTAGGAGGTTCACAGGAAATTCCTGTGAATAGTCACGCATATTCCGTTTTTTCTGTTAAAATTACTGCAGTGGTATTGTATCAACTAATATGAAACTTGTTATTCTAGAGGAATGAAACGACCGGAATTGTCACGTGAAATAAACAAATATTCCTGCTGTCGCTTAGGAAGCAGGAATATCCTGTAGAAGTAACCGAATTTTTGTTGTATATCCTGGAGAATTTCTTTGAGTGTATAACAAAAATCGATTTACGTTCAAGTACGTATGAACTTTCATCATCTTCCATGTCTCAACGATAATATAATTCAATTATTCATCTCACCATAAATGCTTAGTAAATAATGAATTTTCAATGAAAAGATATTACGTCAAGTTGATAAAATTCCACCTCTAACTTCTTAGGAGGCATATGGGTGAATACATTCTCGATATGATTTCTCTATAATTTCACGACGGATTTTACCGAGCAACGCGTTTCGAAACGGGCAAATCTTTCAAGTTTCACGTAACAAGAGACCCAAGCAGCCACGTCTAACCGACAAATATTAGACATTCTTCGAGCATAAATCCACAATTCTAATTCCATGAAGTTTGTCCCGAAATATGGTAATTCTGAACTAAACTGAATTCGGAATCATCCACACCACTTTGCAGTTCTACAACTATCCAAGAACGGAATATAATGATTGAATCAAGGACGAAAACGTGATTTCTGGATTTCTACTGCGATTAAATTTTGAATAGAGAATCCCCGAGTCTTGTCGTACCTAGACATATTGAATCGGGAGTACATAGGGTGGAAGCATTACATTGGTGTATTAATCCAACATGGTTACAGAGTACATACAGAGGGGTTCTCGTTATTTATTCTTTAGATGAAGTTTTTTTGAATGTAAGACACATGTTCAAATTCGTTCAGAGATTTCGTGTTTTTGCCTGCTGAACATGTCAATGTTCAACCCTTATTTCCGGAAAATTCGTATGTAGCAATAAATTTTCTGATATCTTTTTCTTTATGGCATTTAGAAATAATGAAGGAGCTATTTCCTCACCCCTTTATTCCATTTAATCTTCTATTAGTCTGGTCTGCTAAGGCCGGGCAGACGAGCACGAGGAAAATACTCGACAAGGTGCAAAGGCTTCCCTGTGTTTGAATCACTGAAGCTATGAGAACGAGAAGCCTAGACGGTACGGATACCTCTTGAAGACGTTGAGAAATGAAGTGATTCGAAAAGTTTGATAATTGGTGGTGGTGAAAAGTAGACCAAGCCGAGCAATTGAAGGAATCATACCCTAGAAATCCAAGAAAAACTTCAGACATCATATCGATACTAAATAATTCTAGGCCAACGTTCCTTCCACAACTGCGGTGAGAATCTTCAGAGGTTGCTATCAACTCTTCTCATGATTGTCAAATAATGGGCCACAGATTTTGGTTCCTTGAACGATTCCAGAAGGTTTATTATAGAAAATAAGAAACAAAACCACTCCACAATATATTAATACGAAACTTTCCAACTGCCTCTTCTGTTATCGGTCATTTCATCACTCCATGTTCTTGGAATTATGACCTCCGAACTCGCAATTCAGTTTCGCCTGTTTCGTGTCGCGCATTTCGGTAATCTCAATATGACGATAAACGACGCTCCAAAATTCTCTGGAGAGTGAGCATCCGAAAGTAAAACAAATAGTGACGCTAACTTCGAGATCGCAGGATCAAAGAGAAATTGATGCGTTCGGAGCACGCAATATTTGGGAAGCACGTTAATGAAGGCTTTTGTTCGAGAGCATTCCAACTATTTACGAGCCATTCTACGAAAGACGATTAACTCTGCTTCTTTATCGAAAACTTGCAGTTATTAATTGTTAACCGAATTCTCCCCAACCGAAATGGAAATAGTGAAAAACTATAAGAAATGTGATATAGAAATACATTCTGACAGTTAGGCAGCAATCAAAGCACTGAGCTCGCATTGGTATGCCGAAGAATACTCAATGAAATAGGCAAAGATAACAAGGTCTGTTTAGTCTGGATTCCTGGTCACTCGAGAAGAGGCCAAAACACTTGCCTGAAAAGAAACACAAACTACTTTTATTGGCTCAGAACCTTTTTGTGGTAAAGGTAAATGTACCTAGAAGAAAGGGTTTGAAGAGAAGGTAAAAACCGAAAGAGAAACACTCTAGCAGAATCTTCCTGGGTTGGATCATTCCAAAACGTTTCTTCGAAACACTGATACTGCAAGATCTAAGATGTATCTGGATCTTAGCAAGAATATGCCACACCTCTTCACTGGATTCCTCACGGGGCATTGCCACCTCAGGAAGCATCTGATGAAAATGGGTCGAACAAAAACGACGAGTAGAGATTCCGCGAGGTGGAGGAAGAAACCCTGGATCACCTGGTTGGATGCCTCGCCATCGCAGTAATCTCCTTGAAGTCATTCCAGATACTGGAGTTCCTTAGAACTCTGGAATTGAGGGGCGAGCTGTAGACTACTTAAAGGCAAGAACAGCTCTGATGGGGAGGCACAATAGACCTTAAGGATGCAGTGCAACGAAACCCCCCTTGCATTCGAGATAATCAAAGCATTCTGGTGACTAGTTCTAGTTAGGTAGGGGTTACATTTAACTGCGCCCCCCAGACCTGTTTCCACAAATGTGCTACCTGCAGCTTTCCCTACAGCTCCAGAGCTCCAATGAACTCCAGTATCTGAGAGGGCTTCAAAGAGGTTGAATCCTCGTTCCTCCTGTAATTATCTTGTCCAAGACATTCTTTGCGCTGGTTTGCAATGGCGAGGCATTCTGCAACCTGGTGAACTGGAGTTTCCTCCCTTTACCCATAGAATCTACACTCGTTAGTTTCTGTTAAGCCCATTCTTATCATATGCTTTATAAGGCGACAATGTTCTGTGAATAAACTAGTGAGGAGGCGTAACTTATTCTAACTGAGATCCAAATACTTTTTGGATCTTGAACTTTTAAAGTTCCGAAGGGACCTTTTGGAGTGATCCATTCCTGGAAGATTTCTCCAGAGTGCTTTTCTTCCATTCTCTTCTTTCTCCAAAAACATTTCCTTATTGGTGCATTTGCATATACAACAGAAAGGTTCTGGGCCAATAAGTGGCGTTTGTGCTCCCTTTCTGACGAGATTATTGGCCTCTTCGCTGCCTTTGATTCCTGAGTGACCAGGAACCCAGACTAAAAAACCCTTGTTGTTCTTGCCTACTTCATTAAGTTTCCTTCCACACCAGCTTTGAGTCGATGATACAGGAGTTGCGTGCTTTGATAGAAGCTTGACTATCAGAATGGATCAGAATGTCACACCCTTGGTAGTTTCTTTCCAGGTTTATACCTATGCATCTTTCGACTGCAAGTATTTGAAAATTTCCCATTCGTCTTTTTCACATAGCATAGTGTTGAAGTTCTTCTCAATGTTTCTTTTTCAATCATAACATCACTAGGCAGGTTCGCTGATGAGATGTACTTGTTCAGAGAGGACCAGGCTCCCTGACTTGTAATTCTTTCATTACCTGTGCCTTCCCTAGATATTCTAAGGATAGCCTCATGGGCTACCCTATGGATCACTAGATGTAGATGAGATGAACTCAAGTGCTCTTATCGGGCACGTTCTCATAGCTCCAGTGATGCAAACAAATGCAAACCTTTGTACCTTGTCAAGTATTTTCCTCGTGGTCGTCTGCCCTGCCTTAGCATACCTGAATCCTTCCCCATAGGTTAATATTGCAATGTATCTGTTCTATTAGGAACAAATTGTGCAGGGATTCAACATTTCTTTCTTTGAATAGAGCCTCATCTGTACTACTCATCATTATTTCGTGGATGATACTGGTGAAGTTTTTATGTGGATTGGAGAGAGTGTGTATGTAGTGCTTTCGATAAGATCTCGTAAACTAGAGTTTCCCCTGGCAGACGAGAAGAGGCACGTATTAAGGTCTGTCCAGAGTATAATAACTTTCGCGTAGAAGGAATTGAGCCGCTATAAAAGAATTGGGGTTGCCACAGACCCTATTCATCTTCATTGAAAGACATTATGTCATTACACCGTTTTTCATTGTTGGCCATGAAACAAAGGCTGTACGGTCAGATTTGTATAAGACCCAAGCCTGCCAGATAATTAAGTGGCCTCTGGAGCCTTGCTACGGTTAAGCTCTGGATCCTATTTCTTGCCGAACAGACGTTCGGGAATGTGGAACCACATTATCCCCCCGGAGCCCCACATGTATAATTAAATGTTTCTTTTCGATTTTGATATTCGCGTGTGAGTAGGTACTACAGATGTTTTCTTCCAATTCTTGTTTTCACTGTTGCGATAGCTGATGGAATCGACTCCGCTCCTTAATTATTGAAAAATTCATCCTATTTCTTGTTTGAACAGGGTGGGATATTTAAACAGTTGATTTTTGAGATCGAACCCTCTCTCCAATATGCATCCGGCCAAATTCGGTAGAGCATGGAATATTCAACGGTTTTAAGATGAATATTTGACAAAGTTGGCTGAATAAACATATACATAGTGTGCAAATTCATTTTTTGTACCGAAATCAATTTTCCTTTCAGTCCTCGAAAGGAAAACGTTCACCGACAAAAGATCTTTAGGTGGAAGCCGTAGAGTTTCAGTCGTTCCGAATGCAAATAATAGAGGTGACAATTTTTTGTTCGATTTTTAATGAGTTATTCTCCCTTAACATGCACCTATTAGTTGAGCCGTTCCATCCGTGGTATAAAATACAGAATAAATCGCGTTGAAAAGTCGAAATAGGTATCCTTATTATCGGCATGAAACGGAAAGCTTTCACGAACAGAAACAGGCCATTAGTACCGGAAACGCAGCAAGGAAAAGCAATAAACAAATTAATTCCTGAAACGATAATAATACACTCAACTGATTTGAACAATTTTCCTATTTCCAATGTGGGAAAATACGAAGAATAATATAAGGGGTAAATATTCTCAGATTAATGTGGTGCATATTGACATGGAAAGTTCTAAACAAAATACAGCACCTTTCAATGTGTTTAGTATTGACACGAACCGTGGAAATCAATATATTTTCAGTTGGGTAACATGCTACCATGATGAAACTTGTTGGAAATTGATTTAACTTCGATGTATGCAGTGAATCCTTTTATAACTTGGGTCATAGGCCAGGCGTGAAAAAAGATATTTGATTCGAGGAGAATATAACTAAGTATACAAGTAACTTTCTATCATGATTGAATAGAATATGAAACAATGTCCTTCCTGTCGAATCCGAGCTTGTCGGATGTCGAGCCAACGTTTGAGACATACATAGCCTCCCGAAATCACCATGATCCTATAAAATCTTCAGAGCATTCCGACATGATTTACTCGCAGGGCGGAATAATTCACCCTCGGAAAATATTTTCCTCTATCCCCTTCCAGAACGTCCGTTGATTTACGGTTGAAATCCCTTCTCTCATCAGCGTCTTTGAAATGATTTCATAATTTCATGCAACCAAATATTTTCCATCCGGTATTCACCTGTGAAATCTTGTAGCAAAAGAAGAATATGCTCCGCAGCAATCGAAAAAAAAAATTCTCATATTGTTCTATAAAAAAAAAGATTTTCTTTACTCGATAAAGGAAGAAAGTTTATGGGCCTTTGAAATTCACTCACCACAGAAGCTCTTCGACCATAAATAATCCCCACAAACAAATTTCTCGAAAGTATTTCATTTTCCTGGGAAAACATTGACCCTAAATGAAGCAATCCTTTATAATTTTAAGTAACGGTCTTCCCATATAAATTCCCATTACAACAGTCACGATAGCTGTGAAAGGGTTTGGCGTTTCCGAAACGAAAGGATTGGAATGTTTGGAATGCGCTTGAAGGGGCTCTTCAGCTAATCTGAAGTATCCAAGATGCTGTTGAATGGGACGACATTGATTGCTTTTGCTGAATTAAACTGAAACAACACTTTTGCCTAAAAATATGTATAATCTATTTGCACTTTATCTAATAAAGATATCTAGGGTTTGAAAAAAAAAGAAAAAAAATTGTGTACTTGTTCACTTTTGAGAAAAAATAATGATAAGTTCAGTTCGCAGTGTGAGCTAGTAACAACAACTTGTAACTAACTCAGTTTTTTTGTTCTCTAATCGGTATATTCAATTGTAAATTATCTCATGGTTGAGATATGCTGATATTCCACAAGGGAAGGAGCAAGACTTTCAGCCATTCGAATCGAACCTGTACTGAAATATTCATTTCACCCATTTTGTTGTTGTTTCTAGTTTCGTAGCGACATTTTTTGGATTTCATCCAACATGGATTTGCGGTCGGTTACCTTTCGATTCTGCATCAGCATCGCAGTACAAAATCATTATTGAATTCAAATAAAAACCCGGCATTGTCCATGTGGGAAGTATAAATAAGACTTTATTGCTAGTTGATACCGTCCATTGTATAGATTTTATTCTGTTTATGTTGAGAGTCACGTCCAAAGCTCGCGCTTCGAGTGCCTCTCGGAACATCGAGATCTGTGCTTGTAGGACAGAAAATTGCCAGGAGAACAATTCAATTTTGAAATGCAGGCCTGGTATTTCTTTCTGTTCATTTGGAGTTCGAAACATGGAAAAGTATCACCTGAATCTATATGGAGCCAGTGTGGACAAATGAGAATATATCAGAATATTGGGTGAAAAATTAACAGTGCTGTGGTGGCGTCACGACCCAGTAACAGAGCCCACACCCACAGCCGAACAGAAAGACTTGAATTTTTTGACGGATTCGTCGTCAGTGTCGATCAAGACCATTTTAGGCTTAAAATTCGAAAAAGACGTGACGAAATGATAAAGCCCTCGTGTAAGTAGAACGAGCGCCCAAAAACACCAGCACAACCTGCACAGTTATCATGGAATGTTGAAAAAAATCCCACGAAAAGATGTATTACAATTTCCGATTGTATACAGTTTACATGATCACTGGATCGAAGTTCAACGCAAAAACGCAATGCTCATTCCATTTTATAGTTGGCCCCTTTCCCAGAAATGTACATTTCCAATGTGAGGAGAGCCATCGCTTAGGTCATTTTCACCTGATTCCAAAATAACAGCGAACGTGAACCTCCCCTCAATTAACGTAGGTCAGGCTTTTTTTCCCCCTAGTCCATTTCCTCGAAAATTTAAGGGATCCGTTTTTGTTACATCGCAAAAAGCGGCCGGAGGCACGTGTTATCCCATGACATTTCCGATTTTATACCTCTTGAGTTGATTTATACATCTGATAATGGATGTTTCGTAGTTCGCTTGTATATTCACTAAATGAAACATTCGATGTTCATCATAGTACTCAACATGCAGTTATGTGGGTATGTTAAGGTGTGACCAGGAAGCTAGGATGATTTACGAGCAGAAATAACCTGAGATGACAAACTTTTCTGTCCTCCTTCTTTTTAAATGGAATATTTCCATAAACCTGCAGAGAAGTGGGGACGGTTTCTTTTTGGAGCTTACAGGTGAAGTTGGTGCAGAAGTTTGTTCTGATCCACGCTCCGATTTGTTTCAAAGCATTTCGCCCCTGACATCGAATTATCCCAAATGACAAAACTATACTAAATAAACTTACCAACGAGGTGAAAGCCAGAGTCCGTGAATTATCTACAGAAGAATGGGACAAAAAGCTGAAGATAGATCCTTATGGCGAATGGCATCAGCGTCAACCGGGAAGAAAATATTCCAAGACTGACAAAAGGAAGCCAGACAATAATTACGAACGAAAAAAAAGCTGAAATGTTCGCCGACTCGCTAAAACAACAATTCAAGCCAAATCCGAAGAACAACGACGACAAGTTCAACAAGTCAGTAGAAGAAATTGGGAATATCCGATCTCTATGGAACAAAAGAAGAAATTAATGAACTAACCAGAGACAAAATAAGAGAAATTATTGGACAACGGAATCCAAAATCAGGCTCTCGAAAACCTACTAGATGAAGTGCCAAAAGAAATAGCAGAAATATCTAGGGCTTTGCTATGAACAGGACATAACCCTAAAACATGAAAGACATCTGACACAATACTGATTTTGAAAAAAAAAATAAGGACAAAGTGATAGAGGAGGTGGTATACAGAAGAATAGCAAGAAAATAATTCCAGACCATCAGTTCAGCTTTTATCATTCATATAATAAGTTTTACTGTACGACGGCAAATTTTTAGGACAAAACTAAAAATTGGGACCTCGAAATGCTAATGTCTAAAATTTCTCTCCGTTTATCATGGTGGTTTGATGGGCACGTACCCTTGTGCCCTTACATAATTCGTTTCTGTAAAATCATACAGATACGATACGATTTGTACGATCCATTAATATCATTATTAACTTCTATACTGAAGAAATCGCTTTTCCTACGAATTCTACGTATTTCTTAATAACATTCTTAATGAGAGGGGTTGAACAATTTTCCATTGAATGAGATACCGAAGGTTCATTTGGAAATAACAAATCGAAACCATTAGTATGTCTGCAGTAGATTCATTATTCGATATTATAGCTTCAGTCAAGATTGATTTCACAAGCGCTGCGTTGAGATGGGTTTCATTATGAGTTTTCTTGTTATGAAAGTTTGGATCAGAGAAGTGTAAAAATGATTCAAGAAAATTATACCATCTGATTCAATATATTCATTGATTTTTGTTTCTTTTCAGGTGAACGCTATCCCAAGGATTTTTACTGCAGAATTCCTCAACACCATTCGACTGAAATGTTTTACTGTATTACGTTGGATATGTGAATGATTGTAGGGGTTCTCTTCTAATTGTGATATTTTGGAGCTTATCACAAAAAAGATATTTTCGTTGTCACATTATAGTGTTAGAATTTGAAAACAATAACTTTTTAGAAGATTCATGAACAAAATAGGAACTACCATAAATATCCCAGGTATAGCAACAATAGACCGATCAAATCTGTAGTTTTGAAATGATCAAGAAAACTAAATTTCAAACGACCATATTTACGGAACCCCTAAAATAATGTTGCTCATAGATGAACGTGATCACGACATTCGAGATCCACACCAATCCTGAAAATTTCAAGTCCCTAGGCGTTTCCGTTCAAAAGTTACAATTTTCTATGGTTTCTATGGTTCTGGTCATGCGATCTAGACAAACCACATGTAGCTTGAACACCTCATTTTCCATTCGAGTGCAAAATTTTATCTCGATCGAATCTGTAGTTTTCAAGTAATCAGGGAAACAAAACTTTGAACGGCCATATTTACGGAACCCCTGGTGGAATTTGGCATATTAACGAACTTAACCGAGGCATTCGGGAACTGAACCCACACTGAAAATTTCAAGTCTCTAGGTTGTTTCGTTCAAGAGTTATCGTGCTTACGGACGGCCGGACGGACAGACTCGAATTTTCCGACGGATTCGTCATCAGTGAGTCGAACATAGTCGATTGAGACCATTTTCGGCTCAAAATTCGAAAAATACAGACATCGTGACGAAACGATATAGCCCTCGTGTAAGTAGTACGAGCGCTCAAAAACTGCGCTAAAAAAAATCCATTGGAATGATAGGTGGGCGCTAAAGTAAACTTTGATATCTTCTGATGAATGACAACTCTTCGTAATCACTGATTGACAAAATGAAAGATCTTTTGGTTATCAAAACATAATCGAGAAGTTAGATATCTAGTACATTTCAGAAGATTCATGAACAAAATAGAAATGACCATAAATATCCCAGTTGCAGCAACAAGGGACCGAATATTTTATCACACTTAACGAACTACGCGATCAAATTCGAATTCAAATATTCGCCGTGAAAGGCGAAACGTTCGAATAAAGTTTGAGAATGTTACCAAACCATAAATATTCAGTTCTTGTATTCAATTTATTTCGAACACGAGGTGAAGATTAGTGGTAGCTATCGTACGATTTGGTTAAGTCGACAATTGCATATCCCGAAATTCGAACGTTCGCGAAAGTGCATTCGTGCTTTCCTTCGGTAGTCTACGAGTCACCAGACAGGCGCAACATTACCTCAAGCCATATAACATCGAAGAAATGAAGTCGACAACATCCAAAAAACCTTCTGGCATTGAACTGCTGAGTCGCATCATAACTACTAGATCAGTTGCCAGTGCTTTAAGATCATTGCTTGCAATATGGATACCTCCAAAGCCGTTGAAGAAATAACTTCCTCCATGATGTCTTGCTCCATGGACTGTGAATGCTGTGAGAATACCAAAGCCGAAACGCCGCCTACGCCGGCAGAAAGTTCCTTGCCAGAGCGAGTTCTGGACCTTCACGTTGACGAAAATGGAAACAAGTTCTATCTGGTTAAATGGTTTGGTTTTCCCGTCGCAGAAACTACATGGGAGAGTGAGAGCCACCTGAATGAAATAGCCACCCTCAACCCTCATATTCTGGATGACTACAATAAGAAGCTGGAGCAGGAGAAAAATCAAGAATCACAAAATCAAGAATTTCTGATTCCAGACCCTAATTATTATGTACCAGACCAAGCTATGGCCGTGTGTGTTGATTTTGAACCCAGCAACAATGGATACGTTTTCGCATCAACCCCTGAAGAAATTGTTGGGGTGATCGATAGAGGTGACGATCACGACTTCCTTGTGAAATGGTATGGAATGGAGAGCGTTGAAGTTGTCCCTCGGAGAGTTGCAAACCAGATGTGGCCAGAGATGGTCATTAAATATTACGAGGATAATCTTGTTTGGTAAGTATGTGAGTTTATCGAAACAAAAACGAAATATCTCAACCCATCGTAGGTAATTATTTTTTTCAAATATTTCATGTCCCACGGGGGATCGAACCTGAGCCACTTTAGTAATATTGGAGATTTCCAGGTCGCTAGGCCACACGGTCAATCTGTAGGATATAATATGGATCTGTAATTTCAGATTTTTATTATGGAGCAGAACTACTGTACAACTTTTGCATGAAAGAATTTTTTTTTTGTTGCGTCATTTTGCAGGAATTATGTTCGTTCTATTTAATTCTTCGATTTTCAGCTATTCGAAATCGTGAATTGGATTTTCCAGCCAGGAGGATCCATGCCTGACATTAACTGAATTTTTTAACAAATTTCATGAAATTAGTTTTTATAGTGTCCAAGCATAGTCAGTGGATGGTGGATGGAGAACGGTGGCCAGGAGATGGCATACTGATGAATAATTCTCATTCGATAATCGGATTTATTTGCCCAAAAAATGACCTGAGAAAATTTTAGGGGTTGGTGAAAGTCTCTGATGTGATGATGAGTTGTTAAAACATGTTTTCATAAGAAATTGAATTGTAGCAGTCTCAATCTCAGGAAACTTATAGTTTAGATATGATTTCTCCAAAATACTCCAAAAATTATGAAATGTTGACATTTTGTTGACACTTCGATTGTAAATTGACCTACCAACATAATTCCGTAAGGGGTTTCAAAATTTCATTTTTTTTTTCTTTTGAGTTTTGGGTCATGCACCAATATCTATAAAGGGAATCATCCATTTCTTAATGAAAATGTTCAACGTTACTAGAAGAAGTAGAATATAGAAGAGTCTCTGCTACATAACAGATATGTATCTGCGCTCTACTTGTGATATACCTCAAAACTAATCACTTGGGTTATTATCATTGAGAGGTAATCTGTATGCTGTCGTCTTTGTACAAATATTAAAAACATTGAATGAAATCAAAAAATTACATAAGTATTCTGGAAGAACCAAAATTCATTCATTGATTTATGATTTCAGGAAAAGTGCAGCTGATGGACAAGAACACTAAACTATAGGTTTTTCTGCTTATTTATCTTGGTAAGCGACAATGAAAAATTCGTATACCTTTTTTCCTTGCAAAATATAATGGAGATTCATTGAAACCGGATGAGAACCATATGAGAACTGAGAATCAGCTGAATACTATAAAATAAAATTTTGCTGAATCAGCAAAAGCGGCAATTTCAGTCACAAAAATCAGGGAAATGGTAAACATATTTGAGGGTTGCAAGAAGATATACATATTTTGAGATGAGTTTGAGTGAAAATCCAAAAGGAGCAATGACATCGTTGAAAACCTTGAGGATATGACCGGAATATCGTGTAATGCCTACAATGATTGAAAAAGTTCAGGATTCACAACACAAATAAAACTGATCAAGAAAATAGGGATGTGTATTTTGCAATTTTAAAAGCTCTCAATCGTTGGTAAGAGAGTTGATTAAAACAGTCGCAATCAGAAATGAAATATTTCAACATTTAAAAAATTCAGAAGTTTTTATGAATTGTTTTCTAGGATGAACTACCAAAATAGCAACCATTTTATTCTGACTTTCAACAGCCATTAGGACAATTGCAAAAAAAACTGTTCTCATTTGAAATCCAAAACTATAATGAAACGTATCCCAAGATTTATAAAACAGATTACAAGCGTTCAACCATTCCACTAATCGATAAAACTGTTATTTCTTTCAATTCTGACTCACATTTTTTTTTCAGGTATTCTTAGGACATTTTCAATGGATATTTTTGTTTGAAGCATCAATTTTCGCAATTATATAGTACCATTCTCAATGAGAGCCTCCCTGTAAATGAGGCAAAGTACTTCACATGTTGACAGATGATTCTGCACCAGATATGTTAGAATATAACTACATTTAATGAATTAATGGAATGCACTGGAAATTGTATATAAAAAATAGTAAACATCCACAAAAAGCTTTTATTGGTTACGCTTTAGGTTGATATTTCGATAAAACCCTTACTATACAGGGTTATCCGAAAGATAAGGTCTAAACAGTAACAGTGAAAACAAAACTTGTTGATCGTATTCGAAATGCTTGTGCAAAATAGATGAATAACAATGCATTGATTGCATCCTTTTATTCGAGAGTTTAGGTCCCTTAGGAAGTGTAAATAATTTTATATTCTAAAATTTCCTAAATAATTTCGACGTATACCGTAATACTTTTTTGATTTTTTGTTGTCAATGATACAGAAATGAATCCGAAGGAAACGAAAAATGAAATCATCGAATTGAAAATGGTCAGAGAAAAAGTATCAACCTGTTGATTTTTGGAATTGCAAAAGTAGCTCAACCTCCAACTTTGATCCGAATATCTCGGAAACAATTAGGAGGGCTTTTCATTTTCACAACTAAAGAAGATGAACTGGAGGAAAATGAATTTTTTGACCCTTAAATTCCCTGGAATATTTTTTCACCCTGTAGAGATTTATCTCAGTTCATGATTCATAATTGGGAGGGCGTTTCATTATAAAACTCCAAAAAAGTAATTGGTGAAAGAAGGATTATTTGGCTCTTAAATTCTCAGTTTAATTTTTCTGTCAGATGAGTGGGGCAACCTGTGGTGACCTGTATTGAAACATCAAGTTCATAGTACAAAAAGAAGGTTTCCGTTTGCAGGCCTTGTATTAGTTTATGATTTATCATGGGAAAGGGCTGTTCATTTTCTAACCACAAAAAATGAATTGGTGAAAAATGGATTATTTGCCCCTTAAATTCCCAGTAATATTTTTCTGTTCGGGGAATGGGGCAACCTTTTGGTAACCTCTATTGGTAGATCCAGTTCACAGCAAAATGAAAGAGATTGCCTTTGCTGACCTATGTTTTTGTCTTGAAATTGAACATTTCATCGACTGTCTAAGTTATTCTACGAAAGAAACGACCATCCTGTATGGACCTTGTTTCAGTTTATGATTTATCATGAGAAAGGGATATTCATTTTTGAACCACGAAAAAATGGATTATCTTCCCCTTAAATTCCCAGAAATACTCTTATGTTCGAGGAATGGGGCACCTTTATCATTATCATTTACCAACATTTCATCGACTGTTCGAGTTGTTCTACGTTATTCGTACAGAGGGAGCAACCGTACAGCAGCCATAGTTGCCAACGAGTTGAAGCGTCTGTAAGTTATTATATGTGTGTGTGGGGCCTGCTCATGCGCATCGACTATATCTAAGCACAGCGCAAGTGCAACGGTCAGTTTCGCTGCAATAGGTTGATACGTGAATTGGTACCGCGTGAGTAATTTTTCAATTCTTCTTTGAAAACCTTTATTCATAACACGTTATGATCAAAATTTTAGAGTAATTTATGATTGCTTATCAATAAGTGCCCTAGATTAATATGTAATCATTAATTATCTACTATTATTGCACGTAATAGTAGTAGGATAACCTCACTCGTTTCTTTCATTTTGAATTCATTTTTTCGTTTGTTCTTGTTGGGGTACCTTCGTACAGTCATGCGTGGGGTGGATTCGTACTGTACGAATCCACCAAATCTGCTTCTACAGCAAGAACAGCTAATATATTTAGCTCTAAAAAAGATCATACCATGTATAACGTGCAATAATAGTAGATCCGTTATGTGTATGACGAAGTGTTGATTTTTTTTAACAAAAGTTGTTTGTCACAATATAAAAGCGCTTAATCAATTATTATAACGTTTAAGGTTGATTATGTGTTGATGTTGATCTCAATAAATGATTAATGTTACATTAATAGCCTTTTTCACTGTGTCCGAAGGCTTTTTGAGAAAGTTGTCATTGATTTGCCGTGTTACTTTATATCAACACTGAAATACTATATTATTAAAGCCAGGTGCGTAGTTAATCAGCAGTATTGAAATAAATTTTGAAATAGTTTTTAGTCTTGATTTTATGTGACTTAGTGTAAAAAGTGTACGAATCCCACCTGCTCTCCCCTATATATTTATCATGAGGAGAGGCTATTCATTTCTTAACCACAAAAAATGAATTGGTAAAAAATGGATTATCTGCCCCTTAAATTCCCAGAAATATTATTCTGTTCGGAAATGGGGCAACCTTTTGGGAACCTCTATTGGTAGATCAAATTCATAGGAAAATGAAAGAGATTACTTTTGCTGACCATTGCTTTTGTGACATTCGTGTTTTCAAATTGAACATTTTATCGACTGTTTAATTTATATTACAAAAAAAGACCATTCTGTATAGACCTTATTTCATTTTATAATTTATCATGGAGAGGTGCTATTCATTTTTATACCAAAAAATGATTTGGTGAAAAATGGATTATCTGCCCCTTAAATTCTTTGCAATATTTTTCTGTTCGAGGAATAGGCAACCTTTCGGTAACCTCTATTGGTAGATCAAGTCCAAAGGAAAACGAAAGAGATTGCCTTTGCTGACCTTTGTTTTTGTGCCATTCTTATCTTCAAATTGAACATTTTATCGACTGTTCAAGTTATATTACAAAAAAAAGAACCATTCTGTATAGAACTTATTTCAGTTTATGATTTATTATAAGGAGGTGCTATTCATTTTTATTTCACAAAAAACGATTAGGTGAAAAATGGATTATCTGCCCCCCAAATTCTTTGCAATATTTTTTGTTCGAGGAATGGGCAATCTATGGGCAACCTTTTGGTAACCTCTATTGGTAGATCAAGTTCATAGGAAAATGAAAGGGATTGCCTTTGCTGACCTTCGTTTTTGTTACATTTTTGTCTTAAAATTGAACATTTTATCGACTGTTTGAGTTATTTTACTAAAAAATTCTAGAAAGCTCTGCCGTAAAGTCAGTGGCTTTTCAGCACTCGTTCATCCACCTTGTAAATAGATTTTCCAGTTTTAGAAACATTTAAAAAAAAATGTTGACAGCTGTTAAAAAAAATTTCAAACTAAGGCGAAACTCCAGACATTTCAGTGATTTTTTTCGATAATTCGATAGAATTTTTTACGGTATCTATGGTCTTAGTGATGCGATCTGGACAAAATTCCCCACGTAGTTTGATAACATCATTCTTCATCTATTTGCAAAATTCCATTCCAATCCAATGAGTAGTTTCGAAATTATCAGGAAAAAAATATTTTGAATAGCCATATTTACGGAAATCCTGGTTTAACTTCGATCATTGATGAACGTGACCGCGAAATTCGCGATCCAAACCTACCCTGAAAATGTCAAGTCCCTAGGCTTTTCCGTTCGAAAGTTATGATTTTCTATGGTTTCTATGGTTCTAGTCATGCGATCTGGGAAAAATGTAGCTTTAATGTATCTAGCTCCATTGAAATACAAAATTTCGTCATTATCGAATCCGTAATTTCGAAATTAGCAAGAAAAATAAATTTCAGACGACCATATTTATGGAATTCCTCGTCTTATTATGCTCATTGATAAACGTGACTGCGATATTTGAGATCCACACCTATCCTGAAATTTACAAGTCCCCAGGCCTTTCCGTTCGGAAGTTATAATTTTTTATGATTCAGGTCATGCGATCTGGACAACAAGTTTAGGTCGTTCCGTTCGAGAGTTATCGTGTCTACGGCCAGCCGGACGGACAGACTCGAATTTTTCGAGGGATTCGTGATAAGTGAGTCGAACTCTGTCGATTGAGACCATTTTAGGCTCAATATTCGAAAAATACAGACATGGTGACGAAATGATATAGCCCTTGTGTGAGTAGTACGAGCGCTCAAAAAGGAACATCCTGTATAGACCTTATTTCAGTTATTGATTTATTATGAGGAAGGGGTATTCATTTTCAAACCACAAAAAATTAATTCGTGAAAAATGGATTATCTGCCCCTTAAATTCCCTGCAATATATTTCTGTTCGACGAATAGGCAACCTTTTGGTAACCTCTATTGGTAAATCAAGTTCATAGGAAAATGAAAGAGATTTCCTTTGCTGACCTTTGTTTTTTGACATTTTTGTCTTCAAATTGAACATTTTATCGGCAGTTAAAGTTATGCTACGAAAAAAGCAAGCTAGGAAAATAAAAGAGTTCGAGTTGTCTCGTAATTGAACATTCTATCGGTTGTCAGATTTATTTCAAGGAAAAATGGACCACCTTGTATAGACTATATTTCAGTTCATGATTTATAATGAGGAGGGGCTATTCATTCTGGAACTACCTCCTAGATATGAATTTGTGAATAATGGTGACCTGTATTGGTAGATCAAGTTCAAAGTTCATACGAAAATGAAAGAGTACCTTAGGATTGGGATAGCTAATCGTTTGCAATAATATTCGTAGAATTTTCCCCCCTCATAATATTTTTTCTCTCTTCAATTTGGTATTTGCGTGTTGTATAGTATAGTTGTATACATAACGTAAAGTGGGGGAGTTATGTTTGCAGTTTCTTTGGAGGAGGAACAAATCAATCGACAGTTTCAACCACGAATTGTCATAATCAACTTAACGTGAGTGTGTGCTTCTAAAATGTCTGACGACGCCCAAGAAATATCAGAAGTCGCCAATTTGGTGATGTCCATCATGTCGAAGGAAGACGCCGGTCCATCCACCGCAAGCAGCGCTTCACTTGCATCAGGAAAATACTTGGCGGAGCGTTTGCTGGACGTCAAGGTTGGCGGAGATGGAAAGAAATATTATCTCGTGAAGTGGTACGGATATCCTTTGGAGGAGAGCACGTGGGAGCGTCAGGACCAACTCGCTTGTGAGTACATGATGCGGGAACTCGAGGAGAAAAAACAGCGACAGGCCCAAAACGGAGGACAGCCAGGTTGTACCCAGCATCATACAGACCCTTCCGAGTACGTGTGCGGAAGACTCACAGGATTCGATCTGGGACACACCCCCGAACTGATTCTAGGTGCCACCGAGAAAGATGGGGAACTCCACTTTTTGATCAAATGGAAGGGGATATTTGAGGCTGACTTGATCCCAAGAAGCATTGCGAATGAACGATGTCCAGAGTTGGTCATTGAATTTTACGAAGAAAGACTGCATTGGTGAGTATGCGTTGAGTATTTATACAGGGTGTTCCTGAACTGGAGGTACAGACGAAGAGGGGAGATTCCTTAAGTAATTTTAAGAAGAAAAGTCTCATAAACATGGGATCGCAAACGATCTTTTTTCGATAAACAGGGTGTTGAATTTTGAATTTTTTTCAAGTTATTTTTTCCATAATATCTACACTTCACGAGATATTCAACTCAAATTTGGCATAGATATTACAATTGAGAGTTTACACCATCGTTTTTATGACAATTTTTGATTTTTTTTCTGAGGAATTCGGGAGAATCGTTCAAAATTTTTGCTTGACATCGGTAGCAGACATGACAAAACACAAGAGACCATAAAGTTCAGAATAACAACAAAGCTGCTTTTTACATTTTTTCAAACCAATAGTGGCTCACCAAAAAAAGTTCTGGAGGAAGAGAGGGGACAATGTTCCAGAAAAAATATCACCCTGTAAATTTGATATCGAAATTGGCATGTCACATGGTGTTAACTCTCAATTCTAATATCTATGCCAAATTTCAGTTGAATATCTTGTGAAGTGTAGATACTATGAGAAAAAAAATCAAACTTTAACACCCTGTTCTTCGAAAACGAAAAGTTTGCGATCCCATGTTCATGGGACTTTTTTTCTTAAAATTACTCGAGAAAATCTCCCCTCTTCGTTTGTACCTTCAATTTAGGAAAATCCTGTATAATACTTCACCTCTATCCTCGACTTATACAGGGTGTCCCAAGTTCGAGTGCCTACTAGACGTTTCTTGAGAACCAGACCTATTTGAAATCTGAAAATTGAGATTATGGTTTTGTTCGACTTTTTCTACTGAGCTGAATATTCTTGAAACCTGAACACTTTCAGTTATACAGGGAGTGAAAATAAATTTCTCAAAAGATTTTTCTTTACATTTTTTTGTCTCTTCTAACTTCTTTGAATTAGAACCCTATTTTTTTACGATTCGAAGAATGATAGTGTTCAATAAAGCATAAACTACTTTGAACACTATCATTATTTTTCTTCGCAGAATTGAAATTTCGCAATCATGAAAAAATATGGTTCTAATTCAAACAAAAGTTATGGGAAAACTCTGACCACAATTTTTGACGAAATATTTGAAATACCCTGTGACGAGTTTTCCAAAATTGAGAAGATGCACAATTTCTTGCCATCCTTCTACTTCGGAAATCTGAAAATAGTTTATGCTTGAAATATTGAGAATAGAAATAACGAACATAATACTGTCTACGCATATCTCCTTTTTTGCAGTTTTTTTTTATATTTTGAAAACACCTTCGACGAATTCAACGATTCGAATAGAAATATATTTAAAATTGAATAAATTATCATATAAGAGACGAACAAATGCAAAAAACATTTTTTGAGAAATTTATCCTCACTTACTGTATAACTGAACATGTTCATTTTTAAAGAATATTTTAGCTCAGTAGATAAAATCGAACAATATCATAATCCAAATTTTCAGATTTCGAATAGGTCCGGTTCTCAAGTCTAGTAGGCACTCGAACTTGGGACACCCTGTATACAGGAATCCGGTATTTCAAAGAGTTTCCGAATCAACCCCATGTTACGCGATTTTCAGTAGTATTTTTTTTTCCGAAAATTTTTTTCATGATTAGGGACCTAGAGTTTTGGAATTGTCAGGGTACGTTCCAGTTCTGAAGGCGCTGGTTGAGTTTGCGAAATTCGCCGAAAAATTCCATAGATAAAACCATCTAAATGAAAATGCAATGACGGAATTTCTCATACTGCCAATGAACGGTGTGAGGCATTTTGACATACAAAAAAAAGTTTTCTGATATGTTTATTCAATATAGTTCCACGATTCCATCTCTTGGAGCTTATCAAAATTAAATGACAGTGCTTATCGCACTGACAATGAAAAATTTCAGTTTTCTGATATACTCATTCAATATATTTCGGTGATTCCATTTTTGAAGTTTTTAAAAATATTATGACAGCATTCGTCATACTGTCAAAGAACACTGAAGACCGTTTTGGTACACAGAAAAAAAAATTGAGTTTTTTTTTATATATTCAATATAATTCGTTGATTTCATCTACCTATTGAAGTTAATAAAATTAAAATCACAGTTTTTGACATACCTACTGACAATGAACAGTGTAGGCCATTTTGAAATACAAAAAAAGGAATTCCTGATATATTCTATATAATTCAATCTTTTGAAGTTGGCCGTTTAGGTACATGAAAAAAATCGAGTTTCCTGATATATTTATGCTGTCAATCACTTATGCGTATTTTCGAAAACTTCTATGGACTTTCAACAATGAAAAACAATGAAAAAAAAAACAATTCTGCTTAAGTTGCTTGATATGCTTGTTTTCGAGAAGTTTCTTCTTCGAACTATGACAAAAAGCAAGTTTTTGAAATCAGATGAAATGGCAAAACTGCAGGTCAAAAAGTTGTCAGGTTACTGTCAGTTCATGAAATATCATTAATGATTTGAAGAAAAAATTCAAATTTTTTGCTGAAAAAAAAAATTATTCCCTTCAGTTTTTTTTTATTGTGGAAGGGGCATAGAAGTTTGTGGAAACACTAAGAATGAGTTTTCCATAAGGCCTAGATTAACCGTGATTTTTCAAGGTGGTATAAGATATTAATTCCTTATAAGATATTAATTCCTTATCACAGAAAAAAATAATTAAATGTTCTTGGTAAGAGAATAATGTCGAAAACGATATCAGGCCACAATAAAGAGAATCCAAAGTGATTCATTCAATAATGTTATTGTGTCTAACAAAAATTATCTTATAGTACGAAGAATTGGCTCGAAGACATACCTACGTATTATATTCAGGGGATATCCTCATCGAATTAAATAAACAACGATTCAAATGGAAGTTTTATCGTGAATATATCATTATACATTATCGAATATAAACATAACGATATACAGGCTGCTTCAAATGAAAATATGATATTTATAGCTTGAGGTTTCATGAAAAATTTAGGTCTACTCCTCAAGAGTTGACGGAGGACGAAGAAGAAATAGATGTTGTGGCAATGGATAAAGAGGGCAACAAAGAAGAGAAGTAACTCAAAAGATCAGAATTGGAAGACATACTATTCGAGTGATTTTTGTGAGTATTACAAACATCATATGAATATTTTCAAGTTGAAATTTTCTTGTTCAATTTTTCCACATGAAGGATAATTACAAGGAATTGAATTGGAGTTAGTAATTCAAGAAATGTTGTTGAAATTTTTGATATTTAAAGAGAAAGATAACAGTAATCTATGAATTTTCATACTTTCTGAAGAGATTTTCGAAAGTTTGATTACTATATAATCACCTCTATCCTAACTCCTATTGATTTTAATAGCATCGAATTGTTACCAGGTTACCAGACCAGCCGAACAACCAGTTTTTTCACATTCAACGGAATTAGCACCTATTCAACATCATCCACTGGAAGGAACCTATTGAAGTTATTCGAAAATGTCTTCCCCTAATCTCTCGATATGTCTTCCCATTATTTTTTTACTATTTCATACATTTTTTGAATATTTAATTAAGTTTTGTTGTTTTCATCATAGTTGTAGTTGTAGTTGTAGTGAAAAGGATTTTGATATTTAGATATAGAAATATATTTTCATACATGTTTTGTAACTCTTACCTAATGTTTGTTCCAATAAAAAAATCAAAAATTGTCTCGATTTCTTACACATCGACTTCAACTGATTGAGCAAAAGAACTGAACAATCAGAACTGAACTCGACTGTCCGATCCTGATTCATAGATGGTCATGCTATATTAGCAGCTTAGATTCATTCAATTCTCTCCACATAATCGTGAATGAATCGCCATTGAATATATTCAATCGAATATGGTGTGATTGAAGATAAAAATTAATTTTGATTTAAGTCTTTTATTCTTGGTTATTTTAATAATAGCACATGTTCCTTAGGTAATTCTTCATCGATTTTCACGTTATGCTTGATCAACTTATTGAGAACGTTAAAATAACCCATTCAATGACCTTATAGATTCGAGATCATTCACCTAGGTATTCAATGAGAGAATAAATGCTTCAGAACGTCTCCTTTATGATATATATCAAAATCATCATTCGCAACTGCAGACGCCACCTGTTCGCTCCAAAAGCAACCGTATCCACTTCTCTGCAAGTCTTCAGGAAGAATAGTTGACCACCAAACAACCTGAAGCATGCAACCAACAAAACACTAAAAATGAAATATTGTTTCCAAAAAAGGCAATATTCATCTTCAAATTAATTCAAAACAGTTTTGAATGTTTTCTGATGTATTGCTTCAAATCGCTGCAGATTCTTGTCCAGAAATATTCCATTTATGACACCACTAACAAAAAAAAGAAGAATTCTGTGATCCTCAACCCACTCCCACCCAGTCCATGACGTATCACTCGATGAAATTCATTTGAGGTGGGAAGCTCCAACCTTCGAAATCGAGCATTCTTCAGTGAACAGTGGTTGAATCTAATTCTCCAGTTCATAATATTGTGCTCTCTACATCCTCTACAATCATGTCTCATAAGAACCGAAGCAGTGGTTCATCCACCTCAGCAGCGCAATATGTCCCAGAACGTTTGGTCGATTTCAGAATCAATGAAAAAGGGGAAAAGTTCTACTTGGTGAAATGGTGCGGTTTTCCCCCAGAGGCAAATTCTTGGCAGCCCAGGAAGAATCTTGGTTGCTATTTTATGATGGAACAGATCGAGAGAACGAAGGCGAGAGAACAGGCAAGAGTGGAACCCATCACGGTGTCTGTGAGGAGATACCATAAGTCTAGAAGCCAGGGGTTCGTTCCGTTCGAGGAGAGGATCACTGGGTTCGATCTTGGCCATACTCCGGAAATGGTGCTTGGAATAACAGACGTGAGCGGCCAGCTTGAATTCTTGATCAAGTGGAAAGGGGTGTACGAGGCAGATCTCATTCCGCGTGAAATTGCCAACCAAAAATGCCCAGAAGTGGTGATCAAGTTCTACGAGGAAAACTTGGTCTGGTGAGTATTGAACCGAAAACTATTGGTCTTCAGTAGTGAGGAATTTCCGCTTAAGACATGGCCATTTACGTAGTAGATGTCCCCAGGAACCTTTTGACCTATTCTGATATCATATTGGATAGAGGCCAGTTTCTTAGTGTCGACACAAAAAACCATTTTAGAATTTGAGGTTGAAAATAACAATAAATATGCTTCAAAATGCTTCAGTTTCTTCCATTTTCTGTTCAAGATCATTTACTTTACTCAACAGACTCTCAAGAGTATTTGGACTTGGAAACCATTTTGTCTTGGAGATTTTATCGAAATCATGTCATAAGGATAATAAATCTTGAGTAAACAAATTGATGATAAAAAGCACTGCCGTGAAGTCAGGAGCTTCTGAGCGCTCGTTCATCCACCTTGTAGGTAGATTCACATTTTCCAGTTTTAGAAACCGATTGAAAAAATTTTTGAAAGCTGTTACTGTAATATATGTATTTTTTATTCAATAATTAGTTGGAATTTGAAATGGTTCTGGTTATGCGATCTGGAAAGAACGTAGCTTGAATATATCATTATCCATTAAAATACAAAATTTCGTCATGATCGAATCCGTAGTTTTGAAATAATCAAGAAAACTAAATTTCAAACGACAATATTTATGGAACCCCTGGTCGAATTTTGCCCAATCAACGAAATTTCAAGTTTCTAGGTCGTTCCGTTCGAGAGTTATCGTGTATACGGACGGATTGACGGACGGACAGACAGACTTGATTTAGTTTGAATACATTATTCTTCATCTATGTGAAAAACATTATTCCAATATAATCAGTAGTTTCTAAATTATCAGGAGAAAATTTTTGAACGGCTATATTCACGGAACCCCTAGTCTAATTTGGCTCATTGATAAACGTGACCGCGATATTCGAGATCCAAATCTACTCCGAAAATTTCAAGACCCTAAGTCTTTCCGTCCGAAAGTTATAATTTTCTATGTTTTCTATCGTTCTGGTCATGCGATCTGGACAAAATGTAGCCCGAATATATCATTCTCAATTTAAATACAAAATTTCGTCATGATCAAATCCATAGTTTTGAAATTATCAAAAAAACTGAATTTCAAACGGCCATATTGACGGAACCCCTAGTCTAATTTTGCTCATTGGTGAACATGACAGCAACATTCGAGATCCACACCTACCCTGGAAATTTCAAGTCCTAAGGCCTTTCCGTTCGAAAGTTATAGTTTTCTATGGTTTCCATGGTTCTTGTCATGAGATCTAGACGAAATTTCGCAAGTAGCTTAAACACGTCATTCTCCATCTGAGCGCGAAATTTCGTCCCGATCGAATCAGTTGTTTCGAAGTAATCAGGAAAACAAAATTTCGAAAGGCCATATTTACGAAACCCCTGGTCGAATTTTGCACAATGACGAACTCAACTGCAGCATTCGAAATTCGAACCTACCCTGAAAATTTTCGGCTCAAAATTCGAAAAATACAGACATCGTGACGAAATGATATAGCTCTCGTGTAAGAAAAACGAGCGCGCAAAAACACCAAATAAAAATTCACTTGGTATATAAAATTGGAAAGAATTCACGTATCATAATAAGTGTCGATTTCATCAGTGGCGATAAAAATTGTTGGAATCATTTTCATTTCTTCGATCAATGCTATCGAAGGTATGAATCATTAATTGCCTGCTACATATACTACAATAGAGCCTATTGTTGAATTCCGATAAAATCTTGTTTGGGAAAAAAATATAAGCCGACATGTACAATTATGTTTTGTCTAGGTGTTAGATGTTTTCCAGTCTGTAAAGCTTCGGCTGCGAAATAAATAAAATTAATTTTCACTTCGGAAATTCATACAAATTATTAAAATGGACTTTCGGAATTTTTAAATGAAGGGAGGGTTGTAGATTTGTTTCTTTCTCCTCATGTGACAAATTTTTTTCTTGAAATAATCCAAGAATCAACAATTATTATTATTTTACTTGAAGTTTCTTCCTTTGGTCTCATCATTATAGAAAAATGCTCCCAAATGCTTCATGTGCCGAATTTCCTTCAATAAATTCCATATTTTTTTAGGAGCAAACCTGGTCAAGAGAAAAAGTAAACTCTCGTTTATTCGTAGATAGTCAGCAAACGTAGCAAGGTGTGTATGAACTTTGTGTTCGATTTTCAATAGACACTGATAATATTCTGATTTTCAGAGATCTTCACTTACACTTGGCTCTCCGTTTTTTGGGGATATTTCAGATTGAATTCCTGTGAAATAATTCGATTGGTTCAATTCTTCTGATTTTGATCGAAATTCAAGATCTATTGAATGTTTCGATTAATATAGGAATTGTTTCATTCACACATTCAAAGGTAGATTCGTTTAGCTTAAGTGAGTACGTTGATTTTACTTGTCTCATGAAAATGTGTTGAATTCATCGGATATACGTCGTTATTATATAAGTATATCTATCAATGAGTTGAGTGTAAGTTTGAATGTTCTGAATTAAAAATAAATGGGTTTTTCCTGATGATGTGATTTATTATAATATTCAACAGGAAACAATGTATCAAATTTTATTGCTGACTAAACTTTAAGGTAGGAAGAAGTGAAATCAAGAGAAACATTCTCGATGAAGGCGTCCAATGAAAAATTAAACCAAGTAAATAATATATCTTATCTTAAAATATCGAATTCAGTGATGAAATAGGAAAAATCATTCTGGATAAACTGATAGCAAGCCAACAAATCAATTTCATGTTACCCCTGAGAACACCAAATCCATCACTTGCACCGATAGACAGGTTTCGACTCTTATCAAGTCTCATCAGTAAAGTTAGCAAATGATGCATTCAATATAAAAAAGCAGCGGCGATCAGAGAAAATTTCTCCAATCACGCCACCTGTCCGCTCCAAAAGCAACCGTCTCGATCTCTGCCGGCCAGGAAAGAGACTCCCCAGCTCCACTAGACCGGTGCAAGTGATGGATTTGGTTTTCTTCGGGGTAACATGAAATTGGTTGTTTGGTTGCTATCAGTTTTTCTAGAATAATTTCTCGTATTTCATTACTGAATTTTTTGAACCAAGTTTTTTTTGAACTACTTATCATAATATTGCATAATATATTTAGTTCATTCATTAATTTCAGAACGATTCTCTTAATTTTTCAACAAAGGTTCAACCCTTAAATAGCATTATATGCTACTTATATAGTATTCAGTAAAACATTGGACTACGATTTTCACTAATTATAAGGGTTTAATGAACCACTACACGTGTCTTTTATTTGAACTCCGGGTGAGGAGGCGGTTTAGTGAATACTATACTACTTCAATACAGCATTCTCGATGGCAATATGTAACTGCTGCAATTCACCTCAATAAATTTGGATCAGTTCAAAGCAACATGTTACTCGGAAAATGAAAATTTTATCATGGAAAAAGGAGTTCATATTAATTCGGAATCTTGATTAGAATCAACATACCTCAATTACCCTTAATTATATTCAAATAACCCACAACATGTATTCGTTTACTCCAGTTCCCCCACGATTCATTATGAGGTAAAACAGAGATATCTTGTGAGCTAATTTTGTTTACATGCATAAGTTTTCCCTGCGAAATCCCAGTGCTCGGTACCTTGACGGAATTCACCCTAATCAAACATCGTTTGACGTGGTATATCGCATACGCATAGCGACCTGACGCTGGTAAGGATTTTTGGCCTGCAGGAATCGACAAAAAGTGTTATCGAGGAATGAGGCTTTGGTTTTACTCGATAGAATCCACCTCTTCATCTTCTTCTTCTATGCATGACTAGGAACGCTCCTGATCATGCCTCCAATTTTTTTTCAACTGAAATTCATCTCGTTGAATGGAGATAACGTAGAATGGAACTCTGGACTCAAATGTCTGGGAATTAATCCTAGACAGTAAGCTTCTATGGAATAAGCATGATAAAAACACTGCTAGTAAAGCGACAAGGGCTTTGATGGCGTGCAGAAGCCTATCCGGTAAAACTTGGGGTTGTAACCCTAAAATAATATTGCGATGGATGTACGTCATGATTGTGACACCAATAATAACTTTTGGGGCAGTAGTCTGGTCTGCCAAGGCAGGGCAGACAAGCCCGAGGAGAATACTCGACAAGGTACAAAGGCCTGCCTGTGTTTGCATCACTGAAACTTTGAAAACGTGCCCGATAACAGCACTTGGGATTATCATAGATCTCTCTTCTACATCTAGTGATCAATAGAGTAGCCCATGAGGCTATCCTTAGAATATCTAGGGAAGGTACAGGGAATGAGAGAATCAGGGAGAGGTCAGAGAGCCTGGTCCTCTCTGAACAAGTACAACTCATCAGCAAACCTGCCTTGTGATGCTATGTTCTGAAAGCTCGCATTGAGAAGAACTTCGACTCTATGCTATGTAAAAAGGAAGTATGGGGAAAGAAAAACACTACCCAAAATTTCAGAGTGAATACCATCAAATGGTATACAGATGGTCTCAAAACCACGATAGGGGCCGGCGCTGGAGTATTCGGGGCAAGAACAAAGTGTACACTATCGTTAGGTTAGGTTAGGTTAGGTTAGGCCAATACTCTTGTCAGAAAGGGAGCACAAACGCCACGTATTGGCCCAGAACCTTTCTGTGGCATAGGTAAATGCACCTATAAGAAAGAGTTTTTGGAGAAGGAAGGGACTGAAAGAGAAGCACTCTGGAGGAATCTTCCAGGAATGGATCTCAGTGAGAATAAGTTACTGACCGCCTCACAATTATGCCAGCTCTATTCTGAGGGGGTGCCTGAAAACTATGAGAAACAACGAACGAATATTAGAAACATTGACTGGTTAATCCAGATAGTCGTTTGTATTCAACAATGGCAGTCACGACTTGAACACTTCGGGAGTCTGAATCTCCACAAACTCATTCTAATACCCCAAATAGTCTTCAATCAATTTCTGTGTGGAATTCAGTTGCTAACATTCTGAAACACATTTCATATTCAGTCCATGTGGGAGGATGTAGATTTGAGTTTTGAACCATCATAGATGCTTCCGCATGTTTTGATTTTCAATCGGATAAACTCCGAATAACGAATTCACGCGCCGTTTTGAGATCAACAATTGAAAGCCCATTCAATAAAAACGGGGGCAAAGTGGGCGATGGGTTCGCGAACGCAATTCAGCGATAACCCCTTCAATATTTTTTTTTATGAACACTGGTTAGGTCTCAAAATATGGAAATGGATTTTTTTATGGTGCTTTCTTATACTCTGTTATCGATGAAAACAAACAAGATGAATTATACAACAGCAATTCTTGAAATGGTGCAAAAGAGCACACACCCAAAGTTATATGGTTATAGTTATGGTGAGGTAATGGGTTACATTTCACTGCGACCTCAAGGTCTATTGTTTCCCCTATCAGAGCTGTTTTCGTAAATGCGCTACCTACAGCTCGTCCTCCAGCTCCAGAGCTCTGATGAACTCCAGTATCTGGGAGGGCTTCAAGGAGGTTAAATCCTTGTTCCTCCTATAATTCTCTTTTCCAAGACATTATTTGCCCTGGTATGCAATGGCGAGGCATTTTGTACCCAGGTGAACAGGGTTTCCTCCTCTTCCCCACGGTATCTACACTCATCAGTTTCTGTTAAGCCCATTCACATCATATGCTTTCTATGACGACAATGTCCGTTGAGGAAGCCAGTGAGGAGGCGTTACTTTTCATACTGAGATCTGAATAATTTTTGGATCTTGCACTTTTTAAGTTGCGAAGGAACTTTATGGAGTGATCCATTTCTGGAAGATTCCCCCAGAGTGCTCATCCTTCAGTCTCTTCCTTCTCCAAAAACTCTTTCTCAAAGTTGTATTTGCCTATGCCACAGAAAGGTTCTGGGCCAGTAAGTGGCGTTTGTGCTCCCTTTCTGGTAAGTGTATCGCCTCTTCGTTTTCTTTGATTCCCGAGTGAACAGGAACCCAGACTAAAGAGACCTTGTTGTTTTTGCCTACTTCATTAAGTTTCCTCCAGCCCTGCCATATCAGCTTCGAGTCGATGATATAGGAGTTCAGTGCTTTGATAGCAGCTTGACTATCAGAATGATGACACCCTTGATAGTTTCTTTCCAGAT
This sequence comes from Aphidecta obliterata, assembly GCA_963966015.1. NCBI lineage: Eukaryota > Metazoa > Arthropoda > Insecta > Coleoptera > Coccinellidae > Aphidecta > Aphidecta obliterata. The sequence continues at coordinate 6,049,714 of OZ014436.1, forward strand.
TCAAATCTATGCATCTTTCGAGTGCAAGTATTCCTGCCTGAAAAACACTCGAGTAGGAGCCTAACGATAGTGGTATTCACTTTGAAATTTTGGATAGTGTATTATTTTCCCCATTCATCCTTGTTGAATAACATAGAGTTGAAGTTCTTCTCAATGCTTACTTTTTTAATCATAACATCACTAGAGGCAGGTTCTTCTTCAGCTTGATGCCTAAAAATTCATCATAATTTTATGATAAACACAGTAATTCTTACAATAAAGTTCAAGGCGTTAATTCCTTTTGTGTATGACTATATGTCAATTATTTAGCCACCCTTGCTACGAGGATGAATTAATTCGGGGCACGTGTCTCTTTCGAATGCCACACGGAAGATCGAAAGGCCAAGCGACAATTGCAATCGTTCCAATGAAAAATACAGGAGGCGCGTGAAGTTCCCCGATGTTATATGTTGATGGGTTGGCGTTATTATGGAATGAATTCAATTTGCGCCAAGCAGTCTACCGAAGGCAACATGTAAGGGTAGCACCCTCCTATGCGAGCGTCGCCTTAGGCTTCCTATGTCAGCATTATACTCCAAACCCGAGGGGAATGGGTGTTGACGAAACTTCCATACGTATACATTAAATTGGATATGAAGTAAAACGGATATTTTGGTTCGCCTGGGTTGGGATGTTATCAACCAAATCTCGTTAATTAGTTTTATTTTTCATTGAAACATAAATAGCGGACAAAAGTATCCCTGAAAGAACGGCGATCTCGATGAACACTGTCACATATATAATATAAAAGGTGTGTCAATTTGAAAAGATACCATTCTTTATAACTCAGCCCCCATGCAAAACCAGAAAAAATTCAAAAAGAGGTAAACTTTGGTTCGTAGGGGGACGCTTTATACGGTTGGTTGCAATCAATTCGTATCAATCATGTGAGCGGGATGGAAGCAACCCCTAAACTCTCAAATGAGAAGGGGTGTTGAATGACACCTTGTTTCGAAGGTTATTCGATTGACTTTTCAAAAATGTCATACACTTGATCTTTTGTTTTTAACTTTTCGGCTCAAAATTCGAAAAATACAGACACCTGCTTCCATACATGGTCTTGGTAATGCGATCTGGACAAAATTTTGTTAAGTTTGAATACATTTTTATCCATCTAAGTGCAAAATTTCATTCCAATCCAATGAGTAGTTTCGAAATTACCAGGAAGAAAGTACTTTGAACGGCCATATTTACGGAACCGCTAGTCTAATTTGGCCCATTGATGAACGTGATCGCGACATTCGAGATCCACACCTATACTGAAAATTTCAAGTCCCTAGGCCTTTCCGTTCGAAAATTATAATTTTCTATGGTTCTCGTCATGCGATCTGTACAAAATTTCGCATATAGCTTGAACACGTCATTCTCCATCAAATTGCAAAACTTCATCTCGATCGACTCGAAGACATACTACTAAACAAGCAGTTTGTTGTACCAGAAAAACACGGTTAAAATTTCTTCGTGGCCAGGGTGATAACTTAATTTTTCGTTCCACCCCAAATCGTGGCATATAAGCCCAACATATTCATGGATTTACCACTTGGTTGTGTACCTTGCCAAATGGGGATGGTATTTTTCTCCGGACAGTTCAATTATATAAGTGTTTATCCTGCCATCCGTCTCTGTTAATGGAAAAATAATTTGGGACAGATTAGTGATTTAGATTCAGATCTAACGCCGTTAGTATAGCGCAATGAATGAAGCGTAAACATTCTCGTACAGCGGGAGTTTGAATCGATAAACGATTTAAATCGGCCCTTTTTCTGGTTAAATTCATTCTGTCCAACATTCATGAACATAAATACGTTGTGATTTCCATGGGATGTAATTTGAAATAACATGTAAAAGCTAATAGCTGACATTATCGAGTTTAAATTGCGGTGTGCATCTGAAGTTGATTTTATCAAAAATGATTGTGTTTACAATCAAATGAATTACCTGATCGAATTATCTGTTTATTGGCACACTGATTTAAATGGAAATAGGTTTTTGACGCAAAGAATTGACGATTATCCTCATCAATCGTCATTTGTATTCCCCAATAATCATAATTTCAATCATTCTTCCCCCATAATCTCACTCTCCTTCCGAAAATGTCGAGTGAGCTTGGTTTAACTGTTTGTCTAGGAGAACTGAAATACTTTTTTTTATGAATTGAACCGTCCCACGTTTGAGTACATCTGAATTTCACTGTCTTCTGGAGGATTTCCACTTGTTCTTCTATTCCAATTAAGAGAGCTTCATCATATGCTCGATCTGTGGATACCGGTAAAATGGGGTGGGTGGAAACTGTGTGGTGAATAGAAACAAGAAGTAAGAAAATTTGTTATAATTCGTTACTCTTATACCATATCATTTCTGAGGGAACAAAGCACGCCAAGCTATTCCAAAGAGCGTGACCAAGGAAGTATACGAAAACCAAAGTTTCGAACAGTAGGTAATACTGCCCAATTGAGAACTAGATTAAGTTGTGCATTCGGTGAATTTTTGGTACGGAATTAATTTTGCATGGTAGGTGTTGGAAAACATAGGTTCCTGTGTCAATTTTTCTGATAGTTGTAGTAAAAAGCATAGTGTGTGAGTATAATCATTTTTCGTGATATTCATACCAGTAAAGAAGAAAATCAGTTGTTAGCGAACTGTGATCAATTTGGGATTGAAGTGGGGTCAATAGAAACACTCTTTTCTATCGTATATGTCATCACCTGATGAAGCCATGGCAATGCCGAAACATGTGTAGTGGTTCTGTGAAACTCTCAAGTAGTGAATATCGTAGGCTTAGTTAATTAGTAAATATTGAGTTGATTTTTGAACGCATAAAACCTCAAATGAGGCTTCTTGTTCGTAAAAGACCAAAAAGTTCAAATATTATATTGGAAGAGTGACTTCTTGTGGAAAGGAAGACATTGAAGCAAGCTTCCTCAGATCGAAACAATCTGAAAAAAACTTCAAATCTTAGCCTAACGATTTGTGTCGACACCATCCATATAAGGTAAAATTGTGTCGAGTACTCTAGAGACAAGGTATACTCTCAATACAATTCCAACAATCTGAAGAGTTTTAATGATATTTCTCAACGGAACTCACAGTCTATAACTATACTCTAAGAGAATCCTGGGAGACTTATCCCTTCTGAACCAACTCTGTGATAGTAAGGTGTTCTAATATGTCGTCTAAGCGTCCTCTTCACTTGATGAGCGTATACAATTTCTTGACGTATTTGCCTGGATTGGTACATTAACCTGTTCTGAAAACTGTTCTTTGCCTTGAGATTTATGGCGACACTATAATACTAAGGTACAATTGTCTCCAGTACTTTCGAGACTATAGTCATAGTTATAGTTAGGGGTTACATTGCGACCTCAAGGTCTATTCTGCCCTCCATCAGAGCTGTTTTCGCAAATGCGCTACCTACAGCTCGCCCTCCAGCTTCAGAGCTCCAATGAACTTCAGTACCTGAGAGGGCTTCAATGAGGTGGCGAGGCATTCTGTAACCCGGTGGTCAGGAGTTTCCTCCTCTTTTCCACAGAACCTATACCCTCCAGTTTCTGTAAAGCCCATTCTCATCATATGCCAGTGAGGAGGCGGAACTTATTCTTACTGAGATCTAAATACTTTTTGGATCATGCACTTTCAAAATTCCAAAGATCCATTCCTGGAAGATTCTTCCAGAGTGCTTCGCTTTCAGTATCTCCCTTCTCGAAAAACTCTTTCTTATGGGTGCATTTGCCTATGCCAGAGAAAGGTTCTGGGCCAGTTAGTTGCGTTTGTGCTCCCTTTCTGGCAAGTTTATTGGACTCTCCGTTCCTTGGATTCCTGAGTGACCAGGAATCCAGACTAAAGAGACCTTGATGTTCTTGCCTACTTCATTAAGTTTCCTCCGGCACTTCCATATCAGCTTTGAGTAGATGATACAGGAGTTCAGTGCTTTGATAGCAGCTTGACTATCAGAATGGATCACAATGTCACACCCTTGATAGTTTCTTTCCAGGTTTATATCTATGCATCTTTTGATTGCAAGTAGTTCTGCACTCGAGTAGGAGCCTTAAGATAGTGTACCTTGGTTCTTGCCCTGTATACTCAAGCGCCAGCCCCTATGGTGGTTTCAGATTCATCTTTATACCATTTCGAAACTAAGACTACCCTTGGTACAATTCCTAGTTGAAGAGTATCAATGATATCTCTCAACCATACTTTTCGCTTTCAACACCTTCAAGAGAAAACTGTTTAAGTGTATTTTCTCCCCTTTATCCTGAGACATCCCCCCTCTGTGTAAATATGGAGAAAGTAGATGGTCCTGATGAAGACTTGTATAAAATTGACAACGCCTCGTTCAGTCGTTCAAAAATCCAAACTATGGAATTCCCAATTTCGTTTCTGGGCAGATATTAAAAACATCGTGTTCAAATATTCACCACTTGCGGTTTATTTGACATAAAAAAACAACAAAATTAGCGAAGGGCCCCTTGGGGTAGAAGCGAATAGCGGAAGAATTCACCCTCTTTCCTTTCTTGTTTCTCTCTTTCCGTTTACAGCCTCCTGGGATTATTCCGATCGAGGGTCCCTATTAACAAAAGCAACATTTATTATTTCCCGAACGACCGACGTCTTATTAGCGCCGAAGAGTTTCATAGGGAGGTACCATTCAAGGTGAAAATCTTATTATGGCTCTGAGTCAATTTGGGGTTACGAATAATTTGTGGACACATTTAATCACTTTATTTCGGAAAACCCTTTCACTTTCCGAGTTGAATACTGAAAAGAGGTCTATTCAACAGGAGGGTGGAATGTCATTTTGGATGATATGTTTCTTCCTGGTTCGGTTTATATCAGTATTAATGGGGTGCTCAAGATGGGAATCAATAGATTGGAAACCCTCTTATATTACACAGTTTATGAAATAGGTTCCTTGTGAAGCATTTTTATGAATATAAAGAGTAAACTTCGATTTGACTACAAATATTCGCTTATGTAAAACAAACAAAACTGGCTCTTTCGTTTGGGTTGTTTATTTGCTCCTGGTGGTGCTACCGGACACAAGATTTCTGTGGTTGTGCTTCAGCATATATATGTCAATGATGGCCTCAGCGTAAGTTTGAATACTGTTAATTTGCCAACACGTCCTATGAATTTAACACCTAGTGAATTCAACATAATCCTTGAATCCTACCACGATTCGCATATAGCTGTAAGTAGGATATGATATTAATATTCCCGATTTCAATAAACATGGTCATGTTCGAATAATTTAACGATGTATATACGCCCCCGAATCCAACTTCTATTGGCCTAATAATAGATATTCCAAATCACATAATGTTGCACCCACTAATAACAACCAGTGGGTGTTTTCGAAGGTGACGCCTTTTTTTCGACAGGTGCTAGAGCTCATCAAAATGAGTCAAAATTCAAAATTATTCACCAGGGCCGAGTATTTCGAAATCAAAGTCAGCCGCGAATCTGAGAAATTTAGAGCACGGATCTGATTTAGGTATTTATTGAGGTTCAAATGTGTTTTAAATGCGTTAAACGCATTGAAAATGCTTGTGACATTATTCGTGAGCAAACTGATGGGATACTTTCTGCATGTAATAATTCGTTATCACGCCGAGCAAGACTTAGTGCACATCAAACGAATGGTGACCGTTTCGACTAATTTCTGTAACCAATTTTGAACTACCTAATTTTTTTTTAAGGAAGTTTTCAATAAGCAAGTTGTCCTCTATTCAGTTGAAACTTCCTCAATAAAAGTTGAAAGAGAATATACGAATTTGCGATGAAATCCAGCACTTTATCTTCTTTGCTGGAATGCATATGTCATCGTTATTCATGGCAAATTCCCTAACATAGTCATATTGATGATAATGCCCAAAATTAAGGAAATACAGACATCGTGACGAAATGATATAGCTATCGTGTAAGTAGAACGAGCGCTCAAAAAATGTATTTTTGTCATCTGCATTTTTCATCAAACAGATATCTTCTACAGAATAGGCGTCATAAAGTTTGGTTCGTTATTACGGTCTAACTGAAAGATCCGAAAGAGTACAATGGTTCATATAAAGTCATACTGTTGCCAAGCGCCAAGAGCTAAAAAAAACTCAGTATTCTCATAAAAACTTGATTTCTTTCGTTAAGCAAATTTATTTTCCAAAAGTTCGGGATTTCAATTCGATGAACTTTGATAAACACAGATTTAATAAAGCGGAAATATTTAACCATAGCCAGGAGTTCAGATTCCGTTGATTGAAGATTAAACAAACAAAACTAAAAAGGAAACGAGAAAAAGTTGGAATGAACCAATGGAGTCGCAGGTTTGTTCCATCGAGAATTCGATTTCGAGAAAAACGTACATATTCTGCAATGATTCCCTGTTGAGGAATTGTAGAAATACAATTTAAGGAATCCAGATGGAAAATAACTCATCTGCACAGTTTCCCTTCCCCGTGCAGAGAAAAACACGAATATTTCGCTTTTATTTGCACATTTTACTCAAACCTTACCCTCCTCGTTAAGGCTGTGATTTCCCCCACATAAATTAGACCTCTTCCTCCTTCTTTTTATGGAACGTTGAGAAATTATCTGCCTTGAAATTATTCTGTAATGATCATTAAAATTATACATGTAAAAGGTTCCCGAGTTTCTTCATTCTGCCGGTTTTAATAATTGCGATGGCGTTTTTTTTTACGTTTGCGGATGTCCTGATTTGAATTTCACGCAGGCCAATGCCGAACTATCTTCTTGTTTGTTCAGTTAATTCCCATTGCATTCGTTTAATGTTCCTTTTTCACAACTGCTGCGAATTATGAGGCAGCAAGTATTTTACGCCTGGGAGTTGTGAGCATGTTTTTTCATATTTAAACCATCCCTCACCGGCATATGCCGCATAAAAATCCCCTATTCCAGTCTCATAACTTTTCGAACTCGAACTGGTTGGAATTTTGATTCTCCAGTTATCAATAACACTTTTATGGTGTTTCACTAATTCAAATCTTTCTCATCTCTTCATCTCATGAATACATATAATAACATACCAAAAACATCTTAATTCATTATCCTGGAATTTTCCCTACTGGTCCTTGAACTTTTTTTTTCTCCCCTCCTGCTATATTGTCTTCCTCATGAATTGTTTTCTACTTTGTCCATGAAGTTCCTTAGCCTAATCGTGCCTTGAATTCAAAGAAAAAAATCGAGGAAAGCCCTGCAGTCAGGAGCTTTTGAGCGCTCGTTCATCCATCTTGTAGGTAGATTCGCATTTTACAGTTATAAAAACCAATTATGGAAGATATTTTTGACAGCTGTCAAAAACATGACAGCAGCTCTTTGTCAATAATGGCAAATCAGCTGTTACAGGAATATAAGGATTTTTCATACAATGGAAATGTAGCTTGAATATATCAAGGTTCTAGGTCGTTCCGTTCGAGAGTTATCGTGTTTACGGACGGACGACAATAGCAATTGAAGTTGTCTCTGAAAATGTTCAGCTCTTTGCTCAACACTTTCAACATTTCAACATTTGGAGTGTTATTAATCTCTTTAGTTTCTTTATACATTCTAAAACTTGGTCCAAATAAGGAATATGTCATAAAACCTCGAAGGAAATTCGAACCTATTGGCTGACCCTGAAAAATATTCCTCAGAGCACCGTCCAGGATTCCACAACCATATGTGGTTTACCACCATCTTCTTGAGAATAGCTATTGGAAAATTCATCTTTTTCCAGATCATTGATTTTCTGACGATAGAAAGGTGTCACAATGAATAATAAATTTAGACCCTTGACTATCCCACATTCTCACATTTCCAGAGACACGTTCTATTCCGTTAAGATTATTGGGAAAACCTTTTCCACATAAGCGTCCGTGAATCAATAAGGCTTTTTCTTAGATTCTAGAGGAATTATTGGAAAGGTCATGATCCGAGAATCATTGAATCAAAAAAGCCTTTACCTTTCAGAAGTGTGGACAAAAATGTAAGTGTCCAAACAGGTTGTTTTATCCAGTCATACAGTTGAAAGGGGAATTGAAATGATTGCATCCATAAACCAAATCTCGAATTTTCGTTAAAAAAATTCTTATTACGACTTGTTTCTTTCCACTGAAAATAACCAGGCCATTTCATCATGCCATCAACTCGATCCTCAGTTATCGATAAATTGCAGGAAGGTACTCTGTATCTGACTGGACGTTGGCAATAAATTCGGAGATGCCCTTCCGGCTTTCATGTATTATATGAGAGTCGAGCTCAGCGAAAAAAAAGGAAATCGCCATTCCCCACACTCACCATGTGGATAATCTATTTCGTATCGTGGATGCTCGAAATTCATTAATTTTCCGATTAACACTAGATCCCCTTTGAGGATCAACTATCAGCATAATCTCGATAATTTCCACAAAGTGAATTGTGGCTGTTTGTTCACTCGTAAATTTGGAAGTGAATATAGTTATTGATTTATCAAGAGTATTCAACACTTTGTAGTTGTAGTGATCCAATTTAGGGTACTCAATCATCGTTGAAAATATTAGAAGGAAGTGTTTGGATTTGTTTGTTCATTAAGCCGATGCAATTTAATCCATTCGATCTTTTGGAGGTGATTTCTGATTGAAATTTCCTTTTAACTATTCAAAAACAAGAGTTCAGAACATTGAATCCCAAGAGTTTGATGTTTTTGAGCGCTCGTACTTCTTACACGAGGGCTATATCATTTCGTCACGATGTCTGTATTTTTCTAATTTTGAGACTTGGAGACTTGAAATTTTTAGTGTGGGTTCAGTTCCCGAATGCCTCGGTTGAGTTCGTTAATGGGCCAAATTCCACCAGGGGTTCCGTAAATATGGCCGTTCAAAGTTTTGTTTCCCTGATTACTTGAAAACTACAGATTTGATTGAGATGAAATTTTGCACTCAAATGGAAAATTAGGTGTTCAAGCTACATGTGAAATTTTGTCCAGATCGCATGACCAGAACCATAGAAACCATAGAAAATTGTAACTTTTAAACGGAAACGCCTAGAAACTTGAAATTTTCAGGATAGGTGTGGATCTTGAATGTCGTGATCACGTTCATCTATGAGCAAAATTATACTAGGGGTTCCGTAAATATGGTCGTTTGAAATTTAGTTTTCTTGATAATTTCAAAACTACAGATTCGATCGTGACGAAATTTTGTATACTAATGGAGAATAATATATTCAAGCTACATTTCTCCAGATCACATGACCTGAACCATAGAAACCATAGAAAATCATAAGTTTCGAACGGAAAGGCCTAGGGACTTGAAATTTTCAGGATAGGTGTGGATCTGAAATGTCGCGTTCACGTTTATCAATGAGCAGAATTATACTAGGGGTTCCGTAAATACGGTCGTTTGAAATGTTGGTTTCTCGATAATTTCGAAACTACGGATTCGATCGAGATGAAATTTTGTATTTAATCGAGAATGATATATTAAAACGATATTTTGTCCAGATCGCATGACCAGAACCATAGAAACCATAGAAAATTGTAACTTTTGAACGGAAAGGCCTAGGAACTTGAAATTTTGTATGCCTACAGCATAGCTAAAACTGAGCTATATAATAATAATGATAATAACCCTATTGAAAATCAAATATCTCATTCACAAAATAAACAGAATCTTGAATTAATCAGGTTCTGTTATTTTAACTAAATATATATATTCAAAACATGATTCTATACGAACAAAAGGAAAAAGAATATTGAGGTTATAAACATAGAGGAATATCATCCTTCAACAAAACCAGAGGGGGGCATGGATCCGAGAACCTTAACTTTCTTTTTCTTGACCATAAAAAATCAATGAGGCTGAACAGATGACCGAAAGGCGCAGAATAAAACCGAACTGCATGCAACTTTGAATTATCTTGTAAGTATCTTGTATCGTATTGATCATCTTTGAATTAAGGGTATTCAATGAGCTGTCCTTCAAATGTTTGTAAATCTCAAACTCTTCAACAACCTCCTGTCTAAAACCAAAATACACTGGTTTAGGAGCTTGGCGTTGCTAGACATGTCAAATTAATGTTTTTCTTAAAATGGGATACTGTCACACTTTTCTAAAAAAAAAGGCCGAGAAGATATTTGAGAAAGCCAGTCAACATATAAATGATGATCTTGTTGACTACAACCCCGCTGAAGATGTGCTTAGAATACCCACCTATCACAAAAAACCCAGAGATCAACTAAGTAGAACAGAACAGGAATTGGGTAAACTCATTTTCAAATATCAAGAAGAAGAGACTATCCTATGAAAGTCATAGGTAACACAATAATCACACAACAATGATCGTGAAAGTGATACAAACAAAAAGTGTCAAAAGGTTAATAGGCAATAAATGCCCGGAAGTCTCACCCTGTTCTATCTATCGGAGATAGTTCGTCCATGAGGATTCCCCCTGACTCAACAAAAGAAATTTAATGGAAACATCGAGCGTAGTTGATCGCTCAAACACAGCTCACCACACGATAAAATCGTTCAATTCCGAAAGAAATTCACGGAAATTTGATAATCCATCCATCCGTCGTACTGAGCGAAGAATTGGCATGATTTTCATCCTTTGAAAGGGGATGACAACCGTCTGGCATTGGCTCAATTATTTAATCGTCCCAGATGAAAAGCGTACACGTCCGATTGAGGTGACTACGGATGAAATGGACAACAAAATCCAAACATCGTTTGGCAATCCGACTAATGATGTCCAAAAGGACTGCAGAGATCATTGCCATTTCATTTAAATGCGGGACGAACATGCGGCTGTGACAATGCTTTCAGCAAGGCCGGCGCAGAGATTTCACTGTTCAATTTTTTTTTAATGGATTATAATTGGACATGTTCACCTGGCAAAATCGAAAACTCAATTGGAAAGTGGAATATATTTTTTAGCGCAGTCGATATCGTCATTTGTGACAATATGATGTCTTCGCAGTTCTTGAATAAAGAGTTTCCACCCCTCTGACTAAATGTGTTATGCAGCGATTGTCTATGCGAGACAGAGCCCCTACCATCACACTATATGGGCCTTATGTCCAAAGTTATTACAATCGACTTAATGAACTGAATATATGGACGAAATGTCATCAAATTGGACCTCGAGGGACTTCAACATCAAACCCATGCTACGATTGAACTCGAAGGTACAATATTAGTTCAAGCCAATATAACGGCAGAACTTGATGGCAATAACCTTTATTGTTTCAGGCGCGATCGTTGCAGGAGAAAAGACAACTCAATAGCTGTTTCAAAATTCGACGTGAAATTTTGAATATTGTTATTGTTGAATCTGCGTCAAGCTTCGTCGAAAGCCTAAGGCAAGAAAAATGTCGAATTATTAATCATCTTGAACAGCCTCTGAAGTATCCAAATCTTAATCAACTCAAAATAAATGAACTCTATAACCTGATATTCTGGGTCAATTCCAAAGTTCAAGAATGCTCATGAGTTATTAATGAAGAGCAAACCAACAGCTCCAAGGGAAGCCTGACTTGCTTTGTCATATATTCAGCTTCTACCAAGGCACTTGACCCTTCCTGGAAGCCGTAAGTTCACTGTCCATTTATTATCCCTGTAAATTAGTGTTTCATATATCTCGAGCAAGATGAACTACCAAAATATTATTCTACGTAATTTTATGTGTAATATCAACCGCATAACGGTAATTCACAAGTTTCTCTGCGGTCAGAACGTATATATTCAACATCTACGTAATTGAGCAATTTGAAGCACTATTTTGTGCCCCAAATTTCTGCAAACTTGTGGCTTACGGACTAGTGAGGGATGGACATGACCCTTGGGAAAAGGAAGGTAATTCCGACTTGTCGGAACAATCCTTTCACATAAATTAAAGTGATATGTCCATGCTCTTTTGTGCGATTATTAATCAAGAGGAATTGTAACCCAGAATGGGCAATGATATAGATGGAGGTGAAGGTCCACTTCGAACTTCTCCGAATGGAAACAAGAAAATCGGCGTCCCGCTTCATTAGAATCATATACAGGATGTTTGGTAGGTCGACCGACGAAAATTTTCGAAGTAATGGACAGTCTTTTGTAACAGTTATTATCCTTCGACCACAATTGATATAGCATTTTGTTCTGTTTGATTGAACAACGCCTGAAATATCACCTTCAAACCATCACAACTTTTCTGTTTGTGGTTTCGATAGCACCAACAGAAAGTTTTTCCACTTCCTTGCAGATCTTCAGAAATTCTGCACTAAAAAAAACAAATCCCGGGAATTTCCGGTTGAATAAATTCCTGTGGTTTAAAAACTGATGAACGGAGGATAATGTTTTGTCAATCTCTGTCTAGAGTTCCTTCGTCACTTGTTAGGTTTTAAAAAGATTTCTAATATATATTTTAGTTTTAAGTTTCAAAACCTAAAAACCTAAAAGTTTTTAAAACCTAACAAGTGACGAAGGAACTCTAGACAGAGATTGACAAAACATTATCCTCCGTTCATCAGTTTTTCCAATCTCACTTTCAGCGATAACTTCTCTTCCCGAGTATCAGCTAATTCTTGACTCAATTCCTGGCACAGTCTCAATAGTACGGTATTTTCTTCCTGCATCTTTTGGAACACGTCCCATTTGAGTTTCTCCTCGTTGGATATCGGACTGTCCCTTCCTTCATTTGGCTTTCTATAAACTTCAAATGCCCCATGTCTTCTTGGACCGGTCTCTTCTGAACTTTCTGGCACAGAGAACTGCGCAAATAATTTTTTTCTCTCGGCTTCGTAAACACTACTATTATTATCACAACAAAGAAAGACCGCCCTAAGAACAATTTGTATTTGCAATCTAACATGCCGATTCCGGTTTATGTGACTTGAGTCATATAAACAGAAAAAACGGTAAGTATAACAGTGATCAGGTTGTTTTATTTTGAAAGGAATATTTACGTAAATGTCACAGGAATATCTTGTGGGCTATTATAATTTTGTGAGTATAACCCAACAGCTCAGACCGCTGTTTTGTTTACAATGGCCCACTCTGTATATATGTGTGTGGGTGAATGAAAATCAAGAAATGTGTGTCTCAGAATAAGGGTATTGCTTGAGCCTTCTATCAATTTCCCTTATATGATCTTATGTTTTCCTACCGCAATTAATTCAGTTGTAATTGAGACGCAATTCGGGTTCATCTCAGATGTCACTCTGATAACTGATTGGAATCGAAGCAAATACGCGAATATCAGCTTTCACGAATTATAAGGGTACCGAAATCCTCCGTGGTTTTTTCTCTCGAAGGGGTCGTGGCAAATGAACAACGGAAGTCCTCCATTCTCTCGAGAATCAATATGTTAGGCTTTAATTCTTCCCTTCAGGGAAGTTCAATTTCCTCATGCACTGAATGTTATTTGAGGGAATTTTTCAACCGTTTTCGGAACACGATATAAGAAAAAGCAGTTAAGGAAATTGTAGATATCTTCTCTACTCCGGTTCTCATTGACTTCTTAGCAGCTCTTAATTCCCTCTTTCTTGCCCGATGTTCGTAGTGTGCTCAGTAAAAAATGTTATGTTCTTTGGGGAACAGCTATTTGGGCAGTTTATTTCAGGTCGATCGAGAAGAAAAATGATCTTTTTTAAGAAGCCATTACCAATTTCCATCTTCTGGAATGGGCTCATTTGTGTCGACTAGAATTCATCCTTTTGTTCGGAATGTGGAATCGAAATAAATTTCCGCAATGATTTGATAGGCGAGAACTCTATTGCGTGTTCAAAAACTTTGAATTATTGGAATTACTCAGTTTCGATCGAAAACTGATAAAGACTATCTGGTTATTCAATATTGAATGAATTTGTCGCAGTTAATTTTTCGGAAATGTATGATGGAATTCGTCAAAATAATGATGGAATGTAGTATCCGTGGATTTTTGTGCAATAATAGATTTGTTCCAACATGCCATGCGGAACGGAGGATCGTTTGTTTCGAATTTTTGCGCAGGTCCGTGTTATGTAGGGTTCTTCATATGGCCCATCCAAACGATTTTGTGTATCGATTTGAGAAAAACACAAAATGATATCATTTTATTTTTAACAGATTACGAATTTGCAAGCTCCCGTCATCCGTTTTCTATGAACAAGAGCGATATTATTCTGCCCAAATGTCAGTAAATTTTGAAATTTCGCAGATGAATATTTTGTGTTCGAATTTTCTATCCGTCTGTCTTTCACCGTACGTTCGAGTTCTGAATGCGCTGGTGAGTTCGTGAATGGGCAAAATCTGCCCTAGAATTTTTTTGTAGAAATTGAAAAGTAGTCAAGGATGAGATCTTTGTAAAGTCCCAATTTTATTACAATTCTATCATATAATACCCAAAATTTCAGAGTTGAATTATCACCCTAAATCCCACGAAAACTTGCAACAGTTCGAAACATTGGACCATTTTCGTTCTGAATCAGTCATAAAATCTTTGATTATGACCCCAAAGAACATCAAATAAGATGTGTAGATCAGGAAAAAATTTCTCACGTCTGCTTCTGTTTTAGTTTAGTGTACATTACTGAAAATTCTTGTGGAAACTGGAGTTTGAAGCTTGGAATACAACCATCTAGTTTGTTGATTATACAATAAATTCCTGTAAGTAGTCACGCATATTCCGGTTTTCGTCACAGTATTATTCGCCTGTTGAAATGACAAACTGCAGTTTGGTTGCATCAACTTATGTAAAACTTGTTATTTTTAGAGGAATTGAACGACCCGAATTGACACGTAAAATCAACAAATATTTCTGCTGTCGCTTCCATAGGGGGAATTTCCTGTAGAAGTAACCGAATTGTATACCCTGAAAAATTTCTTTGAGTGGTGTGGTGAATAAAACTCATTCTTAAAAAAATACACTTCAAATCTGAAACCTTCTGGGCAAAGTGTTGCAAGTTCTTATATCCCTATAAAGGGGCAGAAAAATCGTGGTAATTCCGCGGAAACAGAGATCTTTATATTGGCCATAAAAAAGGAGGCCGTATCAACGAGAGATAACCTGAGCATATTATTAAGGTACTAAGCATTCGAGAATGTTGCTTACCAAGAGGCAACATTGATCACATCTGAAGGGCCTGAAGGGATCCTGAACCTGTCATCGATAAATAGTATGCACACGTGAGATAAAAAATAGGAGTGAAATTTTTTTCAATGAATTTTGTCACTGGTGTTGCAACACAACACCAGAAATTGCAAGCTGCTTCGTCGCCTGAAAAATTCTTGTCGAAAATTTACTTTCGCAACATAATTTAGATTCGAAAAATGTATATTCTCAACTGTTTCTTGCAAATCTCATCATCGAAATAATTTCATCTTAAGCGACTGGTAAGATTACACTATCAATGAATAGTCCTTCGTAGATTGAATAACGAAATCCGACCTCCTGAGATTGAGGGGATGGAAGAGTAGAAGGATCATATTCGTACAGAGGTGCTGCCAAGTTAAATTTTAGACCTCTTCGTAAAAGTTATAAAACTCACCTTATTTCTTCGACAAGAACATTGTTGTATCATTACCTGTAAAAAAAAACAACTTCATTAACAGGAACTCTCATTTTTGCGCGCTTGTTTTTATGAACAACAAAGAACTTTATCATTTTGTTCAAAAGTAATTTTGGAATTTTGAGCACAAAATGGTCTCAAATCAATCAAGTTGAAAAATTCGTGGTCAAAATCACTTTTGTCAGTACGACCGTCCCCAAAGACGATAACTATCGTGAGAAGATGCCTAGAATTTTTAAATTTCCGAGTTCTGAATGACGGGTTGAATTCGTTAATGGACAAAAAAAAAGCTCTTGACACACGTCAGTGCTTTTCAAATTTATCACAATAAATTCCACTGAAAATACTCAATGAATCGATTGTCCACATACTAGTATTAAAGGGCATGATTCTTAATCTGAAGCAATCAATTAACCCTCTGTTACAGTTGAAACGAAGGTGCGAGCAGACATCCAAGCCTACGAATGCTTTCTTGCCGAAATATCACAAATCACTGGGTTGCTGAAGGGGTTATACGTCAAGTGAACTCGGAAACATAGGCTGGTAATATATATCTGGGTATGTTGGCCAATGGACAATTATGTTTCTGTGTAAATCCGCTAGTTAATGACCACCCCAAGCAACATAAAACATCAATAGTCCGCCAAGAATATAACCAGGGTCAGAATTAGACGCGGGATTAATTAATCGTGCCTTCGAAATTTCCTTCTGTTCAGACGCCTCGCCCTCAACGACGCGCGGCCGGCGGAGCTCTTCGTGTAATACCAATTTAAATGTAAGATTGATGCAAGTCATTAAATCCCCAAATCTATAGAGAATTATTAAATTAATTCGAGATATACATAAATGTTTGTAAGTAATTATCCAATTTGTTCAGTTCGGTATCTGGGGAACGAGCATTCTGCAACGCTCTGCGTCCTCAGTTCCATCTTAATTAGTAATTCTTCTGCTAGGAATGATCTATAGTCCACCAGAATTTCCCGTTCCCGAGAGGAAATGGTGAGAATTGCTGTTGGTTTGATGGATGAATTATTACAGACTTTGAATTGGAATACCGAAAAACTCTCAAATTTTCACATTTCACAAATACAGGTGCACACATGTAAAAATAAAATCTAAAACATGGTTTAAGTAACAGTTCCTGAAAATTTCATCTTTTTGGCGTGAAGGGAAAAGAAATAGCTGAAAATTCAAGACGAAAAACAGTTTTTTGTGAATAACTCAGAAAATATCCATTTTAGGGCAAGGGTGTGATGCATACACTCACATTATTTTTTAACGTAGATTCAATATCTGCCATAAAAAAATTGGGTTCTAATTTGAAAAAATTGATTTTTCACGATTTTGTCATCCCTAACTTTGAAAGCGATTTTTTCACCCCCTGTATCATGAATCGCGATTTCGATTTCTAAAGAGGATACATCAATCTTACATCTTGAAAAATCCCAAAAATGAAAATTTTCCATCCAAAAACCTCGAAGTTATTCTTGTTTCAGCGGAGCTCTATTTTCGATTTTTTTTTCGAATTTTCTCGCTCAGAGAGAATTTTCCAACCAAAACTGAAAAATGTTACATCAAAATAACTTGAAATTTTCTAAGGAATCTATTTCTGCAATAAAAAAATGGTGTTCTAATTTGAAAAACGGAAGTTGACGTCATTTCCGGAAAAACCGGAGGTGCTCATGCTTTGAAAATATTTAGATTTCATCAGCATCGTGAAATACTTATAAGTGCTGAATTTCATGAAAATACGTTCAGTAGTTTCCCGTATAAATATGGGTGAGGTTCCTCGTGAAAGACCCTGTATAGTTATTTGCTACACGTTTCACATTAATATCCTACCTATTCATAATTCCATAATTCAGAAGAGAGAAAAAGCATAATTTCATCCTTGGAAGCGTTATTGAGATATCATTAAATATTCATCCCGCACGAGTTGCGCATAGGATTGCACATTACCCCCACCTTGTGATAAGATAAGTTTGTATTAGTAGGTAGCTTTACAGTTTAGAGAATTAATTTAGTTATACCTTAAACACCTGAAAATGATGCCTTGCATCAAAACACGTGTCGTGGAGTTTAACCCAATGTAGTGGATATCGTGTTAGTTATTCTATTGTTAGTTTGATTATGAATTTCCATCAAGTATCGGCTAATTCTATTAGAATTTTGAATAATAATGTATTGGGAGTGAGGAAATGTGAATGATATTGATAACTACTGTATGAAACCTGGAACATTCTTTGAAAAGAGAAACTTAGTGCCCCAATTTGGGTAAAGATTACTTCATTAGGCAAAGTGCGAATACATTACACATTTTTCCAGACAAAACTGAGTGTAGTTTCAGTTTAATTCATATTACATTCAAAAATCCAATTGATGTCACCTCATTGAGGCTAAGATGAAAACAGCATAAAAAATCAGGCAGTCGGACTTCGAAATGAATCCAAGAAAAATAAATAAATTTTCTGACCACCACGAAAAAAGAACAAGCAACAAGGATCTTTCTAATCGCAGATGGACTGTTTTTACTTGAGTTCCTTCAATTTTACTTGATCCCATCTGGCCTTAGGATTTATCATTCTAAAAAATGGCATTGTAACAGCATAAATCTCGTGCAAATCCTTGCTGTAGATCCAAAGAGGCAAAGTTATGAAATCAAGACCATTGATGAATAGATAATGATCAGATGCAGATGTAGTCTCTGTATGGAAATACGATATTTCATAAGATTTAAACTTCATTCAACGATTTCCGAGCCCCGGAAGTTCCACCGACTTCTATGCGAACAATTCAGGAATTTGCGACTTGAAACTTCAAAACTGAGTAAATAGATTATTCAACACCTCGTTTCTCAGAGTTCATCATTGGATGAACTCCAAATGGGAGGTATAACGAAAATATGGGAGAAAGATTCAGATGTAGACATAACCTTTCACACAAATTTTTGTTATTCGAACTCCACAACGTATCCCATCAATTATTGAATTTATGTGGCCGATACTTGATGAAAATCCATACTTTACTTAGTCTTCAGTAATACATTGGACTTCGATTTTCACTAATTAATACAATAGCATCTTCAGGTGGATTATATCGAACTGAATATATTGTTGCAACTTGCTTAGAATATACAGAGTGTTCCTAAATTGGAGGTACAAATGCGGAGGGGAGATTTTTTGAGTAATTTTGAGGAAAAAAAGGTCCCATAAACATGGGATTGCAAATGCTTCGTTTTCGAGATACAGTGTGTTAAAGTGTTTTTCTCATAGTATCTATACTTCACAAGATATTCAACTGAAATTTGGCATAGATATTACAATTGAGAGTTTACACCATGTGACATGCCAATTTCAATAGCGAATATACAGAGTGAATTTTTATGACAATTTGGATTTTTCTGAGAATTTCGAGAGAATCGTTCGACTTTTTTTTCTCGAAATCGGTAGCAGATATGACGAAACTACAAGAGAAGATAAAGTTTAGTATAACAACAAAGCTAATTTTCATATTTTTTCAAATTAACAGTGGCTCACCAAAAAAAAGTTCTGAAGGAAAACAAGGGACAGTGTTCCAGAAAAAGTATCACCCTGTAAATTTGCTATCGAAATTGGCATGTCACATGGTGTATACTGCCAATTGTTATATCTATGCCAAATTTCAAATGAATGAAATGAAAATTTTGTGAAGTATAGATACTATGAGAAAAGAACTTGAGAAAAATTCAAACTCTAACACCCAGTATATATTTTTCTTAGAATTACTCGAGGAATCTCCCCTCTTCATTTGCACCTTCAATTTAGGAACACCTGTATATTTCCAAAACGGGGAGACCAATAGGTACCTGTACAATGTTTGTATAGGGATCGGTTAAAGCAAACCCGAAAAACGAGAATCAGGATACAAAGAACTTTGTTGAAAGTGCCCAGCAAAAATAAAATACCCGAATTGTCAATCCAAAATGAGGAATTCGTCGAGCAATGTCCGCCAAAGTTAGGCAAGAATGAAATAGATGAAGGAGTCGAGTAAACCTCTCGACAGTAGACTATAACAGCAGCAGTAGTGATGATATGAGTCGAATACTCTGAAACCGATGCATTTTATTGAAGGTTGTACCTAGAAAGGTTTTCACTCCGAATAAGATAGGACGAAAGTAGCTTCGGCACCCTATCCCACGAGATCGCCACGGTATGAAACCGAACGAAAAACTCATGGTTCTAATTTTTTTTTCCAGGAAATGTACTTCCGAAACGGCATCTTCGGCATTTACATAATGCCATCAAAAACTTACTCGAGAACACCCTCAGAAACGCCACGGGGATGCAGCTATTCAGATTGTGTCGTCTCTGGGGTTACAACCTCCTTTTACTAGGCTATTCAATATAATGCCGCTCTTAATGCTCTTCGGCTATACTCCTGATGCTTGTGTATTATTCTGCGAGTCGAGAAGTCCCTTTATCTGGTCTTGCCCGAGGGAATGCCTCCGATGATGTTCCTACTGATTCGTGTCCATTCAATGTTTCTTTCTCAGCTCCTGACTTTTCAAGGAAATAGTTCGGTCTATCAGATGTGTATTACATTGTGGCTTTTATTGTCGAGTGCATTCTTTATCATCTTTTTTTTCCTTGGAACATGGGATATTGTAAATATTTGTTCTCCACCATTTGCTCCATTCTCTAGGACTGGTTGTGAATCAGAACAATAAATCATTCCGAATTGTGAATTCTTAATATACGTTTAAAATTATTTGCGTCTTACTGCCAGGATAGTCTCATGCTATCAATCGTAGACCTGTTCAGTTCAACTGATGTCAGCATCTCAAGAGGTGCTCCATTTGCGGATGAACAGACCACGTCATCTGAGATCCACACCTATCCTGAAAATTTCAAGTCCCTAGGCCGTTCCGTTCGAAAGTTATAATTTTCTATAGTTCTGGTCATGCGATCTGGACAAAATGTAGATTGAATATATCATCCTCCATTAGTATACAAAATTTCGTAACGGTCAAATTCGTAGTTTTAAAATTATCAAGCCGACTAAATTTCAAACGACCATATGTACGGAACCCCTAGTCTAATTTTCCCTATAGATGAACGTGACCACGACATTCGAAATCCACACCTATCCTGAAAATTTCAAGTTCCTAGGCCTTTCCGTTCTGAAGTTATAATATTCTATGTTTCTGGTCATGCGATCTGGATTTTGCATGCAGCTTGGACACGTCATTCTCCATTTGAGTGCAAAATTTCATCTCGATCGAATCTGTAGTTTCGATGTGATCAAGAGAACAAACTTTTGAAGTTAATGAGATTTTGAATCTCATATATTTCCAAAATAATTCTGTACCTAAAATATAAATGAAACAATAAAACCCACCTGAAAAATTACTACAATTACGCAAAGAAGAATTATCGTAAGAAGATCGATTGATGAAATATTCACTATACTCAATTCTGAATGAGTGGAATATTTTCAGGTGAAAAATGAGTTTTCTGCTATTTATCAACCATCGTTCAAGATGAAATATTCCAGTCAGCAAATACCTCACAAAGGGCCATAAATTCTATCTGGTTCAATTATCGAATATAAAATTGGCTCAGTAGCTCCCACCTCGCAGTTGAATATCATATCTGCCTAGCTACCCTTTTCAGTTTCAATTTTCTTTATAGGATGAGAAATTTCGTGATCTAAGTGAAGCAATTATTCACATTCAACGTTGCTCGAAGCAGATTGGAGTCGGGGCATCATGCGGCTGGAGGAAATATCCTTTATTAAAAATATTGATCATGTGGTTCATTAAGCTGAGCACACATGTGGGAGTTTCGAATTTATAAAAGCGGATATTTCTCAGTTGGCTGTTGAGGAAAATTGAATATATATTCGATCATTCCATTAGTCTAAGTAACCTTCTTTTTCCAGTTTGTTGTTTGTGACACGAATCGACAGAAGCTCTATTATACGCAAAGAGTTTTATAAAAATATACTGATTCACTCAAAAACACCCAGAGTTAGTTTGGAATATTCTGATTGATTTTATGATGGTTACTACCAATCAGACGCCCTTCCTACCACAATAGCCACGAGCTGAGAATAAACTGTGAAGAGAACTGTTATGAAATGGTTGCTTGGTGGATGGGAGCAGAAGTTGAGGTGAAAAAACGAGATTATGGATCATCGATGAAAATTCTGTTTTCAAAGGCTTCTAATGAAGTTTTGCGTAATAAGCTGTTAAGCTTCCCTAGCCGTTGAGCCTGCAGCATACCGAAACACGATCAGGGCGAACAAAGAAACTGCTATCAAAGTAAATATAAATTATAACGGAATAAAAGGACGTCCGAAGAACAGCAGACAGCTAAGCCGGAGAATTGATGGTAATGAAAACATATATATACGCGATGGGACAATGTGGACTCCCGAAATGAATAAATCCATCCTTACCTATCAGAACTGTATGCAAATCTCAGGTTATGGCATACCGAGGAGAAAAATCTCCCTCCAATTAAACTGGCCTTATGGGGTCGGATTTTTCGCATAAGCTCCTGTATATTCGAAATCACCATATCAATAAGGGTAGTTCGATCAATACCCGAATCATTCGGGGACTAATGCCGTTCCGGAATGCGCCGAATAATTGATGGAATCAATTTATTTTCCGTTCTTTCAAATGTGCTTACTCAGATCAGCGCACACCGAACTCATCTCTGCGGACCTTATCGGGCAAAAGAAACGATTGAAATGTAGCGACAGTAGGGGAATCATTCACAAGCACTGTAATTTCAGAGGGGAAGAGTCAACTGGTCATTATCCTTCGGGATTGAAAAGAATTCCACCGAAAACTGGCGTTGAATCCTCACTAATAACTCACATAGACACTTTCTATAATTCGAAATCGTTTTCCTTGGTTCCTAAGGCTCGAAGCACATGTGGATTGAAAATTTTATTGTCTTTGATAGTTCCGCGAGAACTTGACTATCGCATAAAGGCATATCCATGACATCTCGACATTGATTTTTGCGATATGTTGGAATTCTTTGGATTATTGAAACTTTCAATCGACTGCAGAGTTTGAATGGATCAATTTTATATAGTATACCGTAAAATGGGGTGAATAGAAACGCATTCTGATGTTCAAAGGGTCATATCCGTTTAGAAAATGTTTGTATAGTTGATAATTTTTGAAAACAAAAATATCATCGCTTGGTTCTATTCGCCTTCGAGTTTGTTCGTTCAAAAATGTGTTTACGCCTTCCATTTGAAAAAACATATCAATTCTATAGGAGCTTTTCGATTCGATTCCTCTACCCATATATTTTTCGCTCTTTTTTGAGCGCTCGTACTACTTACACGAGGGCTATATCATTTCGTCACGATGTGTTTATTTTTCGAATTTTGAGCCGAAAATGGTCTTAATCGACTCTGTTCGACTCACTGATGACGAATCCGTCGGAAAATTCGGGTCTGTCCGTCCGGCCGTAAGCACGATAACTCTCGAACGGAACAACCTAGAGACTTGAAATTTTCAGTGTGGGTTCAGTTCCCGAATGCCTCGATTGAGTTCGTTGATGGGCCAAATTCCACCAGGGGTTCCGTAAATATGGCCGTTCGAAGTTTTGTTCTACTGATTACTTGAAAACTACAGATTCGATCGAGATGAAATTTTGTATTTTAATCGAATTTATATATTAAAGCAATATTTTGTCCAGATGGCATGACCGGAACCTTAGAAACCATAGAAAATTTTAACTGTTGAACGGAAAGGCCTAGGAACTTGAAATTTTCAGGGTGGGTTTGGATCGCTAATATCGCGGTCACGTTCATCAATGAGCAGAATTAGACTAGGGGTTCCGTGAATATGGCTGTTCAAAAAATTTTTTTCCTGGTAGTTTCGAAACTACTGATCGGATTGGAATGAAATTTTGCACCTAGCTGAGGAATAATGTTTTCAAACTAGATGCAAAATTTTGTCCAGATCGCATCACCAAGACCATAGATACCGTGGAAAATTCTAGGGAATTATCGAAAAAAAATTGATCAGCTGAAGCACTGACATGAAGTCTGGAGTTTCGCCTAAGTTTCAGAATTTTTTGACAGCTGTTCCATTTTTTGTCCAGATCGCATCACCAAGACCATAGATACCGTGGAAAATTCTAGGGAATTATCGAAAAAAAATTGATCAGCTGAAGCACTGACATGAAATCTGGAGTTTCGCCTAAGTTTCAGAATTTTTTGACAGCTGTTCCATTTTTTGTCCAGATCGCATCACCAAGACCATAGATACCGTGGAAAATTCTAGGGAATTATCGAAAAAAAATTGATCAGCTGAAGCACTGACATGAAGTCTGGAGTTTCGCCTAAGTTTCAGAATTTTCTGACAGCTGTCGAAAATTCCTTCAATTGATTTCTAAAACTGGAAAATGCGAATCTACCTACAAGGTGCATGTACGAGCGCTCAAAAGCACCTGCCTTCACGGCAGTGCTTTTCGTAATTTTTTCTTCAGAGATTCTGAATCAACGAAACTGTATGTTCTAAAATAACAAGTTTTTTTATTCTTGTAGCTTGGTTCCTCTTCATGTGCAGAAGGTCATCTGCCTGAATAAATATTTTACATCATACGTGCAATCATAAGTGAACCACCGTCGTACACACGAGAACAAACAAGCTCTGTGTGGTTTCACTAACATTGAAGTTCGCGGCATGGATAAATATTTAGTTTGATCGTTTCTTCCTGTTTCCATTTTACCAGCATATGTTCAAACGTTACCTTTCAGCCGGAAGATTTTTACTCCATTAAATCCTAAGTGATTGAAAGCATACAACTGGAAAAAATCGCCTAGTCTTCGTGGAAGTTCGATCGAAACTCTCCTCTCCCTTTCTGCACATTGCGGTTATGATGAGTTATAATGGAGCCATTATATATTTGCAGAGACGAAAGTTTCAGGAAAACAGGTTAAATTTTATCGCTTTGGAATTCCCGATGATTTATCTGTAATACCTACCCTACAAATTTTGTTTTGAGTTCATCTAGCAGATATGCTTGTATGGAGTTCGAAAGTAACAATTCAAAGTTAACATGAGTCTCTGAATTGAAACAACAAAATTCGAGTTCTTTATGGTTGTTAGATAATGAGAATGGAGTGCCTTCAGAAAAAAATTGGGTATACTTCTGGCGCCCATGCTATTCGTGCTTCTTATTCTTTTGCTTCTTAGGAGTCTCCAGGTAAGGTAGGTGTTTTTATAAAACCGAAAAACATGATGGGGTCATCCTCATTCGTATATTTGGAATTCCGAATTCGAATAAACAGATTGCAGTTTATGATGTCATGAAGAGCACCCTTTATTTCGTTCTCGTCATCGGCCATGGAAGAATATCAACGGAGCAATTTTGAAACTGCCCCATTCATATCAGTCATTTTGAGTATGATCAATTACAGGTTATATGCATACAACAAATCATTCAGCTGCTCAGATCATGACATTCACCTTGAATGTTGAGAAAAAATATTTCACATGCACAATTGTTTTCTTTCTTTTCAAATTTACCAATAATTCATCATTAGACTATACCACTCACAACGGATGAACAAAGGATCCTCAACTCCTCGAATAAAGTAGAAAATGTTGACCCAATATTTATCGGGTCAACACACATAGTGAAATGTAAAATTAGCGCAATTCAACAAATAATGAATCTCGTTTAGCCTGTTACATATTTCAACACAGAAAAAGTCTGCGTACGGTTAAGCGAAACGATAGTGAGATAATGAAGAGCATACAGTTTAGTAAATAATAAATATGCCATTAGAACAGGGGTCGGAGTAATCTATTAGATAAGGTATCTACCCCGCAGCGTGAATCCGAATTCGGTGTCATCAATTCTGTTTTCTCCGAGTGGAGATTTAGGGTTGTTATGAACGGTTAAATTGAGGTGGATGTTGACTCGTGCTGGTTTGTGTATTCGCACTCGTGGAGAGAAAATTACTATCGGGAGGAGACTGCCACCATCCAAAAATATATTTTCTAATTTGTTACGTGTATCAGTCCTCCAAATTATCACCTGTGGCTCTAATGGCGCAGCCATGATGAGAAAGCATGGATGATGTGCGACAAAAGGCACGTAAGGTGTCTAACGTTCTGAGGCATTTTACAGGGGAATTTCTCATGGGGGACGTCATCTCCGAGCAGTCTCATTTGAAATACTTGAAAAAATTTATGGCGAACGAGAGAATATCGCGGAAAATGTGACAATATCATCTGTTCCCATTTTCCGGCGAAGATTGAAGGGATCAATCATTTTGGGGATCGTTTATTGATTTTACTGAGACAGTTTTCAATGAATAATATATTGGCTGTTTATGTCATAAAACAGGTCCATGAACCTGCAGAGAAGTGGAGACGGTTTCTTTTGGAGCAGACAGGTGCCGTTAGTGGAGAAATTTTCTCTGATCGGTGCTGCGTTTTGCTTTGAGGCATTCCGTCCCTAACATCGCTATAACTATACTGAATAATTGATTAATTTCAAGAGTTGTTCCAACACTGTCCTAACTTAACCCAACCTAACCTAACCTAAATATTGATTCATTTTGAGAATTGTTCCAACACTGTCCAAACTTAACCTAACCTAACCCAACCGAAATATGGATTCATTTTGAAAATTGTTTCAACACTGTCCTAACCTAACCTGAATATTGATTCACTTCAAGAATTGTTTCAACACTGTCCTAACTTAAGCTAACCTTTATTGATCTGCTGGTCTAGAATTACTTCTTGATGACATTAACTGATTTAATTTCTTCCAAGATGAAGTATCGAATG
This sequence comes from Aphidecta obliterata, assembly GCA_963966015.1. NCBI lineage: Eukaryota > Metazoa > Arthropoda > Insecta > Coleoptera > Coccinellidae > Aphidecta > Aphidecta obliterata. Next base: position 6,076,065 of record OZ014436.1, read on the forward strand.
AACTTCAATCTACTCACATGTATTGCTAGAAGTCTCTTTCAACCTAACCTAACCTAAGGATTTCGAAAGACACGATATGCGGTTACAATTTCGGCCACGCTGAATGAACATCCTTCCGATAAGAAACTGTTCGTGTGAAAAAGGCTTTGGAGGATCCTTATTCAAGTTGACTGAAGACACAAACGAGTTGTGTGCCTGTGTCATTGTAATGTTTCCTTTGAAATACAGAGGTCTGAAAGTTTGGGAGAGGAAAAGACTAAATCACTTATTGGTGATTGGCCGGGAGTTTTCATCGAGAAATGTTCATCTTTAACATGCCAAAGAAAATGTGAACTCGAGGAAAACATCAAAAAATTCCTTGAAATACGAATCCGAAAAGTTTTCTTGAATGTTATGTGAGAAAATAAGAAAGAATTCAAGAGGAGGAAAATCATACCAAGGTATTCAAAAATAAAAAAAAAAACAATAAAATCGCTAATAGAGAATAGCCTACTGATTTTCATTGGTTGTGCTAATTTCCACTCTATTTACGAAATTAATTCTTCTATGCAAAACCATCCCATCCAAAGAAATTCTATTTCATTAATACCTTAATAACTCTCCTATGTTAATTAAAATTGAACCGTCACTCAACGACATCATTCAACAAACTAGTGGTTCGCGAAATTATTAAAATTAATCCACAGTATAATTATGTGAAAAGGTTTTCCTTATTTTCATCAGCTTGCAGTTCGCGGAATGTATTAGACGTCCCTTTTGATTTTGAGTGTTGAATAATAAATTTTCTGCAATTCAAGAGGAGAGAAAAGCTCCAATGAAAACTTTATTTCTTTTCATCATATTTCCCTGATAATAGGAAACTTCTCAACTATAAACTAAGTGGTTAAGTGTTCATTCTTTTGAGTTGGAACTGTTATACAGGGTGTTTCCTGAGTGGTTGGCTATACTGTAGTGGTGAATGCAGGTCATCCAGGCCTTTCAGAAAAGTTACTTGTTTTGTGTCCCAAGGTTGTTCAGGAGATACAGGGTGATTTATGGATTTTGGCAACAATTTTCGATAGCCATAACTTTGGACTCTGAGGTGAAATAAATGAGTTTTTTGACATATTCAATATAATTCATGATTCCATCTTTTGATGTTTATTAAAATAAAATGACAGCCCGTTTTGTACACAGAAACAAGCTCCTGACCCACGCCAGTGCTTTAAAAATTCTTTTTAACATGGAAGAGTATTTATTCGGGAACGTTAAGATCTCTTCTGTTCGCCAAATAATAAAGTACTCTTCATGAATAGTTCTCTCTCAAGTGCATTTGGAGTCTATGAGCCTGTGAAATACTTTTCCGTGGAATAATTTCTTCTATACATTATTCTTGAAGGAGAATAGACTCGCCGCAAGCATTAAACCGAGGCGGCGCATTGCTGAATCATTACAAATTCGATCGACCCTAAAGTGCTCGATAATTTATAATGAAAGATTCAGTGTTTAGTTGGCCAGCGGCAATAATTATTTTTCCCAGGAAGGCAATATCCAGATGAGAGTAAAAGTTGAAATTATCCCCCGGAGACCGTTCGGATAGTAACGAATGGTTGAAAAAACTAGCATCTAGGGGTTTACGCGGTATTTATGTCACAGGGTGAAATTAAAAGCCACAAAATATATTTAATTCGATATAAATTGAATGGAACGTCTCTCGTGGCGATCAATTGCGTTCGGCTGTGCATTCTGGAATGGAAATTTCGAATGTCATCAATGGAATTTAGATTCCCGGATTTTCGACCGATTTACGGATTTGATTCGAAAATTTTCATGCATGTCTGAACAGGGTGTTTCGAAGTATGCGTTCCGGGTGAATCAGTTACTGGTTATTGCATGAATTTATTGATCTTTGCATTTGAATAGAAAATGTTTCTAATCATATTCATGCATAAAAAGCTTCGAACATTTATGGGATATTGTTTATCCGACCATTTCGTTTCACATGGAGTTTTGCGAGGGTGAGAATGTGATTTATATATTTTTGAGCGCTCGTACTACTTACACGAGGGCTATATAATTTCGTCACGATGTCTGTATTTTTCGAATTTTGAGTCAAAAATGGTCTCAATCGACTATGTTCGACTCACTGATGACGAATCCGTCGAAAAATTCGAGTCTGTCCGTCCGTCCGTATACACGATAACTCTCGAACGGAATGTTCTAGAAACTTGAAATTTTCAGAGTTGGTTCGAATCTCGAATGCCGCGATTAAGTTCGTTACTGGGCAAAATTCGCAGAGGGGTTCCGTAAATATGGCCGCTCGAAATGTTGTTTTCCTGATTACTTTGAAACAACAGATTCGATCGAGGTGAAATTTCGCACTCAGATGGAGAATTAAGTGTTGAAGCTACATGCGAAATTTGGTCCAGCTCGCATAACCAGAACCATAAAAACCATGGATTATTATAACTTTGTAATGGAAAGGCCTAGGGACTTAAAATTTTCAGGATAGGTTTGGATCTTTAATGTTGCGGTCACTTTCATCAATGAGCAGAATTAGACTAGGGGTTCCGTAAATATGGCCGTTTGAAATTCAGTTTTCTTGATAATTTCGAAACTATGGATTTGATCGTGACGAAATTCAGTATTTATATTGAGAATGATATATTGGAGCTGAATTTTTTCAGATCGCATGATCAGAACCATAGAAACCATAGAAAATCATAACTTTCGAATGGAAAGGCCTAGGGACTTGAAATTTTCAGGATAGGTTTGGATCGCGAATTTCGGGATCACGTTCATCAATGAGCAAAATTCGACTAGGGGTTCCGTAAATATAGCCTTTCAAACAATTTTTTTCCTGATAGTTTCGAAACAACTTATTGGATTGCAATGAAATTTCGCACATAGATGAAGAATGATGTATTCAAACTACGTGGGAAATTTTTTCCAGATCGCATTACTGACACCATAGATACCGTAAAAAATTCTAGCGAATTATCGAAAAAAAATTGGTCACCTAAAGCACTGACGTGAAGTCTTGATTTTCGCCTTTGTTTGAAATTTTCTTTGACAGCTGTCAAAACCTTTCCAATTGTTTTCTGAAACTGGGGAATGCGAATCTACCTAAAAGCTGGATGTACGAGCGCTCAAAAGCTCCTGACTTCACGGCAGTGCTTTTCCTAATTTTTTCTTTATGGAATACAGAAAACTAGGGTAGCATACGATTTTTACTGAGATCACTAGTTCGAAAAGTTCACAAGTTTTATCGGACACCTGTATATGATACTTTGTTTTTCAATTTCATAATTCGTTTGATGCATTTATGTACCTAGCATGGATTGTTTTTTTTTTGTTATATATTTATATTTTCGTTTTTCAATACCTATGAATATTTTTTTCCATAATTGGTTTATTTGTAGATCGAAATCTCAGGTTATAAGCTTCGAATTTCGAATACAACTAACTATTACTGTAATACATGAACGAAAGTTCTTTCGTTCAACAGAAAATTCACATGTCACAGCATTATTTTCATGTTGAAATGACAAACTGCATTCTGGTTGCATCAACTAATGTAAAACTTGTTATTTCTGGAGGAATTAAACGAACAGAATTGTCAATATTCCTACTGTCGCTCCTATAGGGGGAATTTCCTGTAGAAGTATCCGAATTCCTGTTGTATATCCTGGAAAATTTCTTCGAGTGCAGTCTTTTTGCGCGCTTGTTTCTACGAATAAGAGCATTATTATTGTGCCAAAATGTCTGTTATTTTTGGATTTTGAGCCCAAAATGGTCTCAAACGATTAGGTTGGACTCACAGACGAAGAATTAGTGGTCAAATTGGCCTAGTATTTTGAAATGTTCAGGGAGAAGTCCGAAGTCTGATCACGAAAACATTTCATTTCCATTCTTTCTGATTTTCAGCTCAGTTCCCTGATAAATATGGAATATTAGTCTAATGAAATTCTCGAAAAATTTAGGGAAATCAAATTTCTCCAGATGAAAAATGGCAATAGTCGCCAAACAAATAAAATATATGGAAAGGGGCCGAAACATTATGAAATTTGAATTTCTATTCACCGTCCCTCTGTGTTGTGAAGATGCCGAGGGCGAGGAATAATTCTATCCAAATATAATGTTCCATCGCAAGCAACTTCCCCCGGGAGTTTTTCTCCACCTTATCTACTATCGAATTATCTTGAGTAGAATTTGAAAGTAATCCACAATCTTCGAATGGAAGGCGAGGAAAGATTATCAGATTAGCTCAAATATTATGAATTCATTTTTGGAACAATTCTCGCGACAGCTGAAGTTTTTTTTTGCAGTGTTAAAGTGGTTATAGAAGGAGGGGAATTTGCTTCTTTTTTTTTTTCAATAATCAACCTTCGAAATTGTTTCAACACTTTCCTGATAATTGATGAAATGTCAATTTTTTTTTCTTAGAGATGTATTAAAATCCTTAAATAAGTTCAAACTGTCATCCAGGTTGTATCTTTCAGTGTTTCCCCGAGTTCGAAAATGGGTATATCTGCTGAATACCTGATCAACTCAACTCCAGTAGCACCGAATTGAATAATCAATGTAAATGAAACGTATTGGTTTCGAATTGGTTCCAATTGTATTCAGGGAGAGGTTCGTGGAATCAAATCGTGTAAAGAAAGGGTAAGTACAACCATAAAACGGGGAAACGCGACTAGAATTCTCGCGTCTTGTGGACGAATAGGATTTCCACCAAAATTGTCAAATATCAGTCCTCTTAACTGCCCAAATTTATGACTCTCTATTCGGCAGTAACAGCTCTAAAAGCTCCCTCGGAGTGTGGGACGTTTTTTTCAACTTAATTTCCCTCACCCTTTCGAGTAGAAATCCGTGTAAGGAAAAGCAGAGTGGTTTTTCCAACTATTTATATATTTAGATTCGTTCCTGATTTCGGGGTCTTCAATCAGTGATAGGGAGTTTTGCCCATAGCGACGAGACGTATGCTATTCCAGTTCACCCTTCGTGGTTTATCAGGAATGATCTGATCGAAAACTTGTAGAAATCATTTAGAATTTTGGTGAATATATGATAAATTCCTAAGGGAGGTCTTTCTCCGCCATGGGTCAGAAATCACTGAAATGAAACATCAAAAAAAATTGTCTGATAAAAATAACAACGAAAGATATAACCAAGGGAAGTTGCCATCAATTCTCATTTTCCGTTTTTTCCAAAAACGAACCTTGAGGCATCATTCCATTCTAAACGGAACCATATGGCTCATTTACTCATCGCAGGAAAAAGTAAACTTATTGAATTTTCAGCAATTTTTGGACACTCTCAGGGTTCTGTAAAAAGTTCTACACAGCTCCCCCTAAGGTTTATGGCCAAAAATTATTCATTTTTCTGAATCGATTGAGTGAGGCTGCAAATTTTCCTGCGAAATAAAGAGTAATGTTTGTGGCGAGGTGGAAGATTTCGATAACACATCCATATGTGACGCTCAGGATCGAGATAGCTTGAAAAAACTTGGCATCAAAAGGTTAATTTCTTCAATTATCAATCAAACGATTCATTCAAATATCGGACAAATATGTACATTACCGTTATTTAACTCCAGAATGAACGTGGGAACAATGAAGACGAAAAACCGTATAGACTTTTTTGGCAGCTTGCATATTAATCGTCAGAAGTAAAGATAGAAAAAAATTCCCTCAAGTCATTTCTCGATTCGAACTCCAGGAGATTAGAACTGGAAGTTTCACATAAATTTCAGTAAGTTAATGGCGCAAAAAAGTTTCCGTGAAAACAGAAACTGGCATCTCGGGCAGAATCTTACGGAACTGTAATAAAATATTTTTGATGTACCGGCTTCAAGAAGTTGATGTTTGATTTTCTCTCAACATTCCGTGAGCATCATAATTAAGAAGTATAATGTAATTTCATCTATCGTGAGTCAGTTGAATTAATGATCTTCATAGTAATTATATTTCATGCGAAAACGCTTCGCCAAATTGGAAAAATCCTTTGAAGTCCTCAAGAAGTTGCACATCCTGAAACTCGTAGAGTTTCCAATTTTCGTAGGAGCTTTTAGTGGACGCTCATATTTTGTTGGCAATTCAGTGATTTATGAAGAGTTAGAAACTGATTTTACAGCAAACGGAAAAATGTACGAGTATACTCGTACATTCACTCCAAGACATGATATTCTCCTAGACATATTTCGACTCCATATGCTTCAATTTCTTGCTAGATTCACTTACACTTCAAATATAATCGACTCTCTATTTCTGATGGTAGGAAGACTTTCTATGGCGTCAAGCTCGAGTTAGAATTTTATAAAAAATTCATTCATCTTCTACAATTTCTGGTGGATATTTTTGTCAGGAAAATTCCCAATTTTCTCATGTAAGATTTTTCAGCATCAGAAATTATCCCCTTCAGTAAATTCAATTTTTGAAATCATTTTTTTCTCGCAGGAAATAGATTTTTTTCGGGAGAGGCTGGAATAATTGAAAAAATTATCAAAAGCACTGCCGTGAAGTCGGGAGCTTCTGAGCGCTCGTACATGCACCTTGTAGTAGATTCGAATTTTCCCGTTTTAGGGACCAATTTAACAAATTTTTGGCAGCTGTCGAAAAAATGACAGCAGCTCAGTGTCAATTATGCCGAATCAGCTGTTACAGAAATATAAGGATTTTTCATTCAATAATTCCTTGGGATTCAAAATGGTTCGGGTTATGCGATCTGGAAGGAAAGTAGCTTGAATATATCGTTCTCCATTAAAATACAAAATGTCGCCACGATCGAATCCGTAGTATTGAAATGATCAAGAAAACTTAATTTCCAACGACCATATTAACGAAAACTGGTCGAATTTTGCCTAGTAACGAACTAAACCGCGGTTCGAGATTCGAACCTACCCTGAAATTTCGAGTTTCTAGGTCGTTCCGTTCGAGAGTTATCGTGTATACGGACGGCCGGACGGACAGACTCGAATTTTTCGACGGATTCCTCATCAGTGAGTCGAACATAGTCGATTGAGACCATTTTCGGCTCAAAATTCTAAAAATACAGACATCGTGACGAAATGATATAGCCCTCGTGTAAGTAGAACGAGCGCTCAAAAAAGGTGAAGGTATCCAAATTTTTTTTCCGCTCACCTCTACAGTTATTCATGAATGTATCACTGAAAAAATATTTAATTAAGTTTGAGCTGAAGAATATAAAATTGTTCCAAAACACCCCATAAAAATGTATATGAGGACTTCGAGTATACAGGATTTTGTAACGATCTCATTATAAAACTGGATAAGATATTGGAACAAGGAGCTAATACGGAAATTCAACATGAATATGTATACTTCAGATGGAAAAACCAGGGTAGGGGTTAAGAGGCAGGGATATTATATTATCAAGCAACCGACAAACTTTTATTTCAAGTAGAAAAACGACAATAAATTGATTTTTAGATTCTTCACTACACCAACTGTCAACCGCGAAATTTTCCGGGGGTGGAAATGATAAACCAACAGCACTCCAACAAAATGATTCTTGAGTACCGAACCGTTCATCTCTACTTCAAATTAGATTTGAAAATTTCAACTGCGAGAATTTTCCGAAGCATAATGCAAAGTATGAAGTTTTTATATCCATTTCGTTTTTAATAATCATAAGCGTGCGATAAAGAAGCACCTCTCATTCGGGAAACTAAATTGAGGGTTCCAAATACAAACCCCTAATTACAAGAATCAGTGATAATCTGGAGTTTAATGTGCCATTAGCTTATTCGGTTAATGAATACTTTTTGGCGATAGGGAACCGCACACTCGGAGATACTAAAGCAGAGCTTAACTCGATGGATTATGATATTTTATCAAGAGATTTGGCTTTCTACCGAGCGAACATTACGAGATTTTCATAAAGAGCCATGCTACAGAAAAATTATCAGTGATATCAGAATAAACAATTTGTTCAACTCGATTTTTTGTGGTGACATAACTATATATATTGCAAGAAATTTTATTGACATTTCGAAAAATCCGAAATACACTCTATAGACGTTCATGCATCACACACAATGAGATAGTGGATTAATTATGTCAGTGGAGGATGGTCCAAAGTGGATCGTCTCCTCCACATCATGTACCACACACGTTCTATGGGATATAATTCCTGAGAACGGCGTGGCCACGGCAGGATTCCATAGTTAAATTGCACTTTCCCGCTCTACCAACTAACGATCTTCAAATAAACCACCACATAGCTCTTAAATGAATTCTAGCACCTACTCGAAGATGAAAGATGGGATGAGAAACGAAATAAACGAATATGCCGTTGTTTATTATCTGAGGATAATGGGAAAATATTATTCATACCAATATTTGTGGAAGAAGGGCAGGATATCCACTAAATTCAGTTAATGGGGTGAACAATTATACGATATTCGAAACCGCCACTTAGGTTCGTAATGCTGTTTGACATTTCTTAATCTTCCATATTTTGTGCGACGCTGGCTTTGCATTAACCGAGAGGGGTACAGTGTTTAGTTTTACAAACATAATCCTCTAGCCGTATTCCGTTACCGCGCTGTTTTTCATGGAAACCCCCCCTGTGTACATAACATTTCTATGTTTCCCCAGGGCTGCTATGAAATGAAACAATAAATTAACAGATTTGTCAAGAGAAAAAAAGGAGAAATATCACCTTCTGGAGTCGACCAAACAACTCTTACACGCGAGACAGAAAGAACGAAGTTTTTCTAACGATAGCAATAAAATTCCATCTCCGAAATAATCCTGTGGGAGAAGTTGTATTTGAGCTAAGCCGAGAAATTTGGAGTTCCAAATTTTCCTGAAGTTCGGATTTCGTGCGGCCGAGCTTCTTCTGAATCACCACCTTTATACCTTCTGTCGAATAAATACGGGGTATTATCCTCTCGGAAGATGACTATTGATAAAAAAAACTTAAACTTTTTACGAGAGGGACTATTCTTTGGAATTATAAATTCTTTTTCGCTCAGAAGGATTGATAATGATTTCTGCTCGACTCAGATCAGCTTCCTGAATTCCTGAGGTGTTACCTTCCATCCAAGGTGTATTTCCTCAAGGTTCAGAAAGGTTCTGGAACTTCTGATTGAGTTACAGCCACTTTTTTGGCGAGTGCATTTATATCCTTGTTTTCCCTGATTCCAGAGCGACTAAGGAAACCCTGCTATACTGCCCTGTTTGTTGGGTTCACCAAGGCACTCTTATACCATCTTTGAACTGATGGGGTTGGTGCTCAGAGCTTTTGTGACCCCTTGGCTGCAAGAGTGGATCGCTATGTAATATTTAATTAAAATTCAGGGAGCCTGGTACTATCTGAACAAGAACATCTCATCAGCGAAACTGCCTAGTGATGTTATGGTTAAAAAAGTAAGCAGTGAGAAGAAGTTCAGGATGGATGGAGTTTGAAACACGATAGGGGCCGGCGCTGGAGTATACGGGGCAAGAACCAAGTGTACACTATCGTTAGGCTCCTACTCGAGTGTTTTTCATGCAGAAATACTTGCAATAGAAAAATGCATACATATAAACCTGGGAAGAAACTATCCAGGGTGTGAGATGGTGATCCATTCTGATAGTCAAGCTGCTATCAAATCACTGAACTCCTGTATCATCGACTCGAAGCTGATATGGGGGTGCCAGAGGAAACTTAATGAAGAACAACAAGGTCTCTTTAGTCTAGGTTCCTGGTCACTCAGGAATCAAAGGAAACAAAGAGGCCAATGCACTTGCCAGAAAGGAAGCTGAAACGCCACTCACTGGCCCAGAACCTTTCTGTGGCATAGGCAAATGCACCTATAAGAAAGAGTTTTTGGAGATGGAAGAGACTGAAAGAGAAGCACTCTGGAGTAATCTTCCAGGAATGGATCACTCAAAAAATTCCTTCGGAACTTCAAAAGTGCAAGATCCAAGAAGTATTTGGATCTCAGTGAGAATAAGTCACGCCACTTCACTGGCTTCCTCACAGAACATTGTCGCCTCAGAAAGCATATGATGAGAATGGGCTTAACAGAAATTGGCGATTGTAGATTCTGTAGGGAAGAGGAGGAAACTCCTGTTCACCTGGTTACAGAATGCCTTGCCATTGCAAACCAGCGCGAAGAATGTCTTGGACAAGAGAATTACAGCAGGAACGAGGATTTAACCTCCTTGAAGCCCCCTCAAATACTGGAGTTCATTGGAGCTCTAGAGCTGGAGGGTGAGCTGTAGGAAGCGCATTTGCGAAAACAGCTCTGATGGGGGTCACAATAGACCTTGAGGTCACAGTGGAATGTAATCCCCTTTCCTAACTCTTACTTTAACTATGTTCGATTTCTGTTAATCCTTTTCTAAATCGAATCGTGCATGTTTGCCAGTTGCATAGAAGATGTTCGTGAATTGCTTCTGTAATTTCTTCTGAATATTTTGTTTCAAGTTCCATCGGTAGTTCTCGAGCAGTGTTCGCACTATATCGTCGTTCTCTCCAAACTTAAATGAAATGGCTTCCTTTTTCTAATCTTTTCAGCGAAGTACCTTTCAAAGCTGTAATTATTTTTTGTTTCAAAACAAGGAAGGATAAGAAATATTCGGTGAGAAACGACCAGGCTCTCAGATATTCGATTATCTTGTTATCTCTAGATATTCTAAAAGCAGCCTCATAGGCCCTTCTATCAATCATTTGGTGAAAACGTGTAAGATTCGTGATGATGTGGCACGTTCTCATGGTCTCGAAGATGCATGAATATGCTAATCTTTGTTCCTTATCCAGAATTCTCATTGTAGTATGTTGTTCTGTTTTGATATATCATAGAATAGGTCGCACAATAATGACGTACTTCCATCGCGGGATTTTTGCCTCACAACCCCAATGGTCACCCGCAAGATTTCAGCAAGCTTCCACCACTTTGCCAGAAGTGATTCTTAGAAATTTAAAACTGAAGCTTAGGTGACGATTTTTCAAAAAAATTCTGGTAAAATTAACAGAATCTACTCGCGGAAAAAATGACTTATTCCAGAGCGATGAGGATGAAGATAGTCCAAGTTATAGTTAGCTGGGCGGGTTACATTTCACTGCGACCCCAAGATCTATCGTGCCCCCCATCAGAGCTGTTTTCGCAAATGCGCTACCTACAGATCGCCCTCCAGCTCCAGAACTCCAATGAACTCCAGTATCTGTAAGGGCTTCAAGGAGGTTAAGCTCCTCCTGTAATTCTCTTGTCCAAGACATTCTTTGCACTGGCTTGCAATGGCGAAGCATTCTGTGACCAGGTGAACAGGAGTTTCCTCCTCTATTCCACAGAATCTATACTCGTCAGTTTCTGTTCATTCTCATCATATGCTTTCTAAGACGACAATGTCCTGTGAGTCAGCCAGTGAGGAGGCCTTACTTATTCTTACTGAGATTCGAATACTTTTTGTTTGGATCTTGCACTTTTGAAGTTCCGAAGGAAGTTTTTGGAGTGATCCATTCCTGGAAGATTACTCCAGAGTGCTTCTCTTTCAGTATCTTCCTTCTCCAAAAACTCTTTCTTATAGGTGCATTTGTCTTTGCCAGAGGAAGGTTCTGGGCCAGTAAGTGGCGTTTGTGCTCCTTATCAGGCAAGTGTATTGGCATCTTCGTTTCCTTTGATTCCTGAGTGACCAGGAACCCTGACTAAAGAGATCTTGTTGTTCTTGCTTACTTCAATAAGTTCCCTCTCGGCACTCCCATGTCAGCTTTGAGTTGATGATACAGGAGTTTAGTGCTTTGATAGTAGCTTGACTATCAGAATGCCTCACAATGGCACACCCTCGATAGTTTCTTTCCAGGTTTATATATGTGCATCTCTTGATTGCCAGTATTTCTGGGTAGTGTATTCCTTTTTGCATTCTTCCTTTTTACATAGCATATTGTTGAAGTTCTTCTCAGAGGATGGGTCGAAATATTTCATCAGAGCCAGTTTAAAAACCTTGTTTCGCGAGATAGGGTAGAATAAATGAAAGGCACGCTAGGGGTTCATCCTCTTAGAATATAGTCGGTTACAGTTGGTCGTAGACCAAGAGTAGAGTTGTCGTCTCTCATTCAGACATTAGACTTTACATTGTGGGTAGGTATAGAAAATTCAGTACCAGCTATTTAGTGGATTGCTCAATATTCTGGACAATTTTATGAATCCTTTTTATGAGTTTTTTTCCAATGGAAAACGACCAAGATGAGTTCAATAGACACCATAAAAACAGAATACATTAGATGAATATCAATCAGGTAATCAAATCGAGCATTGAAAAGATATTCAAGAATTTCTCGAGTGCAAATCTTCTGGTTTTTTGAAAAAAAACTCTAGAATTTCCTTTTTTTTTTCAGCCGAATCGACGTATTACAAGAAAATCGAGAAAATTGGGCCATCGAATGATTAAATTCTTGTAGGCTAAATATGACGGGTAGCTCGTATAACATAAAATGAGTATGGGGATGTTCCTCTACATAGGGATGATTAATGGAATGTGGATCAATGAAAGTAAGGTGCACGACCTTTGTTCCATTGAAATAGGCCCTGCCGACCGTGCGAACTTTACGGCTATACTATAAGTCTTATTCCAGGACCCAGGCATAATTCAGTATATACTGCATATTGAACGGGGCCGCCTGTCTGCAGCTACTGGTCCGAAAATAGGCACACTTAATACGAAATTCATAAAAAATGAAAGGGTCATTCGTAATGAAGAGCGTTATTCAATCGTGAAAACCTTCGGGCTCAAAGATTGAATATATGAATAACATGCAGAAGTTGTGCGACACTACTCACATATAATGCAAAGAGGTCCCATATTTATTTTGAACTTCGTTAATTTCATTTTCACTATCACTCCAGTTCATTATTTCCAATGATCAACCTCGGGAATAGAGAGAATATGTTCATTGTCAGTATTACAAATACTGTTATTTTATTTTTATAAACTTCAAGAGATGGAATCCCGAATTATTATTGAATATATCAGAAAAATTCAGTTTATCTTTTACCTCCTGAAATATGGCGAATAATTTCTGAGAAAAAAGAATCAAAAAAACAATTTCTGATCTCATTTTCTGAATTTCTTCCACATTTCAAATTCGAACTATTTTTTCAAGAGTAAATAACTTAAGTATTTTTGACGGATGCATCATGTTCTTTTGTATTCATCAGCTGAAATGAAATTCAACAGATGTTGATGATTAAATAGACCCTCCTAAATGAATTCCGTTTTTAATTGTTTTCGGTGAGGACTGTTGAGTCCCAACTGGAATCTGAGAGGTCACGTCTCCACCTTTTGTCACCCGTCATTATGTGTATAACTTCGGGAGTTACAGCGAAAGTTGTCAACCTTATCGTTAAAGGATTTACTGCGACATAAATTTTCGAAGAGGTTGATATCGATACTCGCTGCCCTAAAACAACCGTTTTTTTTTTTCGTGGAAAACACTTTATGTGACAGGATAAAAGAGTTATGGCTTTTCCTCTACACTTGATCGAATACTGAGGAATGCTTAGTATTTAAGAAACGCAGGATTCAATTCTTCCCAGAATAATTATTTATTGCCAATTCGACAATCAAAGTATGAGTCACGATGAATTTTCTGATTTATTCGAGACTGAAGCGTTCAAATTTATCTATGGGAGATGATTGCCTTTTACTGAGGTCGGACGGACAGACTTGAATTTTTCGACGGATTCGTCATCAGTGACTTGAACCTGGTCGTTTGAGACCATTTTTGGCTCAAAATCCGAAAATTTTAGACATCGTGACGAAATGATATAACCCTCCTGTAATCATAACGAACGCTCAAAAAACATTGCCGCAAATAGTTTATTTCCAGTAACACAGCCGATATGATCTAAATTAATTCAGGGTCCTCCAGTTCATAATCTCAGTACATTAACGTCAGTAATATCGAACGGCAACAGTAGGCTGAATCCTAATAAGAAGGACGAAAGTCACGTTCGTTGTTGGGTGACACCATTTAATTGGATTTGTTTCACAAAAGGCACAATCCCAATACCAAACAATATGAACAATGGAAATTGAAAGAATAGTACATGGCGTTTATTGGAATTTCGACCGAGCCGAACGGAATTTTTTGTCTGCATTATAATTGATAAAATTTCAAGAACCCGTGCGAGTTTCTATTCGTTATTTTCGGAAATATTCACTCATTATGAAGGAAAGAACTGACATGGATAGGAAATCGATTAAGCTTGATACGAATCAGAATTTTTTATATGTAACGTGCATTGGGGTGAATAGAAACATGAATGCTCATATCACTTGAAAAGAAAATAATTCAATATCCATATTTCGACTAAAGTCCGGCCACACTTAATACAATAGATCCCCGTTCAGAAAATGTGTGTGCAATTGACAATTTTCGCAAAAAAATATTATGTAACTTGTTTCTATTCGCCTTCGAGGTGAGGTGAATGAAAACTCGTCTATATTGCTCTTGGTCTGCAGTGTATGGAAACCGATATAAAATCGGGTATACAATATAATTGCACAGAAAAAAAATTTTCTCAGTTTTTGGAAGCAAAATCATTTCATTTCATGAACGCCAACTTTATTGATATTTGCATGGACAGGGAATACAAATCGAATATTCTTCAATGTCAAATGAAATAATGGGTTTACCTAAAAACTATCCATTTTTGAACATGTGTTTCTTGAATTATATCCATGTCAAATGTCAAGGTTTTCTTGAGGACTTAGAAACTAATTTCTGGTCAATTTTCTGATTGATGTAGAACATCAGAATAACTCTTTCTTTAGATTGTTTCGATCTGAGGAGGCTTGCCTCAATGTCTTCCTTTCCACAAGAAATCACTATTTGAATATAATATTTGAACTAGTCGGTCTTCAACTAACAAGAAGCCACATTCTAAGTTTCATGCGTTCGAAAATAAACTTAATATTCACTAATTAACTCAGCCTACGATTTCCACTACTTGAGAGTTTTACAAAACCACTACACGTGTTTCGCCATTGCCATGGCTTCATCAGGTGATGACATATACGATAGAAACAAGTGTTCCTATTGACCCCACTCTTACCTCAAATTGGTCAAAGTTCGCTAACAACTAATTTTCTTCTTTACTGGTATTGATATCACGAAAAATGATTTTACTCACCTGAACACTATGCTTTTTACTGCAACTAACAGAACAATTGACACAAGAACCAATCTTTTTCAACAGCTACCAAGCAAAGTTAATTCCGTACAAAAAATTCACCGAATCAAGTACTGAATAGTACAATAGACCTGTTGGCCTGTGAAATAAATCATCCCATTGCTGATTGACCATCAAATATTCAATCCTGAAACATCATAAATTGTTTCGAGAAAATATCTGAAGAACTATTCGAATTATATCGATCAATACCAATTAAATATAATGAAAGGGATACTTTTTTATCGTCTCTTCACTGACTTCGTTCAATTCACTCGATGCAATTCTCCATTACCTGAATAAATAGGTATGAAGATAGTAATACCCTGCTCTCGCTCATTCATTATATGCAATTACAAAAACACATTCAATTCGTTATTAACGAACTATAGGAAAATGAAGAATTATAAACGTAATGATTCATTAGTGGAACTCCCTGTCTGGAATTTCTGTAACGGAAAAATAATATATCCAGCAATAATTATCGAATATTTTCAGTCACGCGATCGACGAAGTTTGAAGCGCCTGAATGCATTTTCCCTAATATGGAATTCTGGAAAGGGTCTTCTTCCTTTCTGTAGCAGCTTTTTGGTGAATACCCCAGTTCCCAGAATCTTCGATGAATAATGTAAAACATTCGACACCCTGTACAGTTGGATATAAAATAGTTGCGGTTATCAAAACACCCAATATTAGGTTCTTGTTGGTTCCGTTTTTCGTCAAAGAGTCGTGAGAATGGGGAAAACACCCGAATGTGAGGGATGCGAATTTTATTCCTTCTCCAAACAGGCGGAAAAAAAAAACGGTTAGAAGCTATCCGCCTTAATAAATTTAAGAAGTCATAAATTTTTCCATGATAATGAGCGCCGTAAATCCTTCCCACCGAACTGTGATATCTTCTGGAGGGTGAAGGGGGCAGCAAATGCCAAACAGGGAAGTTCAGAACGTTTCGCCGAATATATTTCAGAAATGGGGTTGTTGATACTATGAATGATAAAGTGCACCGAAACTGTGACATACGCTATTTACAAATTGGAGTGGTACATCGAAGAAAATAATCTGCTACGGTTGCGACGACTGCGAATTCGGGATGAAACCATCATATTCAATATTGATAGGCATTTCGAATATTCTCTTTGGGATAATATATCGATTGACGATTGTGCAAATATTGCAGTACGGTTCGAACATTATCGCATCGAAGATTGGTCGAGAGAAATGGAATAATTGAACGGCAAAGTTATTTTCTGAGCTTTCTCAGATGAAGCAAATTTTCATCAATCGGGGTATATATTTTTTTTTTTGCTTTTCCTATTTGAACAAACTGTGTACTTTTTTTTACATGTCTCATACATTTGAATGTCTTAGGGGATGAATAAAGGTAAAATTATTATTATGTTAAGTTATATTATCTGCCTCGGAGTTTCTGATAGGAGATCAAGATAACTTCAAAATATCGAGAAGATCAGGAATTATGTTTGCAAAATGGATTGAATTTGTTTTATTCAACACTGAACCTCCAGAAATGAGGAGAAAGAGGAATAATTATTTAATTTAAGTCAATTGTAATGAAATGGGAGTTTAGTTTTACTTCCACATCACAAAATTCATAATCATCTAAGGCATTGTTTATTTTTCTCTACGAATAAAAAACTCCATAATATTCTTCAATGAAAACAACCAAGAATACAACTGAAAATAATGACGAAAAGTCGATTTTGTTCAATTTGTCAAACAATCGAACAAAACAGCAATTTCAGTTTTCTCCAAATAGTTCGAAAACGATGAACTTTTGTGTTTATATGATCAATTCATATGGACAAGTGATCAAGTAGGATCCTCATCTCTAAAATACTTTTAAAGTACGTATAGAATATAAGTAAACGAATATTCCTTCTTCTCACCAATATAATAGTTTCGATTGGAAGCTACCTATCTATTCGTTTTCCTACAAAGAGAGAGATAGAGATCATTTCAAAGATCATCCTTCATTCTCGGAAAAATTCTGAACCGAATTCTCGAAGCGGGTGAACCGCCTGTATAGTAGGGAAGATCAACATTAATTGAATTAGCTATTTATCTGAGAGCGTCGCGTAGACAAATAAATCAGGCAGGCAGTAGATCGATGCGGGGTTGATAACGCTCGGCAATTTGTACCCTGCGTTACTTAATACCAATAATGAACGAAAGTTTTGAAACCACAGCAAGTATCAATCATATGAATTATTGCGAAGATTACATCAGCAAGCGCCGATTGCCGCGATATTTATCTCCCCTCCGTATTTTATGGCAACATTCATTTCTCTTTTCATTACGTGATCCAACTTTTAAAATGTGTTACAATTCCATTTCATTCCCGATTTTCCAACCTCAGACGATTTTTCACCGAGCCCTTGGTACTGTACATTAATCTCGAACTTAGCACTTTCAATGAATAATATCCAACTCGTAATGTGTACAACGTTCATACTTTTTGAACATTAATCTACTTCAACTCTGCAAACATTGAAACAATTAAAATTCCACCAACAATTTTACACTTTTCCATTCTCCTTTCGCGTTATTCTTCATTAACATGAACGGTTTTTTTTTAAATCACGAGCCAGTATCTTTTCAACGGAATGATTGATGCCGTGGACGTGGCGTATTCGAAAAATATGAAAGTTGGGTTGAAACAAACTCGTGGGGGTTTATAAATCACCTGTTGAATTCATCATTTCCTGTTAAATTTCTATTCACAATTGTGAATCCTGAAATTGGTGACCATAAAATTTATTCGTTGACGAGATGTATTGATCAGTGATGAAAAATCAGTTCTCCTATTATTATAGAAATTTGAGAGCACCATTCTATGATTCCAATATCGAATCTAAAATTTCGAATTCGGCTAGAATGTAATTTCCTCGAATTTTCACCCGACGCCAGATGCAAGAAGAAGTAAGTTTGCAAACTGTATTCGAGTTCTTTGATATTTCCATGATTATTCATTATTTATGTTATCCTCCTTTATGAATTCAGCATAACTCCCTCATAATTTCAAAACGGTGCATATAACGGAGAATGATAATGGGGAGAGTAGAAAGCTCTAAACAAAAAACACCAAGGATATGCTATAAGAACAACGCGAATGCAAACAGAAAAACACTAGCTTTCATGAGATTTTCTGGTTGGGCATTCCGTAAACAAAAGGTATAGCTGTGGCAATTTAAACCTCTTAAATAACATGATTCATGCAACGGGAGAAAAAAGAATGGATGATGCAAAAAAGGACTCTCCTCCCAGAGGATTACATTTCAGGAAAATACATAAAAATTTCATTACTTTCTTTATTCCAAGTTCCCGATTTATGTCAGGTATTTAATTCAGTTCATGATTTAAACATGTGTTATGACAGGACGGAATTTCCTGGTGCAATAATTCCTTTCATGAGAATTTTTTTTGGGTGTGCGCAAAATAAGTTCAAAATTGAGATAGAAGAACAATTAGGTTCAACAAATACCTATCATTTTATTGAACACGGAATTTTGTCCAGATCGCATTACCACAGCCGTCTTTATTAGAAGCCTGGAACGAGAGAAAACTGGCAACGTTGGACGGAGGGATATGGACCTCGGGGGCTTCGCATAATCGAGTTTTCAGTTCAACAAGTCGTAATAGGTTACGCACGTGTTATTGTTTGTGTTTTTGTGAATTAAATAAGTGTAATAAAGTTCAAACTGAAGTGTAATAGTGATTTAAGTGAAGTGAAAGTGTTGTTTTCAGTAATTTTGGTGGGTATATTTGAGATCATCTACTGAGAATCAAGATGGTACGATCGTGTTGTGTTCCAAATTGTAGAAGCAATTATTCGTATCAGAAAGATAGGAATTATGTAAGTTGTTTTAAATTTCCCAAAAATGAAGAGCTGAAGCTTCTATGGATAAAAGCTTTCCCAAGAAAAGATTTTATTCCGACCTCTTCTAGTTCAGTTTGCGAGAAACATTTCGAAGAAAGTGATATTATTAAGAATGATAAATTTTTAAAGCCAGATGGAACCATTCAATTGTTATCATTAAAATATCCTAAATTAAAAAAAAACGCTATTCCCAAAGTTTTTCCAAATTTACCGAAGTATCTCACAAAATCAACTCCAAAACCGAGAAAAATAGAAATAATGATTCAAAAGTCGAGCAAATGGAGAAGAAAAGAAAACATTTAGGAGATAGCAAAAAAAAACCAAATATAATAATAATAAAATTCACTTTGTTATGAATTTTTCGAAATTTTCATTACTTAATATATTTCTATATTCATTCATTTATTTGTTATGTTTGAGAGTTTATATTTATGTTGAGAATTTTATTTAAGTTTTTTTTTTGGCAAGAGATGACCTTACACCTTCCCGTGGTTCTTGCTGAACAATAAATTGAATAAAAATTCAGAGAAATATCATTTCAATTTCAACTTTATCATGAGATTATTGTGCAAAACTTACTGAGATATTCAATTTATTGACTAAGTAGGATCTTATGTTTCTTTTTCTTTCAGCAAAAAATTAATTTGATGACTTGACTAGTGATTTGAATGTGAAATAATACTATATCTCGCGCTATCGCTCCGCACTAGTATACCTACCATTTACGTTCGGATGCGACGATGCCAGACTTCGTTCCAGGCTATCTATAAAGACGGCTGTGGCATTACCAAGACCATAAATACCGTGGAAAATTCCAGTGAAGTATATACGATACCTCTCGAACGACCTGAAAATGTGAAATTTTCAGGATGCCCTGAAAATTTCAAGTTTCTAGATCGTTCCTTTCGGGAGTTATCGTGTATACGGCCAGACGAACAGACTCGAATTTTTCGACGGATTCGGCATTAGTGGGTCGAACCTTGTCGATTGAGACCATTTGCAGCTCAAAATTCGAAAAATACAGACATCGTGACGAAATGATATAGCAAAATAACATTGCTAGACGTTATTGTATCGATTTATCCAAAGTCCGTGATGAAAAATTCAAGAATCAATAAGATATCTCGAAAAATCGACTTATATTTTCAAAAATTGGTCCAATGTCCCAAGAACTATTCAATATTGATTTTAAATAACATTGCTTGACGTTATTGTGTCGATTTATCCAAAATACGTAATAAACAATCCGAGAATTAATCGGATATTTCAAAAAATCGACTTTCGGGTTATGAATATTCGCAAAAAATGAGTCCGATGTCCCAAGAACTATTCAATATGGATTTAAAATAACATTGCTCGAGACGTTATTGTATCGATTTATCGAAAAAACGTAATAAACAATTCGGGAATTAATCAGATATTTCGAAAAATAGACTTTCGAGAAGAAAATATTCGCAAAAAATGAGTCCGATGTCCCAAGAACTATTCAATATTGATTTAAAATAACATTGCTCGACGTTATTGTATCGATTTATCGAAAATACGTTATATACATTTCGAGAATTAATCAGATATTTCGAAAAATAGACTTTCGAAGATAAATATTTTCAAAAATCAGTCCAATGTCCCAAGAACTATTCAATATTGATTCAAAATAACATCGCTTGACGTTATTGTATCGATTTATCGAAAATACGTAATGAACATTTCGAGAATTAATCAGATATTTCAAAAAATCGACTTTCGAAAATAAATATTTTCAAAAATCAGTCCAATGTTCGAAAAACTATTCAATATTGATTTAAAATAACATTGCTTGACGTTATAGTATCGATTCATCCAAAATACGTAATAAACAATTCGAGAATTAATCGGATATTTCGAAAAATCGACTTTCGAGTAATAAATATTCGCAAAAAATAAGTCCGATGTCCGAAGAACTATTCAATATTGATTTAAAATAACATTGCTCGACGTTATTGTATCGATTTATCGAAAATACGTTATATACATTTCGAGAATTAATCAGATATTTCGAAAAATAGACTTTCGAAAATAAATATTTTCAAAAATCAGTCCAATGTCCCAAGAACCATTCAATATTGATTCAAAATAACATTGCTCGACGTTATTGTATCGATTTATCGAAAATACGTAATAAACATTTCGAGAATTAATCAGATATTTCGAAAAATCGAATTTCGAAAATAAATATTTTTAAAAATCAGTCCAAAGTCCAAAGAACTATTCAATATTGATTTGAAATAACATTGCTCGACGTTATTGTATCGATTTATCCAATGTACGTAATAAACAATTCGAGAATTAATCGGATATTTCGAAAAATCGACTTTCGAGTAATAAATATCCGCAAAAAATAAGTCCGATGTCCCAAGAACTATTCAATATTGATTTAAAATAACATTGTTCGACGTTATTGTATCGATTTATCGAAAATACGTAATAAACATTTCGAGAATTAATCAGATATTTCGAAAAATAGACTTTCGAAAATAAATATTTTCAAAAATCAGTCCAATGTCCCAAGAACTATTCAATATTGATTCAAAATAACATTGCTCGACGTTATTGTATCGATTTATCGAAAAGACGTTATATACATTTCGAGAATTAATCAGATATTTCGAAAAATAGACTTTCGAAGATAAATATTTTCGAAAATCAGTCCAATGTCCCAAGAACTATTCAATATTGATTCAAAATAACATCGCTTGACGTTATTGTATCGATTTATCGAAAATACGTAATGAACATTTCGAGACTTAATCAGATATTTCAAAAAATCGACTTTCGAAAATAAATATTTTCAAAAATCAGTCCAATGTCCCAAGAACTATTCAATATTTATTTAAAATAACATCGCTTGACGTTATTGTATCGATTTATCCAAAATAAGTAATAAACAATTCGAGAATTATTCGGATATTTCGAAAAATCGACTTTCGAGTAATAAATATTCGCAAAAAATAAGTCCGATGTCCCAAGAACTATTCAATATTGATTTAAAATAACATTGTTCGACGTTATTGTATCGATTTATCGAAAATACGTAATAAACATTTCGAGAATTAATCAGATATTTCGAAAAATAGACTTTCGAAAATAAATATTTTCAAAAATCAGTCCAATGTCCCAAGAACTATTCAATAATTATTTAAAATAACATCGCTTGACGTTATTGTATCGATTTATCCAAAATACGTAATAAACAGTTCGAGAATTAATCGGATATTTCGAAAAATCGACTTTCGAGTAATAAATATTCGCAAAAAATAAGTCCGATGTCCCAAGAACTTTTCAATAATGATTTGAAATAACATTGCTCGACGTTATTGTATCGATTTATATAAAATACGTAGTGAACAGTTCGAGAATTAATCTAGCATAGTAAAACAGATTTCCACAATATTTTTGTTGCAAATTTTGAAATCATAAATTCTACAATATTTTATAATATCCATAATTTCCTAAAATGATTGTTCCTTAGTTTAAATTCTCAGAAATGAACTTCGTATTTTGTTATAGTTTTCAAGAAGATGAGAAGATATTATTAATTAATAAACTTCTATCTTTATTTCAATTTACCATTAAAACTTCACAACAAAGTTTTGGGATATACTTATGGTTTCTGAATACCTACCCAATTTCTATAACTGTTCAAATCCTCGATCCAACACAATAAAAATAATACTATAATATCGAAACGAATTTATTGCCCTCTTATTCCTAATTTGGAAATGACTATTCACACACAATATTGGGGTCCTTATGATTCTATTGATTCAAACACAGCTGGGGATTTTGTGTTGGTAGAACAGAAACATCTCAAGAAATGTTGGATCATCGGGAAGATTCAATTTTTCAATTTGAGAGGTTACAAAATACATATTACACTAAAAATGGTCATCTTCGATTCATCTCTAACAGAATCTGATCATCTTCATTTTCATCCAGTTCATTAATTATTGCTCGGAGTACGAATAGATGTGGAAACCAGAATAATGTTGATAATTTCAATTCAGAAATTATTTCCAATTTCAAAGTTTCCACACTGCTTGTAATATTTTTTTTCGGTTATTTCCAACGTTTTCCGTCCTTTTGGTTCTTCAATTACTTTGTCCGTCTTTGAAAATTATCGTTTACTTCATTTCCCAAATCCCCCTAAAGGGATTCGAGTATTTTGTGAAAACTTCCATATCTGCCTATCCGCAGTACGGCACTGCTAACCACGACATTTCCAGAAATTCAATTTGCCAACATGTGTTGTGAGCGGATAATAATTTAATCAAATATAAAGTCCTCCTAGCCGTCTCGAAATAATTCGAAGATGGATTTTGCGTAACAATTCAGCATCTGCGGACGTCTTGACAGTAATCCCAGTTCGGAGATAATGTACTGAATACTACACGACATCATTAATTAACTTAAATCCTCTAGGTCTACAGCACAAGGACGTGTGACCCGATTATACGAAGCTGCATGCACTCAACCATGACATGCATCTATGGGTCTATTGCTGAAGCAATTAAACGATTATACTATTTTTCTTCAACAACTTCCTAAGTTTTCATTATATTCTGTGTTTTAATAATAATATAAATACAGCACAGCGGATAGAGGTCGCTTTGGTGGCACATACAATTTTCCTTCGTTGGCATCATTGAGTGTCATTCAATTAAGGTTTAATCAGATGGCGCCCGAAGAATCGATATTAATAACAATCTTCGAAGATACTCTTTGACAAATTGACAGAGTGAATGACAGACTATTGAAATGAATGACAACTGACACTTATGACAGATATTCATGGGGGCAAACACAAAGAAACTGAATAATCCAACCTATTGGTTCCTAACAACTCGATGAAGTTGCGTTCTAGACGCATGGTAAGATTGCATTGAACAGAGCTGCCTGTTGGTCCAAACTAAACCCTGGACTATTTCAAAATATATAATTTGCTATTCACATCTGATTTATGCGTGATGCAAACATGACAGTGCACTAATGCTAAATTCAAGTCGAACACTCGAATCTTATTCTCCTCATTTCCATTTCGAATTCAAGTGGTTGAAAACGTTTCCCAAAGTTTTATATTAATTCAATCTGAGAACCGACGGCAGACGTCATTTTCGTGTGGATCAAGAGCCCTAAGAAAACCACTTTTCCACACTGCCTCTCTGTATTCAAACTTCTAAGAGGATCAGTTCAACTTCGGCATATTCTTTTGTTTTCCAATCTCGAAAATGTTTCGTTTGATTCCTCTGTAGGGTTGTTCCAATACAACTTCTTGAATTCGTTCTTAGGTGGTGAAGACCTGCAATATTTATCGATCAACAGTTTGCTCGCGTATACGGGGCGACACTTTTTTCATCCCCTAAAATTCGGATCCGTTTGAAGACACACTCAATGAACAATTTCAGTTTTATTATTATCGGAATAGGAATGTGATTTCTTTCGGAATATTTCAAATGATTCGACCATGGTGAATAAATTAAGATTAGAAAGAGCACTGCCGTGAAGTCAGGAGCTTTTCAGCGCTCGTTCATCCAACTTCTAGGTAAATTCGCATTTTCCAGTTTCAGAAACTCATCGAAAAAATTTTTGACAGCTGTCAAAAAAATTACAGCAACTCTTTGTCAATTATGCCGAATCAGCTGTTACAGAAATATAAGGAGTTTTTATTCAATAATTCGTTAGAATTCGAAATGGTTATGGTTATGCGATCTGGAAAAAGGTACATAATTTGCCAATTTCTTCCAACCTAAAACTGGATATTTTCAGCAGTTCGATCGCACATAAAACACGAAATTGTTTCGCTTCGGAATTCGTCAAGTTCCAATGAAATTGAAATGCATACCTGACGTTCTTATCCTGTAACGACCATAACGAAAAGATGAAATCCAGTGGATGTGAAAGACCGATTCGAGACATGAAAGGGCGAGATTATTCCTCTCAAAGTGAATCGAAAACACGTAAAACAGTTGTAATATCCTTTGTGATTCACTTCGAGAGCCATTCATATTAAGTACAACTGCTGCAGCGGTCTAAAATTCCTGAATAGTCTATAGCAAGGTTTCGCAAAGCGAAATTCCGCAAATGAATCTCTAAAAGTAGATGTGAAAGAACTAAATGGATCCTTAAGATTCTCCACAAGAGATAAAAGAATACTGAAACACGCCAACACTCTCATATTCCACTGTGTTAGCGGTGCAAATAGGTGGCGGAAAAGATCTGAGTTGCCATTCGAACTATGGAAACATGACGTGTGATGTCTTCTATACAGAAAATGAACTTATCGAGATTCACCGCTTTCTCAAAGTATTGATGGCGATGGCCCTTATAAGGTTTTTGTGTTGATTCAATGATCAATTATGATTTATTTTGAAGACAGTTGGAATTATCGAGCCACAAACACTCACTCAAATATTCTCTCAAAATTATTGGCGATGGACAGGTTGATAGAGGGCTATTCCTTCTCTCTGAGAACAGCTCCTTTTTGCCAGATTCAAAATTCGTTTGACTTTTGTTGGTAAAACTTCCAGTACGAACGAAGAGGTGAGGAGAATATATTTGAATATCCTGCTCATTTCCTTCGAATAAATTAGCAATCTCACTATTCTTTGAATTTAATCTCTCAATTACAATGAGTTTGCTGAAATTATTGAGTTTCAAAGTGTTGACCCAGGAAACCTCTTCGAAATTAGCAAGTAGTTAAAGTTACCAAGTAACTCTTCAACAAGGGTTCTATTCCCAAAGCTGCTGATTGACTTTCTCGTGTATATATATCGTAAGAATCCACACAGCTGATGATGGAATATACATGGCGAAGGGAATGTTGTGCCACCCTAGAAATTATTCGCGATAAACTGAAAGACTATTCATCCGAATATAACTGCAAACCCTCAGAGACGCTACGGAATTTTTATATAATGAGATTTTAAATATAGGTGAAAAAATTATAAGCTTCTGTTGAATTTGAAGGAGTATCATCATAAAACATACATTCAATTATATATTTTTAAAGAAAAATAACGAAGTTTTCTAGCAAATTTGCAGAGTTTATTAATGATCTGTATCCAGAAACACTCATGCATCATTTTCTGATTCAATTAATCAAGTTCAAAGGATATTCCATGACATTACATTCTATAATATCGCACATCAATGTCTATAGTTTTTTTTTTGAATAATTACCACAACCGTACACAGCACAAGCAGGCATTTTGCAGTTGTTTCACTCAATAATTGTCCGTTGAAATATACAACAAACTACTACACGTGATCTGAATTTTGACCTCAAATACAAATGAACCACAAAAATGGCTCAAGAACGCTCGAAAACTCAGGTAATGAGATATTCCATCTGATGAACAGGAAAACCAGTTCAAATTGTTTCTCTGAGTGACGTCATGCGCTAACACGGACGAAAATAAGATTCGTTTAGCACACACCATGTTTCCTTCCAACATGACGCTAACCAGCGAAGTGGGGAAAAAGTGCATCCAAGTGAACAGCCGAAGAAAATTTTGTGGTATAAGTTAGAGCCTGTAAATAGTTGTACATTGGGCAAATTAATCTAACTCTTCATATAAAAAATTTGCGCCAGGTGAAATATTTCTGTAAGATTGATAAGTTATTGCAATCTCATCATATATCTCGCTAGTGACAAGAGAAGCTGGTAACATTACAAGATGTGTTGTTGAAAAAAATAATTGAATCAACTCACCCAAACGAACACTAAAAAATTTGTCTTCTTACCTAGAAAAAAAAAATTCTTTAGTTTCGAAATCGAATCTCACAGTGTGGCGGAAAAACTTTGGCTGATATACAAGGTTGAAGGTTCTTGAAAAACTCAACTCTACAGACCAAAATAAGCCGATTCGAATCTATACAACTATATTCACAAAGTATCAACAAAACAGTGGAGCCTTATTACCGAATAACCAGCCGGAATGAATTGAAGTGAAGTGAAGTCTACAAAGCGACTCATTTTGAAAAAAATAAAGGAAAAAATGTTTTACGTTCAAGTACGAATGAACTTTCACCTTTTTTCAAGTCTCAACGCTAAAATAAGTATTCGGAGCACTCCAAATGCTCATTATCATAAGTCCAAGCGTATTCCTGGTAGGAATACTCAAAATAGAATTATGTGTGGAGATGAACCCAGTAAAACTATCATAATCGTGGTATAGCGATACATTCTGAGAGTCAGGCTGCAATTGAAGCACTGAGCTCTCATATCATCGATTCTGAGATGATATTGAAGTGCCGAAGAAAACTCAACGAAAAAAACCAAAATTAACAAGGTCTATTTAGTCTGGGTTCCTGGTCACTCGAGAATCGAATTGAATGAAGTGACCAACACACTTGCCACAAAAAGGGCAACATCGCATATTCGGTCAAACCGGAGTCGTCTGATCGTTTTGTCGACCCATTTTGTTAAGTGCTTTTCTCCTGCTTCTCAAAACAACCCTAGAACTGTGCCGATCGAGGGTCCTCTTCTTCCTCTCCTTTAACCCTATTTCAGCATCAGCCTGTGGTGGTTCGCCGAGACTCCGTCCGCACCCTCTTGGGGTAAGTACCACGGCCATTGCCGCCTCAGAAAGCACCTCATGAGGATGGGTCTAGCAGAAAACGACGAGCGAAGATTCAATGGAGGCGAGGAAGAAACTCTGAAGCACCTGGTGCCACCTCGCCATCGCTAGCCAACGCAAAAATGCCTTGGACAAGAGACAGGAAGTAACCTCTTTGAAGTCATCCCAGATACTGGACTTCATTAGAACTCTGGAACAGGATGATTAACTGTAGTCTACGTAATGGCGAGAACAGCTCCGATGTTGCAGTGCAATGGAACCCCCCTTAAAATCTACAATCTACAACTTTCGTCGTTCGATGATTTCAGGACCAAATATACAATTCCCTCAAACCGAGCAGCGAGATATCAAAGGAAGATCTGCGTCAACTTCACATGAACTACATACAAAGTTGCGCAAAATGTATCTTATTCCAATATGTCGCCCAAAGTTGTTGTAGAATTTATCCTATCCACGCGTTATGCTCTGAAATGATACCAACACAGAATACACAAGAACTGATTGGAAAAAGGATAAATTTGTCAACGAACAGATAAAATCGAAAGTTTCAAGATAGAAAGGGGAGCACGTTGAGGCAGTTGAGAAAAGGTGAAATTGGCCCTTTCAGACGCTTATCTAATTGCAAATGGCCGAATTAAGTTTCAACGCACGTCTCGGAGATTTCATTTCCAGTTCCGGCGTAGAAATTCGAATCACGAGAAACTGACATTCGTTCGCAAATGTCCAGTTATAAGTGATTGCAAGTCGATCGAAGTTGTCAGCAGACCGAAACCTAATTCTGGAACAGACGAGGAAAAAAAACGTGGCCTCGACAATCTTGAAGTCGTGTTATCCTTCTACTCATTGCCAGTTGGTTTCTCTCGGAAAATTGAGATAGTGGAAGATGATTAATCATGAAGGATAAACATATCAAATTAACAGACTACAACAGCAGATATCACAAAAATTTATATTTCATACTAACATGCTTTGTTCTCCCGAATAGTAGAGACGAAATTAGACAGGTAAGTTGAAACTTACTCCAACTATTCAATTATTGGAAATAATATACCGAAAGTCTGTCGTCAGCCGAGTCGAAGTTTTGTCGGAAACTTCGGGAACTAATTGGATGAAAATTGGAACAAAAATCAGTAACTACCCCGCATCGACTTCTAGGGACTAAATATCGAGGGGATATAATAAAAAAGAATCATCGCTTGTCTGAATCCGTCAGGTTCTCTAGAATTTGATGGCTCAGTGCAAGATTGAAACCTTCGAATTTATTCCTTGAAAATTGGAGTGAATTTTCGATTAGACGAATGCTGCTGAGTTCTCGAACCGGTCGCAAACTTTTTCACCGTTGAAATTAGGTGGTGAACTCCTTTCATGTGCTTGAATTCGGCGATAAATCTCAGAAACGAAGACTTTTATGGTGGCACAATATTCTAGTTTATCTATTCAACGGAACTCAACAACGTGTTCAGTTTACTGACATATAAAAAGAATAACTTGACGTATCAAGGTGAAACTTGATTAAAATGCGATATGGGAACGTCATTTCGATAGGTAGCGTCGGAGGAAATTCGATAAAAGCATTGCTCAACCAGTTCGAATACCTTATAATATTTTTGTGTTTTTTTTTTATATGTGATTACATCGAATTTCATGATGAAACTAAACATATTATTTTTGGAAGTTGGATAATGTTGCGGCGATTTTTTTTCGTCTCTTATGTGATCGATTATTCAATTTTATATATATTTCTATTCGAATCGTTGCATTTGTGAATGGTTCTGAAAATATCGAAAAAAAACTGAAAAAAAAGGCGTAGTAAGTATTATGTTCGTTATTCCTATTCTCAATATTTTGGGCATAAACTGTTTTTACATTTTGGTAGAAGAAAAATGGCGAAATATTGTGCTTCTCCTGAATTTTGGAAAACTCGTCACCGGGTGTTTCAAATATTTCGTTAAAAATTGTGATCAGAATTTTTCCCTAACTTTTCTTTAATTAGAACCCTATTTTTTTTTATTGCGTTGGATTCTGCGAAGAAAATAATCATAGTGTTCAAAGATGTTTATGCTCCCCAATTAAATATTTCCTGAGTTGTTGAAGATTCAGGAATTTATGTCGTACGTAGATAAATTCATGGAATCGGTTTCATAACAATAATTTGTGTTTATAGAAGATAAATTATCTCAATAATTCCCTATGAACGCAGATTATTGTTATAAAACAGATTTTATGAATTTGTCTCAACGTACGTCATAAATTCAGAATATCCTCAATAACTCAGGATTTATTTAATGTCAGGAGTTTAAACATCTTTGAACAATATCATTATTCTATTTTCGCAGAATCCAACGCAATCATAAAAAATTTGGTTTTAATTGAAAAAACTAAAGTTATGGGAAAATTCTGATCACAATTTTTGACGAAATATTTAAAACATCCTGTGACGAGTTTTTCAAAATTTAAGAGATGCACAATATTTCGCCATTCTTCTACTTCGAAAATCTAAAAACAGATTATGCTTGAAATATTGAGAATAGGAATAAAGAACATAATACTGACTACGCATATCTCCCTTTTTTCAGTTTTTTTTCTATATTTTGAAAACTCTTTCGACAAATGAAACGACTCGAATAAAAATATAATTAAAATTAAATAATCCATCGTATAAGAAGAGAAAAAATATTTCGAAAAACTCATTTTCACTCCCTGTATAACTGAGAGTGTTCAGGCTTCAAGAATATTTAAGCTCAGTAGATGAAGTCAAACAATATCATAATCCAAATTTTCAGATTTCAAATAGGACCGGTTTTCAAGAAACGTCTAGTAGGCACTCGAACTTGGGACACCTTGTATATTAAGAGAAAATAAAAAGATTTTTTACGAACTATACACTAATGCATCAAAGACACGCATTCTACCTTCACCAGAACGAATAAATGTCGACAAATTTAGCAGATGTCAAATCAAGGTTTGATCGGTTATCTCAGAATAACAATTATTCAAATAACTTTGAATTTCAAGAGTAATTCAATCTTGAGTGAGAGATTTCAAGACTCCAGACTAGTGAAACTCAAAAAATGCCAAGCGTTATTTTAGAATCACTTTTTCTTATGCTCCGCCACTGGAGGGGAGGAATCCTGCCCTTGTCGAAATCGTGTTGTTCACACTTGCGACACAGAACACACCCATACTTCCTTTCGGCGTTTCGATATAATTTTGTTCACTTCTTAACTCAACT
Source organism: Aphidecta obliterata (assembly GCA_963966015.1). NCBI lineage: Eukaryota > Metazoa > Arthropoda > Insecta > Coleoptera > Coccinellidae > Aphidecta > Aphidecta obliterata. The sequence continues at coordinate 6,106,970 of OZ014436.1, forward strand.
AAATTCCTGATAGATTCCGTGTTATTTCTCTGAAACAGCCATACTTGCCCACTTTTTGAAAACTACTTTCTGACAGATTCCTGAAAATTTATTATCTACTTGATAATACGTGTTCTTTCCCATCGAAAGAACTTTTTCCGTCTGATCCCCGCAAAACACTCCTGATAGAGTCCCAAAAACCTTTTTCGACCGAGTCCCCAAACCACTGCCTTTCTCCGATCTTTATTTCGTCTCGAGAAAATTTCAACCCTATCATTCTAGGTGGTTCCAAATGATGCTTTCGTTTTCTTACAACCAATCACCTCCTCCTACTATCTTTTTAAGGCGGTTCGTGAACCAAACATCGACAATTATGGGTCTGAAACCAATCACCTCTCACATTTCCGACAGTGGTGGTAGAATGTGAAATTTTCCATCTAAATACAGCTTAATTCAGCTATTGAACTATTGACAATAGTTCTATCAAGTCCCTTCATTACATGTGGTCTGAACAAGGTCTGAACATTTCCATCCATAAAATTGTAACGAAATCATCCGAACGGAAACCACAAGCATTGTAGTCCTGATTCGAGAGGGGGCCGATGACCACTCCAACCGTCCGGTGTTGGATCTCTTGCATATTTCACGCGGTACAAATCTGATTAGAGTGTCGGTAAACGCAAATGGGCTATTTCGTAATCTTCGGGGTATGTCTAATGAATTTGGATAAAAAGGTGCGAGAATGAATTATTAAGTTGCTTTTCCCCTCTGCAATATCACGAAAATTATGCTGGCAAACCTGAACTCGAACATCCCACAGATTGCTGCCGGGAACGAAAAAGCCTGATTTTCTGGGAACATGTGGAATAAATTATTCAACAACAAATAAATCCCCAGCATGCTATGCAGAACCTGGATAGATTTCATCAGTTCCCGCTGCGAAGGGATCAGGAGAACTGCTTGCGAATTGAAGTCAGAATTCGTCATTCAATCTTGGAATAGTATGTTATTTTATGGTTCAGAATATCGTGTTAGATTCAATAACAATATTTATGTGATGAGGAATAACTTAAAGCTTGTTTATTGGCAAAAACAATACATTTCATGCAGAAATAGCTGCAGAATAATATGACCCATTGAAAAAACGACAAAAAATTGGAACTGGAATGTTGCAGCTCTTTACAGAAAAAGAAACGAGGAAATGCGGATGTCTGCAGCAAGCATTTAAGACATGTAATAAAAGGTGAGAAATGAAAGTTTTCGGGTTCGCGATCACTGTCAGAAAGTTATTCGAAAGAGAGAATTCCGAACTAAATTCCTCGAATCGAAGAATTGAAATTGCTCATCTCTGTTTTAATGAAATTCATCTGAGCATCGCCACTTCTATTCCGTGTTCATACTGAAGGAATCTAGGTCAGCGAGCCATTCTTCGGAACTCGCTGCTTTCTAATGGCTGCGGAGACGGAGCAACCGAATTAGCGCTGAAATTCCCGAGAGTTTATCACTCGATGAAAAGTCACATTGACGTAAAAACGTAATACTTTTGTCAGATTATCAAATTTTCCGTATTGGAGCCAGGTATTATCAGGTGAGTCGACCAATGAATGCTGCATTCTCGACAAAATGGTTTTCTTCATATGAACGATCCTATGGACCCCGTTCGCCCATCGCGTCCCTCACGGGTCTATTGTGGTCCCCTCCAACTAATGAATGATTTGCATCAGCTTCATCCTTTTGATTGGTTGCGGCATAGCATAGCTCTTTGCAGACTCTGGGTATTCAAGGATTTTCGGAGAAAATCTTATCCTCGCCATTGCTCTTTAGAATACTGAAAGAAGTTTCCTCTCCTGACGAATGAATCCATCATTATATAGAAATTATTAGCTTCCTTAAAACTTGTCCTGTTATCCGAATAAATCGTGAAGACTCTTCGTCGTCTTGCAATGAACCTTTTGAAAGCACGAAGGGATGCTTGTGGGGGGAAGAAGTCAAAAGTTCCAAACGTATCCCTCTATAAACTCCTTCAGGTTTACTGATAGGTCTTTTTATATGATCTTACAATGCCAGATAGCGTTTTTGTTCAAGCACCTTCAAATTTTGTCACCCCTACAGAGTTTCCAAATATAAAAGCATTCTTCTTGAATAGGTTGAGTTGAGAATTTTGAAGTTCTTTCAGTGCTGCCCGACTGTCCAACTCATCTATTTCTGCGATACATTGGTGTATTGCTGCAGCTTCTCCAGCTTCTTCGGGATCATAATCCATGGTTTTTGCTTGTACGTTCTGGCTTCCTCGTCGGACCATCCCTATATCATACTCATTGATCACTGTGGTGTATTTGTCCATCCCAATAGTTTCTTCCTGGTACAACTTCCTTATTCTTCCAAAATAAAAAAGAGTCAGTTGTCATGGAGGACAACTCTGTGATCGGGTCTGCCCTAAGCTGATATGAGAGTGCAAGAGAAAACTTAATAAAGTAGGCAAGAACAAGAACAAGAAGGTCTATTTAGTCTGGGTTCCTGGTCAATCAGGAATCAAAGGAAAAGAAGATGCCAATACACTTGCCAGATAAGGAGCACAAACGCCACTTACTGGCTCACAACCTTCAAGTGATATAGGCAAATGCACCCATGAGAAAGAGTTTTTGGAGAAGGAACAGACTGAAAGTCAAGCACTCTGGAGGATTCTTCTAGGAATGGATCAATCCAAAAAGTTCCTTCCGAACTTCAAAAGTGCAAGATCAAAAAAGTATTTGGATCTCAGTAAGAATGAGTTACGCTTCCTCATTGGCTTTCCCACAGGACATTGTCGCCTTATGCATATGATGAGAATGGTCTCAGCAGAAACTGACGAGTGTAGATTCTGTTGGAAAGAGGAGGAAACTCTTGTTCACCTGGTTGAATGCCACGCTATTAGAAACAAGCGCAAATAATGCCTTGAACAAGAGAATTACAAGAGGAACGAGGATTCAACCTCCTTGAAGCCATCTCAGAAGTTGAGTTCATTGGAGCTCTGGAGCTGGAGGGGAAGCTGTAGTTAGCGCTTTGCGAAAACAGCTCTGTATGGGGGCACAAAAGACCTTGAGCTTGCAGTGAAATGTAACCCCTTTACCTTACTATAACTTTAATTGGAATCTGCCCTTCAGTCTTCCATAATTTCTTCCATGTACCTTGCTAAGGGGTCCTTGTATCAGTTTGCAGGTCTAGCCTTCCCTTGTAATGATAGGCAATATGTGATATTTCACACAACTCACTACATTGTACGACAAAGAGTTCTCGAGCCGACAAAATATTTCTGAAAACCATCAGTTTGATGGCGACGCATTTTTATATTAAGTGCCACGATTAAAATTTTTGATTCCTTCCGACTTACAGTATGCCACAGTGAATTTTCGTTAAAACGATAAAACACGTGAAGTTAACTACCTGAAGATAATCGTAAAAATGCAACGAGATAATGCGAATCATGGTTACGTTCTCTTTTGAATAGCTCCTCCAAGATCCTACAGGGTGCCATCCTCCCTGTTCAAGAGTTATCCCTGAAACAATGTTGTGTAATTGGCACCTTGAAAAATTCTTCTTTGTCTTAAACACAGAATGATATTGCAATTTTTGATGTTATTGAGGATGGTTTGTTTCGGCTAATTATGAAGCAACTTCTTCAGGCTAGTCTTTGATTTTCCTTCTTCGCAGGATAAGTATATCAGCAATTTTGTAATTTCTTCTGTTCGAGAATCCTCTGAAACATTTAAGAGATAGTGTTGCCTGACTGATTCTCACATGTTACCCATTTCTTCTGAATGCCCTGCAAGATTTAATTATCAACATTGTTCCATACAAGATTTGATAATTCGTATTTCCCTTTTTTTCTCGTATCTCTGGCATTTTGGAAGGATTTCACATTGTGACTGCCCTTAGATGGTATCGTTATGGCTGCCTAGGGATTACAAAGATCTCCAACAACGCCGCCACGGTATTTTATCTTTGCCATTTATGTAAAACGTTCCTTTCACGCAATTTAATTTTTCGGCCTCTTTTTGGGCTAGAAAAAATAGGAACGTAAAGTGCCAGGGCGTATGGAAATATCTGGAGTATAATATACGTATTTCCGGAACGTTCCATTTGTGAATGGGGAATATTGAGAATCCTTCGTGATTTTTGTTCATTATTTTCAATGATAAACCTCTGGAATCGTTCGAGAAAATATTTAACGGTTACTTTCACGATTTGAGATTGGGGATGTAGAACACAAAAATTAATATAATACCCATTTTATATTCCTCCCTTAACAAGTTTGGATTGTGCAATTTACGGAAAATTCAAGAGAATTTCAGGAGAATCGTTAAAAATGATGTAACCCTATAAACTCTGGAAGAATGTTGGAAGTTGGATCACTATATTATCTAACGTGGTGGATTTTGATCAAAGTCGATTCGAATTTCTCATCTCGAAATATACACCCAAAACTTTCACTTCATTTTGGGTTGTAATTTTATTACTTCCGAATAGAATAGTTAATTCCGTTTCGAAAATAACCTTTGTATTTAAGAAAATAAAATTTTTTTTCAAGGTTTAAGAAAAGTGCATTCGACCTACACCATACACTGGATTCACTCAGAAAAAAAACTGCAACTGTCTAGGAGCCCCTCAGCAGTCCGTGCTGCGATAACCATGGAGGTATCCTCAGCAAAAAAATGTAATGATCCAAGCACAGACCCCTGAGGAACTCCAAACCTAGTATCCATCTTTTGAGAGCATGAGTTTTGTACTTTAACTTCAATAAGCCGATCAGTTAAATAGCTTCCACGCCATTTAAGGAATATGACAAATAATGTATTTTTTTATAAACTCCAGAAGTTGAAATCACGATTTATATTGAATATATCATGGATGGAGGGATGGGGAAGCTGCATTCAAAATTTTGTCCAGATCGCATGACCAGAATCATAGAAACCATAAAAAATCATAACTTTCATACGAGAAAGCCTAGGGACTTTAAATTTTCAGGATAGGTGTGGCTCTCGAATGTCGTGGTCACGTATATCAATGAGCAAAATTAGACTAGGGGTTCCGTAAATATGGCCGTTCAATGAATGAATTTTGAGAAGTTTTGTCCAGATCGCATCTCCCAGACCATAGATACCGTAGAAAATTCTAGCGAATTATCGGAGAAAATGCGAATCTATCTCCTGACTCTTTTTTTTTCAACATGAAACAGCTAAAGAAATTAATTTCCTCAGAGAAAATCAAATCATCATTCGTAACTCCAACCCGTTTTCAGCTTTCTACATCCTCATCAATACAGTTTATCGATGATAAATTTGATGTGAAACACTTTTTCGATAAAATTCTATATAATTTCCTTTAAGGAAATGAATGAAAACACCTTCGTTTCAACAGAAATCATCCGAAGGAGAATGAGTGAGACCATAAATTATCGACCAAGATATATGTTTTTCATTAAAAATTTCCGGGAAATGATTCCAAGAATCAATCGGGATACCTAAAGGAAGCACTCCGGCTGAATTCATTTCAGATGAGAGGATTCGTCGATTGCATTCAGATAAAAATATCCTCAGAAAAGAATCAATTCACGATGAGATTTCAAAAGGTGAGGTAAATCCGTTTTTATAACGAAACCTCATACAAATCAGACGTCATAATAGGGATGGAGTGAAAAGAATTATTTTCCGCGGACTGATGAGCATAATTACAACTAGATTTTCCTTCAACCAGCCGATGTTGAATATTCGCTCGATTTTGTGCATGTCGAGTTTCATTGATTTTATGAAGTTAATTTTTTCGAGTGACTCGACAGTTGTTCACAACAACAAACAATCGTGACCATGCAAATATAGCAAGCCACTATGAACATGCTGAGAATTGTTATAGATTGCCCGGCAATTTATTCAATCGAAATTTGATGAATTGAAAAACAGGAACAATAATGTCAATACTTGATTTTCATGAAAACCATCTAGGTTCACAAAGTTTTTTTTCCTGTCCGATTCCGTTGGTTAATTATAGGAAGTGAAGACCAAAGTGAAAAATCTCGTTCGCAGAAATCGCCAAGATTGAAAAATTAATATGCAGAAAGAAATTCACAGGTGAAAAAACCCAAGTCCACAGGCAATGGAAGTAATTAAACGCCGTTTGAAAAATGGCCAACAAATTTCGCGAAAATCAATTTAATCCATTAATTTCCTCAGTCCGATATTCTGCTTTCTCCTTGCTTTCGGCACAAATCTGGGCATTTTCGGTTTATGTTAATTCGGTCCTGACGAATAACGATAGGAAAAGACTTTCCTCACTGAGGTGAAAGTGGGATTTCACCCTCTTGAATAATATTCCCGACAATCTTTTTGTTTTGAAGCCTTAGGATTTGAACACCACCCTTATTACCTTCTTTGGGGCCACTGAATGGATCGCAGAATTCCAAAGTAACTATAGAGAAGGACAGTTAAACAACAACGATAAATATCGGCTTATTATACGACAAAATCGGAGAATGTGGATTTCATGGTATCCCAGTATTTCTTATAGGTATAGGGGATGCGATTCTAGACCTAACGGAAGATTCCATAAATTGAATTGCGAAGGCCTTCACGTGAACAAAATATATAAGTATGGGCACCCATGCATTTCTCATGAATCCTTCCACAATAACATTAGTTCTTCCTCGAAATTCGACGATACATCATTCCAATACTCGGTACTCCAGAATGAAAATCGTAGCGTAAAGAATTCATCGAGAAATTTTTCCTACGAAGGACTCGAGTAGAAATAAATGCGAAAAAACTCCCTTATCGAATCGAATAAGATGAGATAAGATTCATTTTTGGTGTTTTCATACCAGAGTGTTTACACATGTCAAAAATATACATACATACATAACCATCTGCAATCCATATAATTCAGTAATCACTTGAGATTAATAAACATTATATGTTGTTGTACACTTTAACTAAAACTGTATAGATAAATAGATCAAATTTACTTATTGAACCAAAAATAATCCAATCTGAGGTCTCGAAGAACTGTGGAACCCTCAAAGATAAAGAATGATTAATGTAATATAAATCCCATGCAATATGCAATACGCAGCTATCAAAGACTATGCACATCATTTTGAGAAACCTCAGTCAACAGGTTGAAATACCTTACGGTACCGGAAATTACTGATGATGCCTTCAGGAAGCGTATAATGAGAGCCCATCACATAAAGGAAAACCCTACCTTCACCACTCCCTCTCTTCATAAATATGATATGATGCAACATAATTATTTATATTAGATTTCAATCCTTTTTGTTTCGCTTTGTGTAAATACCAAGCAACATATCAATAATTTACCAATTCGATTCTTTGAAAATATCAACCTTCCCCATAGAAATTCCGAAATTTTTGGATATCAACCATGCAGATTGAAATAAAAGATAATTTCAAATTCAAATTATGATGAAACCAAAATTTCCGCCACCTAAGGAAAACTGGGATTTTAATGTGCCTCATGAATTATTACAAAAGCTCAACTACTTAACCCCCGAAAATTTTCAAAGGGTGATCAAGTAGCGACGTTGAGAACATCCTTGTGAGGAAATTGCTTCTTCGTTATTTGAGCTTTTCTGAATATTCAGCTACCAAGTTATTCCTTCATAAACAGGCGGTGTTTTTAAGTTTATATACTCATACCATTTTCCCCCAATTATGATCTGTGCAGTGATTTTTTTTATAACTTTTTACATACATTCCGAAGTTTATCTACTCCACTTTCAACTAAGAATAATGTTAATCGAATATCTCGAGAAATCATTCAGTTATGCGAATCAAAAAACGAACACTGTATGAGGGTTCATTACCTCATGTGGCATAATAATTGATAAACTGTCAATTTTTTCCTGCTGGTATCGGAATTATATCCAAATAAATTTAATTTTCGCTAATTTGAGCACCATTCGGTTCTATCGCTTCAACAGATTAATTGTCTACGAATATTCTATTGTCGACAAGTTGAAAAGTTTTCAAACGATAAACTGTTATTGTTACTGTTACAATAATAATCTGCGAGCCGTTGCATGGAAAATATGAAGTGGCCGTACGTATAGCACGGTATTACTATTAGTATTCCAGTACAGCAAATATTGCGGTGTCGGTAAATACAATTTGCTCGATGAATGTAGTTAACCAAACAACACTTCATTTATGACTGAATGAATTTTCAGCGATAACAATGAGAAACGATTTCATTCGGAAATGATATGAATTATACAAATAGATCTGTCATTTTTCCAGAGGGCAGTTCGAACTATTGAGTTTTTGAACCGTTGGCTTCCCAGGAAATTTCGAAGACTTTCAACAAATATATTCTTGAATCCAATTATTTCGAATACTCATATTCAACTCATCCACCATTTATCGATGCGCATGAATTCCACGCAGGCGCGTTGCGAGTTCACGCTGACGTGTTCAATGAACGCACTGTAAAAGGGAAGATATAAGACGGTTATAGCGGTTTTTTGAACGGGGAAGTTTTGATTCTGCGTCACAAACATGCTAAGTCGAAGGTGGGAGAAACGAGCAGTATAACGATGTATAAAGCGTCCCATATTGAGACTGGATAGTGGACTGAAATGATGTATAAAAATCTCCAAAATCGATCGAAAACGTCTGGCAGAAATTGATGCTTCCGAAATATCGTCAGAAAAAATGGAATCGAAGTAGAAAATCAAAGGTAAGTAACGATCATTATCGATTTTTCTAGTTTTCAGCTTTTAACGAGATATTATCGATATATTTTTGGGAATTGACAGATATTCAACATTGTACACACATTTCTGTTTATCAATTTCTATTCATTCAACAACTAATATTTATCTGCGTCAATTGAATGATTGAGTGCCGATTAAGTCGAAGACTGGAATGAAATTCATGAACATTCAATATATGTTTTCATTAGATCCGATGATATATGAAAAATTTGTGACCCCACTAATGTAGATTCAGGAATGGGGAAACGTCAGAACTAATAGTTGTTTCGCCTGTTTTTGAGGCATCCAAATAGTAGGTATATGTTTATGACTGTTGGTTGATGAGATTCTGGTTGCGAAATCGATAAAACAATTTTGCTGGGTATTCATTTCTTCCCCATATTTACTCTTCCATTTTTATGTTATGCACCTGCCAAATATTATATTCATATTTTTTCACCATAGGTAAGTGCCAAACTTTAGTTTCCTAATTTTCATAAAAAATATAGTTCAATTTTGATATCAAGTAAATTTTAATATCCACTTTTCAGACGATCGTTTATTGAATTACAATTCTAACGACGAATAATATGTACTTTGAAAATCTATGGATTATATCGAAGAGTTCATTTACAAATCTATCCCGCCATGTTGAAAAGAAGAACAATTTGTTTGAAAGGATCATTTCCAGAGTTATTGAGGTTACTATATGCAGCAAATCTGAAATTCTAGTCTTTTACCCCAACAAGAATTCCAACGATGTACGTGATCCCAAAACATTTTGTCTAATTTATCCTGCTTCGTAAACTCCATAAGACGAAGCCAATCTCGGCATATTGGTCCTGAAAAACTTTGAGGAATATCTTGAGCAGAAAGGCCTGCCTGGAACGTATTTTCAATAAAACTCTCCGCCTATAGAGAAAATTAACCTGGGGCGAGAAACCCACATTCACTTTACTGTACAAGGAAATTTGAACGAAAGGGATTTTTTAGCGAGAATCTAATGGATCATGGTAATAAACCTATTTCAGACTTTTCAGAAGGAGCGTATTGCCCCGTTTCAGACAATTGCTTTTGAAAGAACGGCAAAAATAATTCTGATTCGTTACATTAAATTTTTGGTTTGGCAGAAGGTGAATGGAAAAATCTCAAGTTATTTCAGTTTCACTGTTTTTTTAATCTCAGCTTCCTCTCGCAACAATATTATGAAGAAACCTTGCCTAATTTCATTCCTCATGAAATCCAACAAAAAAAAGGAATTCGTTCCAGAAAAATCGACTAAATGAAATTATATTCAGTCGATTTTCAAGGTTTTTTTTTCAATCAAATAATATTCTTCGCACAAAAAAAATCGAAGATGGCTCTTATTGAAGAATTGATATTAGAAATTAACTATTCTTTTCTTCATATACCAACTTTCAAATCATACGAATTCTTTTGCTACATCTATTACAGCATATTTTCGCTTTTTCCATACATATCATATCCTTCTCTGATGTTAATAATCCGAAATTATAATCAAACTTGCTCAACGTGAAAAAAATTGACGAAAAATGGAGTGAGATGAGTAATTTTTAAAAAAATACAGAAAACCAAATAACTCGTAAACTGTTGATTTTTGGATATAAATAAATATGGCTCAAATGAGTCTTTCTAATACGTCCATTAAGGTTCACGTCAAATTTGGAATCACCAAAAATAAATAAAGCTACATGTTACATATTTTTTTGTGAATAAGGTTTACTTTAGTGGGTATATTTCCTGTTTGTATTTCTCTCGTCTCAGTAAATAAATACAACCTGTATTCACAGGTTCAAAACATGTTCTGAAAATGAAAGAGTAAACATGGGAAAGAACTGAATACTCAGCAGAATTGTTTTATCGATTTCGCAACTAGAATCTCATCAACCAGCAGTCATAAACATATACCTACTATTTCGATGCCTCAAAAACAGGCGAAACAACTATTAGTTCTGTCATTTTCCTATTCCTGAATTTACATCAGTGGGGTACCAAATTTTCCATTTTCGGTCGAGAATTTTCAGAATCCGGATTAGAAAAAAATCTGTGATAGATCGTGAAAAGAAGTGTCGAAGAAATTGCGTTTTGAGTCAAGTTAGAAGTCGTATTCGTTACGCGAGTACGAACAAAAAGGCTAAGATCACTCTCGGAGTGAGTGAATTTGTTTTCAAGTAGGTACATTGGGGGATTAGGTGGCTTGCAAATCAAGATAGGAAAGTTCAGTTCAAAGTTTGACCCCTATACGTGTAAATGGTGTTATTGTATTCCCCAATATTATTGATAACTCGACCCGAAATAGATTTGATGTGTTTCAATGTAAGGAATGTAAATACAATTGTATTTTTCTTGTACCGACACAATTGATCTCCTCGTACACTTGGATTAGTTTGCATGAAGTAAGGAAAGTAGGAGTTTAATTGTCTTATTTAATTATGATTATGCGAAACTAGGTGAATGGTTGATGTTTTTGTTGTTTGTGAAAAGCTCGATTTTATGTACGCATTTTACCATTATTTTTCGTGAATATAGTATGATCTTTTGAATTTTTTGGGTTTTCTTTCCTGAATACCTGCTCCGTAGAAAGGATGAAACAGAAGACTTCCTCTTCGTGCAGGAAGCACGAACTCAATTCTTTCCGGACAATAGATAAATTGGTGACAGCGGGTAAGAATATAAAATCATACTGATATTGCAACATAATAAATCGTACCATTATTGAGGGTACATTCGTATTATTTAAATACCTCACTTAACATGACATAGCTGATCCCCTCCTCTGAGCTATAAACATTAGGTCCTGCCTGTAAAACAACTATGTCATGTATTTCAGACAGATACATTATGCAACAAAGCCCTTTTTTTATATCACAAACATGTATCAGAGATAGAGTTGAGATGTGGAAAGACTCCATAATTTGAGCATATTTATGAAAACGTTCCTCCACTCTATAGAATGTAGACGTGCAATCTCCCTAGCTAGGAAATATGAGCGTCTCTGTGACATCGCAGTTATGCATCAGCGCTCTCTTTGTGATATATCTGTGACATATCCCATGATATGTTTCTGTTATAAAGCTGCTCTACAACATGGTCACTTGGTTCGGTCCTTAATGCCAGAAAACAATTCAAAACTTCCACTTCATACTCCGAACACTCCTAAAGTCAAATTAATGAACGTATGTTTCAAGCACGATACACGAGAAAATGAAAATCATCCCCGAAACAAATACTTTCATTATTCGGAATTTCACCAGGTATTTGACAGTGATGGCAACATTTGCTCACCGACTTGTTCGTCGAGATATTTATGTGGGGCTCATCGTTGAGTTGTATAGCTGAAGAGACTCCATATTGCATACGAGTTGAAAATAAATCCCTATTTAGCTGCATTTCACGGAATATCCCGCGCTGTATGTATATTAATGAAGCTAGAATGGGTAGGTACAAGGACTAATTTATTCCGATACCAGGCAGCTGATTACAGTTCTTGTTGTAGAAAGGTGATAAACAAAGCAACAACTTCGAGCAGAGCGGAGGCATAATGATACTCAAGGCGGTTTTGCAAGATCAAGTAAACGTTTTATCAGAGCAAACAAACTATTCACCGTGAACTTTGATTATTGAATATATCGGGAGGAATAATCCCGAATTTGATGCTAGAGTGCTTGGAGGGTTTATATACCTACCTCGAGCCCGTTGAGTGCAAAATACTTCAGAGATTGCAAGGTCTTATCACGTACATTACCCCTTAATTCGTACGTTACTGGGTAAATGGAGAATGCTGCGAGAATACAATGAATTCTGCAGTTTTAAAACACGAATTCCACGTTTTGGACGACTGCTGAGACATTGCAGTTTTCCTATAAAGATTTCACGTATACAACATTCCCTTACAAACTACATTCATTTTGTCAAAAGAAAAACAGAATAATAAGATGGAATAGTACAAGAAAGGAAAGGGTGATCTGAGCAGTATCAGGAAAAATATTTATTTTCTGATACGTATACAACTGATCGTCGAAAAATTTTAATTTTTGTGATCATCGAGTCTTTCATCTCAAATTTCAACAACTATAACTAGACCTTGCCGACGCCTGTATCTCCAATATTTTTTGTTTTATAAAGAATAAAGAACCCAGTCCGCATACTCATGTGAAAACTCCCATTGTACAAAGTGCAGGAACTCTTTCTCAGAAGATATCGCCGATTGATCTGAAAAGGAGATTTTACATTCCGAAAATAGCAGTTGAGGACAGAGAACTAAACGATCTGAATCGTTAGGAATTCCTTTTTGAAGAACCATCTTGCATTCTCGACTGATTGGTCAAAGGATATGGAGGTTTAGAACGCTCCCAACTGCCCTGCCATTCGATATATTCATATGGGTATAATTCGATGGGAATCCAAACATTGATACCCTCATTGTATTCAGTTCATTTGAGATCCTTTTATGACGAAGATCCATTAAAGAGTATTTTTCATGATATAATTCGATGGATATCGAAAGAATATTGCAAGGAATACAGTTGACATTACCTTCAGATCCTTTTCCGAAACAAATTCACTGTGGCTGTATTGCATTGTAAAACGAAATATGGTCTTGGTTCAATATACAATTTACTTAAACAAGCAATCAATGTCACCCCATTTCTTCAAATTCCAAATTCAATCGAACCAAAGTGCTCTCATAATGAACTTCGAGCATGCATCTCCCTAGTTAACCAAACAGTTTTCGGATAATAAATGAATATCAAGGCAAGCGCCGTGAACAAACGACGCCACTTTCCACAGCCTTCTGTGTTTCAACTGGCACGTAATTAATAAGAATTAGACTGAGTGTACAATGACGAAAACCCCCTAGACTGCGACCTCAGCCCTTGAATTCACAAATTCAGTTACCACTAAAAAAATTATTGTGATTAATTCAAAGGCGCTGGAAATGGGATGGAAGGGAAAAGCAACACAATGGTTTTTGTGCCTGTAGTTAGACATTCGAATTAATAACTTTTCTCGTCACTTAATTTGATCTCAGTGATAATATTTAATTGTTTTTCCGTTCTACATTACTATATTCGCCCCATTCAATTACTTCATGCCATGAGATGAGAATATTCAATGTGGTTTGATTTTCTTTTTTTTTCAGGAGGGATCCTCAATGACAAACTATCTCTGATAGATAGAACTGTGTAAGACTTCGTGTGAAGCACAACCTAATCAAACTTAACCTAACCTGCTTCTTTTAGATTCCGGGCATCTATTGCCTATTAACCTTTTGACTATTTTTGTTCTCATCTCATTCAAAATCTTTGTCATGTGATTATTGTGTTACCTATGACTTTCATAGGAGAGTCTCTTCCTCTTGATGTTTCAAATTGAGTGTACTCAATTTCTGTTTCTACGTAGTTTATCTCCGAGTCTTTTGTGATAGGTGGGTTTCCTCGTCACATCTTTTGCAGGGTTGTAGTCAACTAGTCTTTTTAGCTCATCATTGGGATGTCGACTTGCTTTCTCAAATAGCTTTTCGGCTTTCTTGCATAGGAAATCTGTGACAGTTTCCATTCTAAGTCTCTGTGGATTTGTTGGTTTCTTACGAACCACGCCATATTCATTGCTGCTCTCAGCAGTTTCGTGCTTTGGTTCATTTGGCTCTTTCTTTCTAGTAGTGGGTACAGTCCACTCATTGCTGAATTTGTTTTATTCACTACATATTTCATATGATTTTTCCATGTGAGCCCTTCGTCTAGTTCTACTCCTAGATATTTGACTTCATTTTCCCATTTTATCTCTCCTCAATCTTTCCTTAGGTTGGAATTCATTTCAATTATCCGCTTCTGTAGTAGAATAGCTTGGCTCTTTCTGCTATTTATTTGAATTTTTCATCAAATGAACCGTTCATCTGAATCTTCCAGTGCTTTTTGCAATCTTCTGTATAAGACGTCTGGCGTGTCGTCTGCATATATGGCTAGCAGATTTCTTGGGTTTTCAGGAATATCGTAGATATAGACGTTGTAGAGCAGAGGTCCTAGAACTGATCCTTGGGGCACTCCTGCCTCTACTTGTCTGGTGGAAAATAATGTGTCATATATTTTGACATGAAAATTCCTGTTCCCCCAGTAGTTTCTTATTATCTCACAGGTTTTGGTAGTATAGACTGCCATCATCATCTTGTCGGCAAATGTGTCGTTTTCAATGGCCCACTCTTCATATGTAACCCTCACATATTGTGATGGCGCCAAAATGTAGTTCTGCCTTTATCCGAACTTTATTTTCAGGGATAAATAAACATCAACAGAATACAGAACAAAACATCAACTATGCTTTCGAGTTAATAATTTCGGAACATTTTCGAGCTTTTTCTAACGGATCAGTGATATTCGAATTGAACATGTTTCAATCAATCCAGCAATAAATATGACACACTATGAAAACAGAAACTCTGTCTGAAAGGTCGGGAAATAAATGAGTGGTTTCATCACAGACAGTTCAATTAGCGGACTGAACGCAAAACAGAAACAGCTGATGAATGGAATAGCAACAGAATTGATTTTTGTCAAAATGGCGAGTTTAACGGATTTGTTCGTTATTCTTCAGTGTTGGTTTGGACAATTTGGCGATTTTCGACGAAATGGTGCATCGGAATTATTTGATCCGTCGGAAGTGAATGTATCTGTTCGGTTTTTATATTCTGGCACGAATATATTTTAGTCCAACAAAAAAATAATAGCCGATATCTTCGAAATCAATACCTGCCTATGAGGCGCAATGATTCCGCCTGCAAAACAATGCGCACCAAACCGTCACTTTTCGGGCATGTGGAGGTGTCTTGTATCTTACGAGAATTTTATTGCGGCTTATCAGGGAGGGATATTGTCATTTCAAATTCAGCATCGACTTGTTGATTATTCAGCAAAAAGACTGCGTGAATTATTCGTTTGCTATGATCTCGTCGACATGCTCTCTAAATGAAATAGACCACTCTATAATCCAAGTGAATCTCGGAGAATATCATTATAGTTATAGTTAAGTGAGCGGGTTACATTTTATTGTGACCTCAAGGTCTATTGTGCTCCCCGCACATCCTGAAAACTTCAGTTGATAGCACACAATTGAATTTCTGTTGGAATTGTCTGTTCCTTCTGGTACCAATCTGAATTCCTTTTTAATTAAAGCACGTCCAATACTGGATACTCTAATCTAGAATTTCTTCCTGGATGGCAAATGAAAACTAATCCATGTCCAGTTTTAATTAATATTTTCACAAAAGTTTTCATAGAATTTTCCGGCCTTGCATTATATTTCAGCTATGTTTATTAATCATACAAAATTTGGTAGGTACTTAGCAACTTCAATTAAAATGTTTTTCAAATGCTCATTGTGAATTCCAGAAGATTATATCACATTGTGGCTCTCCCCCTTACGCCTTTTGTCGACAATGGCAAAATTCATTTTCAGGCTTGAGAGGATACGAATTGTTACGGCATCTTTCTGGAGGAGGGGACTTTTTTACAGATAGTCGAACGGTTCTGATTCGAACATTTCCCATCTTTCTCCAACGTTAGGGCATCGAATATCCAGAAACAAAGAGAATATTCCGGTTTTTTTCGAATTCTTAGAGTATAAATCTCGAATCTCGGAATGATTTCGAAAGAGTTGTTCGGTGAAACTGGTATATTGATGGAACATCAAAAGGACGGAGAAAAAAGATGCGAATTTCCCACGAAGGTTCATAATTTTCAAGTACCTTGTTTTTTTCTAAATAGATTTCATGAAATATCTTATTTTCTGTCCCACGGACGATCAAACCTGCTACACACAGGCAACATTATGAATTCAGCTAAGAGGATTAATGCCAAACAGAGACTGATTCTCGGAACTGTGTTTCATACACTTAATTCTCATAGATTCTGAGAAAATGTCTGGACAGCAGACGGGCAGATATATTCAATTTAATTGGGTAAATTTCAGGTAGGGTCTGCCCACGAAAGATTTCAAAGGTTCGAATAAGTTTGATTATTATGGGGAATAATGAACACACATTATGGTGAATAATGATTTTCAGTGAATTTGAAGTATTGAAAGGAATGCTGAAAAATTTAGTTTCATCATTTTAGCTTCATTCCCCAGTTTTAATAATACAAAGCCTTCCACCACAAAGCTATTATGGGATATTTACTCTTTAAATTCCACAATTTTCTTTTTCCCCGTCAAACTCACAAAAACTGCACTGATAATTTCTTTATCTGCTTATTTCATGAAAAATATATTTGATTCATTCATGGCCAGCTTGTCGCTTTCTAGAGGTAAATAAGTAATTTGTCCTCGCATTATAACATTAATTTCATAGATAGTTTCCCCAGTTATTAATCTAATTATTCAGTTATGAAACTCATATCACAGACTGATGTATTTTATGGGCGAAAGTTTGTCCGGACAAGGTAGTCTGATATAATTTGGGTACGTTTTCAAAACTACTCATGGACAACAGATGGGTAAGGTGTAGGTCACGTACTCTTCGTAAGGAGAAATATGAAATTTCTCAACATAGTATGTGTATAACATCTTCCCAGAATATGTAGAGTCTACTCACTACAATTAAAATATCTCTAGACCAGTTTTAGAGAAGATAAAGAACTAATCGGCTTTTGGAGGGTTGGTATATGTAAGCCGCGATGAATTGAGCGACCTCTCTTAAACAGAAAATAAATCGTTGAATGTCATTTGAAACATTTCAGAATACAGTAAGGCCCGGTTTCTTCACATCCGAATAAATAAATGTATCCTATAGTTAAGTTTTATTCTCAGAATAAGAGAAATCTCCATCTCTTCACTTTCAGTTAGCGCTATTCTTGGAATAAAAAATCCTTATTGAGAAAATAACTTATTCGGTACCAAAAGTCGTAGTTAACGGTTATTCGACTGATTCGACAGAATAAATACGTCAGCACAAATTTATGTCAGGATTGTCACGTTAGGTAAGTTAGGTTAGGTTGTTTTGTTTTTCAACGAGTAATACGTTTTGTGATTTCGATTGTTGTTTTCGAGGTATATTTCTCCATACTTGAATATGTAATTTTGGAACGAGAGTACCTATGTATTGAGGACAAGATTTGATGATTTTCCATAAATGGAATGATAATGAATTCGTATTTCAAAACATACAGCTCAGTTCATTCAAATTCAAATCTTCAGAATCGGACTACTTGGTAAGTATTCAAACCACATGTGCCTAGAATAATTCTAGTTTCAAATTTAGTATTCACTTTATTATAGTATTTTTCGATTTTAGGAATTCAAGTCGTGCTGTAGTCCAATGGATAAACTCTGAGGTTTCTGGCAACTGGAGATTTTTATGTCAATTGGAGACTTTTGAGGAATTAATAAAAGTACTGTAGGGCGTATTATCAAATAAATGATTGAAGATTACTGAACTATTCGATACTTATGTTCATCTTCCACAAACAGATGATGAACAGGTAGAGGCAGAAGGAAAATTCTATCATAAAACTTGTTTTCCCAGAGAAATAAGAGCCATAGATTGTACACATATAAAGATTCAATCACCTGGAGGAGAAAATGGAGAAGCTTTTCGTAATTGCAAAAGTTTTTTTTCTTTGAATTGCCAAGTCGCTTCTAACGCTGGCTTAAAAATTATATATTTGGTATGTCGTTGGCCTGGTTCTGCAAATGACAGCCACATATTTGAAAATTCGTCTCAGAAAATAAGACTTGTTAACAGGCAAATGGGCAATGGTTTCTTAATAGATGATCGAGGCTATGCATGTAAACAGTACATCATTACTTCATTAGAAAACCCAGAAAATTAAGTCCAAGTCCTTTTTAATGAAGCGCATATCCGAACAAGGAATATCATCAAACATATGTTCGGAATATGAAAAAGGAGTTTCCAATACTCAGGAAAATAAACTTGATTCGGTTACGTGATAATTTTTTTATTCCTCAATCAACTACATGCGCTACAGTTTCGAGGACAATTCTTCTCTTCGTCATGCTACAACGAAAATGCACAATTACATCAGGGAAGAAAGAGTTATAAGAACACTAAAATATTCCTCCTTTACTTTTTGGTAAACTTATATTTCTTATATTTAACTCATTCAGAAAGGAATATTTTAGTGTTCTCATTGTTACATTAGGGAAGAAAGATTTATGAAAACACTAAAATATTCTCTTTTCCTTTTTGAATGAGTTGAATATAAGAAATATAAGTTTCCCAAAAAGGAAAGTTTTAGTGTTCTCATAACTCTTTCTGCCCTAATGTAATTGTGCATTTTCGTTGTAGCCTGAAGAAGAGGAGAATTGTCCTCGAAACTGTAGCGCATGTAGTTGATTGAGGAATGAACCAAGTTTTTTTTCCTGATTCTGATTTTTTGGCAACTTATATAATTTGAATTTCCAATATTAATTATATATTTTGCAATAAGATGTCAGCTCGCATTTGCTCAGAAACTTAAAGTGGCTTTTGCATAACATAGCAATAGATTTCAATTAAGAAATTTTTAAGGGATACGATACCATTGGGGAATTTCCAGGAGATCCAAATAATGAAGATATGAGTGAAGATGGTGACTCTCGTAGTTTTTTTCTTGATTATTTTGCAAATGTATTCATTAATGGAAACACAAGTTTGTATAATCAATAAATATTCTTCCACATAATGTAATTTTTATTTCCCCTTGTGTGTTTATAGGCTCTGCCTCAACTCAGATCAATTTTATGATAATAATAATATTAAAGGAATGAAAGTTTTTTGTCTAAAACCAGATAAACATCAAATGGTCGAAAATAAATTGTATATACACCATACCATCATATGTGAAAAAAAGGAGCAGCTCTTTCAATTAGTGCAAGAGCTAGCTATCTATCCCACTATAAAATTCAAATATGCAAAAAACCATACGTCACATCTAATAAGAATATCTTTCTGTTATCTTGGTATTCAACTTTAAAAAATTTGTCGAATGGATATTATTTTCATAATTCAATAATTCTTTCAGTTTTCTCAAATGATCAACTTTTATTGTCACTTTTTTTATATTAACAATTAAATATTTCTATATTTAAAATTGAGTCTGAGGATCGTAAATAGCAATAGATATAATTCAAAGTTCAATGAAAAGAATGGTACATACAATTTAAAAAATGAGTGAATAAAAACCCTAATTACGGATTATCAATTTGTTTTTTTTACATCATAATTGATATTCTCTAATTGTTTCCTTTTGATTTCCTGTTCATATAGGAGAATTCCGATTTCTACCTCATCTTTTCCTTTTGGGCACACATATAAGTTGTGCCTCTTGTACAATTACTTAGAACCTAACTGAAAATACATGAAATCTCAAATGTAAAATTTTCTAAGGTTAATCGATGATAATTAAGGTTAACAATGGTTCACCGACTAGAGAATAGAGTAAAAGTTTTCTTTCCATGTATATTATTCCTCTATTACTTCCAGTTTCAATATTAAATGGTTGGCAAAACTGACGAATCTGGCTAATACCAAAGATTAGACTGTTACTCTTTGCGAATAGTTATCTATCAGCTAACTGGAAGTGAAAAGACGCTAATAGGCTATTCTCGGAATAGGAAGTATATCTTCATTTATGAGACCGATAGTTATTCTCCTGGTAGTGTTTATTTATTCGGATGTGAAGAAACCGACCCTAAACCAATTAAACCAATTGAATTATATCAATATTCTCCTGTGCGCATATTTTGAATTCAAAACATCTATGAAAAGAAGCAATTGAATAATATAACAATATTTCGAATATTCCCTTTGAGAATATGACTATTGAAACTGAAAAGAAGTACCCGAAATTAGGAAGGATTTCATCGATGAACCGAATGCTCAACATCATTTCAAAAATGGAAGCTACGGGATTTTCCGAACATTGGTCGATGAGGAACAATGCGTATTTTATACGCTCGGGATGAGAAGAATCGTAATATTTTTTTGGAATATTTCTGCTGGATATACACCCAATCAAATCCGTTATAGGACTCGTCGCTTTTCCATTTTATGTGTTGGTGATCCATGCAGTCCAAAAATGAGTAGATTCCGTCAATCCCATCGAATTAATGGAAGTTATCATGCTGGAAATATGAACAGGAAATTAGCTCTGGGCCCTTGAGCCCCATTAAAACACTATTGATTCGGCAGGTGTTATTTAAATTCGCGATAATACGAATTTTCATTGATCCCGTCCCAGTATCATTCCGGAATATCGTTTTTTTTAAATAACCGAATTAACATAGAAATGGAGTTTCGTTAGCGGGAAAAAGAGGGATTTCCCCTAAGTAGAGCAGCAGTGGGAGCAGAAATGAAAAGTATTAATATGTATACAATTACTTGCTTTCAACAGACGGTTCGAAAACTACAGAGGCTAACATAAAAACACAATTCTCTGTTCTACATCCTTCAAATAGAAATATAGGATTATTCATATCTGAGAGTAAGTGGCATGAATTCCTTTTAGATGAAATAACTTTCAAGAGCTATTTAATGATCGCATCTGCCTGTAATATATTGTGTCCTAATAAGGGAAGGCACCCTCTGAATTCCGACTTCCTGGAATGTCTATTTCCAATACCAAGCAGACGATTTTATTTCCAGATGACCAGTTTTCATGTTGTGCGACGTCGATTAAACCGATCCTCATCAAACCATCGGAACAGTTTATGCTCGGAGTCAGAAGTTTGTGTCGTGTCTATACAATGTGTTTTTAAAGGAGAGGCTTTTTTTTGACAGCTGATAGAACTCATCAAAATAAGTCAATATACATTGGCCAAGAAATCGTCCCACCACACCCTATCCACCTATTTGGAAACACATTACGAAATTCGGAAAAGTCGCAAAAATCATACGCTCTGTCAGATGATTTCCCTTAAACTGAACACATTTAGATCTCAATACGTACCGTTAGATCAGGACTGGAAATTTCCCAGATTTGCGGGTAACTTTGATTTCGAGATACTCGGCCCTGGTGAATATTTTTT
Source organism: Aphidecta obliterata (assembly GCA_963966015.1). NCBI lineage: Eukaryota > Metazoa > Arthropoda > Insecta > Coleoptera > Coccinellidae > Aphidecta > Aphidecta obliterata. Next base: position 6,128,733 of record OZ014436.1, read on the forward strand.
ATAAAGATTTTTTGGAATTTTAACTTATTTCGATGAGTTCTAGCACCTGTCAAAAAAAAACTTCACACTTGAAAAAACCATCCATATACCTATATGTGGCCAAGGAATGGCCATGACTTCGTCATCGTGAAAACATCGCAAGATCAAATGATGAAGTACACAATTCTCAGTAAACATTGTCGTCTCTAAGCGACGTTTCAAGGGAAACCGTCCAACCGTCTTTCTATCTTTATTTACCTATACCAAGATGTATCCTTCAAAACCTGCATATGAATGTGTTTCATCGAATTATACACTTCATTGATGCGAGCTCACTATGGAACTTATGAATCGAACCGATTGGCTCGTTGGATAAATTGCACGCTCTATCAATCCGTAGGTTAATTACTTCTACATATGGATGTATTTACAATCGAATTTACCTCTTATTGTCCATAATGCGAGCTTGTCACGATAACAGGAAGTAACAAGTATCAACCAAATTCCACATACTAGGTGCTTATTCAGGAGTGCCACTTGATCATCATCGAACTTGATTCCAATTAATCCCACATTAACATTAGTAGATTCTGTTATTGTACACTTCCATATTGTCAGTACAAAATATTCGATGAAAATTAACTGTGGAATCACATATCACAAAACTTAATTGATTTTCATGAAAAACTTTATAGATGTATCCTCACCCAACCGGTTTAATTAAACACTTTCGAATCGAACAGATTTCAGTACAGTCCAAACTATCAAATATCTATTGGCAATTCACGAAGAAGATCGCTGATTTATCTGATTTTTCCACTGAGTAATAAATTCGTGAGAAGATTCGAAGACGCTAGAAAGAAAGCATTCACTCAAACATTGCACTGAGATTTTCTTATTGAGGGTTCACCAAACCAAAACATTTTATTCGCTATACAATAGCATCATCAAGTGGCATTGATCGAACCGATGATGTTATTGTATGCAGAACACGTGTTGTGGTTCACTTAAATAGTGGTTTAATATATTCGTGAATACTAAATTTATATGCTTAACAGTTCACTGAACCACGACACGTGTTTCGACATTCAACAGGATGTTCAGATGGATGAGATAAAACTGAATATGTCCTATTTGAAGGCCTACTTATAGTTTCCATGGACTTCCTATGCATATTTTTTAGTTATAGTCAGGTAAGGGGGTTACATTCATTTCACCTAGAGTGCCCCCTATTGTGCCCCCAATCAGAGCTGTTTTCGCAAAGCGCTACCTACAGCTCGCCCTCCAGCTCCAGAGCTCGAATGAACTCCAGTATCTGATAGGGCTTCAAGGAGGTTAAATCCTCGTTCCTCCTGTTATTCTCTTGTCCGAGACATTCTTTGCGCTGGTTTGCAATGGCGAGGCATTCTGTAACCAGGTGAACAGTAGATTCCTCCTCTTCCCCACAGAATCTGCACTCGTCAGTTTCTGTTAAGCCCATTCTCATCATATGCTTTCTTAGGCAGCATGCCCTGTGAGGAAGTCAGTCAGAAGGCGTGACTTATTCTTACTGAGATCCAAATACTCTTTGGATCTTGCACTTTTGAAGTTCTGGAGGAACTTTCTAGAGTGATCCATTCCTAGGAGATTCCTCCAGAGCGCTTTTCTTTCAGTCTCTTCCTTCTCCAAAATCTCTTCCTTATAGGTGCATTTGCCTATGCCACAGAAAGGTTTTGGGTCATTGAGTGGCGTTTGTGCTCCCTTTCTGGCAAGTGTATTGGCCATTACGTTTCCTTTGATTCCTGAGTGACCAGGAACCCAGTCTAAAGTGACCTCGTTGTTCTTGCCTTCTTCATTTAATTTTGTCCGGCACTCCCATATCAGCTTTGAGTCGATGATACAGGAATTCAGTGCTTTGATAGCAGCTTGACTATCAGAATGGATATACCAATGCATCTTATAATTGCAAGTATTTCTGCCTGAAAAACACAAGAGTAGAAGCCTAACGATAGTGCACTATCTGTATACCATTCGTAGTATTCACTTTGAAATTTTGGGTAGTGTATTCCTTGTCCCATTCTTCCTTTTCACATAGCATAGTTGTGTTGTGTTGAAGTCCTTTTCAATGCTTACTTTTTTAACCATAACATCACTAGGCAGGTTCGCTGATGAGATGTACTTGTTCAGAGAGGACCAGACTCCCTGACTTCAAATTATCTCATTCCCTGTTCCTTCCCTAGATATTCAAAGGATAGCCTGACGGGCTACCCTATTGATCACTAGATGTAGAGGAGTGAGATCTGTGAACCTCAAGTGCTCTTATCGGGCACGTTCTCATAGCTCTAGTTATGCAAACACAGGCAAGCCTATGTATTTTCCTCATGCTTGTCTGCTCTGCCTTGGTAGACCAGACTACTGACCCATAAGTTATTATTGGTCTCACAATTATGACGTACATCCATCGCAGTATTTTAGGGCTACAACTTTAAGTTTCACCAGATTGCCTCCATTGAAGCCCTTGTCGCTTTACGAGCAGTGTTTTCAACATGCTCATTCAATAGGAGCTTATTGTCTAGGATAATTCCCAGATATTTGACATCAGAGTTTCATTCTACGTTATCTCCATTTACCGATATGGATTTCATAGCTGAAAGGTTTCTTTTACGAGTAAAGGGAATTACTGTGATCTTTGCTGTGTTGATGTTGAGCTTCACTGACAAGCACCATTGCTCAATAATTTTTAGACCCCTCTGTAACAAATCACTGAGGGAGCCCTAAAATTAACCTCTTACAATTAGGACTATGTCATCGGCATAGCCTTCACATTCGAAGCCAAGCTCAGTTAGCCTGTGCAGTAGTTCATCGACTACCAGACTCCAAAGGAGGGGAGATATAACTACTCCTTGAGATGTTCCACAAGTGGTTTTTACAGAGAAGGTCTGATTGACCACAAATGTCTCAGCTGTCCTCGTCTTCAACACCACATACATCCATTTTATGATGTGCTTCTCTGACAGACACGTGTTGAACTGTGATAATCCATCCGGAGTAATATGAGCGTCCAACGATATGTGGATGAGAAGGTGGAACCCCTCATTCTTTCATTTCTTCACTAGTTTGAAGACCCACTTTTTCAGCAGGAATATGCCCTTCACAATGTTACAAGTCGTTCAATAGATAGATTGTCGGAGGTAAACGTCAATCCAAGGCCATGACCCCGATGTTCTGATCTTCCGCCCATCAATCATTTTTGGGATATTATGGAGAGAAGACTCGGAAACTTTCTGCAAGTTCTACATCCAGAATACGATACAATACCTAAAGAGAAAATCAACTATCCGCCAGTATCACCGCATATTCAATATCAGCAACGCGAGTGTCAGAGCTAATTCACTATCAGCTTGAAAAATAGTTTCTATTTTTGTTTATCCGAATCAACGTTCGGAATCTTTCACGCTGGCAGCGGTTGGGGTTGTCATTGGAGGCGGGAATAACTGATACAAATAACGGTTAGCCTTTTCCAAGATCGATATATTCCAGAGTTCTGACCAGCTTCATAAATCACGCTCGTATTGTTTTCGTGCTGGCTATTTCCGCAATAAGCATCTACAAATAATTTTCGAAATCCAGATGTGCTTGCCTTGCGAAAATATTTATCACGTTTCTATTTCAGATATGGCCGATCGTCCATTATCGTGAGTGTACACTTTTGGAAGCTTCTAGCGGGATGCCGTGATAGCTATTTATCTGGGCACGATCAAAATTGCAAAGTCAACCTCGAAGGTGGATTTTAACACATTCCTTTTGTGTATTTGATATTTTCATCCCGTCTCTGTGAGATGCCCCAAATGTATGGAGTAAGGGAACTAGGTCGTGTCATTGCCAGTAGCGGTTCGTGAGTTCTAAAAAAGGGTGCATAATGACCAAGTACAAAGTCTTATTTGCAGTTTCAAAGTTTAAAACCCGAATTTTCCGAACTCGGTGTCCCATAATGGCCTCTTAACGCTAATTCTGAGGCTCCCGAATTCAATAAAAAAAATAATTGGCGCAACATCGATCTGAAAATTTCTGCGAGAACTAGCTTTTCGCCAGAGCTAGAACTGGATTACTTGATTCCTTGAGGACTTACTTGACTTCGAATAGCGTTCTAGAAACAGATTATCTGAACTGAACGGAATATATCGATTATATAAATCCATAGAATGGCAAACAATATTATGCATTTTTTTCTTGTAGCAGAATGGCGAAGGAGCAAGTTGAATCGAGCAAAACCTACTTACTTTTTTCTATTCAATAGCCTTCATTATCGGAAAAATGCATAAATAGAATGGTCAACAATGTGATACTGTATAATGAGTTTAGTTCGAGAATTTCCTGAGGTGGGGGGATATTGTAAAATATGATCGATCTCTCTTCGAACATTTTCACCCCTGGTATCTAGAACGAAGTGTTTATGAGCCTATGTATGTGAAATATGACTATTGAAGACCTGCTGTAAAAATAGGCCAATCAGAAGAGATAGATAACTCACTATAGAGATTGAAGCACTTGAATGATAGAAAAATAATATTTATTCTTGTTGCAGAATGGCGGAGGAGCCGGTTGAATCGAGAAAAACCTACATCACTTGCTTCAAATAACGTTTCATTGTGGAAAGTGCACAAAATGAATCATTCGAATGGATCAATAGAATGGTCAACAATGTGATGTTGTTATTGAAATTATTTTAAGTATCTGCTCAGGTTGGGATATTGTAGAATATAATCGATCTCTTTTCGAAAATTTTCACAACCGGTATCTACATGGGAGCCTTCATGGGTATATGTTGGAATTTTCTTTTCTAAATTGGTTTTTCTATTGACTATTGAAGACCTGCTGTAAAAAAGGCCAATCAGAATAAATTCCTGATCGCTTACTATAGAGATTGAAGCACTTGAATGATAGAAAAATAATTTTTATTCCTGTTGCAGAATGGCGGAGGAGCCGGTCGGATCGAGAAAAACCTACATACTTCACTTCCTTCAAATAACGTTTCATTGTGGAAAGTGCACAAAATGAATCATTCGAATCGATCAATAGAATGGTCAACAATGTGATGTTGTTATTGAAATTATTTTAAGTATCTGCTCAGGTTGGGATATTGTAGAATATAATCGATCTCTTTTCGAAAATTTCCACAACCGGTATCTAAATGGGAGCCTTCATGGGTATATGTTGGAATTTTCTTTTCTAAATTGGTTTTTCTATTGACTATTGAAAACCTGCTGTAAAAAAAGGCCAATCAGAATAAATTCCTGATCACTTCCTATAGAGATTGAAGCACTTGAATGATAGAAAAATAATTTTGATTATTGTTGCAGAATGGAGGTGGAGCCGGTTGAATCGAGAAAAACCTACATACTTCACTTGCTTCAAATAACGTTTCATTGTGGAAAGTGCACAAAATGAATTATTCGAATGGATCAATAGAATGGCCAACAATGTGATGTTGTTATTGAAATTATTTTAAGTATCTGCTCAGGTTGGGATATTGTAGAATATAATCGATCTCTTTTCGAAATTTCCACGACCGGTATCAACAACGAAGCCTTTATGGGTATATATTGAAATTGTCTTCCCATAATTGGTTTTTATATCGACTATTGAAGACCTGCTGCAGAAAAAGACCAACCGGAATAAATTCCTGATAACTAACTTTAGAGATTGAAGTACTTAAATGATAATTTTTTCTTTGTTGCAGAATGGCGGAGGGGCCGGTTGAATCGAGAAGAACCCACAAACTTTATTTGCTAAAAATGGCGTTTCATTATGGAAAGTGAACAATATAAATCATTCTAATGAATCAATAGAATGATAAACAATGTGATGCTGTAAATGAATTTGGTTTGAGTATCTGCTCAGGTTAGGATATTGTAAAATATAATCGATCTCTTTTCGGAAATTTCCACGACCGGTATCTACCACGAAGCCGTATAAGTTGAAATTTTTTTCTCGAAATTGGTTTTTCTTTAGACTTTTGGAGACCTGCTACAAAAAAGTGGATCACTCTTACCCTGATGACTATGAATTTTCAAGAAAGAAAGTGGTAAAAATATTTTTCCTCTTGTTGCAGAATGGCGAAGGTGCCGGTTGAATCACCTTGAACCTACATACTTTACTGGCTTCGAAAACCCACACATTCCAGAAACTCATTATATGAGGTGAACAATATAAATCGTTCTTATAAGTCGATAAAACCGTCTGATGAGAACGAACGAACATATTCCCGGCGTATCGATATAGAATTGACAACGAAATAATTGCGTTTTCGGTGGCCCCGAAGAAACAGATGAATAAGGCATCTTCTCGGAATGGGGCGATTCCTGTGCTGGAAGATATATCGCCGAGTCCTACCAGCGCTATTCTGTTATGAAATCTTATTTCAATTAATGCCGTCGCGGTGATATATCACGGGAGCATTCAGAATGAGCCGAAACTCAACCAATTTATATGTATTAACATAACCGGGGCACACGACGCCGGCCCCTTTGATACGGTTGATGAAATATATAAATTCACGAATACAAATTCGTGCATCGATCGACAAAAGCGACGTGTTTGATATTACCTGCCATGGGAAATATTCGCACCTGAAGCGTGCAACAACAACAATAGATGTGGTCGGTATTTCTAGTTTGATTTATCGATAACCAGAAAATGTTCACTGATGAAGCTCCCTGTCTATTGATGTACATATGCTCAGTATAGCGACCTTTTTTTTCGAGTCACAGTTTACCAGAAATCTGATTCGTTTCATATCCTATGGATGATATTTTACCGAGTCTAAGTAACCTCAGGATTGTCTGTGGGAAATGAAGAATGATTTTCAGATTCTAGACTACCCAAAGCGTAAACTGTGAAAAAATGCTGACATGTGATATGATTGATTTTAAAAGGATTTTCAAAACTTATGGAGCATATTCAACACAGATGAAAACAAAAATCGAAAAGCACTGCCGTGAAGTCAGCAGCCAGCGTCTTTCAGCGATACACTGCTCGACGATCACATAAAGTTTGTCCAGGCATACGTCACAGCGAGTCAGGCCTCTGCTCGAGAGCGTACGCGCTCTCTGAGCCTTCGTCGCATCATCCTCCGTCTCTTCGAGGTCACTGGAAGGGAAATCATGTGGCGGCTCTCCTCACGAAGTTAAGCACAAGTGCAGCGAAGATGGAGTTTATGAAAGAAGAATGAATGAGGAAAACAAAATTTATGCGAAATGGTCATCTGAAAAGTATTCCGCTATACTATAATAAGATTTCTCAATCAATAACCGTTTAATAGTTATTTTGAATTTTAACTCATTCAATCTCTTGATTTCATCTGGTAAATTATTGAAAATTTTAATGCCCTTATAAGATGAGGAAATTTCAAATTTCGTTGTCCTATGTTGAGGCAGACACAGCGTCTCAAAGTTTCTCGTACAATAGTTGTGATCTTTCGACAGTGTCATCGTTGAAGATGATGTAACTAAAATATCTTAGATAATCTCCTGGTAGTATCAACAATAAAGCCAGGTTAATGGTCTTTCAGAAAAACAAAAAATTACAAAAGCACTGCCATGAAGTCAGGAGCTTTTGAGCGCTCGTACATCAACCTTGTAGGTTGATTCGCATTTTCCAGTTTTAGAAATCAATTGAAGGAATTTTCGACAGCTGACAAAAAAATTCTGAAACTTAGGCGAAATTCCAGACTCCATGTCAGTGCTTCAGCTGACCAATTTTTTTTCGATAATTCACTAGAATTTTCTACGGTATCTATGGTCTTGGTGATGCGATCTGGAGAAAATGCAAATACATAATCCATATACTAAAATTATTTTTTCGAAACTACAGAACAGTTAAGACAAAAATTTAAAACGAGAGGCCGAAGGCCTCAAGAAATTTTGAAATTGTGGATAAAGAAAGAAACCGGGGGCGCGAAGCGCCCCCCGCGTTTTCAAGAGGAAGAAACGGGCTTTCATACGGTACTCGAAAAGATACCTATTTGAAATTCCAAACGAACGAAAATAACGTTCGGAAAAGGTCAAAAACTCGAAAAGATGCCAAAAGTTGCCTCCGAACTTTTCATAAGGATATTAAACCGCGACCTCTCGGGCTCCGCCAAGGATCGAATTTTCAGCTCAAAGGACGTAAGGTCTCAATAAACTATGTGACGTCCTCCACTTATCTTCGGTTTTCGCAAGAACTCGAATTGAAAAAGGCCCATTTCTGACACCCCGAATTAATTTACGTAGAGCATAGATATTACGTGACGTTTACCCCGTATTTCGTGGATAAAGCCCCGCCCCCTTCGATTGACATTATAGGACAGGACCGTTCTTGGCCCTTCTGGCAATAATCAAAATTATTATTTTTTTTTTCTTCACCGAACTATTCGAAAATGTGAATCTACCCGAAAAGGTGAATCTATCGGAAAAGTCGAATCTACCTATTATGTGGATCTCCCGGCTTACTAGTTCCTCAGCTATGTGCAAAATTTCATTCCAATCCAATCAGTAGTTTCGAAACTATCAGAAAATAAATATTTTGAAGGGCCATATTTATGGAACCCCTAGTATAATTTTGCTCATTGATGAACGTGACCGCGATATTCGCGATCCAAACCCACCCTGAGAATTTCAAGTTCCTAGGCCTTTCCGTTCAAAAGTTACAATTTTCTATGGTTTCTATGGATCTGGTCATGCGATCTGGACAAAATATTGCTTTAATATATCATTCTCGATTGAACTACAAAATTTCATCTCGATCGAATCCGTAGTTTCGAAATTACCGAGAAATCAAAATTTCGAACGACCGTTTTTACGGAACCCCTAGTATAATTCTGCTCATTGATAAACGTGAAGGCGACATTTCAGATCCACACCTATCCTGAAAATTTCAAGTCCCTAGGCCTTTCCGTTCGAGAGTTATGATTTTCTATAGTTTCTATGGTTCTGGTCATGTGATCTGGAGAAATGTAGCTTGATAATTTCGTCACGATCGAACCTGTAGTTTTGAAATTATGAAGAAAACTAAATTTCAAACGACCATATTTACGGAACCCCTAGTATAATTTTGCTCATAGATGAACGCGATCACGAAATTCTAGATCCAAACCTATCCTGAAAATTTCAAGTCCCTAGGCGTTCCGTTCAAAAGTTACAATTTTCTATGGTTTCTATGGTTCTGGCCATGCGATCTGGACAAAATTTCACATGTAGCTTGAACACCTCATTCTCCATTCGAGTGCAAAATTTCATTTCGATCAAATTTGTAGTTTTCAAGTAAACAGGGAAATAAAACTTTGAACGGCCATATTTACGGAACCCCTGGTGGAATTTGGCCCATTAACGAACTCAACCGAGGCATTCGGGAACTGAACCCACACCGAAAATTTCAAGTCTCTAGGTTATTCCGTTCGAGAGTTGTCGTGCTTACGGACTGACGGACGGCCGGACGAATTGAATCGATTGAGACCATTTTTGGCTCAAAATTCGATAAATACAGACATCGTGACGAAATGATATAGCCCTCGTGTAAGTAGTACGAGCGCTCAAAAACGCTGAAAGGTGTGGTTCCCGTTTTGTGTAAGCGCCTAGATATTTTATCGAATATTCATTTCGACAAGAAACCAATGTGCGAAAAGAAGATAAAAATCTTTGCATTACATCCGCCTTGTTCTTGTTCATGCCATTTCAACTTTCAGTTGTTCATTTCGAGCAATTCCCAATTCCGATGAAGAAAAAAAAGTGCAATACTCATTGTTGAATTATCGGCGTGACAACTGAAAACAACGGCTGTTTCTCATACACTATTCTCAACTCGTTCGACTCGAAATAACCGAGGAGTATTTCACTTCGGAAATGAGAGGAGCGAAATAACATTAGAATTCAATATCAATCATTGAATTCGAAAAATTCCTTCAAGCAATGAACGTCGGATGAATTCAGTTCAGAGTTTTATGAATACAGAAGTTCGAAGTGAACCCACAATGAGTAGCAAATGTTTGAACTCTGGTGAAGTGGGAAAGTTCCGAACCAAAAGTATCTGTACGTGGGTTTTCGCCGTTTTTCTTTGTATGTTATATCATCGATCATGAATATCGAATAATTTTGTCTTCAACCTTCAAGGAGTTCTAATTGACAATATTGCAGAGCAACTATATAGCAGAGCATCCTGTGATCCTTAATATATCACTACTGCAGCACAAGAAGAGACGCTTATATGTCCTACTCAGAGAGAGGGCCACATTCTATAGAGAGCAGCAATTTATCAAATATGCTTCAATCAGGAATCCTTTCCACATACCAGCTCCATCCGCTGATACTGAAATAGGGTTGAAGGATAGGAAGCAGAGGATGAACCTTCTTTCTGCACAGTTCCAGGGCAGGAGAAGGTAAGGGCACTCAACTTGAAGTTGCTCAATGCCACATCAACAGAAGACGCAATGGTGCGATGAACACGACGATATGTATCAGAAGACTCGGTTCTGCTCGATAAATGCGGCGATATATATAAGAAGATTCGAATAACACGGCGATAACTCGAAAGATTTTGGTACGCGATTCTCTTGGTGACTAATTATCAACCAGCATAGGTAACTAAGCAACCTCGATGAGTATCTCGTGGAAAGCTCGTCGGTGATGTTTCAAGTACGAAAAACATCGAAGCGATTGGAGATATCGTCCAATTACCACCTTGTTGTGGTCGTTCAAGTAAATGGATCCTACAGAGACATGACATTCCTGTAGTGTATTGATTGAAAGGATTATTGGAATTTTCACCGGTGCCATGTCTGATATCTATAATCCAATGACATAGCATCTATCCGTTCTCCTTTGAAACGCACGCATATGTTAACGATGGACATTGTTGGTCGTATAATCAACAACATCCTTTATCAGGATACAAACATCAAATATCATTATAATCCTGGACACATAACAAACGTAGGATGTCACATTTACATATGCTCTGTTTAACAGTTCCTGATCCAAATATACCTGGAACACTAGAAATCCTGCAGTCGTGTATCATCGTGCCAGACGTAATATGATGAAATGCCGGAAGGACATCTGGCATGCGGTTATAAAGTAGAACGGTAGATTTTTCCTGGAAGAGCATGATTTCAAATCTGTCATGAATAATATCATGGATTCAATGCTTCCATGAAAAAAAATTAATGAATCAAAAAATAGAATTCCACCACTGTATCCTATTTCGAGAATTAATAATTCACTATTCGGAATATTAAGAAAAAAACGCAGCCTCTGATAGTCTACCCTGCCAGCATGAAGCTATGGTACAAATGGTAAAGATAGTTCATTCTTCAGTTACACTTTTTCTCAGAAGCCGACTCTTTGTTTTGTCGAACCGTCAATTAAGCCGAGTTGAGCTGGAGAAATTGGAGTAATTACCGAAGACCATGATGAAATGAAAGAAGCGATTTCGAATTCCGCCCTATCCATTTATCGAACGAAACCCAGTTTATATTTCGAATTTTTAATCTCTCTTCAACCGAACATTCAAGAAGTTCTAACCACGCCGAAAACTTTCTCATGCTCCAGTTATTCGGCTCATTATTCTCGAAATTCCAAATCGTTGAAGAAAAAAAAAAGGATTCGGTCAGGTTGAAGAGTTTTCATTGGAGTTGATCATTACAATGCAATCGCAATTCATTTCAATTCAACTGAGGTGGGAAGAAACTTTCCTAATGAAAGTAAACGGATAATTCAGTTTCGACTAGCACACAAAAGTTATGTAATACTTTAGTCCGTTAGGAGGGAACGTTCCTGGAGATGATTACTTATTATTTTCCGTTTTATGGGACGGAGTTTCCGTTGAAGATCTACCCACCTGAGAATTGAAGTCGTTCCAAAGCATTGAACACTTGGAAATTCTCAGCCTCCTATTAACAAATTGCTTAATTTGGAGGAGTTGATCCCTCCTGAATAGCTCCAACCACCAGAGCGTCACTTGAAACGTCCTCCAACTCCTACTGCGCCACAGATTCGAGGACAGTAGATTCTGAATTTCAATAACTCATATAAAAACTCGATCGAAAAACACTGAAAATTTACTCACAGGTCATCTCGATTTCTCTACTAAATATCTCAACAAAATGGGAAAAAAAATTTGAAAAACATTAAGTCAGGAGCTTGTTTCTGTGAACTTAACCGACCTTCAGTGTTCATTGTCAGTATGACAAATACTGTCATTATATTTTAATGAACTTTTAAAGGTGGAATCACCGATTCATATTGGATATACAGGGTGTCCCAAGTTCGAGTGCCTACTAGACGTTTCTTGAGAACCAGACCTATTGAAAATTGGGATTATGTCATTATTCGACTTTATCCACTGAGCTAAAATATTTTTGGTGCCTGAAAACTTTCAGTTATACAGGGAATGAAAATAAATTTCTCGAAACTCTAATAGAATTAGCCGATACTTGATGGAAATCCATAATCAAACTTATATATATATATATATATATATATACGCTCTATAGCGTTCTACGCCTTGCGCTGCCCAATCTCCACCCCCGGCGATTATGCCAGTCTCCTGGCTGAAGGTCTCTTTCCAACATTGCTTTGTTCACTCCCTTCATCCATGTCATTTTCGGTCTTCCTCTGTACATGGCCATACCAGATTAGTTGCTTCTCCTGAATGCATTCTATAATGGTGTTTTTCACATTCATTTTTTCCCGTATTGTGGTGTTGGGTATATGCTGGAGTTTAGAAACTCTGGCCGCTCGACGCCAAAAGTCCATTTCTAGAGCTAACAATTTTTGTTCGGTTCTTGATGTTAGCTGCCAAGTTTCACAACCAAATAAAACGACACTTTTGAAAATAGCGTCAAATATTTGATGTTTCCTTTCTTTCGAGATTTTACCGGACCATAATATGGAGTTCAGTGCTCCAATGATTTGTTTTCCCTTTATTATCCGTACTTCTATCTCTGGTTCGGTTCGGCCTGTGCTTGTAATTTTTGTACCCAAATAAGTGTATTCCTCAGTGGTTGTTATCCGTCTTCCGTCTTGCAGCTGTAATTCTTCTGTTTCTGATCCTATACAGATATATTTGGTTTTCTGCATGTTAACACTCAGACCCCACCTTTCATATTCTAAGACCAAACGACGTGTCATGAAGTCCAAATCATCTTTGTCTTGTGAGATCACAACCTGGTCGTCAGCAAAGTGTAGGGTGTATAATGTTGTATCGTCATTTAGTTGGATTCCCATTCCGTGGCATGATCTTCTCCACTGTCTCAGAGCTCCATCCAAATAGATCTTAAACAGCGTTGGTGATAAACTGCAACCTTGCCTTAATCCCTTTGTTATATGGAAGTTAGAAGATAACTGGTTATTGATCTTTATCCTTGAGGAGGAGTTTGCATAGAGCTGCTGTACTGCTTGTATTAAAGTCATGTTTATAGAGGTCTTTTCGAGCACTTGCCAGAGTTTACTAAGTGGGACATTGTCATACGCTTTTGTTAAGTCAACAAACAGCAGATGTGTGTTTCTGCCGGTTGCCATTTTCTTCTCAGTTAGTTGGTTTAGAGTGAAAATATGGTCTATGCATGATCGTCCTGCTCTAAATCCTGCTTGTTGTTCCAACTCATAAGGCTGATATTCTTTTTCGATAAGATTTTTTAGAATTTTACCATATAACCTACTGAAAGTACTAGTCACTGAAATACACCGATAATTACTGCAGTTGGTCTTACTACCTTTTTTATGTATTGGGGTTATCCAAGCTTCTTTCCATTCATCTGGCACAGTTTCTCCATTAAGATATTTACTGAACAAAACGCTTAGCATATACTGTAACTTTTTTGTCCCATTTTTTATTAGTTCTGCTGGAATTCCTCCAGGTCCGGCAGCTCGCTTGTTTTTCATAGTTCTGATTCCACTTGCTACCTGTTCTTCGGTGATTGTTTCATTCAAACCTTGTACTGTATATCGTCTTGGAGACTGACGAATAAAGTCATTCCTATCCTCTCTGAGTTCCTTCTCATAATGTTCTTTCCACTCCTTTAGCGATATTGGTTGTATATTAGTTCGTGTCACCTGTTCTTAATAATCAAACTTACAAAAGAAAAACTAATATGATTTCCAACATTGGGTTAAATTCCACGACACGTGTTCCGATGGCACAGCATCATCTTCAGGTGGTTAAGATATAACTAAATTAATTCTCTTAACTCTAAAGCTACCTACTAATACAAACAAATCTAAATAGAGTTAATAATCATACACGGACAGCAATACACAAAAATTCTTGTCACCCATTTCCACAAAAATAGCAGCGTACAAAAGCATGATCCATAGATTAGTCAGCGTCTCTTCGAGTAAAAAAAATTTTAATATAGAATTGAATTTCATCAAACAAATGGCTTTGAATAACGGATACGATACTGAATTAATAGAAAGGCTGAACTTGAAAAAGACCGAAATTATAAAGTTTTAACTTATTCTGGAAAAATTTCGGAATGAATTTCTCATTTTTTGAAAATAAAGGATATTTCAGTTGCATATAAGACCACGAACAATTAGGGCAGATATATGAAAAACGATAAAAATAAAACAGATTAATTAAATAAATGTAGTGTATTTAAATTAACTTGCGGAGATTGCTCATGTTTTTACATAGAACAAACAGGTAGGAATTTCAAAACAAGAGTACAAATTGTTTAATTGAAGGTAGAGCCCATTCGGCTTACGCAGATCATTTGAAAATCAATAATCATGCTTTCAAAGAACAATTCAAAATTTTGCATACGGAAAATAAAGTGGAAAATTGAACCTTTTGAAGATCCTTGAGATAAATAAACAAAAATCGTCTGTTTTTGAGCGCTCGTACTACTTACACGAGGGCTATATCATTTCGTCACGATGTCTGTATTTTTCGAATTTTGAGCCGAAAATGGTCTCAATCGACTACGTTCGACTCATTGATGACGAATCCGTCGGAAAATTCGAGTCCGGCCGGCCGTATACACGATAACTCTCGAACGGAACAACCTAGAGACTTGAAATTTTCAGTGCGGGTTCAGTTCCCGAATCCCTCGGTTAAGTTCGTTAATGGGCCAAATTCCACCAGGGGTTCCGTAAATATGGCCGTTAAAAGTTTTGTTTCCCTGATTACTTGAAAACTACAGATCGAGATGAAATTTTGCACTCAAATGGAAAATGGGGTGTTCAAGCTACATGTGAAATTTTGTCCAGATCGCATGACCAGAACCATAGAAACCATAGAAAATTGTAACTTTTGAACGGAAACGCCTAGGGACTTGACATTTTCAGGATAGGTGTGGCTCTCGAATGTCGGGATCACGTTCATCTCTGAGCAACATTATATAAGGGGTTCCGTAAATACGGTCGTTTGAAATTTTTTTTTCTCGATAAATTCGAAACTACGGATTCGATCGAGATGAAATTTTGTATTTTAATCGAGAATGATATATTGAAGCAATATTTTGTCCAGATCGCATGACCATAATTTTTTTCATCAAACAACCAAGTAGACTTGAACAATTCACCATTATTGAATCTTTTTTGAAGTTAAAATGTTTGTCTCTCCTCTAAATTATGAAAAAAAAATAAACCAACGTCAAAAGATCTTCTCACTTGATGGCGGTAAGATAAGCATAATTTCATCCTTGTAAATCGTCATTAAGATATCATTGAATATTCATTCTACACAAGGAGTTGCGCATAGGATTGACCATTACCCCTACCTAGTGATAAGATTTGTTTATATTAGAAGGTAGCTATAGAGTTTAGAGAATTAATATAGTTTTATCTCAACCATCTAAAGATGAAGCTGTGCCATCGAAACACGTGTCGTGGAACACATGTAGTGGAAATCATATTAGTTATGCTATTGTAAGTTTGATAAATGAAAACAATTACAGTTCATTTCGGTTGATTTTTTTTAATCTTTTATGAGTGCTTTCGCAACGACTATTTCGTATAATTTTTCCTCAAAAACTTTATATTTGATCAAAAATATTGGATCTACCGTACCACTGCTTCAGTTTTTTAGCTTGTTGGTTTTCAGTTTTTAATTGGAAGTGGAATATTCTCCAAAGGCCAGTTGAGAAATAATTAGTTGATAATTAATCGATTGGACAGGACTGTTTCTTTACGGTAAACAGGTGTTGCATACTCATGAATGTTTTCTTGTCGATTCTACCCGTTCAAGAATCGAAGCCCTGTTTGGAGGTTGAAAGTTAAGTTATGGAATAAAAAAATTGAACTGAAAATATATGGGAATCTTTTCGAAAAAAAAACCTTGAAAAATTCCTGTTTGTTGAACATCTAAATTGAATCTTCTAGATGGGTGTTTGAATTGGAAAAAATAAATTATGCCACGATAGGAGTCGCTACATATTCATAAGTCGCAGTTATACCAATTATATATGGGGTTATAATTGAAGGAATTAATTTCCGGTTTTCCCAGGACATTCTTGATGCATTGCGTAGCAGACGGGGAAATGGATTGATTTGAGTTCCTACCACCGCAGGATTTCTTACGGATTGAGGAGTAGAGAAAAAATACAACCGGAAATCGATTTCCTGAGTTTTTCAATAGGTTTATCCTACCTTTCACTTCTAGTCGTTAGATTATTCGCTATCAGCTCTGAGAAGACTGCTGACATACAAAGTAATGCTTTCAACGGGGTCGTTTGTAAAGATGTATCCAATTTGAAAGGGTCATACATACGTTCTTCTAGGGGGTGAATTCTAAGGGAACAAAACCGAGCCTTCCAGCGGAAAATGAAGTTATCAGTTCGATGGAAAAATACTATTAGGATCGACCACACTAAACTCTCGATGTTAATTCATTGTTTTTTGTGGGAGGATTTTTGATAATAAATAATCAATAATTTCTGTGACAAACCGAGAATTGAAAATCACGAAGTGTCGAAATTCTTCAATTCAGATTATGTGGTCAACAGAAAATTATGAATCAATGAAAGAAGTTCGACTACAGTATAATATTGGCAGCGGGCAGCACATTAAATGAGATATTATGTTAATCCCTATACTGGTTGAATTCATATCGGCCCGACGGCATTGTCTGGTAGCCTGGAAGTTCAAAGGACATCGATGCAGGTGCATGGCTATCACTTAATTGAAAGGGTAGGCCATGCTAAATTTTCGAAGAGAATAAGGCCACGAGTTATGACTAGAATTGGATTTTGGCTAGTTGCGTCGCTGATTGCGAGGAATTCTCGTTTTCAGCGAGGAGAGATGCGTCTAAGTAATGATTTTATCAATTTTCCAGCCTCGCGATACGTATTTTTTACATTTTCAGCTTTTTACAAAGAAATATCGATATATTGTGATAGTTAAAAGATACTTGGAACCTTTCGTTCGTATTTTGAAGAAAAATAACCCATCGTGTTAGATGAGGTAAATACAATTCAATTGATCTTCTTTGATCGAGGAGAATGGAAACTCATTGAATGGAACCAAAAACCTTAACATGGTGTTTTCAAAGGTGAGGCTTTTTTTTGACAGTTTTCGCCTAATTCTGAAAATGAGGGATGCGTTACCAAACCAGATTGCCGAATCGAAATTACCCTGGGAGAAATCGCTGATTGGACGAGGGGGTGTTATTCATGCGAGCTTCGAGTTGTGTCTACATGGCGAAAAATTGAGGTTATAAGGGTTGAAGTTGTGTTCTCCAGTTTTCCAGTGGACTGTACACAACCGCCACAGAATGCGCGTATGTACGGAATGATTTAAATTCGGTCAAATACCGCCACGCACTTGGGCAGATGTGTATTTAACAGCATATTGGGCAGGAAAGAGAACACGCCATCGATTTGGCGAGGTCAATAGCGAAGGATGAAAGGAAATACTGCTGGGAATTCGAGTTATAAACCGAATTCAACTTCACACATTACGCACCCCAGCTTCCTGGCTGTGTTGATTAGGAAGCCTTTTCAGCAAACCGGCGGGTTTATTCGAGAAAGTTCGGACGCTTCCATAACACCGGTCGAATTTCGAAAAATTGTAATTGAGCTGTCCCTCCAGGCACTCAGTATTCAAATGCCTCAATCGCTTCCTGCTGAAAATCCTCTTTCCATTAACAACGGCTGAGTGGAAACTTCAATGGGATGCCCGTTGCTGCTTATAACTCTTGACGTTTCCATTCAGAATGCCCGATACAAAAGATTCGACCCAATTCAATATAAATACCGACGGTTTAATCTTTTTCAGATCCCAGTTTATACTCTTTGAACGAAATATCAGATTATATTACTTCTAATTCCCAGAAAACATTTCAGTGATCGCTTGAACGATTGTGATTGGGAGCGTAATCTGGAAAGATACCGCTTTGTGACTTGAGTTCCAGTAAATTCCGAGGGAATTATGAATACACTATCATACATTTTCGATTATTACGTTCGGAGGAAAAAATATTAACTCATGTCCACCCAGAAGTCACCGATTATGCAGCTTCACCATTTCGTATTCGTGAAGAATCCATGCTTGCCGAGAGAAACACCTATCGGCGAGATCTCTGAGAGGTGTTTAATTGGATCTTACGCGAACTCCTATCGCTAAGCGAAATTCTCACTGGTATCTCCAGGAGAGATCTCGCAAAACTAACATTCCATTTGCCAGGTCGCATCTTATTGCAGGTTCTCAAAAATATTCCAAATTTAACCGGTATGAGGAATTCCAAATGAGAGTTCCTAAAGTCATCTTGGATGTCCCAAAACAGGAAATTCATAATCTCCAATGTAATCAGTACAAGAAATTTCCAATGCGAGTTCTAGGGTCATCCCAGATTCCACCACAACAAGAAATTCCCAATACGACTACCTGAAGTACTTCCGAAGGTAACCAGAACAAAAAATCAAAAATGTGAGTTCCTGAAGTAATCCCAAACGGAACTAGAACAATAAACCCACAATGCGAGTTCCTAGAGTAATCCAGAATGTAACCATAAAGAGAAATACACAATGCGAATTCCTGAAGTAATCTCGAATGTTACCAGAACAAGGAATTCACAATGCGAGTTCCTAGAGCAATCCAGAAAGTAACTAGAACAAGAAATCCAAAATGCGAGTTCCTGAAGTAATCCCAAACGTACCCTGGGAAGTAAATTCACAATGCGAGTTGCTGAAGTAATCCCGAACGTAACCAGAACATTAAATTGACAATGCGAGTTCCTAAAGTTATTCTGAACTTTACTAGAATCAGAAATTCATAATACGAGTTCCTGAAGTATTCCCGAATGTAACCATAACAAGAAATTCACAATGAGAGTTCCTAGAGTAATTCAGAATGTGACAATATAAAGAAATCCACAATGCAAATTCCTGAAGTAATCTCGCATGTAACCAGAACGAGGAATTTCCAATGCGTGTTCCTAGAGCCATCCGGAATGTAACAAGAATAAGAAATTCACAATGTAAGTTCCTAAAGTAATCTCAAACGTACCCTGGAAAGTAAATTCACAATGCGATTTACTGAAGGAATCCCGAACGTAACCACAACATGAAATTCATAATGCAAGTTCCTAAAGTTATTCCGAAGGTAACTAGACCAAGAAATCGAAATTGTGAGTTCCTGAAGTATTCCCAAACGCAACCAGAACAATAAATCCACAATGCGAGTTTCTAGAGTAATCCAGAATGTAACCATAAAGAGTAATCCAAAATGCGAATTCCTGAAGTAATCTCGAATGTTACCAGAACGAGGAATTCACAATGCGACTTCCTAGAGCAATCCGGAATGTAAGTAGAGCAAGAAATCCAAAATGCGAGTTCCTGAAGTAATCCCAAACGTACCCTGGGAAGTAAATTCACAATGCGAGTTGCTGAAGTAATCCCGAACGTAACCAGAACATTAAATTGACAATGCGAGTTCCTAAAGTTATTCTGAACGTTACTAAAATCAGAAATTCATAACACGAGTTCCTGAAGTATTCCCGAATGTAACCAGAACAAGAAATTCACAATGCGAGTTCCTAGAGTAATTCAGAATGTAACTATATGAAGAAATCCACAATGCGAATTCCTGAAGTAATCTCGAATGTTACCAGAACGAGGAATTCACAATGCGACTTCCTAGAGCAATCCGGAATGTAAGTAGAGCAAGAAATCCAAAATGCGAGTTCCTGAAGTAATCCCAAACGTACCCTGGGAAGTAAATTCACAATGCGAGTTGCTGAAGTAATCCCGAACGTAACCAGAACATTAAATTGACAATGCGAGTTCCTAAAGTTATTATGAACGTTACTAAAATCAGAAATTCATAACACGAGTTCCTGAAGTATTCCCGAATGTAACCAGAACAAGAAATTCACAATGCGAGTTCCTAGAGTAATTCAGAATGTAACTATATAAAGAAATCCACAATGCGAATTCCTGAAGTAATCTCGAAGGTAACCAGAACGAGGAATTTCCAATTCGAGTTCCTAGAGCCATCCGGAATGTAGCAAGAACAAGAAATCCACAATGCGAGTTCCTAAAGTAATCTCAAACGTACCCTGGGAAGTAAATTCACAATGCGAGTTGCTGAAGTAATCCCGAACGTAACCAGAACATTAAATTGACAATGCGAGTTCCTAAAGTTATTCTGAACGTTACTAGAATCAGAAATTCATAATACGAGTTCCTGAAGTATTCCCGAATGTAACCAGAACAAGAAATTCACAATGCGTGTTCCTAGAGTAATTCAAAATGTAACAATATAAAGAAATCCACAATGCGAATTCCTCAAGTGATCTCGAATGTAACCAGAACGAGGAATTTCCAATGCGAGTTCCTAGAGCCATCCGGAATGTAACAAGAATAAGAAGTTCCTAGAGTAATCCAGAATGTAACGATGTTCTCTACCATTTGAGATAACTCGTGAAGAGGTAGACGAGACTTATAAACCTTCGTGTGAAATCGGCAGCGTTTTTACTCAGACGACCAGACAGATGACCTTACGTTCACGATCTTATAAGATAAGTTTCCCAACTCCACAAACCTCCAACCCTAATATATTTGTGTTAAAATGGAAATGAAAAATCCAAAAAATAACCTGTTCCTAAAGCAACCTTCAATGCCTCTAATAACTGTTATTATCCTTGTCGTAAATTCTCACGCTTCAGTGATTAGCCCAAATTAGTCCAGACCTGAAAACAATTTCCTATGCCTAATAGGCCAATAACGAAACGAAAATTTTACAGCTCAAATAATGTTGTGGGTGTAGAATCACGTGCTATAACTACTGAACGCTAACAGCTATTCAGATTATATTTCCCCGCCCTCTGATTCTTGTCATCACATCTACGTTCCGAATCAACCCTCTGCCATTTCGATAAATCTTTCGTGTTGAACGAAAGGAAAAGGAGAGAACGATATAATAGCTTGTGCTTTGGCGGAGTGGAATTCAAAATGTTCGAGAGGAATAACTCATTTGATGAATAATATAAAAGTAAAAATTGAAAAAAGCAATTTTTGTTTTATAATAAATACAATATATTTCAGTCATATATATGAAATATTCACCAGGGGCGAGTATTTAGAGAACGAAGTGACCCGCAAATTCGAGAAATAAACAGTCCGGATTTCATCTTTTGGAATCATTTGAAAACATTAGTGTACAGTTACGGTGAGGTGAATAGTGTTGAAGAACTAAAACAACGCATTGAAGATGCTTGTGACATCATTCGCGGGCAAACTGATGTGATAGTTGCGGCATATAAAAATTCGTTATTGCGCCAGGCAAGACTTTGTGCACATCAAACGAATGGTGACTATTTCGAACAATTTATGTAAACAATTTGGATCAATTACATCGGTGAATTCGTAAACTTCCAAATTTTTTTATGGGACTTTTCAACCTGTAATTTTTCCTCTACTAAGTTTGAAATTTATGAATTATATCTTTCAGGAAAAATTTCCTAACAAAAGTTGAAAGTGAGTATACAAATTTGCGATAAAATCTAGCACTTCATTTACTTCCTGGAATGTATATGGCACCGTGATTCATGGCAGATCTTTCAATAGAGAGAAATAACACGATCCAGATTAAGATCTTGATGCCCAAGGTTTTTTCCAAATAGAATATTCAATATGATCAACTCCCAGCGAAATGATCTCTTTCGATGAGCTATAGTACGTCTTTAAAAAAACCTAACCCAAAAAAACACCCTGTATAACAATATCAAATGCAACGAGATTATGAATATTGCCATGTGCGAGAAGAACCTTATGTCTGCGACAGAAGTGGGACTGGTTTCTCCTTCGTTCACTTCTGAAGGATGATTTCGCCGAATGTTCATGCCGAATTCATTCCAGATTCAATTGATAATTACCACCCTCCACAGTCTGATCATTCTTGATTATAGTCTATCCAAAGAGTTTAATCTGATTGACAATCCATGTCGCATCCATTTCAATTTGAGAGAAATGCGAGTTGATTATTTATGACTAATCGAGGAATTCTGGTTAGCAGGCGTCTGGCCAAGCAACCTTCTGTACGAAGACACAATAATCAATACCAGCAGCCATCTGAACTGAATTGATTTATGTTTCGTCAGGAGCAGTCAGAGTATTGCCGTAACAGAGTCTGAATATGCCGGTTCAAAAGCGTTCCGGTAGGTATAATTACTCATCATCATTGAAGAGGAGCGTGACATCGATTTCATTGTCGTCTAATAGGATGATCTCGAGGGTATTACAATAAGACGAATCGATGTTAAACCTTAATCAGAAATCAATGATGTACAAAAATCAAGACTTCCCTAATGAAACAAGTGTGACATTTCGACGTAATAGTTCCTCAATCTCACCAATACCGTCTCCATGCGGATGATGGTTGGCTTGTTCACGTAGACTTGACTCTCGAGTTGGCCCCAAATAAACGGTTCGATCGGTATCAGATTGCATGATCTTGGTGGCCGAATGACTTTTTACGAGATCATATTGCCCAGGAAATTTATCTGCAGAAGAGCCAAGTTGGTGTGGGCTTTGTAGTATGTGGCCCTTTGTTATTTTCTTCACTACCCGAATATGAAATTCTGAAATCTTATGGACATACAACATTTCATTTAGTCTAACACAATGATTAATGCTTTTTGCACATCATCAAATTTTTATGTTCATTTTTTAGTTACGCGACCATTTATTCATAGGATATAAGCTAAGCCCTAATTCGAAAAGTCCATTGCCTGTTTGACCTCGTTTCCTATTGAACGCTCGATACGTACACTTGTTGCATAAGTATCTATTTTGCTGAAATAATTCCTTCCATATTCTGATCACGTTTCTTCAACCTACCAGTGAAATCTGTTGTTTTTATTGCAGCCAGCTGAGTGATGTTTCTCATACGTTATGTGATCTAGCGTTCATGAACTACACTACCACACACAAAAAAGAATGAAGAACACGTTTCCAATGAACTGTTGGGTTGAAAAAAAAACTGTTTTGTTCCCTTTTTGCCGATGTGGCCCAGTTCGTAATATATGATCGTTTGTTCCAAGATGAAGGCTGCAGAATTCAACTTCTCATTTCCTAATAGATGAATATTTCTGAAGTATCATGTTCAAAAAAAAAGAAATCCTCCTGAGAAAACGATATTATTATCATGGAGTTATAAGAAAAAAACTGAAAAAAGTATGACGTTTATTTGCCTGTGTTTGCATCACTGGAGCTATGACAACATGCCCGATAAGAGCACTTGAGATAATCACAAAACTCACTCCTCTACATCTAGTGATCAATAGGGTACCCAATGTGGCTATCCTCAGAATATCTAGGGAAGGTACAACGAGTACATCTCATCAGCGAACCTGCCTAGTGATGTTATGATT
Source organism: Aphidecta obliterata (assembly GCA_963966015.1). NCBI lineage: Eukaryota > Metazoa > Arthropoda > Insecta > Coleoptera > Coccinellidae > Aphidecta > Aphidecta obliterata. The sequence goes on from OZ014436.1 coordinate 6,152,541, forward strand.
AAAAAAGTAGGCATTGAGAAGAACTTCAACACTATGCTATGTAAAAGGAAGAATTGGAAAAGGAATACACTACCCGAAATTTCAAAGTGAAAACCATTCAATGGTATACAGATGGTTCTTAAACCACGACATACCGAAGCTGGAGTATACGGGGCAAGAACCAAGTGTACACTATCGTCAGGCTCCTACTCGAGTGTTTTTCAGGCAGATATACTTGCAATCAGAAGATGCATAGAATTAAATCTGGGAAGAAACTATCAAGGGTATGACATTGTGATCTATTCTGATAGTCAAGCTGCTATCAGAGCACTGAACTCCTGTATCATCGACTCATATCGACTGATATGGTAGTGTCGGAGGAATCTGAAGTAGGCAAAAACAACAAGGTTTCTTTAGTCTGGGTTGTTGGTCACTAGGAATCAAAGGAAACGAAGAGGCCAATTGCCAGAAAGGTAGCACAAACGCCACCTTCTAGCCCAGAACCTTTCTGTGGCCTAGGCAAATGTACCTATAAAAAAGAGTTTTCGGAAAAGGAAGAGACTGAAAGAGAAGCACTCTGAAGGAATCTTCCAGGAATAGACCACTCCGAAAATTTCCTTCGGAACTTTAGAAGTGCAAGATCCAGTTAGAATAAGTGACGGCTCCTCACTGGCTTCCTCCAGCACATTGTCACCTTAGACAGCATATGATGAGAATGGGCTTTACAGAAACTGACGAGTGTAGATTCTGTGACAAAGAGGAGGAAACTCCTGTTCACCTGGTTACAGAATGCCTCGCCATTGCAAACCAGTGCGAAGAATGTCTTGAACAAGAGAATCACAGGAGGAACGAGGATTTAACCTCCTCGAAACCCTCTCAGATACTGAAGTTCATTGGAGCTCTGGAGCTTGTGGGCGAGCTGTAGGTAGCACATTTGCGGAAACAGCTCTGAATGAGGTCACAAAAGACCTTGAGCTTGCAGTGAAATGTAACCCCTTTACCTTACTATAACTATAATTAGAATCTGCCCTTCAGTATTCCATAATTTCTTCCATGTACCTTGCTAAGGGGTCCTTGTATCAGTTTGCAGGTCTAGCCTCCCCACCGCGCCAGGCCTCTTCTCCAGAACGTACGCGCTCTATGAGCCTTCGACTCTTTCTATTCGAGGTCACTGCGAGGAAAGTCATGTGGCGGCTTTCAGATACGCCACATAGCGTTGTATTCCCCGAATCTATTCATAAGGTGCACTCGACGTGCGGTGAGTACCACTTGTGCAGGTGTCCGAGGTAACAGTTGCTGGATCAGCCCTCCCGACGAAACACACATCCGTTTCCCCATCAGGGAGCGCAGAGAAATTGTAAAGCATGCTACGCTTCAGGGTGGGAACATCGTACCATACACGAAATTGACTGAATAATGGAAACACCTTGGACCTTATGGTGATCTCAACGTGTGAGATACACCGGAGAATATCTGGGGAAGTTACAGGGAATGAGATAATCAGAAGTCAGGGGGCCTGGTCCTCTCTGAACAAGTACATCTCTTCAGCGAACCTGCCTAGTGATGATATAATTGAAAAATTAAGCTTGGGGAAGAATTTCAACACCATGCCATGAATAAAACGAAAAATGGGAAAAGGAATACACTACCCAAAATTTCAAAGTGAACACCATTTAATGGTATACAGATGGTTCCAAAACCACGATAGGGGCCGACGCTGGAGTATACGGGGCAAGAACCATGTGTACACTATCGTAAGGCTCCTACTCGAGTGTTTTTCAGGCAGATATACTTGCAATCAAAAAAAGCATAGTATTAAATCTGGAAAAAAACTATCAAGGGTGTGACATTGTTATTCATTCTGAAAATCAAGCTGCTATCAAGGCACTGAACTCGTGTATCATCGACTCAGAGCTAATATGGAAGTGCCGGAGGAAACTTACTGAAGTAGGCAAGAACAAGGTCTCTTTAGTCTGGGTTTCTGGTTACTCAGGAATCGAAGGAACGAAAAGGCTAATGTACTTGCCAGAAAGGGAGCTAAAACGCCACTTACTGGTCCAGAACCTTTCTGTGGCATAGGCAGATGCACCTATAAGAAAGAGTTTTTGGAGAAGGAAGAGACTGAACGAAAAGCACTCTGGAGAAATCTTCCGGGAATGGATCACGACAAGAAGTTCCTTCGGAAACTTAAGAGTGCAAGATCCAAAAAGTATTTGGATCTCAGTTAGAATAAGTTACGCCTTTTCACTGGCTTCCTCACAGGAAATGGTCGCCTTAGAAAGCATATGATGAGAATGGGCTTAACAAAAACTGACGACGTGTAGATTCTGTGGGGAAAAGAAGGAAACTCCTGTTCATCTGGTTACAGAATGCCTCGCCATTGCAAACCAGCGCAATGAATGTCTTGGATTAGAGAATTACAGGAGAAACGAGGATTTAACCTCCTTGAAGCCCTCTCAGATACTGCAGTTCATTGGAGCTCTAGAGCGCATTTGCGAAAACAGCTCTGATGGGGGGCACAATAGACCTTGAGGTCGCAGTGAAATGTAACACCCTTACCCAACTATAACTACACCGGAGGGCCTCAATGGAACAAAGCCGAACACTTTCTCTAGAGATGTTTCTCGTCAAGTATCTAGGCAGATTTATGACGTAATTCTCAAAAGTGGCCCCGAATTGATCTCTTGGAAGCTGAAAACTGATGTTAACAATATTCTTGGGAACCAGAACTAAGGTGACTTAGCGGGTGGTAAGACGTTTCCATTTTATAAGTTCAGTTCTCTTTGAGACGTTGAAGAGTCGGTTAAATGCAAAATTTGAAGACGGGAAAAATGGTGGTAATTCAATTAAGAGAATTATCCATGAAACGAAGACGGTTTTTAATTAAATAACGATGAGAGATTCAGTATCTATTTATTTAGTGTTAGACGTTAAATGCAGCTATATATCGTATTCTGTTGTTTTATAAGTGAAAATATGTATGGAATTAAAAATGTTATTCATGAAATTCGACTAGAAATGAGAGTGACTAAGACAAAGCGTGTTATCGGAAGAATCATACCCTAGATATCAAATTATTATAAACCGAGCATTTTAAGTGTCGAGCAGCGTATGTCACCCAAAACCTCCCGAGGGAGAAGGCACGAGAAAACAATTTCCAAGATAAAATTCTTTCAAATTCCGGGCATGAAATGCCACCAGCAATGCCGATATCACTCTCACTGATGTGACTTTTTCCATGAGATTAGACCCTCGATGAAAAATGGCTCGACATTTCCGCCCTATCATACTTAGTGTAACGGACCCCAGCTCTGGCCAAATTAAATTTAAATAAATTTTCATGAACAATATATTCGGAAGTCTTACTCTCTAGGGGACTGAGATCCTATTTTTTTCTGATCCGCGTTAAGCAACTTCGGAATACAATAAATAGCAGCTTGAAATGCGGTTTCTTCGATAACTCGAAAAATGGGGGATGTTAAAGAATCTGGAATTCTCTCATTTGCGATATGTTTTATTGACCATAGCCGAACCGACGAAAATCGAAATTTCAAAATTGTTTCCGAATAGATACTGAAAAACATTCCACAGAGAAGAAGAAGGAGAGCAGCAAAAAAAGATTTATATGTACCTGAAGAACTTGAAGCTGTTATAGCCGACAGCAAAAGATGCATAGTTATAAACCTGGAAAGAAATTATCAAGGGTGTAACGTTGTGATCCATTCTGATAGTCAAGCTGCTATGAAAGCACTGAACTCCTGTATTATCGACTCGAAGCTGATATGAGAGTGCAGGAGAAAACTTAATGAAGTAGGCAAGAACAACAAGGTCTTTTTAGTCAGGGTTCCTGGTAACTTGGGAATCGAAGAAAACGAAGAGGCAATACACTTGCCAGAAAGGGAGCACAAACGTCACTAACTGGCCCAGAACATTTCTGTGGCATAGGCAAATGCACCTATGAGAAAGAGTTTTCGGAGAAGGAAGAGTCCCAAAGAGAAGCATTCTGGAGGAATTTTCCAAGAATGAACCACTTCGGAACTTCAAAAGTGCAAGATCAAAAAGGTATGTTGATCTCAGTAAGAGTAAGTTACGCCTCCTCACTGGCTTCCTCACAGGACATTGTCGCCTTAGAAAGCATATGATGAGAATGGGCTAACAGAAACTGTTGAGTGTATATTCTGTAACGAAGAGAAGGAAACTCCTGTTCACCTGGTTGAAGAATGCCTCGCCATTGCGAACCAGTGCAAAAAATGTCTTGGCCAAGAGAATTACAGGAGGAACGTGGATTTAACTTCCTTGAAACCCTCTCAGATACTGGAATTCATTGGAGCTCTGGAGCTGGAGGGCGAGCTGTAGGTAGCGCATTTGCGAAGACAGCTGAGATGGGGGGCATAAAAGACCTTGAGGTTGCAGTGAAATGTAACCTCCTCAACCAACTATAACTTTAATATATATCCGACAGATGTGAGGTTTAGTGTTTTCATTGAGATCAAAAACAATTATCTCCAACAACTTGTAGAAAAGGGCTAATTAATAAATTATTTCGGAACGAATGTGAAGCCTTTGATATTTCTTACAGCAATGTAAACCCACGAAGCGTCAAACTGTTTGAACACTAGCTTCCCAAGAAAAGGAAGCGGAAATGTACCAAATCTGTGGAATTTGTTGGGGCGAAAGCATGGTCCATAATTCTGTCGAAAATGAATCGACCTCATTATGCTCAGCCTGTATGAACGAACGCTTTTGAATTACTAGTTATGAACATCAAGAAGAGCAAAAAGGAATTTCGAAGAATCTACGGAAGTTGCGTTAATTAATTGGGGCCCCTCGAATTGGGGAGAGAGAAAATTTTTTCATGAGTCGAAGCGCTGAAATAAATGATGTCACCTTGAAGAGCTTAATTTCCTGGTGATCTGGGAATTACACAACTGTCAAACTAAAATGCACCTCTGATGAGACAGAGCTCCTGAATTTTTGCTATTATTTTATCAAAGTTTTGCCAGATGGTTTTGTGAAAACAAAAATAGAAATTTTTCCATGTTCCTCAATAAAAACCCCACAAATAAATGGAGTTTGAGACGTCGTCCATTCGATATTTCCATTCCCTCATTACATTCCAATTGCTCCTTAATGAACTGACTACAGATAATCGCCAACATTCTTAGGGTGAACAAGCACCGATTAAGTAGGTGAGCTCTATTGAAATCGCTATTGATGCTGTAAGTTCTGGCGCAATAATGATCTGGTTCTGTTAATTCTACCTAGAAGCATTGGGGCTTTTGGTGAAACAATGAACGTTGGATGTTATATAAGGTCACTTTCAAGCGCTCAGTGAAGGGGACAAGAAATCGTTTCAATCGAATTTGTGCGCAGGACAATTAGATGTTGTTGAAACAAATTGGTCCATAGACTTGAAGATTTCATTCGGGAAAAAAAACAAAATCGCAATTTGCCCGAGATAAACAATTTCTAAGTAATCATTCAAATTTATACTATTTATACAAACTCTCGATTTTAAATCGTTCGTGAAACAATCACGCCTGTCTTTTCTGGAATGGATTCTTCTGTAGTAGAAATATCGAACCTCTGTGATAAATTTCGGTCTTGACATGGGGCGAGTGAATTTATTCCTCGGGGTTACATTCTTGAGGAGGCCATGTGAAAGGAGTGGTGAGGAGAGGGGAATTTTATTCTTCCTGATCTGGGCTATATATTATCTCGGGATTATTCAGGTCGTAGAATACAAATATGACGTTAGTTTGGCCGAACGCGTTTGCCCCTCTTTCCCATACCTTACTACAAGAGACTGAATAAACGGAGGGGGGGATTCAAGAACTCCTTCGAATTTGAACAATTGTGACGAAAGTAATGAAACAAAATCAACATAAGGAATCAGTCATTTTTTAGAACAGATACTATTGAAATCACTGATGAATACTACATAGTCATGCTCCCTTACTGATCCCAAAAACGGAGCGAAGTTTCATATATGTTATGTAATAACAATATGGCTGCAAATTTTCACATTAACGCCCACTCGTATTTTTCAGTTTTCGAAAATTTTTCATTGAAAATGAGCGATCTAAAATGATTCTTGATGGTTTTCAATGATGGCAAACTAGGATTTATTCAGATTCTTCGAACGAGAAAAAATTAGAAAATTTGTTTTTTTTTTTATTTGAAAAAAAAAGGTGGAAATCCACATGAAATATAATTTGCCATCGTTGAAAACCATGGAGAATCATCAATAATGTTCAAGGTCAAAAAATAAGATTCAACAAAATTTCGATTGAAACTAGCCTAACCTAACTTCACACCTGTGTATCAATATGGGAGCAGAAATAAAAATTAAAAAAAATTCTTAAAAATGATCACAGTTAATTGAGATGAGCGAACCTGAAGCCGGGACTTAGTTCAATTTACACGTACATAGTTGCCTATGTCGATACATGTTCCTATTGTAATCGGTGTAATAATGATTAACAATCAGATGCTTTCAAATCACTATTTTCCTAACGTTTTTTCAAATTCCCACGCACCTAGCACCCCTGTTCACTACCGATCCCGTTCAAAAAATCTGCATAAAAACTAGATTGCCATCATTGAGAACCATCAAGAATCATTCTAGAATTCCAATGAAAAATATTCAAAAATTGAAATTATGATAGATAAGTTGCGTCAGTTACTTACATTTGAACTTAATAGACTTTCTCCAAATCAAAATGCACACTAATAACAGTAAAACCACAACGACGCATTCAATTTCCAGATGTTAGTCTCAAACCTGGGTTATCGCCGCGCATAACGAGAGATTTGAAAAGCTTTCCATGAAACATCATGGAAATTTCAAGCCCTTCGTCCCCTTCAACGAAGAGATTCAGAGCTGCAAAAATAATAAACTCACACCCCATGACATTCCAGGAAGAAATTTAACACCGCAAAAAAACAGTATAACATCAGAATTTTATCCGATCTGTTCAAGGGTGTTGACGCTACAATACAACGCTATCATATGCATTTTGTATTAAGACAGGGAATTCGATATCTCTAGAGCATTTCCGCTGAACATGCACCAATGAAAAATCTAGCTACGATAGAAATTCTACTGGTAAGCACGTAGAACTGAAAAAACACAACAACTTCAAACTCACGGTTTTCTATCGAATTTTTTTTTTCTGCTTTTTCCTTAATTGGCGAATGATTTCCTGACTGCAAAAACAATCGACAGCGGCTGAGACCCAACTTGTTTAGTGGTGTGAACCCATCATTATTGATTGGATTAAAGCATTTTATTGGATAGATGACGAAATTGATGATGTTGCTCCAGTTCACGTCCTATTCGGATGGAGGGATACAAAAAATGTTGACGATCCTGAACTCTCGAAATTTGAGATTTTTAAGAAGCAGGTTAACAATTCTGCATGGCAACAACCTTCTTCAAATTAAGGTAATTTCACCAAAAGAGTGTATTTGAAAAACATGTCACAGTAAAACTATAATTAAAGATGAGGGTTCGTTAAAAACAAATATACCTGCCCTAATTAGGCTAACCTTTATATAGTTCACAATGTTCTTGACACGCTGACGTTTAAAGCTCCCGGTTGAAGAACCAAAGAGGCTGGGCAAGGGCGAAAATCCGTTTGATCGAGCCATCTCTTTCGATCGAAAATCCGAGTTAATAGTGAATGAAATTGGGTTCGAGAAATGTATGGAAAGTGCCCCAGAAATTTGCGTTGAGGTAGTTTCAGTCATTAATGGAACATAAGCCTCAATCTCTTTCGGGAATTCAACGCCGCACAAAAGAGCTTGAAAGACCGATAAAAGTTAAAAGGCAAAATTATTACACATTCTAATTCCCGGCTTAATTCCTCTTTATTAACCCCTTTGTGCCTTGAACTCTGTGTGGAGGGAGGTGGCGAGATGGTTTCCCTTTAAAAGCAATTAAGTTTCAGCACGAAGGCGATAGCAAATATATGTTTTTTTGGGGACACCTCAGAAACCGAACGCTTTATGTAATTACAGTTTACCAAAACTCCTTTCGATCATGTGGTTCCACCCTGATATTGTCGGAAAAATAATACAGTCCACCTTAATGACTGCCAATGTTTCATTTTCTTCGCAACAATTAACTTCACTGAAAATCAATATTCTTTCCGTTGTCGAACTCATTTTTTCCTCGACTTCTGCCATTTCAGTTGTTGTAGGCCTTCCAACGTGTGCTTTCTGGGATTTTTCGAAACCCCTATTCACTAATTTATTGGGCATTCGCGAATTGGGAAGATTTCTCAAAGGATATCTACGAACAATCGGTGTTGACCCAATAACGAGTCAACATCACTTATGCGCGATGAGAATTATTTTTGCGAATTGGATGATTATGATCCATTGAAACTGAATCTTCTCACCTGGATGAAACTTAGTGAACTAGTACTACGATGAACAGATGATATGTGGTGATTTCGTGGTAGGTCGGAAGCTTCCAGTTCTTCCAGAAGATGGTTCTTGCCCTTTCGTGGTCCCGGCAATGTCGTGGTGACAGAAGTTATAGTTATAGTTAGGTAAGGGGGTTACATTTTACCGGACTTCAAGGTGTATGGTGCCCCCCATCAGAGCTGTTTTAGCAAAGCGCTACCTACAGCTCGACCTTCAGCTCCAGAGCTCCAATGAACTCCAGTATACGAGAGGGCTTCAAGGAGTTTAAATCCTCGTTCCTCCTGTAATTCTCTTGTCCAAGACATTCCTTGCGCTGGTTTGCAATGGCGAGGCATTTTGTCACCAGGTGAACAAGAGTTTCCTCCTCTTCCCCACATAATCTACACTCGACAGTTTCTGTTAACCGCATTCTCATCATATGCTTTTCTAAGGCGACAATGTCCTGTGAGGAAGCCAGTGAGGAGGCGTAACTTATTCTCACTGAGATTCAAGTACTTTTTGGATCTTGCACTCTTGAAGTTCCGAAGGAACTTTTTGGAGTGATTCATTCCTGGAAGATTCCTCCGGAGAACTTCTCTTTCAGTCTCTTCCTTCAGGAAAACTTTTTCCTATAGGGGCATTTGCCTATGCCCCAGAAAGGTTCTAGGCCAGAAAATGGCATTTGTGCTCCCTTCCTGGCAACCCAGTACCATTAGTCCCCTCCTCGATGTAACTGATGACATTTTGCAGTCAATCGATTACTCTAAATGTTCTGATTTACTCTTGCTCGACTTCGGTAAAGCTTTTGACACGGTCAGGCATGATACTCTTCTTTCTATATAAGGTTCTTGTGGGGGTACGTGAGGAGGCACTAGTACTATTTGAGTCTTATCTCAGTGACTGTTCTGAAATTGTTAAATTAGGTAATAGAGTTCTTGAGTGGAGTCCCGCAAGGTTCGGTTCTTGGGCCGATGCTCTTTATCTTGTACACCAGCCAATTCACAAAGTTCATTCATCACTGCAAAGTGCACGTGTATGCTGATGATCCAACTCCAATAAAGTCATTAGTATTGTGAAGAGTGCTCGGGATTTGGGACTGATTTTAGATGATTTGATGAGATTTCGAGAGCATGTAGAATCCCGATTGGTAAAGCCTATGGATCTCTGAGAATGTTTCCCCATAGATCCTATTTGCCTATCTTCACGAAGAGGCTGTGAAGTGAGGCTTTGGTATTGTCGAAATTCAATAATTGCTCTTCTGTTTATAGTTTTTGGCTCAGATCAGGTCACGTTGGATCGAATTCAACGATTTTCAAATAGGAAATAATTTCCCTGTCGAATAATTCGCTACACGCCTCCTCAGGTGAACGTCCTTTCGATTCTGACAAGTGGAACGGCGACATAAGAAGCGTTCAAAGAATCCATCAACAAAATTGCCCAGAATGAACCTCGAAAAGCAAACACATTTTCTCCGATTTTTCGTTGCCTCGACTAGCGAAATAAATCCGAGACATCTGGCAGATTGAAATTTTCTAGGCGATCGCGCTTATTTGGTCTCGTAGGTAGGACAATGAGAAAGATGCAAATGGCCTTTTGTTCCAGCACAGACTTCCCAAAGAAAGAGATGACAATTGAAATTCCACGCGGGGAAAAAACATTCAGGGAATGAGAAACTGAAAATGTGTATCCAACAGTGGCTTCTACAAAGAGGGCCGAGAAAGCTTCGAAGGCGTGGAGCTTTCAAACTGCATTGGAAAATTTATGGGGGACTAATAAATTTGTCAAATTCTTATTTATTTCGGGTGGGCAATATTTTTTTCCTCTTTCCCTCCGACTCGAGGAACCTGCTTGTTTATTGAAATCGCTGAAAAACAATGACCATTTGTTTTCGGAAATTCGCTCGCGTTCAGCATGAATTTTCTACCGAACCTCATCTAATCTTTTATTTGCTTACCCCTGCGGTTGACTCTGTCAATACCAAACACACCGATTCACCTTAATGATTATTCTCCCTCAACACGCCCTTAAATTCGTACCAGAACGGTGGGTTCATTCTCGTATTTACCGTCTCTACTTGAAATAAAGGACGCGCACACAACAAAGGGAAATCTTTCTTGGAATATTTGTATCCATCTAATGGTTGTTACTTCATTCGATGCGACACCAACTGATTGAAGTCTTATATTGTACTTGCTGATTAACAGCAAACATTTCCACGTCATGATTTTCAGGACTGAACACGATTTCTTTAGAAATAGTTCCATATACAGGGTGTTTTCAAAGGTAAGACTTTTTTTTGACAGGTGATAGAACACATCAGAAAGTCATTATACCAAAAATCTTTCATATAAAATATTCACCAGGGCCGATTATTTCGAAATCAAATATACCCGATAATCTGAGGAATTCTCAGCCCAGACCTGGTTCGTATTGATATCTATATGTGTAGAATTATCAGCTGTCCGATCACAGTATACGGGAAATCGCCTATGATGCATATGATTTTTAGAAGTTTCCGATCTCAACCCCTGTGATTTCTTCCTTTGGGGTCATTTGGAAACATTAGTGTTTAGTTTATTACGGGGAGGTGATTAGTTCGAAAGAACCAAACAATGAAAATGCTTGTGACATTATTCCGTGAGTAAGCTGGTGTGATAGTTGCTGCATGTAAAACGAATATTTCAGACAACTATTCGCGAAGTCACTCCTTATTTTCAGAAAGAAGGCATTAATACTGAAAATGTCTGTAAAAACTCAGGATATAAGCTTCAGATACAATAATATCCAGAAAAATTTTTTTCTGTGTAGTTGGCTTATTCTGAAACATAATCGCTTTTGTCCTTAGGAATTCCTTCAATATTTAAATTTGAAATACAAAACTGGATAAATCAAAAACCTTCAGTCCTAAATAATTCAAATGAAAATCTTCAAATTAAATTGTCATGACTGTTACTTAAATTGTCGACTTGTCAATGAGAATATTCGCAGAAAAATGAGTTCTAACTATCGATTTGAATTATTATAACGCCAAACAAATTTTTGAAAAAATAACTGATTTCTTTTTTTCCTCGTTCATCAGACTAACTGATTCATTAATTCAGAAGCTACGAATGTGGTTAAAATGGATTCGTGGGAATACGATCATCTATATACAATGAATGTTGGTTTGCTTTGTCATACAATCGAGGGATAAATTGTTTTTTTCAGGCAAAACTAATCATTTACATCGACTCTGTCAATCCTTCATTCCATTTTTCATGTCTATAGACAATATACATATTATTTCGATAGCGTGTCTCTTGATCAAATGATTGGTACGTCTGCAACATAAACATATTCTATACAAGAACTTTCGTTCCATTGGATCGATATGTGTAATTGAATTATTGAATATTTTGATGCCCTCATTCAATTAATCTGAAAATTTCTGTTGATAAAATGTGAAAGATAGACTGTGCTTCTGCCGAGTAGAACTCAAAATGTTCGAGAAGAATAACTTATTCGATGAATAATACAAACGTTGAAAATTTTCACAAAAAATCCATGCCATCGTCAACATCCCAGGTTTCGTAATGTAGGAACTTTAGCTCAACCAAAAATTTCATGGAGATTGCCAACATGTTTATCCTTTTGTTCAAATTCGGGATCCCCTAAATGTTGTAGGCATAATCAAAATCACAAAGGCTGAAAAATATTAAGTACATGTGCAAGGCCATTTCGTGTATGATCCTGGAATTACTGCAAGGCGTTGAAAACAATATACTTCCGCACCAGATTTTACAATGGGGATTTTTCTCCAGTTGGTTCTTGTAAGCGAAACTCCGAGAATGAAATCCCGCATTTCATGTGATAGATTTATTTCAGCACGATTTGACTCAATTCCGTGAGTTTCGCTTTTCTCCTCAACCCAAGAAATGAGAACGCATTACAAGACACATAAACATGGCCGTATGAGAAAGCAATATTACACAGATTTAAGGTTTCCGGCCGCTACTTCCTATTCCAGAACGAACTGAATTTCCCGTTTAACGCGAGTTCAGCAATCGTACATATTCCTTATTTTAACTGTATTATGTGCCATAATATTTCTAAGTCATCAACATTTCCACTCCATGAATCATCGCGATTTGAGACTTCGATAAACATGTTAAGTCGTACACTCAAAACGACGAAAATTCTGCACAAGGATTTATTATTTTTCCATCGCCCCAAAGACTTATTATGTAAAGAAAAATAAACATGTCTCTCAAGGATTTGGTTGGTTTTGATAGTTATAGTTATAGTTAGGTAAAGGGGTTACATTTCACTACGCAACCTCGAAAACCTATATTTCCATACCATACTTGCCAATATCTGCCTCAGTTTTCCCGAAAAAAAATTATTTAGGTTTTCCAACTTTCATTTTCGAGTTGCGTTTGGAAGACTGTACTGGCGCGAATGTCACTATGATTAGTCTACTGAGTGGTTTTACTGAATCTACTCAATTGGTTTTATAACCTCCATATAAAAAAATTATTATAGATTCCCTATATTTTATCTGAGAGAAGCAAATATAGCGTTTTTGGGGGGGTCTGACCCTTAGTTTTTTTTGATGAAAAAATTGAAATTTTCGAATGCGATTTTATTGGATGAGAATGAAGTGGTGAATTCGCTGGTTAATAATCTGAAAACCTCAATTGATTCTCACGAGTAGAAGTCGAGATATAAAGGATTGAAAGTTGGAAAAATTCGATTTTCCAGTTGAAAAAATGAAAATTTGCAGATAGGGCCGCAATTTTATTTCCATCAGATTGCGCAACCTCGAAAACCTATATTTCCATACCAAACTTGCCAATATCTGCCTTAGTTTTCCCGAAAAAAAATTATTTAGTTTTTCCAACTTTCATTTTCGAGTTGCGTTTGGAAGACTGTACTGGCGCGAATGTCACTATGATTAGTCTACTGAGTGGTTTTACTGAATCTACTCAATTGGTTTTATAACCTCCATATAAAAAAATTATTATAGATTCCCTATATTTTATCTGAGAGAAGCAAATATAGCGTTTTTGGGGGGGTCTGACCCTTAGTTTTTTTTGATGAAAAAATTGAAATTTTCGAATGCGATTTTATTGGATAAGAATGAAGTGGTGAAGTCGCTGGTTAATAATCTGAAAACCTCAATTGATTCTCACGAGTAGAAGTCGAGATATAAAGGATTGAAAGTTGGAAAAATTCGATTTTCCAGTTGAAAAAATGAAAATTTGCAGATAGGGCCGCAATTTTATTTCCATCAGATTGCGCAACCTCGAAAACCTATATTTCCATACCAAACTTGCCAATATCTGCCTTAGTTTTCCCGAAAAAAAATTATTTAGTTTTTCCAACTTTCATTTTCGAGTTGCGTTTGGAAGACTGTACTGGCGCGAATGTCACTATGATTAGTCTACTGAGTGGTTTTACTGAATCTACTCAATTGGTTTTATAACCTCCATATAAAAAAATTATTATAGATTCCCTATATTTTATCTGAGAGAAGCAAATATAGCGTTTTTGGGGGGGTCTGACCCTTAGTTTTTTTTTATGAAAAAATTGAAATTTTCGAATGCGATTTTATTGGATAAGAATGATGTGGTGAATTCGCTGGTGGGTAATCTGAAAACCTCGATTGATTCTGACGAGTAGAAGTCGAGATATAAAGGATTGAGAGTTAAACAATTGTTATTTTGGAGAAAAAAAAATTAAAATTTGCAGATAATTAATCATAAAATCACTGGACAGGTTCGCTGATGAGATGTACTTGTTCAGAGAGGACCAGGCTCCCTGACTTTTAATTCTCTCATTCCCTGTACTTTCTCTAGATGGTTGTGATGCAGACATAGATACTGTAATGGGTGCGACGAAGATCTGATAAAAATTCTGAGCTGGCAACGCTGTGCATATTCTTTGTTCGCGTTATCTTTCAATGCCAAATGTATGCTGTTTTCCTTAATGAATTTGAAGGAATTGATTATTCAAGATGTATAATAAGGGCAGTCACTTCCAGCTTCGGATCAAATCATGTTTTCATTTTCATCGTCTACAGTAAGTTTCATTAGCAGAGGAAAAAAAATACTACTCAAGATCCCCCCAAAGGAGAAGGTCATTTATAAAACTCCCTTTATGAAAACAAAATAGAATGCCACTTCTCAACAAGGGATTCCTTGTGTATCGTATGATCCATTGAGGTTAAATACTCATTATATTCTGATCGTCAATTTGCAGAGCTTCAATCGCTAAAGTATTAATATGAAGCTATTATATTCAGAAAATTTTGAATGAAGTAATTATGTTTGTAATCAATATTTGATGAGATTTAAACGTTAATGATGTTTTTGCAATGAAATATCATGCTATGCCAGTGTAACATACATTCCGGTTCACCTGTTGAATAATGAACAAGGGAATGTTGGCGTCAATTCAGAATGTGAACAAACCCTTCTTTCTATATCTATGCTCCTCACTCAGTGGTGTTTTATTCCTCACAAAAAATCTGGAGCCCAAAAATAATGTAACACCATCAAGGTGTAGGTGAGTAAAGGTGTAAATACACATATCTGATATTGGTTATGGATATTTCTTCAATTGGTTCTCGAAACTGGAAAATGCGAATCTACCTTTAAGTTGGATGAACGAGCGCTCAAAAGCTCCTGACTTCACGGCAGTGCTTTCCATAATCTTATTTTCATGAACTTCAAAAGATAGAATCACCAAATTATATTGAATATATGGGAATCAAGCAATCAATTTTCAAGTACTGTCACTCGTAATGCGAACTCACAAAGACCTCGCAATGGGCAATAAATGTGGATTTCACAAAGGACTCGCCACAAGATGTCTTAGAGGAGTGGCCAAAATAAATTGTTTTAGAATTTTCTCGTGCCATACCGCGGAGTTTTGGAGCAGATACAAAGCTCTCAACAACCTCTCGGAGAAGTTACAAAAAGCATCCCAATTTCCTGAAGAAATGTCGCCGAGAGATCTCCGAGACCCCTCAGTAATTCCTGGCTCTTCCCTCGCAATCCCCATCCAAAAATCTATGAGCACATCAAAATCAATTCACGAAAACCCGTGAACGTTGCAATATTTTCCAATTCCATTAGGAAATACTTCACTGAACGTGTTTCACTGCTTGAAAATAAATGAACTAATCTCCTGAAACGTACAAATTGTCATTTCCAGGATAAAAGGATAAAATGTGAATTCCTATCTTGTGTACATTTCATGAATAATCCTTCCTGCTTTGAATGTCCGCAAAGATTAATGTAAGGTGAAACAAGTATCAAGACCTAATTCTATTCTCGCGTGTTCGGTGAAATAACCTTTCACGTGGAATTTATCAAGCCGGAACAAAATTAAAATGCCTAATTCTGAAATTGCCAACAACTCGCGCCAGATTGAAACTCATCGATTTTCCCGAAGAATCAAGGTGTGAGCTGGAGTTGTGATCGATAATTCACAACCTACGGTCTAGTTCATGACGATTGCCAGAATAACATTGTACAGGTACTTATAGTTCTATTGTGCCCCACATCAGAGCTGTTTTTGCATGCGCTTCCTCAAACATCTGAGAGGGCTTCAAGGAGGTTGAATCCTCGTTCCTCCTGTGATTTTCTTGTCCAAGACCTTCTTTGTTTTGGTTTGCAAGCATTCTGTAACCAGGTGAACAAGAGTTTTCTCCTCTTCCCCACAAAACCTACAGTCGTCAGTTTCTGTTAAGCCTATTCTCATCATATGCTTTCTAAGGCGACTATATCCTGAGAGGAAGCCAGTGAGGAGGCTTAACTTATTCTTACTGAGATCGAAATACTTTTAGGATCTTGCACTTTTAAAGTTCCGAAGGAACTTTTCGGAGTGATCCATTCCTGGAAGATTCCTTCAGAGTGCTTCTCTTTCAGTCTCTTCCTCCTCCAAAAACTCTTTCTTATAGGTGCATGGCTTTGCAGTTTTTTAGTTTTTTTTCAGGTTTATATCTATGCCTATTTTGATTGCAAGTGTTTCTGTCTGAAAAACACTCGAGTTGGTTTAGTTTTATCTCACCCACTTGAAGATTATATTGTATCGAGAAACATTGTTATGTAAACCCTAAACCCTAATTTGATGAAAACCGTAGTCAAATACTGAATAAATTATAGATTCTCATCAAGTAAAGGCCACACCATCTATTCAGAGAGACAGATATAAACCGCTTATATTCGAAGATATAATCTCACTTCCAGAAGTTCAACCCGTTCAAAATCAAGTAATGAAGCCATTGCATGGCGAAACAACAGCGGTTTACAATGAATAATGTGAAAAAGTTTGTATATTTATGCAGCATAGTTGGCAGCGAGAAAGTTTTCATCGAATATTCGAAAAAGGTTACGACGAAAAAAAAATATTTTTCCACCAAATGAGATGAAATTGTCACAATTATTCTTGAAATTAATTGAAAAAGAAAACTCGCTGATGGAACTTCCGTCAAGAAAGTCTACATTTCGAATTCGAACAGTGAAAAATCTCAAATCCCCGATTATTTCAACCTGACAGACAAAGCTTGCGGAATCTGCGCCACTGGAAGCGATCAAACTTAATTGCAGGCCCCAAAAAGTGATGTTGAAATGCAATTAAATAAACTTTGGGAGTAACGCGAGCACAAAGGGATCTTAAAACATTCCCCAGTCGTTAACACAGTCAAAACATCCTACTGAAAGATGTAAATGTTCTGCCATTCCTTGTTCGTGATTCTTTTAATATTCCAATTAAATGCGCACCGATTTATTCAAATTTCTACCGGCAACAGTCGAGCAGATATTTGCGCTTCTGATTCTCAAACCCTTTCATATCGAATCATGAATTGGGTACCAACGTATTTATTCAGCTAATTGCCATTAGAACGGAATACTTTTGATTGATTTCACGCAATTATTATCTCGTTTAAAATCCGAAGTAACACAATTGAACACCGCAGATGATCAGAAATGATCAATTTCATCACATCTTGATCTCGAAAGAGAGAGAAAATCCAAATTGCTACTTCCAATCCAGATGTTGCAAATTGGCGAATGCGACGGTTATATTTTGATTCCAACGTGGTTAGGTTCAATCAAAGTTCAGTTTTAGCGTTCAGCCTTTATGAGATTGTTCACCTTAAGAATTGAACAAGACTGCTACTAACCTTCGACTGAACCTAGGAAGAAAAATATGACCGATGCATTCGCCAATTTGCAACACCTGGTTTAGAAATATCGATCTGGTTTTATTCGCAAGATGGAATCGGTCTGGTTCTCCATAAACCACGTTGCTTGAAGCATCCTGTATTCGAGTTCACATTCGTCATAGATCTAATTATAACTCGGATGAATATATTACAAGAAACGTATGGAATTTCTGAAATAGTCCGGAAATGTACGAAGAATCGCGAACTCACGTACATTTACTGTTCTCCAATTAACTGGGACTTTTCAAGGATTCAATGAATGCTTTCGACGACAGCACTTCAAGTTGTTTATGCGTCGAAAGTAAACTCTTGTGCAATACTTTCAGCTCGTGTTAGGAAATAACTCTTACTTGTTGGGAAACAATCAATATTTCAAAGAAATTCAACTGGAAAAATATGATCAAGCCTGCATTCTTGAATTTGAATGTGACTTTTTGATGAATTCATGCGATTCCTAGGGAAAAAGCATATAAATCCACCCAGCTGTTCATTATCTTCATACATGGGCAGATGCTTCCCAGTGATTTTATAAAATTTCTAGGAATTCTAGGAAGTATAGAACTCCTGAATTGAATTTATTTCGGGTAATGGGTGCATCAAGAGCAACGGAGTTGAAACAACTAGGTCGGGTGAATTTGAAGTGTATAAACAAAATTATTCACATTCCCTGACTGGGCATATGCATTAGAACGACCTTGAAATATAATAATAAACTCTCGTGTGATACTTTCAGGTCGTTTTAGGAAACAACTCTCAGTTGTAGTGAAATATGCAATATTTCATAGAGAGTCAACTGGAGAAAAATTATCCAACCTTTCCATTTTCAATTGAATTCGAAACTGAAACCCAAACTTCCTCTATGTAACTACATTTTTGGATTTAAAGTACACCCAGCTGTTCATCATCTTCATACATTTCCTGATGCTCGTCAGTGACTTCATGAAATTACTAGGAATTTTAGGAGGTATGGAACTCCTGAATTGAATACATTTCGGGTAATAGATGCATCCAGAACAAGAGGGTTAAAACAAATTAATTTAAAAAATTTGAAGTTTGTATACCCATAAGCAAAATTATTCATATTCTCTGACTGTGTATATGCGTTAGAACGACCTCAAAATGTCATAATAATCTCTGGTGTAATACTTTCAGGTCGTGTTGGGAGACAACTCTTACTTATAGTGAAACAAGCAATATTTCATAAAAACTCATCTGGAAAACATTATCCACGCTCCCCTTTTCAATTGAATTCGAAACTGATAACCACTTTCTTTCATATAACTACATTTTTGAATGTTACTTTTTGATGCATACATGCGATTCCACCCAGCTGTTCATCATCTTCATACATTGGTTGATGCTTACCAGTATATGAAATTACTAGGAATTCTATGAAGTACACAATTCCTAAATTGAATATATTTCAGGTAACGGGTGAATCAAAAGCAACGAAGTTGAAACAACAATGTCGGGTGAATTTGTAGTGTATAAACAAAATTATTTATATTCCCTGACTGATTAAATGCGTTAGAAAGATTTTGAAAAGTCATAATAAACTCTCGTGAGATACCTTCAGGTCGTTTCGAGAAACAACTCTCAGTTGTAGTGCAACATGCAATATTTCGTATGAAATCAACTGGAAAAAAATTATCCAGCCTTCCCATTTTCAATTGAATTCGAAACTGCGACCCATACTTTCTTTATGTAACTACATTTTTGGATTTTAAGTACACCCAGCTATTCATCATCTTCATACATTCCCTGATGCTCGTCAGTGACTTTATGAAATTACTAGGAATTTCATGAGGTAAAGAACACCTGACTCGAATACATTTCGGGTAATAGATGCATCAAGAACAATAGAGTTAAAACAAATGACTCTAAAAAATTTGAAGTATGTATACCTATAAACAAAATTATTCATATTCCCTGACTTTTTATATGCGTTAGAACGACCCAAAATGTCATAATAATCTCTGGTTTAATACATACAACTCTTAATTGTAGTGAAACAAGCAATATTTCATAGAAACTCAACTGGTGAAACATCCAGCCTTTTCATTTTCAGTTGAATTCAAAACTGAGACTCAAACTTTCTTTATGTAACTACAGTTTTGAATTTCGATGTGACACATTTTGATACATTCATGTGATTCCCTGATCATTTCATACATTTCCTGGTGCTTGTCCGTTACTATATGAAATCACTAGGAATTTCATGAAATATACTTCGTGTGATAGATACATCAAGAACAACCATTATAAAACCACAAACGCTCATAAATTTGAAGTAGGTATATAAACAAAATTATTCATATTTCCTGGGTATATGCTCTAGACTGACCCAAAAATTCATGAAGCTTGAAATTAGGAGGAAATTTTTGAAAGTTCGGGAAGAAACCAGCATTCAAGCACAAGTGCGACGTTCATATCGAAACATATATTTCAGCTGAAATTCAATCGTTTCTAAACTGGATACTATAATAGCCTTCTCAACTGAATCGGATAAAGACAACTCCTTCTTACTAGAAGGGTATTGCATTATTCCGGTCTCCCTTATTCACCTGACACTCATTCAATACAGAACGAGTGGGTACTATATTTCTATTATTATATTTTTCATGTAAAATGTATCGTGAAAATTGAAAGTATACTGGAAATGATGCGAAGCTCACACGAAGGTTCATTATTTTCACATCACTACGTTACCACTAGGTGTCACAAAACATCGCAAATCATCAAAAACATGGTGAAGTTTAGAACATATCTACGTTGAAATGGGCTGGGAAATTTTTTCCTTTTTCAGACGAATTTTGCAAATCATTTATTGAAATAATTTATGATTTCATGAAAAATTCTGAACTTCCAATAGTGGTTTCAACATTCCCTGAAGAAGTTTTCTGATATCAGATATCAAAACAGCGCATGGGGAATTTCATTAATTCTTGGTTTTCTGAAGAACACTAAATAGCGAATCTTGCATATACTGTCAATGATAATAAAAACTCGTTATATGCATCGCGTCATTTCATGAAGACTACCAAGCACGTAAATTATGGATGGAAACGTCGGCGTGCATTCCAGAAAGCCAAGCCGTAATTTGAATTATCAATATAACCACGATGTCTTGGGCTTATATATCATGTTATAATTCAATTAAGGCCGACTTCATCGAATTGTGCATTCCGAGTTGCGGCACGAGCGACTTATATGAATTACCCCTCAGGAAGAAGCAGGAAAAATTGATTGTCGAAATGCAGGAAACCGAGGATAACGACCGCCCAGAAGCCAATATCTTAAAGCGAACAAATTTTTCTTTCGCCCGATTTTAATCGCTCATTCAATTAGGTAATTGTTTGCTGCCAGTCGACCATGAGCTCCAATTTCCAACCCCATCTGAACATTGTCACAGTTTACGTTTCGGAATTGAAAAAAAATCCTTTCAGGATAACCATCTACCAAATAATCATGAGAATCGAAACGTTGGTATGATGTTACTCAATCGAATATTCTCCCCCGCAGAGCTTTACTCTCAATAATTCACAAGTTATTAAATTTTGAATATAACGACGGGATTCACTACTGAAATGAATATCGTCAATCCAATTGCTTTGTGAACTGTATTCATTCAATAATACCTTGAGTATCTCCAATAGCGTCTCGTGTGTTCTGAAAGAATGTGGGTACAAGAGAAACACTACCATTTGTGAATAAAGTTCATCTTCCTATTCTTCATGCATCAGAAGACGACTGTTTTTCGAGGTGAGGCTTTTTTTTCAAAGGTGCTAAGAAGATATCACAGGGGAGCGTGCAGGCCAAGAAATCGACCTACCACGTCTTTGGAAACACGAAATTCGGAAAAGTCACAAAAATCATAAGCTCTGTCAGATGATTTCCTGTAAACTGAACGCATTCAATAAACACATTCAGATCTCAAAACGTACAGTCAGAAATTTCTCAGATTCGCGGGTAACTTTCATTTAGAATTACTCGGCCCTGGTGAATATTTTATATGAAGAATTTCTGGAATTTGAATTATTTCGATGAGTTCTAGCACCTGTCAGAAAATGCCTCACCCTGCATATATCCGGATTTTTTGACGTCCCATTCCTGACATTTCCCCCCGTGTTCATTTTGGGGTGGGCACGTACACATGTGCCCTTTAGAACCAGCAGCCCCTGAGGTTCAATCCTTTTGGGAATTAGTTCAGATATTTCATAAAAACTGGATAGGTGGAACGAATTGGTGTGGAAATAATAAACCTTTGTGTTTCAACGTTTTCAGAAAAAAATCGAGAGAACATGAGAATGGGCAACAGTTGTATAACTTTTTCTGGAAAGTCCGTAAATGATACACGATAACATGAAGGTTTATTATTTTGTCTCCCCTTTATTACTTATTCTACTCCAGTTTGGATTAGCGATCATAATTGCTACTTTGATCTTGATAATTGCTTCCTTGCGGATATATGTAAATATATACAGGGTGTTTTCGAAGGGTTTCCTTTTTTTTGAAAGGTGCTAGAACTCATCAAAATAAGTCAAAATACCGAAGATCCTTTATTTCGAATATTCAGCAGGGCCGAGTATTTCGTAAACAAAGTTACCCGCGAACCTGAGAAATTCAGAGCACGGATCTGATTTAGGTACGTATTGAGGTCTGAATGTGTTGCACTCAGTTCACGGGAAATCATCTGACAGAGCGTATGATTCTTGTGACTTCAGGTGGATAAGACGTGGTGGGTCGATTTCTTGGCCTGCACGCTCCCCGGATTCTAACCCGTGTAATTTTTTATCTTTTGCATTGAAAATTATTGTCACATTATTTGTAGGCAAACTGATGTGATAGTCGCTGCATGTAATAATTCGTTATCACGCCAAGACTTTGTGCACATCAAAGGAATGGTGGCCATTTCGAACAATTTCTGTGAACAATTTGGATCAATTTTATTGGTGAGTTTGTGAAATTCCTAATTTTTTCCAAAGGACCTTTTCAATCAGTAATTCTTCCTCTCCTTAGTTGATCTTTAGAAATTATAACGTTCAGGAAAAATCTACTAGTAAACTTGAAAAAAATATACGAGTTTGCCAAAAAATTCAGCACTGTATTCATTTGCTGGAATGCATATGGCACCGTGCTTCATGACAGAATTCCTAATAGAGTTTTATTAAGATGATGAAGCCCACAATTTTTTTTCACTTTCTTCAAATTGAATAATTTATATGATCAACTTCCGCCTAAATGATCTCTTTTGATGAGTTTTTGCACCTGTCAGAAAAAAGCCTCACCTCGAATAATACCCTATATATACAGGGTGCAGCATTCAACTTGAGACAATAAATTATTTCAGTACTTCAGAAAAAAAAGTTTCAAAAAAAAATTGTTGGGTATCAAGGGGGACATGAAATGAACATACTTTGCTTTATCCTTGACCTTGATTTAAAGGTTATTTCGAGGTCAACTTGATTTTTTTTGAATGGAAAGGTATATTTTTTAGTGCAGATTCTTATTCTTTACAAAAAGAGTAGTAACTTTTGTTGAAAACTTTTTTTCATCGGATTCCAAAAATTGAACTAAATTTC
Source organism: Aphidecta obliterata (assembly GCA_963966015.1). Taxonomy (NCBI): domain Eukaryota; kingdom Metazoa; phylum Arthropoda; class Insecta; order Coleoptera; family Coccinellidae; genus Aphidecta; species Aphidecta obliterata. The sequence continues at coordinate 6,175,728 of OZ014436.1, forward strand.
ATTCAAATGGTTGGGAAAAAATTTAAAATAATTTTAATGATGATCATGTTTTTATTAATTTCATATCATTTCGATAAATGATCAAACTAATGACCTTGGACTTCGATAGACGATTAGATTTTTCTTCGGTGATGCTGTAATGTGTGGAAAGTTTTCCCACACGCAGCATAAATATCTTTTGATTTTGAAATCCGATGAAAAAGAGTTACAAACAAAACTTACCACTTTTTTCATGGAGAATAAGAATCTGCACTGAAAAATATACCTTTTTGTCCAAAAAAATCGACTTGACCTTGAAATAACATTGAATTCAAGGTCAAGGCTAAAACAAACTATGTTCATTTTCTTTCCCCCTTGATACCTTCTAGCCTCTATTCGAAATTTTTTTTTCAAAGTACATGCTTTTCGAGATAATTCACGTTCCCAAGTTCAATGCTGCAACCTGTATTTATAATCTGAAAAAGAGAAAGGCGAGAGCAGAGAATAATGAACGAAAATTAAGATTTATTCATAATTGATCAAATCGATACAAAATTGCCCCACGAAATTTCTTAAATATTTGAATTTGAAATACAAAACTGGTCGCTCTTTGGCCGGCAGGGTTTTTTCAACCAGGTTCAGCCATGCAAGCGATGATTTCTGGAATTTCAGATGTTCGAATTCCACTACAAGACCTTAATTGAAGGTAATCATCTCCAAAAGATGCATCAAAAAACTTCGGTCTTGAATGAATAAGAAAAAAAACTTCTTCGAAAGAAATTATCAATATAGACATTATTTATCAAACAGTTGAATGCTCTCCAGTGCGCTAGAGAAGTAATAAAAAAAAGTTTCATTTGACTCGTGAGGTATGAGTAGAATACAAACTTTTATGGCTCGAGAACTATTAGGACTACTGTTTTGTGGTGAGAATTTTCGATTTAGTAGCACCATATAACACTCTCATCATGTTACTTGGTTGATATTTGAAAAAAAATTTCATCATTTATTTTACGAGGAAACGTCTGGACGATAGAGAAATGTCTCCATCCGCTCATTAAATTCAAGACTACCCAAACCCCAAACTGTAAAAATTTCAGATCGAGAACAGATTTTTCCCCTCGAGCGATTCCTAAGGTTCATTCTTAGAAATAATAAACCAATTATAACAATCCCCATTACATTACTATCCTCTCCCATTATTTCATATGTCGTGAGAAGAAAGAGGCTGTTGCAAGAGAACAAGATAATGAACGCCATGTTACCTGTATCTGAGGAAATGCTCTTCTTGAAGTTTTATTTTGAAGTTTCATTCGTGCCTCTCCATTCTGAGTTCACTTATGTGAACTGACAAGAGCCAGAGCTTGGAAACATCGTAGAAAATATATTATGATATTGTTATCTCCGCAGCTTGCTCTCCTACGTTGACGCTAACGAACTATTCGCAGTTTGCTGCAAATCACACACTTTCAACATTCGTTCTGTGGAAATTTCAATGGTCGTTCCTAATTTATACCGACAGCATTGTGTGGAACTATTTTCCAAGTTCCCGCGGAATTGAATAGTTGCGAACTGGATTCAACAACTCTGTCAGGGATACAATTAGAGACATATTCGTGTTGGATGAGAAAACTCATGTCGTGAAAGGAAAGCGCGGATCCAGAGAAATTCAATTTTGGGGAGAATACAATCCTTTCATGTCCACTGTTCGATGCACCAAAACAAAAATTGTTCATGTTCTGCGTAGAGAAGAAATGGTATAGTTTCATTCCGTCTAATTTGTCTTCTCAAGTCGTGGGTGAGGAGATTTCGTAGCTACCTAGAGGTAATATGCTACAATGTAATACGTGAACGTCAAAATGTCTAGACGTGAAAAACGTAGACAATCCCCTATAAAATGAAGAGAAATCGAGTTGCACTAGTCAAATATCACCTAGACTATATTCAAAGTGGCCTTTATTGATTTATCCGGTATGGTACCTTTGCGAACAGAACATGTCCCGAAAGACATAAAGTTCCATCCTTTTTATCAACTGCTCTTTCATCCAGTTCGAAATGAAATCCTTTATCTTTTATGGCCGACTCTCAGGAAGTAATAAAATCAGTTACAGTTTTAAATTTTCGATTCTGAAGGCTGCTTTCAAAGCAGCTCCATGAAGGGCAACTCGATCCCCTAATCGGTTTCGAATGCTGCCTCCATTCTCTTGTTGCCCGATCCATTTCCTCCATGATGAAAAGGAACGGAATTTATCCCACCCCCTCCCACTAGCCCATGCAATTCGCATATGGGATAGTTTCAACAGTTCTACTAGCTGGATTGCGGAATGTTTAGGAATTAAATGCTCCTGGAAGTTGTAATTGTACTATTGCAGGAGAAAAATGATGTAAAAACAGATTGAATTTCTGATTATCTTTGACGATGTCGTACACGTTACTCCCAACAGGTTAGCACTCAATCACGGCGAAGAACTATGGGCTTATCCCTAACTAAAATGTTGAGGATATTCATTTATCACAAAGAACGAACGCATTTGTCTTGTCCGAACGCTAAAAGAGCTATTGGTATGCTTCAGGATGTTCTGAATTGACTTGTTGAAAATGTACTGTAGTAAAGATATTTCGGTAAACCGTCCAGGAGATCTGCTACATCTCTGTTATGTAACATGGGGAACTCATCATAATGAGTCAAAATTCCAAAAATCCTCTAGATAAAATATTCACCAGGGCCGAGTAATTCGAAATCAAAGTTGCCCGCGAATCTGACAAATTTCTAACACGGACCTGACGTATTGAGATCTAAATGTGTTTATTGAATGCTTTCAGTTTACGGGAAATCATAACACAGCGTTTGATTCTTTTGGGTTCATTTGAAAACATTAGTGTACATTAACGTTGATGTGAATAGTGTTGAAGAAATAAAACAACGCATTGAAAATGCTTGTGACATTTTTCGTGAGCAAAATGCTGTGTAAGTTGCTGCATGTTAAGCCAGGCAAGACTCTGTTCACATCAAACGAACCGTGACCATTTCGAACAATTTATGTGAACAATTTGGATCAATTTTATCGGTGAGGTTGTGAACTTCCTAATTTTCTTTCTAGGACCTTTTCAATTAGTAATTTTCCTTCTCCTCAGTTACAGAGCCAATCAATTTGGTTTATCTAGAACCACTTAGATACCGTCTACCCGCCTTTTAAGTATATCTGTTTCTCAATAAAACACCCTGTATACTTTTCGATAGGTTCAAATCATATCGAAAATTATCATTGAAATCATCAAGTTATCGATTATGAGATGAACAAAATCCTCATAAACGAACTATCTCCGATGGATAGAACAGTGTGAGACTTCGTGAGAAACGGAATTCTTAGATATGGACCTCTGTCATGATGTGTTATGTTTATTTTTCGAAAAAAAAACTAATTTATTATTATACAGGGTGTCCCAAGTTCGAGTGCCTACTAGTTTCTTGAGAACTGGACCTATTTGAAATCTGAAAATTTGGACTATGATATTGTTCGACTTTATCTACTGAGCTGAAATATTCTTGAGGCCTGAACACTTTCAGTTATACAGGGAGTGAAAATAAATTTCTCTAAACATTTTTTTTGCATTTTTTCGTCTCTGGGATGATCGATTATTCAATTTTGGATATATTTCTAATCGAATCGTCGCATTCGTCGAAATAGTTTTCAAATTATCGAAGAAAAACTGAAAAAAAGGGAGATATGCGTAGTCATTATTATGTTCGTTATTCCATTTCTCAATATTTCGGGAATAAACTGTTTTTACATTTTCGAAGTGGAAGAATGACGGAATATTGTGCATCTCCTAAATTTTGGAAAACTTATCACAGGGTGTATCAAATATTTTTTCAAAAATTGTGATCAAAATTTTCCCACAACTTTGGTTTTTTAAATTAAAACCCATTTTTTTTATGATTGCGTTGGATTCTGCGAAGGATAATAATGATAGTGTTCAAAAATGTTTATGCTCCTAAATCAAATAATTTCTGAATTATCAAGTATTTTCAGAATTTATATCATACGTAGAGACAAATTCATGAAATCTGTTTCATAACAATAATTTGAGTTCATAGAAGATAAATTATCCAAATAATTCCCTATAAACACAGATTATTGTTATAAAACAGATTTTATGAATTTGTCTCTACGTACGACATAAATTCAGAAAATGCTCAATTACTCAGGAATCATTTGATTCAGGAGCATAAACATTTCTTTTTTGAAAACAAAAGTTATGGGAAAATTCTGATCACAATTTTTGACAAAATATTTGAAACACCCTGTGACGATTTTTCCAAAATTGAGGAGATGCACAATATTCCACCATTCTTCTACTCCAGAAATGTGAAAACAGTTCATACTTGAAATATTGAGAATAGGAATAACGAACATAATACTGACTACGCATATCTCCTTTTTTTTCTAAGTTTTTTCTCGATATTTTGAAAACTATTTGGACGAATGCAACGATTCGAATAGAAATATATTTAAAATTGAATAATCGATCATATGAGTGACGAAAAAATGCAAAAAAAATGTTTGGAAATATTTTAGGCTTCAAGAATATTTGATCTCAGTAGATAAAATCGAACAATATCATAATCATAATAATTTTCAGATTTCAAATAGGTCCGGTTCTCAAGAAATGTCTAGTAGGCACTCGAACTTGGGACGCCCTGAATAGTTATATCGTCATTATTTGCGACGTTTTCTCAACCAATATTTGGGGTTAAATATTCATGAATTTGGAATTCGAATAAACAGATGTCTTTTATAGTTTTCATGAAGAACTCGATCCCTTCATTTCGTTCTCGATAGGTTCGTTATGAAAATAACCAAAAAATACCCATCTCTGTTTTTAATGAGCGTCAAGTGCTACACATTTCGCGACTTCAATGTCAAATTGCAAATTCTGTAAATAAAAGAACTAAAAAATTCGATCATCACACTGGACGACCACAGCTAGTTCATCAAATTCTACCCCTAGACAAATATATGAACAAAGTCTACTTCAGATTATGGTGAAAAATAATCGAAATCCAGAATAAAAAACGTTCCTCCATGAAAATCGCGATATAATTCACTGAACTTCAATTCCCAAAGATATTCCTACAAGAAGAATGCTACGGAGAATCGCTTTTCCCAGCGAGGAAAGTGAAGGAGAAGTTACAGCGACCGGCCAATTCGTATGTAAATTCAGTGGTGAAGTATACCAACCGATAAAACCTAAGAAATGAAAGAGGTTTATTTAGTTACGGATTCAATGGAACTGCCAGGAACCCCTTTTCACGGCAATTTTACGCAGTTTCCTGAACTTACGTTCCGAGAGACTTCGTCACATTCACCCTAACAAGGAACCATAAACTGTGACAGAATCCTAAGGCCCATGTAAATTAAAAAGGGTGTAACCCTCCCTAACTTTCCGTACATCCTTTTAGCCATGCTCATTCCCGACATTTACATACGGATATACTGTTGGCCAAAATCAATTATATATCATTATAAAGATTTCAATTTTTTGTGCGAACAGAATTCTTTATTGATAATTTCACATGTTACCTTACCCTATCTTATGACATGTATTTCACGTATCCATTTTAAAATCATGTTACCTACATTTCGTCTGGATAGAACCATACTCGTATTTCCACGAAATGAACTGTTGAAATCAATTCGAATTAATTGTATATGACAGAGTAGGTGACGAATAATTAATCGCAACGTAAATGATTGGATTCGAAATCAGAGGTTCCGATATTGCCTCGAAACCGGCTCATATGCTTCTCGTAAACGGCCCAAATTCCATTTATATACAATTAGTATTCCCCCAAATCATTCGCCAATCTCAGGTTGAAGTTCAGATCTAACATATAGGTATCATCAATCACTACATTAACTTATAGCAGATTAGTCTTAATTGATTAGAAGGGCCTCTGCAACTGTTAATTATTAATTACCATCGCACTCGTATTATGATAGCGGGAACTCGAAGCGTATTGTTGCGAATTCAAACGAGGCGAAAAACCGTCAGAAAAAAAATTGCGAAAAGCACTGCCGTGAAGGCAGGAACTTTTGAGCGCTCGTACATGCACCTTGTAGGTAGATTCGTATTTTCCAGTTTTAGAAATCAATTGAAGGAATTTTCGACAGCTGTCAAAAAAATTCTGAAACTTAGGCGAATTTTCTACGGTATCTATGGTCTTGGTGATGCGATCTGGACAAAATTTTGCACGTACTTTGAATACATTATTTCTCAGCTAGGTGCATTATTTCATTCCAATCCGATCAGTAGTTTCGAAACTATCAGGAAAATAATATTTTGAACGGCCATATTTACGGAACCCCTAGTCTAATTTTGCTCATTTATGAACGTGACCGCGATATTCGCGATCTAAACCCACCCTGATTTCAAGTTCCTAGGTCTTTCCGTTCAAAAGTTACGATTTTCTATGGTTTCTATGGTTAGGAATATTGCTTTAATATATCATTCTCGATTAAAATACAAAATTTCATCTCGATCAAATCCGTAGTTTGGAAATTATCGAGAAAACAAAATTTCAAACGACCGTATTTACGGAACCCCTAGTATAATTCTGCTCATTGATAAACGTAAACGCGACATTTCAGATCCACACCTATCCTGAAATTTTAAGTCCCTAGGCCTTTCCGTTCGAAAGTTATGATTTTCTATGGTTTCTATGGTTCTGGTCATGTAATCTGGAGGAATGTAGCTTGAATATATCATTCTCCATTAGTATACAAAATCTCGTCACGATCGAATCTGTAGTTTTGAAATTATCAAGAAAACTAACCTTCAAACGACCATATTTACGGAACCCCTAGAATAATGTTGCTCATAGATGAACGTGCTCACGACATTCGAGATCCACACCTATCCTGGAAATTTCAAGTCCCTAGGCGTTTCCGTTCGAAAGTTACAATTTTCTATGGTTTCTTTGGTTCTGGTCATGCGATCTGGACAAAATTCCACATGTAGCTTGAACACCTCATTTTCCATTTGAGTGCAAAATTTCATCGATCAAATCTGTAGTTTTCGAGTAATCAGGGAAACAAAACTTTGAACGGCCATATTTACGGAACCCCTGGTGGAATTTGGCACACTGAAAATTTCAAGTCTCTAGGTTGTTCCGTTCGAGAGTTATCGTGCTCACGGACGGCCGGACGGACAGACTCGAATTTTTCGACGGATTCGTCATCGGTGAGTCGAACATAGTCGTTTGAGACCATTTTCGGCTCAAATATCGAAAAATACAGACATCGTGACGAAATGATATAGCCCTCGTGTAAGTAGTACGAGCGCTCAAAAAAGGGCAAAAAATCTTGGGCGTAAAGATCTTGAGAACCCTCTGGATCGTGTTATCTTTTCCTCAGAAGATCTGACATGAATCACGGTGCCACATGTATTCCAGCAAGTAAATACGGAAAATATGGATTTTATCACAAATTCGTATATTTTCTTTCAGTTTTTTTTTGGGAAAATCTAATAGAGAGAATATGACTGATTGAAAAGATCCTATGAAAAAATTAGGAAGTTCACAAACTCACCGATAAAATTGATCCTAATTGTTCGCAGAAATTGTTCGAAATGGTAACTATTGGTTTGATGTTTACAAAATCTTGCTTGACTTAATGATGTGGTAGTTGCTGCATGTAACATTCGTTTTACATGCAGCAACTTACATCAGTTTGCTCACGTAATAATGTCACAAGCATTTTCAATGCTCAATTCTTTCGCACTATTCTCCTCACCGTATTGAACTGAACACTAATGTTTTCAAATGACCCCAAAGGAAGAAATCACAGGGGTTGAGATCGGAAACTTACAAAAATAATATGCATCATAGGTGATTTCCCGTATACTGAAATCGGACACCTAGAAATTCCACACATATGGATATCAATACGAACCAGGTCTGGGCTGAGAATTTCTCAGAATATCGGGTAAATTTGATTTGAAAATACTCGGCCCTGGTGAATATTTTATATGAACGATTTTTGGTATAATGACTTATTTTGATGTCAAAAAAAACCACACCTTTGAAAACACCCTGTATACATACCATAAGAATAATGTACGGTTTGATATACAGGAATTAATTCGAAAATTGGGCATGTCAACAGTTACCAGCATAAGAAATATAAATTTCAATGCCTTTTTCCAACAAAAATGAATTATTGTAAAAATTAACGAACCACAACAATACGAGAAGAAATAATCCATATGTACATAAACCCAAGAATACAACTACACAAACTACACATTCATGAGGACTCACACTTCTTTGGCTATGAAGCGTGAAGACATTCAAGGAAGAGTCTATTAGTTTTTAGGGAAAATTATAAGTGAAATAAATCTCCACATATTTTATCTTAATGGTTCACGATGAATATATTCACAACATCAATTGAACCCAAACGTCATCTGATTGAAGGTAAGGAATGTATTAAACCCGAAAAGATGAAAATCCCTTGAAGTTCCTTTCAACGAAATTTATTCGACATCCGATATTATTAGATTCTCTTCAGAGCATAGAATGAAAAGCCGAATTTCACACGATCCTTCACTAACTTCAAGATTAATGCTTCTAGTAGATTTTGAATCCGACAAAATTCTCTTTTAACGGCTCTAACTGAAATCGATAACCGTTAAGTAAAATTGCAGATTTTCGCTCGTAAGAGGGGCCCTACATCTTGAATATTTGACGCGCAAAAAAACCCCTCCTCAATCTCACACCGGGAAGAAATGGAAAATCTATCGCTGTTCCGGCATCGGAGCAGGGATTCGCGGATTTTTTCAATTTCGGCACGTCCCAAATTTAACGCTCATTAGCTGATTTTCGCGCGTTTACGTTTCTTTATGCGGAAAATCAACACAACCCACAAAAAAATTCCGACAGTAATTCGGTCAATGAACTCGGGATTGTATCTAACGTTGATTGATTTTTCACGGGGAAAACAAACTTACATTAATTGCGACAAACTTCGAACCCATGACTCGATTACTGAACCTGGTATTTTTTTACCAATTTTTTGAAGTGGACAGGTGGCGTGAATGGGGAAATTTTCTCCGCTCGTCACTGCGTTTCGTTTTTTCTGCATCGAATTCATCTTCGCTGAGCTATCTTGAACAATTTTTTTTTCACTACGTGTAATTCCTCAACTTTTGTGGAGTATATATTGGATAAAATAAACCTCCATACGTTGTGTTTCTATTTGTTTTTTCGAGAAACTACAACAATTCCGGAATTAGGAAGAACTCGTCGGTTACGCCAATGAATTGAAGTGGTCATAATGGCTCTATCTTTAACAGCACCCTATCAGACACAAATGTGTTTTCGGTGCTATCATCTTAATGCTTCCCCCTCAACTTCCCGTTACTTGTTCCCGACCTTATCGATACACTCGAACCTGGATCTAACTTCCAGGAACTCCCGACAATTTTTAGTATCCCTCGCGAAAGTGCCGCGATATTTCCGGGTATAAATCATCAGGAAGTCCGTCATAAAAGTCAGATAATATTACACGAGGGTGTTTACAGGGTCAGAATGGAATATACGCCTCATCGTCAAACTCATTGAAGAAAATTGAACGGATCGTTCGAGACGTAGGCCCTGAAAGATTTTTTCATTTCATTCTGTATATTCATGTAGGAATTGGCCTTTCTTTCTTAATCATTGTCAATCTATTCTTCATTGGATTTACTATGTCCATCGACGTTTTTTAATAGATTTCAGGAAATTGTCAGTTGTTAATCATTTATTTTGAACTTTTTCATTGGAATTCGAATAAAGTTTTCGTTTCCACTTCAATATAAAATTACACCAAAATGAAGCTTCGTTCCCAACTGGTAGTTGGAAATGAAATCAACTGAGGATGGAGATGGGCAGAAACTTCCTGGAATACCATCCGCAATGTCTCTATCTTCATTCAAAACTAAATTTCCGACACAATTTCCACATTTCGTGGAATTCTAATTCAACAAAACTGATTAATGCATCATGTGCAGCATCGTGGTTTTTCGTATAGATAAACTGAATTTCTCGCTGTCCATTCATTCCATTTTTATTCCGGAATGAAACATACAAATTCCACAGTGCCGAGTGAAGTTGTTCCCGATTCATTCAATTTTGAACCGTTTGATGTTATTTCTAGTTTATTCGGTTAAATGATGCGAACAAAAAAATTCATAATGAACTTATTGAATTTTTGAAGTGAGAGTTGATGGGAAGGGCGTGAAATTCTCGGGGCTCGCTAAAAGCATTGTTCGCAGAGCAGTGTCCACGGCAGGTCGTTGACTGTCATGAATTTTGCAGAGGCAGAGTTAGTTTGGCCATTTTTACCAATAACTTTGATGTGAAATGTTCGTGGAAGGGGCAAAGAGGCAAGATACGGATGCAAGATCTTAATTTCATTGGGAGATATTTGTGTAAGAAGAGACTCTCCTATGAAAGACATAGGTAACACAATAATCACACAACAATGATCGTGAAAGTGATACAAACACAGAGAGTCAAGAGGTTGATTACTATACTATAACGACTGAAAAAAAAGGTGAATTCGTTTGTTTACGAAATATCATTGTCCAAATTAGAAGATAGTCTTGTTTTGAATAAATATTTTTTTGGCCATGATTATCGAACAATTTCATGTGAATTGTATTGGTTTTGGAACTTAACAAATATTCCTCGAAATAATATCCCATTTTCCTTCAATTCTCTCTTCTTTGAACTATACACTCAAGAATGTTTCGATTTTTTGCTGTCTATTGCTATTTATTCGAATTCCATTTTCCCGCAAAACAAAAGAATTGTAGTGGTTCTGAAATTCAACACATATTCCTCGAAAAAGTATCTCATTTTTCGTCAATTTCCTACTCTATGAACTCTACACACAAGAATGTTTCAATTTTTTGAAACTTAACAAATATTTCTCGAAATAATATTCAATTTTCCTTCAATTCCCTCTTTTATGAACTCTACACTCAAGAATGCTTCAATGTTTTGATGTCTATTGCTATTTATTCGATTTCCATTCTACAGCAAATCATGAGAATTCTAGTGGTTTTGAAATTCAAGACATATTCCTCGATATAATATCTCATTTTCCTTCAATTCCCTCCTCTATAAACTCTACACTCGAGAATGTTTCAATTTTTTGGTGTCTATTGCTATTTATTCGATTTCCATTCTTAAGCAAACTATAATAATTGTAGTGGTTTCGAAATTCAACACATATTCCTCGAAAAAATATCCCATTTTCCTTCAATTCCCTCTCCTTTGAACTCTACACTCAAGAATGTTTCAATTTTTTGCTGTCTATTGCTATTTATTCGATTTCCATTCTTCAGCAAACTATAATAATTGTAGTGGTTTCGAAATTCAACACATATTCCTCGATATAATAGCCCATTTTCCTTCAATTCCTTCTCCTTTAAACTCTACACTCAAGAATGTTTCAATTTTTTGGTATCTATTGCTATTTATTCGATTTCCATTCTTCAGCAAACCATAAGAATTGTAGTGGTTTTGAAATTCAACACATATTCCTCGATATAATATCTCATTTCCCTTCAATTCCTTCCTCTATGAACTGTACACTCAATAATGTCTCAATTTTTTGCTGTCCATTGCTATTTATTCGATTTCCATTCTTCAGCTTACCATAAGAATAGTAGTGGTTTCGAAATTCAACACATATTCCTCGATATAATATCTCATTTCCCTTCAATTCCTTCCTCTATAAACTCTACACTCAATAATGTTTCAATTTTTTGCTGTCTATTGCTATTTATCAGATTTCCATTCTTCAGTACATCATTAGAATTCTAGTGATTTCGAAATTCAACACATATTACTCGATATTTCCCTTCAATTCCCTCCTCTATAAACACATATATCCCGAAATGATATCTCATTTTACTTGAATTCCCCCCTCTTTAAACTCTACACTCAAGAATATTTCAATATTTTTACTGTCTATTGCTATTTATTCGAATTCCATTCTTCAGTAAACCTTGATAATTGTAGTGGTTCCGAAACACATACCTATTCCTGGAAATTATGTCTCAGTTCCGTTCAATTCCAAACTCTATGAGCACCACCCTTAGATATCTTCCATTTTTTTTACAATTGCAATTCATTAAATTTTTGTTCTACAGTGGATATCTCAACGAAATTTGATTGTCTTATTTTAGTTATTGCAGTAACTGACCCTTCGAAAGTATTTGCTCACTAGTCAGTTTTATCTCATTACAGACAGGTCAATGTCGAATTTCGACTGAATTTTTAGCAATATTCCATACAATTAGCTTTAATAGTTTTCGAGAAACGCTAACGAAAATCCACCCGTTATGAAATGATTTTCCTCGAACAATTCCAAAGGTTTATTATTTCAAATATATAATTAACCGAATGTAACTCATTTTCTCAATTCAGTGTATGAATATCCACGCTGCCCTCGCCAAGGCCACTTCAACTTCGCCTCGAAACATAAAATTGCCATATATTTTCCAACTGGAGTAGCTCCTTTATCCGTAAAATTCACCTGAGATCCATGAAAGTCGTCGGTGAAATGTGTTGAAATCATTTTTACCTTCGGCATCAATCTTTTTTGCTCCTTATTCCAGCCGTACGTTTTCGCCAGTTTAATTGTCAGATTTTGCCGGTTTGCTTCTCGAGTTGGGCTCGGAGAAACAACTCCCTTGATGAAACTAAATATAAATCAAATGAGGCAAAACATCTATTTTTGCCGAGACAGGAAAGTTTTGTGCTGGGGTTCGAACATGTTCGATGATGCGAAAGTCCACCTTGGGAAATGGGCCGGACAAAATGTCGGCAACGTAATAAAATGAAAGAATTTTGACGTGAAATGTGGAGGATTTCGGTTTTGGTCTCCCCCTCTGAGATTTGTTTATATATTTTATTGGGAATTTCGAAAACTATCAGGGCATCCTATGGGGAAACAATATACGTTCGGAATTCGTCGATATTCGAGATGGCCGAATTGTTGTATCATGGGTTATTGATGTTGGAGATGTTTTCACATGAATTTATGGATGTCCGGGGTGATTTCAGGGGGGATCTCTAGAATTGCCACATTAGAATTAGGTTAATGACTACATAGTGCCATATTTGGTTATTTCTGCGAATAATAACCCATTTGTAGTCGTTTAATTTGAAAAATGTATTCGCCATAAACCAAAGAATGTCAACAATGTAAATCTTTTAACAAATTCATGTAAAAGAATTTCAACGACCGAGATTCACCGAAGCGCGGAAATTAATCCGTACTCCGTATTTCATTGAAACAAATTCGATGAGGGATGAAAACTTCGTCATCTTGAGAGTTTTATATAGGCGATTCTGGTGGAATTGTTTATTTTGGGAAGTTCTTACTTCTTTTAAAACAAAGACTCAACTTTTAAAATACCCTGTATCTGCATAAAAGACCAGAAGATAAACGTGGGAATTATATGCTGAAACTTGTTCACCATTTTTTTTCAATAAGAGTTCATCACAGTGAGATTATTCAGCATTTATGGGAAAATAAGGGGGAAAATGGCAAGACTAGGATAATTGAGCCATTCTATATTTTGATCCTGAAAAATATAAAAAAATTTCTATCTGTTAATCACTAATGTCGGTTGAGCGTATGATCGGGAAAAGTTGTCAACAATTTTAGTTGGTTAATTCCACATAATCCACGATGACTAGAAGACATCATAAATTCTTCCATATAGAAAGTTACCATCCGTCATTCTACATTTTTTTCAGTATCCACTCCGCGCCATTAGGTAAGGAAAAGGTGCCGATGTAAGCCTTCAGAACAATGCATATAAATCCTATGATTTATTTTTTTCATATAATATGTAAATTCAAAATGCGTATGGGGTCAGCAACCATCAATAACCCTCTTTGGTGAAAATTTCCCTTGTAATGGCCAAATTATCCCACCTTCCTCTACATGTTGTTCAACTATTCCATAATTTTCATCTTTTTTCCTACTATTCAATCTCAAATTTCATGATTTCCATAAAAATAGAGTTTCAAAAAACCAACACGTTTTATATGTAGGAGAACTGAGGGATGGATTTATCATTTCGGTATTCAAATCAAACATTATATTTTTAGTTTGTGCGCATATACAAGGTGTTTTCGAAGGTGAGGCTTTTTTTTTCGACAGGTGCTAGAACGCATCAAAATAAGTCAAAATTCCAAAAATCCTTGATATGTTGAAAGAGAATATACAAATTTGCGATGAAAACCCAGCACTTTATTCACTTGCTGGAATTCATATGGCACCGTGATTTATGGCAAATTTCCTAACAAAGTAGTATTAAGATGATGATGCCCAAGATTTTTGCACTTTTTCCAAATTCAATATCTCATATGATCAACTTGATGAGTTCTAGCAACTTTCAGAGCTTCACCTCAAAAAAACAACCTGTATTGCTTCAATTCCTAACTCTGATATATTCAAATAAATTTGGCTACTTTTGTTAGGAAAAATAACTCCATAGACGGGCGGAACCTGAAGGGGATTCATAAAAATAATTCGAAATTCATCACCTAAACTGTGCTATTGAGAATTTATTACAGTTCGCTATTTATTGTGAAAATCTCATATCAGAATCGATTTCTACATGATAAATATCGAAAGTCAATCCACTCGTATAATTCTTGAAGTAGCTTCAAATCTACTGATTGAATCGAATAGAACCGTTTTCATGAATAAACATTTCGAATTTTCAGAATGGTGAATTGTTCCAAACTCAACCTGAATATTCATTCTAAAACACAAAATCCTTATATTGATATAATGCATTTTTTTTATAAGTCATCAATCAACGGAATTTCCCGTATGCCTTTCCGCACTTTTTAACGACCTATTCAACTCAAAATCCACAACATTTTTCAATCACTTCTACACTCACTAAAAATTGTAAGGTTTCAAGGAGGGCAGAAAATGAAAATATTTTGTTTTAGCCTTGACCTTGACTTCAAGGTTATTTCAAGGTCAACTCGATTTTTGAGCGCTCGTACTACTTACACGAGGGCTAAATCATTTCGTCACGATGTCTGTATTTTTCGAATTTTGAGCCGAAAATAAACTCAAACGACTATGTTCGACTCACTGATGACGAATCCGTCGGAAAATTCGAGTCTGTTCGTCCGGCCGGCCGTCCGTATACACGATAACTCTCGAACGGAATGTCCTAGAAACTTGAAATTTTCAGGGTAGGTTCGAATCTCGAATGCCGAGGTTGAGTTCGTTATTGGGCAAAATCCGCCTAAGGGTTCCGTAAATATGGCCGCTCGAAAATTTGTTTTCCTGATTACTTTGAAACTACAGATTCGATCGAGATGAAATTTTGCACTCTAATTGAAAAGTAGGTGTTCAAGCTACATGCAGTATTTTGTTCAGCTCGCATCGCCAGAACCATAGAAACCATAGAAAATTGTAACTTTTGAACGGAAACGCCTAGGGACTTGAAATTTTCAGGATAGGTGTGGATCTCGAATGTCGTGATCACTTTCATCTATGAGCAAAATTATACTAGGGGTTCCGTAAATATGGTCGTCTGAAATTTAGTTTTTTTGATCATTTCCAAACTACAGATTCGATCGTGACGAAATTGTGTATACTTATGGAGAATGATATATTCAAGCTAAATTTCTCTAGATCGCATAGAAACCATAGAAAATCATAACTTTCGAACGGAAAGGCCTAGGGACTTGAAATTTTCAGGATAGGTGTAGATCTGAAATGTGGCGTTCACGTTTATCAATGAGCAGAATTATACTAGGGGTTCCGTAAATACGGTCGTTTTAAATTTTGTTTTCTCTATAATTTCGAAACTACGGATTCGATCGAGATAAAATTTTGTATTTTAAACGAGAATGACATATCAAAGCAACATTTTGTCCAGATCGCATGACCAGAACCATAGAAACCATAGAAAATTATAACTTCCGAAGGAAAAGGCCTAGGAACCTGAAATTTTCAGGGTGGGTTTGGATCGCGAATTTCACGGTCACGTTCATCAATGAGCGAAATTATACTAGGGGTTCCGTAAATATGGCCGTTCAAAATATTCTTTTCCTGATAATTTCGAAACTACCGATTTGATTGGAATGAAATTTTGCACCAAGCTGAGGAATAATGTATTCAAACTACGTACGAATTATCGAAAAAAAAATTGGTCACCTAAAGCACTGACTTGAAGTCTGGATTATTGCCTTAGTTTGAAAATTTGTTCGACAGCTGTCAAAAATTTCCTCAATTGGTTTCCAAAACTGGAAAATGCGAATCTACCTACAAGGTGCATGTACGAGCGCTCAAAAGCTCCTGCCTTCACGGCAGTGCTTTTCGTAATTTTTTTGATGAAAATGTATATTTTTCAGTACAAATTTATAGTAATATTTCTTTGAAATTTTTTTCATTGGATTTCGAAATATTGAACTGAATTTATTTTGAGCTGTTGGGGAAAAATTGAAAATAATTTTGATAATGATCATATTTTTATTGATTCCATATCATTTCAGTAAATGTTCAAAATTATGACCTTGGACTACGATACATTTATCAATTCTTTTAATCTTATAGCAGATACGTCTAGACGGAGACGACGGTCGAAAACAATTCACGCAAAGGCCTAAACTATTTACACATTTTTTTACTTGCTTTTTCCAATTTTCTCATCATTCATGACCACAATCTGAAGTATTTCTGATCATAGAAAATACGAGAAGATTTTTCTTCGGTGATGCTTTGATGTGGGAATAATTTATGAATATCTTTTGAATTCTGAATCCGATGAAAAAAAGTTTGAAACAAAAGTTACTACTTTTTCTATGAAGAAAAAGAATCTTCACTAAGAATTATACCTTTATATTTGAAAAAATAAGGTCGACCTTGAAATAACCTTGAAGTCAAGGTCAAGGTTAAAACAAAATATATTCCTTTTCTTTTCCCCTTGATACCTAATTACTTTTTATCGAAACATTTTCTTTTAAAGTGAATAGTTTTTGAGATAATTTACTATCTCAAAATAAATGCTTCTCGATAAAGAAGTCATCAAGATATAATGTTCTGAAGTAAAATCATATAAGAATCGGTAGGGTAAGAAAAAGAGGTACTGATCTAGGAAAATCCTCGAATTCAGTGAAATTAGCAAAATCTGAAGTGGGATATGGGGTGAATTATTGTAGGGTTAGCTTGATCCTGAATCAAAATGATCAAATGAAGAATATTCTAGGTTCAAGAAGAAAATTAATTTTAAAACAAATGACATTCAAATGTCAGATTTCCATCATTTCAAAGCAAATTCACAAAAATTTATATCTCCTGAACATAAAGAGTTTTGGGAGATCCATGTAGCATTTTAAATTTCCACGTATCTGGGGCGCCAAAACTGAAATATAATGTTCTGGGGGAGAAAGGGGGCCTCTCAGGCGCCCTATTCGGCCGCAGGGGCCCCGCACCGCCCCTGTATTGATCACTGAATAATGCCGTATCAGTGGATGAGATGGAAAACGTGAGACGTGGGTAAAGTTATCTCATCCGATAAGTCCGAAAAAGCGACCGATCAATAAGACATGCCATTAGTTGCGAGTAAGAATATGAACTTACCTTGTGTGGATGATATAGTGAGTGACGTGACTGTGATGTGTGTCTTGGGAGGGAGCCCAGGACAGATTGACGGAGCGTGAGGTAAAGCTCACAATAAGAGGCCTTCCAGGGGGATCGGGAACATCTGTAACGAAGACACGGGCTTGACATAGTTGACCTAAAAACGCATTAGTATAATTTGTTTTTAAATTCACTCTGAAGGAGGGTCTGAAATGGAATTCTCCGCAGAAATGTCACCACACTCCGGAATATCAAGTGGGTCTGTTTCGCCACCGCTGCTGCACTGCATTCGCTCCCTTACCGCAAATTGAGCGAGACAGGATTTTTGGTTTCTACGTTGCACAGATCACGTTCCCGTATTAAATTAGGGAAACTCATATTCCTGCAACTTCGAATTAATTACTATCTCATAATGGGGAATTATGGAATTTTGAATTTCATATGTTCCCCTAACCTTTTTTGTAGTATGCCATACATGGGCTTATCTGGAATCATCAAGCTCCATGTGTGACATAGATACAGGTTGTGGAGAAAAAAATCGAGAAAAGCACTGACTTACACAATTCGAAGGTTCGAAATCATTCTCCCAGTTTCATGTCGATGCTATCTATCATTTACCTAGAATGAATTCACCCCCAACTCAGTAGATAAAATCATCAGTTATAAATGGGGCGTAAGCAACATAAACTAACCCAAACGGAAACTGACCCTCCAAAGTAGAATAATGTTCCTCTGAACCCCAGTTGAAGATGATGACTATTCTCCTCACTCCCCTCCAATGATGAAGAGTTTCGTTAGAAGATTTCATCCAACACATTCATCATCATTCCAAGTGGAACCCATCTGGAATTGTAATAGCATTTTTGAGCGCTCATACTACTTACACGAGGGCTATATCATTTCGTCACGATGTCTGTATTTTTCGAATTTTGAACCGAAAATGGTCTCAAACGATAGAGTTCGACACACTGATGACGAATCCGTCGGAAAATTCTAGTCTGTCCGACCGGCCGTCCGTAAGCACGATAACTCTCGAACGGAACAACCTAGAGACTTGAAATTTTCAGTGTGGGTTCAGTTCCCGAATGCCTCGGTTGAGTTCGTTAATGGGCCAAATTCCATCAGGGGTTCCGTAAATATGGCCGTTCAAAGTTTTGTTTCCCTGATTACTTGAAAACTATAGATTTGATCGAGATGAAATTTTGCACTCGAATGGAGAATGAGGTGTTCAAGCTACATGTGGAATTTTGTCTAGATCGCATGACCAGAACCATAGAAAACCATAGAAAATCATAACTTTCGAACGGAAAGGCCTAGGGACTTGAAATTTTCAGAATAGGTGTGGATCTGAAATGTCGCGTTCACATTCATCAATGAACAGAATTATACTAGGGGTTCCGTAAATACGGTCGTTTGAAATTCTGGTTTTTCGATCATTTCGAAACTGCGGATTCGATCGAGATGAAATTTTGTATTTTAATCGAGAATGATATATTAAAACAATATTTTGTCCAGATCGCTTGACCAGAACCATAGAAACCATAGAAAATCGTAGCTTTTGAACGGAATGGCCTAGGAACTTGAAATTTTCAGGGTGGGTTTGGATTGCGAATATCGCGGTCACGTTCATCAATGAGCAAAATTAGACTAGGGGTTCCGTGAATATGGCCGATCAAAATATTTTTTTGCTGATAGTTCCGAAAATACTGAGCGGATTGGAATGAAATTTTGCACCTAGCTGAGTAATAATGTATTCAAACTACGTGCAAATTTTGTCCAGATCGCACCACCCAGACCATAGATACCGTAGAAAATTCTAGCGAATTATCGAAAAAATATTGATCAGCTGAAGCACTGACATGAAGTCTGGAGTTTCGCTTAAGTTTCAGAATTTTTTTGGCAGCTGTCGAGAATTCCTTCAATTGATTTCTGAAACTGGAAAATGCGAATCTACCTACAAGGTGCATGTACGAGCGCTCAAAAGCTCCTGCCTTCACTGCAGTGCTTTTCGTAATTTTTCCCAATAATATTCGAGACAACATTCAGTTTTACTCAAAATAAGTTTTATCAATAATAATTCTTCTCTCTGTAGCGGAATATTTATCACCTTTAGCTGATCCCTCATTCGAAAAACAAAATGCAATTATTTTTTAAATTCTTCTAATCGGGGGAAACATCAAACCGATGAACTCGCGTTTCAATTTTTTGTATCGTTAAGTTCTTCCATGCCGTGACCTCATCAATCAAAAACTTTCCTGGGTCTCTCAAAAAAACTCAGACCAAAATAAATCCTTTTTCGCTCAATCCACTTCATTATACTAGTTCAGAGTAAATAAATGATCTGGATAAACACAAGCAGATAGGAGAGCCTGGTAAATACGAAAATAGAAATTTATCACCAAAAAATATGATCAAATCAACCAAATTCCATGTTTGGAAATTCACTTCCCGCATAACCCAGCGGAAGAACTACAAAATGCTGTATTATATCATCATTAAACACGTGTAATGTCCAGAACTGGGATTCAACTCTGAACTAATGTTTGTGAAGTTCCAAAAGTTACGAAGGTAACTAGAACGAAACATTCAACTATGAAATACTGGAAACTGTACAGTTAATTTATCGCGCATTGAAACTGTTAAAGTTATATTGAAATTTCTCATGAGTGAAATTCCCTCAACAATCGCTGGACGAACTCCTTATTCGCGACCATTGGATGAGTGAATATTGTTGAATACTCAACTGAATATGAAAGCTGGGTTTGGGACGTTTTTTCGAATATTGGATTTTCTGGCTCATACCGACAGACTGTAGACTGCACTTGCAAAGTCATTAACACTGGCATATTTATGTTGATATTAGTGAGATATGAGCTTCGATGTTTATCCGATCCAAAATTATCTTCATAATTCACTAAATTAGTAATATTAGCCCCATACCGTTTCCCCAAGGTATAATTAAATCATAATGTTATCAGATGTACCGATAGTTTAATGGCCTTACCATTAATATCCCAGAGGGAACGCGATTGAATAATTCGATTGCTGAGTTACATGTTGAACACAAATCTCATTCTAATGTCTCCAATCAATCCATTTCAATTCAGCAGAATACTTATTATTATTGGGATCTTGGGGATGTATAGAATTCCTCAACGCCAGATCAAAAATACTCTTTTTTTTAACGCCGATGTAGAGCTGAATTGAATATAAATGATTCCATCGATGCCCCATATGTGGACATGAAATTCCAGCAGGATTTGGTGAATAGTTAGTATTACTAACAATTACTCAAACTGACGAAGAATCGACAATGTCCAAAATTATAAAGTATGACTGTATCTGTGGGGTTTTTCGAAACTGATCGTGTTGACAGACAGCCAGACTGACGGACCACGAATGATTCAAGGCAGGTTACACTAACAAAACCTGCAAGATAATAAGAAACTGTCCGAGGAACAGTATTTTTTATGTCAAAATAGATGACACATTATCTTCCACCAAACAAGTCGAAGCAGGAGTGCCCTAAAGATCAGACCTCTACTCTACAACATCTATATCTACGATATTCCTCAAGCTACATGTGGAATTTTGTCCAGATCACATGACCAGAACCATAGAAACCATAGAAAATCATAACTTTCGAACGGAAAGGCCTAGGGACTTGAAATTTCCAGGATAGGTGTGGATCTGAAATCTCGCGTTCACGTTTATCAATGAGCAGAATTATACTAGGGGTTCCGTAAATACGGTCGTTTGAAATTTCGTTTTCTCGATAATTTTGAAACTACGGATTCGATCGAGATAAAATTTTGTATTTTAATCGAGAATGATACATTGAAGCAACATTTTGTCCAGATTGCATGACCAGAACCATAGAAACCATAAAAAATTATAACTTGAAATTAACTTGAGGGTGAGTTTGGATCGCGAATATCGCGGTCACGTTCATCAATGAGCAAAATTAGACTAGGGGTTCCGTAAATATGGTCAGAGAGCCAGAGAATGGTTCCGTTTCTGCCAATCCATATATTGTAATTTGTTTTTATCGTGTGGCGTTCTACAGCTCCTTCAGATTATCTCAATAAAGTATATTTGAAATCAGGAGAAAGAGCTCTACCGATTAAGAAAATAAAATAAAGGGTATTTCATTTGAAAAATACCAGTTTGCATAAAATTTTCGGGTTTACGATGCGTTTTTGCATTTCCTAGTACTGAATTCAGAATGGCCATAGAAAATACTTCATATTTGCCCATTCAAACGTTTTTGTAGGACCAATATTAACTGAGATAGCTATTGAGTAAAATATGAACAATCACCCTGTAAATATATTCATTCTCGTGTAGAAACCTTCATAACCCTTGTGGAGCAGTCTATTTCGAACTGGATACAATTTGGGTAGTGAATGATAATGATGTTGACCCTTATCGTTTCTATCAATTGGGGCGATGTTCAATGGTACCTAAAATACCATTATCAGTTCCTATGATACTTATTTCATGAATTGACCAATTCATTTTCGATCAGAAAAAGCAATTTATCGAAAAATTATCATCAAATCTATATCCGATTTTTCGAGCCGAGTTCATTCCGTCATAATATTTCCATTAAAATCATCATAGCTTT
This sequence comes from Aphidecta obliterata, assembly GCA_963966015.1. Lineage (NCBI taxonomy): Eukaryota > Metazoa > Arthropoda > Insecta > Coleoptera > Coccinellidae > Aphidecta > Aphidecta obliterata. Next base: position 6,198,012 of record OZ014436.1, read on the forward strand.
GGGCTCACAACCAAACATTTCTGTCAACCCAAATAAATTGATGAAAGCTTATGAATTTTTCAATATTCGCTATCCTCAGTCTTCAACACAAACAATTATGAACTACGTATTTCAAAATTAACTAAAAACAGGTACATACCAAAGCTATCAGGTTTTTTTAAGTCGATGATTTTCACTTTTCTACGACTCAAAATAGGAAAACAAATAATACACACCAGCACATGTGACATCAATTTCAACGCTTCCACTGATTGTGTTGATACGAGCGAGCCATGTGGTGCGAATTCTGTGTGTCGATTGGATGGCATTCGAATTATTTCAACTTTTGGATGAGATTGAAATATATGATATTTACATTTTCTATGTTCCGGATTTTCTTGAGCTGTCAAAGATCGTCCTTTTTTCAAATCGACTTTTTGCAGTGTTCCACCAGAGCAGTTGGGTTTGATTTCACAAATCTGTTCTTCTGGTCATGTTCCTGCTCCTTTAAAAGTGTGATTGAAATATATGATATTTAGATTTTCTATGTCCTTTCCCTTATCGACTGAATTTGAGTTCTTCTTTATTTCAACTATTTCGCTCAATATCTTAGAACGATTTTCGAGAAAATTCGACGACTTGTCAATTCGTCATAATTTAATTTCGTGAGAAACGTCACGAGATGTCTATGATTGATGAAAATTATTTCGGATTTTCTCGAGCTGTCAAAGATCGTCCTTTTTCAAATCGACTTTTTGCAGTGTTCCACCAGAGCAGTTGGATTTGATTTCACCAATCTGTTCTTCTGGTCATGTTCCTGCTCCTTTGATCGTGTGATTGAAATATATATTATATTTAGATTTTCTATGTCCGTTCTCTTATTGACTGAATTTTAGTTCTTCATTTTTTCAGCCATTTCGCTCAATAATCTTTTCTTATATATCTAAGACCGATTTTCGAGAAAATGCGTCGACTTGTCAATTCGTCATAATTTTATTTCGTGAGAAACGTCACGAGATGTCTATGATTGATGAAAATTATTTCGGATTTTCTTGAGCTGTCAAAGATCGTCCTTTTTCCAATCGACTTTTTGCAGTGTTCCACTAGAGTAGTTGGATTTGATTTCACCAATCTGTTCTTCTGGTCATGTTCCTGCTCCTTTGATCGTGTGATTGAAATATATATTATATTTTGATTTTCTATGTCCGTTCTCTTATTAACTGAATTTAAGTTCTTCATTATTTCAACAATTTCGGTCGATAATCTTTTCTTATATATCTAAGACCGATTTTCGAGAAAATTCGTCGACTTGTCAATTCGTCATAATTTAATTTCGTGAGAAACGTCACGAGATGTCTATGATTGATGAAAATTATTTCGGATTTTCTTGAGCTGTCAAAGATCGTCCTTTTTCCAATTGACTTTTTGCAGTGTTCCACCAGAGTAGTCGGATTTGATTTCACCAATCTGTTCTTCTGGTCATGTTCATGCTGCTTCAAACGTGTGATTGATATATATGATATTTAGATTTTCTATGTTCGTTCTCTTATTGACTGAATTTGAGTTCTTCTTCATTTCAACCATTTCGCTCAATAATCTTTTCTTGAATATCTATGAACGATTTTCGAGAAAATTCGACGACTTGTCAATTCGTCTTGATTTAATTTCGTGAGAAACGTCACGCGATGTCTATGATTGATGAAAATTAATTCGGATTTTTTTGAGCTGTCAAAGATCGTCCTTTTTCATATCGACTTTTTGCAGTGTTCCACCAGAGCAGTTGCATTTGATTTCACCAATCTGTTCTTCTGGTCATGTTCATGCTGCTTCAAACGTGTGATGGATATATATGATACTAGCAGACCCGGCACGCGTTGCTGTGGCCTTACCTATCCCTAACTTAACCTTAGACTAACGCTATCCTGATCTGAACTGAACTGATCTGAACTGACCTGAACTGAACTGAACTGAACTGAACTGAACTGATCTGAACTGAACTGATCTGAACTGAACTGATCTGAACTGATCTGAACTGAACTGAACTGATCTGAACTGATCTGAACTGATCTGATCTGAACTGATCTGAACTGAACTGAACTGATCTGAACTGATCTCAACTGAACGGATCTGAACTGATCTGAACTGATCTGAACTGAACTGATCTGAACTGATCTGAACTGATCTGATCTGATCTGAGCTGTCACCCATCAAAACAAATCACAGTCAACATTAATCACTTTCACGAAGTAAATATATACTGACTCTGAATGGATTTACGGAATAATCTCGAATCATTCAGTGAAATCAATCGCACAAATATTCGACAACCAATATATATGTCACTCATTTTGCATTATGACATTATTCTTGACAGTTACGAAATCTATGAACATTTTGTATTGGAAAATTTCCTTTCTTTTATTGTATTTTTTCGCTGTCGAACGGGATAAAAAGTATCTTATGTCCGTCTCCTGGCTCTAAGCTACCTCCATACCAATTTTCACCCAAATCTGTTCTGCCGTTCTTGAGTTATAAGTGGTGTAACTAACACGACTTTCTTTTATATATATAGATTAAGATTTTCTATGTCCGCTCTCTTATTGACTGAATTTGAGTTCTTCTTTATTTCAACCATTTCGCTCGATAATCGTTTCTTATATATCTACGACCGATTTTCGTGAAAATTCGACGACTTGTCAATTCGTCATAATTTAATTTCGTGAGAAACGTCACGAGATGTCTATGATTGATGACAATTATTCCGGATTTTCTTGAGCTTTCAAAGATCATCCTTTTTCAAATCGACTTTTTGCAGTGTTCCACCAGAGCAGTTGGATTTGATTTCACCAATCTGTTCTTCTGGTCATGTTCATGCTCCTTTGAGCGTGTGTTGATGTACTTTTCCGTCTGACCTATGTCGGAAGTGTGAAACTAAAAACTAATAAACATTCGTGAAAAAATCGCATCGTTTTTTCTTTAAGAGAAGAGGATTCCGGGTTAAATAATAAAAACCCTTGCAATAAATTTGCAGCATTTTCTCCAACAAGGCTCTCACGAATCCAACGGTTCACTGTCCCAATTCCCCCTCGTAAAATACACATGACAAAATTTTCCTTCGGAGGAAAATGCTGGATTGGATGTTTTCATGGATATTGAATTTCATGTGCTAGTAATCTGTGGAAGAGATAATCTTTCTTTCATTCGGATTCCATTGAAAAGAGTAAATGATGGATAGCTCTGCTTTTTCCAGTTACATCGTATCAATCTTCGTACGTGTACAGTCTGCTCATTGTACATATTCGGTCCGTACGTAGGATATGAAACGGTTTTTATCTACAATTCCATGGAATATGGAAGGAATCATTTTCAAGAAAACCGATCAATACTGTCCAGTTGAAATCGAGAATCTACTTCTACTTACACGAGAGCTATATCATTTCGTCTCGATGTCTGTGTTTTTCGAATTTTGCGCCGAAAATGGTCTCAATCGACAAGGTTCGACTCACTGATGACGAATCCATCGGAAAATTCGAGTCTGTCTGTCCATCCGTATACACGAAAACTATCGAACGGAACAACCTAGAAATTTGCAATTTTCAAGGTAAGCTCGAATCTTGAATGCCGCCGTTGAGTTCGTTATTGGGCAAAATTCGACCAGAGGTTCCGTAAATATGGCCGTTCAAAATTTTGTTCTCCTGATTACTCCGAAACCACTGATTCGATCGGGATGAAATTGTGCACTCGAATGGAGAATGAGGTGTTCAAGCTACATGTAAAATTATGTCCAGATCGCATGACCAGTACCATAGAAACCATAGAAAATTATAACTTTTGAACGGAAACGCCTAGGGATAGTTGTGGATATCGAATGTCGTGATCACATTCATCTATGATCAAAATTATACTAGGGGTTTCGTAAATATGGTCGTTTTAAATTTTGTTCACTCGATAATTTCGAAACTACGGATTCGATCGAGATGAAATTCTGTATTTTAATCGAGAATGATATATTAAAGCAATATTTTGTCCAGATCGCATGACCAGAACCATAGAAACCATAGAAAATTGTAACTTTTGAACGGAAAGGCCTAGGAACTTGAAATTTTCAGGGTAGATTTGGATCGCTAATGTCGCGGTCACGTTCATCAATGAGCAAAATTAGACTAGGGGTTCCGTAAATATGGCCGTTTAAAATATTTTTTTCCTGATTGTTTCGAAACTACTGATTGGATCGGAATGAAATTTTGCACCTAGCTGAGGGATAATGTATTCAAACTACTTACGAAATTTTACCCATATGGAAACAGAAAAAAATGTTCAAGAGAGAGATATTTTAAAAGGTTCTGTTTTTTTTCCTATAAATTTTTGGAATATGTGGTATATTTCAAAATGATTATTAATTTCTTTCAATTTCACTGCTCTCGCGTTTACCTCTCGGACGGAACGACCTAGAAAATTGAAATTTTCAAGGTAGGTTTGAATCTCAAATGCCGCGGTTGAGTTCGTTATTAGGCAAAATTCAACCAGGGGTTCCGTAAATATGGCTGTTCAACATTTTGTTCCCCTGATTACTTCGAAACTACTGATTTGATCGAGATGAAATGCACTCAGATGGAAAATGACGTGTTCCAGCTACATCAGCAATTTTGTCCAGATCGCATGACCATAGCCACAGAAACGATAGAGAATTATAACTTTCGAACGGCAAGGCCTAGGGACTTGAAATTTGAAGGGTAGGTTCGAATCTCAAATGTCAAGGTCACGTTCATCAATGAGCGAAATTAGACTAGGGGTTCCGTGAATATGGCCGATTCATTTCGAAATTATCCAAAAATCTTTCGAAGAAACTCATCAGGAAAAATATCCCCAATGTACCTAAAAAATTGAAGGATTGTTTTTCATGAAACTTGAAACAACCCAAATCGAACAAAAATAGACTAATAAGATGGTTATTATCAATTTTGGCAGTATAATTCCAACCGAATACTAAGTTAGTTAACAGTACTCATGGATGGCCAGTTGGCGATGAAAATCACAAATATGATCCAACACATTGACCATCGGGGAAACGACTGGGTCAGAGGACGTTCACCACAAACTAAACGATCAGCACATTCGACGTCATATCTCGGTTCCCTACGATGGACTCTGAAAACGGTCCGCGTATATTAAATATGAACCTCCCATTTTCATAATATGTGCCGAAACCTGATATGGAAATAATTTTATTGGAGGGGCAACGTTAAAACGCTGACATACGAACCGCAGAGGGGAAGTACTCGTTATCGCTCCCCTGTCATTCGAGGATATGAAGATTATGCCATCCAATTTACACATGCTGCTGTTTCGATTCTGTACACTTTTATTTCGGACCCTATTCGAGAAGTACAATGAATCGTATCAAGTCTAAGTGAAAGCGAGCAACTCTATCGATTTCAATAATGAATAAAACGTCTTACGTTCAAGTACGTCCGAACCTAACTGTCCTTCGAATTTACATTTTAGTCACACGTCACCTCATGTTGAGTCACAATTTTTGAAAGGTCTGCCTAGATTGGTATGTTGAACAGAGCTAATCTGTTTTCTCTCAAGTGGAACATTACGAAACATTGTAAATAAAATCTGGAGGTGATTGACCAGAATTCATTAACCACCTGTCGAGTGACCTCGATTGCTTTTTTGAATAAATTGTGAATTGAACTAAAACTCACTTACTATCACATCAGTTAGGTCACGGAATAATGTCACAAGCATTTCCAATGCTTAGTTCTTTCGCACTATTCACCTCACCGTACTAAACTAAACACTAATGTTTAGTTAGTTTGCGAGTTCTATCATCTGTCAACACAAAGCCTCACCTTTGAAAACACCCTGTCTATAAATGATTCAAAATTACCATGAAGTCAAGAGAGAACTACAAGACCATATAAAACAGTTAATATGATGGGTATGTAATATCAAAGCCTGCAGTGAAATGCTCTGAATGGACTGAATGGAATAGGATGGAGCGTATGCGGAAGATTATTATGAAATTCTATGAATCATAAGCAACAACTTGCGATGGAGACGAGAAAATAATTTTCCCTCTTGAATTCAAACCCTCAGTGCGGCAAATACGAAAATATTTGACTTCCCCTAAGCGGTTTCGTATTTAGAGTGGATCAGAAAGAAAATAGAGCTTACCGCCAAAGTTTACACGGTTTGTCAGACAAATCAATGAACTAAGGTACCACTGTACTATTAAATGAATAATTGACGAATTTATCACATAAAGATACGAACGAGAGGATTAACAGGATTAAAATAGATGGAATACTAGCAGAAAAACCAACTGATGTTATGGCCTTGAGAAAAACGAAAATGAATGCTAACAGTCAAATTCAATAACACTCAATACCAATGGGATTTATAGATATAACAGACCAAACAACACCGGAGGGGGCGTCATAAAAATGAAATCGGTATAAAAGCACTCAGAAGATGTGAATAAACTACTAGAATGACGATGCCTTGAAATTTAATTTGGAGATATGAATTGTAAATCGCCTGAATGGAACAGCAGAAGTGAATAATTAAATAGAAGAAGATCAAAAAGAAAGGAGAAGAATGCCTGATCTTTCGTATATAGCCATATTGAAGAACATAACCAAAGAATTGATATTGAACACAATAGAGGATGTAAACATCAAATCACGGTCAGATAATATTCATATTGGGGCATAGAATGAGACAAGAAGAGACTGAAACGAAGAAATATACAGATTGGGAGAAACATAATGAAATACTTCAACATCAGATCGTAGAAATTCCACTGATCTGTGCCACCGAAGAGTTGGAAAAACTAAAAAACCTAGAAAACCAAATAATACTTATCAAGAAACTACAACCAGAAAAAATAAACTTGTGCCGAAACACTCGCATGTAGATACGACAAAACAAATCGAAGATTGGGAAAAATTTTCAAGATAAACAATTCAACTCAACTAAACAGGCACATCCAAATACTCAAATGTGCACTTGGGAAACAGTTAGATGAAAAGAATGAGCACAGGAATTGAGCACAACAGACTGGAATGGCGTATTCAAAATGTGAAAAGACAGAATCGCCTGCCGATTCTATAGGAAGGAGAGCCAGGAACAATTACAGAGAAAACGACCTAGAAGTATAAGAAAATGAAGAATTGATGAAAGATCCACCAGAAGAAAAAAAAATTACGAAAAGCACTGCCGTGAAGTCAGGAGCTTTTGAGCGCTCGTACATGCACCTCGTAGGTAGATTCGCATTTTCCAGATTTGGAAACCAATTGAGGAAATTTTTGACAGCTGTCAAACAAATTTTCAAACTAAGGCGATAATCCAGACTTCAAGTCAGTGCTTTAGGTGACCAATTTTTTTTTCGATAATTCGCTAAAACTTTCTACGGTATGAATGGTCTTGATGATGCGATCTGGACAAAATTTCGCACGTAGTTTGAATACATTATTCCTCAGCTGGGTGCCAAATTTCATTCCAATCAAATCGGTAGTTTCGAAATTATCAGGAACAGAATATTTTGAACGGCCATATTTACGGAACCCCTACTCCAATTTTGCTCATTGATGAACGTGACCGTGAAATTCGCGATCCAAACCCACCCTGAAAATTTCAAGTTTCTAGGCCTTTTCCTCCGGAAGTTATAATTTTCTATGGTTTTTATGGTTCTGGTCATGCAATCTGGACAAAATGTTGTTTTAATATGTCATTCTCGTTTAAAATACAAAATTCATTTGATCGAATCCGTAGTTTCGAAATTATCGAGAAAACAGAATTTTAAACGACCGTATTTACGGAACCCCTAGTATAATTCTGCTCATTGATAAACGTGAACGCCACATTTCAGATCTACACCTATCCTGAGAATTTCAAGTCCCTAGGCCTTTCCATTCGAAAGTTATGATTTTCTATGGTTTCTATGGTTCTGATCATGCGATCTAGAGAAATGTAGCTTGAATATATCATTCTCCATAAGTATACAAAATTTCGTCACGATCGAATCTTTAGTTTGGAAATTATCAAGAAAACTAAATTTCAAACGACTATATTTACGGAACCACTAGTACAATTTCGCTCATAGATGAAAGTGATCACGACAATCGAGATCCACACCTATCCTGAAAATTTCAAGTCCCTAGGCGTTTCCGTTCAAAAGTTACAATTTTCTATGGTTTCTATGGTTCTGGTGATGCGAGCTGAACAAAATTTTGGATGTAGCTTGAACACCACATTTTACATAAAAGTGCAAAATTTCATCTCGATCGAATCTGTAGTTTCAGAGTAATCAGGAAAACAAAATTTCGAGCGCCAATATTTACGGAACCCTTAGGCGGATTTTGCCCAATAACGAACTCAACCTCGGCATTCGAGATTCGAACCTACCCTGAAAATTTCAAGTTTCTAGGACATTCCGTTCGAGAGTTATCGTGTATACGGCCGGCCGGACGGATTCATCATCAGTGAGTCGAACATAGTCGTTTGAGACCATTTTCTGCTAAAAATTCGAAAAATACAGACATCGTGACGAAATGATATAGCCCTCGTGTAAGTTGTACGAGCGCTCAAAAATAGAAAAAACTCACCAAAAATGAATAGGAAGGAAGTAATGAAAAGGCAGCGCTCACCAATATAGTGAATACAATTAGATATATTAGTGAATATCAAGTATGGGCCATTCAATGATCGCACAACGTTCGGAACTGTACTGAGCATGCGCAAGTCGATTTAAGGTTGGAATATTTCCAAGCCCACTGCGATGTTACAATCATTCATGAAAACCCTGTGCAATAGTGACTCGCTCGTAAGAGAGAGATATTCGTGTATATTCTTTCATATACTCATGTCGTTTCTCTTTAATACGAGGTGTTTTTGAAGGCTCCTTCCTCCTTCCGAGGTAGAACTCCAGAAAATCACGCTGATATTCAAAATGTTGTGGATAGTATAAAATAGTATATTAAACAATAAGTGGATAAAAAAGTCTTTAAAACACGCGCGATTTTTCGAGCACGACGGCGAAGCCGGAGTGCTCGAAACAGAGCACTGATTCGTCATCAGTGAGTCGAACTCTGTTGATTGAGGCCATTTTCGGCTCAAAATTCAAAAAATACAGACATCGTGACGAAATGATATTATAGCCCTCGTTTGAGTAGAACGAGTGCTCAAAGAGGAGAGTCCACGAGGATCACCCAGAGAACGTTACCAAAGGATTGGTTCCCAGAAATTACCTACCTGTTCAGTGAGAACTTCAAATTCAAAGAGATGCCATTAGATGAATCAAAGAATTGCCGTCATAAATAACCCCAATAACGTATATAGCTTGGATATGGCCCCGTTCCGATTCTTAGGAATTTCCCTGAGCTAGGTGAAACAGTTCCGGCAATACCAATGGCGAAAACGCTTAGTAGCTTTCCGAATGGCTTTCAGTTGACCGTGATTATAACATTGCGGACGCGCGAGATACGATTGCAACGCTCATTGACCACAGCCCCTCGTTGTATGAAGAAGAGATCGATATTTTAATTACATGAATTTTCCTTTCAGCTTCGGACAGAAAATGCACCATCAAACGAGGCATAAGCTCAAAGGGTTCAGTAAAGTGTGTAGTTGGGGGAAGAAATACGATGAGGTTGGCCGCTGAATGGCAGAAAACTGCACAATAGCCTCCGTTGATATGAGTTGAACGTTTGAAGACATTTTGAGAGTGCTTTCTCGATCGGTTTTCCTAATGGAAAACATAGAAAATTCAGTATTGAAAAGTTAAATGAAAACTTGCTCACGTTCGAGGAATTCTGAATCATAGTTGGTACTTCACCATAAAGAGTGGTTCAATTCGAGGATCCGAAAAAAGTTGGGAACCGCTGCTTCAGAATAGGACTGAATTCCAAATGAATATTGATATGTGCATGTAGGCTTTGTCAAGGTTCTGAATAACATCACAATTTTGTCTCCAATTATTCATCACAGCAATTTGATAAACGAAAATACATGAATTTGATTTGTATCTGTATATATTGAAGGATGGAACATGTCTATCATTCCATCTAATGATAGTTGAATCAATAAAATGAATACAGGTGTTGGACTTCTTTTGTAGTATACACTCGATGGAATGTTTTGTTATCGAACATTGGTACCAGTATAACAAAACATTAAATCAACTCACCTCTACATATCTGTTGAAATAAATACCCGATATGGGTAAGATCGGATTTTAACACCGTCCTAGAGATTCCAGACATAATCCTGTAAGCCAGTTAACTCTCGAGAGTTTATTTTCGCTCCCACGATCCTTCTCGTATCGAGGTTTGTAATTTCCCTGTATCTTCACGTATTGATATGAGGGTTTCCCTACTCCGATGGCGGTAAGTTTCAGAAATTAAGCTTCGTCAAGACAAACTCAATTTCTTGGTAATCGATCCCTGGGTCTTCTGCGGTAAGATATAGTCTGGCTAGCTTTGTCGAATTGCTTCTCAGCTCTTCTCCTCGTGATTGGCTTCCATTTAAGCTATTTCTGTATTTTTCAGTTTCAGTTTCAAACAAGCCCACCTCATTTTATACTCAGCCATCATACAGGGTGTTTTTAGAGGTGGGGCTTTTTTTTTGACGGGTCCTAGAATCCATCAAAATAGGACAAAATTCCTAAAATCCTTTATATAGAAAATTCACCAGGGCCGAGGATTTCGAAATCAAAGTTATCCGCGAATCTGAGAAATTCAGAGCCCGGATCTGATATAGGTTAACAACAATTCGAACAATTTCTGTAAACAATTTGGATCAATTTTATCGTTGAGTTTTTGAGCGCTCGTACTACTTACACGAGGGCTATATCATTTCGTCACGATGTCTGTATTTTTCGAATTTTGAGCGGAAAATGGTCTCAAACGATAGAGTTCGACTCATTGATGACGAATCCGTCGGAAAATTTGAGTCTGTCCATCCGTCTGGCCGTCCGTAAGCACGATAACTTTCGAACGGAACAACCTAGAGACTTGAAATTTTCAGTGTACGTTCAGATCCCAAATGCCTCGGTTGGGTTCGTTAATGGGCAGAATTCCACGAGGGGTTCCGTAAATATGGCTGTTCAAAGTTTTGTTCCCCTGATCACTTGAAAACTACAGATTTCATCGAGATGAAATTTTACACTCGAATGGAGAATGAGTTGTTCAAGCTACGTGTAAAATTTTGTCCAGATCGCATGACCAGAACCATAGAAACCATACAAAATTGTAACTTTTGAACGGAAACGCCTAGGGACTTGAAATTTTCAAAATAGGTGTGGATATCGAATGTCGTGATCACGTTCATCTATGAGCAAAATTATACTGGGGGTTCTGTAAATATGGTCGTTTGAAATTTTGTTTTCTCGATAATTTCGAAACTACGGATTCGATCGAGATAAAATTCTGTATTTTAATCGAGAATTATATATTAAAGCAACATTTTGTCCAGATCGCATGACCAGAACCATAGAAACCATAAAAAATTATAACTTCCGAAGGGAAAGGCCGAGGAACTTGAAATTTTCAGGGTAGATTTGGATCGCGAATGTCGCGGTCACGTTCATGAATGAGCAAAATTAAACTGGATGTTCCGTAAATATGGCCGTTCAAAATATTTGTTTCCTGATAATTTCGAAACTACTGATTGGATTGGAATGATCTTTTGTACATAGATGCAGAACAATGTATTCAAACTACGTCCAGATCGCATTACCAAGACCATAGGTACCGAAGAAAATTCTAGTGAAACAATGACGTGAAATCTGGTGTTTCGCCTTAGTTTGAAATTTTTGATAGAGTAAACTCATCAACCTAATGAAATATTGGTGCCTCATTGATGTATAAGACTTACATAGTCATTAATTAAATACATCACAAATATGGAGCCAAGTTTCATATATGTTACATGATAACAATATATACTCCGTTTAAGAATTATTGACATCTCGGTTGGCTGTGAAAAATCGAATTTAAGTTGGTAATAGACTATTCAGTGATATTTTGGGTTGCTGAATTCAGGTTGGTATAGGAATAACACTAACATTACCCATAGAAATCTTGCTTTGATGATTTTATCGAAGATATTGGTGAATATGTAATTATAAAAATTTGCTCTGAATTTGAGTATTTTTTGTCTTATGCTATTAAAATGGCTGGAATTGACCAGGACACATCGCGCCTAACAAGAGAACGCCAGGCAGTTTATCGGTATTACTTGGAGTTTTTCAAAGTTTTGGCATATATTTCCGCTAGTGTTTCAGGTAAACTGTTATTCACTGACTCAAAGTGTATTCTGATTGATCAATGTCTCTTAAATTTTCAGATTTCACCAAGCCCTGTCCGTAGAATATTAGCATGTTATTATAGCCTGGAATTAGCAGTGGAAGAAAACCTGTGCGATACGATTATTCCTTCAAAGAGACATTGAATGACTGTTTTTGCTTGAATTAAAAACAATGAATATATCAGTTTAGATATTCTTTTCGAACTGGCCAAAGAGCACCTAGATTTCAATTGATCGAAGTCAACATTATATTATATCATAAAAAAAATTGGATACAAATACAAAAAAGTTGATCGAAGGAAAATTCTTATTGATAAACAAAAAAATATAATAAAAATAGTACGATATTGTGATAAATACCGAGAATACATGGAACAAAACGTAAAATTCATTCATTTAGATGAAATTTGGATATTCGAAAACGGTATTCAAATTCGTCAGTGGACACTAGAAAAGAATCCAAAAGGTATGCTGAGTATATTCAAGGGTAAAGGCAGAAGGTGCACTATTTTGAATGCTGGAACAATTGATGGATTTTTACCTGGATGTGATCCGATTCTTGACAGTGGTATTAATGATAAGGATTACTATGAATGTTGAATTATTTCATAAATGGGTTATTGACAAATTTTAAGCTTCCCTGCAACAGGATGCCCATCAATAGGATTATGTCAGCTTATTCAATAAACACATCCAAATCACTACACTACGTGGAAACAAAGTTTTCAATGATATTTTTATCTTTGCTCTTGTATCATTCATAGATATTTCAAGTTTATTTATTATACTTATACTGTATGGTACCGTGTTCACATTCCCTCTGCTAATACACATGCTATATTGTTCCCAATTCAAAAGTATACTGAATAATTGTAAAATTGCTCATCAATTATAATATTTTCAATAATTCATGGACAGTTTTAATGAATGAAAATAAAAATTGACTTTCTTAAAGTATTCAACACCGAGCAATAAATAATTCACAAATTGGTTCATATATTGATAGTTCGGTACAAAGTTCATGTCAAAATTCTTCATGTACTACAAAGATTCTTAATTTTTGTTTCTCTCTTATTTCTTAATACATTATAACGTTTATTCCAATTCATTCTTTTGGCCCTGTGCTTGCGAAGTATCCACAATTTTTTTTCTGTTGCACCACTAGCTACCTGCTAGAATTCCATTAATTATCCTTCTTAAATCCTGACATAAAATGGTCCTCTTATAGTTATATGGTTAGAATTTTGCAAGATTTCCAATACCAATAAATATTGCATGGTCCTGAGTGAAAATAAATATTTATTTGAATGATCTTCAATTTTGCATGGTTGACCTTTATATGAACAATAAGTTCAGATAATTTCATATGAAAGCATTCCACGATATTTTTGCGCTTTCAAACCTGAATTCCTATGTTTGAACTGCAATCGAAATATTCCGGTTTAATTATTCGATAATTCGTATACTCAACACTTCTCTAGGTTATATTTATGTTCCATTTCTATGATGAAATTTAGTTACTTTTTAGTAACTAGAAATAAAGCCTCGGCTGGACGTTCATGGCCTGCTTCGATGTCAATAATTCTTAAATGGACTATAGCTGATACATCGCCAATACGAAGGAGGGATTTGGTTATGATTCATCACAAATTATGGAAGAAATACTTATTAGTATCAAAAAAAATTATAAATCTCAATGTTTCTCTCTTTATCTGTCCAGGACACATCACAAATATGTATCTGATCACCAGCGATGACACCAAAACTCCAATATCTGAACAACAATCAGTTCGACTGAAGGGTGTCCGAGAAAGAATAAAAAAATTAATTCTCCAACGTTCGGAATTTCCCAAAGTTCTGGATGAATGTTATGTCTCTCGACCGTCAAGTGGTGAATTCCATCTGCAATGACGGCAAAATAATAAATTTATCCTCTCATCTTGGCTCCTCAGAAAACATCGCCACCAGATGGAAGAACACAGAAATCGGCTGATCGATAGAGATGGCATGGACAAGACGGCACTGAAGATCCGGATTACCTATAAAACTTTCATAAGCAAGACTCGACGAACTGGCGGTATTCGCTGCCATCGATACCTGACAGAGGCATTTCCGCTGTTATGGAAGGATCGATGAAAATCGACAGGTTTCGTTTCAAGGGCTCTCACAGATCAGAAGTCACAAATTCACGCTGGTGAAAAGGGGACTTGAGAGGCTGAAACTGAAGAGATTTTTATTCCCAATTACTGTTTCTTATGGCTGCGGAGGGATCGCCATCGAAGCGTTTTCGATTTCTGCTTCCAACTTCATCCGCTTATTATTGCATTCACAAGGGTATATTGTTTGCTCTGCCCCAAATAGCAGAGGTCCTGTTAACAATGCACTACATACAATAATCCTACCTTGCCAACGTCAAATTGGCAACTGCGAGTATAGAATTTTTCTTAACCAAATTATAGAGGAAAAACGACTATTTCGAAATCTTCAGTTAACAATGACAATCCGATGACTTCTTCAGTCTACATCCCAACTCACGATTAGCTTCTTTGTGCGGAACACATCCTGGTACAGTAGTGAAATGGTTGAGCTCAAACGATGGTGGCGTTCAATGAAGGCTCCTTCTAGGCCAAACGACCTATTTCAATCTTATATTTCATAGAGGTTCCTCGACCTCATCTGAATGACCATATTGCAGAGCCGCTTCAAAGCCGATACATATCCTGTGATTCTTTAGCTATATCACAAGAAGAGCGCAGATGTATTGCATAAGAAGGTATTGAATTTTTTCTCTGATCTAGTCCGTAATTTTATCATAAATTTACATAGAAACTGTTGCCGTCATTGTGAAATTCAGAGGAATTTTCAATATTCGATTATTGAGAACACTGTTGTCACTACAAGCCAGAACTCGTTCTCATTTGCTTAACAACTTTGTTTTCTACTTTATATTACAATATTTTGATCACGTCACGCTGGCGACAACACGAGGCAAGTTTTATTGTGTCAAGGGGCGTTTTATAAATTACGAACACTAATCGAAAATTGCCTCGCAGCAGAACCACTTCGGTGAACTTTCAAACGAGTTAAACATGTTCAGGATGGTGTCCCTCAAGAAGTTTGGACATGAGTGTCAGACAAAAGAAATTAAATGTTCATTCCGGCAAACATACATTCCTGCTGAAACGGTGTAGCATCAGGTGTGTATTCTACTGCGAATCTGTTGAAACGACAATCATATTTAACGCCGTTGCTGAACATTTCGTCCTATTAATCTGGTAAACAGGAGTTTTGTTCCGGGATAGAACTGTCAGCAGCGTCAAGATACTTGTATTTGTTATTTCTCCAAGCTGAATCTACTAATTAGTAGATGTTGTTGGGTGATAACACAATTATGTTATTCCTTTTAAATAAAAGTTGTATGGAAGGGTTTAACCCGCACACATCAAATGAATTGATCTAAGGCTACACAAAATTTCATTTTACGTTCCCTAGAATGAAGCTCAAGACAGTTCATGGAAAGAAGAGCTGAAGAGGTTTTAGAGAAAACGAGCCAGCATATGAGTTATAGCAGCAGACAACAAAAATTTCGAGGAAGAAAGGCTGAAGATGTGAGTGATGGATGCATTCAATGAAAAATTGAGGTAAATGGACCAAAGAGCCAAGACATTTTTCGGCAGTAGAGAAAAGTGAGGGTTAAAAGGTGGATAATTACACAAATGTGATACTATTGAAGGCCCATATCAAATATGCGGCAGATAGAATGCACTCAGAAATTAACGGATTCTAACCATTGAGAGGCTGGACCTGCCATATAAATAACAACACTGAGCTAACGACGATTTTTTCAGGCAGAAATACTTGCAATCAAAAAAACATGTTTCAATTATTTCGTCAAAAATTAGGATCAGAATTTTCCCATAACTTTTGTTTTTTGAATAGAAACTTTTTTTTATTATTTCCTTGGATTCTGCGGAAAGAATGATGAAAGTGTTCAAAGATGCGTATGCTCCTGAATTAAATAATTTCTGAGTTATCAAGGATTTTCTGAATTTACGTCATACGTAGGGACAACTCCATAAAATCTGCTTTATAACAATAATCTGTGTTGATAGGAAATTATTAGGAGGATTTATCATCTATTATTGTTATGAAACAGATTTTATGAATTTGTCTCTACGTACGACATAAATTCAGAAAATCCTTAATAAAACTCAAGAATTATTTAATCAAGGAAAAAAAAAATTACGAAAAGCACTGCCGTGAAGGCAGGGGCTTTTGAGCGCTCGTACATGCACCTTGTAGGTAGATTCGCATTTTCCGTTTTGGAAACCAATTGAGGAAATTTTTGACAGCTGTCAAACAAATTTTCAAACTAGGGTGATAATCCAGACTTCAAGTCAGTGCTTTAGGTGACCAATTTTTTTTTCGATAATTCGCTAAAATTTTCTACGGTATCTATGGTCTTGGTGATGCGATCTGGACAAAATTTCGCACGTAGTTTGAATACATCATTCCTCAGCTAGGTGCAAAATCTCATTCCAATCAAATCGGTAGTTTCGAAATTATCAGGAACAGAATATTTTGAACGGCCATATTTACGGAACCCCTGGTGGAAGTCTGCCCATTAACGAACTCAACCGAGGCATTTGGGATCTGAACCTATACTGAAAATTTCAAGTTTCTAGGACATTCCGTTCGAGAGTTATCGTGTATACGGACGGCCGGCCGGCCGGACGGACGGACAGACTCGAATTTTCCGACGGATTTGTCATCAGTGAGTCGAACATAGTCGTTTGAGACCATTTTCGGCTCAGAATTCGAAAAATACAGACATCGTGACGAAATGATATAGCCCTCGTGTAAGTTATACGAGCGCTCAAAAACAGTATCATTATTGATCTTCGCACAATCCAACGCAATCATAAAAACATTGGGTTCTAGTTTGAAAAACAAAAGTTATGGGAAAATTCTGATTACAGTGTTTCAAAATTTAGGAGATTCACAATTTTCCGCCATTCCTCTAATTCGAAAATCTAAAAACAGTTTATGCTTGAAAAATTGAGAATAGGAATAACGAACATAATAATGACTACGCATTTTTGAGCGCTCGTACTACTTACACGAGGGCTATATCATTTCGTCACGATGTCTGTATTTTTCGAATTTTGAGCCGAAAATGGTCTCAAACGATAGAGTTCGACTCATTGATGACGAATCCGTCGGAAAATTTGAGTCTGTCCGTCCGTCTGGCCGTCCGTAAGCACGATAACTTCCGAACGGAACAACCTAGAGACTTGAAATTTTCAGTGTATGTTCAGATCCCAAATGCCTCGGTTGAGTTCGTTAATGGGCAGAGTTCCACGAGGGGTTCCGTAAATATGGCTGTTCAAAGTTTTGTTCCCCTGATCACTTGAAAACTACAAATTTGATCGAGATGAAATGTTGCACTCGAATGGAGAATGAGGTGGTCAAGCTACATGTAAAATTTTGTCCAGATCGCATGACCAGAACCATAGAAACCATACAAAATTGTAACTTTTGAACGGAAACGCCTAGGCACTTGAAATTTTCAGGATAGGTGTGGATATCGAATGTCGTAATCACGTTCATTTATGAGCAAAATTATACTAGGGGTGTCGTAAATACGGTCGTTTTAAATTTTGTTTTCTCGATAAATTCGAAACTACGGATTCGATCGAGATGAAATTTTGTATTTTAATCGAGAATGATATATTGAAGCAATATTTTGTCCAGATCGCATGACCAGAACCATAGAAACCATAGAAAATTGTAACTTTTGAACGGAGAGGCCTAGGAACTTGAAATTCTCAGGGTGGGTTTGGATCGCGAATATCGCGGTCACGTTCATCAATGAGCAAAATAATACTAGGGGTTCCGTAAATATGGCCGTTCAAAATATTTTTTCCCTGATAGTTTCGAAACTACTGATCGGATTGGAATGAAATTATGCACCTGCTGAGGAATAATGTATTGAAACTACGTGCAAATTTTTGTCCAGATCGCATCACTAAGACCATAGATACCGTAGAAAATTTTAGCGGATTATCGAAAAAAAATTGATCAGCTGAAGCACTGACATGAAGTCTGGAGTTTTGCCTAAGTTTCAGAATTTTTTTGATAGTTGTCAAAAATTCCTTCAATTGATTTCTAAAACTGGAAAATGCGAATCTACCTATAAGGTGCATGTACGAGCGCTCAAAAGCTCCTGCCTTCACGGCAGTGATTTTCGTAATTTTTCCTTCGAAAACGAATGAAACGATTCGTATAAGAATATATTCAAAATTGAATAATCGATCATATAAGAGACGAAAGAATGTAAAAAAAGTTTTCGAGAAATTCATTTTTACTCCCTGTATAACTGAAAGTGTTCAGGCTTCAAGAATATTTCAGCTCAGTAGATAAAGTCGAACATTATCATAATCCAAATTTTCAAATTTCAACTAGGTCCGGTTTCCAAGAAACGTCCCGTAGGCACTCCAACTTGGGACACTCCAAGAAATACTTCAACATACATAACTAACGAGAAACAGACCCCAAAGTCATCAACAAACAGAACGGCATACAAACTCGTATCTTCTGTGATAAGGGAAACTATCGCAGCGCAGAAGGAATCGTTGCACCCGAATAAAGTTTTCATTCCATCTAAGGTTTACATTCTGGTTATTCTTCTGAAAAGAAATGCAGTCGAAGACATCGACTCTTTCCCTGTATCAATATTATTCTTTCGAATTTTCCATTCAGTACACGAAGAACGGTTCTGTTATTCCTAGGAGTCACTGGTTTCCTCTTGAAATAACAGGTCCAGTAACTTGTTTTTTTAGCATTCAATATTTCCTCTTTGAAAATACGATTTTAATTCTTATTCAGAAATCTGAAATTAATCCCGGGAATTTCTGTAACACCATCCATTTGAAGTCCCTTCGAAAATTATTGCGCTGAATATTACCATTCTCCTAGTACCACATTTTTCATTTTCATATTTATGAAAAAAGTTACAAAAAGTGGCATTGCAATTCAGTTCGATTAAAATTTGGTTGAAAAAACCTCAATTGCGAAGAAATTAGCTCCAAACTGCTGGGCGTTAATGAGATCAACAGTAAGCTGCAGGAATCAATTTGAATTTTCCGTTTGGATCGGGGCAATTTATCTCGGATTGCCCTTAGTGTCAGGATTTTTATGTCTATTTTCCAACGGATTGAGCACGTTTACGGCCAAGACGCTCAAAGCTTGAGATGTTTCCACTACGTATTCATTTTTACGTATAAATCACCACGTATATGGCCTGCAGGGCATCCACACGAACGTGTTTTGTGATGAATTTCCTGATACACATTGGGAAAAGCCTGAGGACGATTCGTTGTCAGTGATTCATTATTCTTTTGGAAATCAGAATATCGAGTGAGAATTCCGTGTTTTGCTTCGAACATACTATTCAAATATCATGGAAAGTTTGAGTTAGGGAAATTAACAGATGAAGACCTGGAGAAATTCTCTGAATTAGATGGCTTATTCTTAATTATCATCAAAAGTTATAGTTATAGCTAGGTGAGGGGGTTACATTTCACTGCATCCTCAAGGTCTATTATGGCATCAGAGCTGTTTTTGCAAATGCGCTACCTACAGCTCGCCCTCCAGCTCCAGAGCTCCAATGAACTTAAGTATCTGAGAGGACTTCAAGGAGGTTGAAGCCTCGTTCCTCCTGTAATTCTTCTGTCCAAGACATTCTTTGCGCTGGTTTGTAATCGCGAGGCAATCTGTAACCCGGTGAACAGAACTTTCCGTCTCTTCCCCACAGAATCACCACTCTTCAGTTTCTGTTAAGCCCATTCTTATTATATGCTTTCTAAGGTGACAATGACCTGTGAGGAAGCCAGTGAGGAGGTGTGAGTTATTCTTACTGAGATCCCAATACTTTTCGGATCTTGCACTTTCAAAGTTCCGAAGGTACTTTGAGGAGTGATTCATTCCTGGAAGATTCCTCCAGAGTGCTCTCAGTCTGTTCTTTCCCCAAAAACTCTTTCTTATAGGTGCATTCGCCAATGCCACATAAAGGTTTTGTGCGAGTAAGTGGCGTTTGTGCTCCTTTTCTGGCAAGTGGATTGGCCTCTTCGTTTCTTTTGATTCCTGAGTGACCAGGAACCCAGACTAAAATGACGCTGTTGATCTTTCCTACTTCATTAAGTTTCCTCTGGTACTCCCATATCAGCTTTGAGTCGATGATACAAGAGTTCAGTGCTTTGATAGCAGCTTGACTATCAGAATGGATCACAACGTCACATCCTTGTTAGTTTCTTCACAGGTTTATAACCATGCATCTTTTGATTGCAAGTATTTCTGCCTGACAAACACTCTAGTAGGAGCCTGACAATAGTGTACACTTGATTCTTGCTCCGTATACACCAGGGCCAGCCCCTATCGTGGTTTTAGAACCATCTGTAAACCATTGAATGGTATTCACTTTGAAATTTTGGGCAGTTTATTTCTTTTTCCATTCCTTTTTTTTTACATAGCATAGCGTTGATGTTCTCCTCAATGCTCACTTTTTCACTAACATCACCAGGTAGGTTCGCTTGTTCATAAAGGACCAGGTTCCCTGACCTTCAATTCTCTCACTCCCGGTACCTTCCCTAGATATTTTAAGGATAGCCTCTGGGCTACCCTATTGATCACTAGATGTTGAATATGCCAGTTTCGTTGCATCAACTCATCAAAAAGTCTCTGAACTAAAAATTTTACGTAACAAAAAAAACATGCATTATAGATATAACTGAATGAGAACAACTGTAAATCACAGATACGTTATGATATTCACATCACAAACATGTATCAGTGATAGAGCTGAGATATGTAACGATTGAAACATATTTGAGATGTTGCTGCGTTCTTTGGAATGTAGCATTGCGCTCTCTGCGATATCGCTCTGGATATGTTCATGCTATATAGCTGCTCTGTAAAATGGTCACTCAGAAATCCTTTTACTATCGCTCGTAGACTACAGATTTCAATTATAATGTGGAAAAAAAATAATGTGTGTCGAAATATCACGAAGCTCACAATAATTAATTTTGGATTCGTTGGTGTGGAATATTTCGTGAAATATCATCGAATAGGGGAAAGAGGCGAACTAACGTTATGTGAAAATTGCCGCATTTCATCGGTACTAGATAACACGCAACAAACTGTATATTGACGTCCCATAATACCGAAGAGAATTATTGTCGCATTGAAGACGCGAAATTACATTCTGTCAGTATCGCCTATTGATGAAGCATCCTTGCTCCATTGTCGAAAGTTCGTGTACAAGGATTAACAAATGACTCCCATTTCTCAGGTTTTTTGTGTTTCGGGCATTTATATTGATTCCGAACGTTCGAAAACTAATTGCGTAGAATGGCCTCAATTCAGCAGGTCGCACATTGAATAATAGCGGGGCCTTATTCCTTCATATTTCCTTGCAAAAATCGCGCTCCCGGAAATTAGAGCATAATATATTAATAATAGAGACTTTATTATCCGTTTATCTAGAGGGACTAACACGCTTTCGTCGTCTTCTACTAGCGCTTCGTACTGAGATGTATGAATAAAAGTCATTTTACTTTTATACACGTTCATTTACGAAGCAATACAGGGTATTTATGGCCTTTTACGTCTACAATGTACTGAATAACTAACGGTTCTCAGTATCGTCTACAATTTATTGATCGCATCACCTCTATATTGAAGCAGGTTGGTCTATCGTCTAGAGAGCAACTCCTTCCGAGTGAATGAAGCGTCTTATTTCCACTGCAACTACCTTCTTTCAAAGGGAAAAACTGAAGATTTTTGTGAGTTTTCCGAATTCCGCAAATATTAAATTTGTTGATATGATTTTATTTCATGGCGAATCCAAACAGAATGCCTGTGCGGCGTTCCGGTTGTACAAAAGGAGATTTCCGTTAAGAAATCACCTAACTTCCCGGATGTTCACAAACTTGGTGAAGAGATGTAGGGATACTGGTTTTTTGAAAAGCATCACAGGGAGCACATGTTGGAAAGCCTGTTACATCTCAAAGGACAGAAATCGAGGATCAGATTCTGGAGAAAGTTGAGGAACAACCAACAGTTAGTACAAAATCCATAGCAAGATTCGTCCAAATGAGCCACAGTAAAGTTTGGAAGACATAGCAGAAGAATTTTTGCACTTTTTTCAAATTGAATATTGATCTCTTCTGATGAGTTCTATTCTTGTCAAAAAAAAAGCCTCACCTTTGAATACTATTATAACATATTTATATTAGGAATGTATCGATTTTCTCACAGAATTCGAATGTGTTATGTCTTCGTTGGATCATTCTACATTCAATGATATAATTATCAACATGTCTAATCGGGTCGTTAATAATGCTATTTGCATAACATCAATTGTTGTTTATCTCAATTATGAAACTTGATAATTCATCTTCGATTATATACAACATTGCATCGATCTGAATGCATAATCATAGATGGTATACCGAGGAAATTGGAATATGTTATGACGTTCAAATTTCATATATTCCTCGACGACATTGAGCCAAATTGATTTATCGAGAGTTCGATAAGAGTTAAGAGAAATTCTGATTCATGAGTTGGTGATGTAATTGAATTTTCAATCGAAGAAAAAAGAATCTGGTAAGGGGGTTACACTTCACTGCGACCTCAAGGTCTAGTAAGCACTCCATCAGAGCTGTTTTCGCAAAGGCTACCTACAGCTCACCCCCCAGCTCAACAGCTCTAATGAACTCCAGTATCTGAGAGGGCTTCAAGGAGGTTAACTCCTCGTTCCTCCTGTAATTCTTTTGTCCAAGACATTCTTTGCGCTGGTTTGTAATCGCGAGGCAATCTGTAACCCGGTGAACAGGACTTTCCCCCTCTTCCTCACAGAATCTACACTCTTCAGTTTCTGTTGAGCCCATTCTCATCATATTCTTTCTAAGGCGACTAGGTCCTGTGAAGAAGCCAGTGAGGAGGCGTTACTTATTTTTACTGACATCCAAACATTTTTTGGATCGTGCACTCTTGAAGTTCCGAAGGAACTTTTTGGAGTGGTCCTTTCTTGGAAGTTTCCTCCAGAGTGCGCTGCTTTCTCAGGCGACAATGTCCTGTGCAGAAGCCAGTGAGGAGGCGAAACTCATTCTTACTGAGATCCGAATACTTTCTGGATCTTGCACTTTTAAAGTTCCGAAGGAACTTATTGTAGTGATCCATTCCTGGAAGATTCCTTCGGAGTGCTTCACTTTCAGTCTCTTTCTTCTCCAGAAATTCTTTCTTATAGAAGCATTTGCCTATGCCACAGAAAAGTTTTGGGCCAGTAAGTGGCTTTCATCTCCCCTTTCTGGCAGGTGTATTGGCCTCTTCTTTTCTTCTGATTCCTGAGTGACCATGAACCCAAACTAAGAGACCTGTTACTTCATTAAGCTTCCTCCGGCACTCCCATATCAGCTTTGAGTCGATGATACAGGAGTTCAGTGCTTTGATAGCAGTTTGACTATCATAATGGATCACACCTTTGATAGTTTCTTTCCAGCTCTATATCTATGCATGTTTCGATTGCGAATATTTCTGCCTGAAAAACACTCGAGTAAGAGCCTAACGAAAGTGTACACTTGGTTCTTGCCCCGTATACTCCATTTTTTTGGTGCTTCATCGTATGGCGGCAAAATGTCCTTCCGAAATGTCGTCCTTCCTCAGGCATTCAGAGATTGAAAGGAAGTGATCTTCTTATTCCAAAATGAGCCATAAAGTCTTTTCAGTATTTTCGTTCACACCTATGGTTCCTGCATTGAATTTCATGGTGAATTCACGACCTTTTCACCCGAAGATTCAACGGATACGCCTCCTGAGTTCTTTTATTTTTCATCAGTCTCAGCACTCCCACCAGCTCATCTCGATGGCATTCAATATTCATATACCGAAAGATTCAAGAAGGAATATCGCTCGGCGAATCTATCCTTGCCTTCCGAAAAAATGCATTACTACCATTTTCGGAAGATGAAGAATAAGCAAGGAAACAGGAATCGCTTTCCGACATCAATAATGATATCTAAACAACATCCGATTTCTAACGGAGGATAAACAATCCCTGTTTTCGAAGAATCAAAGGAAAAAAATTAATGATACTCGAAGTTTGATTTCAAATATAATGGAGCTCGTTCAGAGGCGGCTGGTTCTAAAGGGCACAAGAGCACGTGCCCTTAGGGATTTTCAATTCAATTACACTGAAAAAAATGAATCCCGGGAATTTCCGGTTAAATGAATTCCTGCTGTTCAAACGCAACTATTGTTATCACAACAAAAAGACCGTTCTGAGAACAATCTGTACTTGTAATCTAACCTGACGATTCCGGTGTTAGTGACTTGAGTCCTATGAACAGGAGAAACGTTGATAGGTGTTGCATCAACTAATGTAAAACTTGTTATTTCTAGAGGAATTGACTGTACGCGGCACACATGATACGATAATACAAGGTAAGGAATTCAGCGGACGAAGTAGCGTTCAGTTGGCGCAAGACGTCACAAGAGAGTAAACAATGCAAAATTTTCAGTTCAAATTTATTGAATTCGAAACTTATTTATACAGTTTTCGATGTTGAAATTAAAATGTTGGAGATAATTGAGTATCGCCTGGAGCACATTAATTCAATTATAAAAATGCATTGGTGCATTCGGAAAACCAATGCATCAATGTAATCTCTCTAAGAAGAAACAAACACTAAGAAATTGTACAATTGCATGACATTGAAAGATAAAACTTCGAAAATGGAGATGAAAAAAATGTGGGACCCTCCCGGGTCCCGAAACATTTTGGTGTTCTCTGGGGTGCGACACAATACGCCTGAGTAAATGAGCTACATACTTCCTAGTTTGATGAGTTAAAAATGGTCGACTCCCGGAAAGCAGAATGTAAAGTGTCAGCGTCCCAACTTCTTCAAGTATGTGGGGGAGCTCTTTTCAACTCGACAGGGATGAAAGCACGGGAAGAGAAAGTTCCATACCTTCTCCAAACAAGTCCCGCTTCTCGTACTCTCGGAAATTAATCCAAACTGCGATGGTATTAATCTGATTCGACTTTGGAGATGAGCTGTCCTCGTTGAAAATATCCGTTCTTCCCGGCCGAAATTTCATCTTTTTTTTGCATTTCGTATCCGAGAGAATCCTGGCAACTCTGGCCGTCTGTCTGTCATGTTGCTTTCAACTTTCCAATCTCTGAGTTTTCATTTCTTTCCATGGAAGACCTGATTCAATGACTAACTTCATTGTGTGAACAGTGGAGAAAATAATACTCAAAACATACAATATACTTCATTGTTCGTGCAAAACCTGTTTGAAAAAGCAGTTTTGTAATATATAATACAATACCTAATTGGAAAACCGAACCCAAATGAACTAGTGAAAACAATCATCTATGGGTTCTTAAATGTCCTTATCCCTTTTTTTCTGAGTCAAGGAGAAGGCTTGAAAAGAAAACTCGCCAATTGGGAATGGATTCTTTTCAGAATTGTAATTCGACCCCTTGCCATTCCAGAGTTAAATTGGAGCCCCCTGTTTCTTTCATATAAGTTTTATATTTGAGGGTTCGTATTCAGGTTCATGTTGCCGCCATTCGAACTCCTTTTTGAGTGCTCCTTTTGAAGGGTGAATATAAATTATGCCGAATTTTCACGAAAGAATCCATTCTGTCATTATGTCTTCATTTGAGAGAAAGGAAATGGGAGTTTCAATGCTGACTGAATATTACAGCGTTCTTTATATAGATAAGAGCGTATATTTCAATGATCTATTTGGGCAATGATTCTTCAGGGATCATGTTGAATCATTTGTACATAAAAATGAACCAAATTCGTTCACATAGATCCAAGATGTTCAAGCTACATGTGAAATTTTGTCCAGATCGCATGACCAGAACCATAGAAAACATAGAAGATTGTAACTTTTGAATGGAAAGGCCTAAAGCCTTGAAATTTTCAGGATGGGTGTGGATCTCGAATGTCGTGATCACGTTCATCCATGAGCAAAATTATACTAGGGGTTCTGTAAATATGGTCGTTTGAAATTTAGTTTTCTTGATAATTTCAAAACTACAGATTCGATCGTGACGAAATTTTGTATACTAATGGAGAATGATATATTCAAGCTACATTTCTCCAGATCACATGACCAGAACCATAGAAACCATAGAAAATCATAACTTTCGAACGGAAAGGCCTAGGGACTTGAAATTTACAGGATAGGTATGGATCTGAAATGTCGCGTTCACGTTTATCAATGAGCAGAATTATACTAGGGGTTCCGTAAATAAGGTCGTTTGAAAATTTTCGAAACTACGGATTCGATCGAGATGAAATTTTGTATTTCAATCGAGAATGATATATTAAAGCTATATTTTGTCCAGATCGCATTACCAGAACCATAGAAACCATAGAAAATTATAACTTCCGAACGGAAAGGCCTAGGAACTTGAAATTTTCAGGGTGGGTTTGGATCGCGAATGTCGCGGTCACGTTAATCAATGAGCAAAATTAGACTAGGGGTTCCGTGAATATGGCCGTTCAAAATATTTTTTCCCTGTTAGTTTCGAAACTACTGATCGGATTGGAATGAAATTTCGCACCCAGCTGAGGAATAATGGATTCAAACTAAGTGCAAAATTTTGTCCAGATCGCATCACCGAGACCATAGATACCGTAAAAAATTTTAGCGAATTATCGAAAAAAAATTGATCAGCTGAAGCACTGACATAAAGTCTGGAGTTTCGTCTAAGTTTGAGAATTTTTTTGACATCTGTCGAAAATTCCTTCAATTTATTTCTAAAACTGGAAAATGCGAATCTACCTACAAGGTGGATGTACGAGCGCTCAAAAGCTCCTGACTTCACGGCAGTGCTCT
This sequence comes from Aphidecta obliterata, assembly GCA_963966015.1. Classification (NCBI taxonomy): domain Eukaryota; kingdom Metazoa; phylum Arthropoda; class Insecta; order Coleoptera; family Coccinellidae; genus Aphidecta; species Aphidecta obliterata. The sequence goes on from OZ014436.1 coordinate 6,225,231, forward strand.
TCTAAATTTTTTTCATCACACCTCTGATACTCTCCTTTGTTTATAGTTTTGTTTCTAATGTTGCTTAGATGAATAAATAAATAAATAAAGGAATGAAGTAATAAATGAAAAGATTAATAAATGATTGAATAAATGAAAAAATCATGAATGAATAAAAAATAAATGAATGAATGAGTAAATAAATGATTAAACAAATAAATGAATGAATGAATGAATGAATGACTGAATGAATGAATGAATGAATAAATGAACCGAGGAATGAAAAGATAAATAAATAAATACGAATATGGACATATTTGAAAGTCATCTCTGATAGATTTAGAATATGTTTCAAGAATATATTGGAGTTGCATGCTCCTCAAAGAGATCCGTTTCTCAGAATCACCTATGCTAAGATCACCTTTCCTAAAGAAATGCTGGTTTCCACGAATATTATAATAACCAGCTTCTTCAACATTCGAGAGGTTCCATTCAGTGCCACTTCTAGGAATTACTCCATAAATCTGCCTAGATGTGGGACGAAATACATCCCCTCACACGATATCATTAGATAACAGAATCAGTAACTAGTTCTTCAGACGTCAATTCCGCTAAATATCCTGTATAAATGTTAATAAATTAATTGAATGGAATTGAGAGAAGCTAAATTTTTATCTTGCACATCCTGTGACGAAACTCCCGTGAACATTCCATATTCCTCGGCTAAACTCTGGAAAAGTTGAGTATTTCATATCTTCCCTGTTCCGGGAAATAATTCATCCCAGAGAATGAAAATACCCCCTAAAATAATCACGCAATTAACCGCGACGTTATTTAGTACTCCCAAATGAATATTAAGCCTCACCAAAAGAACTGGCTCCATGCAAATTCCCTCAGGACTCCCGGGGACAGCAATAGCTGCTCCTGCCGCTGCCGAATTATTGCAAATGGTATTAATTATGAGAAGAATGAATGAATAACAGCGGCTCATTTAGGAGCGCGTCAATACGTTCGTTTCTAATCGAATATTACATGGACGCATGCAACGCAAAAATGCCGTTCTCGCACTCGAGATGATTTGATTATTTCATTAGTTGGACAGGAGAATGTAGGTCGCAATATTTCGCCAGTTTTTTTTTTCGAATAATACAGGCTGATCAGCAGTCTTTCACCTCAATCAGTAAGTACTGGGGCTGTCAGATACTTTTTGATTTTTGAGTGCTAAATTTTTGAGAGTGCTTCCTTTATCTTTCTGAATTGTTTTTTGGCTAGCACCAGAATGGGAACAAAAAAAATGAGTGGTGGCCACGCCGACGTACCTTCACCTAGAAAATGTTGAGACAGAAATTCCACATATTCCGTGAAAATTCAATGATTCGAAACCATCCATGAAAGAAACGCTGAACGCAACGGCTCGAAGCGCGGCTTCGTCGCTTATCTATACAGAAATTAAAGGGAACTACCGCCGAATACAACCGTAAAAATTTCTACGAAAATTGCACGAATTTATTAGACATTAGTGGGCTTATCGCGGGAATAACTCCATGAACATGTGGAGCTGTAATCTTCCATTTGGAAAATACACATTCCTTGCGTGTCCCGCACTGAAAAGAGTAACATTGCCGATAGCCGTTTATCTGGGACGACCCGCAGAGTCACGCCAATTTCCCGGTATGGAAGTGGACGAAAGGATCGATGCCACGCTATCATTATCGCGTGCCCCAAATGATTATCACGCAGTTTTACGGAATGTAGAAACGCGAATTGTTCCACCGAATTGAACCCGGTGCCTGCGGTGAGATTCGTGGTGGAGTCGATGGTACGAAATTAAAAGGCCTTCCAACCTTACTGGGTGTCTTCGGTTTCTACATATTCGGTTGCATATTGATTAATGGAATACGATAGTATGGTAGGCTCCTTGTACAGTGCCACATATGTTTATTTCGATACGTAGGTAACTTTCCATTAACATTGAAGATCATAAGATACCAAAGGCTTATCAAAGAACTAGTTCTCATCGTGAAGATATAAACCTGGTGTCGGATTCAAAAGGAGTTCCTGATGCAATTGAAAGTATTTGAGCACTACAGGGTTTGTTTGGTACATATTGGAAGGCGTTTTGCTCAGTACAGGATCTGTTTGGTTTCCACAAAGTACATAGGTTAGCCAATTCCGAAGGTTGATAAAGCGACTAGCTCTAATAGTGACAAAATTAATCAAATGTTTGCGGTCTGATTCGTGGTCGAGTTACTGGTACAAATTGAAAGGCGTTTTACTCAGTACAGGATCTGTAAGGTCCCTACAAAATACATAGGTAGGTTTCCACCAAAATTCACTGTCAGCAAATTCCAAAGGTTAATGGAGCAACTTGCTCTGATCATGACGAAATTAACTGGTCTGATTCGTGGTCAAGTTGCTGATGCAAACCGAAAGGCGTTTTGCTCATGGTCTATTGTGCCCCCCATCAGAGCTGTTTTCGCAAATGCGCTACCAACAGCTCGCCCCCCAGTTTCAGAGCTCCAATTCACTCCAGTATCTGCGAGGGTTCCAATGAGGTTGAATCCTCGTTCCTCCTGTAATTCTCTTGTCCAAGAAATTCTTTGCGCTGGGTTTCAATGGCGATGCATTCTGTAACCAGGAGGACAGGAGTTTCCTCCTCTTCCCCACAGAATCTCCACTCGTCAGTTTCTGTTAAGCCCATTCTCATCATATGCTTTCTAAGGCGACAATGTCCTGTGCTGTAAGGAAGCCAGAGGGGAGGCGTAACTTATTCTTACTGAGATCCTAATACTTTAAGTATCTTGCACTTTTGAAGTTCCGAAGGATTTGGAGTGATTCATTCCTGGAAGATTCCTCCAGAGTGCTTCTCTCTCAGTCTCTTCCTTCTCCAAAAACTCTTTCTTATAGGTGTTTCTTGTGATCCTTTTCTGGCAAGTGTATTGGCCCCTCGTTTCCTTTGATTCCTGAGTGACCTGGAACCCAGACTAAATAGACCTTGTTGTTTTTGCCTACTTCATTAAGTTTCCTCCAGCACTACCATATCAGCTTTGAGTCGATGATACATCGATTCAGTGCTTTGATAGCAGCTTGACTATCAGAATGAATCACAATGTCACACCCTTGATAGTTTCTTTCAAAGTTTATACCTATGCATCTTTTGATTGCAAGTATTTCTGCCTGAAAAACACTCGAGTAGGAGCGTAAGGATAGTGTACACTTGGTCCCTATCGTGATCTTTACTGGTATTCACTTTGAAATTTCGGGTAGTGTATTCCTTTTCCCATTCTTCCTTTTCACATAGCATGAATTGCAACATAGTTAACTGTCTACCTTCATTTAAGATCATAAGGCACAAATGAATAATGAAGGAACTAGCTCTAAGGGTCAGTTTGGTGGTGGAGTTGCTGATACAAATCAAAAGCTGTTTCTGGACAGTACCAACAGGGTTTATTCGATTGCTACATTGTATATAGGTAGGGAGATGAAGTGAACTATCCATTTTACGAGATTTTTTCAATTTCGTCATCTTATAAGTTTTATATAGGCGATTTTTTTAACAAAAAAATTTATTGAGGGTGAGGGAATATGAACGACATTCATGACTGTTTCAGACTCGAAACATTCGTTTTAATACAGTGCCTATCACAGTCACCTCAATCTGGGTAAAACCCTGCTTACACATGCATGAGTATTTTGGAGCAAGTTCATCATTGATTTCATTATTTTCCTAGATCATGCATAGTGCAAATACAAATTTTTTCAGGCAAAACTAAGTATAGTTTTAGTCTCATTGAAGATTCATTCAAAAAAGCAATGTTACCCTATTTGACAGATCTAATTTTCATCATTCCTTTTTGAGCGCTCGTACTTCTTACAAGAGGGCTATAATATCATTTCGTCACGATGTCTGTATTTATCGAATTTTGAGCTGAAAATGGGCCGTATACACGATAACTCTCGAACGGAACGTCCTAGAGACATGAAATTTTCAGTGCGGGTTCAGTTCCCGAATGCCTCGGTTAAGTTCGTTAATGGGCCAAATTCCACCAGGGGTTCCGTAAATATGGTCGTTTGAAATTTAGTTTTCTTGATTATTTCAAAACTACGGATTCAATCTAGACGAAATTTTTTATTTCGATGGAGAATGATATATTCAAGCGGCATTTTTCTTAGATCGCATGACCAGAACCAAAGAAACCATAGAAAATTATAACTTTCGAACGGAAAGGCCTAGGGTCTTGAAATTTCCAGGGTAAGTTCGTATCGCGAATTCCGCGTTCACGTTCATCAGTGAGCAAAATTAGACTAGGGGTTCAATAAAAATGGCAGTTCAAATTATCCTGATCATTTCGAAAATACCCATTGGATTGAAATGAAATTTGGCACATAGATGAAGAATAATGTATTTAACATAAGTGGGAAATTTTGTCCTGATCGCATTACCAAGACCATAAAAACCGTAGAAGATTCCAGCGAATTATCGAAGAAATATTTATTCGAATTCAAACAAGGTTAAATTGGAGCGAAACTGTCAAAAATTCTGCGGAACAAAAATTTCACAAATCGTCACCTCAAAATATATTCTCTTACATCCGAAACCGCGTACTAATCGAATTATATCGAAAAATTCTCGAAAAGCATAGAGAAGGGTTGTTGACATAAATCGAGAAATTGAAAATAGGGAATCTTTTATTTATATGAAGAAGGGTTATCACCGCATTATGCACTTGAATTCTTTTCGAAATTCATAATAAATAAAATATAACAGTAAAATTGAAGGGAACATGAATTATTCTGAATTTCGAGATTTTTTTGTGACTGAAACGTCAGAACGAAACCATAGCTGGGTGGAGAACTTTTTCCACAGATTACAGATCTTTGACATTTTCGCAAAAAGGAGAATTCTTGTTTGGTTATGTTTCAAAATTTCACTTTCGCGATAGGAACAAATTATGTTTTGGAGCGCTCTTTCTACTTACACGAGGACTATATCATATCGTCACGAATTTTGAGCCGAAAATGGTCTCAATCGACATAGTTTGATTCACTGATGACGAATCCTTCGAAAAATTCAATTCTTTCCGTCCGTCCTTATACACGATAACTCCCGAACGGAACAACCTAGAAACTTGAAATTTTCAGGGTAGGTTCGAATCTCGATTTCCGCGGTTGAGTTCGTTATTGGGCCAAATTCGACCAGGGATTCCGTAAAAATGGCCGTTCAAAATTTTGTTCGCCTGATTACTTCGAAACTACTGATTCGATCAAGATGCAATTTTGCACTCAGATGGAGAATGACGTGTTCAAGCTAAATGCGAATTTTGTCCAGATCGCATGACCAAAACCATAGAAACTATAGAAAATTATAACTTTCGAATGGAAAGACCTAGAGACTTAAGATTTTCAGGGTAGGTTCGAATCTCGATTGCCACGGTTGAGTTCGTTATTGGGCCAAATTCGACCAGGGATTCCGTAAATATGGCCGTTCAAAATTTTGTTCGCCAGATTACTTCGAAACTACTGATTCGATCGAGATGCAATTTTGCACTCAGATGGAGAATGACGTGTTCAAGCTACATGCGGATTTTGTCCAGATCGCATGACCAGAACCATAGAGTTCCATTCTCACCTTCATTTGGATTATCGAAATCAAGAATATGATTTCCTGATTAGACAGTTTCAAAATTCGAAAAGTCGAACTTTCTAAATTCGTCATCGAAAATAATAAAGCACAATTTGTGTGGTTCAGAGATACCTGACCATGCATATTTTTGTTTACGTTACGGTATTTTCGCTCCAATTACATTCTTAGCAATAATCCAATTTAAATGCATAGAATAGCATCCAGACCGTAATAGGCTCTTGAAGGAAAAAGCCAAGGGAACACGAATTCATTTACTAAGCCATAACTTTAACATATACGGGTAGAAGCGTCCATATTTCATTTCGCATACACTTTAATGCTCAATTTCGTGAACAAACTCAAACGAATCGAATTTAGGTTACGATGTAGGAAACGCTGCAAATTTCAACGAAAGTGAATCAACTTCTTCGTCAATTATGGTTCCCATCTATAATGAATTTCCGTTTTCTTCGTCTCCAGTATGTACACGAATCGATCATAATGAAAAAAAAACATGAGAGGTATTTAACAGTGATATGATTTCAAACAAATCCGAAACAACCATTCATAAAGACCCTGTATATCCCAGCCTTGTTCAACAGTGAAACGATTCATTTTTAGTATCGAATAAAAATTCACTTTTGATGATCGAAATAGGTGCCTAGCTAAAGATATTCAAAATACTGAATGATTATTAACAACTAACTGAAGAAGTTCTTCGAAATTGCGTTGCGTGGCACCTTCTCCATATAATTTTGGATTATTTTCTTGAATTAAATATCGTTATGTATATTCTGGGTGGGAATTCCATCAGCCATTACAAGTATTATTATCTTTTTTTGTTGTATCTAAAATAAAATCAATTTACACGCATCAGCGTGCTTATGATTGAATATGGAAAATAGATATTCATCAGATATAACATTCCATATCAGATTTCATCGGAAAATTATTTCTTGGGCGTACAATATATAATAATTTGGGAATGGGGATGGTTATCTGGTTTTATTCTTCTCTCAGATAAGACAATTTCGTCATGACTGTATAAATTAGGGTTTTTCAAGGTGGGCCTCTCGCCGCAGAAACGCAGAGGAAGACATATTTGATGCCACCATTCGAGAACCTAGAAGTTTCGATATAATGTTAAGCCAGAAAAAACCGTTTCAATGACACCTCTTCCCTATCCAAATTTCAAGGGTCGGGGTTACTGTGCAAGAGGGTGAAAACTGAAATTATATGATGATAGTTTCCATTCCGAAAGATATCCCTTCCCTAGAACAGAATTGACATACAAAATTTTAATTGACTGAAGTCGTGATTTTGGCCTTGATCAAACTGTGTGTAAACGTGTAAATTCTCAGTCTTAATCTTCATGGAATTCCGTACTGTTTTCATTCGAAACTCAGGATTTCCAAGCAATAGAATCTGCACATAAAGTATCGAAAGTTTTGTGGTTATATAACTGCTGAGGATTACCTTGTACAATGAGCCTGACGATGCCGTCCGGCTTAGGCCTGCTGTTAACCAGGCAAATATAGTCTCCGCTGTCTTCAGCCAATGCAGGATGGAACGATAGTCCATAGGTTTTCGTATCGAGGGATATCCGATTGTCCCAGACTGTGGTTGAATTGCTCATGAATTGCACGAGTTTGACATTATGGGTTAATGAAAACCATTCGAGAGCCTGAACTAGGGAGTGTTCATTAACGCCAGGGCAGGAGAGGGTTCTGTTTTCGCCAGCCTTGATGACGATGCTCTCCGTCGTCATACTCGATGAATCTGAAATACGAAATACAACAAGTTGAAATACAATTAGCGTTTGAATATCACGAAGATGATTTGGAACTCGGAACTTTCTAATCTATTTTCTCTAACGTTCGTCTTGATGGATTCTTGTTGAAAACTTCCCTAGGTTCGAGACAATTCCGAAGTATCGGCTGTAGGTATGCCATAGGTACTTCGCTGAGCTATTCATTCGATATTTGAGCATGACTCTTGTTATTCATTATTCCAGAAAATATCAGCGTCTTTGGTGCTACAACAAGTTCTCGACTAATTCATCATTATAAATTACGAAGCTCAGCACTTTCCTAGACATAACTAGAATGACCATGGGACTAGCGGAACCCGTGCGAATAAGTGCAAGTTCGTATATTCCCCACATAAAAACCATAGAACTCTCGTAGATGAAATTGAAATCATATAAGAGGCGCAAAAAAAACATTCTTCTCATCAATAGTGCAAATACTTGAACGATTCAGCTTTCAGGCATACACCATTTATCGCAAATGAAATACCTTACGCGTTTTCTGCTAATTAATGTTTGCACGTCAACAAATAGGATGAATTATCACAGATTCAATTATCTCATCCCATATAGAATAATCAGATCGAATCAACAATCTATTATGAAGTCGTTCTCTGAGCTTTTCATGTTGTATGATAATGTTAATAAATGAAAAGGACATGTCATCCGCCAGCTTACGTAGCGATATTGTTTCCGTTGTGTTGTCTGAACCGTAAACAGATCAATCAAATCGAAATTAATTCATGTTATGAATCGAGAGACAAAAACAACAAAATATTCCTTCAGGAATATGGAAATCCAATCAACAGAGTAGTTTGAGAGGAATTCAATTAACGGATGTATTATAGTTGAGCTGGGTTCTTGAAACTATACAGATTCGGATGAATATTCTTCGAACAAACGTTTCACAATGAGCTGTAACGAGAAATACTCGAGCCAACAGTTTTGTTTACCGATTTTATTTTAAATTGTCCACGATTAGTATTGACAATTATGAAAAAGTCTCTATGTTTGTTTCATTTTCAATTCATACGTTTCGCTTAACAATCAGAGCGACGCCCCCCCGTTGCTGTTTGGTCTATCACATCTATGAATCTCATAGTTATTGATAGAGATTCGGCTGTTAGAATTGAGTTTCGTTTCTTGCAAAAACTTCAACACTAAGCTATGTAAAAAGGAAGAATAGGAAAAGGAATGCACTACCCAAAATTTCGAAGCGAATACCATAAAATGGTATACAGATGATTCTAAATAAGAGCTGGAGTATACGAGACAAGAACCAAGTGTACACTATCATTAGGCTACTTACTTGTTTTTCAGGCAGAAATACTTGCAATCTAAAAATGCTCAAATATAACCTTGAAGAGAATCTATCAAGGGTGTGACGTTGTGATCCATTCTGATAGTCAAGCTGCTATCAAAGCGCTGAATTCCTGTATCATCGACTCAAAGCTGATATGGGAGTGCCTAAGGAAACTTGATGAAGTAGGCAAGAACAACAAGGTCTCTTTAGTCTGGGTTCCTGGTCACTCAGTAATGAAAGGAAACGAAGGGGCCAATACACTTGCCAGAAAAGGAGCACAGACGCCACTAACTGGCTCAGAACCTTTATGTGGCATAGGCGAATGCACCTTTAAGAAAGAGTTTTTGGAGCAGAGAGAGACTGAAAGGAAAGCACCCTGGAGGAATCTTCCAGGAATGGATCACTCCAAGAAGTTCCTCTGGAACGTTTAAAGTGCAAGATCCAAATAGGATTCGGATCTCAGTAAGGATACGTTACGCCTCTTCACTGGCCTTCTCACAGGACATTGTCGCCTTAGAAAGCATATGATGGGAATGGGCTTAACAGGCGAGTGTAGATTCTGTGGAGAAGAGTAAGAAACTCTAGTTCACCTGGTTATAGAACGCCTCGCCATTGCAAACCAGCACGAAGAATGTATTGGACAAGACAATTACAGGTGGAACAAGGATTTAACCTACTTGAAGCCCTCTCAGATACTGGAGTTCATTGGAGCTCTAGAGCTGGATGGCGAGCTGAAGGTAGCGCTTTGCGAAAACAGCTCTGATGGGGGAGCACAATAGATCTTGAGGTCGCAGTGAAATGTAACCCTCTACCTACCTTTAACTATAACTATAACATCGGGTTGTTTTTCAGCTAGTATAACTTTTATTTCAGATCTTCGGTACCACAATCCGTTCATATCACATGGAACGATTCAAGAGTGCTTTGCTGTAAATTCGTATCATACACAAATTCAGATTGGATCAGGGGCTAACACCCTCTATCTCCGAAACGAAGTGTCAACAGGTCGTTTGATGGCATGTTTGTAATCAGCCAAGAGGTCTTCTAACTACAACCAACGGTACGATTATGTGTCACCATTTGTATTTTGTGGCGACTCTGCGCACGTCCGCCAGATGGCCGTGTCGGCTGCGCCACATCGCTTTGTCTCCAGCGGTTTCTTTCATAAAGAGCACTCGGTGCGGTGATTACCACTTTCCTTGTGAAGATGTCTAGGGTAACAGTGGCTGGAACATTCCTACTGGGAGCGAATATCAATACTGCGTGAACACCTCGCTTATCATAAGCCTTGGTTTTTGCAAAGGACTGGAATTTAATTCCTTCGCCTTCAATGTAATTTTTCCGTTTTTCTTCTGTTGTTCACTTGGAGAGTTCTTCCTCTCTTCTGCAAGGTTTTTACTATTCGTCATTAGTTTTTTCGCAAGAGGTATTTCCTCTTGTCTGTGGTGCTGACTGGTATCATTACCTTCTTTTCTTTCTGTTTTCGTGTTATTTCATTGTTTCGATTGTCTTCTTGGTTTGTTCGTCAATTATTTCCTCGATTTCGGTATTTTTAATTCTTCTCTCATTTGTATATTGCTGACGTACTATGGGGCACCTACAGCTATCATTATTATTTTATTCATCGTACTTTGTATATCTTTCTTTTTGCTACTTTCGAAATTGCACCAGACTACTCCTGCGTGCGTTATGCTTGGTATTAGCACAGTCTTTATTATCTTCGATTTGTTTTCCAGCGAAAGTTTGCTGTTTGCATTTAAAACCGGATATAAATACCCATGTAGTTGCCTGGTCTTCTTTTTGAGCGCTCGTACTACTTACACGAGGGCTATATCATTTCGTCTCGATGTCTGTATTTTTCGAGTTTTGAGCCGAAAATGGTCTCAAACGACTATGTTCGACTCACTGATGACGAATCCGTCAGAAAATTCGAGTCTGTCCGCCCGGCCGTCCGTAAGCACGATAACTCTCGAACGGATCAACCTAAAGACTTGAAATTGTCAGTGTAGGTTCAGATCCCAAATGCCTCGGTTAAGTTCGTTAATGGGCCGAATTCTACCAGGGGTTCCGTAAATATGGCCGTTCAAAATTTTGTTCCCCTGATTACTTGAAAACTACAGATTTGATCGAGATGAAATTTTGCACTCAAATGGAGAATGAGGTGTTCAAGCTACATGTGAAATTTTGTCCAGATCGTATGACCAAAACCATAGAAACCATAGAAAATTGTAACTTTTGAACGGAAACGCCTAGGGACTTGAAATTTTCAGGATAGGTGTGGATCTCGAATGTCGTGATCACTTTCATCTATGAGCCAAATTATACTAGGGGTTCCGTAAATAAGGTCGTTCGAAATTTTGTTTTCTTGATAATTTCAAAACTACAGATTCGATCGTGACGAAATTTTGTATACTAATAAAGAATGATATATGCAAGCTACATTTCTCCAGATCACATGACCAGAACAATTGAAACCATAGGAAATCATAACTTTCGAACGGAAAGGCCTAGGGACTTGAAATTTTCAGGATAGGTGTGGATCTGAAATGTCGCGTTCACGTTTATCAATGAGCAGAATTATACTAGGGGTTCCGTAAATACGGTCGTTTGAAATTTTGGTTTCTCGATAATTTCGAAACTACGGATTCGATCGAGATGAAATTTTGTATTTTAATCGAAAATGATATATTAAAACAATATTATGTCCAGATCTCATGACCAGAACCATAGAAACCATAGAAAATTGTAGCTTTCGAACGGAAAGGCCTAGGAACTTGAAATTCTCAGGGTGGGTTTGGATCGCGAATATCGCGCTCACGTTCATCAATGAGCGAAATTAGACTAGGGGTTCCGCAAATATGGCCGTTCAAAATATTTTTTTGCTGATAGTTCCGAAAATACTGAGCGGATTGAGATGAAATTTTGCACCTAGCTGAGTAATAATGTATTCAAACTACGTGCAAAATTTTTTCCAGATCGCACTACCAAGACCATAGATACCGTAGAAAATTCTAGCGAATTATCGAAAAAAAATTGATCAGCTGATGCACTGACATGAAGTCTGGAGTTTCGCCTAAGTTTCAGAATTTTTTGACAGCTGTCGAAAATTCCTTCAATTGATTCCTGAAACTGGAAAATTCGAATCTACCTACAAGGTGCATGTACGAGCGCTCAAAAGCTCCTGCCTTCACGGTAGTGCTTTTCGTAATTTTTGATTTCTTCGATTTGTTTGTTGAATTTCAGCTTTTCGTCTAGAGTGACGCCCAGATATTTTGCTTCATCTTCCCAGTCTATCTTCTGGTTTTCTATGAAGGACTTTTCTTCGGTATTTATTTAGTTTTACTCGACTGTGTTTGGGCTTCTGTCTAGATCTTCGATTGCTTGATCTATTTCTTCTTCGTGGTTAATCTTTACACTTCTGGATTTGAAGACTTCTTTGAATTAATCCAGTTTATTGTTTTCCTATTGGTAGGTGATCTGTCATTTTCTATTCCCAAAGTCAGGATCACAGGGCAATGATCCGATGATAGATCCATCTTGGTTTCGATTTCATAATTTTTTCTTGCCTTCTTCATTATTGCTATATCCAGGACATCCGTTGTTCCTGATGGATGTGTGTGGGGTCATCTGGGCCGAATATTAGTAAGTTATGTTTGTCGGGGATTTGTTTGAGCTTGTTTCCTCGACTATTTATTCTTCTGCTGTTCCAGTCTGAGATCTTGCTTTCAAGTCTCCTGCTACTACGTTAAAGTGATGCAACTCAAGAAGAGGACCGCGGGGGACAACGCGGTGTGACGCAGACGACAACGTCATCTGGCGGAAGTGCGGAGAGTCGCGACAAAATAATTCGTACCAGAGGCGACGATCCCGAAAATTCTGTTCAACAGATGCTCCAATAACTCTACATGTTCCATAGTCCGGCAAAAGAAAAAACCCACGCATAAACCGCCCTTCATTAAATTCAAGCTATTCGATCTACTCAACTCGAACAGTTGGGAGATTCCTCTATTCGATCTGTCACTTTGAAAGATAAGCTGAAAGTCCAATTCTGTATTCCCACTAGCCAAGAATCTTGCCGGCCGCTGAAATGGAAAGATTAGGGAGTCATAAATTATTCGAGTTTGATTGGTTTCTGATCCTCAAAAAACTGCATCCTAGGGTTTGAAGTTTTCCTCGAATGGTTTGACATCGACAATAATTCCGCAATGATTTATGTTTTGAACGTTATCTTTTTCCCTGGACCATCTGGCGAACAATAGAGGGCTAGAGCCGATCAGATTAAATAAAGGGAACCATCTATCTGGTGTTCTGCTTCGGTTCAGTTTTATAAAACTACGTCGAGGGACTCTTGACACATTTCGCAACAAACCTGGGAGAAGAACGGGACAAGTGTCCCACAGACAGAAGCTTATTGTTTCGAAATTTATGTTCCCGGACTTCCAGCGATTTTCTCCCTATTCCCGATTCTTTGTACCACTAATTTTGAACCTGCTCGTGGGAATACGCGATTTATCCGTTTTGAATATTTTCAACACTCCTCTGGTGTTTTAAAGAAGGCTACACCTCATTTTCGTGACGCCTCCGGGAATATTCTTTTTGGGATCTTCATTATTCATGTTCTTCATACCTTATTCTTCTCGCGATGGAATCTGCAACGTGCAGACCAGTGAAATTTTATTTCAATCCCGCAAAATGTGCAATATTCCAGAGAACATCGAATAGCGATGAAAATACGGGGTTTTTTTTGAAGGTGTCTTTTTCAACAGGAGGTAGAACTAAACAAAATAAACCATTTCACTTATGAATATTCAAGATGACGAAATTGAAGAAATAATCAATCAAATATATTTTTATACGACCCTGAATCGTGTGTGATTTTTATCTCGTGAAATGTTCAACTGAAAGTACCACCAAACTGAAGATAATTTCAAAAGATAGACCCTGATATCTTTCGAATTGGAAGTTCGTTCTCTTTAAACGACTAAAAGACCATGTTACTTAAAGCACTCTGTAAAGTACGAAAAATATTTCAAACCATGAGAACGTGCACGTCGAGCTCGTCCAGTCCATTATATTGAGGAAGTTCGACATATCAGATACAGCTATTTGCTCAAATTCAAAAGCATGTTATGACGATAAGAATCGGAGGATTCAGTAAAATTGGATAGGAGCGGAATTCATTTCAGCAATAATGCCCTATAGAATCGAAACGCTTTGTTGAATGTTCCTCCATTCTAATCAATTTTGATTTGTTCCCATATTTTTTAAGTACGAAATTCATTTCTGGCAAATGAGGCTTTTAGCCTTACTCGTCCTATTATTCCTTGTTTCTCATTTTGGATTTGTCCTATTGAATGTTCGAATCCACGGTAACGTAGTGATTTTGTATGTAAGTTTTGTAGTTTCTGGAGCTGCCTGACGAATATTCAATTGAAAAATTCAATGCATCAGTTTTTCCGAAGAGAAATTATTAGAAAATACAGATGTGATAGAATTTGAATTTTTTCGTTGTTTCAGAACATCTAAGTTTCAACATTTTTTGGCCCCTACCTAGAATTGAATATTTTCTATCTACAATTGATACTAACTCTTGAATAACTTTTCCTAGGTAATACAAAAAAAATTATAAAAGCACTGCCGTGAAGTTAGGAGCTTTTGAGCGCTCGTACATCCACCTTGTAGGTAGATTCGCAATCTCCAGTCTTAGAAATCAATTGGAGAAATTTTCGACAGCTGTCAAAAACATTCTCAAACTAAGGCGAAACTCTAGACGTCATGTCAGTGCTCCAGCTGACCAATTTTTTTTCCATAATTCGCTAGAATTTTCTACGCTATCTATGGACTTGGTGATGCGATCTGGACAAAATTTCGCACGTAGTTTGAATACATTATTCTTCAGCAAGGTGTGAAATTTCATTCCAATCCAATCAGTAGTTTCGAAATTATCAGGAAAAGAATATTTTGAACGGTCATATTTACGGAACCCCTAGTCTAATTTTGCTCATTGATGAACGTGACCGCGACAGTAGCGATCCAAACCAACCCTGAAAATTTCAAGTTCCTAGGCCTTTTCCTTCGGAAGTTATAATTTTCTATGGTTCTGGTCATGCGATCTTGACAACATGTTGCTTCAATATATCATTTTCGATTTAAATACAAAATTTTATCTCGATCGAATCCGTAGTTTCGAAATAATCGAGAAAACAAAATTTCGAACGACCGTATTTACGGAACCCCTTGTATAATTCTGCTCATTGATGAACGTGAACGCGACATTTTAAATCCACACCAGTCCTGAAAATTTCAAGTCTCTAGTCTTTTCCGTTCGGAAGTTATGATTTTCTATGGTTTCTATGGATCTGGTCATGCGATCTGGAGAAATATAGCTTGAATATATCATTTTCCATTAGTATACAAAATTTCGTCACGATCGAATCTGTAGTTTTGAAATTATCGAGAAAACTAAATTTCAAACGACCATATTTACGGAACCCCTTATATAATTTTCCTCAAAGATGAACGCGATCACGATATTCGAGATTCACACCTATCCTGAAAATTTCAAGTCCCTAGGCGTTTCCGTTCAAAAGTTACAATTTTCTATGATTTCTATGGTTCTGGTCATACGATCTGGACAAAATTTCATATGTAGCTTGAACATCTCAATCTCCATTTAAGTGCAAAATTTCATCCCGATCAAATCTGTAGTTTCCAAGTAATCAGGAGAACAAAACTTTGAATATTTACGGCCATATTTACGGAACCCCTAGTGGAATTTGGCCCATTAACGAACTCAACCGAGTCATTCGGGAACTGAACCCACACTGAAAATTTCAAGTCTCTAGGTTGTTCCGTTCGAGAGTTATCGTGCTTACGGCACATTTTCAGCACAAAATTCGATAAATACAGACATCGTGACGAAATGATATAGCCCTCTTGTAAGTAGTACGAGCGCTCAAAAAGAGGGTTAATATTTGATTAAGAAACATAATGTAGGAAGAAACAGGTAATAGGTGTTCAAGAGGAAACAGAGGTTGAAGTCAGGTTAGATCAGATCAGAGGAAGGGAGAACATTTACCGTACCGCTCAACAGAGGGCGGCACCGAATAGACAAAACTCAAGAGATACTACCAAAAGGATTCAAAAGCGACAGAAAAGGTGTGAGCATTGGAAGACAGTAATTCTGTAATCAAATTGGCTAATATGAGTTCGGAATTAGGGGATAAATTTCCTTACATTCATTATGGAGTCTCTCAATTCTAGTTTTCAACGAATGTCGTTAGAAAAATGTGAAGATACTCCATAATATAATATAAATTCTCCTCATTCCGGACACCTATTCGCGAACTTTCCCTTTATCTTTAGATAGAATGCATTATTACAGAAAATTCCTGTAAAATCTCACGTTATAAGCTTCGAATACAACTAACTAGTACTGTAATATATGAACGATAGTTCTTTAATTCAACGAAAAATTACTGTTAAATCGATAATACAGTTCCGTTATAAGTAAAGTAATTCCTGTTTTAGTTTAGTGTTCATTACTGGAAATTCTTGTAGGAACTGAAGTTTGCAACTAGGGATACAACTATCTAGTTTGTTTATTAAACCTGAATTCCTGTAAGTAGTCACGCATATTCCGGTTTTCGTCACAGTATTTATTTCCGGTTGAAATGAAAAACCGCAGTTTGAGGAATTAAAGGACCGAAATTGTCACATAAAATCAACAAATATTTCTGCTGTCACTTATATAGGGGGAATTTTCTGTAGAAGTAACCGAATTCCTGTTGGATATCCTAGAAATTTCCTGCGAGTAAAAGAACAAGAACAAAAATATTTATTTCATTCCCCCAATTGTAGTCCCATAAAATTTGATGCAATAGTATACAAACAGAGCGTTCGACGCTTAATAGAGTCAAACAAGCTAGCTACGATTCTACAGGCTTTTAACGGAAATTGAATTCACTTTTTACACATCGGCGAAAATATAGCACCAGTCGAAGGAAATTTCAGATTATCCAAAACTATTCCGAGGAAATCGACCTGGTTTTACAGCTGAACGGAATGGCAACTGGAATGGAACATTTTATGGATTTCGTGGATATAAAAATACATTTTAGAACATATATAACTCCTGGAACGACGTTGAAACAGTATGAAGAAAAATCTGGGATTCCATTATCTTTTTATCGTTATTTATTTAGTTCGAATTATCTCTGTTTGAAAATCGCCTCTTATTGACTTATCAGGTCGAATCATCTCATTATTTTCTGATTCAAAAAGATAATATATCTAGTAGTTTTGTGAATCTTGTCCACTAAATGTTCACTCAAGAGAAATCAAATGTTTACTATATGTGTATGTATACAGGGTCTTTCACGAGGAACCTCACCCATATTTATACGGGAAACTACTGAACGTATTTTCATGAAATTCAGCACTTATAAGTATTTCACGATGCTGATGAAATCTAAAATATTTTCAAGGCATGAGCACCTCCGGCTTTTCCGGAAATGACGTCAACTTCCGTTTTTCAAATTAGAACACCATTTTTTTATTGCAGAAATAGATTCCTTAGAAAATTTCAAGTTATTTTGATGTAACATTTTTCAGTTTTGGTTGGAAAATTCTCTCTGAGCGGGAAAATTCGAAAAAAAAATCGAAAATAGAGCTCCGCTGAAACAAGAATAACTTCGAGGTTTTTGGATGGAAAATTTTCATTTTTGGGATTTTTCAAGATGTAAGATTGATGTATCCACTTTAAAAATCGAAATCGCGATTCATGATACAGGGGGTGAAAAAATCGCTTTCAAAGTTAGGGATGACAAAATCGTGAAAAATCAATTTTTTCAAATTAGAACCCCATTTTTTTATGGCAGATATTGAATCTACGTTAAAAAATAATGTGAGTGTATGCATCACACCCTTGCCCTAAAATGGATATTTTCTGAGTTATTCACAAAAAACTGTTTTTCGTCTTGAATTTTCAGCTATTTCTTTTCCCTTCACGCCAAAAAGATGAAATTTTCAGGAACTGTTATTTGAACCATGCTGTAGATTTTTCACCCCTTCTTGAAACCGACTTCAAGTTACTATTAGGAGAACCATGGCAAACTCTCGCAGTTATAACTAGAGAAGATGCTCAAAGTTTTGACCGTTAATTTCTAGACATTTATTTATACGTCTCAGGAATGCTTCGTGCGTTGCTCTTCTTATTTCATCGGGAGGAAGAGATCTGCAAAAGTGTTTAAAAACCAAATTGAGTTTCAAAACTATGAATCTAAAAATCTAAACAAACCTGAACGCATTTCTGACTCGTTCTATGCAGTCCTCTTTATCAGTCAGGGGAGTTGAGTAGACAATATTTTTTATCCTACCCCAAACATAATAGTCTAAAGGAGTTAAATCGGGAGAACGTGGTGGCCAAAGATGTGGACCATTGTTCGCCAACCATCGATCTTCAAATAGCCTGTAGAGGATATTTGACACATTGAGTGAATTGTGTGGAGGCGCGCCATCTTGTTGATACCATAAGTCATTATGGTTCTGTACTAGCGGCTCAATTATTTGAGTCAATATGTCTGAATATCTATCTCCTAAGGGAGAACATTCTTCAAATAATGCAAACATGTGTAGTGTTCTATCTTACCAGTTAAAGTCTCATCATAAATGTGAACATTGAGAATTGCATTATTTTTGATGGCGAAAAAAACATTGAAACTCCAGGTCTCTTGAATGTTCCATTGTCTGAAGTGGTGGTTGTTCTCTTCATCCCAATAATGACTGTTATGCCTATTGAAAGAACCATTCTTTCTGAATTTAGATTCATCTGTCCAAATTATACAGTCCAAAAAGTTTTCATTCTCTTGAAATCGAATCATCATAGCTTCGCAAAACTCTGTTCTCCTGACGAAATCAGTTTCCTTCAAATGCTGTACCCTATTGAATTTATATGGGTGCATTTTATGTTTTTTTAATATTCTCCAAACACTCGATTGAGATAATCCCAGATCAATCTCGGCATCTTTGAGAGAATTTTGAGGATTCACACGAAAATATGCAAGAACTGTAATTTCGTTGTTCTCATCTTCTACTACACTTTTTTCTCTGTGTATAGTTTTCTTAACGAAAGATCCGACATTTCTCAAGTTTGTCATGGTTCTGTTAATGGTATCTCTCGTTGGTCTGGGTCGGTCAGGAAACCTCTCAATGAACAGTCGAATCGTTCTATCTACAACTTTATTACATTCTCCATGAAGTAGAATGAGATTTAAATAATCTTCATTGGTAAAATTAGGCATAGTGATCGATTTTATAACTTAATACGAATTATCACCAAATTAATAGTAAACACAAAATGCTACTGAATAAAGAGGAATTTGGCAGATGTAATTAATGATATCTATCATTAAAAAAAAAGAATGTAAAACATGGTAAGTTTTTGCATATGGTTCATAAGGAATTATTTATTTATCACTGGAGAGAAAACCGATGGCCGATTAGTTGAAATAAAGAGGTTACCGATACAAATTCGCCATCTATTTAGGAACAACCTGTAACTTTTTTCTCTCGCATATTAGGGTAGTAAAATCTAAAACATGGTTTAAGTAACAGTTCCTGAAAATTTCATCTTTTTGGCGTGAAGGGAAAAGAAATAGCTGAAAATTCAAGACGAAAAACAGTTTTTTGTGAATAACTCAGAGAATATCCATTTTAGGGCAAGGGTGTGATGCATACACTCACATTATTTTTTAACGTAGATTCAATATCTGCCATAAAAAAATGGGGTTCTAATTTGAAAAAATTGATTTTTCACGATTTTGTCATCCCTAACTTTGAAAGCGATTTTTTCACCCCCTGTATCATGAATCGCGATTTCGATTTTTAAAGTGGATACATCAATCTTACATCTTGAAAAATCCCAAAAATGAAAATTTTCCATCCAAAAACCTCGAAGTTATTCTTGATTCAGCGGAGCTCTATTTTCGATTTTTTTTTCGAATTTTCCCGCTCAGAGAGAATTTTCCAACCAAAACTGAAAAATGTTACATCAAAATAACTTGAAATTTTCTAAGGAATCTATTTCTGCAATAAAAAAATGGTGTTCTAATTTGAAAAACGGAAGTTGACGTCATTTCCGGAAAAACCGGAGGTGCTCATGCCTTGAAAATATTTAGATTTCATCAGCATCGTGAAATACTTATAAGTGCTGAATTTCATGAAAATATGTTCAGTAGTTTCCCGTATAAATATGGGTGAGGTTCCTCGTGAAAGACCCTGTATGTGTGTGTTTGTTTCAATACCTGTCCTTTCGAAGACAATACTAATTTCAATTAAAATACTCATAATCCAACCATTTCTGAATAATCAGTTAGAACTTATTTCTGCCATCGAGACAAATCTATATTTCATGTCAAGAAAGAACTGAACGGAAATTGTAATAACTCATAGCATTCCACTAGTGAAGAACACTGACAACCAACAGAATCCGAAACTCGCCTAGCCGAAGCACGCAAAATCTGTTTGGGAGATGGAAATAGTTAATTTATCTTCTTCAGTTGAATTGATGGGATTGCATTTGTTGCGGCGGTACATAAAGTACCGCGAACACCAAAATGCAGTTTCGAAATTTCCAAGTTAGTTCGAAAAAGTCGGCGACGACTCGATCATTTGTTGCAGGTTGCCTGTGCAAATACATTGAAGCCAATTCCATCGGCCACCAGTTTCCTGCTGAAATTTATTTTATGGAGGTCAGTAGTGATAATTTTTCTTTATATCCCGGCTAACGATTTATGTTCCCCTCAATCTCTATCCCAATTCTTTCTCTATCCACCTCGCTGGCTGCAAATTCGGAAATGTTCGATCTGAAGGAGAAATATCACCTACCAACTCTAGAATATGCACTCTTGACCCCGTTTCATCAACGCACGATATATAATATACATAAATGCATGAATAAATCGTTGTGTTAAATACGAATATCTGTCGAATGCACAGTGAACTTCGTCTTATAGTGAAAACGCTGAAACGATGGGCAGTTTTTGCAACCAATACTAACCGCCCTGATAAAAATCTTACATGCAGTGAAAGAAACTCGAGCATTGAAAAAAACCAGGATCGTCGTAAGAAAGTGTTAAGAGTGTTTTTACAACTTCGTGAGACTGAATGTATTTATGGGCGTCTTTTGTTCTTCTTTCTCCGTTTTTACGAAAAGAAGTTAAAGAAACGCCACGATTCAGATCTAGCGCCGAGAGCTCTTCACCCCAAGTAGTGTTCCAGGATTTTATCTATTAATGATTGAGAAGTTCAATTCCATAGGGAACGTAGCGGATATTTTCAGCATTCAGTCATAAGATATTCAAAGCGGATGAG
Organism: Aphidecta obliterata; assembly: GCA_963966015.1. Classification (NCBI taxonomy): domain Eukaryota; kingdom Metazoa; phylum Arthropoda; class Insecta; order Coleoptera; family Coccinellidae; genus Aphidecta; species Aphidecta obliterata. The sequence goes on from OZ014436.1 coordinate 6,246,315, forward strand.
AAAGCTTTCTTCTGGGAGTCAATTTACATGACGACGGATTTCATCTATTCATGTCACTGCTCTGTTTGTACGGGTTCTTCAAATAACCAGCGATGACTAGTTAACAAAATGGCGAATGCGCAGGTCTCGAAATCTTCTGTTTATAGTCATAAAAAACTGAATTTCGTGGGACAAAAAGAACCATCTGAATTTTTTTCTCAGATTCCACAACAATTGAATGTCCAAGTGACCAGCTACATCTTTGTTATGTAACATGGTGAGATCAAGAAAGGAACATTGCCGTGTATCGTTCTTTTGCTTAAAATACTTTCTATGTTTTGTATTGGTGATGTGTCAGCTATATAGTTACTATGTAAAAATGTGCCACTTCTCTTTATATTCGTGATGTATTGATTTTATAATCTGGAGGGGGGCATGACTATGTAGTTTTAGTATGATACATCAGTATTTTATTGAGTAACTCTTCCACAGCTATATTACATGAATTCAAATTCGCTACAAATTAGTGATGTTCCATTTAAGGATAAATGAATGAATTTGATAGAAATTATCATTAAAATAATTCAGTTATCGGTTATGAAAAATACAAATACCAAAGCATAAATTTTTAAAAAATAAATGTTCTTCATTAGAGCTATAAAAGGGGTTTCCTGGACAGTTTTTCGCATGTAATGTGACGTTTTCTGAACGTAAGTTGAAACATTCAGGGAGAGATATTCATAATAGGGTCATCTTCATTCTACTTTTGTTTTATTCGGAATTCGAATAAACAGACATCTTCTACAGTTTATCATGAAGATCTCGGTCACTTTATTTTTTTCTCGCAACCTAACTGAAGCGTGGCTTTTACGCTAAAGGTTTCAGTTTTTCTGGATTATCAACATACCCAAGAATGTCTAAAAACTAGAAGATTATCGGATAGTAACCTCCATCGATTATATTATTCTATCTACTCCTATTGAATAATATAGTCATTATTCAACTACTTTTTAGCAATTAATAGTATCTGTGAACAAACAACGTGCTCACTCCTATAACTCCCTGTCTCTGTGCTTCTGAACTAGCCGATTGGCCGGAAGGGAATAGTCCATTATTGGTATTGAGGGGAGGTCACTTGAATAATTTTGACGTTTGCCCAAATTAAGTTGATACCTAATTATTATTATGAATGTTTTGCTGAAAAAGATTAAATCAGAAAGATGAAAGTATTATGAACACCTCCAGAAATAAGGAAATCAGCCAATGTTGCCACACAGAAGTTATTGCCGGAAAAATCCCAAAACAGATATAAAGGTGTATGCAACAATTTTCAAAATTGGTGTAGCAGTAAGAATATTGAGTCATCGTTCACAGAGAATGGTTTTTTGGCATATTTTAGTGAACTTAGCACTAAATATAAAGCATCGCTCTCATGGACTTCCTACTCCATAATAATACATACACATAAACATAAATAATGCATTGTTATAGGTAACTATTAGGATTTGTGAATAAAGTTCTTTCTCTGTACTTGTTCCTCAGTATTTATTGTTATAGTCGTAAATTAAGTATAGTATTCAACTAGTAATGGTCATAACTCACTCGATGAGTTACAGCACTTGCCTTCGGCTCGTGCTGCAAACTTCAGCTGCGTGAGTTATGACCTACATTACCGCTCGTTAAATAATATACTAATATTCATACAAAAATCATTCAGCTGTTCAGATAAGGATTCCACCTTGCCTATTGAGGAAAAATATATAAGGTACATGTATTATTTGTTCAAAGTGTTTTATTTTCAATATAAACAACCATTTATTGTAATGACAAATTCCATTTTTCGTCAATGTTTCTGTTTTTTTAACACTGCTGCAAAAAGATATCTACAAGGAATTGTTTGTTTAATGTTTAGATTCCGAAAATAGTCTCAAACGACTATGTTCGACGCACTGATGACGAATCCGTCGAGAAATTCGAGTCTGTCCGTCCGTCCGGCCGTCCTTATACACGATAACGCTCGAACGGAATGTCCTAGAAACTTGAAATTTTTAGGGTAGGTTCGAATCTCAAATGCCGTGGTTATGTTCGTTATTGGGCAAAATTCGCCCAGGGGTTCCGTAAATATGGCCGCTCGAAATTTGGTTTTCCTGATGACTTCGAAACTACAGATTCGATCGAGGTGAAATTTTGTACTCAGATGGAGAACCACGTGTTCAAGCTACATGCGAAATTTTGTTCAGCTCGCATGACCAGAACCATAGAAACCATAGAAAATTATAACTCTGTAATGGAAATGCCTAGGGACTTGAAATTTTCAGGATAGGTGTGGATCTCGAATGTTGCGGTCACGTTCATCAATGAGCAAAATTAGACTAGGGGTTCCGTAAATATGGTCGTTTGAAATTCAATTCTCTTGATAATTTCAAAACTACGGATTTGATCATGACGAAATTTTGTATTTAAATTGAGAATGATATATTCGAGCTACATTATTTCCCGATCGAATGATCAGAACCATAGAAACCATAGAAAATCATAACTTTCGAACGGAAAGGCCTAGGGACTTGAAATTTTCAGGATAGGTTCGGATCGCGAATTTCGCGGTCACGTTTATCAATAAGCAAAATCAGACTAGGGGTTCCGTAAATATAGGCGCTCAAACAATTTTTTTCCTGATTTCGAAACTACTCATTGGATCAGAATGAAATTTCGTACATAGATGAAGAATAATGTATTAAAACTACGTGGAAAATTGTCCAGATCGCATCATCAAGACCATAGATATCGTAGAAAATTCTAGCGAATTATCGAAAAAAACTGGTCATCTAAAGCACTGACGTGAAGTCTAGATTTTCGCCTTAGTTTGAAATTTTCTTTGACAGCTGTCAAAATGTTTCCAATTGGTTTCTAAAACTAGAGAATGCGAATCTACCTATAAGGTGGATGAACGAGCGCTCAAAAGCTCCTGACTTCACGGCAGTGCTTTTCGTAATTTTTTCATGCTTCCTTCGACTTATGTTGCAGTCGAAATTTTCGACATAATTTCCGAATGATTATAAAGATTTCATGTAAAGAGTGGAAATTCAAAAATATTTCATTCGATTTTTTTCGAGTTTTATAGAAAATAATAATAATAATAATGACAATATTCAAAAATAAGGAATCATCAATCAACTGCTTCTTATTTTTGGCACGAAGATTTCCTTGGAGTACCTTTTCTTTAATCTGACTATTCTTTATGTTTTTCACTGTGATTGTGATTTGCCTTTTTTCTTTCTTAGAGTGGTTCTATTTTTTATATTTTCATAGAACCTATATATTCTCATTCGAGCCATATTGTTGTTATAGTCATATGCATATTTGTACAATATATTTTCATTGTAAACGTTTTGTTTTCCTTCTGGTATATTAATTCGAGAAATATATTTTCATCCTTTTCTGAGCGCTCGATCTCCTCGCATGAGAGCTATATCATTTCGTTACGACGCTGTTTTATTCTAATTTTGAGCTGAAAATGGTCTTAATCGACAAATTTCGACTCACTGATGACGAATCCGTCGAAAAATTCAAGTCTGTCCGTCCGGCCGTCTGTAAGCACGATCGCTCTCGAACGGAATGACCTAGGAACTTGAAATTTTCTGGGTTGGTTCGAATTTCGAATGCCGCGGTTTAATTGATTATTGGGCGAAATTCGACCAGCGGTTCCCTAAATATGGCCGTTCGAAATTTTGTTTTCCTGATTACTTCGAAACTTCTGATTCGATCGAGATGAAATTTTGCATTCAGGTGAGAGATGGCGTGTTCAAGCTACTCCCAGATAGCATGACCGAAAATTATAACTTTCGAACAGGAAAGCCTAGAGACTTGAAATAATTAGGATAGGTGTGGATCTCAAATTTCGCGGTCACGTTTCTCGATGAGCAAAACTAGACTAGGGGTTCCGTAAATATGGCCGTTCGAAATATTTTTTTCCTTATAATTCCGAAACTACTGATTGGATCGGGATGAAATTTTCTACATAGATGAAGAACAATGTATCCAAACTACCGAACTACGTGCGAAATTTTTTCCAGGTCGCACTACCAAGACCATAGATACCATAGAAAATTCTACCAAATTATCGACAAAGAATGGTTACCTGAAGCAATGACGTGAAGTCTGGAGTTTCACCTTAGTTTGAAATTTCATTTAACAGCTGTCAAAAATTTCTTCAATCGGTTTCTGAAACTGAAAAATGCGAATATACCTACAAGGTGGATGAACGAGCGCTCAAAAGCTTCTGACAACACGGCAGTGCTTTTCTCGATTTTTCTGTGATTTTGGTTCATTTTCGATCATTTTGATGAATAAATATATTTCCTTATTTTTTTTCTACAAAGAAAAAAATTTTCATAAATACTCAGTACCTATATCTTATAACCTGAAGAAGCCTTCACCTTCAACTTATAATGCCTATTTTGTGTTAAACTTCTACAGCAAGTGGAGTATCAGTCGCTAACTTCTTCTAAAACCTAAAATCTAGGAAATTCACAGGAACACCAGCGAGAGAACGTGGCAGCGAAATTCTGTGCAGGGACGCATGTAACAAACATCATAACTTCTGACCTGTCTCGACTGAAACGCGGAGCCATTCGCCATCTGCTACGAATTGTTAGAATTCGGAATGATTTATTCACAAAGAACGCAAAGTAACATATTATTGATATCGAAAGTTTCGACAAATAACGGCGGCAGTGGAAACCCTTCAGAAAGTGTCAGGATATCACCTGATCAGAAAAAGCAGCGACAGCAGAGGAAACACAAGCCGCAAACATGAAGATAAATGACCGCGACGAAAGATACTGATACAGTGGACAAAGCGTGTAATTGAGTGGGTGTGATGTGTAAAACGAGCATTAAATATGGCATGCGACAAAAGGGCGAGATGATAGCCTAGGATACTTCGAATCTGGATATTATCGGGGATAAATAAGCCTTACAGTTGAATAGTCACATTTCTTTCCAGTTCCCCATTTCCTTATCCTGGTAGATAACAAACATCCCCGAAATAATCCTACAGGGATAGCAGCAGTTCTTAACGGGATTTTTCCCGAGAAATAAGCATTTGAGGTGAAACATTCTGTGGGGGGTCTTTCTTGTGTTATCTCTCGACAAATAATCCCGACACCATGTGATTTGTTCCCAAAATTAATCTTTTTTTCAATTTTTTCCTCGCACACTAAGGGATGTGGTCCGATAACACGTTCAACAATGGTTGATCACTCCCTCCGTTTCTGATTGAACTTCCTGATTGATTTTATGTTCCTTGAACTTTTTATATTCCAGAATCTTCACATTACTTAAGTTCACCACAGTGAACCAAACTTGAAAATTGGTATTGAAGTTAACGAAAAAATCGCGCACAAACAAACATACTTTCTAATGAAATAGTTAACCTCATTTTCCTTCGAGTCTGTTAAAAATGAAAATTTTCATTTCGTTCATCCGCCGTAAACAATTTCGAATTAGAATCACGTATGTAATTTCAGTTCCTTCCTCAACTTCCCCCCATTTTTAGCACCTCCGAATGAAATTTCACATTCATTCTGGCGTATCATCTTTTTATTTCCCATTCAAAGGATGGCTCGAGAAGAAATGCCAAGGGCTTCAGCCATCTCGCAACCTCCTAAATAATTAATTGCACCATATTATGCTTGGAAATTTTCTCATCATAACACACAATCCGACAGAACTTCGGCACGAAATATTTCTATGAATTACTCCGGTTTCTCGGGATATCCTCGAGTGCAGGTCATTATAAAATCACATTTTGATTTTGCGTATAAAGATTCTTCTTCCATTTCGAATTATTCCTCTTTGAGATGTTTCACGTTCCAAGAAAACAGACAATTCGAAAATAGAAAACCCAAATGAACATGATGAATATGCTGGATTGGATGCTTCTTATCTGCATTACTCATAAACGAAATGAATTCCTATTGAATTTCTCTGAAGTCAAGAGTATTTTAATGTTATTTGATCTGATGTAGAATTTCATAAGAGTAAGTGCATGAAATTTCTGAATTCTAACCGATCAATAATAATTCTTTATGATACAATGATGTTGGTTTTTTTCTTTTTCTTTGCCTAGCAATGCATACTCAACTGTGTCAATTAATAGTTTATTATTTAACGAGCGCTAATGTAGGTCATAACTCACGCAGATGAAGTTTTGCAGCACGAGCCAAAGGCGAGTGCTGTAATTCATCAAGTGAGTTATGACCATTACTGCAAATTGAATACTATACTTTACCTACGCCTATAACAATAAATACTAAGATACAAGTACAGAGAAAGAACTTTATTCATAAATCTGAATAGTTACCTATAACAGTGCATTATTTATGTTGATTGTGCTTCTTAGCATGGAGTGGAAAGTCCATAGGGGCGATGAAATATAACGAAAGAATATTTTCTGTAAACGATGACTTAATATTCTTACTGCTTCACCAATATTGAATATTGTTGTATACACCTTTATACAGGGTTGTTCACGAGGAACCTCACCCATATTTATACGGGAAACTACTGAACGTATTTTCATGAAATTCAGCACTTATAAGTATTTCACGATGCTGATGAAATCTAAATATTTTCAAGGCATGAGCACCTCCGGTTTTTCCGGAAATGACGTCAACTTCCGTTTTTCAAATTAGAACACCATTTTTTTATTGCAGAAATAGATTCCTTAGAAAATTTCAAGTTATTTTGATGTAACATTTTTCAGTTTTGGTTGGAAAATTCTCTCTGAGCGGGAAAATTCGAAAAAAAATCGAAAATAGAGCTCCGCTGAAACAAGAATAACTTCGAGGTTTTTGGATGGAAAATTTTCATTTTTGGGATTTTTCAAGATGTAAGATTGATGTATCCTCTTTAGAAATCGAAATCGCGATTCATGATACAGGGGGTGAAAAAATCGCTTTCAAAGTTAGGGATGACAAAATCGTGAAAAATCAATTTTTTCAAATTAGAACCCCATTTTTTTATGGCAGATATTGAATCTACGTTAAAAAATAATGTGAGTGTATGCATCACACCCTTGCCCTAAAATGGATATTTTCTGAGTTATTCACAAAAAACTGTTTTTCGTCTTGAATTTTCAGCTATTTCTTTTCCCTTCACGCCAAAAAGATGAAATTTTCAGGAACTGTCCCTTAAACCATGCTGTAGATTTTTCACCCCTTCTTGAAACCGACTTCAAGTTACTATTAGGAGAACCATGGCAAACTCTCGCAGTTATAACTAGAGAAGATGCTCAAAGTTTTGACCGTTAATTTCTAGACATTTATTTATACGTCTCAGGAATGCTTCGTGCGTTGCTCTTCTTATTTCATCGGGAGGAAGAGATCTGCAAAAGTGTTTAAAAACCAAATTGAGTTTCAAAACTATGAATCTAAAAATCTAAACAAACCTGAACGCATTTCTGACTCGTTCTATGCAGTCCTCTTTATCAGTCAGGGGAGTTGAGTAGACAATATTTTTTATCCTACCCCAAACATAATAGTCTAAAGGAGTTAAATCGGGAGAACGTGGTGGCCAAAGATGTGGACCATTGTTCGCCAACCATCGATCTTCAAATAGCCTGTAAAGGATATTTGACACATTGAGTGGATTGTGTGGAGGCGCGCCATCTTGTTGATACCATAAGTCATTATGGTTCTGTACTAGCGGCTCAATTATTTGAGTCAATATGTCAGAATATCTATCTCCTAAGGGAGAACATTCTTTAAATAATGCAAACATGTGTAGTGTTCTATTTTACCAGTTAAAGTCTCATCATAAATGTGAACATCGAGAATTGCATTATTTTTGATGGCGCAAAAAACATTGAAACTCCAGGTCTCTTGAAAGTTCCATTGTCTGAAGTGGTGGTTGTTCTCTTCATCCCAATAATGACTGTTATGCCTATTGAAAGAACCATTCTTTCTGAATTTAGATTCATCTGTCCAAATTATACAGTCCAAAAAGTTTTCATTCTCTTGAAATCGAATCATCATAGCTTCGCAAAACTCTGTTCTCCTGACGAAATCAGTTTCCTTCAAATGCTGTACCCTATTGAATTTATATGGGTGCATTTTATGTTTTTTTAATATTCTCCAAACACTCGATTGAGATAATCCCAGATCAATCTCGGCATCTTTGAGAGAATTTTGAGGATTCACACGAAAATATGCAAGAACTGTAATTTCGTTGTTCTCATCTTCTACTACACTTTTTTCTCTGTGTATAGTTTTCTTAACGAAAGATCCGACATTTCTCAAGTTTGTCATGGTTCTGTTAATGGTATCTCTCGTTGGTCTGGGTCGGTCAGGAAACCTCTCAATGAACAGTCGAATCGTTCTATCTACAACTTTATTACATTCTCCATGAAGTAGAATGAGATTTAAATAATCTTCATTGGTAAAATTAGGCATAGTGATCGATTTTATAACTTAATACGAATTATCACCAAATTAACAGTAAACACAAAATGCTACTGAATAAAGAGGAATTTGGCAGATGTAATTAATGATATCTATCATTAAAAAAAAAGAATGTAAAACATGGTAAGTTTTTGCATATGGTTCATAAGGAATTATTTATTTATCACTGGAGAGAAAACCGATGGCCGATTAGTTGAAATAAAGAGGTTTCCGATACAAATTCGAATCCAAATTCGCCATCTATTTAGGAACAACCTGTAACTTTTTTCTCTCGCATATTAGGGTAGTAAAATCTAAAACATGGTTTAAGTAACAGTTCCTGAAAATTTCATCTTTTTGGCGTGAAGGGAAAAGAAATAGCTGAAAATTCAAGACGAAAAACAGTTTTTTGTGAATAACTCAGAAAATATCCATTTTAGGGCAAGGGTGTGATGCATACACTCACATTATTTTTTAACGTAGATTCAATATCTGCCATAAAAAAATGGGGTTCTAATTTGAAAAAATTGATTTTTCACGATTTTGTCATCCCTAACTTTGAAAGCGATTTTTTCACCCCCTGTATCATGAATCGCGATTTCAATTTTTGAAGTGGATACATCAATCTTACATCTTGGAAAATCCCAAAAATGAAAATTTTCCATCCAAAAACCTCGAAGTTATTCTTGTTTCAGCGGAGCTCTATTTTCGATTTTTTTTTTCGAATTTTCCCGCTCAGAGAGAATTTTCCAACCAAAACTGAAAAATGTTACATCAAAATAACTTTAAATTTTCTAAGGAATCTATTTCTGCAATAAAAAAATGGTGTTCTAATTTGAAAAACGGAAGTTGACGTCATTTCCGGAAAAACCGGAGGTGCTCATGCCTTGAAAATATTTTAGATTTCATCAGCATCGTGAAATACTTATAAGTGCTGAATTTCATGAAAATACGTTCAGTAGTTTCCCGTATAAATATGGGTGAGGTTCCTCGTGAAAGACCCTGTATTTGTTTTGGGATTTTTCGGGCAATAACTTCTGTGTGGTAACATTGGCTGATTGTCTTATTTCTGAAGGTGTACATAATAATTCATCTCCACTATCTGAATTCATCTTTTCTTTCGCACTTTTCACTTCACCGTACTCAACCAAACACTTATGTTTTCAAATGACCCCAAAGGAAGAAATCACAGAGGTTGAGATCGGAAACTTACAAAAATCATATGCATCATAGGTTATTTACCGTATACTGAAATCGGACAGCTGGAAATTCTACACATATAGATATCAATACGAACCAGGTGTGGGCTGAGAATTTCTCAGATTATCGGAAAACTTTGTTTCGAAATACTCGGTCGTGGTGAATATTTTATATGAACGATTTTTAGTAAAAGGACTTATTTTGATGATTTCTAGCACCTGTCAAAAAAAAGCCTAACCTCGAAAACACCTTGTTCAATAGGTATGAAAATAATTGAACTTGTACAAGTTTATTTCTTATTCTATATGAAATAGTCCACGCAGTGACTCCCCCTCCAATTATCGGCATACAACCCAGATATCCAGATCAAGAAGGAGCGATGCGAACGCACCGTCAGTCGCAAGAGATGAGAGCCTCTTCTGTATACTTGGCACGTCTTTCTCATCATCGAATAAATTCTCATCAGGAAGGTCCTCAACTGACAACTGCTTGCTCTAGAGACCAGGAGGAAATCAGTCGCCTATAAATTTTTTTTTCCCTGAGAGAACCGATTAACTCCATCTCATTAGGAGCCAATTCGTGTACGTTTTCAGAGCCCTTAGGTCCTTATATAACTCGCCAGTTATGGAATTTTGAATATTTAACAAGTGACTGTTTAGGATTCAGGCCATCTCTGATTCACTTCAAAAACCATGATGAACAACGTGAAGAGGTTGATTCTGAAGCGCGAAATTCCTATACAACAAGTGGAACAATTTTTGTCACAAGACATCCCCAATGCGAGATCCTGGAGTGATCCCGAATATAACCAGAACAAGACATTCACTTAGATAATCCCAATGCGAATGTATGAAGTTATTCCGAATGTAATTGGAACAAGAAATTCTATCATCACTTATCACATCTGAATTCCTTCAATATCCCCATTTTCACCAACGTCATTTCTCTCGCCATCTATCAAGTTTTAATAAGACTCACACAAAATGAAAAAAATCTTTCAGAGCGAATCATCCCCAGAATTTCGAAACGATAGGGATGGAAATGGGTCTTTATTGGATTCGAGGTACATATCTTGAATGTAATAATGATGAATAGCCGATAACGCCTGACGAATCTGGTATTTTTCACTCAATAATATTTTCTCGCTCTTGAATTTTTTTCTGCGAAATTAATTTCCATTCTTATAAATCAGTTCCTTAGACCTGAGTCAAACAAAACAAGCACATCTTCATCTAGGTATGAATAACGTCATTTTTCGTTGAGTAGAGTTAGCATCCATATAATTCTCCAATTTGAACCTAAATCTTGGATTTATTGAAAATTGCAAGTATTTTTTTTAACATTCGAAAAATAATGAAGGAAAGAAATTCATAAAAATGAAATGACACTATTTGTCATACTAATGAGGAACACTGAAGGCCGTTTTGGTACACAGAAACATTCTTGTACTTCTCTTATATTGTGGCGGCTCCCCGCACGTGCGGAAGATGGCGCTGTCGGCTACGCCACACGGCGTTGTCTGTCGTGGTTCTCTTCATAAGGCGTGCTGTGAAAACCACTCTCCTTGTGAGGGTGTCTAGCGACACACAGCTCGACGCTCACACCACCACACCACGTCAGGCTCCTGCTACGCGCTCTCTGAGCCTTCGCTGAATCGTTCTTCTTCCTTTCCTCTCCTTTCCAAATGTTTTTCAGATATCTGTGATTCAAAAAATGTATGAATCCTGCCCTATTGTGGACAAAGAATCCATAGTTAATATTCATTTACCTTCATTCATATATTTCCTCGGAAAAAAGAGGACTCACCAGCTATATCACTGGAGTTACAGAACTAATTATTGTGGTTTGAATCCCGCTGTATCCTCAGGGAGAACGGATATTCAATTCCCTTCACAGGAAGGGTAAACTTAATCACTCATACGACAGAATTAAAGAGTTCTCTCGTGATTCAATCCGAACAGATTTTCACTCTGTCAAATTACTTCTTCAGTGTGTGAACATCATATATATGACTCAAAAGATCTTTCAGACGCAATATTGATTAAGATTACATCGATACTGACATACCAATTTTACGGAATAGTGGAAAATGGGAAAGAATTTCGTTCTCATCATCTTTTGATGCTGGGAATTTGCGAGATCGAACACAGCATTCCCATTCCACGCAAATGCACCCAGAAAGGATCACTCAGAAAATAGCCGAAATACTTAATATAATACTTGTTCCTTATTGAAACGTTCGATTTCTGACATTTCATCTTTATTGATAATGATGATAAATGATTCATAATGTTCTGCTCTTTGCGGTAATGAACTTTTGTATTTTTATTCCCAATAATAATTCTCGGGGATGGGTCGAGAAAAAGAATTTCTTAACTATCTTCTTTCTGAAGTTTACGTTTTGAGGAACGGAAACTGAAAGAACTATTTGCATGGAATTTATTGGAGAAAACAGATCAGATCTAATCCATGAATTCGTAACTGGGAATTGAAAGATCGAATTGAAGAAAAATGGGCCGGAAAACTTTTCAAGGATGAAAAACTTTTTACTCGTCTCACGTTAAACGCCAGTGCCATTTTTTTCATGGCTTATATTATGTAGACCCCAAATTGGCGAATAGTTTTCAAAAAGTTCTAAAAGTTTCGAAAAATCTGCTTGTGATGCGATCCTTCCGAAATTCCAAACGAACCTTCATGACATTATCTTACTGTTAAGTCGTGAATTTTGGGTTGCCTCAATTCGTTGGGCGGTCTTCTGTTCTGATCCTTCCGGAGTGGCTTGACTGTCAAAAATCGCCATTAATTATCAAGTCACCGAGCGGATCGTCTAAATTCTCGCCGTGTTATCGTACACAATCGAATCGATATCGTCGCATTTCGTGCAAAACCGAATCGTCTGATCTTCATCGCCGCATTTTATCGCACCATTGGGTCTTCTGAATGTGACATTGAGCAACTGGATGAACGAGCGATCAAAAGCTCCTGACTTTACGGCAGTGCTTTTCATAATTTTTTTGATTTATTACTTTTATAACCCAGAACATGATTCCTCCTCAGATTTGTTATTAATAACCTCTTTCATGTTGATGATTATTTTTGGATCATGATATTCACTGGGAATCGAGAAGGCGTCATGTTGAATTTTTGTGCAAGCTCTGATATCTTCGGATTTTATATAGCTCTTTCCTGGGACTCAAGAATCCGCCTCAAATATTTACCATGCATGTAGCTTGACGCGAGTGATCCTGAGAAAAAATCTTCTCATCAACACCCACAAGGAGTCCTTGGAGTCCTGCATCATTCTGTTTAACGTACAGTAAATACTCCCGAGAGTCAATAGTGCACGGAAAGCGAAAGTTCGAATCATTCTCTGGAGCTGAAGACCCTGATTGACTTTTATTTGATTGAGTTTAGCTTATATAAGATTGTGTAGCTTTGAGACATTGAAAATTCCTAACATTTCATCAATTGAGGTTGTAATTGAACAATTTCTTGTATACTTCGTTTCTGATATATCGTTAAAAATCGACGAGGGATTATATTGCTGGTATAATCGAGCCTCAACGGAGAAAATGAAAGAATATTTTCATGCTCTAAATCTATAAGGTAAATTGTTACCCTACATATTCAGGTAAGGGGGTTTCATTTCACTGCGACCTCAAGGTCTATTGTGGCCCCATCAGAGCTGTTTTCACAAATGCGCTACCTACAGCTCGCTCTCCAGCTCCAAAGCTCCAATGAACTCCAGTATCTGAGAGGGCTTCAAGGAGGTTTAATCCTCGTTCCTCCTGTAATTCTCTTGTCCAAGACATTCTTTGCGCTGGTTTGCAATGGCGAGGCATTCTGTAACCAGATGAACAGGAGTTTCTTCCTCTTTCCCACCAAATCTACACTCGTCAGTTTCTGTTGAGCCCATTCAGATCATATGCTTTCTATAGCGACAATGTCCTGTGAGGAAGACAGTGAGGAAGCGTAACTTATTTTCATTGAGATCCAAATACTTTTTGGATTTTGAACTTTCAAAGTTTTTGAAGAGATCCATTCCTGGAAGAATCCTCCAGAGTGCTTGACTTTCAGTCTGTTCCTTCTCCAAAAACTCTTTCTCATAGGTTCTGGGCCAGTAAGTAGCGTTTGTGCTCCCTTTCTGACCAGTGTATTGGCCTCTTCGTTTCCTTTGATTCCTGAGTGACCAGGAACCCAGACAAAAGAAACCTTGTTGTTCTTGCCTACCTCATTACGTTTCTTCAGGCACTCCCATATCAGCTTTGAGTCGATGATACAGGAGTTCAGTGCTTCGATAGCAGCTTGACTATCAGAATGGATCACAATGTCACACCTTTGATAGTTTCTTTCTAGGTTTTTATCAATGCATCTTATGGTTGCAAGTATTTCTGCTTGAAAAACACTCAAGTAGGAGCCTAACGATAGTGTACAATTGCTTTATGCCCCGTATACTCCATCTGTTAACCATTTAATGGTATTCACTTTGAAATTTGGGGTAGTGTATTCCTTCTCCCATTCTTCCTTTTTACATAGCATAGTGTTGAAGTTCTTCTCAAAGCTTACTTTTTCAATCATAACATCACTAGGCAGGTTCGCTGATGAGATGTACTTGTTCAGAGAGGACCAGGCCACCTGACTTTTAATTTTCTCATTCCCTGTACCTTCTCTAGATATTCTAAGGATAGATTCATGGGCTATCCTATTGATCGCTAGATGTAGAGGAGTGAGACCTGTGATGTCCCCAAGTGCTCTTATCGGGCACGTTCTCATAGCTCCAGTGATGCAAACACAAGCAAGCCTTTTCTCCCAACATTTTCTCTGAATGAGTTGTAAGATCTCGTGCAAATAACAAACATAATGAATAACATAACGAAAAGTTGCCCCGAATTTATAGACGATTTTGTTCAACTCGAAGCGTTTTTTCATAGAACTCCATAATTAGTTTCAATAGCGCCAACTTTTCGGTACTTAATTTCCATATTGCAGGAGAACTTTCTTCCAATAATACAGCCGTCGGCTGTCGGCTCTCAGGGTGGTTCGAATCTTCGAACATTGTCCTGGACAGTACCTGATTCTTCGAGCCATGTTATCTCTATTTTACATGAACACGAACATTACTATCGGCTGAATCGTAACGCATAGCCTTCTTATTCCGGTGCAATCACTACAGTCAGATCGACATGTAAACCCAATTATACGACTGGAATAGGCAATTTAATTCAACGTTCGAATTAATTCGTACATCCCATCGTCAGTATATCACACATCAAAAGTGTTTGATATGCGTGTCAGATATCTATAATAATTTAATGCGATATCAGGAAATTCGATTCTGGTCAATGTCACGGCAACGACGTGATATCTACATTAAGAGCCGCTTTTGATTAATGGTACCGAAAATTAACATGAAAAAAAATGACCTGTGCTCGTTTTTTTCGTGGAAAAAGGGTTGTGTGAAAAATTGAGGGTTGAGCGACATTCATACGTTATGTTGAAAAAGTCATCGTGAATCAAGGAAATATGGGTTTGGGAAAGAAGCGTCACATATTTTTTATATAACACGAATTCAGGAGCCAGTAAGAGGTGTAATTATTCACATTCCCTACTTTCTTCACTAATCAAGGGTCTACTGAACGAGTTTCCTAGAAAAACTTTGTACAGGTACCTAGTTCTTCATTTACTTGCGACCATTCGTTTGTTCGCATGGGTAGGCGCATAATTCGAACCATTGACGTACTGAAAAATGAATAAATATTAAACACCAATGCGGATGAATATTTGTTGTATCTAACTCTAAAAGCATTTCGTTGAGTGTGCACATTCAATTCAACCGTTTGTTATGGGATATAGTTGTTTCAATTTTCATCAAAATTCAAATTCTATATTCGAAACGCATTTATATTCAACAGTATTGAAAATGGAAACAACAGGGCCACGGCAAAAATTATAGTATTATATATTCCTTTATTCCTTCTGGGTCTATGGTGAATATTTCGTTCATGGCAAATTATTTAACACCCAGAGAGTTTCATGTATTCTTCATAACTGCTGAAAAGTTTCATCATGGGAGAATATTCATGATTTGGTTTGATCAGCACAGTTGGAATCATCCGTTCGAGTCCACGATATCATTCAATTGTAGTGAAAGATTTGATACGTCCTAACTAAATAAGGTTTTCGAAATCTACCTGATGCGTGAAAACGGCCGTTTCACCAGAAATTTAGTTGATTTTTTCTCAACATTAAATATGTTCGATTTCCCTGAATCGATCGATTCAAGTGTAGTGGAGAAGTGTATACAACCAAATTAAATGAAGTTTCCAATATTAATATAATGCGTCAAATCGGCCGTTTCACCAGAAATTGAATTACATTTTTCTCAACTTTCAATATGTTCGATTTCTCTGAATCGATTGATTCAAGTGAAAAAGCGGATACATCTCAACCAAATAAAGTTTTCAATATTTATTTATGCATGAAATCGGCCGTTTTCAACTTCCAATATCTTCGATTTGCCTGCATCGATCGATTTAAGTGTAGTGGAGAAGCTGATACATCTCAACTAAATGAAGTTTTCAATGTTTCCATAATGCATCAAATCGGCCGTTTCACCAGGAATGGATTATCTTTTTTTTCTTCCAATATCTTCAATTTGCCTGAATCAATCGATTCAAGTGTAGTGAAAAAGTTGTTACATCTCAACTGAATGAAATTTTCGATATTTATCTAGTCTGCTTGTGAGGACCTCTTTTTTATCAGGACTAACTTCTTACCATTGCACATGTCAACTGGCAGGATCTCTATGTGATGACCTTTAATGGTCTTATTCAAGGGCTCTATTGCACATGATCAATTGAAGAATGATAGACCTATTAGGAGGGATGAAAGCTCTTCATTTGGCAGCAGTAAGACCGATACATTTCTTCGATTGACGTACCGTGTGTTGACTTCAATTGACTTCCTGATCTAGTTGAGATTTTCTGATCGATTTAACGGTATGAATGGAAAAGTCTATAGTCAACCACTTTTTCTTCAACTTCCAATATCTTCGATTTGCTTGAATCGATCGATTCAAGTGTAGTGAAAAAGTCGATATATCTCAACTGACTAATGTTTTCGATATTTAACTAATGCATGAAATCGGACGTTTCACCAGAAATTGAGTTACTTCTTTCTCAACTTCCAATATCTTCGATTTGTCTGAATCGATTGATTCAAGTGAAGTAAAAAAGCGGATGCATCTCAACTAAATGAAGTTTTTAATATTTACCTAATGCATGAAATCGGCCGTTTTTAACTTCCAATATCTTTGATTTGCCTGAATCGATCGATTCAAGTGTAGTAAAAAAGGTGATACATAGCAACTAAATGAAATTTTCAATATTTTTTTTTATCAGGACTAACTTCTTACCATTGCACATGTTAACTGGCAGGATCTCTATGTGATGATCTTTAATGGTCTCATTCAATGGCTCTATTGCACATGATCATTTGAAGAATGATAGACCTATTTGGAGGGATGAAAGCTCCTTATTTGGCAGCAGTAAGACCGATATATCTCTTCGATTCACGTACCGTGTGTTGACTTCAATTGACTTCCTGATCTAGTTGAGATTTTCTGATCGATTTAACAGTATGAATGGAAAAGTCTACAGTCAACCACTTTTTCTTCAACTTCCAATATCTTCGATTTGCCTGAATCGATCGATTCAAGTGTAGTGAAAAAGTTGATATATCTCAACTGACTAATGTTTTCGATATTTAACTAATGCATGAAATCGGCCGTTTCACCAGAAATGCGGTTACTTTTTTCTCAACTTCCAATATCTTCGATTTGTCTGAATCGATTGATTCAAGTGAAGTAAAAAAGCTGATACATCTCAACTAAATGAAGTCTCCAATATTTACCTAATGCATGTAATCGGCCGTTTTTAACTTCCAATATCTTTGATTTGCCTGAATCGATCGATTCAAGTGTAGTAAAAAAGGTGAAACATAGCAACTAAATGAAACTTTCAATATTTTTTTTTATCAGGACTAACTCCTTTCCATTGCACATGTTAACTGGCAGGATATCTATGTGATGACCTTTAATGGTCTTATTCAAGGGCTCTATTGCACATGATCATTTGAAGAATGATAGACCTATTTGGGGGGATGAAAGCTCCTTATTTTTCAGCAGTAAGACCGATACATTTCTTCGATTCACGTACCGTGTGTTGACTTCAATTGACTTCCTGATCTAGTTGAGATTTTCTGATCGATTTTACGGTATGAATGGAAAAGTCTATAGTCAACCACTTTTTCTTCAACTTCCAATATCTTCGATTTGCCTGAATCGATCGATTCGAGTGTATGAAAAAGTCGATACATCTCAACTGAATAATGTTTTCGATATTTAACTAATGCATTAAATCGGCCGTTTCACCAGAAATTGAGTAACATCTTTCTCAACTTCCAATATCTTCGATTTGTCTGAATCGTTTGATTCAAGTGAATTAAAAAATCTGATACATCTCAACTAAATGAAGTCTTCAATATTTACCTAATGCGTGTAATCGAACGTTTTTAACTTCCAATATCTTCGATTTGCCTGAATCTATCGATTCAAGTGTACTGAAAAAGTTCATACATCCCAACTGAAAGAAGTTTTCAACGCATGAAGGCTCCTACAAAGGGAAGAGTACCAGCCACTACGATATCTATGACTGACCGTATCCTACAAAAATATGGGAGAGCTGGAAAAACCATTGTCTCTTAAATGAAACTATTACTACTGAATCATGAAATATCAAATGGAGAATGCTTTGACGTGAAGTTCGTTAGAATCAGCATCAACAGTGCATGTAATAACTCACTCTGGTTTGATAATTCTGTTGGGACATTGGTTCAGTTGAGAGGGATTCTCCGAGACCCTTCATTCGTGACAAAGTTAGTGGATATAGTTAGGGACTGACGTTGCAGTGATTTTTCGAGATTACAACGAGAGAGCCAGACGGAGATGTAGCAGTTCACCAAATTACATCTGCGAACTCCGTCGTTTCTCCACCGACTTGTTATTTCATTTCAGCAGATCTAGTAAATTCTCCCTGTGCTGCAAGTTGTCCGTTCCCGCATTTTTCATTTTATTATTTTAATCTCCCTGTCCTCCCCATCATGCCAGTATAATACACTTAAAAGATAGAGATTCATCGCGTCCCACTGCTGGCATCCTTCGGCAGCATCCTCTATCTTGTTTCGTACGAAAAACTTCAGAGTAGCTCAATCTGCATATCCGCTTCCTAACTGGGATTTCGTTAGTTTTTCAGTTTTCCTTTTGTTGCCGTTTGTGATCTAAAAGATAGCTATAGAAATGAACTTCGCTCCAGGATGAAACAGAGATGATTTTGTGTATTGTTCATGAGCAGCGTGAGTATATTTTGGCCAGATTAAGCCGGTTGCATTCGATGATTTCTTTTCAATGGTTTCCTGATGACCGGCACCCGAAGGGTCCTTATTGACAGGGTGAAAGTTCTGACAAAATTGTTAGTTACAGCAATGTGAATTGATTATTTCCTAAACAAGAAGGTGTCTAGGGCAGCAGTTGTTGTACTGATGAGTCCACCGGCTAATGTTGACACCCATCCGTTTCATGAAGCGTGTTTCAATATGTGGATGAAAGCATCAACAACCTGTCCAAAAATTATCGACATTGGTCGAAAAACTCAAAAGTTATTCAAGATTGAATTCATGCGAAATTTTTTCTGTCCTGTAATTTTGCGGTCCAGTGTATATCAAAATTTTGACGATCTTAGCATATCGAAACTATGATCCTAGCAGGGTATGATGTTGATGAAATACCGATACCTCTCTTAAATCAATAAATTAATCCAATTGATTTGAGATTTCGTGCTGGAGCATGAAAGCTCGTGAACTCAGTGCGAGTATTGAATTTACTTTGTATACACAGAATTCCCCGGAGCTCAGATAACTTACTTGCAGTTTTCCCCATCCCTCGAGAAATCAGAGGTGCATTATATTGCATCTTGAAGGTGCGAAGAAAATCTTCAATTATTCATTAGGGGCTCTTTTTCAGCATGCAATCGTCAATGAGTCAGTTCTCGATAAAAAAATTCGAAGTAAGATCCCACAAAAATTAGCTGGTACTTCATGGATTGCTGCAGCAACAACACAAAATCAAAATCATCATTCGCAACTGCAGACCGGTTTCGGCTTTCTTGAGCATCATCAGTGCAATATAGCCAACCTAATAATTTGTTTTGTTGGGAGTTCATCACAGATACTGCTTCACTTCAAATTTTTACTACCATGAAGCACTATTCTACCGAATATAATATCCACATGGAGGAAAATATTAGTATCCCATATATGACCTAATATATCCATATATATTTGTTCAGGTTATAACTTCATGATAGAGGACCCTATTGAGTTAATTTAGTTTCGGACGTGTTGCTCTACCCAAAAGGCAAAAGCGTTATCAAGATTCCTCGGGGATTGGCAGACAGTGGGTTATTCCCTAAATTGCTCCTTGTTTGTGTTCATCCTTAATTTTGTATTTACCCAGTGAAATTACAAAATTCACTACATTGATGTACGCAGATTCAATAAAATGTCTGAGTTGTAATAATACAGTGTAATTGAAAGAAATAGCACAATCCCTCCAACTGCTAGACACAGTGCTGGAAGAAAACCACTCATTCGTTATCGTTTGTGTCGATTTCTTCGTTCATCTCTTTCATTACCGCTGTGCTATTTATTTATCCTTCTTTCACACCGAATTATTCATTCTTCATATTAGTTTTTCACAATCTTAACATTATTCGTGTTATGAAAATTAAATTCTGCATTTTTTCAAGTTTCTCAGTTAACAATGTGGATAACTTGGTACATGAAATAGATCCTCTTTGTTTATTGTTTCGCTATACAAAGAACACCACCGATTCGATTCAAAAAGATTCAGATTTTTGTGGAGGTTTCATTGCGATGTGACCTCAAGGTCTATTATACTTCCATCAGGGATATTCTTGCCATAGTCTACAGCTCGCCCTCCAATTCCAGAGTTCTAATGAACTCCAGTATCTGGGATGGCTTCAAGGAGACTATAGTTATAGTTAGGTAAGGGGGTTACCTACATTTCACTGCGACCTCAAGGTCTATTGTGCCTCCCATCAGAGCTGTTTTCGCGAATGCGCTACTTACAGCTTCCCCTGCATCTCCAGAGCTCCAATGAACTCCAGTATCTGAGAGGGCTTCAAGGAGGTTAAATCCTCGTTCCTTCTGTAATTCTATTGTCCAAGACATTCTTTGCGCTGGTTTGCAATGGCGAGGCATTCTGTAACGAGGTGAACAGGACTTTTCTCTCCTTCCCTACAGAATCTACACTCGTCAGTTCCTATTGCCCATTCTCATCATATGCTTTCTAAGGCTACAATGTCCTGTGAGGAAGCCAGTGAGGAGGCGTCACTTATTTATACTGAGATTCGAATACTTTCTAGATCTTGCAACTTTCTTAGTTCCGAAGGAACTTTTTGGAGTGATCCATTCCTGGAAAATTCCTCCAAAGGCCTTCTGTTTCAGTCTCTTCCTTCTCCAAAAACTCTTTCTCATAGAAACATTTGCCTATGCCACAGAAAAGTTCTGGGCCAGTAAGTGGCTCCCTTTCTGGCAAGTGTATGGGCCTCTTCGTTTCCTTTGATTCCTGAGTGACCAGAAACCCAGACTAAAGAGACCTTGTTGTTCTTGTCTACTCAATTAAGTTCACTCCCATATGTTCACTCCCATATCAGCTTTGAGTCGATGATACAGGAGTTCAGTGCTTTGATAGCAGCTTGACTCAAAGAATGGGTCACAATGTCACTCCCTTGATAGTTTCTTTCCAGGTTCATATGTAAGCATCTTTCGATTGCAAGTATTGCTGCCTGAAAACGATAGTGTAGACATGGTTCTTGCCTCGTATACTCCAGCGCCACTATCGTGGTTTCAGAACCATCTGTTTACCATTTAATGGTATTCACTTTGACACCTCGAGAAAGCCTTTGTTGTCAAGGAGGTTACTTGCTCACTTCTACTAGTCTCTTGTCGAAGCATTTTTTGCGTTGGCTAGCGATGGCGAGGCATTCCGAAAATCTATTTTTCAGGCAGACCACTTAGACCTTCCTTGTAGAAATCTAGATGAATTTTCATCCCAAAGGACTCGAGGTCTCCCAAATAGAAAATCCAGCTCGAACCCCCCGCCGGTTTTCGCAAGAACTCGATTTGAAAAAGTCCGATTTTTGACACCTCGAGAAAGCCTTTGTTGTCAAGGAGGTTACTTGCTCACTTCTACAAGTCTCTTGTCGAAAGCATTTTTTCGTTGGCTGGCGATGTCGAGGCATTCCGAAAATCTTTTTTTCAGACAGGCCACTTGGATCTTCCTTGTAGAAATCTAGATGAGCTTTATTATCCTATTTATTCGCGAATATCGATTCCCGGATCGAACAGGGTGAATAGGTGAAATGATATCAATTTTTCCAAGGCGTTCACGCAACTTTGTACGTTGATGTAAAGGAATTTTATTATGTTTCAGTAATAGAATTAATTTACTCCTTCATAGGACTACCCCGAAGACGACTAGGAGTGATCAGACGGAGACGTTGGAAGAAAAAATTCCACAAACGAATTAAATAGCACACATAACTTTCAATGACACAGACCTCAGTCAATAACATCAAGAGAATCAAGGGACGGGATCACCCCATTCCTGAAAGGACGCACGTCGATTTTACATCAACACATATTCTCAAAGCAGTTTCCAAAGTCAGAAATCCTACAGATATATCGCCTACATTCTGCATTTTTTTAAGTTTCTCAGTTAACAATGTGGATAACTTGGTACATGAAATAGATCCTCTTTGTTTATTGTTTCGCGATACACAGAACACCACCGATTCGATTAGAAAAAATTCAGATTTTTGTGGAGGTTTCATTGCAATGTGACCTCAATGTCTATTATACTTCCATCAGGGATATTCTTGCCATTACTTAGTATACAGCTCGCCTTCCAATTCAAGAGTTCTAATGAACTCCAGTATCTGGGATGGCTTCAAGGAGGTTATAGTTATAGTTAGGTAAGGGGGTTACATTTCACTGCGACCTCAAGGTCTATTGTGCCTCCCATCAGAGCTGTTTTCCCAAATGCGCTACTTACAGCTCCCCCTGCATCTCCAGAGCTCCAATGAACTCCAGTATCTGAGAGGGCTTCAAGGAGGTTAAATCCTCGTTCCTTCTGTAATTTTTTTGTCCAAGACATTCTATGCGCTGGTTTGCAATGGCGAGGCATTCTGTAACCAGGTGAACAGGACTTTTCTCTCCTTCCCTACAGAATCTACACTCGTCAGTTCCTATTGCCCATTCTCATCATGTGCTTCCTTAGGCTACAATGTCCTGTGAGGAAGCCAGTGAGGAGGCGTCACTTATTTATACTGAGATTCAAATACTTTTTAGACCTTGCAACTTTCTAAGTTCCGAAGGAACTTTTCGGAGTGATTCATTCCTGGAAGATTCCTCCAGAGTCCTTCTGTTTCAGTCTCTTCCCTCTCCAAAAACTCTTTCTTATAGAAACATTTGCCTATGCCACAGGAAGGTTCTGGGCCAGTAAGTGGCTCCCTTTCTGGCAAGTGTATTAGCCTCTTCGTTTCCTTTGATTCCTCAGTGACTAGGAACCCAGACTAAAGAGACCTTGTTGTTCTTGTCTACTTCATTAAGTTTCTTCCGGCACTCCCATATTAGCTTTGAGTCGATGATACAGGAGTTCAGTACTTTGATAGCAGCTTGACTCTAAGAATTGGTCACAATGTCACTCCCTTGATAGTTTCTTTCCAGGTTTTTATGTATGCATCTTTCGATTGCAAGTATTGCTGCCTGAAAACGATAGTGTAGACATGGTTCTTGCCTCGTATACTCCAGCGCCACTATCGTGGTTTCAGAACCATCTGTTTACCATTTAATGGTATTCACTTTGACACCTCGAGAAAGCCTTTGTTGTCAAGGAGGTTAATTGCTCACTTCTACTAGTCTCTTGTCGAAAGCATTTTTTGCGTTGGCTAGCGATGGCGAGGCATTCCGAAAATCTATTTTTCAGGCAGACCACTTAGACCTTCCTTGTAGGAATCTAGATGAATTTTCATCCCAAAGGACGCGAGGTCTCCCAAATAGAAAATTCAGCTCGAACCCCCCGCCGTTTTTTGCAAGAACTCGATTTGAAAAAGTCCGATTTTTGACACCTCGAGAAAGCCTTTGTTGTCAAGGAGGTTACTTGCTCACTTCTACAAGTCTCTTGTCGAAAGCATTTTTTGCGTTGGCTAGCGATGGCGAGGCATTCCGAAAATCTATTTTTCAGGCAGACCTCTTAGACCTTCCTTGTAGGAATCTAGATGAATTTTCATCCCAAAGGACGCGAGGTCTCCCAAATAGAAAATTCAGCTCGAACCCCCCGCCGTTTTTTGCAAGAACTCGATTTGAAAAAGTCCGATTTTTGACACCTCGAGAAAGCCTTTGTTGTCAAGGAGGTTACTTGCTCACTTCTACAAGTCTCTTGTCGAAAGCATTTTTTGCGTTGGCTAGCGATGGCGAGGCATTCCGAAAATCTTTTTTTCAGACAGACTACTTAGACCTTCCTTGTAGGAATCTAGATGAGCTTTATTATCCTATTTTTCTCCGAATATCGATTGCCAGGGGTGAAAAGGTGAAATAATATCAATTTTTCCAAGGCGTTCACGCAACTTTGTACGTTGTCGTAAAGGAATTGTCATTATGTTTCAGTAATAGAATTAATTTACTCCTTCATGGGACTACCCCGAAGACGACTAGGAGTGATCAGACGGAGACGTTGGAAGAAAAAATTCCGCAAACGAATTAAATAGCACACATAACTTTCAATTACACAGACCTCAGTCAATAACATCAAGAGAATCAAGGGATGGGATCTCCCCATTCCTGAAAGGACGCACGTCGATTTTACATCAACACATATTCTCAAAGCAGTTTCCAAAGTCAGAAATCCTACAGATGTATCGCCTACATCCCTATTTACTCCGCAATTGAAGTCTCGGATGAAAACATCGTGGTTGAATCTAGTCGAGGCGCAGTTAAAAGTTACGCTTTCGGCATTCGCTAATGTAATCACTGGTTCATTCAGTTGACATAATCATTTCCTGCGATTGGAACCTTCCGTGAATGTTCCTATCCATGGGAGTGCGTAGCAGAGTATCCAAGCTGCTCGAGGAAGTTATGGGTATAATACTTTGGGCTTTCCAGCAGTTCAACTTGGTATCGAAGAGCGCACGTTCAATATAATTAAGTCTTATCTTTGCTAGGGTGATTAGTCTCAAAACCCAACTTGTGCCTCGCAAATTCCGATTGTATTAAACTAGTAGTAATCTCAGTAATTATTTTGGGCGGAATGCTCTCTATGTACAGGGTGATTCTGGAAGCTTTCAGATGAGAGGTAGTGATTGCGAACATCATGAATATTGAAATGAAATGACATTATTTGTCACATCGACGGTCGGTTCAGTTCGCAGAAACAAGCGCTTAAAAGCTTTATTTTTTCTCATATATACAGGGTGCCCCAAGTTCGAGTGCCTACTATACGTTTTTTGAGAACTGGACCTACTTGAAATCTGGATTATGATTTTGTTCGACTTTATCTACTGAGCTAAGATATTCTTGAAGCCTGAACAATTATACAGGAACGTCTAGTAGGCACTCGAACTTGGGACACCCTGTATTTAATTGTTATCGAGTCCATCATAAACCCTGGCTACACATAATATGAAGCTGAAATTTGTTATAATATGAATCAAACAAAGATAACTCAACCGATCCAATTATGCAATAGAAAAGTTTGGGGTGAATTTATCGTGAAACTCATAGAAATATTGTTGAAATTTTTTGGTAATGAATCTTTTCCACTTGAAAATGGAGACATGAGATTAAACATTTTCCATCTCCTACGAATTGAGTGAAAACTGAAAGTTTTTTCCCCGATGGATGCTGACTATAGAACTACTGAACTTACTGATCTAGATGGGGATTCCTTTCGATCTGCCCTATCTGCAATTTTTTTCCACGAGCAAAACGATGGAGAAAAAAGATGATATATAGTGCCGAAAATTTAGTATCGGAAAGATTAGGGAAATCGACTGAGCAAAATATCATCCCTTTAATTCTAGCCAAATTGAACGGCAGTATCGAAAGCGACTTTTTCGACATTCAAGATTCGTTGTAGCCAGAAAAAAGCGAATGTGTAGTCGAGATATTCACGTGCAGAAAAAAAGTGAATTATGGCAAATCCATTCGCATACTCGAATATTTCCTACAGTCCGTTATTCGCTATAAAAATATGACTTTTCTCAATTTATATTCCCACTTCCGGATCTCATGCTTCCTTTCCGAGTTCCAATTGTGAAAACTTGCTCGTTATTCTATATTCGACTATGTATTCCATCAGAAATACATACGAAACGAGGCAGGCGCCTTCAAGCGATATGTACCTACCTGAATCTGTCATATGTGGAGTGAAATGATTGCCTCACAACAGACATAATACATGAAGTTCTTTCTGGGGCAGAGAATTTTTAAATAATAAATTTTACACGCAGATTTTGAACGACTTACTAATTTTTCGCGGGCTCATTTCTATGAACATTAGCGTTATCATTTCGTCCAAATATCTGTAAGTTGCGAATTTGGACGAATAAATCGTGGTCAAATTCAATTCTGTCCGTCCGGCCGCCGTAAACACGATTTTCAGGGTACGTTCCAGGTCTGAATGCGCCGGTTGATTTCGTGAGTGGGCGCTATTTGCAAAAGGGTTATATAAATATATTCATCCGAATTTTTTTTATCATTTCAATTTCAACTCTGGTACAAAGAAATAAAATTGAGTTTTTTTAATATATTCGATACAATTCGGTGATTCTTTCTGATGAAGTCCAAGAAAACAAAATGACAGTATTTGTCATACTGACAATGAATACTGAAGGCCATTCTTGCACAAAGAAATAAAAAAAAGTTTTTCTGGTGTATTCAATACATTTCGGTGATTCTTTCTAGTGAAGTTCAAGAACATAAAATGATAGTATTTATCAAACCGACAATGAGCACTGAAGGCCATTCTGGTACACAGAAATAAAATTCGGTTTTTCTGATATATTCAATGAAATTCGGTGATTCTATCTATTGAAGTTCAATAAAATAAAATGACAGTATTTATTATACTGACAATGAATACTGAAGACCATTCTGGTACACAGAAATAAAACTCGGTTTTTCTGATATATTCAATAAAATTCGGTGATTCTATCTATTGAAGTTCAATGAAATAAAATGACAGTATTTATCATACTGACAATGAATACTGAAGGCCATTCTGGTACACAGAAATAAAACTCGGTTTTTCTCACATATTCAATACATTTCGGTGATTCTATCTTTTGAAGTTCAAGAAAATAAAATTACAGTATTTATTATACTGACAATGAACACTGAAGGCAATTCTGTTACACAGAAATGAAACTCACTTTTTCTGATATGTTCAATAAAATTCGGTGATTCTATCTATTAAAGTTCAAGAAAATAAAATGTCAGTATTTATCATACTGACAATGAATACAGAAGGCCATTCTGGTGAACAGAAATAAAACTCGGTTTTTAGGATATATTCAATAAAACTCGGTGATTCTATCTATTGAATTTCAAGAAAATAAAATGACAGTATTTATCATACTGACAATGACTACTGAAGGCCATTCTGGTACACAGAAATAAGACTCGGTTTTTCTGATATATTCAATAAAATTCGGTGATTCTATCTATTAAAGTTCAAGAAAATAAAATGACAGTATTTATTATACTGACAATGAATACTGAAGGCCATTCTGGTACACAGAAATAAAATTCGGATTTTCTCACATATTCAATACATTTCGGTGATTCTATCTTTTGAAGTTCAAGAAAATAAAATTACAGTAGTCATTATACTGACAATGAACACTGAAGGCAATTCTGTTACACAGAAATGAAACTCACTTTTTCTGATATATTCAATAAAATTCGGTGATTCTATCTATTGAAGCTCAGAAAATAAAATGACAGTATTTATCATACTGACAATGAATACTGAAGGCTATTCTGGCACAAAGAAATAAAAAAAAGTTTTTTTGATGTATTCAATACATTTTGGTGATTCTTTCTAGTGAAGTTCAAGAACATAAAATGACAGTATTTATCAAACCGACAATGAGCACTGAAGGCCATTCTGGTACACAGAAATAAAACTCGGTTTTTCTGATATATTCAATAAAATTCGGTGATTCTATCTATTGAAGTTCAAGAAAATAAAATGACAGTATTTATCATACTAACAATGAATACTGAAGGCCATTCTGGTACACAGAAATAAAACTCGGTTTTTGTGATATACTCAATAAAATTCGGTGATTCTATCTATTGAAGTTCAATAAAATAAAATGACAGTATTTATCATACTGACAATGAATACAGAAGGCCATTCTGGTGAACAGAAATAAAACTCGGTTTTTAGGATATATTCAATAAAACTCGGTGATTCTATCTATTGAATTTCAAGAAAATAAAATGACAGTATTTATCATACTGACAATGACTACTGAAGGCCATTCTGGTACACAGAAATAAGACTCGGTTTTTCTGATATATTCAATAAAATTCGGTGATTCTATCTATTGAAGTTCAAGAAAATAAAATGACAGTATTTATTATACTGACAATGAATACTGAAGGCCATTCTGGTACACAGAAATAAAATTCGGATTTTCTCACATATTCAATACATTTCGGTGATTCTATCTTTTGAAGTTCAAGAAAATAAAATTACAGTAGTCATTATACTGACAATGAACACTGAAGGCAATTCTGTTACACAGAAATGAAACTCACTTTTTCTGATATGTTCAATAAAATTCGGTGATTCTATCTATTAATGTTCAAGAAAATAAAATGTCAGTATTTATCATACTGACAATGAATACAGAAGGCCATTCTGGTACACAGAAATAAAACTCGGTTTTTAGGATATATTCAATAAAACTCGGTGATTCTATCTATTAAAGTTCAAGAAAATGAAATGTCAGTATTTATCATACTGACAATGAATACAGAAGGCCATTCTGGTGAACAGAAATAAAACTCGGTTTTTAGGATATATTCAATAAAACTCGGTGATTCTATCTATTGAATTTCAAGAAAATAAAATGACAGTATTTATCATACTGACAATGACTACTGAAGGCCATTCTGGTACACAGAAATAAGACTCGGTTTTTCTGATATATTCAATAAAATTCGGTGATTCTATCTATTGAAGTTCAAGAAAATAAAATGACAGTATTTATTATACTGACAATGAATACTGAAGGCCATTCTGGTACACAGAAATAAAATTCGGATTTTCTCACATATTCAATACATTTCGGTGATTCTATCTTTTGAAGTTCAAGAAAATAAAATTACAGTAGTCATTATACTGACAATGAACACTGAAGGCAATTCTGTTACACAGAAATGAAACTCACTTTTTCTGATATGTTCAATAAAATTCGGTGATTCTATCTATTAATGTCCAAGAAAATAAAATGTCAGTATTTATCATACTGACAATGAATACAGAAGGCCATTCTGGTACACAGAAATAAAACTCGGTTTTTAGGATATATTCAATAAAACTCGGTGATTCTATCTATTGAAGTTCAAGAAAATAAAATGACAGTATTTATCATACTGACAATGGATACTGAAGACCATTCTGTTAGATAGAAATAAAATAAAGTTTTTCTCACATATTCAATACATTTCGGTGATTCTATCTTCTGAAGTTCAAGAAAATAAAATGACAGTATTTATCACACTGACAATGAACACTGTAGGCTATTCTGGTACACAGAAATAAAATTGAGTTCTTCTGATATATTCAATAAAATTCAGTGATTCTATCTTATGAAGCTCAAGAAAATAAAATGACAGTATTTATCATACTGACAATGAATACTGAAGCCATTCTGGTACACAGAAATAAAATTGAGTTTTTCTGATATATCTAATGAAATTCGGTGATTCTATCTATTGAAGTTCAAGAAAATAAAATGACAGTATTTATCATACTGACAATGAACACTGAAGGCCATTCTAGTACACAGAAATAAAACTCGGTTTTTTTGATATATTCAATAAAATTCGGTGATTCTATCTATTGAAGTTCAAGGTAATAAAATGACAGTATTTATCATACTGACAATGAACACTGAAGGTCATTCTGGTACACAGAAATAAAATTGAATTTTTTCTAAAATATTCAATATAATTCGGTGATCCCATCTTATGGAGTTCATAAAAATAAGAAGACAGTACTTGTCATACTGATAATGAACACTGAAGGTGGTTTTGATACACAGAAACAATCTCCTGACTTCACATTAGTGCTTCACAATTTTTTTTCATTTCACTCAGTAGTTTTTTGCAGAGTTCAAATTATTGTGTTTCAAAATCGATATTTATCAGAGCAGATTAATTGTAGAAATGGACGAATTGATGAGGTATTTGCATCGGTGAACAAATGAACCCAATGTAGTGTTATCGTGGTTGATTCATAATAACTAGTGTAAATAATTTTCGGAATATTTGGAAATATTCAATTTGTTGATCGCCAAATATTGTCGTCTGATTATTATTTAATCAGAAGAGAAGTTTTCATTCACAAGGTGGAAAAAACTGTAATATTCACATTGGACCATAAAATAAATATAATTGACCAAATAATTATATTTAATTTTTCTTAAAATTAATAAGTGCTTTCAACACTATATTAACTCTCGCAACTGGAGTTCCTGAATGAACTTCATAGTCGAATAATTAAGGTCACTCCAAGTTCCAAGAAAATTCATAGACTTGCAGAAGTTAACATATTTGGCAAGTAGCCAGATTCATACGAGTGTGAATCTTATCCTGAAATAATCTAGGCGATGTCCTAGATGAACATACAGAAAGTATGATCCACATTCATTTTTATGTGGAGTTTTTTCAGGTTACTCTGATAAATGCCAAATGTTTCGAAAATTTAGAAGGATTCATCGACTTAGAAAAACATCTGATTTATGTAAAATGTGTGATATACTTTCTTCAATCCTATATCCCTGATTGAGAGTCTGATACTAGAAAATTTTTCAGAAATTCAGCTTTATTTTCATCAAAATTGTAGTGATCTCATCTCAAATGGATAGATTTGCTTTGTAATGAATTTTGTTCGATATTCAATCAGCTGTGCCAATATTCATCAGAGCTGATAATTGTGGGATATAAACAAATAAATGAGATTATTGCATTAATGAACAGATGAACCCTATTCAGTGATTTATCATAACCAAACAATTTCCGGGATGATTGGAATAATTTTGATTCATTGATTCTGAAATGTCTCATTTTTTTTATCGGAGTGTATTAATTTATGGTCGGCTATGCCGTCGAGAGTGACGAGTTCTGATATTTTTTTTCTTTTATGAATCTGCGATTGGCCCAAATCTCCTTTTTTTGGTAATGTAATTCATTCAAGTACTTATTTTTCTATACTTTTCATTAAAAGTAGCTTTGTTTCGTTATTTTTAATCTTCGATGGCTTTGTGGTCAATTAACTCTTGTTGTTGTGTACTCAAATTCGATAAATTCTCTTTTAACAGAATCCTTCCGAGAGGTAGAAACCAGAATCCCATTAGTATCATGGACGAATGAGGAAGGACGAATGGATCATTCTGCGACGTGACTACCTATGAGAGAACAATTCATCAAAAAAACTGTCAATCGTAGAGGATTTTCCCGAAAGAATAATGTCCTCCAATAGTTTCCAGAGGAAGTGCATTCAACTAAAAACACCTGGTACTAACACCCTCAATAAATACGTCAATTTATGATAACTTTCAGTTCAATCGAATCAGCAGATGATCCAAACGAAGAGATCATAAGGGAATATCCACGTTCCATAATATTATTTACGTGTTTAGTGCTAATAAGACTTCAATTGCTTCCATTGTCTCCGCATTTGATGGTTATCAACACAGTTTGTCTAAACTATTCTATTCCCGTTTTAATGAAACGAAAACTGTTAAAGCTCGACACCCTTATCTCCAACTCACCAAATATTCGTTTCTCGAAAGCAGTCGCGTTTTGAGCCAGGAAGAAAAACCACCACAAAATCACCCACATTTCGAAATTCCAGAAAAACCCGTCACTTAAGAAGTTCTAAGAGTGATAACGAACCTCTACATCGTACTTTCAAACCGCGAGAAAATTTCCCACCTGAACACATTCACATCGGAAAATAGCCGCGGAAAATCGCGCGTGATGCTTTTCCAGAGAGCGGCGTCGTATCCGCGCGTGGCACACGTTGGGGTGGACGATGAGAACTAAATCATAACGGAGGTTCTACCACCCCCAACTCTAACTGTGTTCTATCTGGATGACTTGCGCGCACAACCCTTCCCGATGTTCTTGCCCTTACGACGGCTTTCCTCGACAAAGAGATCCTTCAGGTGGAGACTCCTCCATCTGAAATTGGAGAAACTGAAGTCTTCGAAACTTTCATCCTTCTTTATGGCCGGAACAAGACCAGCCTTCCTGGATTATAATTGGGGGATCTGAATCGAAATGAGGGAAGAGGGAATCGGGTTTACACGTTCTGTGCCACCCTACGATCGTCAAAATATTTGTTTGAATTTTTGCGGAAAAAACTGGTAAGTAGACAAAGGGGTTTATTTCCTCCTTCCTTCTGAGACAGAGGAAAAGGAGAGAAGATGCATGAAACGAGGGAAAAGAAGAATGATATTAGAAAGCAAAAGCTTCATCGGCATGTGTTGAAATTTTATTATAATCGGACCGTTAATTTACAAGCTGTGTTGGAAGTGGCTCATGTCCTCACAGTGGACCAAAAACAGCAACTCGAAGATTAACGTTATAATTTCGCCCACAAATGTATGTTTTATTCGAATTTTGAGCCAAGAATGGTCTCACTCAATTAGATTGAACCTACAGAGGAAAATTTTGTGGTCAAATTCAATTTTGGCCGTCCGATCGTAAACCTCTCTAAGAAAGAAGCCTAGGGTAGAAAGGAGGTCTGAATGCGCAAACTGAGCGAGTTAATGGGCGCATTCCGCTGAAGGGTTCCGTTGATAAATCCATCTTATTTTTGTTGTAAGATTTAAGATAACGACACGAAGGTTCATGTGAATTTCCTTAGGATCATATCGCTAGAAGATTATTGAGAAACTTTTATTCAAAACATTGTAGTTAGGTTAAAAGAAAATTGGGTTTTTTTTTCATTCAATATCATTCGATGATTCCATCTAATGAAGTTTATTAAAATGACATTATTCATTATACTGACAATGAACAATCGAGTCCGTTTTGGTAGACAGAAAAAAAAAATCGAGTTTTCGTGATATATTCAATATTTATTATATTGACAATAAACACTGAAGGCTATTTTGATACACAAACTGAGTTTTTCATATATATTTAATTAAGCGCGCAAAAGCTTCTGACTTCACGTCAGTGCTATTCAAATTCTTTCTATTCCACCCCGGAATAGAGTTAGGAAAGAGGGTTACATTTCACTGCGACCTCTCGGTTTATTGTGCTCCCCATCAGAGCAGTTTTCGCAAATGCGCTACCTACAGCTATCTCTCCAGCTCCAGAGCTCGAATAAAATCCTGTATCTGAGAGGGCTTCAAGGAGGTCAAATCCTCATTCCTCCTGTAAGTCTCTTGTCCGAGACATTCTTTGCGCTGGTTAGCAATGAGGAGGAATTCTGTAACCAGGTGAACAGGAGTTTCATCCTCTTCCCCACAGAATGTCAGTTTTTGTTAAGACCATTCTCATCATATGCTTTCTGAGGCGACAATGTCCTGTGAGGAAGCCAGTGAGAAGGCGTAAATTATTCTTACTGAGATCCAAATCCTTTTTGGATCTTGCACTTCTAAAGTTCCGAAGGAACTTTTTGAGGTGATCCATTCCTGGAAGATTCCTCCAGAGTGATCCTCTTTCAGTCTCTTCCTTCTCCAAAAACTCTTTCTTATAGGTGCATTTTCCTGTGCCACAGGAAAGTTCTGGGCCAGTAAGTGGCGTTTGTGCTCCTTTTCTGGGAGGTGTATGGGTCTCTTCGTTTCCTTTGATTTCTGAGTGACCAGAAACCCAGAATGAAGAGACCTTGTCGTTCTTGTCTACTTCATTAGGTTTCCTCCTCTTCCTCACACAATCTACACTCGTCAGTTTCTGTAACTCCTATTCTCATCATATGCTTTCTGAGGCGACAATGTCCTGTGAGGAAGCCAGTGAGAAGGCGTAAATTATTCTTACTGAGATCCAAATCCTTTTTGGATCTTGCACTTCTAAAGTTCCGAAGGAACTTTTTGGAATTATCCATTCCTGGAAGATTCCTCCAGAGTGCTTCTCTTTCAGTCTCTTCCTTCTCCAAGAACTCTTTCTTATAGGTGCATTTTCCTGTGCCACAGGAAAGTTCTGGGCCAGTAAGTGACGTTTGTGCTCCTTTTCTGGGAGATGTATTGGTCTCTTCGTTTCCTTTGATTTCTGAGTGACCAGGAACCCAGAATGAAGAGACCTTGTCGTTCTTGCCTACTTCATTAAGTTTCCTCCTCTTCCCCACAGAATCTACACTCGTCAGTTTCTGTAAAGCCCATTCTCATCATATGCTTTCTGAGGCGACAATGTCCTGTGAGGAAGCCAGTGAGAAGGCGTAAATTATTCTTACTGAGATCCAAATCCTTTTTGGATCTTGCACTTCTAAAGTTCCGAAGGAACTTTTTGGAATTATCCATTCCTGGAAGATTCCTCCAGAGTGCTTCTCTTTCAGTCTCTTCCTTCTCCAAGAACTCTTTCTTATAGGTGCATTTTCCTGTGCCACAGGAAAGTTCTGGGCCAGTAAGTGACGTTTGTGCTCCTTTTCTGGGAGATGTATTGGTCTCTTCGTTTCCTTTGATTTCTGAGTGACCAGGAACCCAGAATGAAGAGACCTTGTCGTTCTTGCCTACTTCATTAAGTTTCCTCCTCTTCCCCACAGAATCTACACTCGTCAGTTTCTGTAAAGCCCATTCTCATCATATGCTTTCTGAGGCGACAATGTCCTGTGAGGAAGCCAGTGAGAAGGCGTAAATTATTCTTACTGAGATCCAAATCCTTTTTGGATCTTGCACTTCTAAAGTTCCGAAGGAACTTTTTGGAGTGATCCATTCCTGGAAGATTCCTCCAAAGTGCTTCTCTTTCAGTCTCTTCCCTCTCCAAGAACTCTTTCTTATAGGTGCATTTTCCTGTGCCACAGGAAAGTTCTGGGCCAGTAAGAGGCGTTTGTGCTCCCTTTCTGGGAGGTGTATTGGTCTCTTCGTTTCCTTTGATTTATGAGTGACCAGGAACCCAGACTTAAGAGACCTTTTCGTACTTCATTAAGTTTTCTCCGGTACTCCCATACCAGCTTTGAGTTGAAATTATCTGGAATCAAATGCTCAATCAGCTAAGTGGATAGCAGTCTGGAAAAGCCACTGAAGCGACCAACAACGCATATACTGGCTGTTTTTTTTATGTGATTGGTATTTTATTCGTCGATTATCTTTAGGAATTAACCGGGAGTATTATTTAGATTTATTGGTGTTCTTTAAGCAGAAAAACTTTCCTCAAAACAAACACCACCACAATACACAATGTTACCAGTAGTCGCTTTCGAATTGAAGCTCAACTTTCTTCTCCATCCATCATTCTTCCATAGGATTTACCTTCCATTGAACCATTGAACGTTGACCAGGAAAAGAGATTTGAGTTAAATTATGAAGTCACAGCTGAAACAAACGCCAATTGTGAGGCTGAATATAAATAGTTAAAGTTATAATAAATGTACATAAAACCTATAGGTTAAGTCGAATCTTGAAAAGAAATTTGGTCTTTTCAAGGAAAAGAGAAGAGGCAATTTCACTTAATTGTTAGTTTGGACTGACAATTATGCATAATTGACTGTTAAAACTGAAAATTATTGATAATTGCCAGTTCGTACAGAAAATTATACTTAATTGTCAGTTTAATCTGGCAATTATATATAATTGTTAGTTTCAACGAGTGATTATGTATAATTGTCAGTTCAAAAAAGCGATTATGTTTAATTGTCCGTTTGAACTGACAATTATAGCTTGAACAGTCAATTATCAGTAATGTATAATTTCAAGTTCGAACTAAAAATTACACATCATAATTTCTAGTTTGAACTGGGAATTATGGGTAAGTTAAGTCGAGGAGGAGAAGAGGAAATTGTACTTAATTGTTAGTTTGGACTGACAATTATTCATAATTACCCGTTAAAACTGACAATTATTGATAACTGCGAATTCGTACTGAAAATTATACTTAATTGTAGTTTCAATCTGGCAATTATACATAATTGTTACTTTCAACGGCTGATTATGTATAATTTTCAGTTCAAACTGGCGATTATTTTCTAATTGTCCGTTCGAACTGACAATTATAGCTCGAACTGTCGATTATCATTCATGTATAATTTGCAGGTCGAACTAAAAATTACACATAATTTTCAGTTTGAACTGGGAATTATAGGTAATTTCCAATCTTATCTTACCGTTATACATAATTCTCAGTTCGAACTGGCAACTACGAAATATTTTCCTACATATCCTACGGAAGCGTTGAACTGACATGGACACTTGCCAGTTCGAACTAGTAATAATTATTGATATTTACCAGTTTGAACTGACAATTAAACATAATCCATATATAATTGCCGGTTTGGCCTGACAATTATCGATAATTTCTAGTTCGAACCCAACTGGAAGTTATTAATAATCGCCAATTCAAGCTGACAATTGTACTTAATTGTCTGTTCAAACTGGGAATTATACATAATTGCCAGTTCGAACTGGAAACTTAAAAATTCAAAACGTCTACTAATTGGATAGTATTTTCATCCAACATGTCCATCATTTGTTCACAAAAATCATTTCTTCCATCAAAATCGTCTTCCAAGAGCTCCTGGGTACTTATCATTTCATTGGGATGCATTTTTTTTAATTTTCTTCCGATCACATCTTGAAGGCAAATAAGTTCAGTATTATTGTAATACGATTTGGGAATATTATAATGAATTTCGGTAATTCCATGATTGGATTTTTTTTCTAATTTAATTTTTGCAATAATCTTGAAAGCAATTCTATTTCTGAATAGAGAATGAAAAGACCTTTCACACGATGTATCACAAGCGCATACTTCCTATTCAAACAATTGGGGATTTACCTGTCTTTCGAAAAGAGTTGAAGGTAGGGTTCGCATTTTTACGTAGAAGAATGACACTTTGAAATTCAAGTTCGACGTGTTTCATGGATATTTGAAATACCCGAGATAATTAATTTATTCCATTTGGCTTTTCCACACTGTATATTAAGCATGTTGCAACAGAACAATTAGTTCATCTCACCCACCTGCTGATGTTATTGAATATCAAAACACCTGTTTCGGTTTAGTCAAACCCTAAGTAGTGAAAATAGGAATTCAATGCATTAGTGAATAGTAAATTATGGATTTTCATGAAGTATCCTAATAATTCAATAAATTTCGACCGGTAAACATGAATTTATCAAAGCTAATACAGAGATCGTGTTATTTTCATATGCAACTCGACCAGCTACTCGTTAATGGCATTAAACAAGAAGTGGACAATGAAGGGTGGAGTGACCCGACCTCAGAGGGAAATTTGTACACAGCAAGACATCGATTAGACGCTCAATGATTATCCTTGCCGAATCGTGAGCCATGATGGCGCGCAAGTTTCCCCCAATAACATGACTGTAGAACTGGTGGAAAAAGAATGGAACGTGTCTGAAATACCGGCCCAAGATCGACCTCTGCCACTTTCATGCAGAGTGCACATAAATCTAATATCGAAAAAGTCAAGAGGCAAAGTCGAATCATGGTTGTTTGCTTTCGCCATTCTCTAACGTAAATTAAACGAATATTCCTTTTCGTCCTGTAGAAATAGATTCCACGGGCTGGAGGGACGAATGCGAATCCTTTGAATCATCTTATTCGCGTTTTCCCGAACACAATTGAATCACAACCGAAGTTCCACTCTTGTGGCTGTGGTTACGCTGAAATGCTTTCTCTCAGACGAATTTATACAGCGAAAAGGGGCTTTCAATTGAACACTTCGCACCTGCTCGATTGCAGTTGGAAATATGTAGCGCGAACTTATTGCGTAGAAAGGATGGGGGATGGAAATATCTCCGAATGAACATCGCATAAGTATGTATACGTTAAAATCAAGAAGAGATGTCTGAAAGGTTAGATTGAATACCCACATCACTTCTATTGTGATTGGACGACGCCGACGCCTCCATTATAACCATTTTTGGAAGCTTTGTCTTTATGCCAGAGTAACATGGAAATCGCAAAACGGAGAAAAGGTTTGACCAAACAACCAAAAAGTGGCAGTCCCACATTTCTTCTGTTCAGTTCTTGATTGGTTCAGCTTTTGCTTGTTTGTTTCGTGTAAGAATCACCCAAGAAATTAGTTAGTAGACGCACTATTATCTTCACAAACG
Organism: Aphidecta obliterata; assembly: GCA_963966015.1. Classification (NCBI taxonomy): domain Eukaryota; kingdom Metazoa; phylum Arthropoda; class Insecta; order Coleoptera; family Coccinellidae; genus Aphidecta; species Aphidecta obliterata. The sequence continues at coordinate 6,284,611 of OZ014436.1, forward strand.
TCCTTACTCATCAGGTCTGTCGTAAACTCCGCCTCATCTTGCGATGACTCTGCTTTTTCTCCCATCTTGTAGTGGGTTGTTTGACTGCTGCTTCTCCAACGCCACAAGAGGTTGATTGGCCTTGTTTGGCCAGTTCGTCGGCTGTTTCATTACCCTGAAGCTCTCTGTGCACTGGATCCCTTCATAGTTCTTGAGCGCCCCCCACACAAGCTTGGATTTAATCTGTCTAGCATTGAAATACTTTAGTGGTGCTCGACTGCCGAAGTAGATAACAATAGACTTGATTGTCCTATCTTTATCCATCTCTGCAATGGTGATTTTTCACGAATCGCCCGAAGAATGGACAAGAGGGAGGATCACGAATCGGAAAGCAGGGAAGAAACAACAGGGTACAACATCGCTATCTTCGATTCAAAACATGAGATAGATTTTTCTAGTACTAAAGCAATTGCTGACCATTGGTTAGCTAACCTGAGGGATTTCCTTTAACCCCCAAAGTGGTGTATTTTGCGGATGCACTGGAATATAGGGATGCATGATGGCCGAATGATGTTGAGAGAAAAACGTGCTGAACTTAGCAATATTGAATATTCTGTCGTGAGGTAGGAAAACCAAACTGTATAAATTAGCGTTATTGTTATAACATATGGCAGAAGGTCTCCATTGCTATTCATCCTTTATTAAGCAGGATATCTGCAGTCCTCATATTATAGTTATAGTTATAATTAGATATAAGGGGGTTACATTTCACTGCGCCCTCATGGTATATTGTGCCTCATTTTCCCAAATGCGCTACCTTCATCTCGCCCTCCAGCTCTAGAGCTCTAATGAACTCCAGTATCTAAGAGGGCTTCAGGTTGAATCCTGGTTCCTCCTGTAATTCTCTTGTCTGAGACATTATTTGCGCTGGTTTGCAATGGCGAGGCATTCTGTAACCAGGTGAACAAGAGTTTCCTCCCCTTCACCGCAGAATCTATACTCGTCAGTTTCTGTTAAGCCCATTCTCATCATATGCTTTCGAAGGCGACAATGTCCTGTGAAGAAGCCAGTGAGGAGGCGTAACTTATTCTTACTGAGATCCAAACACTTTTTTAATCTTGCACTCTTGAAGTTTCGAAGGAACTTTTTGGAGTGATCTATTCCTGGAGATTCACCCAGAGTGCTTCTCTTCCAGTCTCCTCCTTCTCCAAAAACTCTTTCTTATTGGTGCATTTGCCTATGCCACATAAAGGTTCTGGGCCAGTTAGTGGCGTCTGTGCTCCTTTTCTGGCAAGTGTATTGGCCCCTTCGTTTCCTTTCATTACTGAGTGACCAGGAACCCAGACTAAAGGGACTTACTTGTTCTTACTTCATTAAGTTTCCTCCGGCACTGCCGTATCGGCTTTGAGTCTATGATACAGGAGTTCAGTGCTTTGATAGCAGCTTGACTATCAGAATAGATTACAATGTCACTCCCTTGATAGTTTCTTCTCAGAAAAAAAAATCACCAACGACAACGTTGAAACCTACTATGCAACCAGTTTTCTCCTAGATAATCTAAATCACTAATAAATACAACTTCCATATGACGAGAGTACTTTTTCACTTGAGTGTACTCGAAATCTTGGTAAAAATGCGAAAAAAAAACTGAGCTCTGGACTGATGTTAGATTCGTCATCTACATCCCTTAATTATCTAGAAAACATGCAGGACATGTAATATTTCCAATTTTCATTTTTTGATTTCAAAGGGGGGACCATTGGATAAATTTGCAAAATTTTTCATCGTATCTTCTCAAAACTCAGCACGAAGATGTATTCGACAATGCTGAAACCGAATATGCAATCAGTGTATTTTAAAAAAATCTTATTCGCGAGTTATTGCCAAAAATATCATCAAAAATGTCACTTTTTCATCTGAGTGTACACCAAATTCTGATGAAAATACGACAAAATATCCAGAGATCATTGAATTATAAAGCAGTATGAACTAGAGTTCGAAAGTATTAGTGATCCTTGATCCAGTTGGTCCAATGTTAAAAGTGGATTTGGAGAGATTAATTTTCAAATATCCAAATTCGATACCACTAGCGCCATCTAAAACCAAATGCAAAAAGTAACGTATCGAGTGCGAAGAAAACTTTTATAGTTACAGGGAATGTTCAGACAAATGAGTTTAGATGGCGCTTATGGTATCGAATTCGAAAACTAAAACAAGCAAGTTCTTTTCTATTATTTACAATTTACATGAATAATTCAATTGAATTATATGCTTAACCAACATATTTTTGTTGTTGTAAGCTTAAACAGATGTCTGATTTGGAATCTAGGATCACAAATTAGCCTAGAAACATATCAGTTTTAACGAAATATCTCATAGTTTTTTCAACGTATCTTTTCCAAAATCACCAACGACGAGGTATTCGACAACGTTGAAACCTACTATGCAACCAATTTTCTCCTAGAAAATCTGAATCACTAATAAACACAACTTCCATCTGACGAGAGTACTTTTTCACTTGAGTGTACTCGAAATCTTGGTAAAAATGCGAAAAAAAATCTGAGCTCTGAACTGATGTTAGATTCGTCATCTACATCCCTTAATTTTCTAGAAAACATGCAGGATATGTAATATTTCCAATTTTCATTTTTTGATCATTGGATAAATTTGCAAAAATTTTTTTCATCGTATCTTCTCAAAACTCAGCACGAAAATGTATTCGACAATGCTGAAACCGAATATGCAATCAGTATATTTTTAAAAAATTTAGAAAAGCACTGCCGTGAAGTCAGGAGCTTTTGAGCGCTCGTACATCCACCTTGTAGGTAGATTCGCATTTTCCAGTTTTAGAAATCAATAGAAGGAATTTTAGACAGCTTTCAAAAAAATTCTGAAACTTAGGCGAAACTCCAGACTTCATGCCAGTGCTTCAGCTGACCAATTTTTTTTCGATAATTCGCTAGAATTTTCTACGTTATCTATAATCTTGGTGATTTTTTGAACGGCGATATTTACGGAACCCCTAGTCTAATTTTGCTCATTGATGAACGTGACCGCGATCCAAATTTCAAAGAATATTATGAATGGAGCCTACTTCATTCTTATACCTTGTCGAATTTCATATTGAATATCAACAGTCCAATTTTCATGATTATTCAATCTATGAGTCCACAGAAACAGACGCGCAAAAGCGACTAACTTCACATCAGTTTTTTTTCGTCGCAAATTTTGAAGAATTTTACGAATGGAGCCTACTTCATTGATATACCTTGTCGAATTTCATATTGAATATCAACAGTCCAATTTTCATGATTATTCAATCTATGAGTACACAGAAACAGACGCGCAAAAGCGACTAACTTCACATCAGTTTTTTTTCGTCGCAAATTTTGAAGAATTTTACGAATGGAGCCTACTTCATTGATATACCTTGTCGAATTTCATATTGAATATCAACAGTCCAATTTTCATGATTATTCAATCTATGAGTACACAGAAACAGACGCGCAAAAGCGACTAACTTCACATCAGTTTTTTTTCGCCGCAAATTTCAAGGAATTTTATGAATGGAGCCTACTTCATTGATATACCTTGTCGAATTTCATATTGAATATCAACAGTCCAATTTTCATGATTATTCAATCTATGAGTCCACAGAAACAGACGCGCAAAAGCGACTAACTTCACATCAGTTTTTTTTCGTCGCAAATTTCAAAGAATTTTATGAATGGAGCCACTTCATTCTTATACCTTGTCGAATTTCATATTGAATATCAACAGTCCAATTTTCATGATTATTCAATCTATGAGTCCACAGAAACAGACGCGCAAAAGCGACTAACTTCACATCAGTTTTTTTTCGTCGCAAATTTCAAAGAATTTTATGAATGGAGCCACTTCATTCTTATACCTTGTCGAATTTCATATTGAATATCAACAGTCCAATTTTCATGATTATTCAATCTATGAGTACACAGAAACAGACGCGCAAAAGCGACTAACTTCACATCAGTTTTTTTTCGCCGCAAATTTCGAAGAATATTATGAATGGAGCCTACTTCATTCTTATACCTTGTCGAATTTCATATTGAATATCAACAGTCCAATTTTCATGATTATTCAATCTATGGGTACACAGAAACAGACGCGAAAAAGCGACTAACTTCACATCAGTTTTTTTCGTCGCATATTTTGAAGAATTTTACGAATGGAGCCTACTTCATTGATATACCTTGTTGAATTTCATATTGAATATCAACAGTTCAATTTTCATGATTATTCAATCGGACCTAAACTGTGAGCCCTCTATTTTACAGACTGAAACACTGACTGTCTACATCTCATCAGTTATTGTTCTACTGGTTACTCAAGTAGTAAATATAGGTATGGTTGTTCTGGTTAGTTGATAAAACATAATTCTAAATTCATAAAATATTTATTGTCTGACTTCATCAAGATCCATTCTGATTCAATCAACTTAACTTATAATGATCAAAAATAAATTATAGAGTTATAAATAAAATTTATTAGTGAATTATCAAGTATGCAAACAATAAAATGTACCAAGAAATATATACTTCAATACAAACAAGGATTTTTACTCAAACTGAGTTGATCGAACATTTATATGACTTATAAATAATTTGTTTGTGGTATATGACTATTTGAAGAAAGAAATGTAATTTTTTTCAGAAATCAATCAGCATTATTTCATATTCAAATGACAACAAAAAAGTGATTTTGATGAATTTCCTCTCAACAGAAGAATTTAATTATAATAATGATGATTCATTTCACATTACAACCAGTTAGAAAAAAGTACTCATGAATCCAATCAAATTCTTCAAATGGAAAAAACCCGTTCACACTATACGATTCAGATCATCGTGAATCAATAATCAGAAAATATTGTATACTCTACTAGAAATATAAGTTTTCATCAAAACTTACAGAAGTTGGAATCATTTTCATCATACCGTATTGTGTAAACGGGTCCACAAAGTATAATTGATATTTCTTCTTGAATCCCAGCTATCGAAGGTCTTCCCCATCTTTATTCTTCACAGGCGTTCGATTCTTCTTCTTTTCGTTTTCCTCTTCTTCAGCCTCCTCGTCTTCTTCCTATCTTTCTTCATCTTCCTCTTCTTACTTCTTCTCTTCTTACTCTTCCTCTTCTAACTCTTCCTCTTCTTACTCTTCCTCTCCCTACTTTCCTTCTCCTCTTCTTCTTTCTCTTCTGCGTCCTCAGCCCGCCACCATTCATTCCGGCTCGATGTCCTCCATTGTCGACGTTGATTCAGCCACTTTCATTTCCGATCGCGTATACTCCATGTTTCTGGATAAATGAAGACAAAAAAGTAATTTATTTATAAGTAATGGAACGTCTGGAAAAATGTAACAATTATTACAATAAAGGTATTTACTTTCCGATCATGTCCTTGACTGTATAATAAACCAGCTGTAGTCCCTCTCCTTCTTGTCCATCCATCTCCCTTTCCAATCAATATAACCATATCTGAAATATTTCAAGAAGCAGCAGAAATTTAAAAAATAAAGCATATTTACAGAAAATATATTTCACCACAAACCAAATATTGATCAACAAATTATATTCAACATTGGAAAACATATTTCTGAATGTATGAAAATTCGTGAGTAGGTAATGAGCCTATTCTGGATTTATCGGAAGATGATCAGTTAAAAAACTGATATCATTTAAACATCAAGACGACCATTCATAAACACTGAGAGACAAATATTACTCACCCAGTAAGTATTATACATTGCTCCAAAAAACAGGACTATTGAGTACATCGTCTCTCTCATCATTCATAATTCTTGAAATTTTGAAACCATAATGCTTGGAAATTCGATTTGCTAGAACTTCTTGGGAGAAAGTTTTTTTGTTCTTTTCATGAAAGAATGATTATGGATGAAATATACGAAGAAATAGACCAAGAAAGTTTGAATTCCAGAAGAACTACTAATAGTAACAAAACGTAACAGCAGAAAGAGTAAACACAAAGAAACATTTTGGCTTATATTAGAATTCTAGATAGATGTGAGAAAGTTCGGTGATGTTAAATCGACAATAATTGGTTATTGACATTCGTTAACAGTAAAGTGTTACCAACAAAAAGTATCGACAATAGAAGATTATGAAGAAAAGCTGAAGTAGCACCTCGAATCTTAGTTATAGGAGATGAATTTGATGACGTTAAAGAAGATGCGTTATTGACCATTAGGAACCACCAAATTGAATGAAGAGAAGAAAAATATGTCGAGACTTAGGCAATGTTGAGGCTGAAGAACTTATTATTTGAGAGTATATCTAGACAATTCCTGGAAAATAAAGATGAGATTCCCATCAACACAAGCAGGAATAATGTTCCTCGTGAATAATGTACATTATTCTGAATTGATTGAATTTTATGAATATGATCGCCAATATCATTGAGAGAAAAAAAACCGTAGAACTACGTCGATGGTCTTACGTGAACTGGGAAAACCTGAGGGGCTTCAATTTTTCTTCTTCAATCCAAATGAGACAGACGCAGTTGTATGGTTAAAAAAAACTCAGTTAAAACAAAGGTCGCTGAATCATTCATAGTCTTCCATGGGTCAACTTGGCTAAAATATTGTTTCAAGGTCCCATTGCATCATCTCACCTAAGAGGGTTGAACATCGGAATTGTTCTTCAGCTGGAATTGCATAGAGGGAGGATGTTGATGTACGATTCTGAATTCTTGCTCGCTCGTAAACGGAAGACTTCTTTACAATTTCTGTGGGTTTTGGGGTGTACTCTGTAAATATTCTTGTGTTTATGAAGAAGTTCGAATTGGAGGAGCAAAATGTTTTAGTTTAAATCTGAAAGATTTGAACGTCATCTACCCTAGGAGTGTGAGCGAGGAAAGTGAGGAACGAAACCGTGTGAAATAATTATAAGTCTGTATGAGATCCTCAAGGACCTTCACCCGAAAAACTGTGAAGGAGAATATGTGAAATAACATGTTTCATCAAGGAAATCTTCGTTTTTGTCCATCGATCACTCGAGTGCTATAGTTATTGAGAGATTCAGTAACACATCAGGTTATCATTCCGTGAAATTAATCAATTAAGTCTTGTCTTATCTCGACCACTTTTCCTTTCGATTAAAGGTATTTAGAAATAAAGTGTTTCGCCTCAAAATGAAGAGAATTTTTGAATTTCAATTTCGAAAATCATTTAGACTGATCATAGGTTATCTGCAGCCAACAGTGAATATTGAGAAAAAATCAATTCATCAGTTTTGAAAAAGTTCCTGCTCTAATCGCCTGTTGGAATCTCCGCGAGCATAACAAATTGGATTAAAATACTTTCCAATTGATTCAGTTGGCATTCGATTCATAATTCCCCGAAGCAACAAAAGATCTCAAATTAAAAAAAAAAAATGCTCAAGATGTCTCCCAAAATTTAACGGGGCCAACAACATACATCTACATTGATAAACGATCGTAAGGTTCTTACTTCTTCCATAAAGTTGTATTAGGAGCAATTATGTTTTTCAAGACGATGTACACCCTATTACTGGCTTCACATTTGAATTCAGCAAACATCACCGTATCTAGAAATATGAAGCGAATATTATTTAACACAGCCATTATCACATTAACAGAGTACTAAATCATGGAAAATCGAAGGCCCAGTAACGTTTCGTTAATTTCATTAGTTAATACTTTGGAAAACATCCCTCTTCTTCGAAAAAAATAGCAGAGTACAAATTACGCGTTTAAATTCGGTTTACGCACAGGGAGGGAGAAAAACATAACTTACCCATTAAGTATTTTACATCTCTTCTGAAGATTCTCAATCCTGGCTCGATCGAACTTGAAGCCATCTTCCTAATATCTTTGGATTTTTGATTCCCCCTGAAAGTATTCTTGTCTCTGTAATTGATGTTGCATGGATTCTTTTCGACAGATAAAGAGTCCATTCAATTGCAGGGAAAGACGAAAACCTTGACAGTCATGGCCTTATATTCTTATGTCATATTGGAGAACCAATATTGAACCATTTTTCAATTTCAATGGTATGTTATCAAAAATAATGATAAAAAATGCAGCACAGCGCATTTTACAACAGCATATTTTAAGGAACTAGAAATTATTCACACATGCGCAATACGTAATTTCACCGATATTCATTATTTTATTTGTTATAATTGAATAGGCTGATTGGGACTTATTTTCAAATTTGGTCAATTGTTTATACGCCATCAGAATGTGCAAATGAATATAATCACTCAAAATATCGATTTCGATTCAATTATTGCGTATTTCGTTGACATTAGCTCATGGATTCCGATTATTGTGATTGATTGAAATGAATATATTAATTGAATGAAATATAAACCTTTTCATCGTCAGTGAAGCCCAAAAACTCAATTACAATTACCCCATATTAACTTTGTATAACATTCTCACCTTGGAGTAAAAAAACCATTTTGACGTTGAATTGCACAATATATAAATTCACTGTAAAGTGCTGCATGCTGAATGATTAATATTCCAGAACTTTTTTGTGCTTTAAATCGCGCATGAATTCAATCGAACAACTATCCGATATGAAAAGATCGTAGGTTGCAAAATGGCGAATGCGTCGGTTAATAAAACACCGAGAAACTCAACTCTTTCGGGACAACTCTAAATTTCACTTCCGACCAACCAAAGGTGCTTTCATAGAATTTCAAATAATTGACGCACTGAAATTTTTTGAATAGCAAAGAAGTAAAAAAAAACAAAAGTTATGATAGAACTATGGCACAAAATACTGCATGGTTTGTGTTGATTGTATCGCTTTTTCATTCGAATGCAGAATATTGCTCGTACACAACTACTACAAAAATTTAATAAAATTTGAATGGGTTCTCCATGATATAAACCCTACATTAGGATGAGTTTTCTAGTTATTCATTTCTTGGAAGTACAATAATTCTGGAACGGTATTTTCATTTTATACCAAGGCTGTAAGATTGTTATGAAAATATTTCTCAACTTTTGATTCCTTTTTCGAATAGGTACCAGAAGAAATTGGAAATTGCAGTAAAAAAACCATTTTGATGTTGAATTGCACAATATATAAATTCACTGTGAAGTGGTGAATGCTGAATGATCAATATTCCCGAACTTTTTTGCGCTTTAAATCGCGGGTTACAAAATGGTGAATGCGTCAAAAATTGATAAATTTCGAATGGGGTCTGCATGATATAAACATTATAAACCATCATACATCAAAATGAGTTTTCTTGTTTTTTATTTCTTGGAAGTACAATAAGTATGTAACGGTATTTTTGTTTTATACCAAGGTTATAAGATTGTTATGGAAATTTTTTCTCAACTTTCCATTCTTTCTTTCAAAACAAGAATTTTTTTGCAACTACATATGTTTCTCAAATAATTTATTATCGATGAAACTCGAAGAAATTTATAAATACGAATTCAAACCATTCAGAATGTTGGTAATCTTCTACGAGATTATTTATTTTCAAAGCAAGACATAAAATGCTGGAATTCAAAATATGATCTGAAATCGGTACCAAATTAAAGCTCAAAACGAAGTACTCATGGCAAAATGTTATCTCTTTCAAAGTTATAATGCCTCACCAAAATACAACTCGATTTCCAAATAGCTGGGACATTTCGAAGAAGTTCGGAGAATATATAAAAAGTTCATTCAGAAAATTCACCCACCTCCACTTTTTGCTCCCAGTTAAGTCATCAAAAAACTATGATGAAGAAAAGAGAAATTAATAAATTTCTAAGTGCGTCACTTGAAATTCAATCGATTTAATTCTTTCTACCTCAGTTATTTTCAATGATATAAAATATCAACAATAATGATGCTTACCTAAAAGAATTCGCAGAAGCTTGAAATTTTTTTTCCTCCAGCTCAGCAGAAATACAATTAAAAAATCGTTTAATTCAAAATGACAGATGAAGCTCTTCATTGACTTCACACCTCCGCAAATCCAGACTCAGGGGAGTCCCACCATCGTTTTTACAGCGCAAGCGTCCATCCAGAAAACTCAAAGCCTAATTCTGAAATATCTGAATTTCAATAACACTTCAATATTCTAAAACATTTCATTATCTTTGGATGAGGAAGTAACAGGATTAATGAAAGAAAAAATTTAATTCAAGTATCAAATTCTCTATGATCTTCAATGATAAATAAAAAATAAAATTTGGAATTTTTCAATTTAAATATTATCAATAACTCACCAGAAAATATTCATCAACTGCTAACTTCAATAATACCATGCATCTTTAGGTAAGTAACTTACTATGTTACTTAACCAAAGTACTTTGGAAACTGATAATGATTCCGTAACCCTTGTCACCTTTATATACTCTTCGACGACCTGCGCGCCATTGATTAAGGCGACCATACACTCTCAGTCAAGCCCGAATATAATTCCGTACCCAAATTATGATTTCTTTTCATTCTGCAAAGATTTCTAGGATCATAGTATAAATTCTAGATTGATAATATCGTTGGAAAAATTTCTCTGATGTTAAAAAATTGGATTATCATTAATTTCAACTATGTACATGAAACGTGTTGAATTCATATTCTTCAGTGAAAATTAGAAAAATAAAGTTTAGATACCAAAAAAAAATTGAAATTTCAAGTGGCACATTGATGAAATTCTACGCCCATAAAATTTATACTGGTGAAACATACTTCGGTTTATCACTACTTGCAGTGATTCAAAGTCATTATTTCCGCCTTATAGCTGATAAAGAATGAAATTTTCCACATCGACCTTCGATATCTAATAAATCGTTTCGTGTATGGAAGCTTGCGAAAAATCTCTGAGACGTAGTTGGTTAGGTAAAAGTTTTTTCGTGAGCTATTTGTATGATGGAAAAACATGGGGTACTTTACGGTTTTTCTTTTCGTTTCTATCGATAAGGGTATTCATAAATGTGCAGGCAAATTGTAAACATCTAAAAGGAAATCAAAAAGAACATATCAATCCAAATTTTCCCAATATTCGAATATCGATTTATTCGTTCATATGTTATTGAGACATGATACCTTTCTTCAAGGTGCGGATATTAACTTGTTAATAAATTATAGAAAAGCTATTCATCTGATCGATTTTCTTCGTATCGGATCATCCAATTATGGAAATCAATTCAAAGATAGTATCAACTCTAATATAAATTAATGTCCGTTATGTAACATAATTTTCTGTTGTATCTATTTTATTAGAAAATTGATGATAATAACTCTCAACTATATGAAAACCTTAGCCAGCGAAGATCTCTTTTGAAGTGATTGTAATTTAGAATAATTTTTTTTTCAGGTGCTCCATAATACACAATCAGATTGGTTTCAACAAAATGATCTTTTTGAATTCAATCCAAAGAAAATAATAATAAAGTAGATGCCCTGAATGAGAGTCAATTAAGATCAAATTGCTCCATTGGGTCTTTCTTTTCTCCAAGAGGACCTTCTCAACTTGGTAGAAGGTAGAAGAAGTATTCATGCTACCTTTTCTCAAATTCAAATAAAGTTTTAACTCTTAAGGTTATACCATTATACCACTGAATGTTGCCAAAATTTATTTGGTGTAAAAAAATCAGCGCAGTCGCTTTGTCTTCAGGTAGTGAAATGAACTATATATCAATGACAAAAATAACTTTATTCATATCTAACACCGAAATATACAATATGTAGAATATATTATTTGAACCAGTTTTATACCTATTAACCCACAATATCCTAACATAATTCTCATTATTAACAATGTTGCAGATTCATTGTATGTATTCATTTCAAAGAACACATAAATGAATTACGAATAAATACGACAGGAAAATAAAGTGAGCTAACTTCTAACAAAAAAAAAAGGGAGCACATGGAAGAAACAAAATAAGGCACTTCGAAAAAACTCAATTAAGTACTCTTAGAAGCACACTTGAAATCATAGACATGGAATATTCGATTAATTTTTCATTGTTCATTGTGTATATTATCTTATAAACTACCCTTTTTAACGTTATGTGAAAAAAATTGCAAATTTCACAAAACTAGATCACCAATTCTAAGTTTGGGGAAATGTAGACGACCAAAGCTCGAATTTGGATTGAGCTTCGGACTTTTGTTGCTTCAAAGCGTTTAATTCTGAGGTTTAGGTGAAATATCGCCCATTGGTCATTGTTGTACTTTGTATTTACATAATTTTATAGATAGAACGAATTATTTACAAGCAATTCCTCATTCACCAAAGTTATTCAAGTGCCTTATTTTGTTCTTGATAGTTGTGAAAGATCACACATTTTGAATGATATGTATAATTTGATAACAATCTGGAACATACCCTAATGAGGAGAATTTTTACACAGATGATAATATTATTAATTGCTCTTTATTTTATCAAAAATAAATCACAGATGGATAGAAAACGTTTTGTGCAAAAAATTCGACAATCAATCACAGATAAAGTTCACCAAAAATATACAAATAGCTTTTTGATCATTGCAATATAGTGTTATGGTAATCAAAACATGGTCATATTTCTCAAAATGTCAAAAATTTAGAATAAAATAAATTCAAATATATCACCAAAAATGCAAGAACTTTCAAACAACTTATAGTCAATTTAGAAAATTCGATCAAGTCATAAATTATTTTATTATTATATTGTCAGAGAGGGTTCATTTTATTTGAAAAGAAGAATATGAATTGGTTAAAATTATTAATTTTAAATAGTTAAGTTTAGTTTAACTATGTTTATGAAGTATACTAAAATGACGATGTGCATGTGAAGTTGGAAAATTATCAAGATTGTTGGCATACCAAGGGAAAAGCGATACGAAATAATTTGGAAGGAAAAAAGAAGGCGAGTTGACAATTGATAGAAAAACGTCACTGTTCTCTGTGAGTGTGTTCATTTATATGTAGTTCAAAAGGATTTATAATTTAGAAATTTTCAATTGTAAGAATTAGTTTGTTTGAGTTTGGTTTTAAAGAAATTAATATAATTTGTATTGATATTATTGCTTTTCACCTTGGAACCCTCATTGAAATAGAGTCTCGGGAAAAATAATAAACAAGAATTTTTGATAATTGTAAGTGGATTTCGGAAATTTCCAAACTCAATATTATTATATTGAACGAACCATAACAATAGTTTCTACTCTGTTTCAGGCTAGCTGTGTTTTCTGCTCAATCGATGAGAAATATAACATTGCTGCACTCATTACAACAGCACTCCTTCTGTTCCTTCTGAAAGAACGAGCAACAGGAAAACGACAGGGCCGTGAAAACTTCTATGAGATTCACCTAAATTTATAGGGTATATTAAAATTCTTATAGCAAACTGGTTAACTTTATTCGAGAATATTTGCTCTTGTATAGAAGCACCTAGCTTTTAGTGAAGCACGTTTAGATATAGAAGTCCAACATAACAGTCTCGTATTTCAAAAGAAAAAGGTTCATCAATCGTTTAGGTCTGGTTATTGAATGAAGTCTAGTTCCCTAGATTTGACGTCTTCGCATCCTGGTAAAGGAAGAAATTTTTTACTTAAATAATGTCAATTTTCCATGAGAAATGAACAGTGTTGAATCTGAAGTGGCATAAGGAAAATAATCCTGATTTCCTATCTCGCGCATTGAAATGAGCTTAAGAGTGGATTTTCAAAAAGCTGAGGAAAATGGGGAAAATAAAATAGAATGAATGAACACATGAACAATTTCCATCATTTTGTTCATGCTTCGTCATGAAAGAACCATTAACTAATGTTTTGTCTTCGAATTGATATCTGAACCATGAAACAATAGGTAATTTCTTTTTTCCAAGCAGTATCGAATGTTCTAGAACCTGCAAAATTCCGTTGAACTGATAAAAATTATCTATCTGAGAAACAAAGAACTTGCTCATGGAAAGTTCTCATTAGAAAAATTTGATTAAGAATTTATGGATAAGGAATGACGAGAAGGATACTGAGAAACATCAGTTATTCGATAAGAGGACAATTGGCTGAAGTGTTTTTATCCTTGATTTTTCGCAAAATTATACCTGATGTCTTTTTTTGAGTAAACAAGAAAGATGATCCTCTTCGATATATGTAGTTTTTGTTTGGGTGTCCCACAAATTCAGAATCTTTTCTTTTGCTATCTCTTCTGTCTTCCCGAAGGAAAGCAAGGAAAATAGTTAATATTATCCATGAAATTGCTAGCATTTGAATACTATTACTATTCAGATTATTTTGGTCTTTATCAATCCCTCCATACACCTAATCACAAGCGTCTTTATGCCGAATTGAAATGTGTGCCCCAGGGTTCGATCCAGGGTCAAATCTTCTTTCTTATATGAGCAGATGATCTTGTAAGATCAATACATTTTCCTCGTTATCACATTTTACTGATGACTTTCAAATATATTTCAGCTTTGATCCAGACGGGACCAAAGGGTCGTATGGCCTGAAAAATATGGAAATATTGACTAGGTTACATAATTCCCACATTGCTCTGAACAAGTTCAAGCCAATAGTTGTGGGCTGTGAGAACGCTATTTCAAAAGTATATTCACCACCTTTAATTCATCTGAAGCCTCAAGAG